>CAWUFW010005829.1:0-1260251 GCA_963921515.1 Calotriton arnoldi | reverse complement strand
GAGCAGAGTGCCCCTCGCCCCCGGACACCCTCCCCCAGGCGCAGACAGACTGAGGCCCCCACCCGCAAGTCCCCCGGAGTGGTAAGAGCAAGACCCCGCCGCCGCCCTGCAGCTCAAGCACCAGGTCTCCTTCCTCCATCCCTCAGGCCCCCACTCCACAGGTGCCCCCACCACACCCTGCCCCAGGTTCCCCCACCCACAGATATACCATCCCCAAGAGGATCTGGCCTTCTCCCCCTGGCACTTGCTCTCCCGGCACCACACCCCCGCTGCGCTTGTCTGTGCCACTGATGTGGTGAGGGTGTCCTCCCCTCTGTCCAGCCCACCTTGCCTGTTCCCCATTCTCCTCCCCTGGTGGTAGGCACTGCAGTGGAGTCCACTACCACCCTGTCTGACTTGGGCACTGCAGTGGCGGACCTGTCCACTCCATCTGCAGGGTCCACTGCAGTCGTGCCGGCACCCACAACATCTGAGTCATGCCCCCAGTTGTGCCGGCACACACCATGTCAGACACCTCCACTGCAGTTGTCAGTGGCTCTCCAGCACCCACCACCCCTTCCCTGCTTCCTCCTGGTGAGCCCTGATCCTGTCCCTGCGGTGCCTGGCCTACCCCCCGGTTGCCCCTCCTAGTGGATTGTCCCTGGTTTTGTGCAGGCATGCGTAGGGTGACATCTGCCACTGTCACCCTGTTTGGACTTTTACAATGGACTGGCCATTGGCCTTTGTGTTTTTTCTGGACTTTGTTTTCATTCCACACATATGCTGAATAAAGCAACTTTCTGTTCTCTAGTGCTTATGCTTTTGATGTACATGTTGTTGATGATGCTAACCATGCCCTTGCTGCAGTGATGGTGATATTTGGTCTCATGATAATGAAGTGTTACTGTGCAGGAACCCATGTGGTCCAGGGGGAATGTGTCCTATCCTGTGGTGTATCCATGTCATCCATAGCAGCATCTGAGGGTGTCATGTGTTCAGTATTTGGCAATGGGATTTCCTACTTAGATTAGCTATTTCACATCTGTGGCTTCCACCCCTGCACATCTGTTGTGCCTGCCATTGTTCAATTCGTCTACTTCCCTGACCGTGTGGCCATCTCCACTGGACATGCAGGTTTGGGCATCAATGGGGAAGGACTCATCTGTGTTGTCAGTGCAACATTGCTATACAAGTGTGTTGGATCTGTGCTGATGATTCCGTTGGCACTTCCATGACCAGGCTGATGTTACAGGAGCCCTCATTTGGTGCTAATTGTTGATTGTGTGACCAAGTGCTCAGCTGACATGATGGGGCCCTACTGAGGCAACATATGGCACAGCTTTCCTCACACAGGAGTGGAGTCCCCTCATGGCAGTGTGTACTCCTGTGACATTGCCTGCGCCCAAGGTGTGTGTTGTATGTGCATGTCTGTGTGTTCACTTCCGTTTAGCTGTGCATGCTGTGATCCCTAGTGTTGTACCTGTTTGTGATGCTAGCTGAGTTGACCTATGTTCCCCCAAAGTCTTCTCCCTGGGTTCTCTGTGATGTGGGTGCATGGCACATTACTGGTCATCAGGGTGTCACCCATAGGTGTGTTTGCTGTCAGGGCTGAGTTTGTGTGCAGACGCAGATGGGTCACAGTCAGGTTTCCCCTTGGCACTTGTTGTTTGCCCTGTCATGTGATTTCCAGTTTGTGTTATCTTTCAGTGATTGTGACACGTTGTGTGTGTGACTGCTGGCACTCCTCAGGGTCCAGGCTGCAATGTTGGTTGTTGTCTATGTGTGTTCTTTGTGGGTGACCTTGGCTTCTTCATTGGTGTGTGACTGTGGATGGGATCCCATTGGTTGGTGTGGTATTGCCGTCATGTCCATGTACAGCGTAGTGTGCAGTGTGTCAGACATTCAGGAGTCTTGTTGAGTGGCCATGTGTGATGTGTTTCTGCACCTTGGTTCCCACCCACCACCCTGGAATAGTCATGGGTGCATGTGCAATGTCACCAGTGCATGTGTACTTCACTGCTGCACATTGTTGGAGGTCGAGGGGTGTGGTGTTGAGTGTGTGCAGATGAGAGTTGTTGCCCGGCTAGGCCCCTGCCTCCATGTTGGCCTTGGCTTACTGGCCATGCTGATTGATTTGTGCTTGTGTAGGTGTGATGGTAGTTAGTTGCTCAGGACACATGACTGTGGTTCACAGTGTGAACCACATTTAGCTTTGTCATCACAGTGGGATTGTAATGCAGCCCAGGGTCACCACATTGTGGGGGCCCTGGGGGTGGTGCTGTGGTGTGTCTGTGTCTTGCTGTGTCAGTTGCTGTCCCTACGTGCCTGTGTGACATGTGTGATTTGTGCTCCCTCTCATCTGACAATGCCTGCTTGCCCACATAGGGGATTTGGATCCATGAGTTACCTTTGTGTGGCACTGTATGCACATCTGTATGATTGGTATTCAGGTCTCCTCATGTGTTGTGTGGTTGCCTGGGGACACTGGCACCCCCTCACCTGTTGTGTATGATGTGCAGTGTGGGTCTGCCTGTTTGTGTTTGTGCATCTGCACCACTGCATTGGCATATCTTGGGTGTGCCATTGGCTGTATGTAGTTTGGTGGGTTTCCCCTGCTGTCCCTGGGACTCCTAGGTCATCGGTCAGCACAATGATCATGGTTTGTGTGTCCCATTGCTGCCATGGTATGGTATCTGTTCACCTCACATCTGCAGTCTCCACAGGGTATCTGCATTTGTGTGCCCATTGGTGCAAATATGTGGGTCTGCATTCTGATGGTCACTTCTGTCATTGTGTCATTGATGAATGTTGACGGTGTCAGCCCCCATGGGTGTTGTTTGTCTGCACATGGCCAAAGGTATGTCTTATTTGCACTGCAGTATTTGGCTCACCCAATTTATGTTGCAATGGGACACATACACTACTTTGCCACTGATGTGTTTGTTGTTCTGTGACCAGGAATCATCCATGCAGTTTGGCAGTTGCACCTCTTTCTTTGTCAACACTTACCTTTTGGTCACTGTGATGATGGGGGTTTGGACCCCATTGCCACAATGTTCAAAATGTGCTTCAGCTATGGACCCCACACTTACATTTTGGTCACTGTGATGATGGGGGTTTGGACCCCATTGCCACAATGTTCAAAATGTGCTTCAGCTATGGACCCCACACTTACATTTTGGTCACTGTGGTGATGGGGGTTTGGACCCCATTGCCACAATGTTCAAAATGTGCTTCAGCTATGGACCCCACACTTACCTTTTGGTCACTGTGGTGATGGGGGTTTAGACCCCATTGCCACAATGTTCAAAATGTGCTTCAGCTATGGACCCCACACTTACATTTTGGTCACTGTGATGATGGGGGTTTGGACCCCATTGCCACAATGTTCAAAATGTGCTTCAGCTATGGACCCCACACTTACATTTTGGTCACTGTGATGATGGGGGTTTGGACCCCATTGCCACAATGTTCAAAATGTGCTTCAGCTATGGACCCCACACTTACATTTTGGTCACTGTGATGATGGGGGTTTGGACCCCATTGCCACAATGTTCAAAATGTGCTTCAGCTATGGACCCCACACTTACATTTTGGTCACTGTGATGATGGGGGTTTGGACCCCATTGCCACAATGTTCAAAATGTGCTTCAGCTATGGACCCCACACTTACATTTTGGTCACTGTGATGATGGGGGTTTGGACCCCATTGCCACAATGTTCAAAATGTGCTTCAGCTATGGACCCCACACTTACATTTTGGTCACTGTGATGATGGGGGTTTGGACCCCATTGCCACAATGTTCAAAATGTGCTTCAGCTATGGACCCCACACTTACATTTTGGTCACTGTGATGATGGGGGTTTGGACCCCATTGCCACAATGTTCAAAATGTGCTTCAGCTATGGACCCCACACTTACCTTTTGGTCACTGTGGTGATGGGGGTTTGGACCCCATTGCCACAATGTTCAAAATGTGCTTCAGCTATGGACCCCACACTTACATTTTGGTCACTGTGATGATGGGGTTTGGACCCCATTGCCACAATGTTCAAAATGTGCTTCAGCTATGGACCCCACACTTACATTTTGGTCACTGTGATGATGGGGGTTTGGACCCCATTGCCACAATGTTCAAAATGTGCTTCAGCTATGGACCCTACACTTACATTTTGGTCACTGTGATGATGGGGGTTTGGACCCCATTGCCACAATGTTCAAAATGTGCTTCAGCTATGGACCCCACACTTACATTTTGGTCACTGTGATGTTGGGGGTTTGGACCCCATTGCCACAATGTTCAAAATGTGCTTCAGCTATGGACCCCACACTTACCTTTTGGTCACAGTGGTGATGGGGGTTTAGACCCCATTGCCACAATGTTCAAAATGTGCTTCAGCTATGGACCCCACACTTACATTTTGGTCACTGTGATGATGGGGGTTTGGACCCCATTGCCACAATGTTCAAAATGTGCTTCAGCTATGGACCCCACACTTACCTTTTGGTCACTGTGATGATGGGGGTTTGGACCCCATTGCCACAATGTTCAAAATGTGCTTCAGCTATGGACCCCACACTTACATTTTGGTCACTGTGATGATGGGGGTTTGGACCCCATTGCCACAATGTTCAAAATGTGCTTCAGCTATGGACTCCACACTTACATTTTGGTCACTGTGATGATGGGGGTTTGGACCCCATTGCCACAATGTTCAAAATGTGCTTCAGCTATGGACCCCACACTTACCTTTTGGTCACTGTGGTGATGGGGTTTAGACCCCATTGCCACAATGTTCAAAATGTGCTTCAGCTATGGATCCCACACTTACATTTTGGTCACTGTGATGATGGGGTTTGGACCCCATTGCCACAATGGTCAAAATGTGCTTCAGCTATGGACCCCACACTTACATTTTGGTCACTGTGATGATGGGGGTTTGGACCCCATTGCCACAATGGTCATGGCCTGCTTGCATTGTGGGTGCCACACACATATATGTGTGGCACATGTGCTAGGGGGTCACATTGTATGTTCAAAGTCATGTTCGGTGTTGTAGGCATTTGACACAGTCTACACACGCTTGTCATGGTGTTGGGGGATGTCTTCTTCTTGCATTCCCTAGGTTGTGGTGTGCTGGTTGTGTCATGCATTGTCCATCCTATGAGTGGGGGTGGTAGTAGTGGTTGGCATCCAGCCCCCCTGGCTCAGGGTGGTAGTAGTGGTAGGCATCCAGCCCCCCCTGGCTCAGGGTGGTAGTAGTGGTAGGCATCCAGCCCCCCCTGGGTGAGGGTGGTAGTAGTGGTAGGCATCCAGCCCCCCCTGGCTAAGGGTGGTGGTAGGCATCCAGCCCCCCTGGCTCAGGGTGGTAGTAGTGGTAGGCATCCAGCCCCCCTGGGTGAGGGTGGTAGTAGTGGTAGGCATCCAGCCCCCTGGCTAAGGGTGGTGGTAGGCATCCAGCCCCCTGGCTCAGGGTGGTAGTAGTGGTAGGCATCCAGCCCCCCCTGGGTGAGGGTGGTAGTAGTGGTAGGCATCCAGCCCCCCCTGGCTCAGGGTGGTAGTAGTGGTAGGCATCCAGCCCCCCCTGGTTCAGGGTGGTAGTAGTGGTAGGCATCCAGCCCCCCCTGGGTGAGGGTGGTAGTAGTGGTAGACATCCAGCCCCCCCTGGCTAAGGGTGGTGGTAGGCATCCAGCCCCCCTGGGTGTGGGTGGTAGTAGTGGTAGGCATCCAGTCCCCCTGGGTGAGGGTGGTAGTAGTGGTAGGCATCCAGCCCCCCTGGCTCAGGGTGGTAGTAGTGGTAGGCATCCAGCCCCCCTGGCTAAGGGTGGTGGTAGGCATCCCGCCCCCCCTGGGTGTGGGTGGTAGTAGTGGTAGGCATCCAGCCCCCCTGGCTAAGGGTGGTGGTAGGCATCCAGCCCCCCTGGGTGTGGGTGGTAGTAGTGGTAGGCATCCAGTCCCCCTGGGTGAGGGTGGTAGTAGTGGTAGGCATCCAGCCCCCCTGGGTGAGGGTGGTAGTAGTGGTAGGCATCCAGCCCCCCTGGGTGAGGGTGGTAGTAGTGGTAGGCATCCAGCCCCCCCTGGGTGAGGGTGGTAGTAGTGGTAGGCATCCAGCCCCCCGTAGTAGTGGTAGGCATCCAGCCCCCCCTGGGTGAGGGTGGTAGTAGTGGTAGGCATCCAGGCCCCCCTGGGTGAGGGTGGTAGTAGTGGTAGGCATCCAGCCCCCCCTGGGTGAGGGTGGTAGTAGTGGTAGGCATCCAGCCCCCCCTGGCTAAGGGTGGTAGTAGTGGTAGGCATCCAGCACCCCCTGGCTCAGGGTGGTAGTAGTGGTAGGCATCCAGCCCCCCCTGGGTGAGGGTGGTAGTAGTGGTAGGCATCCAGCCCCCCCTGGGTGAGGGTGGTAGTAGTGGTAGGCATCCAGCCCCCCCTGGCTAAGGGTGGTGGTAGGCATCCAGCCCCCCCTGGGTGTGGGTGGTAGTAGTGGTAGGCATCCAGCCCCCCCTGGCTGAGGGTGGTAGTAGTGGTAGGCATCCAGTCCCCCCTGGGTGAGGGTGGTAGTAGTGGTAGGCATCCAGCCCCCCCTGGGTGAGGGTGGTAGTAGTGGTAGGCATCCAGCCCCCCCTGGCTCAGGGTGGTAGTAGTGGTAGGCATCCAGCCCCCCCTGGGTGTGGGTGGTAGTAGTGGTAGGCATCCAGCCCCCCCTGGCTAAGGGTGGTGGTAGGCATCCAGCCCCCCCCTGGGTGTGGGTGGTAGTAGTGGTAGGCCTCCAGTCCCCCCTGGGTGAGGGTGGTAGTAGTGGTAGGCATCCAGCCCCCCCTGGGTGAGGGTGGTAGTAGTGGTAGGCATCCAGCCCCCCCCTGGCTCAGGGTGGTAGTAGTGGTAGGCATCCAGCCCCCCCTGGCTCAGGGTGGTAGTAGTGGTAGGCATCCAGCCCCCCCTGGGTGTGGGTGGTAGTAGTGGTAGGCATCCAGCCCCCCCTGGCTCAGGGTGGTAGTAGTGGTGGGCATCCAGCCCCCCCTGGCTCAGGGTGGTGGTAGGCATCCTGCCCCCCCCTGGGTAGGGGTGGTGGTGCGCATTCAGGCCCCTGTGTGCATATGTGGCATTGGTGATGGGCATCCCGCCCCTATGGTGCTGCTGTTGCTGGTGTAAGTATATTCTGCATCCCTCTGTGTGTGTGCTGATGTGTCGTGTACGTGTTGTATGTGTTTTGTGGTTGGTGTCTGACTTACCTTCTGCGCCGTACGCGTCCGTGCCTGTTCCGGTAGTAAATGTAGAATATTGGTATGATCGGGACGAAGGGATTCATGGTTGGTTCGTGTCGTTCGTCCTTCTCGTTGCTTCGCGTCGTCCTCGTCGCTTCGCGTCGTCCTTGTCGCTGGCGTGTTCGTCTCGTAGCCGTGGATCGTGTTGTGGCGCGAATCGGAGCTTATGTGCGCCTCTCCCGGATGCTTTGACATGCCGTGCGTAGCGACGGGTTCGGCGCGTACGGAAAGCGCATCGTACTTGTTCGGCCGGACGGAGCTGCATTTTCCCTTCCGTGCGACTCGATTCAGCGTTTCCGGATTCGCCTCGGTCGGGGAACAGGACCTGGTTTGGGTGAGTACGGCTCGGCCGGATTCTGTGCTGTTGTGCGCATCGTACTTACTCGTTCGGTGTGCTGTACGGATCGGTCGGGAAACAGGCTTTCGCATGGCTTTTTTCCCGACCGAATGGTATTGGGTGCGCCTCCGACCGAGATCGGAATCGGCCCCTTAGTCTTTCCCATACACCGTCAACCTCCAGTTGGCTCAAATCATCATGAATCTTTGTAATATTCTTAATATATCCCTCAATACCTTTACTTTTGTCTGGGATATATGTACAGCAATGTTGGACTTTCAACATGCTACAGACTCCACCCTCTTTTGCCAATAATATATCAAGAGCAAGTCGATTTTGCAAAACCATAGATCTAATTTCAACCATTTCAGTATTAATCATTAAGAATCCCCCAGCAGTATCTGTCGATAGACGATCAACTACTGTTGATAATTTGCGTATCTTATGTGAATTCAGTATGACTCCAACTGACGGTATCAGTGCACCAAATATATCACCTACTATTTCTGAAAAACTTGAGGGCAGATTTACAAGAAAGTGACGCATCTGTACAGATGCGTCACTTTCCCTGCGCCACCCTTAGAAACACCTGCGCCACCATAGATGCGTCGTATTTACAATACGGCGCACTATGGCGCAAGGATTGACAGATGCGTCAGAAATTCTGACGCATCTGTTGGCGGAAAAGTCACGCATTGCTGGAGTCGTGTCGCAAGCACGACGCAACTCCATCAATGCGTGTTGAGGCCTATTCCCACTACACTGCGTCACTACTTATGCCTGCTTCAAGCAGGCATAAGGTTTTGATGCAGTGGCGTCCTAAAAGTGGCGCAGTAAAATCTTGTAGATTTCACTGAGTCACTTATACGAGGCCTTCCTGCGTGGGAACGACCACCCTGCATACATTATACCTGACGCAGGTATAATGTGATGCAGGGCTTTACAACGTGACGCATCTCCCTAGATGCGTCACGTTGTAAATAGGCCGCATTGTTTGCGCCGCTGTTGCGTCAAAAAAGTGACGCAACTGCAGCGCAAAAGTCACGCAAGGGGCTTGTAAATCTGCCCCTTTTTGTTTTAGTTCGTTTTAGTCCTTGACTTATTACATCCATTTCATTGTTCTTAGTAATGTGGTACACCTTTGGAAATACTATTCCAAGATAACAACTACCATAACATCTTGTTTGCAACCTATAATACACATTCTTACCACACACATAATATTTTCCTGGAAAAACAGGATCAGTTCCACCTTTTAGTCCCCATCCCCCCATGATTAGGAAGGTATGTTCACAATCACTAGAACCAATGGAAATGTTGTTATAGTCTGTTTTTAGTCTATGTACACAGAATTTTCCCAATTTTGACAAATCTAGGGACATTGCAGCATGAGTTTCGCCTTTCTTGTAATCCCCTTCCTTATTAGCCCATGGAGGTACATGTGACTTCTGTTCAACAGCCTTCTTTTGAAAATCCTGTCTTCTTTGTTCTAGTAATTTTAGAAAATCTTTTTCTTCATCTCGTAACATACAGGTTAAATTATACGTATGCGCATATGTTATGTCTATTGGGCTTGTTGTCAGGAAAAACTCGCCCATAAATTCTGCATCTTTAGCACTAAGTACTGGGTTTAGGTTTCTTCTAATAGGAATCTCTGGGAATACTAAATCCATATTAGAATAATAATATTGCAATTTGCCTGTTTTATAGAACAGACTGGACACAATACTACATGACACACCATATGTTAAAGGAAGATGGTGATAAATCACCCCGTCCGAGACAGACAAAGGTAATTTCATGCAAACATAACAGTCACTTACATCCATTGTATCAACATATTCAAAAAGAAGTTTAGTAAATACATTTAATGACGAAGAGACAACAGGATGTGGGAGCACACCGCTGACCTCTCAGGCAAGGTTCACCCCTAGCATTCTGGTAAATGCAGTCTCTTGTAGCTCGCTCCGATATTTTCGAGTGTTTCACCAAGGTTGGCGCAGATAGTGCTGATCTCTAGACACGTGTTTCTGGTTTATTAACCGTCATCAGTAGAGAATACAGTCTTGTATTTTGGGGTTTGCTGAGTAGGCTGCCAAACATTATATCAGGTCCGGTACCTCTCACTGGCGTGCAGGTGCTTCATCCACGAGCTCGTCAGCTCAATGACTCACGGGAGTACTTTAAATAGACAACAGGATGTGGGAGCACACCGCTGACCTCTCAGACAAGGTTCGCCCCTGGCATTCTGGTAAATGCAGTCTCTTGTAGCTCACTCCGATATTTTCGAGTGTTTCGCCAAGGTTGGCGCAGATAGTGCTGATCTCTAGACACGTGTTTCTGGTTTATTAACCGTCATCAGTAGAGAATACAGTCTTGTATTTTGGGGTTTGCTGAGTAGGCTGCCAAACATTATATCAGGTCCGGTACCTCTCACTGGCGCGCAGGTGCTTCATCCACGAGCTCGTCAGCTCAATGACTCACGGGAGTACTTTAAATAAACAGGATGTGGGAGCACACCACTGACCTCTCAGGCAAGGTTCACCCCTAGCATTCTGGTAAATGCAGTCTCTTGTAGCTCGCTCCGATATTTTCGAGTGTTTCACCAAGGTTGGCGCAGATAGTGCTGATCTCTAGACACGTGTTTCTGGTTTATTAACCGTCATCAGTAGAGAATACAGTCTTGTATTTTGGGGTTTGCTGAGTAGGCTGCCAAACATTATATCAGGTCCGGTACTCTCACTGGCGCGCAGGTGCTTCATCCACGAGCTCGTCAGCTCAATGACTCACGGGAGTACTTTAAATAAACAGGATGTGGGAGCACACCGCTGACCTCTCAGGCAAGGTTCACCCCTAGCATTCTGGTAAATGCAGTCTCTTGTAGCTCGCTCCGATATTTTCGAGTGTTTCACCAAGGTTGGCGCAGATAGTGCTGATCTCTAGACACGTGTTTCTGGTTTATTAACCGTCATCAGTAGAGAATACAGTCTTGTATTTTGGGGTTTGCTGAGTAGGCTGCCAAACATTATATCAGGTCCGGTACCTCTCACTGGCGCGCAGGTGCTTCATCCACGAGCTCGTCAGCTCAATGACTCACGGGAGTACTTTAAATAGACAACAGGATGTGGGAGCACACCGCTGACCTCTCAGACAAGGTTCGCCCCTGGCATTCTGGTAAATGCAGTCTCTTGTAGCTCACTCCGATATTTTCGAGTGTTTCGCCAAGGTTGGCGCAGATAGTGCTGATCTCTAGACACGTGTTTCTGGTTTATTAACCGTCATCAGTAGAGAATACAGTCTTGTATTTTGGGGTTTGCTGAGTAGGCTGCCAAACATTATATCAGGTCCGGTACCTCTCACTGGCGCGCAGGTGCTTCATCCACGAGCTCGTCAGCTCAATGACTCAAGGGAGTACTTTAAATAGACAACAGGATGTGGGAGCACACCGCTGACCTCTCAGACAAGGTTCGCCCCTGGCATTCTGGTAAATGCAGTCTCTTGCGGTATGCTCCCACATCCTGTTGTCTATTTAAAGTACTCCCGTGAGTCATTGAGCTGACGAGCTCGTGGATGAAGCACCTGCGCGCCAGTGAGAGGTACCGGACCTGATATAATGTTTGGCAGCCTACTCAGCAAACCCCAAAATACAAGACTGTATTCTCTACTGATGACGGTTAATAAACCAGAAACACGTGTCTAGAGATCAGCACTATCTGCGCCAACCTTGGCGAAACACTCGAAAATATCGGAGTGAGCTACAAGAGACTGCATTTACCAGAATGCCAGGGGCGAACCTTGTCTGAGAGGTCAGCGGTGTGCTCCCACATCCTGTTGTCTATTTAAAGTACTCCCGTGAGTCATTGAGCTGACGAGCTCGTGGATGAAGCACCTGCACGCCAGTGAGAGGTACCGGACCTGATATAATGTTTGGCAGCCTACTCAGCAAACCCCAAAATACAAGACTGTATTCTCTACTGATGACGGTTAATAAACCAGAAACACGTGTCTAGAGATCAGCACTATCTGCGCCAACCTTGGGAAACACTCGAAAATATCGGAGTGAGCTACAAGAGACTGCATTTACCAGAATGCCAGGGGCGAACCTTGTCTGAGAGGTCAGCGGTGTGCTCCCACATCCTGTTGTCTATTTAAAGTACTCCGTGAGTCATTGAGCTGGCGAGCTCGTGGATAAAGCACCTGCGCGCCAGTGAAGGTACCGGACCTGATATAATGTTTGGCAGCCTACTCAGCAAACCCCAAAATACAAGACTGTATTCTCTACTGATGACGATTAATAAACCAGAAACACGTGTCTAGAGATCAGCACTATCTGCGCCAACCTTGGCGAAACACTCGAAAATATCGAGTGAGCTACAAGAGACTGCATTTACCAGAATGCCAGAGGCGAACCTTGTCTGAAGGTCAGCGTGTGCTCCCACATCCTGTTGTCTATTTAAAGTACTCCCGTGAGTCATTGAGCTGACGAGCTCGTGGATGAAGCACCTGCGCTGCCAGTGAGAGGTACCGGACCTGATATAATGTTTGGCAGCCTACTCAGCAAACCCCAAAATACAAGACTGTATTCTCTACTGATGACGGTTAATAAACCAGAAACACGTGTCTAGAGATCAGCACTATCTGCGCCAACCTTGGCAAAACACTCGAAAATATCGGAGTGAGCTACAAGAGACTGCATTTACCAGAATGCCAGGGGCGAACCTTGTCTGAGAGGTCAGCGGTGTGCTCCCACATCCTGTTGTACATTTAATGACGAATCACTATTTGATCTGTCATGTTGATACATAGCCTCATCTATTTGTTCTGCATTAGTAGCAGTCATTCCTTTAGTACCTGTATTCACTTGATTACTTGTATTAGTATTATTTTTGTCGTTATTTATCATCAGAATAGGTATCACAACTGTTAGCAATAACCACATTAACATTAGTAACAAAATACTGCACAAACAACATTTAACACATCTTCGCTTTAAACTAGATTTTGGATGTTCAGTCACTTCTGTTTCTGCCATTTTTAATATTCTAAATTAACCTATCTCTAACTTGTCTTCTATACCTTTAACTTATGTTAAACTAAGATATGTATAAATCTTTGTGTGATCCCACACTTCAACGGCTTTTATCTTTTACTTTCTGCTTTGTCTTTTAATTTCTTTTTTTCATCTGGTTCCTTTATTTTCTCTTTTACTTGTTTGTAAATTTTCCACTTTCTGTGTCACAGTCTTTCTCTTAAGGGGTCTCAATTTTCTTTCATCACTTCTTTCATTAGTAACATTTTCTTGTTCTTCGTTTAAATCGAGATTCTCAAAGTCCTCAAGGATAACATAGGTCCATTCAGGAGCCTTATATTTTCTATTTGGAGCTCTCACTCTTGTTGATTTTCGTAAAGATTTTCTTCTTGGATGTTCTTCTTCTTCAGTTTGACTTGATATTTCGTTTACTTGTTCTAATCCTTTCCCTGTCCTTCTTTTCAAAACATATCTCAGTCCTTTTACTCCACTTGGCCAGTGATCACCCTTTCTGATTCTTTTTGTTTGCACTGCTTTTTCACCTTCTTCACCAATTTCTAACGTTCATTTATTTTCCTTTTCTTTTAGTTGAGCTTGTTCTGAGGTTTTGAATTTTTGTCTTTCTGTCGATTGAATTTCTTCTTGATCTTTTAATTTTTCTTTTTTGATTCTAATTGAGCTTGATCTGAGTTTTCTGCAACAGGTTCTTCTGTTGACTGAATTGGTTCTGAACTTATCAGTTTCTCATTTTCTTCTTCTTCTTCTGGTCTAGCTTGATCTGAATTTCCTGTTTCAATTCGTTCTGGTCTTTCAATCTCTTGCTCTTCTCCGGTCACTACAGCAGTTTCTTGAGACCCACTATCCAGTGTCCACCCTACTTGACTTGTACTTGGTTGTTCATCATCGATATGTTCTTCAGAGTCTGGTTCTCTGATTTCATCGACTTCACAACTTTCAGCTTCTGGTTCTTTTCTTTGTTCCAGCAGTTGCTGCTCTGGTCGTTCAGGAGGATTTGGGACTCTTTTGGTATGACTGGCATGTATTCAATTTGGCAAGCCAAAACACTTCACTGCTGTTGTTGTGACCAATATAATTTGTAGCGGTCCTTTCCACCTGGGTTCTAGATATGACTTTCTTGTGTGCTTCTTTATCATAACCCAGTCTCCTGGACACAAATCATGAGCTTGATTCGGCTGTGCTGTGGTTGCATCTTCTCCAACCTGGTGAGACACAGAACATACCAGATCAGCTAATCCTTTACAATAGTCCAACACTAGATCATCAGTTATAGTCATCAGTTTGTTTCCAGGTACAAATGCTTGTCTCATTGCTCTTCCCATAAGAATTTCATGAGGACTCAATCCTGTTCTTCTGTCAGGGATGCTTCTAAGGCTCATCAAGACAAGGGGCAAAGCATCAGGCCATTTCAGTGAGGTGGAATCACACACCTTTCCTAACCTGGATTTTATTGTACCATTTAGCTGCTCAACCACTCCAGATGCTTCTGGTCGATAGGCACAATGTCGTTTCTGCTCAAATTTGAAAGCTGTACAGATTAAACAAATTATCTCATTGTTAAAATGAGGTCCTCTATCTGATTCCAAAGTGACTGGAAATCCAAACCTAGGGATGAGTTCTCTTAAAAGCAGTTTGGCAATCATGAGACTGTCATTCTTTCTTGTTGGATAAGCTTCCACCCAACAAGAAAACAGACGCACAATGACAAGGACATACTTCAGACCGTTGCATGGTGGCAACTCTATAAAATCAAGCTGCAGTCTTGTAAATGGTCCTTCTGCCTTTCCTATTTTTCCCCAACTGACAAATGTTCTTCTACCTGGGTACTGCTGTTGACATATCAAACAGCGCTGGCAGAGACTCTCTGCAATAAGCCTGAACTTGGGATTGGACCATGTCTGCCTAAATTGTCTAAACATGGCATCACTCCCAATGTGTGTAACTCCATGATATACTCTTGCCATTTGTGATAACATACTGTCTGGCATTATCGGTCTTCCATCTGGACACACCCATACCTCATGATTGGTTCTTATTGTGCAACCTGTGTTGATCCAGAATTCTTTTTCCTTTACGTCTGCCTCATCCTGTAACTGTCTAACTTCGTCCCATGTTTCAAAAGCAGAGAAAAACATTAGTTGGCAATCGGTAGTTTCTTTTTCCACAGAATGGGTCTGGCAACAGGGTTGCTGGATTTACTGTGGTGCATCTTATCACACTTACATTTTCAGCTCCTAGGATCACTCTTTCATACTTAGTCAGCCGACTATAGGTCAAGTGTTGTGTTCGAGTCCTTGTTAAAAGGATCTCCACAGAATGTGGCACATACACTTTCAAGGGATGTCCCATAACAATAGATTCACTCTGTTCCAGACTCACACATGTAGCAGCTACTGCTTTTAAGCAGCCAGGCAATGCTGCGGCCACAGAATCCAGAGTGGCTGAAAAGTATGCCACTGGACGTCGCATCAATCCATGTCTTTGAGTTAATACTAAAACTGCACATCCTTCCCTCTCACAACAGAACAAAGCAAATTCTTTCATGTAATCAGGCATTCCCAATGCTGGTGCTTGACACAAACAATCCTTTAATTTTATGAATGCAGCCTCACTTTCATCATCCCATTCAATTGGGTCCATCGTATCTTTTCGTGTCAATTTTATTAGAGGCTTTGCAAGCAATGAAAATCCACTGATCCACTGACGACAATATCCAACCACTCCCAAAAACATTCGTACTTCCTTCTTAGTTTTGGGTAGATTTATCTGTCGAATCACTTTTATTCTCTCTGGTGTCACTTTTCTAACTCCTTTTTCTATCTTGTGTCCTAAATATTTGACTTCTTGTCGGCAAAACTGCAATTTTTCTGGCGACACTTTGTGTACTCCTTCTGCCAAATAGTTCAGTAAAGCAATTGTGTCTGTGACACAAGCCTCTCTTGTTTCTGATGCGACCAGTAGGTCATCAGTATATTGAACCAAAACTGAATTTCCTGGCATAACCAATGTTTCCAAATACTTTTTCAAGATTTGGTTGAAAATCGAGGGACTCTCTGCATACCCTTGAGGAACTCAGCACCATGCCAAAACACGGTCCTTGAACTGAAACACAAAAAGATATTGGCTATCTACATGCAAAGGAATCGAAAAGAATGCTTGGCACAAATCAATCACTGTATACCAATGTGCATCCCAAGGTATCTGATAAAGAATTACTGCTGAATTTGGTACTACCGGACAACAAGGTACTACTATTTTGTTGATTTTCCTTAAATCTTGCACTATTCTATATTTGCCATTAGGCTTTTTAAGCCCCATAATTGGTGAGTTGCAAGGACTGCCCATTATTTCTGTCAGAATACCTTGTTCAACCATTTGGTCGATTACTGGAGCAACTCCTGCTTTTACTTCAGGACTCATTTTGTACTGTCGGGTGTTTGGATAAATTGCACCTTCCTTCACCATTATTTTAATTGGGTCTACATTTGACATCAGAACAATTTTCTTTCCTGAAAAATCCCATACATCTGATCTCACTGTGTCTCTCAACTCATCAGGTAGACTGTTTTCAGTAAGAAGTGAAAACATCTCATCCACTTCTGTTCCTTGTTTTGCTAGCATCATCTTAAAAGCGATGTCTTCCTTGGGTGTTTGAAAAGCAATACCATCAGGTGTACAATAGATGGTACAATTCATTTTACACAACAAATCCCTCCCTAACAAATTAACTGGACTTGAATCACACACCACAAACCGATGCATGTCTTTGAAATTTCCAATATTTACTTCTATTGGTTTAGTAAGTGGGGTTTTTATTTGCTTATTTGAGACTCCTACAACTTGGATAGTTTCTCCCGAAAGGGGTTGGTTTGGAATTTCTGCTGCTCTTACAGTAGAACGGGTAGCACCAGTATCCACTAGGAAAGTGATGTCATTACCTTCCACTTTTCCATCAACCAATGGACCTGACTGATCTACCGCCAAGGAGGCGCCAAGCACGCATTCTTCCTCCCCCCCTCAGGCACCGTCATTGGGAAACATCTGAATCACACTCGTTACTGTGCATCCAATATTGTTGAACTGTTTGTGTATTCTTACCACTCTCTCCACGAAATCCGGTGTTCACACTGTATCTCTGCACTTGAGCGTTCATACAGTTGGGCATAGGGGCTTGTGGCACCTGTAACTGTGGAGTAACTACCTGTTGCTGTTGCTGCTGGTTCACAACCACCTCATTCTGCATCTGTGGATTTAAATTTTGATTTACCCCATTATTCTGTTGAACGTTTCTACACTCATTCTTCCAGTGCCCATGCTTTCCGCACGCATGACAAGGACATTTCTTTTTTGCTTCTTCTCTGCTCATTCGCCCTTTTCCTTTGTTCCCATTCAATCCTTGACTATTCGGATTTTGGTTATTCGACTGATTTTCATTTTGAGAACCAGTACTTGCCTCTTGATGTTCTGCTAATTTCACTTGTGCCCACATCATCTTTTCTTTCAATTTCTTATGTTTTGCATCAATATCGTCACTGTAATACTTTGCGTATTTTAAAATATCATCAATGGGCTTACTCTGCCAGCAAAGCATATGCTGTTGAATCATCTGACTAATTTCCGATCTCAATCCATACACAAACCTATACACAAAATGTCTCATATCCTTATCACCGATATTTTCAAATCCACTATACTGCTTAAATATTAAATACCTGTAATAACCTCTCGTAATACGCATGCACCGACTCTTTTGGTTCTTGAGTTGTTCTATCTATTTTAACCCAATCCGTTTTTTTTAACGGATTTTCCCTTTCAAGAAAGCAACTACTTGCTGATATTTCTTCATCACATCTTCTGAAGGTGCACCTGTCTTTGCATCTCTTGGATATTCTTCAGTTGGCCAATCAACCGTAATCTTACATTCTGTCCATAAATCAGCTGGCACCACCATATCAAACAGACCATCCAAATCCTTCAACAATACTTTTGAAACTTTCACAAACCTCTCTACCTGCTTGTACCATTCAACTGGCTTCTCCCGTAATCTGGGGAAATCATTTGTAATAGACAAAATATCTTGTCTGGAACATGAACATATCCTCCACCAGGAACTTCTCTCATGGGACACACTCTTTCAACCTGTTCTGTTTCTCTTAATGGGTATGGAGATGCCTCCTTTGTAGTAACCCTGGGCATTATACTTTGCTACGCTCACGAAGCATGCAAAGTTTGTGCTACTACGCACATTGCACGTAGCAGAGTGAATAACTGTGCTAATAAACGTAGCGTAGCAGGAGTATAATAATAAAATGCTTTGATAAAGCAATTTTTTATGCTAAAAAGCATATAACCAATTCACAAAAATGAATTTTGACAATAAAATATCAAGCAATGAGAGAGGTGATGATTTTGGAGTTCCCCTAACCTAGGGGAGGACCAAGCAGATGCCTTGAACACAAAAAGCATATCATGTGAACGATTCAATGGTGGTCCCTTCCTCCTAGGACCACCCCAAGCACAGTTATGGGCAAAAATACAAGCCCAACCAAAGGCCCTGCAAAGCATTATGGGACGAGATTAGCAGTGGGCAGTGAATATTATAGTGTCCAATATCAAAATAATTCTACAAAGAGCTGCAGTTCAACTAGTCGTCACTGGGTGTCGTCCCTCACGAGTCAAATGCAAAAGCTTCATGAAAGGTTTTCAATACTTTTGCATTTCACTCTTGAGGGACGACACCTAGTAACGACTAGTTGAACTGCAGCTCTTTGTAGAATTATTTTGATATTGGACACTATAATATTCACTGCCCACTGCTAATCTCGTCCCATAATGCTTGCAGGGCCTTTGGTTGGGATTGTATTTTGCCAATAACTGTGCTTGGGGTGGTCCTAAGTGGATGGGACCACCACCTAATCATTCAATAAGATGTGCTTTTTGTTTTCAAGACATCTGCTTGGTTCTCTCCTAAGTTAGCGAGGATACCAAAATCATCACCTCTCTCACTGCTGTTTAACTTTTTGTTTTCACTTTAGTGAAATGACTATATGCAATTTTAACATATAAAGACAGAGATATTTATTTTATCTTATCTTGCACTGTACAAGTTTGCTTTTGGTAATTATTGTACAGTGCAGTCAAGCTACACAGCTACGCGCAGGCTTAATAATAAACTCCTTCAAATGCTTTGATAAAGCAATTTTTTATGCTAAAAAGCATATAACCAATTCACAAAAATGAATTTTGACAATAAAATATCAAGCAATGAGAGAGGTGATGATTTTGGAGTCCCCCTAACCTAGGGGAGGACCAAGCAGATACCTTGAACACAAAAAGCATATCATGTGAACGATTCAATGGTGGTCCCTTCCTCCTAGGACCACCCCAAGCACAGTTATGGGCAAAAATACAATCCCAACCAAAGGCCCTGCAAAGCATTATGGGACGAGATTAGCAGTGGGCAGTGAATATTATAGTGTCCAATATCAAAATAATTCTACAAAGAGCTGCAGTTCAACTAGTCGTCACTGGGTGTCGTCCCTCACTGAGTCAAATGCAAAAGCTTCATGAAAGGTTTTCAATACTTTTGCATTTCACTCTTGAGGGACGACACCTAGTAACGACTAGTTGAACTGCAGCTCTTTGTAGAATTATTTTGATATTGAACACTATAATATTCACTGCCCACTGCTAATCTCGTCCCATAATGCTTTGCAGGCCTTTGGTTGGGATTGTATTTTTGCCCATAACTGTGCTTGGAGTGGTCCTAGGAGGAATCGTTCAATAAGATGTGCTTTTTGTTTTCAAGACATCTGCTTGGTTGTTGGTTCTCTCCCTAAATTAGTGAGGATACCAAAATCATCACCTCTCTCACTGCTGTTTAACTTTTTGTTTTCACTTTAGTGAAATGACTATATGCATTTTTAGCATATAAAGACAGAGATATTTATTTTATCTTAACTTGCACTGTACAAGTTTGCTTTTGGTAATTATTGTACAGTGCAGTCAAGCACACAGCTACGCACTATGCAATTTGCATAGCTACGTGTAGTTGAAGCTGTACTTCACGTAGCTACGTGAAGTGCTACTACGCAAACTACGCCCGGGCTTACTTTGTAGCTGCTTCATCCCTTTTCTTTGTCAATCTACCTCTCCATCTGTCTACATCTCCCCAGTTCTTCAAAATATTCATTAATTCTTTGATCTGTAATCTCCTTCCTGACGCATTCAAACTTTCTAAATCCTTGTCAGTAAATTCTGCCCTATATGGTTTCTGCAATAATTTTGATTTTTCTACATCTCTTCCAAATTCTGAAGCAACCTCTACTATTTTCTCATGCACATTCTTTGCTCTCCATGTTATACTTTTACACAAAAATAACAATTCATCATCTCTGTATGTACCTAATCTCTCTGTGCTTATTGTTCCAATGATCATTTCTTCTAGATCCACTTTTAATTTGGCCACATCTATATTTGGTGTCTGAGGTCTCTTTTTGTCTAATCCTTTCGTCCACTCCTCTAGTTCTTCTGGCAAAAATCCTTTAGAATTTCCTGCTATAGGAGTGACAATCAGTTCCTTTCTCCTTTTATTTACTGGTGAACCTCTTTTCGGAGTCTCCATCACTGTTTCAATATTAGGGAGATCTAGTAATGATATATTTGAATCAGTCTCACTGGTTAGATCTTCTGACATCGCTACCTCTTTTCTGACATTATTTTGCGGGATTGTCACTGTTTGTAATCTCGGGGTGTCTCGTTTATCCCCATATAATGGAATAACCGGACCTATCGTTACTGGCACTGTCAAAGCTTCGGCATTTAAACCTAACTGATTTATTTTCTGAATCATCTCCTCTTTTGTTCTATTCAATGCATCCCTTTCCTTTTCCTGTAATTCTTTGGTAACTGTTGGATCATATAAAACCTGCGGAACTAAGGGAGTTGTCATCATTGGTGCACTTGGAGTTGCCTCTCCAGCACTTTCTTGATAAGGTGGAGGTCTTTTAACTAAAATGTCCTCTAATAACTCATCATCCATTTCATCACATTCTGTTCCTGCCATACCTATGTGTTTCAATTTTTCTTTGCATTTACTCCCTACTTGATCTTCAGGTATCAATACTGGATACAACCCTTCTGTTACTACAGCTCTTCTCCATCTTTTCATCTCATCTCCTCGAGTATCAAACGGATATCTTGGCAAAAATCCCCTATTTATTCTTCTACCACCTCTGTATTTCTCTCGCTCAAATGCCTCAACTTCCCATTCCTCCAAAGCTTCATACTGCATTAACCTAGGACAAGGTTCTAATGTATTCATCCGATTTCTCAAATTCTGAAGAACCCTTACATTAAAGGTACCATTTTCAGGGAAAGCTAAAACTCCATCACCTTTTGTATATTTCACCCAATTTTCCAACCAAACACACGTATGGTATCCTCGTTCCAACATCATAAAGGAAGCAGGTGTATTAGGGGGTGGCATAAGAATCCCTTCTCTGGTTACTACACGCTTATCCTTTTAAAAGAAATTCTTGATTTTATTAATCAACTTCATTTTCCCAATCCCTGTTTCTAAGAATTTTCAGCAAGTTAAAACTATTAACTCTCTTCCGTATTCTCACATATCCTGTTTCCCAACACTCGTCCTATACCAGCGCAACTCACACCAACGGTCCAATCAGGGCTTATTACGTATTTTCTTCCACAACCAATACCTGCGCAGCTATTGTCTACCAACCAATCAGAGCTTTGCACACACCCACTTGTTGCAACCAATACCAGCGCGGCTCTTTGTGACGTCAGTATTACTCCTACTACTGACCCTCCCTTTACAATCGGCACTTGTTACACGCCCGCTGTCTCAACCAATACCAGCGGCTCTCTGTGACGTCAGTATGACTCCTGCTACTGACCCTCCCTTTACAAGGTAATACGGCAGTGTTTTCTCTAAACTTTTCTTAATATCTTTTCTGTTAGTAACAACGTAAAAACAGCGCTACTCTGTCTGCTCCGCTAATTCAAAAGATAGTTTATTCACTTGCTTCAAGAGAAAGTACTTCCTTATACTACGAGTAAAAACCACTGTTTACCCTTCACTTGAGCTCGGGAAAACCTATTACTCCTCTAGGGATACTCCTCCTTCGGGTAAGGCCAAAGTTTCACAGGTGACCCTTCGCTATCACTCACACTCTACTCTTATACAATATAGTCCCTAATATAACACCTACAGCCCTCCGTAGCTTTTAGGTATTATGACAACAGACGAGTAACCTTCTGCAGTGTGATTTCCTTACCACACTCTTCAAAGTTCAATTCCCGGGATTCCCAGGTATTTCCGTACCTGTACTTCCAGACAACATAGAAGACGAGACACTAACTTTTCATGTTAAGAACATATAGTCAATAATCAATAATCACCAAACTAATCAATAATAACCATAACTCTGCTACCAGAAAAACTGATCCAGCGCGAAGAGGCCAGGGTTGGATAATTTACACGCAAAAAACGGAACTTTTCAATGGGCCCATATACCTTTATCCGAATACCTTTATTTGTATTTTCCTTGGCCAATTTCCCACTGGAAGCGTTTTGGTTTGAATAATTCCACACATTTTGATTAGTTATTTCCCTGTAACCACAAATCAATTACAGTATCATGTCTAACTAATCTTCACGAATCAACACTCTTCCTCTGGTCAATGGACTATTAGTTGAGTTAGTTGATGGTGATATTAACAACTTCTTAACTAAAATTCATAATGAAATAACCACAGACTCTGAATATAATAATAATAATACGTTTATCTAAAATTTCAGTCATTTAGTTGAATGCTCATTAATTACAAATACACAGTGCAAGCTCCTTTTTCTCAAAATGGGAGAGAAAATGATCATGAAGCACAATACATTCAATTTCACAAGCTTTCAACAAATCAAATGCATAAGAGTGGATAGATGTAGAGGCAAAAGGCACATTTATAATACATTTGCAAAGAAATATGCAAATACTGAATAGAATGACATTTACCTAATGAGGATAACTGGAAAAACCACCCCTCTGCCCAAAGGACTGGTGGAGGTCCCCTGACTTAGGATCAGGAGACAAAGATTAAAGGATAGGATCAGGACAGATCTGATACTTAGTAGACTTCTCTACAACCCGACGCACCAGGGCGATTCCCTCTCTCTCGCTCTCTCCCTCCTCGATATTCTTCCGCAATCTTCAAATCTAATCAGGCAGTAGTCTGGATCTTCTGAGTCTACACTCGTCTTCTCTCTCTCTTTCTCTCTCGTGCTCAGCTCCCAGCAGCGTAGACAGCATCGCATCGCATCGCATACTCTTCTTGATTCAAATCACTCTAGTTATAGTCTTTATTTCTTCATGTCCCACCCTCAAGTGTTGCAACTTTACTAAACTATGGAATATGATTGGATGGGGTTAGGGGTATCTTCATCATCCCAAGCTGACGTATTCATTTTATTAGTAAAACCTATTGTTTGTTAACACTGCCCCTTCTACTCATTCATATATTCTATTCGAAACATGCATATTTTGTTGCAAATGCCATAATTCACTTAATACAGGCTTCATAGTTGACTGTTACATTTTCTTCTTTTCCCATCCTTTCTGTCCTTGAATTTTGGCAGGCTTTCAGCTCCCTCTGTGTCATCGGTCATTTCATGGTCTCATTAGGCATGCGCAGCTTTCGCCATTTTCTTTTTCGGTGATGGATTAGCAGGCCCACATATACACTATTAATAAAAGAGTCAAAAACAAATATTATTTTCTTGAACATGTAATTCTCACTGTTCACCACCCACTTCTATTCTATCCCAAGTGATTATTATTTCTCTTAGGCATAAGCGTTAATTGCAGCAGCTTCTTTTCAAATCAAGCAAGCATATGCCGAGCATGCGGTACCTCAAGACCGCATTTCAATTCTTCTTACACATGCGTGAGGGGTTTTCCCTCTCAAAGCGAGTTAGTCACATTATTTCATGCGTCATTCAGGTTTGCACATGCGCAAAGCGTTTTAGCAAGTTAAAGCAGGTTTTAATCGTGCTGCGTTTTATTTCTCATTAATTCAAGCATGCGTAAGCTTTTCTCCCCATGTTTTCTGTGTTGAGTGCATGTTAGTTTCGCCTTATCTATTAATTATCGATTAATGAAAGTTAATGGAAGATTCGATCGAGCAAGTCTCATTTTCTTGAGTCCTTGCTCCATCATGCTTACCCATGCACATGCTCAGGCGGACATATATGAATACTTTTTGTAAAACTATATTGCAAAAGTCCTTTAAGATGCATCCACACGTACGGCTATCTTTAAATATTTCGAAACAAAGTATTGAAAGATGTTGACATAGGGGAACTACATTGGCATATCTCTGCAACTAGTTCCAGAACTGATGGCTTTACCAGTGCTTGTTTTAGCTCTGTTCTTAAATAGAGCAGTTTTCACTTTGGCACTGGATACTTTCCTCAAACTATTTTCAACTATTTTTACATGGGATAATCAATGAGTGCAGTATAGCGCCTGTTCTGCCATGGGTTAGTTGTACAGAACACGGGTGTGCAATAAGGATTTCTACAAAACAAGGATTTTCCTTATTATGTTATTCTATGTGATTCAAGCCAGATCACTATCCGATCTACGCCATCCTATGCTCAAAGACAACATTTGTAGGAAATTGTGTTGTTAAACTATGGGGCAGAGAGACCTCACACTTATCACAAGCTGTGTGCTAAGATCCAACAAAGTCAAACAATTGTATTGCTTAACAAGTAAACAGGCTTCTGTGAGGATATTAACATTGGTAGCTTGGCCCAAGCTTGCAACACCTTCATTTGTAAAAGCCCCGCGTGGTACATAAATAGCAACACCAAAACATCACTGCAATTATGAATTTAGGAAGTTACATTTCCCAATACACACAGAAGGACAATCCCCAACCACCTTATGCTGGAGATGTGGATCACAAGACTGCAACATAGACCACCTCCTGTGTAATGCCCAAAACTATTGCACCATTCACAAGAGAGATGGGAGTGTATAAGAACCATAATTGATTCCCCTTTACAGCCAACAGCAAAGCAAGCTATACTCCACAACGTCTCCGATGAAACAATATCACATTGGTGTTATCTGATGGCCACAGTCCTATCGGTACTGAAAATATGCATCCTTAGATATTGGCAGACTAGAGCATTATTAACTAAGGTAGAATTGCTAACTGTTTTATTGCATTTAGCAACATACGATCATATTATATACTGATTTAATGACCAGATGAGCTGGAAGTGACAGTTTGGGCCTGATTTAGACCTTGGAGGATGGAGTAGTGTTTGTCAGGGCAAAGAAATAAATTACTCCATCGCTCTGAAAAACATACCATCCTCTAAATTTAGAGTTGTCTGCTGGCCCATTGTAATGAATGTGCTTTTCACAAAAAGGACACACCCAAACCCTGCACTCCCACTCTGGAGGCAAATATACCACTGCACCTTTAAATAATACACTTTAAGCAGCACCCCCTAAAGATGAGGAAAGGACACAGCACCCCCTTTAGGCGAGGCAAGAAAACAAATTCAGGTGCATTTAGAATAACATACACTAGTTTATTAATGCAATGTTTAGAACGGTAGGCCAAATATATCAGTAAATGCAGATTCCCAAGTATCAAGTGACTAAAATGAACAATTAGAAAAAAATTCAATATATACAAGTAGCAAAGAGTAGAAAATATATACAAAATGGTTAGGAACACCTCACCGATCGATTAAGCAACATCCTTGCCAACTCAAGCTGGGGGAGCCCTTCACCAGCCCAGGAAGGAGTTCGATCAGGACTCAAATTCCGTCACCTCCACAGCAATACGTCTATTCTGTGGCGAGCTTCCACCTGGCCCTCGAAGGTTCCCAGCTTAAATATCATTACTAAACGTAAGACGAAGCTTCTAGGAAACCTCGCCCCCTTCCTTCTCATGAGAAAGAACCGAGCTGGCTGTACCAGTCTGCGTCAAGGCCAAGACGGAGGCTGGCCAAGCTCCTGTATTTTGACTTTGAGGCAGAGTTGCACATTCTACAGATAATATCCAGTTCACTCTGGTCAGTGAGGAGCAGAAACCTGCCCTCCCCACTTTGCAGCTATGTGCGAGCAGCAAGGCAAAGCCAGAAAACAAGATGACATGAGGCCATGTCAAAGCCAATAGTAAACACTCATAATTCTCATAACCCAAACAACTTACAAGCACTGCTGTGCATGCACAAAAGCTGAAGCAAGGCAAAGTCAGAAAACAAGATGACATGAGGTCATGTCAAAGCCAATAGCAAGAACTCATAATTCACATAACCCAAACAACTTGCAAGCACTGCTGTGCACGCAGAAAAGCTGAAGCAAGGCAAAGTCAGAAAACAAGATGACATGAGGCCATGTCAAAGCCAATAGTAAAAACTCATAATTCTCATAACTGTACAACACAATACACATTTCTGCATAACTGCTTATAGCATCACATACTTTATCTCTCAATGTCCTATAGCATCACATACTTTATCTCTCAATGTACAACACCAAGCACATGTGTGCACCACCGCTCACAACACTGCACTATGACATTCCACACCTCTCTCTCCCTCTCACGCCTTCAAATGCACATCCCACACCTTCTGTTCTTGGCAAGACTGTTCTACTCCGTGACAGCTCCCACTGAAAGACAGCAAGATTACAAGAAAGAAGAAAAGCAGGCATATGCAGGACCATCTCATATATCCAGGCTAGGGTAAAATAACACACTAAAGTCAATTAAAATGATGGTAGTCGAAGGTCATCATAGGGTGCCAAACCACAAGAGTGCCTCTTTCACTAGATTCCACCCCATGACCTTTGACTATCATCATTTACATATATCAAAAACCGAATCTCTTAATTAAAGGCACAACTACGATTAAAGCACATGTTGAAGCAGAAACTCATGTGCTGAACTGAAAGCACAAGTATAATACTGTGAAATCATAAAAGCATGTAATAATCATTTCAAAGCATGTAAAAATAGCTCATGCATATCTGGATACTCAGCAAGAATAAATGTTTGATGGATACACAAAATAAATGATGCAAATAGAATCAAGCTTTTGAACTCGGTAATGCTCCTAATGTCTCTAATGGTTAATACTGAAACTTCTACTGAAAAAGCAGCCAAACCTATATATTTAGTGCCAAAAAATAAAAGCAACATCAACATCTTCTAACAAATACTTCTCCAAATGCAGAACATTTTTGTTGTTCTTTTTTCTTCAAACAAACAGTCCTTCTTTGTGAAAGACACACAGCCTTCCAGAGTACATTTAAAATGGTCACTGTGTACATTGTACTTCATGTTCACTAAATCAGTTAATCGGTCTTGGAGGTCTGTCTGGTCCGTACAGCCACAGGATGTCAGCTTGCACTGTCCGGTGATCCCTCCAGGCTTGGGGGGGGTCCCACCCATACGGGGCACTCATACGCGGGCAGAGACATCAGGCACACCAACACGTCGCAGTATGATGACCTGGAAAAGAAACAAGCATCACTCTTCTTGCAAAAAACATTTTCCAAAAGCGCACGTTTTCCTGTCCCTGTTTTAAGTCTAAAGGCACAATATTATCATTCTTGTCTGCACGGTTCACTGCTGGCTCTGGGGAATTGTCTGAGAATTCTACCCACGCTTCAGCCTCTGAATTCTTGGTATTGGGATGAAACTCCCTTTTTCCCTGCGCAGTAAGAAGGGCTGGGGCAGTCTCCTTCCTGACTATTTCTTCACTCACTTCTGGATACGTGCTCCCTTTATCAATTGGCAGAAGCCCAAGGCAATCCAGCTGCTCTGTCTGCTCTGGTAATTTTCCTTTCTTCAACACGCCCCTCACCTTCTGTGGGACTGGTCTGGCTTGTGCATTCTGACACATAAGAATCACAGTTCTGAGTAAATCTAGGGGAATATTCATCCCTTCATTTTCTGCCCACCTGTTTGTATGGTCCTTATCTCCTAGGTGCTTGTATTTAGTCATGCACACCAAATCTGAATCGTGTGTCACCACCTCTGTCTCCAATATTTTAGGCTTTTCATCTGTAAGGGAATTAAATGTTCTGTCATGCACAGTAGCTACGCTTTGCAGTACAATCTGCCACTTCACTGGGGAATTCTGTGTCTCAAACACCACCCCTGGACTTTCTATTGGGACCTGCACAAACTGTTCATGCAAAACGGCAGTCTCTGTCTGTATATGCCACTTTATCACATTGGCTTCCTCCCACTGATAAATCACATTATGTCCTATTGCCTTCTGCCCAGTATCTTTCAATGTGCAAAAGCATCTGTATTTGTCTAACATTTAAGAAATTTTCAGTCCACAATTTTAAAAGCATACTTTTCTTTCCCTGTTCTTCACAATGACTCTAAATAGCACAATGCTCTTGGACTGGCACACAAGATACACTGTCTCCTTTCTGAATTGACCATATTTTCGAAACATTCTGCACAGTCTGCTGTACAGATTCAAAGGCACATTGCTGCATTTCTTTTTTCAAAATAGCGTTTTTCCATGTAGAGCAAGATCCATCATTCACTGACATGTCTGATTTATACCTGGAACCAGCCATCGCTAACAGACTGGTCTGTCTATCTCCCTGCACATTCCTTTCTGGCTGAGTAACATCCTCAAAAGAATTAATTAAGACCGTCTGTGAAGCCTGCAGATTAACTGGCACGTTCTCTAAGTTCACATTTTTCACATATGACTCATCATAGCTGTTCAAAACAAACGGCTTCAGAGCTTGGTACATGTTTAAAAAAAAATGTAAATGCTTGTATTGCGCGATACGAACTGCAGCCTTTTCTGCAACTGTCTGGTAGGTTTCCAACTTATCTTGCAATAACTTATTCTGACAGGTTAACATCGTAGAGGCATTTTTGGCTTCAACAAACTGTTTCTCTAATTTTTCAAATCCACTCTGCAGCTGAACATATTTTTCATGCATTTTACGATAAGCACTTAAGAAGATCCAGCCTCTTCTTCCTAACGTAGCAAGCTCCTCTCCTTTCTTCACAGGCACTTTTTGCAAACACGCAACCACTTGTGCTGGCTCAGCATCAGCTAAACACACACTCCAAGTCTCACTCAGCCCAGCACAATTAGCCCACTCATGAGCTAATGCGCTATATGGGACTACCTCCCATCCAGGTATATCAATTGGTATCTGGGAATCTGCCTTCGGTTTTCTAGAAAACATATTTCTTCCCCTTTCAATTCTCTGTTCGAATCCTGTGAGAATGACGCCAAGATGTAATGAATGTGCTTTTCACAAAAAGGACACACCCAAACCCTGCACTCCCACTCTGGAGGGAAATATACCACTGCACCTTTAAATAATACACTTTGAGCAGCACCGCCCTAAAGATGAGGAAAGGACACAGCACCCCCTTTAGGCGAGGCAAGAATACAAATTCAGGTGCATTTAGAATAACATACACTAGTTTATTAATGCAATGTTTAGAACGGTAGGCCAAATATATCAGTAAATGCAGATTTCCAAGTATCAAGTGACTAAAATGAACAATTAGAATAAAATGCAATATATACAAGTAGCAAAGAGTAGAAAATATATACAAAATGGTTAGGAACACCTCACCGATCGATTAAGCAACATCCTTGCCAACTCAAGCTGGGGGAGCCCTTCACCAGCCCAGGAAGGAGTTCGATCAGGACTCAAATTCCGTCACCTCCACAGCAATACGTCTATTCTGTGGCGAGCTTCCACCTTGCCCTCGAAGGTTCCCAGCTTAAATATCATTACTAAACATAAGACGAAGCTTCTAGAAAACCTCGCCCCCTTCTCATGAGAAAGAACCGAGCTGGCTGTACCAGTCTGCGTCAAGGCCAAGACGGAGGCTGGCCAAGCTCCCGTATTTTGACTTCGAGGCAGAGTTGCACATTCTACAGATAATATCCAGTTCACTCTGGTCAGTGAGGAGCGAAAAACAAGTGAAGAGCAGAAACCTGCCCTCCCCACTTTGCAGCTACTGCGAGCAGCAAGGCAAAGCCAGAAAACAAGATGACATGAGGCCATGTCAAAGCCAATAGTAAACACTCATAATTCTCATAACCCAAACAACTTGCAAGCACTGCTGTGCACGCACAAAAGCTGAAGCAAGGCAAAGTCAGAAAACAAGATGACATGAGGCTATGTCAAAGCCAATAGTAAGAACTCATAAATCACATAACCCAAACAACTTGCAAGAACTGTTGTGCACGCAGAAAAGCTGAAGCAAGGCAAAGTCAGAAAACAAGATGACATGAGGCCATGTCAAAGCCAATAGTAAAAACTCATAATTCTCATAACTGTACAACACAATGCACATTTCTGCACAACTGCTTATAGCATCACATACTTTATCTCTCAATGTCCTATAGCATCACATACTTTATCTCTCAATGTACTACACCGAGCACATGTGTGCACCACTGCTCACAACACTGCACTTCCACATTCCACACCTCTCTCTCCCTCTCACGCCTTCAAATGCACATCCCATACCTTCTGTTCTTGGCAAGACTGTTCTACTCCGTGACAGCTCCCACTGAAAGACAGCAAGATTACAAGAAAGAAGAAAAGCAGGCATATGCAGGACCGTCTCATATGTCCAGGCTAGGGTAAATTAACACACTAAAGTCAATTAAAATGATGGTAGTCGAAGGTCATCATAGGGTGCCAAATCACAAGAGTGCCTCTTTCACTACACCCATCAACATCCCTTAACATTGGGAGGAAAAATGTTGTAAACGTTTGATGGACTGCTTCGTCAAACATGATAGGCAGATGTCGTACTTTTACAAAGTTTTACTTTTTTCATAAACAAACTCCCAAAGCGAAAGATTGTTTTTGAAAAAAAAGTAAAACTAATGACCCCCCCACCATAGGAGCTTTCTTTATTCCATGGAATGGAGGTCTTTTTGTTTTGTGTTGTCAGTGACAGGCAGACAAAACAATACATCCTACTGCACACTCTAAACTGGGTGGATGGTCGGATGGCTTACCTCTAAAAGACTTTACTGTGTTGGGCTGTCTGATGACTCTTTAGGCGATGGAGTTGGGGTAGGTTCTGTTGTTGGCATACTGTTGTTCCATCCACCTGTGAGTTTGGCAAAGAGATTACTCTACCACTATTGTGACAGAGTACCCTTCCTGCCAAACTCAAAATCAGCCACTGCCTTTCTTTTGACTCAACATATGGCCCCTGCACAATAAGCAAGAAAAATTAAGAGAGATGGTAACAGTAAACCCAATAGAAAATGTACAGGATAATGACCCCCTCATATAACAACAGTCCATTCACCCTCCCGGCGATAACATGTGTCACACCTTACCCACCACTTCCTCACATAGAGTGACTACACATTTGCAAAGAAAAGACAAGTCTCTGGGCCTTTTTTGATTTATTAACTATTATCGTTACTGTGGAAGGTGAAATCAAGTCCCAAAATGGATACCTTCTTCCCTATTCACTCTCATAATCCCTATGAGGAACAACCTCCAATACTTCTTCCCTATACACATTGGCACATAAACTCTATTCTACAAATAAGGATAGTTGTCAGGGCAACAAAACCATAGGACATTGGCGCTAGAACAGGTACAAAACTGTGAGATCAATGCACCCAGTTCTCACAGCATTATTGTTTTACTATTGCCTTACTGTTGTACATACAACTAAATGTATTAGAAGCAGGATCAATGTTGCATACAATGGATTTGTACCCTCTAAACCTGTTAAAAGTGCCAATAAAGAAATATTTCTTTTAAAACGCCTTGAGTGGGGCATGCCAGGAAATTGTAGCCGACAAGGTTGTGTCATCGGTAGCCATGCTTTAGTGTCTTTTCTGCTCCCTCTGTTAATCTTTGGAATTCAGGAGGGAAGGCTGGAATCTGCAGCCAGTCAGGGATTCACAAGGTTTGATACATATTTGGAAGTCACACTGAAGCCTTGAGAATAGTAGCAAAAACATCCAAGCAAGCCTAACTACAAAACCGTAGATCTCGAGGTTGCATCTGAATCAGACAAGCTTGACACCTTGTTTTAATCCTCCAGATGAGGACCTTTATTTATACAAAGCCATGTCACTTCTTTCCTGGTGCTACAAAGGTCCTCAGACTTTCAGTGAATGCTTCTTGGACACCAACCCCTGGGTGCAAGCAGAATAAAGACTTTACTCATTCCCAGTCAGGTCGACAGCCAAAGGACTATTCTCTAGTGGTCTTGATAATTTTCTTCCTGTTTTTATGCAGCTGCTCTGTTCTAAGAATATTCCACTATTTTCCAGCTACTCACAAAAAGTTCACAGTAGCATGGTTCTTCTTGTCATTACATGGACTTATCAACAAGAGGTTATCTTCCCCAGCCTTCTGAATAATACCCAGCTCCAGCATTTTAGGGCAAAGCTCTGTGACCTATGTTTCTGTCCACCAAAACTGCTTTACTGAAAAAAGAAGCTTGAAATGCCTTGCACGCCCATTTTCCAAAACGATAAAAACTAACTCTTGCTTAATTCTTTTCCTCTCTTTGACTCTCAAAGCCAGTGTAGTTCATAGGATCAAACAAAAAACTCAGTGTTTGTTGGAAAGTGATTTATTAGTAGTGATAAGTAGGGACCTACCACTAGTAATAAGGCCACAAACACAATAAAAGGTTCAGTCAAGGTCTCAATAAACTATTCCCTTGCTCAACCCTTGGTAGCTGGCTGTCACCAGGCAGGCTTAACTTAAGAGACAGGTGTGTAAAGCATTTAATAACACCAATACATTAAATAAATAAGACACAACACACAATAAAAATGATACACCAATTTATAAAAATAGGAAATATTTTTATGATTAAAATGACACCAAACAGCAAAAATCCAAAGTAGGGAACCAGAGACATGAATTTTTAAAGATTAAGGTCCTTATTACGAGTACAGTGGTCCTTATGAGCTCTGTACTCGCGGTGGCAGTCTGACCACCACTGCGTGTCCACCTGATTGTGGCGGTCAGACTGTCACAGGACCACCGCCTCTGCTGGGATCCAGGATCCCGCGGCGATGCGGAAAGTGTAAGAAATATGCTGGCGGTGCAGATGCCAGCACCGCCGAGCATATTACGACTTGTCTCACCATTGCCTTTTCATAGCGGGGAGCCTGCCATGAAAAGGGCAGCAGAGATGCAGGTAAGGTGGCCCTGACTGGACCCCCGGCCGAATCTGGATGCGGGTGTGCGTTCGGGGGGCACATTTTGTGCCCCCCTACAGTTGCACCTTCGTTCCTGCACAGTGTGGCATGCATGACATGGTGCATGCCACACCTTGCTGGAGTGTGCAGTCGGCACTCTCATGGCTGTGGTCTGCATGTTAGGCTCTCCTATGAGCTTAACATACCGCTGCTATGAGATCGCCGATGCACCGCCCACCCACCCTGGATTCATCCCAGAATCCGGCGGGTGGGTGCACCACAGCCTTGGCGGTCCTCCTGTGGGCACGGAGGTGGCAGTCCTACAGGAGGACCACCAAAGTCGTAATAAGGCCCTAAGGGCCAGATGTACGACCCTTACATTTTGCGAGTCGCAAATTGCGTCACTTTGCGACTCGTAATTTGCGACTCGCAAAATGCAATGTACAACAGTGTCACAGACACTGTTAGCGATTCCCAATGGGGTCGCAAATTTCATGCCTCATCAATATTCATGAGGCAAGCGCAATTTGCGACCCCATTGGGAATGGCTAGCATTCCCAGGGATGGTGGCCTGCTGGGGCCAGCAGACCACTATGTCTGGGACTGCTTTTTAATTAAAGCAGTTTTTTATTTTTTAAATGCATCCCGTTTTCCTTAAAGAAAAACGGGATGCATTTAAAAAATAAAAATGAAACTTTTCAGTTTCATTTTTTAAGGGCAGTCAGTGGTCCCTGGGACGCCCCTTCCTAATAGCGAGAGTTGCAAACGCTATTTTGCGAGTCATTGACTCGCAAAATAGCATTTGTACATGCCATTACCCTTATTTGCGGTCGCAAACGGGCCGATCTCCCATTTGTGAGCATAAATAAGGGTCGTACATCTGGCCCTATAAGTAAAACTAGCACTTACAAGCATATAGCACTCAAAGGGTTAAAAAAGGTTGCGTTGGACAGGACAAGTCCAGAGTTCAGGTCACCCATGATGTAAAACTTTTACACTTACTTCCAGGAGTGTTTCTTGTTGCAGAAAAGTGGTCCACAGCACCAGCCAAGGGTTCAGATTCTCTGGTTTGCCTCTTGGGGTCTGGGACTACAACTCCCACAATGCACCTAGTCAATTTATAGAGCTTTTTACAAAAGTTGCTCCAAACTACTCCAAACTTCTGGAACTTTTTCCTGAAGTTTCTCTTGCAGGTTCAAAGTGTCCAAAGCACCAATCCAAGGGTCTACAACAGGGGTCTCCAACCGGTCGATCGCGAGCTACCGGTAGCTCGCCGACCCTCTGGGAGTAGCTCGCGCCTCCTATCTAATTATTAAGACGTGATTTTGTATTTTATTTTGTTTTCCTTCATTCTCTTTTAGGGCTATCAGCCCTTGCCCGCCCTCACCCAAACCAGCTGCTCAGATTGGCTGAAGTGAGCTTAGCTGGGGCGGGTCGGACTGAAGAACGTGACGTTCTTCCTGAAGTCACACACCACCTGTCTTTTCCAGGATGGCATCGTGCTTCGTGTTTCGCATTTTATCTTCCCGGAGGAGTTGCGAGTTAAGAGGGCCCCTGGCTGAGCAGCAGCATAGTGACTTGGTAAAATTGACTCCATGCATGCAAGGCCCTTTGGTTTTAACGTCGGCTGCCACCGTGCTTTAGATCTGCATTCAGGAATAAAGTGCAGTGGCAGGCAACGTTGAAATCAAAGGTCCTTGCAGGCAATGGGCTGCTACTGCTGTGGCAGCCGATGCTAAAATGCAAGGTCCTTGCCTGCACTAATCTGCTTTCACTGACTTCACCACGCTTTAATTTGCCTTCTCGTAGTTGTCAGTTAAAACGGCTCAGTGCGTGCAAGGACCTTTGATTTGATTTTAACATAGGCTGCAACCGCGCTTTACATTTGCCTTCAGTAATAAAGCGCAGTGGCAGCCGACGTTCAAATTAAAAGTCCTTGCATTCACTGGGCAGCTACCACGCTTTACATCTGCCTGCCTTCAATAGTAAAGCACGGTTGCAGACAACGTAAACATCCTTGCCTGCACAGAACCTCTTTGACTGTCATGCAAAGGCAAATATATAGCGTGGTGTAGTAATCAGTGAAAGCCTTTCACTGATTACAACACCACGTTATATATTTGCCTGAAGTAGACAGTGAAAGCTGCTCAGAGCATGCAAGGATCTTGGATTTTAACGTCAGCTGCCACCGCGCTTTACATCTTTCTTCAATAGTGAAGCGCGTTGGCAGCTGAGGTTGAAATCAAAGGGCCACACATGCACTGAGCCCCATTTTTGTCATTTAATTGAGGTGCAATTTGAAAATGAAGGTCAGACTGGGGCCAACTAGAACAGTACATCAAAAAAATGTACTCGCAGTGTCAGCATTTCTGAATGTACATTTATTTTAAACATGAAGTTGCACTGTGCGTCTTCCTTTGCATATTTCCCTTCTGCTACACAATATGTGTCAACAGGCAGAAACAGGGCATTGCCATCAGTCAAAGACCGAGTCCCTTTAATGGGTTTTTGTCTTGTTCTTCACTGCTTTTCAAAGCCCAGACTGCAAAATTGCAAAATTCATGCCACAGAAAGGGAGAATGTCAGAAGGGAAAATACATTTTTACTTTCCAATCTGCTGCTTTTGCAGTAAGGCACCGGCTCTAGAAAGAGTTTATGTAGTTGTAGGAGACCCATCAGACATTTTGTTAGAGGTAGGCGAACCCAAAAATTAACAGGTAGAGCAGAATGGTTTTTGAGACGAAGAAAAGTAAAATAAATTCAAATATGCACTGGCAGCCCTCAACATTTTGAGCAGGTGCAGCCTCATGGCTGAGATTGTACACAGACAGATTGATGCACTCACATTCAAAACCTTTTTTGAAGAGGTTGACACCTGTGTGCCTTAGGGGTATGTAGCAATTGTGCACAGAGGGCAGCTGTACTGTGCTTTTGAGAAAATGGAGATGTGCTTAGTGTTGGATGCAGAAAATGCTGGCATCTGAAATCTGTGCAGTGCAGCACGAAGTGTGAGAACATAATTGAGTTAAATGAAAACTAGACTGCAAAGTAAGCCCTTGTAAAATAGACTACAAATTAGGGTTTTGATTAAATAAAAGGCTGCCAAGAGATTGGAGTTGGATTACTGGGAGTAGAAGACTGGGCAGAGAGTGCAAGGCTCAGCAGACAGTATGTTGCTGAACAGAGTGAAGAACTATGGCTATGCATTTTTCGGACATTGCAGAGTTGAAGCATGTGTTATAGAACTGCGTGAAGTGCTTTATAGTGAAACTAGGGTTGCCACCTTTCCAAATACCAGCCATTTGTTGCTGTTTTAATAGTCTGCAAAGGCCCTAGCATGAAAGAAAATCATATGTATTCATATGTAACATAACTTTTCTCCCTTTGCTTACTTTACTTTATTTGATAATGAAGAAATGGGAGGCCTTCTGTTGCAGCATTTTATCTGTTCTAGTGCCTACTAATCCTATGTGTGGCACTGAAGCATTTACCTACATGGTCAGCAAGCTATGGCATGTGTAAGGTGGGTGGTTGGACATGTTTTCTTTGGTTTGTGATCCTATGTGGGAAGTGTTTCCTTGTCTTCCCTGATGAACACCAATAATTAGGTTTAAAGTCAATGAAGCTGGGTGTGTCTCAGAAAGATGCGTGAGTTGCTTGGCCTTTAGTAGCTCACGACGATTTTCACTGATCAGAAGTAGCTCTTGCTACAGAAAAGGTTGGAGACCCCTGGTCTACAAGCTCTGAGATAGTCCTTGGGATGTTGGGAACACGGTTCCCACAGTGCACCTGACCAAATCCTTGAAAGTCCACTAGACCCACTCCAGACGGGTTATTCTTGGTGGAGAGGATGCCTGTGTAGCTCTTTTAACCTGTTGCTGTCAGGGAGTTCACTCCTTCAACTTTTGAAGCAAGGCAAAGTCCTTAGGGCTGTAGTTCCAATTGTGCAGCAAGTGCAGTCATCCAGAGGTCAATCCTTTGGGTGCAGGCCAGGGTTCCAGCAAGGCAGTCCTTCTTCTTCTGTAGTGTTATGCAGGGAACTGTTGTAGTTCTTTTGTACCTGTTGCTTTCAGGGAGACCCACCTTGATCCTTTTGAAGCAATGCAAAGTCCTTAGGGCTGCAGTTCCAAAGTGTGCAGCAGTTACAGTCCTTATGAGTGCAGCCCTCTTGGGGTGCAGACCAGGATTTCCAGCAGGGCAGTCCTTCTTGTCTTGATTGTTCCAGGCAGGTATATGAGTTGCTGTGCAGCTCTCCCATATTTGTCCGTTGTTCCTGGGTGACAAGCAGAGGAGCACCCCTGACCAATGAGTTACAGGGTGACACCCAGAATTATGGCAACTTCCTCCTAAGTGTGGCATATTCTTGTCCCAGAAAGCACAATTCGTCCAAAATCCAAAATAGAGAAACTCTCTCCTGGAGGGTTAGATCTGGCTAAGTCATCCCACTGGTGGGGCTCCTGTCTGGCTGGGGTTGCAGGATGTGGAGGTGAACTTGTGCTGCCCTAAACTGTCATTCCCTCTTTGAAGGGCAGTTTGGCTACTCCACCCCATCCTGCCCTTTGCTCTGCAGCTTGCAGTTCTCCTCCCACAGGAAATCCTTTGTCTCTAGTCAATCCACTTCACACCTCATTTTGTTTGTTTTTTTTGTTTAAATATCTTTATTGGCATTTTCTGATTTTGTCATAACTGGCATCATTTTTTTATACAACATTTTCAGTTGTCCACTGCAAAATTATCAAGCCCATGTGACTTATAATTATACATGTGACAACAATAATAAAATAATATTAACACATCATTCCTGCTTACAAATGCATAGATTATGTTGGATATATACAAAGAAGTCTCAGTATGCTATTGCTCGCATGTATTGCCACATCATGGTCTCTGTGTCTGATGCGAGGCCATGTTCAGCATAATCAGGACATATCTTGTCTGGGCCAGTACCACATTACCTAATATACATGCTATTCCATCACATAAAAGTAACTCGTCGATCAGACTCTAACAGCATTAGAGATAAAATAGTATAGTTTGACAATGTGTGATAGGAAGTCACGTGTGGGTACGAAAAAGACCTATTTTTTCAATAAACATATAATCAAAACTCAAACTTACAACACTACAAACTGCCATCTAAACTATGTATGTCGGGTCGCTGTTACATATCTTAGCATGATGATTTATCGTCTGCACACCATTATCTTATGACTCGCCTAGTCAGAGGCTAAATAACGGCATGTACCTGCTTGCAGCTATAAAAACAGTAGCGAGCACTCCCCCTCCCAGAGGCGTGTGGGGCTCTGGCAAGCACTAGTGATGTACCGGGGATCTTCTGGATGCGTGAATGTCTGTATGTCAGAGCGCAGCAGCGTCTTGTAATCATGCAACTGGGTACTATCATGCCTATTGCAGATCAGCGGATTGTGCATCTTCATCGTTCACTGCTGCACCACCTTGAAGGGCTGTTAGTAAAGTGTCCCAGCCCTGCGCTATAGGGTATTTGCGTAGTGCCGTGCTCTCCGCCTGTGCCCATATTACAAGTGAACGCTTCCAGCTAGCCACCTCTGGTGGATCCGCATGTTTCCATCTTTTCGTTATTAATCTTTTCGCGGTGATCAAACCCAGATCTCGGAATCTCGAGGTGATCTTATTGTTTTTGGATCTGGCATAGAGTCCCAGTAGGCAAATCTCCCATGACAGCGGTAAGGGCATGTCTGTACATAAGGCTAGTGTTGTGACTACCTCCTGCCAATATTGCTGCAGGGATGTGCACGCCCAAAGCATGTGAAGCAAATCCGCATCTAACTGCTGGCAGCGCGGGCATGTAGAGGTGGCAATGTGGAAATATCTATTTATCTTATCAGGCGAGAGATACGCCCTCTGTATTATAAACGTCTGTATAAGTTTGAATCTGGAGTTCCTTGGTATGTGCTTAGAGCTTGCCAGTACAGCATCCCATTCTTTATCAGTCCATGGCCGGCCTCTATCTGTCTCCCAGCTAACGCAGAGCTGTGACATCGGCTTGAGAGTGTGCGTAAGGAGCGCTTCCACTAACCAATGCACCATGTGGGAACCCGCCCCCATGACATGTAGATATTGAAGTAGCAGATGTGTCAGTGGCTCTGTCGTCAAATCCCCCCAGGCGCCTGATAGTGCTTTCAGAAGGGAGGTATGTAAGAGGAATTGGCCTGCTGGCAACTCAGCATCCTCAGCTAGTGTCGCAAACGGCAATAGCGCTCCGTCACTATAAAAATCACCCAGCGTGGCTACTCCTGCGGCGTGCCAGGTCACCAGAGCTGCTTCTGATGTATCCAACCTACCTCGTGGTGTACCGAGTAGTGGCAGGATAGGGGCATATGGGAGGGTCGCACGAGTAAGATATAAGCTCCTCTTATAACATTGTATCACCAAACCTAGATGTAGTTGTTTTGGCCTTGGAAGTTTCGCGACGAGGTGAAACAAATGACAGATTTGAGAGCGGGTCCAGGGCTGTGTCACGGTCGCCGTGTCTTCCAAACTCTGACCATCGAGCCATTTCGTTGCCCATTGGAGTTGGGCAGCCAAATAATACAGTTCCATATTAGGGACAGCCAGTCCGCCCTGGTCAGTGGCAGCGTATAGTTTCCACAGAGCCACTCGCGGTCTCCCGGTGTTCCAGATGAGATCACGGAACAGTCGTTCTAATTTGCGAAAGAATTTGGGCGGGACATAGAGTGGGAGATTTGAAAAATAATACAGCCAGTTAGGCTTTACAATCATTTTCAACAGAGCTATATGGCTCATGACATTCAGAGGAAGTGTCTTCCAGAATCGCATTTGAGCTCGGAGTGCCGAGATTGCTCTCGTCAAATTACCTTCAAATAGATCGTCAGGTATCCGATATATAAAAATCCCGAGATATCTAAATGTGGTGGGGAACCATGTGAGAGGTGAGTGATTTAGGATCACAGCTTCCTCTGCTATGGCAGCGCAGAAGGGATAAATCCCTGACTTGGCCCAGTTAACCCGGAGTCCAGTTATTTCCTCAAAGGTTCTGAGTATATCTGCAATGGACGTCGGGATCGCGGTAACATCTCGTAGGTATAATAACAGATCATCCGCGTATAGGGAAATAGCGTGTAGCCCATCCCCTAACTGTATGCCCCATGCTTCCCCATCCCTCCGGAGCATCATCGCCAGTGGCTCCATTGCTAGAGAGAATAGCAACGGGGACAAGGGACAGCCTTGACGCGTCCCACGTCTCACCCTGATCGGTTCCGAGATCAACCTACCGGTGCGGACTCGAACAGTGGGGCGTTGATATAATAGGCGAACCATATTTAAAAAGTGATCTCCCAGTTCCAATTTACCGAGGACTGCTGCCAGGTAAGGCCATTCTAGAGAGTCAAAGGCTTTCTCCAAGTCTAGAACCAAACAGCCCGATCTAGGCCAACTATGTGTGGCATATTGCTGTACTCTGAAAAATCTACGAATATTAAGAGAGGTGCACCGGGCTGGACAAAGCCATTTTGGTCAGGGTGTACCAATGTTTTCACCACAGGAGAGAGACGCTTAGCCAATAGTGAGGCAAAGACTTTGTAGTCAGTATTGAGGAGTGCTAATGGGCGATAGGAGCCCAGGAGTTCAGGGCTCTTATCAGGTTTAAGGAGGGAGACCAGCAGGGCCTCGTTTTGTGTATTTGTAAGGGTAGAATCATCTAGCGCGGTTTCATACACTTTCAATAACTGCGGTATCAGAATGTAAGCATACGCTTTGTAAAACTCAGTAGGGAGTCCATCTGGTCCTGGCGATTTCCCATTGGAAAATGAAAAAATGCTATGGCGGAGTTCCTCTGATTGGAGAGGAGCATTTAGGTCCTCGCATTGGGTGCTTGTCGGCTTCGGTAGATCTAGGTCTCCCAGGTAGGCTTGCAGCTCTAGGGGAGTGGCCTGCACGCGCGACTTATATAAGCTCTGATAATGCATGATGAACGCATCATGGATGTCCCGTTGCGTATAAGCAACTCCCCCGCTTGCCGTCTTTACCGATATGATTGGCGCAGACGAGTCATTCTGGCGAATGAGCCACATAAGTAGCTTGCCTGCTTTATCACCCATTTGGTGCGTTCATGCCGAATGGGCAGCGTAGTTCAGACACTTTAACCGCTCCAATAAGCGCGCGTGTTCCACTCTGTGTGCATCTGACTGGTCTAACTTGGTAAGCTCCCTCTCCAGTTGCGCACGTATGCCTGCTTGCGTCCCCAAACAGTGCCCCCTGACGACCACCTTAAAGGCGTCCCACTCCACCAGTGGCGAAGTAGCCGTGCCCGCATTGTCATCAAAATATTGTGCCACCGTAGTGGCCAGTAAATCACGGAAAGATGCGTCCAAGAGGACATCCGGCTGAAGGCGCCACATACGGATTGGCGGTGTCTCAGCCTCCCAACATAACTCAATCAAATGTGGGTTGTGGTCGGAATGTGTGCGTCCCAGATATGAAGTGTCGGAAATACATGGGAGGAGGTCATTTGTTTACCATGAAGCGGTCTAAGCGCACATGGAGCTTGTAGGCTCCAGAATAGTAGGAGTATACCTTGTCCAGCGGATTCCTGAACCGCCACACATCAGTGAAGTGCCATTGCTGTGCCCAATGCGTTAAGGCTTTCGCGGCTGCATGAGTGGCTGGAGGAAAGGAGCGATCCAGGGAAACGTCCAGTGCACAGTTGTAGTCCCCGCCTAGAATCTTGGGTGTGTCATGCCATGCGGATAATTTGTGCGATATCTGGTCTAGGTAGGCTGCCTGTTCAGTGTTGGGCGCATATAGTGAGGCCAATACTACTGGTCTGCCATCCAGCACACCCCGAACCATAACATATCGGCCCTCCCCGTCCACCATCGTGTCTGTCACCCGAAATGGAGTACCTGGTCTCACCCATATTAGGACCCCACGTGCATAAGCAGAGTAGCCAGTCACATACAATTGCCCCCTCCATCATCTGTGTAGGCGAGTGACTTCTACCTGGGACAGGTGTGTCTCCTGAAGGAGTGCTATTTGTATGTGATGTCGTTTTAAATAGGAGTATATAAGGTAACGACGCTCCGGACTATGGATCCCTCTCACGTTCCATGTTCCTATCCTGACAGGTGCCATATCTTGGGTGTGTCAGTGATATCAGCAGCCCCCTCCAGCTCGAGGTCGGGGGGGGCCAGTAGTGAATATAAGAAACCCATGCTTATACACATTATCGTACAAGAATTAGCTTTACAGCAGTCGTGTCCCCGCTCAATAGTGATGGCATAAAAAATATAAAAACAACTTGCAAATAAGAATACCATGAGAGCAATTCTACAACAGGCAGTTGCCCAAACTATCAATACAATAGCACACAACTAACGTCTGGGGAAGACTATAGCGCACAGCAATATGGAGGCTTACCGTGACCAATTACAAATGAATAAAAAGATCGCCCCTGACAGTTAGGCCCAACTCTGGCTAGCCACAGATAAAGGCAGGGCAATTATTCATTTGGTATACATAATATTCCCATATAAGGAGGGACCTATAAGGGGAGCTCTACGACAGGTTTAGCCCTACCACAGAACAGCTACACCCTCCCGACCACCCGTACTAAGAAGACAGCGCAGAGGTAGAAAACAAAATCCTTTATACTTGCGTGTCCGACAGGGCCTGATACCTAGTGGTCAATGAAGAAAAGGAAACACAGAGTTGTAATTGATACATTACTAGGCAATATCATCAGAGGTCTGTGGAGTAACATGCGGCAGCGCACAGGAGCCCTGGGAAACAGGGATATTGTCGACAGTTCATCCTCGCTGGGCGGCCCTTGTATGTCAGAGTCTGAATTGGTGTCTTCAGCTGGTGAGCCACTAATGTTCGCCACAGCTTGCACCGCTTCCAGCTGCCCACTTAGTACCAGTTCAGGCGATGGGCCATTTGCCTGCAAGGTTGGGGACTGTGATTTCCGTCGTCGTCTTCGGCGTCGTCGCAGAGGGGCATCCGCTTTTGTCTCCTTTCGCCCTGGTTGCGATGAGCCACGAGCGTCCAACCACTCCTCCACACTCTCCGGGGTAGTGAAAAAGTGAGCTTTACCATTCGCGATGACTCTCAACATCGCAGGGAACAACAGCGAGTATTTCATATCATTCTGTCGCAGGCGTCGCTTTACCGCAAGGTAAGAATGCCGCTGTTTCTGTACTTGGAGGGTGTAGTCCGGGAAGATCATCACTTTGTGGTTATCCACTTGTATGTCTTGTAATTTCCGGGTTTCCTGGAGTACGGTATCTCTATCTCTGTAATTTAACAATCGAATCAGTAGAGGCCTCGGGTTCGAGCCCGGGGGCGGGGGTCTGGCAGGCACTCTGTGAGCTCTCTCGACAACGAAGTGCGAGGACAGGGCCTCTCCCGGCAGCAGCGTTCGGATCCAGTCTTCTGCATAATGTACTGCGTTCCTCCCCTCGACTCCCTCCGGAAGGCCCATGACACGTAGGTTGTTGCGACGGGCCCTGCCTTCCACATCTTCTGCTCTGTCTTCCAAGAATTCCACTCTGTGGAGCAGATCACGAATGTGCGTCTCAGCTGCGGACATCCGTGGCGAGACCTCCGCGATGTCTCCTTCTGCTGCAGCAGTGCGGTCTGCGAGCTTTCAGTATCAGCATGCAGCAGCGTGAGATCTAGTGCCACCTTATCTATTTTGCCTTCCAGGGAGGTGCGGATTTGGTTCATTGTCTCTCCCAGCTTCTCCACCGCCGCCAACACTGCGTCAAGTTTGTGCGACATGGGATCTACCGCCTCCGAGCTCGCCATCTTATCCGCCTGTGCTCGTGTCTGTGGGGGAGGGGCCGCCGCACCCCCGGTGCCTATCTTTGTACGGCCCCCCGCGACATGGGGTAACAAGCGATAGGGACTAGGCTGGATGTAATGCCTCTGTGATGCTTCCAAAGTAGCTGCCGGGATCTGCCTCCCTCAACAGCATCAATCCAGGTCCAGCGCGATCCGGACCGGGCGGACGTGGCACACCTGTCCCACTCGCTTCCAACTCACAGCCCTCCAGACGTGGGGTCAGCCGGACCAGTCCCGCAAGTGTCCAACACAGTAGCCCAGTTGCAAGGAGCCAGACGTGGCAAGCATACCTCACACCAGTGTGTGGCTTTCTCAGGACCGTGACCTGCCAGTCAATGGGCACCAGAACGAGGAGCACAGGATGTGGAGGTGTGTATCAGGTAGAACCTGCAAGCTAGGAGTATTGCTGGCAGCCTGCTGTATGGGACCTCAGGGCAGAGTCATCAAGTTCCCCCCAAAAGAATGGCGCTACGGGGCCTTCCAGGTGGCCCATTCACCGCTGCGCAACTGGCCCTCGATAGCACATAAAAGTCTAGGCAGCACAGGCTTCACTAATCACAGCCTGAAGATCCCACACAGCCGCCTCACGGTACCTTAAAGCACCCAGGTGGGACGATCAGGACGGGGAGCAGAGAGGCGGGTTCCGCACGTTGTCAGACAGACCTCATTGTCCACATCCCACCTCTCGTATGCCACTCGCGCCGTCCCCTGCCAAAATGGATCCTCGCTACGGATCACGAAGTCTCCGCATAGGGCCGCAGCCAAAACCAATGCCTGGACGCCCGTCTGGGCCCAGAGGGCAGGGCAGATCCCCGGGCTTGCCTGCCGCTTCACAGGCGATGTCACAGCTCCTCAGCCGCCCGCTGCACAGTCGGTAAAGATTTTCGGCGCGTACATCAGCGCCAGCCTCCTACCTCCTCACCGGTCCAGTCAGGCCTGATCCGGGCTTCCCTCGATCGCCCGCTGTGCATGCGGCAGCGTAGATCCCCCGCATATGATGAGGCCTGAGGGGCGGGGTCAATCCCCGGCCTCGCGCTCAGCGGCACTCCCGGCCTCTCGGAGCCTCCGTCGGCCAAAGTTCATGCAGCTACGCCCGCTGTCGGAGTACGGGAGTTATGGCGCACTGCCACCGCACCAGAGCTCCAAAGTCATCTCCTGGGTAAGATCAGCGAGTCGCTGCCCCTTCTACTCAGCTATGTGCGGATATATGCAGCCAGAGATGGGAGCCGAGGACGGAGCTCTACAGCAGCACGTCCGGCTCCATTGCTGGCTAAGCCACGCCCCCAGGCCACTTCACACCTCATTATGACAGCTTGGCTCTGCCTGGCAGAGGTTAGCCAGTCAGAGCAGAGCTCCTGGAAGAATGTATTTTTGCTTACATAAAAAAAGTTCTATAACTTCTTTTCTGTGACAGTAATAAACCTAGCAGTGGCAAGTTGTTGTATTTATACTATTATTTTGATACTTTGAAATACATTTTTAGCTCCTTTCTTTCACTAGTTACACTTTAATGAAGTAATCCCATGTTAGCCTACGGAGCCATTGAGTTACAATGGGGAAACATTTAATTGGCAGTTTTTCCTTCACCATGGCATATAAAACATATTTTATAATGTCCCTGATTATAGTTACAAGGCACCCTACTCCTGGGACACCTAGGGAAGACCTTAGGGGTGACGTAAATGTAAAAAAAGGTAGTTTGAGACTTTGGAGGTACCTTTAATTCCAAAGTTGAATTTGAATTACAATTAGGGCTCCCGGTTTTATGGTATTTATTTGTTGGACATTTCCGTCTGTATTTATCCATATTTATTTTTTGCTAATTTTATCTGTATTTATCCATATTTATTTTGGGTTTTGTGGAAAAATGAAGCTGAAATTAGTATATTTCCACATTTATTTAATCGGTAAATATGCACTCATGCTTGAATGCCTACTAGGTTTCAATGCTGTAAACACCTGCAGAAGATATGCAAATTTCAGTATCAATCTTGTACATATCTACTGCTGTTAAAGTCTCTTTACTAAAATTCCTTTCTTTTTTAAACCCCTTATCTATCAATCCACAAAGCTATTGGCCTGGCACTCATAGCAGACAGTATTTAGAAATACTCAAAAAGTAACCCAATTTCCGTTTTTATCCACATTTAAAAATATATACAGACAAGAAAATAAATGTTTTCTGTCTGTATTTATCTGTAAAAATCAGTAAAAACGGAAAACAGGGAGCCTTAATTACAATTTAAGTTTAAAATCAGCCTGCAAGGTAGGGCTGGCTTTTAAAATGACAGCAGGCACCACAGTAGTGCACACTTCAGTACATTAAATATACTGGGCCTCTAAGCCTACATGCCCTACCATATAATAGAGACTTATAGGTAGGTGGTCATTACCAATTCTAATTATACCTAATTACCATGTACTGGCAATCAGAGCACAGGCCCTGGGTCGGGTTAGCAGAGCACAGGGCCCAATCAGAGTCAGAAAATGAGCATCTAGTAGTCAGAATGGGGAAAAAAGTTGGGGGACACTGCAAACAGGTTCTGGTTTCTCACAGTGTTGCTATGCACATCTGGATTTACCCTATCTTGTCAGAGGTTCTTCTATTTCTGCAACTACCTTTACTTTGGCAGGAAAGGGATGTGATCACATGTACCCAGTGGCCAGTGGATACCATTCGAGAAGGAACTGCAGACAGGGGAGTAGTGGCAGGATAGGCTTTGTTTAGGAAATGCCTTGTAGTGAGTTACTTAGTCCCCTCTCCATGGGAGTTATGAAAGTTCACCAATTACCTGTCACTTATAGGGGGCTCAACTGGAGAGAAGGGATTAAGGTACCAGCACAGACTGGCAAAACATTTAGCCCAAATGACTACAACTAAACAAAAATGAATGTTAGCACTATCAGCAATAAAAATACAGTGTGTTCAATGGGTTTGCTATCTTTTTTCCATTGTCTTTGAGTATTATGTCTCCAGCAATTTTCTAATCAAACTAAGCAAAATTGCTTCTAAGCTAAACATTAAACTAACATTTTACTTTTCAGAGTACTACACTAAACAGCTATGCAGACCATTTTTATGAACTTAAAACTGACTTTCTATAGTTTTAAATCTTGCATTTAAAGTGGAACAAAATGTGTGTCCCTGTCCTTTCGCCACCTAGGCCTCTCCTGGGCTGCTACATGAGTGTTTAAGCTCAAGTGAATGGTTTCATTCCAAATATGAGTTTTGGAAGATTATTCTGCAGGCTCACATTTAGAATCTGGCATGTGGGTAGCATGTGTCATTTTCACATGCATTGCAGGTGACATAAAAAAGGTAACCATTTCCAATTTATCTGCAAAAATTAAGTTTAAGGAAATGAGCTGCATTAGCATCTGTTACTATGACCAAACAGCACAAATGTCAAAATACCAGCTTTCGAGGCCTAACAAATCACGTACTGTGGAGTCCACACAAAAGGAAGAATTTCCTACATGTTTTTAAAGGATTGCCAGAAGTTAAATACTCACAGGGAGGGACAGGTGGCTTGATAGGTCCAGCACACGGGCCCCAGCCAGAAGTGAAAGACAAAAAGTGTGCTGTTCCTAGGGGGACTAGGGGGGAGCGGAGGAAAGGGGAGGGAGGGGGAAGATGCGTCGGGAAAGGTAGGTGAAAAAGGGAGCGAGAAAATGAGTTCTCGTCAAGGGATAGCTCCAATAAGGAGCAAGGGCCTCACACACCCCTGGGGGTGTCATGCTTCATCATAGGGCAGGTCCTCGTTGGGCCGGCGCTGCAATGCCCAACTGGCCCCGCGAGGGGGTTCTTTGCTGGAGGTCTTCTCGGTTTTGCTGCCGTGAAGCTAGATAATGTTATGTGTGGGCAGATCTACGTGAAGTGAGTAGATGTGGAAATGTGGAAGTGCAAGTTAAAAATGGCTCCTAGATGCCCCAAGGGGATTTTATTCATGGAGTATCTGGGCCATCGATAAAAACAGACTAGAAAAGTCACGAACTGAAAAGGGGGAATTAGACCTGTGTCAGTTCTAGTGAAACGTGCAGAGGGGTCAACATGTTTCTTGCCTTTTTTAATAGTCCAACAGGATCTCGGCAATTCGTCAGGACCTAAAAAAAGGTATATATCGTCTACTCTCAAGGGGGCGGCGGGTAATATGCAGAAGTAGTCAAAGTCACGCCCCCATGTCTCAGGATGCTATAGTTGTCCTGGTATGTGAAAAAAATGAATAAATGTGAGAAGTGAGGTACAGTGATACCTTCCGGAAAAAGATGCACCGGAAGGATCTGGTAGTAGTGCCCCAGCAGGGACAGACCAGCGTGCTCTTGTGTATCACGAGGGAAACCACTTTGTTTCCTGGAGGTTCCCAGTCCGGGACCTACCCGTCTTCAGTCGTCCCAGTATCCTGTACCCTGGACGAGCACTCACTTTCTCGCTCCCTTTAGCACCTACCTTTCCCTACGCATCTTCCCCCTCTCTCCCATTTCCTCCGCTCACCCCTAGTCCCCCTAGGAACAGCACACTTTTTGTCTTTTATTGCCAGAAGTTAAACACATTTGTAAATCAATATCAACTGCATTGTAGATCTCGTGCCTTACCTGATGAGTTGCGTAGGGTCGCATCTGTGCTCTCTTTTCCTGGTCATAATACAAACTCCTAATTGAGCTCTTATGCGGGAAAGGATGAACATTTACTTTATAATTCAGACTGTATAATTCAGCTTCCTTAAAGAAGAGATAAAGACATTATTTATCAACTAATCAGCAATTTAAACCATAAATACGCATTTGCTGGATTTGAAAAAGGGTATTTAGGACTTGGCCGTAAATCCAATAACTTTTAATTGTCTGGTCCTAAAACCTTATTTGGTGGAAGAGAAGAGAACATCAAAATTAAAAGAATGAACCCATGTCTTAATCCTCCAGCCACAAGTGTAAAGGTAATAGATACCATGATTCAATTGAGCCATAGAGTGATTGAGGGATGCAAAGGGACACGTAGAACATACTCTTTGGGTAAAGTATCTGACTTGACGGCCATTAAAATCAACAGATTTAGGAGTAAAGGTCATGAACATAGGAAGAATTACATTTCCATTGAGCAAACAAGAAAGCTCAACCAAATAAAGACGCTAGAATTCTACTTTTACTGCCGAAAAGCATGTATTTTTGTAAGACTATCTCCTTAAATCATAATTTCTTTATTCGGCACAATTGCCAGAACAATACACAGGAAATACAGTAGCTTTACATAGCAAAAAAGAGATAAAAACAGTCATAAAAATGATACAGGGGTAACAAAATCTGACGAATAAAACTGCTGTCAGAAGAGACTTCTAAACAACATATTTACAAAGTGATAGAAGAGCCGTGCCGTTTTCTAATACCCAAAGCAACTCTAAAAAAAAAAAAAAACAGCAAAACATATCTCAGTCGTTGCTAATTGTTGTAAGAACAATAGTGCTTAGTAATGCTGCCTGATCTTGGCTGTTCGGAGACAAGGAACAAGCAACAAGGAAACGCTTAAGGGGATTAATGTAGCCAGTGCAGAAGAGAATAAGGCAAGAAGTGCTTTGATGTTGGAACTGATCACAGGGACAGGTAGTAGGTTAAACTAACCATGTCCCCATTGACGGCAAGGTGAAGAAAAAATGCAAAGTAAACAGTCTAAAACGAGTAAGGTAACATCTATACTAGGATTTTGAATGAGCGTCAAGTAAGTTTCAGTCCCCTTAGGAATATAAATAACGGAATGAGCAGCAACAGTCTGCATAGATTGAACCTTCTGGCTCCGTAATTCACTATTATCACTGGCGTAGCAAGGGGGGGGCGGAGGGGGCGGTACGCCCCGGGCGGCACGAGATTTTGGGGCGGCAGGTAAATTTATCGCCAGCACCCCCCCCCCCCCTGCTCTTAGGCGTTCGGCGGCGGCAAAAGACAGGGACCGCCACGGGCGGCAGAGTGCCTAGCTACGCCACTGACTATTATAACTAAAAAAAAAGATTTTTCAAGGCCTGTTTCAAAACATTTTCCAGCGAATCTAGGGAGTCCTAATAATGCAGGACACCCATCTCTCTAAAGGTACGTTTTATGTACATAAACCATGGAGTATAAGCCACATCATCAAGCGCTAAGGCATCCACAGGCAAAGATCTGTAGAACAGAGAGTCTGGTGATTTGCAAATTTTATGCCACAAGGACAAAGGGGCCAAACCCACAGGATCCTCAAGGTACTTCGTCATGACAGACTGCATTAGCGGTGTTCTTAGGTTCCGAAAGATTATGCAGAAAGCTGTTCTCAACCCTCTGAGATTCTTAGGGTGCTATAATGACCCCAGACTCTGGCTCCATATAAGGCGACTGGAATACATTTAGATTTATAAATATGAATAAGTTCCCTCAAAGGTTTATAGCAAAGCCTGGAAGCAAACCTAAACATTGCATCAATTGTTTCCTGAAACTGCACACGGTGTAAACGAATTAAATGACCCCACAGCAATTCATCGTCAAATGTAATACCTAAATAATTGACATTTTTTACCCAGTCAATCTTGTCTGCCTCTATCTTGTGAGTTTTAACACACCATAGTTAAGATAAGATAAGATAATATTTATTTTTGCTTGATTAATTAAAATCTTTGCAAATACATAACAGAAAAATTCCCATTATACACAAATTATTAAGCTTAAAACAACATTAAAATGATCATCAATAAAATATTCCCAGTTTGTGCGATTGGCTGTTCTGTAAGACATTACACATAAATACTTATACTTCAAATAGTGCTGAGCTGGCAATAACTACCATTGGATTACATGCCGCCTGACACAGCATAACCAAGTCCATTGTTCAAACTATTGGGCATTATTAATTTAAAAAACTAGTGCAGCTATAGGAAGGTGTTAAGTTCATTTAAAAAAGCGTTTTCTTGACCTTTCGGCAATTAATAAAAAGTGCTGGTGCAATTATAAAATGTTATTATTCATTTTTTATTTTTTGCGAGTCCCTTCTGATGCCCTTGTACTCTTGTTTTTAACATACTTCAGATGACGACACATTTTTGAGTCTCTTGGATACCGTCTCAAAAAATTTTGTTAGCCGACAGTTCAGCTGAATGTCAACAGGGTTGAAACAAAGCTTCACTGCCTGCCTGCAGGACCGGGTGCCATAATACTTGAAAAAGGGACGTAACAAGGTGCATCTTATATCCTTTAAGTTGGGACAAATACAGATTACATGAATAATGTCCTCCTTCCCGCTTCCACATAAACGGCAAGTCGGTGTACCTCCTCTTCTTTCCCATGGTGGGAGGTGGGGATTAATCGCAATTATCCCCAATCGCAGCTTTAGAAAGTTTTCCTTCGTTCTTATTTTGACTCCTGCACTCAAGTAGGATTGGGGTTTGAGCCTTACGTAATCACTAAGCACTATCCAGCCGTGTGCCTTTTTAGTAAGAATTGCTTTGTCTTCTAAAACAGATAACATGGACGTTGTCTTTTTCACTGTTTTTTTAAATGAAAGATGATCTGTTGATACGGCCCAGAGATCAGACAAACCCAGTAGCTCAATGGAGTCAAACAGGTAATCCCTGGCTGAGCATTTTCCTTGACGAAGTAAGGCGATCCAGAGGTGGGAGTTTAGGGATCCTGCCTCTGCACTTCGAATTTTATGCCAACTTTTTACATAAGCACTCCTTCTTTCCACCGTTTGTCTTTGGACCCCAAATTCCAGCCGTATTTGAGCGGGGGAGACATATTTTGGAAGATTGAAAATCGCTCTATAAGAATTGGCTATTACTACGTCTAGGGTTGCTGCGTCTTTACCTTTAAGAGCCTCACTCCCGTATGTTAGTGTCGGCAGCAGTTTGGCCCGCAAAACCTGTAGGAAGGGATCCAGCGTGAGGTCGGGAAGCCGTCTCTTCAATTTCTTCAGTGCTAAATAAGTTGTAGTTCCCTTTCTCCGCATGGACTCTAGCTGAGGTTTAAAGGAGCTTTTATGGTCCATTAGTATTCCCAGGTATTTATAACTCGTTACCTGGTCCAAGCGTTGGCCATCTAGGAACCAACTGTTATTCTTCTTTTTATGATAGTTAACTGCCATAATTTTAGTTTTCTTGAGATTTATTTGGAGGGCGTTCCGATGTGAGAAACTACTTGTCGTATTTAGAAGATGCTGAAGACCAATGGGAGTCCGACTAATCAAAACCAGGTCGTCAGCATATAGCAGGTTTGACAATAACTTGTTTCCCAATTTTGGAGCATGGGATATACAGCTGTCCAACTCCCCTGGGAGATCAGCTAAAAAGAGGTTAAAAAGAAGCGGCGCAAGGACGCACCCCTGCTTGAGGCCTTTCGAGGTCATGATTCGTTTTGAGATATGTGTCCCTGCGCCTAATTTAATCCTGATCCAGGTGTCTGTGTGTAACTATTTAAGCCGATCCAAGAGTGAATTAGGTAAACCCCAGCTTTCAAGTTTTCTCCAGAGTTTGGCTCGGTCAACATGATCGAAGGCGGCTGTATAATCAATGAAGCAGAGGAAAAGGGGGATTTTTGATTCCTTAGCTGCGTCCATTAACAGTGTTAGGGCCAAGATGTTAGTTGATGTTCCTTGGCCACTGCAAAACCCAGTTTGATTGGTAGGAATGATGGAGTTTTCTGAGGCCCAAGAAGTTAACTCATCCAAGATTGTTCCTGCGTAATATTTTGCATCTATGTCGATAAGGGCGATTAGTCGATAGTTGTTTGGATCGTTTCTATTGCCCTGTTTAAAAATAGGACTGATAATTGATCCTTTCCAAGATTCCGGGATGGTGGCTGTAGAATTTATGCCCTTAAAGACTGGTAATAAAGCCTTGCTCCAGAAGTCGGCATCATGTTTGTACAACACCATAGTTAAGGATTTGGACATTTGACATTTAAAACCAGATCATTCATAAATCAGGCAAAGCTATCCAACAAGGTTTGTAAATCATTGGCTCTTTTCGCTATGACAACAGGGTCGTCCACATACAAAGGGACTGAAATAGCACACTTTGCAATTAGCAGCATATCCTTTCCATTGCATACCACAAAGGTCTCCAGGCCATTTATATAATGTAGGAAAAGAAAGGGGACCAGGATACACCCCTGAAGGACACCCCAAGTACATTTGATTGGGGATGTACATTCCCCGTCTTTGCTATAGCGAACTTTAACAAATGAGTCCCAATGGAAACGACTAATGAGGTCCATTAAGAGCTTCTCTATCCCCAAATTTCTCATCTTGCCAAAGTTTCATACAGTTGACAGCATCAAAGGCACAGGAGAGGTCCATAAAAGCCATGTGAGTGGCACCTCTCCTGGTCTCTACCTATTCCCTAGTATAAAGGCGAGATTAAGACACTACTCAATCCTTCCCAATCCTATCTCAGAGGATATTGTTTTCCTCATTCCACGTCTCAAGCCTGGATAATAAAACTCATCCCAAGATTTTTGAGGAGGAATCGAGTAGTGAAATGGGACAGTAACATGAAGGTTGGTTTTCTCTCCTTTTTTAAATATTAGGACAATAACTGCTCCTTCCAGGATTCTGGTAGAGGCCTCATGATGGCTGCACGTAGAATGTTTATCACTAATGGTCCCTAAAGCATGGTATTAGTTTTGAGTATATATACGTTGGTACACCATCAGCGCCCAGGGCCTTACCCTAGACACTATTGTTAATCACTAAAACTACCTCAACAATACTGATAGACTAACTCACAGCAAAAGTGTCCCTCAAATCTGGGGCAAATCCCCCGTCCTCCATGGCTGCGTCATTTTGCTTACCAATATTGAACTCTATACTAAAATGTTCCACCCACCTTTTAGCACTAATGTGAGACACAAGTTTCAGCACTACATAATTTGGGATCAGGGGTCTATTAACTACATCCCAGAAACTCTTACTGTCCCGCACGGCTCCTGTTGCTTGTCCCAGACTTTCTGTCTAATTTCATTTTTTTGATTTTCTAGTGATAATTTATACACAAGCCAGGTAGACTTCACATCTTCAATGCTTCCGGGAATAGCTTTTAGTGCCTGTTTAAGAGATTCATGTGCAGCTGAAAAAGCATTGTTTAACCATACACACTGATGTATGGGACCTGGTGGTTTTTTCAGTAAAAGGTTGCCCGAGCTGACATAAAGAACTAAAGCCTTTTAGAATAGAGCCCAAATCAGCACTTGGGTCCAAACAAGCGTAAAAGCCAGTCTCACAAGAATTGACTAAATCATGGAGAAATCAAGGACAAAGTGGTCTCATTTAATGTAAAGATCATTAAAATGAATTGGCTTTATATCTTTACCGCATGGCCTTGCATCACTCTAAATTAAAAATGTGCATTAGTACATTATAAATGCCTAAACAAGTAGTAATTATAACAAATTTAGTGAACAACGGTTCTAAGTCTCTTGAAAATAAGATAAAATCTATATTTCTTACTGATCAATTACCCATAAATATAGGAATCCGGAGGAAGGAAGACAATCCCAAGTCCAGTCCAAAAACAAAATTATTTTTTGGGATTAGGTTATTTAAAGTGTCAATGTGAAGGGAATGGTCAAAGTAAGTAAGATTCTCATGACCCACAATAGAGAGACCACATACCTGCTGCCTACTATATTTACATAATGGAATGTTAAAATTGCCTGCCCAAATAATAAAAGGTTGAATCTTTAAATTATTTATAAACCTAGTAATAGAGTCGTCAAGTTGCTAAAACACATCTGCAGTCCTGTGATCAAAAATATTATAATAAGTAATTATAACAAAATGATGCTAGCTAATACATGTAAGAAACAACATTTGATACCAGGTAGTAGTGTTAACAACTTCTATGTTAACAAAGGATAGTTTCTCTTCTACAAGTAATAGCAAGCCACCTTTTGCCTCCTCAGACGAAGATAGTATTGCTGGGGTACAGAAGGAAGCGAAACTATTAACTTCAAAATTCACCACCAGTCATGTTTTCTGGCAACAAACAAGATCATATTCAGAGATTAGGCTCATCCAATCAGATTAATTAGCTTAGAATGTGCTCCAGCAATGTTCCATGACATGATTTTTAAGCCTGTATTATCAAGTAACTCCGTACTAAAAGGGGAGGGTAGAACAGGCCTTATGTGGGAGAGATGAGCCGTCAAACAAGAATTTTCCCTAATAGTAGATGAGATAGGTATAGAGTCGACCCGAGCTGTAACTGGGACAAGTGATATGTCGACACAGGATTGCATGGTGACTGTCAATGAATATCACTAAGAGTATCCAAGGGTGCAAAATGGTTCACTACTTGGGCATTATAAGTATGGCCATGTGAGAGGGAGTGGTGGTAGTATCTAAAGATGAAAATGTTGGACGCTAAAAATAACCCAGAGGATGAGCTTGAATTCTCCCATTCAGCTTAGTCAAATAATTCAATGAATTCAACAAACCCCTCACTAGGTCTGGGATTCTAATGATAATGTTGATCACCACACTATCAACTTTTGAATGTTTACAATCACAATCCACCCAATCAATCCTTCTTACATGAATAATTTCCACAAACAAGTCCATTTTTAGGTTTCGCCTACACAGTATTCAATATAATCTTTAAAGGGGTTTACATCCTGCCCCTGCTTTTCGTTCGTTCCTGTGACTGCCACTTACTTTTCCTCCATTTCTACTGGCTGCAGCACACTATTTCCTGTTGCTCTTCCTGTGCTCATCTTATCAGTTTCCCAAAGACCAATTACTGTTTTGATACGCTTTTCTCAAACTTTTTTTGATCTTTTGCCTGCTCAGAGCTAGTTTTTGCTGATTCCACCACAGAGATGCCATTTGGTACTGCATGTTCTAGTGGTTGGAATCTAGCTTTCCTCACTGTACACATGGCGGCCAATGCCGCAGACGAGCAGTGGCTTGCACTGCTGGTGCCTGCTTCCTTCCCAGACATTTGGAGGTGGGATACATCATGGCTGCAGTCCCGGCACGCCTCCTGACTTGCCTCCGATTAGCCTGTGACTTGAGGTTGCCCACTCTGCTCGAGGCTGCAGTGAGTGAATTTTGTGGCCGCTGCTTGTTTCTAAACAAGCCGTTTTCCTGAACAAACGCACCTCTATATCTATGATGACAGGCTTTAGACTATCGACATCTTTATTTTGGTCTATTTAAAGGGGAAAATGCCCCATTACGAGGATCGTTAGCATAGCACCTGTACTTCATCACAGAAAGCCCATTCACATGATTGCGCCCATAAAAACCGAGGCATGGCAGTCCCTTTCCCAACATGCAGGAGGTGGAGAACGTTCTAGCACGACTGCCGGGGGTGCATCATTTTACCAAGTAAGTGATGCTTGGAGAGCTTCCACTTTTTTTTTTTTTTAATGTTTGATAGACTTTATTAAGTGAGTAAAATTACATAAGAATTGGTCATAAACAATAGGTATCCATAATACAATATAACGCGTGCAGACAAAGATTACAAAGTAGAAAGTCGTTTACATTTTAGGAATAATAAAGGATAAGGGGGAAAGGAGAAGAAGGGGGGAGGGAATGAGGAAAATATATTACAATACTAAATCGAAGATCATGAGAGTAAATTATCAACATGTAAAGCTTAAAACAATTGAATAAACATATTGTAAAACTTAAACTAGAACTGATCATGACTTATGTTAACGTATCCTATCTTATCTTATACAAGAGGCAAGTAAAGTATTAGCACAATAGGAAATGCAAAGAAAAAAACAAGAAGGAATAATAAATGTAAAGAAATATCTATGGAGGATAAAATAAATATTTTCAGCATATGTACGAGTAACCTGAAGTGAGCATTTAGATAAATAATTAGATAAAGATAACCAAAATAAATCTCTATTTACAATATGTTTAACAGAAGACGCAAAAGCAATATCTAATCTATGATAGTGACAAACATTATTCCACCAGGCTTTCACAGAAAGTTTTGATGTGCATTTCCAATTAAGTGTAATTTGTTGGAAGGCTAAAGTCAACATCAAATCAAATAAACCCCTATCATGTAAGGACAATCCCAAGGACTCCGATAAACCTCCAATGAAAAGGACGATGTTAGATAATGGAATGTGAAGATTGAAAATGACAGAGAGATGCTTCCAGACACTGTTCCAAAAGGAAACAACAGCGGGGCAGAGGAAAAGAAGGTGCATCAGATCAGCTGAGGGGGATTGGCAAGACCAACAAGTGCCATCACCGGAGTGAGTAAATTTAGCTATAGATAGAGGGGTATAGTATAACCTATGATATAAGAAGAACAGAGATTGAGTAGTAGATGCAGACCTAGAGATCTTCAGAGATCTGCCCCAGAGGTTGTTCCAAAAATCTATGCTCCAAAGACAGCCCAAATCCGCCTCCCAAGCAGCCTCAACTGCAATATATTGCCTTTCTTAAAAAAAAGTCATAACACTTAAACAGACTTTCAGTAACTTATATTGCACAACTATTCACCAAGCTACAACTTGCAACAAAACACAGCTTATTATTAATCACATAGGCAAAACCTAATTCATTTACCAATGCTTGTCTACCTTGTAGTGGCTTTTAGCCAATGCACAACCTTATGCTTCAAGTCCCAACAGCAAAAACAACAATTGATGGACAGAATGCAGAACAATGTCGTACATTCACCCCAGTACAGAGATCTGGGCCTAAATCCATCGTTTTTTTGCTCACCATGCCATTCCAGTTTGGACCCAGCCATATGCAAATCAGTCTTGACCCTGCGCCCAATGGGAACAGTCCAGCCCGAACTGCCAGGCCAGGTCCTCCCTGGACTGGAAACAAGCATCCTAGGACCGGTTTCGGGCTTTCAGCCCTCATCAGCCAGGATAGCTTGACTCCAGTGGCATGGAGAGCATGGGACCCACGTCTGGGCATACCCGTCCCACTCGGGTTGACAAATGCAAAAGCAACAATTGATGGACAGAATGCAGAACAATGTCGTACATTCACCCCAGTACAGAGATCTGGGCCTAAATCCATCGTTTTTTTGCTCACCATGCCATTCCAGTTTGGACCCAGCCATATGCAAATCAGTCTTGACCCTGCGCCCAATGGGAACAGTCCAGCCCAAACTGCCAGGCCAGGTCCTCCCTGGACTGGAAACAAGCATCCTAGGACCGGTTTCGGGCTTTCAGCCCTCATCAGCCAGGATAGCTTGACTCCAGTGGCATGGAGAGCACGGGACCCACGTCTCGGCATACCCGTCCCACTCGGGGTGACAAATGCAAAAACAACAATTGATGGACAGAATGCAGAACATTGTCGTACATTCACCCCAGTACAGAGATCTGGGACTAAATCCATCGTTTTTTTGCTCACCATGCCATTCCAGTTTGGACCCAGCCATATGCAAATCAGTCTTGACCCTGCGCCCAATGGGAACAGTCCAGCCCGAACTGCCAGGCCAGGTCCTCCCTGGACTGGAAACAAGCATCCCAGGACCGGTTTCGGGCTTTCAGCCCTCATCAGCCAGGATAGCTTGACTCCAGTGGCATGGAGAGCACGGGACTCGGGGTGAATGATGGATTTAACCCAGATCTCTTGACTGGGGGTGAATGTTTTGATTTGTTCTGCATTCCGTCCATCACTTGTGTGTCTTTTGCTTCAAGTCCCAACAGGCCTTCCTTTTCGTATGTGAAAGCTGGGGGACTAACTCCAGCACAATAACGTAGAGAGTACATTCAGGAGGAAGTTATATGGTTACTTTCTCTTTAGTGTCCATAACAAGACCAGAAAGTTAATCAGAACCAAATGACTGAGATATATACCCAGTTGTTTGGGACAATTTGGAGTAACACAGGCAGCCCTTGCAAGAGATATAGCCCTATGTGATCTGGCTGGAACCTCACAAGATAGACGACTCACAGCATCAGGCGAGGTGGGGGAATTGTGAATACTCCCCTGTGCAAACTGAATAAAGGGCTACTTGAAATGGCTGGTCGGGCAGCTGCTTTATTAGATACGCCAGAAAAGTGAGCAGTGAAGGGAAAAACACAATCCTGTGTAATTAGGAAATTAAGTTTAAACTCCAAGCCACTAAGCCTCTCCAAGAGTACTGTTCAAAAAGTGTTCCACAAGTGAACTAGCTCACAAAAATGATCAATACAGTATTAGCAGCAACAGGGTCAGGTACGACGTGCCCCAAGTAGCTTTGGTGGCACCAAGAAGCTTTGGTGGACATCTTAGTCTTGCTACCTGGAGTGGAGGGTGACCCAGTGCTTTCCCCATCTCCTAATAAATGTCTTTCCTTCCGTCTCCTCTTTGAAGATAGTAAATTAGCATTATGGCTGCCAATGGGTGAAGAACTCTCAGTGTTTTCAGAACTATTCACCACAGATGGATGACAATTCACTTCTATGGAAGGCCGGGCGATAGATATACAACCACGGCTTGCTGGGCACCCTGGTACGTCCCGGGACTGACGTGGTGCCGCATCAATACTCCCCTCCAGCAGGCTAATCTTGTTGTTAAATAACCCCATAACAGATGACAAATATTTAATAATGGAGGATGGCTTAGAAGATAAAGATGCCTTTTTCACTAATGTCATGTTAACCTTTCTTTTCCCCATTTTTAGCGCCAAATTAAAGGGTCTAACTCACTTCTCACGAAACTCTTAATTCATGAAATCAAGAGGGTTAGCCCAGCCAGCCTTCTTCGAGGTCTGATGGGTCTGCTCTTCACCTGGTCTTCACCCAGACACGTGCCTTGGTGCGTTCTGCGCCGCAGGAAATTCTAGGTGCTTTAGTAGCGTGTCGCGCATCTTTAGCCCCTCCTCCTCATGGGCTCAGGGAAGGTGTGTTGTGGGCAAGAGAGTCCACTCAGCCCCACAGACCAGAATCGGCCTCCTGTACTGCAAGAGATCCCAGGTGCTTTAGTAGCACGTTGTGCTTCTGGAACCCCTCTTTCTTCTGAGCTCAGATAAGGTGTGCTGGGGGCAAGAGAGTCTACACAGCCCCACACATCAGAATCAGCATTCCATGCTGCGGGAGATACCAGGCACTTTAGTAGCACACCGTGCTTCTTCAGCATCTGCTCCTCCTGGGTACAGGTAAGGTGTGCTGTAGGCAAGAGAATTCAAACATACCCACACACCAAAATCAGCACCCGTGCTGCAGGAGACCCCATGTGCTTTAGTTGCGCATTGTGCTTCTTGAGCCCCGTCTCCTTCTGGGCTCAGGTAAGGAGTGTTGTGGGCAAGAGAGTCCACATAGCCCCACATACCTGAATCAGCAACCCCAGCATCCTGTCATTAAATCAATAGGAGCTATGAATAGCACCAATACAAGTGTAAGGGGAATTTTCAACACCAGAAAATGTCAGGATTTGACAGCACACAAGAAAGAAAGACAATCACAAAGACCTAACAGATCATTACCTATATCCTACAAGAGGCTGATGAAAAACCTAATAATGACTTTGGCCTCAATAAATCAAGAAAACAAATATAGCCAAACCAAGCATCTATACTGTTTGTTTCCTTTTCCACCAGACCTCAAATGACAGAAACATTCAGAATCCCATGGATATACATTGAATAAAACGAGCATAAAGAAAAACGCTGAGTGGTACCCATTCTAATCATCGCAAGTCTGCACCAATTGGCCAGCAGAACAGGTTGTTAATGAAGGCTTGCATGAATGAATAAAGCAAAAATACTATGATTTTACATGATTGATGCTTTACACTTTCGAGGCATAGTTGATATCCGTTCACTAACAATACATAACCAAATCTCTGAAATAGAAAAATCGATGGTAAAATTACAATCATACATTTGCACCAGCATCTGTTATCCTATTTCAAAATGGGAACCCATTTCAATACCTGAATTCAGGAGTCCCTAACCTGGATTGCATCAAAGATGTTGAGGATGGGTTGTTGGTCGATCCAAGATGGCTGCCACTTGATCAATCTCTGTGGGCTTGCATCTTCTCCGGCATCTCACCCATTCCCGGGTGCCTCGCTGTGGCACCAGAGACTGAGGAGATGAACCTGGGGTGATTCTTTTGTAATTTATGCATCCTATGATTTTCTAATCTGTCAGAGGCACACTTTGAAGGCCTCAACTGCCCACCCTGCCCCTTTATAGGAATGCTGACAGGGGGAATCAGAACCTGCTTCAAAGGTTGTGCAGCAGAAGACTAGGCGTCCCACCAATGAAGCCTTCTTGTCTTGTCCACCAAGATGAGATGAGATTGGAGACACAGGCTTAGTGTCTACATGAATCTAGAGTGAATGGATGGGAAAGTATAATAGAGGTCTTCCTCTTGAAATTACATACTCTTCATAACACTTCTAATTCTGCTGCAGACTCCCTCTTTCTGTTGTACTAGTACACAAGCAGCATGGCTTGTGTCTGGATTGTGGACCATTCCTTCGGGAGGGGGCAGGGGCACACAGACGGACAATGGAGGGCATGGGACAAGGGCAGGAGCTATCATTGAGACCGGACACCAAGAGATTGCATGTCCAACAGGTTCGATGAAGCCATGACTATGCTAGGGTTGCACCAAATTGTAGGGCTCCCCACACATGAAAAGGGCCATATTTTGGACCTTATCTGGACTACGTCATCAGCTATCTTACGTACTGATTGCAGACCATGTAGCTGGTCTGATCATTCCTTGATCAGCCTTATACTCCCTATAGACAGCCCCCCCAAACACTTATTGGTAGGATGGAGGGTGGAACGGAACTGGCGGAAGATTGATGACGCCAAGCTGAGGGAGGTATTGAACCAGACAATACGCCCTGGGTCCCAGTTTGGGGACCCGGATTCGACGTATGAGGAATTGTTACATCAGCTGAGGTCAGTCTTTGACGAGATTGCCCCCACCCGTAGGGTAAGAATAATGAATGGCACGAAGGGTGCCCCATGATACAAGCAAGAACTGAGAGGGGAAAAACAAGCTCTCCGTCAGTGTGAGCGACTCTGGCGGAAATGTTCCGATCGTGAGTCGAAGGACGTGTACAAAGAAAAATTGGCCCTTTATAAGGCCTCAATTATCAGAACTAAGTCTATATATTATGAAGCCAGGATCAGCGAAGCGACAGACACTCAGAAAGAGACGTTTAAGGTACTCGGGGAACTGAGTCGTCTGAAAGAGCCAAAGATAGTCACCAGTCAGGCTGAGTGCGATAAGATGCAGGATTTCTTTTTAACTAAGGTTGAAGACATTATTACTGATATTGGCAACACATGTCTTACGCCCTGCTCTCTGGTAGTGGAGGATGCACCTGTCTTTCAGGGTACTGCTCTCTCGGCGTTCCCTTCACTGGAACCACATGACTTAGCTCACTTTTTGGCTAAAGTAAAATCAGGGTCACCTGAGGACCCTTGCCTGCCGAAGGTGTTCAAAACCATCATCCCAGTGATTGAGGCTGAGGTGTTGTCTCTACTGAATCTATCTTTGGTGACAGGAAGAGTACCACAGAAGTTTAAGGAAGCCTTGGTGATCCCGCTACTGAAGAAGGTAGGGGCGGACACCAAGATCCTTAAAAACTTTAGACCTATTTCCAGACTCCCCTTTCTGGCTAAAGTTCTTGAACAACATGTTCTTCGAGTACTTTCGGCCTTTGTAGAACAACACCAGTTACTACACACTAGGCAAGCCGGCTTCAGGGCGCATAACAGCACTGAGTTGGTGATGCTCTCAGTGCTGGATGACCTGCGGCTTGCAGCTGACAAGAAGACCCCCTCAGCCCTAATCTTATTGGACCTCTCAGCCGCATTTGACATGGTGAACCACGTACAGTTGTTAGCCCGTGTCCGGCGGCGGGGAGTCTCTGGAATGGTCCTCAAATGGATCACCTCTTTCCTGGAGGATCGGTCCCAAAGAGTCCAAGTGGGTGATTGTACATCTAGGCAGGGCAGCCTACAATGGGGGGTCCCTCAGGGCTCTGCGTTGTCTCCTTTACTTTTTAATATCTACTTGCAGCCCTTGATAGACGCACTAGCTAAAACAGACTGTCATGTGTTTAATTACGCTGATGACACCCAGCTAATTGTGCGTATTGACAATGCTCCCGCCGCTCAGGGTAACGTCCAAAATATCCTCCGGTTCACTATGAACTGGATGACCTCTAACTCCCTGAAGGTAAACCCAGACAAAACAGAAGTACTGGCTGTGACCACAGGGGTTTCGCCCTGATCCAATCTTTATTGGCCTCACGAGCTAGGCACCCCTCCAGCCCCGGTGCCAGCAGTAAAGAGCCTAGGCATAAAGCTGGACACTGGATTAACCCTAAAGAGCCAGGTATCTGCTGTCGTAGAGAGTTGTATTGGCCTAATGCGGCAGCTTCGGAAACTAGTGACCTTGTTGTCTCTCTCCACTATGCAGACTGTTGTAACAGCACTAATCTTGTCACGCTTAGATTATGGCAATGCAGTCTACATTGGGCTTCCCGATATACTTCTGGGGAAGCTACGGCAAGGCTGATTTTAAGTTGCCAAGAAGAGCCCATGCTGCCCCCTTGCTGCAGCAGTTACACTGGCTCCCCATCAAGCAAAGGGTTAAATTCAAGGGGCTGTGCATTGCGCATAAGTCCCAGTTTGGAGAGGCACCCAAATACATCAAAGACCGCCTTAGGCCCTATGTGCCCGGTCGCATTCTCTGGTCCTCAGATTCTCATCTGTTAGCCTGTCCATGTTTTAATAGAATGACCCTAGGGGGCCGGGCATTCTCTGTCACTGTCCCCCAGATTTGGAATAAACTACCTGACGATATGCGTAAGGAAACCAGGCTACCACTATTTAGGAGGAGACATAAAACCCTTCTCTTTACAGAGGCGTTTAGATAAGCTTACTCTGCTGTGGGTTGTGAACAGCTGCGTGTAGGGATTCTGGACCTCTGATTTATGTTGAAGCGGTTAGAGACCCTCCGGTGATAGGCGCTCTATAAATGTAATCTAACATAACATAACATAACATCTCAGAAATTGATAGATTTTTTAAAGACACTGAAGGTGTTCTGGCAGAGATTGATTAACCAGGCGTGACATGGTTTGAGGCCAAACAATTAGGGTGGCTGCTGGCAGAGGCGCAACTAGAGCCAAATTTCGGGGGGGGGGGGGCTGATAAAAATTTCGAGGGGGCTAATTCTTACAGCAATAGGCAGAGTGGAGTTGAAGGGGCTCTAAGAAGGGGTGAAAACACAACAAAGCCTCGTTAACAAGTAAATGGTCTTTTAAAGACCTGTGAAGTACTCAGGTGCGGCTGCAAAAAGACAGTCGCCAGCCCAGTAAGCTGTCTCAGCCAGGCTGACACACACGACGGGGGGTGCTGAAGCCCTTTGGGCCCAATTTACGAACTGTCCAATACCTGAATTACCAGCGTTAAAGAAAGAATCCTAGGGGTTTTCTTTTTTTTTTTTTTTGAACTCCCCTTGCCCAAGACCAGTTTTCGATCTGCCCTAATTTGTGGAAGTATTAAGGCTAGGGCTCCTAAGTGACTATGTATCTGTGGAAGGCCTCGGCCAGAAATAAGAGATTGCACCTACAGTTATCTCCAGGCCAGATGTTTACAACATGGCCAGCACTTTAATGCCCCAGCCTGTACAAAAATTTGGAAAATCACCTAAAGCCTGTATTTTTGTCCCCTTATCATAACATAATTTAAAACAGCAAATATAAGAAAAAGGCATTTTAAAATGTGTACTCAAGCTGTAGTAATGATCCCTGACTGGTAAATAAAGTAAAAATACTCAAAAAAGCTATGTTAAAAACGAATTTACAACAATTGGGCATCATGTCTGGGCCATTGTAGAGTCTTAGAACTTAAACAAATGGCCGGTATTTTTCTCTAGGAAAGGTGGCAAACCTACCTGCTCCATAATCAGTTCTGAAGACACTGCCTTATTGGTTCTACTCCTACAACTTCTGGAACAACTGAGATGCTTAGTGTCCTGGTTAGGCCTGAGGTCGGTGTGAACGTTAATGACTTCGGCAGTCTACGTAAACATAATAGGGGAAGCTAACGCGTAGGAGTCCCTCCCTCTATATTGATTATAGCAATGGCCTTAGCCATTTCTTGTAGCGGTCTGCATAGCACATAAGTTATCTAGTAGTTGAAGTCAGTGCTTCTAATTAAGTCCTGGTGGATCACAAGACGAGCAAAAACGTAAACATAAGGAGAAAATGTACAGGTACCTCCCCTCGCATCTGCACCCCGTTCAGACGTCACCTCCACCCGCCCCTCACGCACACATAAGAGGCAAACTCTCGCGCTCTTCCTCTGCTTCCTCACTTTGGTGCGCATATTCTAACAAGCAGCTGTAATTGTGTCCAAAGATGGCGTCGCCGCACACCACACCTCATCATGAACAAGTAGTGTTGATGATGTATACAGGGCACAAGTCCTATAAAAAGAAGTGGGGGGACTAACCAAGTTAGGCAGTCAGCAAGTGACATCATGACAGGTGCCATCACAGCGCACAATGTCTTGCCGCGTGACATTGTACGTGACCTCACCAGAAGTGACATCACAAGAAGTGAGATCAGATAGCAAGACCTCACACATATTTTCATCAGATCACATGAGTACATTTTAAGCGCATTATGAGATTTAACAAATGAGATTTGGCGTTTGAGTTGTGTCAAATAAGTGACGCAATCCTGATGCAAAATCTGGGCCTCAACTTATATATATTTGTTTACAAATCCTGCCACAAAGAAACTGGCAACAAGGAGAAGCCTGGTATTAGATCTGTTCTGCTTAATTGGTTGCAAAGTCTGCATTTTAAAATATTTTATGGGGTTAAGGCATTTGCTGCAGAGGTGCCCAGTAAATAATAATTGTGAGATTTAACGTATTTGTTGGAGATATTTGTGTTTTGTGGAGTCCCAGATATGAATGAAAGTAGTACAGAAGATTAAGGTGTGTCCTGTAAAGCACATCATGTAACACACAGATTACATTTTTTATTTTATGTAGATAGGTAAATGGTTTACTGCTTTGAACACAGAGATCCTTTTGTTACTTGCAGTTCATAAATTGTAATCCTTCTAATATAGCACAGTGAGCTATGTAGGACGTGAGACTCCTACACCGTGTAACGCATCTTGTACATTGATATGCACACTTACATGAGTTATTGTCAATGGACAATATGTATGTTATGTAAAGCGCTTTAACACCCTGCTCTGGGATGAGTAGTGCTATAAAAGAAATAAAATAGTGCTATTTAAATTGTTATTTGTGTAAATTCTGGGACAGACCAACACGTGGCATTCTTACAGAACATGGACTTGTGTACAGGGACTGAACAAAGTAAAAAGCGACACAGCATGCCTCTCTTAAGTACCTGTGAAGAGATAACAAGCGGTGTGCTTTTGTTTTCCCTCTGTTGCATTTTAGTGTGAGGTTCCAGCCGCCTCCAGTCTGGAAAAGGAGACCTCATGGCCCCTTAACCTTGGCCCAGCTGGAGGTGAAAAAAAACGTATCGTCGCCTGCAGTTGCTGCTGGTAATGGAAAGCAGACTAAACGTGCAGGCGCTGCTGAACGTGTCCTGGTGTCTCAAAATTACACTGGGACAAGTTCAGCATATTTGTGTGTGGCCAAACCCTGTGAAAATAGTGGGTGGACGCCATGTACCCGCGTGTACCCCCGACTCATGCCATGGATGTATATCTTTTGCCGATATAATTCTTTTTTGGATCCTTTAGTCTGTCCCCTACACATAATGTTTCAGTCTAACTGGTTCGTCCTTTATTTTTTAATGCGCTGTGAAGATGGGTCCGTCCATTCATGGCGCAATAAATTAAAAATGCCAAATACCAATTAAACACTTAGGGGTATATTCACAAGAACGTGTGATAACTACCGCAAGAGTAGCGTAACGCAACTTATTATAACGCAGTCTATCACGGGAAAATAACCCTGTGTCAACGTGGGGTTCACAACAAAGCGGTAGCATGCGATAGTCACCAGGCGAAACGCGAGAAATCATGCGAAGAGGCCAAACGCAGTACAAAAAGCTGCGAAAAGCAGCCTCAGGCCTGCAACTCCCACGCGTCTGGCGGGCAATTGCACCATAAAAACCACAGGCACAACACACCAGAAACAAGCCAAAGCACGTAGCAACATCCATGCACCCTGACCAAGCGCAGAGGGCAACGCGAACCCCACAACCCCCACAGACCACCAGCAAGGAACAAGTGGGTCGGGGAAGGCCAAGGAGAAAATGGAGAGGAAGACGGGGTGCAGACCGCAGGAAAACAAGACCAAGGCCACGGAGGCGACAGAACACTACCAGCAAATGACCCACAAGCAGACCGCCTGGAATGCAGTCGCAGAGCCCAGGAGGCCAAGCCAGGAGGCCAAGAGGCTCCGCCAGGACGTGACAACCTAAACCAGTCACAAACCCGCTGCCAACAGGAAGGCAGCAACGGCGACAGGAGGTGGCAGTCCAGCGACACAGGAGGAGCAGGAGGAAAGCCAGGCCACAGTCATCAGTGTGGAGAGGGTGCAAGGAGTAGGGAGTATGGACACAGCTCGACAGGACCTGACACAACAACAACAGGGTGAGGATCCAACAGGGACTGGGGGGACGGGGGGTGATGGGCACAATGCTATACATGCACAATGAGGTGTAGCACACTGCACATTCACAATTACCCAGGGACATGTCCCCCATCCCCGTAGCACACTGCAGCACACATACATAGCAATCACAGCACATACCATGACAATGTGGCACAAAGTGCAACACCCACACTGCAGAACAGGGGACACAACTGGGTCCACCCAGGCGCAGAAACAGAACAATCACATTGTACAGAGCAGGGAACTGTAAGATGCACATCTACCCCTACAACCCCACATCAGCCATGTAGGCCAAATGTACACTGCCCCAACTCAAATAGCCACCACCGCCTAAACAGTCACAATGTACATTGTCACACAGTCTGCATGTCGACAAGAACAAGGCGCCAACACAATGCCAACATGCACCTCCCCTTCACAATGCAGAGGGACAAACAACACCTCCAGCAGGTCTGAACAGATAACCCATCAGTGATGCCCGAGACAAACACTACACCCCCGACCCCGACGCCCTACAACAGCCCATGGACATCCCACACAACCCACCACCAGGACCAGGGCAGACAAGCTACTCAGAGGAGAACCCAGACTCTGCAACAGACCACACAGCATGAAGCACCCGCAATCACGGCTGCCTCACAACACGTCACCCACTCACACATGGCACCCCAATGCCAGGTGGCCGAACGCCAAAAGGAGGTGGCCCAACAGGTGAGGGTGTTGCCTAACCCATGGAATGCGAAGTAGAACACATACGTGGGTGTCCAATACCCTTCAGGGACCACCTACACCCCACAAAGGAGACCCACACCTCCACAGAGACACATGCACATATCATGTTGAACTGGCTACGGGCACGTGTGCCCGGCCCCTTTATTGGCAGGGCCACATGTACAGTGACACCTGTGCTGGATGTGTGTGGGGTGAGTATAAGCCAGCCCGCCCGGAGTGCTTGGTGCTGGCAACAACCTGAACAGTGGACACCAGTGCAATGGAAACAGAAAACACCAGCATAACAGAGTCAATTGCAGAGCAACATGGAGGGATCCGGAGTAAGGACATAGGTCACCCAATATTCAGTCTGGACGTTCCATGAGTTGCAGTGCACTGAGGTAGGGGCACTAGAGAAGAGGGCGCTCATGTGAAGGAATTACTAGGATTGTGTCCCTTCGGGTTAGTCCTGATGCAGATGCAGTGGGGTGTGGTACACCTGCATCAACTTCCTCATCAACGTCCCAGGTCTCCCACACTGCCTGAGGTGACAGTTGCGTCCGCAGTCCACAGCGCAATACCCAGTATCAGATCCGGGTGTGTAGCTTGACTACCGCCACCAGTCTGCATTCCTGCCTTGGGGCTGCTGCCACCTGCCCTATGATCGTCTGTGCCATCTCCCATCCGCACACTTGACACATCCTCCTCCTCATGGTCCCAGGTCTTCCCCACTGCATGAGGTGACATTGCTGCGCAACCTCACAACAGCACAAAACTCAATCAGTAACGGACAATGGCTTGCGGCTCACTGAGTCACTGGCACCTGGAGTGCTGAGCAGGGAAGCAGGCCGATGATGGCATCCACGACAGGTCTCGGCAACTCCGTAGGTCTGTCAGGACCACCCTTTTGACTCTGGCATATGGCGGTTGGAGGTGGTCCTTGCCGTGGTGGCATGTGCCTCCTGCGGTGATGCGACGTCCGGGCCAGTCAAGACTCGATGCCATGTGTGGGCCCTTGTGGCCTGCAGTTGGGGCCGGAGGAGGCGGACAGCGCAGGGCCACAGACACATGGCGTTGATGACCCCAAGACCATCGCTACAGAGGCCATTCAATGTCTCAGAAGAAGGGGTCCCAGGCGTGACCAGCACAGAGTTAGTGGCCCCGGATGCACTGCGGCCGGCACAGGCACCCAGCCACGGGTCGGTGACTTGCGGTGCAGTCAGATGGGCCATGCGACCTGAGCGGGTCCCCATCAATGTCCGAGGTGTATGTTGCGGGGGACAGTGGAAGGTGTCCTCCAGGGCATGATGCGGAAGGTCTGATGTTATCCGGAAGCAGCAAATTGAGGAGTGGAAAGCGCAACCCTCGTTGTCACCAACAATTCGGGATCAGCAACATGAGGATGAAAACTAGCCCCTATTCCATTGACACAAACGCCACCAATGTACGACCAGTGAGTGTCCATGAATGTCGGGGAACACACTTAGCAGCACAGGTGGTGTGAGGGCATGCAGTCTGCGATGATGCCGGTATACAGATGTGAACTCCGACATTGCCAAATCAAGGCTCTGTGACCTACTGGACCGCAGTGTAGGCCGGAGGCAGCGGTCAGCATGGGCCCACAGCCACCTCTCGTTGGCTCGCGGGCCACAGAGTTAGTGACACAGTGTCAGTTGTCGGTAGTGTTCAATCACCTCCGTAACGATGATCATGTTCCTTCCGGACTGCAACGCATCATCCTCTTACGCCTCTCCGTGCGTACGATGAAATGTATTCTGTCCTTTGAATTACCGATGTTCAGTTCCAAATCTGTGACCCCACTCGTGCGCAGCGTAGGCCAGGGCAGTAGTCCGCGTAGGCCCACAGACACATGTGGTTGTGATGCCATGCACAGACTTGTTGCCACCACATCGAGGTGTGTATTGGGAATTATTCTCTGCCTTCAATAATGTTCACTGCCATGGTGTAATCAAGACTCAGTTCCAAATGTGTGACCTACCTGACCGTGGTGTAGGCCTGAGGCAGCGGTCAGCACGGCCCATACACCTTGTGTCGCCGGCATAGTATGAATAGCCCCACCGGTCTGCATTGTTCAGGTTCAGTGGCAACACGTGTAGCCGGCTGGCGTTGAACAGGGTTAGTGGCACCACGTAGAGCCGGATGGCGTTGAACAGGGTTAGTGGCACCACGTGTAGCCGGATGGCATTGAACAGGGTTAGTGGCACCACGTGTAGCCGGATGGCGTTGAACAGGGTTAGTGGCACCACGTGTAGCCGGATGGCATTGAACAGGGTTAGTGGCACCACGTGTCGCAAGAATCCCATATGGAACTATGCCTCACTGATCGGGGGGCATCTGGTGCTGTGGCCGCTGGCCCGGATTTAGGGTCACTGCCATTCATGGCTCAGGACACAGTTTCACATGTGGGACCCGCTGGTCCGAGGAGTGGGCCGTAGGCGGCAGTGCAGTACATCAACTAGAAAGGACTGAAGCGGGCCTGTGTCATGGAGGCCTGGTGGTCTGAGCTGACTGCCAAGTTCGTGGGACTCGGGCTTGGAGCTTGCGCCGGCATGTGGTGGGCCCTCCTTGACACACACCGGTGTCGGAAGGTGATCAGTGTGGCCTGGCTGTGCAGGGGCAGGCCTGACGTGTTCGTGGTCCAGCGTGCCGGGGTCCGGCAGGCGCACTGCTTCGCAGGCAACTCGGCTCACGAGGACGGTGTCGGCCTCTTGGCGGGGTGGGAGGCGCCGCCCTGGCAGAGATGTTGGTCTTTCCGGAAGGGGACCACACCCAGGCCTACGTGCTTTTTATTCACACCCCTACGCTGGTGTGGCGTACGCCGGGCCATCCCACTCCGCTGACGCTTAGGGGGGGGCGTAACAGGCAACATTTCCACGATGTCCCCCACTGGCTGTGGTGACATGGTGGCGTCCACTGTCCACTACACTCCATACGCAAGCGTTGTATGTCGCCATGGATATGGGTGTGTTCTGCATACTGCGAGGTGTCCAGCACATCTCCGGCACTGTTGGCATTGTGTACTTTCCCAATCATGGTTCTACTGCATCCTTCACACATGCCTGGTTGCCACCTCTCCCCACATTCGGCTATTATGTGGCTGAGGTGCCATGCCGTTGCTGGCTCATGTTCAGGGCTTGCCCATGTGGACATTGTAAGTTGTTCTGTCGTGTCTGGTGGGTGGTCATATTGTTGTGCCTGTTGTATGTGATTTTGTGACGTGTGCATTGCCAGAGTTGTGAGTTGCATGGTTGTGGTGTTGAGGTGTGTGGGATGTTCATTTGTATATTGCCAAGGGGCTGTACATTTCCCTTGTTGCCATCCTGGGTACCCTGGTTGATGATGGACTGTCGGAGGATGAAGGTATCATGCACACTGGCTGTGTATTTGGAGGCGACATTGTTGGGTGTTCCACGGTGTTCTGTTGTTGCCTGCACATTGGTGTGAGACGTGTGCTTCCTGTTGCAGTGATTGTGTGCTGTGTCACCAGGGGGCACAGGTAGTACACGTGTGCTGTGTATTGCCCCCAACACGTGCGTGCATCCTGCTATGGCGTATGGTCCTTGCTTGGTCTCCAGCGGATCCTGCGCCTTGTGTTGTACATATGGGGACTGGGGTACCAGGGTGATGGTGATGTCCAGGACAGGTGTGGGGGACTTGTATGTGGCTGGCTGTGAGACTCCTCCGACTCTGGCGGGTGTTGGATGGGGGGTCCCGGGGCCATCAGGTGCAGCCGCGCCATCAGCTTTGTGTGGGGTGGGATGTTGGTTGTCCGCTGTGTTGTTGCCGTAGGCCTGTTAGGCGATGATGGTCAGGATGCGTAGGTTGGTTGTCCCTTTCAGCCTGTTGTGGAAGGTGACATTGTCAGGTGTTGGGTCTGTGCGGCTGGTACGTTTCATGGGGTTCCGCCGTCTTTGTCTGCGCTGCGTCTGTGTTGGTCCGGGGGGGGGGTGTTCTGGGTGTGGGATGGGGTCCTGGGGGTGGTGGCGGTAGGTGTTATGGCCCTCTTGGGTGTCCGGGCCGCATGATGGGTGGCTCCATGGCATCTGTTGCCCTTCGGATGTGGCCCTGGGCTGTGCTCCCTTTTGTGGTGCTGGCTGCTGTCCGACTTTACACCAGGTCAGAGCAGGTGTAGATTTCCTGGTGCTAACGCGCCTTATCGCCTGTTTTGTGTTTTTATCGCGGATGTGGCTGGTCGTTGTGAATGTTGAGGTGTGCTGTTATCTCTGCTTTTGTCACAGGAACGCCTACTCTGCATCTCATTAGCGATATTTGCGAGGGTACTCTGTGGCGATGTTTTTTGCGGCTGCTATCGCGGGTAAACTGGTGCTGTGGGCTGTTAGCACCGGCTTGTGAATGGGGGGGTAAATTTATCACGACTTTGGCTGCGATGAAGTGCCGTTAATTCGGCGATAGCTCCTTGTGAATATGCCCCTCAAACTGATCCATTTTACTATTGTAGTACTATTATTCAGTTGTTCTGATAATGATTCGCTTTGCGTATTCTGTGCGCAAAACGTTTACAAAATGCTGATTAGATATTGCATTTCTCTTCTTGCAAACTGTGTCTTATTGTGGATTTTTCCTTTGTTTACTGTACAGGCATTTCTTATTAGCATTTTGTGAAGAAACTACACTTGCATAAATGTCCGATTTAAATGTTGTCCGAATGACGCACTTCTTCTCATCAATCTCCTGAGATATTTTGAAACTCGTTCAAAGAAAAAGTCATACAGAAATGGAATTATTCTTTCCAAAGTGAGCCCGGATATGTGTTTCAAATATACATATGCTACGCTATCAGAAAACGGTGTTTCAAATATCATAAAACATTTCTCCTGAAATTGTCTCTGTCAGTAAATCATACTGCTCAACATTTTCTTCACAGATAAATTCAGGAACCTTGCAGCTATAATGAAAACCCGGTAACCTTCAGATACGTGTCAAAAAGGACCATGGGTTATTGTTGATGGGCTTTGTTCCCCAAACAGCAATTGTCTTTTAGATACAATCAATAATACTACTGATCTTATAAAAGTGCTCAAGGGCAGTTAGTGGCTTCATTACCAACTTTTTAGGCTGTGCTCCCCTGGGTGTATATGATGTGGTCCTGCATTACTCCATTTGGTCTCTTTCTTGGAAATAACTTCCAGGAATTTTATTTGTCACTTTTTCAGGACATTTTGACTGCACCATTGGGTTTTGTTTCAGCTGCAGATATATCTCACCAAATAATCAAATATTAGGTGGGGAAGAGTAGTAAATCATTGCAAAATTTTCCAACAATGGTCTCAAAGGCATTATACTTTGGATCATAAAAACAAAAGTTTGATGGTGCGCTTCACCAAGCGGTTTGCGCCACGTGTAAGTTAGAATACACATGTAGAAGGTCAGAAACTTGGGGCCAGATTTAGGAAAGGATTGCATTGCCCGAGCAGCGTTCAAGGGGAGACAAGGGCAATGCAAGTCTTAAGTGAGATTTACTATGCCACACAGAGCGGTTTTTGTGGCTCCTCATGGCATAGTAAATCTGGAGTAATGCAACGCTGCACAATTCAGTGCCTTGCTTTACTCTTTACTCTTCCATGGGAAGGCGTTCCATAGGTGGAGAGTGGGTGTTCCCACCATCCCCACATGCATTTTGGCTCATTTCCAGATTTACTACCAGTAGTAAACTTGGGAATGCATCAAAAAGGTATGCCTTCCTAGGGGAGGTGCAACAAGGAGAAATAACTTTATTTCTCCTCATTTTTCCTTTCCTCTTTGTACGTGTGCTGCATTAGATGCACCACACTTCTCAGCAGCTTGGCTCAATTCACTTAATTCACTCAATTGTACTTGGCTTATCAGTAGGTATTACAAATCTCCAAACATGCCACTCTGAATACGTGTTTTGACGCTACAGGTCAGTACTCTCTGCTACTGGCAAATTCAGGGTAGAGGACACCACACCTATTGGGTAAAAGGTGTGGAAGATGTCCGTACCCCAGCTGCCACTTTGCCCAGCAAATCCTAAGGTAAAAGCCCGTAGCCTCAGCCAGGTACGGACTGCTAAAACTGCTGGCACTCCCTACAATTATTGATGGATCCATCTCATTGGGGCCGGAGGAGGCAGGATTCCAGCCTTCCACTCTCCCCCCTCCTCTAAATCCAAATACACATCTCCCTGGACCTCCCTCCTCGATCTGAGTCCCTCCCTTTTTCCATACACTTCTCTTTGTCATTGGCTACTTCTCTTTCTTTCTGTTTAATCCTCTTGGTTTCTCCCTCATTCCCTTCTCTTTACCTTTGTCTTTCTCTTCTTACTTTCTCTCTCCCTCTGTCTCTATCTCTCTTCCTCTATCCACGTCTCCCAGATTTTCACTTTCTTCACCTCTATTTTGCTCCAAATACTTTCTCTCTCCCTTTGCTTGTTCCACAAATTATTTTTTCTCTGGCATTGTTTCCGCCTACCCTCTCTATCCTGTATTTTAGCCTTAACTCTCTTCCATGTCCTATTCTCATGCTCCCTTCTCAAGCTCTCATTCTACATTTATTTCCTTCTTATTTTCTATCCATATAGCCTCTAATTTATCTTTCCACATCTCTCTCAAGCTCATCTCTCCTCTCTTCTATCTCTCTCCTCTCATCTATCTTCCATCTTATCCTTCTGTACACCTTTAACCTGTATATACCGAAAGGGACTGTCTGTGCCTTTATCGTTTGCTTGTTTTCCTGATAAAAGTCTGTGGATGGATTTTAGCATCAAGATAGTAATAGAAATATTAGTTCATATCATACTTTTGAATGAGTCCCAATTTAACTACTATATCATGTGCTTAGTAGAACCCTCTCCACAAAGCACAAAGGAAAGAACAATTAGCTTAGGGTGTACAGATTTATTCAGGCACTCTAGCTTGTCAAAGCATTACTATGCTTTAAAAAAGTTCCAGTAGGCCTCAAAATCCTAAGGACAAACTAGCTTTAAAGTCACAGTGCACAGAAGAACGAATAGACATGTATATTGCTTTCGCTTTACTTTAGACCAGCGGTTCTTAACCTTGTGACCTCTGTAGACCCCATGTTAATCATAACTGGCAACCAAGAACCACCACTGAATCATTATTGGATTCCGGGGAACCCCACTGAGTCAATACTGGGAGTGAGTACCCCGGCATCAGCAATTTTGAAGATTTGAACCACAAAACAATACACTAAAATACAGAAACAAGCATTCATCAAAGACTGCACAAATGGTGATATATTTGATTTAATTCACAAACAAAAGTCAACATTTTAATTTAAATGGGAAGGTTGGATCTTTTCTAAATGAAACTGAGGTCACCCATCTTCCATACTATATCTGTTTGATGCATTTGCACTGCTCCCATGAATCAATCTGAGGGTACCAACCTAATTTTTAGCTTACAATTTTCAATTCCTTCACAATCACAGAACATTTACATTTTTTCAATTTACATTTTGCTTCTTTATTTATATATACTTTATTCATCTTTTCTTTTTGTTTACATTTCTAATCAGTCACGGTGCAGGTGCCTTGGAGTCCCTGAACCACAGGTTAAGAACTGCTGCTTTAGACCACCTGCTTGAGCAGTTTTGCTACTTTGAAGATTAGCTGGAAGATAGAGCTCATGTGAGTGGCCACCACAGTAGGGGTGATTTTCAGAAAGTTCCTCGTGTTCTTTGAGTCACTGTTTGAAATACATATCTATAGTTTGCATCTAAAGTTAGGATGATTAAAAAATATTACTTCAACTAAAATAAATATATTATTCACGAAATTGTAATTTTTCAGTGTCTGCAGGGTGATCAAGTTAGCCTTCATCCTAGTGTTAAATTATTATCATGAAGAGACTGCTGTACTGGAAAACTGTCAACAGATTATCTGGCATGCAAGAAAGGTTACAAAAGGTAGGAATTGCAACTGTCAACCAAGGCAGGCTGTTAGGAAAGGTTGGTAGTGGAAAACCGAATCTGCCAGTGTGATGGGATCTCTTGTGAATCCCTAATTATGTGTTTGTACTTTCAGCGTTAAAATAGAACTGAAAGAAAGGTTGTCTTCTTCATTTGCAGAATCTCATATTTATTTCAAAAATGTTTAATTCCTGCAAGTGTCCTTATAATCCAGCAGAGCTCTAACGCCATGGACAAGAAGTATTAACAGAGCCAGTGAGGATATTTTTGTGTTCCTAGTAAAAGAAAAAAATTGCATGATTTGATCTGTAGTTTGTGTAAAATTACAACTTATTAGAGAGGTAGTAAAATGAACATGGTTGTTGTAGGATTTAGATACTGTGATTTCTGAAATGGTTGTTTTTGCTTTCATTCATACAGACATAGCTAACTGAGTGATGTGATTTAGCACTTTGGCCTTAGTGGTAATTCGTGAATTCTGGTAAGGTAATTGACGGACTCGCTGGAAAATACGAATATTGATGAATTGCTCCGTGGATAAGTGATGGTTTAAGTGACTGTGAAAGAATTGTGAAAGTGCATTGTTCCTGAAAGAGCGAGTTTTGCTACGGATCACTGTTAGTGTGAGTGGCAGCAGCTGAATGTTTCTGAGTGTCACTGTGAGTAAACAATTGTATGAGTTATGCAGCTGAGGTATGGCAAGAGTGTCTGTTATTGCACAGTGAGTAGTGCTAAGCTTGGCAGTGGATGTGTGGTGATGTGAGTGGCAGTAGGTGAGCAGAGTTGAGATGAGAATTGATGTGCATCAATGGGGCTGTTATTTGCCCATTGGAGAGAGGTGGCGAGCCTGGCTATGGTTCAGAGCTTGTGGCGTTATTATAGCCTTCGTAGCGGGCTATACCAGCTATTAAAGGCCCGCTCCAGCGTTAAAGGCCTGAGCCGAAGGCGAGGGACTTTAACAAGGGAGCAGGACTTTAACAAGGGAGCGGGACTTTAATAGTCGGTATAGCCCAGCTACGAAGGGCTATAGGGCTATTAGAACATTCTGCCACTAGAGGGCAGAATGTTCTAACAAATAAAACAAAGGCCTCTCGGAGTTCGAGGGGGTTTAAATCCCCTCGGGCTCTGAGTCACCGAACTACAATGACTGACTTTCCTGCATTCTTAAGACTCATACCCACCAACAGATCCCAGGTGTATTAGTGACACCAGATGTTCAGTTTACACTATAACAAATAGACACTTATACATGCTTACATGAAGAAATAAAATTCAAACACTCAGCAACTAGAAGGTGTGACCCGGACTTAGCGAACCTGGACTTATTGTCCTACCTCGAAAAGCAAGGTTCAGCAGCTTGGAGTTCAGTCATAGTGTCACAAGTGCTGTGTAACTTTTCTCCTTGTTTTGCTGAGAAAACTGTGGTGCAAGAGAGTAAAAGTCTATTTACACTGTGCAATTTGTGCAAACCGTTTTCACACAACAGACTCTACTTCTCCCCTTCCCTAAGACATTGGGAACAAGAAGAGGTTGGCACAGAAAGTGGCCAAGGATGCTGAGGTGGTTTCTGCAGGAGCTGCACTCCCTGCCCCTCCCTTGTCATTGTGTGCCTCCTTGGTCCATGTTATGTTGTCTGACTCCCCCATACACTCAAAGTTATTTTCTACTACGTATGTAAATTAAGAAAATGAAAAACTCCGATCAATGTGCTAAATGCAGCTGACTGGAAGTTGCACTCAAAGTACTAGAAAGCTTAACCTTGCTTCACCAAGGTCTACATCATGTCTGCTCTATTGAAATGAAAATGTACAAAGGATCAGTACTAGTAGAGTGGAAAATCAAATCAGTGAAAGATGCCACTGGTAAGTTTGAATTCCTGTTACTTTTTTGAAAAAGAAAACCAAAAACCAAATTACGATAGTAAAGCACAACCATAGTTTGTACAGTGCACACACTTACTTGTGTACATTTATGGAGAATTGGCAAGTGATCAAAATAGAAAAGCAGTATTTAAAAAAATACCTAACATTACAAAATTCCAAAGGCATTGATGGCAAGGCACATTGTGTGGCAAGCCTCGCCCTTCTTTATTCAACAGTTATTTTATTGTGCACATCAAAAATCACATTATGTTATATCGAAGGGCACTCGTGGAGTCTGACATTTATTACTGGAGTTTATTTATAGCTAATATCAAAGTCATGAGAGTACTTACATTAAAGAAAAATGTAAAGTATAATAAGTCAGATTAATACTGTACATAAGCAAAACCCTATTCTTAATCAATTTCATAAAATCCAGTCACACATCAATGAATTGCTTAGATTTCCAATATTGTGTGTATTCTAAAATATGCCTGGAGAAGTCAATGAAGCCCATCTAAGCTATTGATTTCCATGAGTACTTTTCCTGCATGATGTTTATTTCTTATAATGTCCACCTTCATTCTGCAGTAAGCCATATGTTTAGTCGGAACGTGTTGGAGCATATTTCCTTTCTTCACAAGAACAAATGACAGAACGTATGAAGAATGACAGGTGCACCCTATGCTGTAGTAAGGAAGATGCAGAATATTGGAGCTGAACAGACTGAGGAGAAAGAGGAAAAGAATTTTCATGAAAAGGGTGACTCTATTTGTACAAACAGATGAGGAGGTTTATCCTAGGTACAGGTTAAGCAAAGAGGTAATTCTTACTTTAAATGAAAATGTAGACACTGTACTAAGTAGGCCTACACAGCACACTGGGGCTCTTCCTGCATGCATTTAGGTTTTGTGTAACTTACAACTTTATCTTTAAGTAGCTACCATAACACTGCCGTAGGAGTGATATCCAAGAGTGCCTTATGCAGGGATCTTTGACATTTTCTTGAAGAAATGTTGAAAAGAATTAATTCACACATTGAATTTTCACGGACCTCTGCTGAGTTAGAAGCCACATAAATCAAATTCTATGCAATAGCACATTTTCCCAAAATACCTGGATGTGTAGGTGGCACATATGTTCTCATTTGTGCACCCTCTGGAACAGCATGTATGTCGCAAAAGAAAGAGTCAACATTAATTAAATATACAGTGTGTAATGCCATGTGTCTGATCACAGACCTAGTTGATCAATACCCTGGGAGCACGCATAACTCCAATATCTTTAGAAACCGTGGACTATATGAGTGACTAGCAAAGGGAGAGGTTGTTAGGTAATTCTTATTTTTATTTAACCTTAGTAGCCACATTTGGGTATTTCATAAATTCTAAAACAACTTTGTTGAATTTCAGGTGGCAGTGTATATGCACTAAGGGGCATCTTTACGAGGCCCTTTGTGTAACTCTTACATCACGCAACATGGTACAAGAGCGACGCAAATTAGAAATGAGATTTATGAAGTCACGCAAGGCCACCTAGCGTGGCCCTGAGTGGCTTCATAAATCTCAAGTAATGCAACGGAGCGCAAATCGACGCGTTACATTACTCTGCGCCAGAAAGGCATTTCCATGGGCGTTGCGTGAGTGTTCCAATGTAACATCCATGGATTTTGGAGCATTCCCAGATTTGCCAAAAGTGGTAGTCCTGGGAATGCACCAAAAACCTACGCCACCCCAGGTGATGTGTAACAATGAGAAATATGTTTATTTCTTCTCGTTTTTTCCTCTTTCTATGTTTGGTCCATTTTGCAGGACAAATAGAAAGAGAAAAAGGCCTCAGAGAATTGTTTTTGTGCAGGCAGGTGCCCCTTCCAGCACAAAAACATACCCCCTTACAACGCAAGCACTCTTTCACCATGGTGCAAGGGTGCCTTTATTGATGCTAGGCAGCAGTGGCGGCTCGCATAGGGCGTGCTGCGGAGCGGTATGGTGGGGCGGAGGAGGGGCAGGGTGGGGGGTAGTACAATCGGACATACGACGGCACGGAGGAAAGTAATTATTCCGTTCCTCCGTTCCGTCGTATGTCCGAGTTTACTACCCACCCACCCTGCCCCTCCCCCGCCCCGCCCACCACCCCGCAGCACGCCCTATGTGAGCCGCCACTGCTAGGCAGTCAAAAGGGCACCAGACAAGGAGAAAAGGCACGAATGCACCATATTGATAAATACGGCACATTCCTGCTCTTTCCCTCTCATGCAGTGCAGCGCAGCAAGGTGAGTTGCTGTGCTGCACTGCGTGAATTAGCCATAAATATGAACTCAAGACTATAAATCATGACTCCATACTTTCATTCCCCGAACTCCTAGATAAAGGATATACAATCTTGCTCACAATCAAACAAGAAGCATTATTGAGCACACAGTTGTTATACTTAAAGGCAGATGTCCATTGCACAAAAGTGGGGGTGCACTAGAGTATGTTCCAGCAATGTGCTGCAAAAGTATAGCCACCTGTGCAATGCTGCATAATCTAGCCATGCATAAAAGAACTGACTCTGCAAGTGAAGATTCTGATGATGATGTAGAAAATGCCCCTCACTTGCCATCTTCTTGACCTGTTGCTGAAAATCTGCAGAGGAGGTGATCTCACAAACATCTTCTTTTAAGGGACATGTCTCATACATATTTCTAAATAAATACCAAACAAAGTGTATCTAATGCTAAACAAAAGTTTTCTGTTAATTTAAAGCCTCATTTAAAAATAACGAACATGTGGTGGGGTTGTCAGTTGCAATGCCGGCAAGACATGGAGCTCAGAGCTCTGTCCCCAGGCCCAACATATGACCAGAAATCAGTCCCAAAATTGCACATCTGACCTTTAAATGTTAACAGCCACATGTAGATTTGTTGGCATTGTAAGAAAGCCGTCTCTCTTGCACTGCTGACATCGTTTGCAGAGCCTGTGGGTGGACCATAATTTCGATAGGAAATCTGGAGCCCTAGCTTGCCTGAGGACTGGGCGGACAAGGAGCGGAGAGGTACAGGGGCTGGCATTGCCAAGGGAGGGGCCCTGCCGCTGCTGAGTGTTTGCCACTCCTGCGACAAGAGGTGTGGCATGAGGGCTGTGCAAGTACTGCCTGAAGTGGGGAGAGTCTTGGCAGTTGCGGAGGAGCAGCGGTGGGCCCTGCTGACAGGCCAGTGGCATATCATGCTTCGCTAAAGAGCTGAAGAAGACCTACTTGAGAGGGGTGTGCAGTGGGTACACTCTCCCCTTGCCCCCCCCCACTCCACCTAGCAGCATCGAGAGGAAGCCGATGGGGCGGGCTGGCAGGCATCTGGACCAGATCAGAAAGGAGACGTATGCAAATCCTTCAGTGAAAGAAACCTAGAGGTGCCAGGGGCATTGTCAAGTACTCGTGAGTTACATTACCTTACCCACACATCTGGAACAGACAACGGAGGTGTGCACTGTCTTGTGCTGCACAATAGTAAAGTAGAAACCCCACAAGCCAACCTCCACGCAAACCAGCCTGGACAGATTTGGCAGGGTGTTGGCACCCCCGGGGATGGGTGAGCAGGAGGCAGGCTTGCAGACCAGGATCCCAAGCTGCAGGATGTCATGAAGGTGTTTCAGGACACCCGAACCTTGCTGGAATACAAGGCAGATGTGATGGCAGTGGACGTGAGTCTGGTGTGAGCTCAACCATTCTGTGCCTCTGCGTATCCTGGGAATCCACTTCTGGGTTAGTTGACAGTTGGGCTCTTGTGCATTTACTCTAGGCAGTCCCACAAAGGGAGCTGAGGTGTGCCTTGCATGTCCTGATGGCTTTACTGAGCTAGAGTGGTTTGAGGAGTTGTCACTGACACCTGAATAGAGATGTACTTGTCCTCACACAAAGCTGTCTCCACCCCACTGTAGTGTGTCTGGAGCTAGGGCAGGGAAAGGCAGGGCCTTGTGCACTACAAAGACTTTCCTTTGAAGTTTGCCTACTTCAAAGGCTGAAACTGGTATAAGTACTGGAGCTGTTACACCATAACTTCCATTCACTTCAGAACACTTCTGGATTCAGGACATTCGCCAGGAAGAAGAGCTGTGTTGCTGTCAGGAGGGACTACCACTTTGCTATTTCTTTTGCTGTGTTGGCCTACTGCTTGCTGCTTCCATCTTGGGATGTGAAAGGACTGGACTTTGATTTGTACATCCTGCTTTCCAAGTTTCTTCAAGGGCTTGAGTTGAGCTTGCCTCCTGTTGGACGTCTCAGGGGTATCAAAGACTTTTTCCACAGATTGTTACCTGCACTGGGACTCTTCTGCTGTGAGTTCTGCATTGCCAAGTGGTGCTAAAATCAGCCAGGGGCTCTTGGAACTGAGTGGGTGTGCTGTAGCCTCCACAAAAACAAACCCAACGCTGTCTCCGATGCAGCTACCTGCACCGAAGCAGTGGTCACCGCTCATGAGGAGCATGACGCATCGATAACAACAACATTGCAGCCCAGGCCTCACCGATGACAGTGCTTCACGCCGTCATCGATGTTGCTGCCTGCACCAAAGTCGAGAGCACCGTTCATGAAGAGCAAAACGCATCACCTCGACAACATCGCAGCCCCTGGTGTACCAACTCCAACCTCATCTCCAATGCCTGCACCATGGCTGAGGGCACCGCTCATGAAAGACACGGTGCATCACCCTGTCTCCCTTTGCAGCCCCGATCTGCCAACGACCACGCTCAGCACTGATGCCGCGTTTCTGCCTGCACCAAAGCTGTGGTCACCGCTTGTGAAGACCAAGAAGCATCGACCGCTATGACATCGCAGCCCCAGCCCCGCTGATGTCAGTGCTCCTGACCTCGACATCACAGAGCTCATCCCCAGTACGTGTCACTCCAAGACCTCAATGACTTCTGCCCAACGTTGGGAACTGACGCCCGGCAGCAACGCATCATCTTTGAATTTCATCGCAAGGTCCCTGAGGCCTCACTGATTTGCGGGTCTGTCCGATGCAGTATCACTGAACTGTTGGAGTTTCTGTAGTTCAAGCTGCCGCGATAGCCCCAGTTGGCCCTATCGACTTTAAGGAACTGTATTTTTAAGTTTATTCTTGCAAAATTCATATCTTTACTTGTGTATGTTGGATTTTTATCGTTCTGGTTTTGTGTTACTCAGATAAATATTGGCTATTTTTCTAAACTGATGTGGGGTCCTTTTGTAGTGTTTTCACTGTGTTACTGTGTGTGTGTGTGTGCACAAATACTTTACACATTTCCTCTGAGATAAGCCCAACTGCTCGTGCCAAGCTACCAAGGGGGTAAGCAGGGTTTATCTTAGCTGTGCAACTTACTTACACTGACTAGAGTGAGGGTCCCTACTTGGACAGGATGCATACTGACTGCCAACTAGAGACCCCAATTCTAACACCTCCCATTTAAATGAGATAATGTGTACATTAATGCACCCAGACCAAAATGGTTTTATACCAGGTAGGCAAACTGCTTTGAATATCCGGTGCCTGGCCAGCATGCTCGGAACAGTAACAACCATGAATTAGGAACTGGCAGTGGTGTCAATTGACACCAAAAAAGCATTTAATACAGTCACATGGTACTATCTGTTTGAAACATTCAAAGCAATGAACTTTGGGCCAAAGCTCATAAACATGGTCTCCCTGTTGTACACCAGGACGCTGCTGAGGGTCTGCACTAATGACATGATATCGAAGGAATGGGAGCTGGGCAAGGGAATTTGACAGGGCTTTCCCCTGTTGCCTCTGCTTTTGATGCTCCGTATAGAAATCTTGGTATGTAGGTTGCGTGACGTCCTCGATGACTGGGTGATTTGCACATGGGACAGCAGACGTGAATTTCTTACACGCAGATGACTTATTGGTGTATTTATCCAACCCTAGGCGATCCTTACACATACTCCCTGAGGAACTTGCTGAATTTAGGTGGCAATCAGGTCTCAGAATCAACAAGCAAAAATCTGTACTATTCCCTTGGGTGGCATTGAGTGGCATAGCAGGAGAGCAAGTCCCTGAATTTGACATAACCTCGGAGCTCACATCTTTAAGCTGAGGGGGAGCGAATGAAACAGGTCAAAACTGATCCCAATCTCATGGGAGACCTGGATCTATGACACAAACTGCAACAGGTATTAAAGTTCCCCCAGATGAGCACCTTCCATGAAGGGCATCAGTGATAACATACATGGTCTTCAGTCCCCCTATGGGATACCCAGTACCCAATGGTGAAAGCTATCAAGGACCGCCCCAGCCTCTGCCTTCCTCCACCCTAATCGTAGAACTCAGTTATGTAAGATTACCCCAAGCCTTTGCTTTATGTACTCTGAGGACCTGATAGAGTGTACATGTGCATGATGTTTAATTTTGTGTCTTACAGTTGATTATCGAAAACACATTTGTTCATATTCATGTTTTGTTGATGTTGCAATAATATAGCTTCCACAACAAAATACCTAGGGCCTCATTACGATGGCGACGGACCGCCACCGACAGGCTGTCGGTGGCGGTCTTTCGATCATTTTACGAGGGATCTCCGTCCGCCATATAACAATAGCATTTTGACAGGTGGTGGTCAGAAATACCGACCGCCATGGTCCCAACAGGCGGTCTGTATCCGACCACCTGTCGGACCTCCCTGTAATCCCAGAATTGCGGCGGTGCCTGTCAGGCCCCGCCGTAGGGATTAATGTCCTTTTCCGCCAGTCATTTTGTGGCGGTCAACCTCCCCCAAAACGGCAGGCGGAAATGGATTTGGGGGCCTGTAGCGGGCTACTCTAGCCCCCTGGGCCTGGGACATAGGCTAAACCATGTGGTAGGCCCCGCATGGGGCCTGCCACGTAGTGCAGCGATATGTGTGGGGTGTCTGTTTTGTCTTGCGGCAGGTGCTGCAGAGCACAGCACCCGCAGCAATACAAAAAATGGGCAATGCGACCGCCACAGTGGCGGTTGCATCATAATTTGCCCATGTAGGCGGGCGGTCCCAAATATGATATGATGGAGAACGAACTGAAGTCCGTCCGCCATCATAATGACCCCCTTAATCTGGAATGCGATCACCTGCAGCAAAGATGTTGTGTTAAGTGTAATGTTTGAAAATGCAACAAATAAAACTTTTTTTTTAAAAAGATGATGAACATGTAAGTTTTGAACATATTCTGAAGAATAGTGATCATATTAAAGTTTTAACCAAAAAAAACCTGTATTTTCTTTAACTTCTTGAAAAGCCTGTCATTGTATGTTGTACTATTTGCGTCTTTGATGCAACCTTCCTTCTATTGAACCTGGTATGGTCCTTCCTACTGCTTCTCCACTCTGGCTTCTAATACGCCATAATATAGCTCACTCACCAATGGAAACACAGCTCACTCTTGAGCCTTTCTTAGGTTCTCCAACTGACTTTGCCTCCCTCATTCCTGCATTAGCAGTGTGCATTTCCTCTAAGGTGTGTGTTATTTGGGCTAGGCCCCTTGCTACATCACCACTGTAGTGTAGGAACTGCATCTGCATGCTAGTGGTTCTCCAACATATTTGAGGTGCCTGTTGCCAACCTTTGAACAGAAGCACAACTGTTTGGAGGTGATTGTTCATGTGTCTCCATTGATGCCTGTGTGATGCAGTCTTTGTGGCATTTTTTAGGAGATATCTTTTATAGCCATACCTAATTATTCATAGCCTGATCTAATGGCATCATTGTCTTTAGAAATTGTTCTATTGCCCGTCTACCCAATTCAGAGGCAGCCCTGTGGTGCTTATGGGTAGTGCAGGCTGACAGAGCTTGCTTACCTCTGACATCAGCAGAGGGCAGTCTCTGCACCCCATGTTTGTACCAGTGGAGGCTAGTGGGAAAAGAAACAGTAATCAAAATAAAATTGAGAGCAATTAAATCATAAAACCAATAAAATAAGATAGCTGCTACTCATCACCAGGAAGCATGGGAGCAGACAGTGGAGCCAGGCGTCTCCAAGTTAAGTAAAAAGGAAATAAAGTAGCAACCCATAGTGCTTTTGTTAGGAAGCCTACAAACCGTGGGGCGAGAAAAGACTAAACTGCTGTAGTGTGCTTTCTATATATTCAACCATGGACGGTGCACAGAAGTGACTGAAAAATTGGAGTGGTCTAATGAAATCACTAGAAAGCTGCTTGATCTAAGTGTGTTCATCTAATTGGCTTCAGCAGGGAGTTCCCATGCTTGACCAGAAGCATGATAACTCCAGTCCATCTTTTATTTTGTCCACTTCTTGTTGCAGCTCAGGCAGCATGCTAGTGGTTTCATTAGGCCATCCCTCATCACAATAATGGCCTTTGTTCTCAATAATGCTGTGCATCCATGCAGAGGGCATGACAGCAGCCGAAGGAATGCTATCTGTACCTGTCCATGCCGAAACTGCCTCAGGCGACATAAACCCTGGATCTTTTCCCATCAACGATACTCTCCTCATCTCTTATTCTACACCTATTTGCAGCTCTTCGTGCTCTCAATGTCCAAGGTAGAATTTGCTCTTATTTCTCTTTCTCTCTGCACAGCCTAGTTTTCATTTCACCTGACTTTGCTGCAACTACTACATCGGTTCAAGGAGGAACTTGGGGGCATATTAACAAGGGCCTTATCTCCACTTTTTTGGCTTTAAAAGCCAAAAAAGCGGAGATAATATTATCGCCCTATCTACAAGGGGATGCTAACATGCATTAGCGCATGTTAGCAGCCTTTTCCCCGACGCCTCGCTCTGCATCTCTAATGAGATGCAAAGTGGGCGTCACTGGGCGTACGTCACACAGGGGGACTTGTAAAATATTGCTAAGTGCACATCACGATATTTACAAGGCGGCCCACGCATTTTAGCAGACGTTAGTTTTTGGCGAAAACCGCGGTTTTCGCCAAAAACTAACGTCTGCTAAAATCCTGACTAATGTATGTGAAACATGGGAGGTGGATTATTGTGTCACAACCACAAGGTCGTATCATCAAGCATATCGCCGTTTTGCAGGGAACATCGCTGAAAAACCAGCGATGTTCCCTGCAAAACGGCGATTTCCCCGCTATCGCTGGAATTTATATCGCCATTGCGCTATGCGTTGTTAATACAGCGCAAGCATGGCGATAAATTCCAGCGATAGTCGGCGTTAACAAAAACCGCGCTAAGCGCGGTCAGCGGTAATTAACGCTGACTCTTGTTGATATGCCCCTTAGGGAGGCTACATGTCACTATGACATCCTCAAGCGTAGCTGGAGGAAAGATTATAATTCTTATAGTAAAATTATTTCAAAGGCTGCTATGTAAATATCAATGCTTTATCTGCGCTACACGCACAGCAAACTTTACTAGAAATATAGAAGATTCTAGCAACTCCTCCAGGTAAATATTTGTCGAAAGCTTGTATATCACCTAAATCAGTTTGGATTCACCCTGCAGCCCCCTTTGACACACTGTCCTTCTTAGATTATACTTTTCTTCCTCCCAATGGAGTCTCCCTCAGCAATGTATCACTTTAATCTGTAGATTACATCGCCTCTTTCATTCCCTCTCTTACTCCAGGCTCTCTCTTGGATCCAGGTCCATCTTTTATCAATTGCCTTGCAGTTCAGGACATTCATTGCATGCTAGCTAATCTCTGTAAAATATGTCTTACATCGGAAATCAATCTAAGCATCTGGAAGGATGCCTTGGTAGTCCCATTCCTTAAAAAAAGACTTCTGATTCTACCATGCTTAGCCATAATCGTCTTATTTCCTTTCTGCTTTTCCCAGCCACAGTTAGGGAAAAATTAGTAAACAAACAGATCACCAGTTAGCTGGAAACCAATTCACTTCTTAAACCACTCTAATTCAGTTTTGCCTGGCACACAACACCGAATTAGTCTTTCTATCGATAGTTGATGACCTCCGGCTGATTCTTGCCCCCACACTACATAACAGCTGCACGCCTCCCATGGCCTCTTTTGTCTGCTTCTTTCATATTTAAATACCGTCAAATGCAGAGGACACTCAAATCGTAATTCCTATTTCTAACACCATCGAACTCGCTCAGGAGAAATTAAATGCCTGTGTGACCAAGGTTGAAGCATGGATGCAACAACACTTTCTGAACCCAAATAGAGATACAACCAAAATCCTATTCTTTAATAATGACACATCAATTTGGTCATTGTAAGAAATTGGAATATTAGTTCAGGGGGTGAGAACCCACCTCAAATAATAATAATCACAATCCTTGTCAAGGTGAACCATAAAGATCAGTACAAAAAAGCTGTGCTTTCTCTCTGGTACCTTTGCACAAAGCAGAGAGGCAATGCGTAAAGTATTTATGCGGTACACAAACAGTAATAAAGCAAAAAAGACAACACAAGAAAAATCAATGTTGAAAAATAGAATACATTTTCAATAAATAAAATTACATCAAAACACCAAACATCCAATAAGTAGAACCAGAGATATTAATTTTTGAAGTTTGAATTAAAAATAGAACCGAAAAGCACAAAGAGCCAACCGAGGTTATCTTGTCACGCAAAACCTGGCCAAAGCCAAGAGTTAAAGCTGACTATGATGGAGCGTGGGTCGGATGCAGAGACTAGGTTCATCCTGGTAAAACGTTGACCTTCATACTTGAGAAACATTTATGGGGAAAAAGTGCTAGTCGACGAGTCATCAGCAGGGCAAGCTGCATGCTGGATCTGAAGCGGGACTCGTTAATGGTTGGTTGCTAAAGAGCGTGGTCCCAGTGCAATCATCAATGAAGGTGGGGAAGGTCCCTCCAAGCAGGCAAAGTCCGAAGGTTGTGTCCAGGAAGGCCCCGACATTGGCAGGTTGCTGTTCGGCGTCAGTTGCAATGAAACCCTCTACGTTTGAACTTCAGCTGGGCAAACCAGAAAGCTGAGGCAGATCAGTGATTCAAGGTCGACAGCTACAGCACAATGTTGGCAAAAAGGTTCTAAGTCCTTCTTCTTGTAGTTTGGGGACAAGAACACTACACTCTAATACCAGCCAAGAGTCCAGGAACTGGGGGCATCACTTGGGGATTAGGACTCACTTCAACAAAGGTCAGCAGCACATCCACCCGGAACTGGTCAGATGGCAGTTCCAGGGTGTTAACTTGGCCCTCTCTGCAGGGTCACCCCCAGACATTTTGCTTTCACCCTTCCTATTTTTGCTGAATTTGTTTTTGTTGGCCATACAACTCTGTGCACTTTACCACTGCTAACCAGTGCTAAAGTGCTTGTGCTCATTCCCTAAAACATGGTCAAACTGGCTTACACCAGATTGTCATGTTTAATTTACCTATAAGGCCCTAGTAAGGTGGTATACCATATACCTAAGGCTGGTAAATTAAATATTACTAGTCGGCCTGCAGCACTTATTGTGCTACCTAGCTAAGTAGCCGCTAAGACCATGTCCCAGTTTTACATTGCTAATTTGACTTTTCAGATTAACCACCCTGCAAAGCCTTAAACTCCCTTTATTTACATATAAGTCACCCCTAAAGTAGGCCCTAGTCAGGGAGGGGTGCATTGCAATTAAAAAGTTGAACAGGTACTTTTAAGTTTACATGTCCTGGTAGTGACAAACTCACACATTGTTTTTCAATACTGTGAGGCCTACATCTCCCATAGGATAACATTGATTACCATATTATATTTAATAAGTGATAACCTCCCCCATAGGATAACATTGAGTTACATTATTACATTTAATAAGTAATAACCTTTGATTGGGAGCAGGCAGGAAATTCATGTTTGGTGTCTGAGAAATTGTCATTTAAAATCTTCTTTAATGATAAAGTCATATTTTAAATCATAATTCTGAAAATGCCACGTTAAGGAAGCTGGCATTTTCTTGTTCTAACTATTTGGTGCCTGTAGCTTGTTCCTGGGTCACATGACTAGGTGTAGTGGCAGTTGACCTTAGTGGACTCCTCCCAGACTGCCACACAACAGAGGGACTAAGTGTGCCTTAATGGGCCATCTTAGGCAGGATGGGGAGGCGGAGCTGTGAGTAGCCCCATTTGCACATCAAAAGATTCTACCTCACTCACAAAGAACTTCACACTAACCTATTGTGCCTGTAGAGAGACTGGCACCAGGGCAAGAAGTCAGGACATTTTAGACAGTTTAGCAGGGGGAAGCTTCCAAAAGCTTCTCTCACTTCAAAGTGGGCAGCAGGCATAAAAAGGGGCCTCTCAAACCAACTCTTCAGTACACTCCTGAACCTGTGGCTACTACACAGAAGAAGGACACCCTGCTGCTTGAGTCCTGCCCTGCTTTCTGAAAGAAGACTGGACCTGCACCCTTCATTCCAGGTTGAAGTGACTCTAAGGGCCTACTGACTGACCTCCTATTCTGAACTACAGGGACATAACCAGCTCCAGCACCTCTGAGTATCTGTCCAGCTGACCTGATACCTGGACCTGCATCTGAAATTGCCTGAGCCCTGCTGGCCTCTGCTGGACTGAGTTCCTGATTCCCAAGAGGTGCCCCTCTGATCCTGGACCTTTGGTGTGGCATCAGTTGAGCTCTTCCTTGAAGGAAGGACAAAATCCTGCAGTTTTGAGCTCTTCGTGAGCACGAACGGGCCAGTTTGCCACCAATATCTTGCCACTGCGCCAACTGCCAATGAGATCCATTGAACCCGAATCTTCACGCAACAGCAACCACCAGCGATGACAGGCAACAACAGAGCCACACTTCATGCAAAAGGCATTGACAGTCTATGGTGACTGCGAACGCAAATCTCAAGCAACGGCCGTCTAGTGACGTCTGACAAGATCTTCGCACTACAGCAATGACCATCTGCAACACCCAGCTGCTCTTCGTGCTGAAGCAACAACCATCCACAATGCTCTTCTTGTTTTTTGTGGCCTCCTCCACCATGAACTGGACTCTATGTGCTAAAGTTTAGAAGATAATTCTTTCAGCAGGACTAATCTTGTCCCTGTATCTGGCCCGCGCTTCATTTTCTTTCACCCGGTCTCGCACAACCAGATACGCTGTGAACTTTTAAGTGCTATATTTCCATTCAATCAATCAATCAGGGGGTTGTAAAGAGCGGCTACTCACCAGTGAGGGTCTCAAGGCCCTGAGAGGGTGTGCTGCTGATCCATTTGGGTGTGAAGATTCAGTTGAAGAGCCATGTCTTGAGGTCCTTCCTGAACTGGGTCAACAACGCAGATTGCCTAAGGTGGAGGGACAGGGTGTTCTAGGTCTTGGCGGCGAGGTAGGATAAAGCTCTTCCTCCAGTTCTGGTCTTGTGGATTCATGGGACGGAGGCCAAGGCAAGTTGAGCAGAGCGGAGTTGTCAGGCGGGTGTGTAGAAACTGAAGGGGTGGTTCAGGTATTCTGGTCCTGTATTCTGGAGTGCCTTGTAGGCATGTGTGAGGAGCTTGAAGTTGATTCTCTTGTTGATAGGGAGTCAGTGGAGTTGTCGAAGGTGTTGTGTCATGTGGCTGCGGTAGGAGATTTTAAGGACCAGTCTGGCTGCGGTATTTAGAACATTCTGTAGTTTCCTGAGCTGTTTCTGTGTGACGCAGGTAGAGTGCATTGCGGTAGTATAGTCTACTGGTGATGAGTGCGTGGGTGATAGTCTTTCTGGATTCTGTGGGGAGCCATCTGAGTGGCGGTTTTGATGGAGCAGTTGATGGTGTGGCAAAGCTGGGGGGTGATGGAGGTGGCTACTCTGTGGAAGATGTGGAACGGGCAAGGATCCGATGGGGCTCCTGAGTGGATGCTTTTCATGCTCTTGTGTGTATCGTCTCTGGTGAGCGGAGTCCAATTGAGCATGATCTGTTGGGATGCTGTGTGGTTGTGTGCGGTGGTGGTGGGCGAAATGGCAAGGTCTTGGGTGTCGAAGCTTTAATAGATTAGCCTGATCTTCGGGTGGAAGAAGGTGCTGACTTTGTTGCAGAGGTCTTGGGAGGGTGGGATGTCTGTGGCCTTGCTGTTGGGCCTGGCGAACTCCTTGATGATGGCGAAGAATTCTGTCTTGGGAGGCCATTTTCTTTGTGGTTTTGAGGAGAAGGTGGTGTGTGTTGACAGCGGATTTGAAGATTACGTGGATGTCCAGGGTTTTGTTGTTCATCCATCTCTTCTTGAGTCATCGGCAGGTGCGTCTGGACTCGTGGAGGGCGGGAGTGAACCAGCTGGCTTTCTTGGAGTGTTGCTTGCCTGGTGTCTTCTTGTGGGGTGCCAGAGTGTTGGCGCAGTTGGATATCCATCAGTAAAGGTTGCGAGCTGTGGTGTTGGTGTCTATTGGTGTTGGCGGGGTTGTTGTGCCGAGGAGGCGCTGTCCTTGCAGATGGTTTTGTAGCCGTTGGGGATGGCAATGGCAATCTCTGTTCCAGAAATGGGGTTGGTCCAGGTTTCCATGAAGAGGGGATGTCAGGAGAGGCGGCGTTGAGGAGGCCATAGATTTCTGTGGTGTGTTTGTGAAGGGATCGTATGTTGAGGAGGATGCAGTTGAGCCGGTCGGGTGTGCTGTTGGTCGACTGGGCAGCGGGAGGAGAGCTGGTGTATGGGCGTAGGTGAAGGTGTGGTTGCAGTTCCGGCAGGTGAAGGGTCCATGGGTCTCCTTCGGCGACGCTACATGGCAGGCGGCATCGCATCCTGAGTTGAGGGCAAGGAGGGTGCTTGCATCATAGTGGTAGAAGGTCAGAGAACCAGGATCCCTGGTGCTGGGCGCTGTCTAGGTGCGGAGGGGCGCAGATGGGCTTGCCTTTTGCACGCCTTCGGCATGCCAGTAGTGCGACCGCAAAGAGGCCACCATTAAGTAGTGATGCGGGGGGCTGGACAGCTGGGAGGTGGGAAGTGGGAAAATGCGCTTCCGGGAAGGGTCACTGGAGGGGGGCGGGCCACGTGGGATCGCAGCGGCAACGAAGGAGGAAAAACAGGAAAAAAGGAAAGAAAAGCAAAAGCACAAAAGGCAGAGGCAGGAAAAATAAAGAGAGAGAGAAAAGCAGAAAGAAAGACAGAAGGGCAATCAAGCACCAGAGCAGTGACGCTCTGCCACTAGACCACCAGGGATGAGGCGCAGGCAGGAGCCTGCAGGTGGAGGAGGGCATTGAACTCCTGACCAGGAGTCAGCAGCAGCAACAGGAACAGCAGCAGCTACCAGATAGAGCTGTGCTGTGAAAGGACCAAGTCCACTAAAAGGTTAGTGGATTGCACTTTCACTGCGCAGCAGCTACCATTAAGTAGTGCTCCAGGGGGCTGGACAGGTGGAAGGCGGGAAAATGCGGAAGTGGGAAGGGTCACTGGAGGGGTGCAGGGCCATGGGGGATCGCAGCATCAGGGGCGACGAAGGAGGAAAAACAGGAAGGAAAAAAAAAGCAAAAGCACAAAAGGCAGAGACAGGAAAAATAAAGAGAGAGAGAAAATCAGAAGGAGAGACAGAAGGACAGTCAAGCAGCAGTGCAGTGACGCTTTACCACTAGATCACCAGGGATAAGGAGTAGGCAGGAGCCTGCGGGTGGAGGAGGGCTTCAAACTCCTGACCAGGGATCAGCAGCATCAATGGGAACAGCAGCATCTTCCAGACGGAGCTGCACCATGAAAGGAGCAAGTCCACCAAAAGTTTAGTGAACATTAAATCTTTGGAATTGCATATCTCAGGTTCTACTCATTGGAGTTTTATTGTTTTGGTATCAAATAATGTATTCATATTATTATTTTACTTTATTTTTGTACATTGATGTGGGATTTTTCTTCTATTGTGTTTTCACTTTATTGCTGTTTGTATTCTGCATAAATACTTTACACATTGCCTCTAAGTTAAGTGTGACTGTTTTTGGGCCAAGCTAAAAGAGGGTTAAGCACAGGTTAATTTAGTCACTTTTTGTGGTTCACCTGACAAGGACTGTGGCTGTTGTTTGGAAATGGTTTCATTCCCCCTCAACCAACAACTCAATTTCTCACACAGGGAAAGAGGCCTGTGGAAGCGTGTTTCCCCGTAGTTCAAGCAGGAGCTCAGCCAACTGGCCATTGGACTCACTTCTAGGATACTGAGCTCAAGCCTAGCATTCCAGTTGTTCCTTAAGGTTCTTCAGACAGCTGGGTAGTTCTTCCAATTCTCCACAGATCCAGGAGTGTTCTGAGGAAGGTACTGGTGATACCACATTTATGCCCAGTGCCAGCCTGTGGGTGGGAAATTCCTGGCCACCCCCTATCTAATGGGTTGAAAGCTCCCAGGGGTGACCCTATATACTTTTGCAGCACTTCCTGTGTGTTTTACTGTAGCATATGCCACTGTACCCCCTCCATCTAAATCCACCATGGCAGAACCTTTCTTCCTCTTGTCAGAAGTGTGGCTATTACTATAGGCAACCCCTCCCCCCCCCCCATGGGCACTCTAAACCAGTTCTGGGCAGATCTCCCCACCGACCGGGTTTTCAGCTAAGCTGACTAGAAAGCCCAAAGGGAGGTAGTCGTAGGTGTGAACTACATCTGTCCAGGATAGGGAAAACATCCTTTGACGTTTGAGCTGGAACTAGGCACATTCCCCCAGGCAATCCTTCTCGGAAAAGAAAAGCACCGCTCCACACCCAAGCCTGTTGTCCACCATCTGGAAGCAACCCACATCTCACCACAGGGGAGCCATCAATCAGGTGACACTAGACACTGGCAGGAAGGCCCCTTTTGGCCTAGGCAGGAAAATTATAACTTCCTAAAAGTGTAATTTTCTAAATAGCAATATATAATCCAACTTGACTATTAAGTTGAATTTTAGTATACTGTTAAAATGAGTCCATGAACCAATTGTCTAGCTCCTGAAAAGAAATTAAGCACTATAAGTTGTTATAGTGTAACCCACTATAGGAATAGTTTTCCTATGGCGAACCAGCCTTGCCACAGTGTAAAATGACTTTGAAGGTGCATGTAAAACAATAAATATACATGCCCTACTTTTCAAATGCCATGCACCGTGCCCAATGGGGAATTCGGGCCTACCTTAGGGGTGACATATATGCATTAAAAAAGAAGGTTTAGGCCTGGTAAACATTTTTTTGCAGGTCGAAATTATAGTTTAAAACTGCCGACTCAGACGGCAGTGGTAGACTTGGAAAAGGTTTTTCAGTGCTACTTTGATGTGTGGCACAATGAGTGTTGCGGCCCACTGATTGCTTTTAACTTACAGGTCCTGGGTACCATTAGTACGATATACTAGAGACTTATAAGTAAATTAAATATGCCAGTTAGGTATATGCCAATTTTACCAGGTTTAAAAGTGAAAGCAAAAGCAATATACAAATGCTTAGCAGGAGTATAGACCTATGGTCAACAAAAACAGGTTCAGCTAAAGAAGAGAAAAATCTGTGAATGCCACACTAAAGATTGTCATTTCCAACAGTCATATTTATGGTGGCCAGTTGAGCTTTTCTCTGCACATCTTCTACTTCCTCAGCAATAAACCTCTGAGTTATTTTGACAACTAACTCATTTTTTCTTCGCAGATTAGCCAAGTAGCTGCTGTTTGTTTCACATTGTTGAGAATGATCAGGAAAGTCTTACATTTCCTTTTTGATTCCACTCACAAGTGGATGGTTCAGGCACAGATCACATTACGCTCGAACTGCTGAAACTCTCTTTACCGTGTAATTTCAGCCTCTCTGCTCCAAAAGCTTCAGACTGTGTAAAACTGTACAAAGCGTATTTCAGACTTAGCATCTGCCACTTACAGTTCAGATAAAGACTGAAAACCTTACACAATCTGAACTTCTGGCTTTGAGTCCTCCACTCAAAACTGAGCTTTACAAGTACTTATTGTTCAGTCATTCATTCATTCATACTTTCAACTAAGTGACAGAAAGGAAAACTGTAATCGAGTCTTGGCTTGCACCACATTTGAAATGGAGAGGGTGTTCTCTGTTAACTGCGCTATATGGACAAATGAAAAACAAAAACCATGAACAAGTAAAATCATAGGTAGCATAATAATGCCAAACAGCTAAAACCAAGGCTTGCTTAAAGTAAAACAGGTTTGCAACACAAAAAAGCTATCTTTCTGATAGAAAATGAGCTTTTGATACACTTTCATCTCTTTTACTTTGGCTTTATCATTTAATTCCTTCCTTTCCTTTCCAGTCTTTTATATCTATACATTAACTTAAAAAGCAAATGCACTTTTTTGCTAAAGCTGGGGTCCGCAGCTGCTCTATTTAATCTGTACACTTAGAATAGCATTGTTTTACATTGTTTTTTTCTGTGTAGCAGCTGCAGAAATGTGCAAATGTATTAGGTCGGTTCCAATTCAGAACAGTAATCATTTCCTCGTATATCTAATCCTAATTTATACCATTCTCATTCAGGTGTAAAATAAGTGGAGCTGGCAGCACAAGAAAGAATCTCGAACGTGGAGCAGGTGCTATAGAAGACTGGCAACAGTGGGTTAATCACAGGGAGACAGTAGAGTGCAAGACACCAAATGCTATGGACCAGGGGGCAGACTTACTAATATTTGGAGCAATGCAATGCAGCAAGCCAACTTGCTGCGCTGCATTAAATGGTGAGGACAGGAATGTGTCTTTCCTGCTCTCCTTCTGTGCTGGCGCACATGTGGCTGCCAAGTGAAAATGCAGGCACCCGTGCACAGTGGGGCAAGGGAGACTGTGTTACAGCCATGATTGTTTTTGAGCAGGAAGGGGCCCCTTTCTGCGCAAAAACAATCCTCATAGGCTTTTACCTTTTTCTAGCACATGTAGAAAGAGGAAAAACAAGGAGAAATAAATATATTTCTCCTTGTTACGCCTCCCTTGGGAAGGTGTAGCATTTTGACACATTCCCAGATTTACTAGTGTTAGTCAGTCTGGAAATGCACCAGAAACCTTGGGTGGATGTGTGGAAACACCCACGTTCAACTCATAGAACGCCTTGCCAGGGCAGAGAAATGCAAGACAGCAGATAATCTATGCCACTCAAGGTGGCAAATCTCACTTAAGGATTAGCATTGCCCTTGCATCACCTTGCGTGATGCAAGGGCAGAGCAAGCTCTTGAAAATTTAGCCTCAGATGTATTAACCACTGGTCACAAAATACCAGTTGCAAATAGTGACCGGTATTTTTGTGACCAGTGTGGAATTTTGTGAGACAACCTGTGTACTAATAGTTCATTTGTCAAAATTCTGAATTGCATTGGGCTGCAGTCCAACCTACCTGATCAATATTCATGAGTAAGTTTGCCAACTGTAACTCACTATGATTTGATGGCATCACTGGGATTGTGGCCTGATAGGGTCAGCTGAAAACCATGTCTCATATCCCATTTTAATAAAGTACATTAATTTCTAATGCTGCCCGTTTTCTTTAGAAGAAAATGGGATATTTAAAAATAAAAATGAAAAGTTCCATAAACTTTTTTTAAGAGTAAACAGGTAGGACCACTGTCCACCCTAAAACATCGTTTTGTCAACATTGATAAAGGAGAAGGGGATTTGCAAATGGGTGTGTAGCTTGTGAAATATTAATGTTTTACGACCGGATTTCAGTACTACTTGTAACCCAAACTTGAGATTCAGTAACATGTTACTGACTCACTATTTAGGTTTCGAACATACCACAAAAGTTATTTTATGGTCACAAGGGCACCGACTTAGGGAATCTGAACTTTTGCAACCACAAAATCACTAAGTACATCTATCACCCTATATGACAAAATAGCGAGCAGTTAATGATGAATGAAGCACTGCTTGGACCCTGCAGAAGAGAGCACACACATGGGATTGAAAAACAAAATGCACCATATTAAGAAACTACTCGGTAAAGGGATTTAAACAGTAAAATGCGCCAGTGGGACAGAATAAAAGTAGCCTCAGGGGCATATTTTGCATTATGTTCAAGGCCGTGCACTTCAACAATTCTCCTACATCAAAGATAAAACAACGTTTTTACTTCAGTTATAAAACACTTATTCCAGGTGGGACCTGATCAATGAGAGATAAGAAAGCTTTCTGCCACCTTCTGAAGTCAAGGTGTAGATTACATAAATTGTGCCGGGTGATGCTAATTTCCTAATCCATCCTAAAGCGATCCATTACGATGTTTTGTTCCCTCATCCTCCTTTTTTTCTCCGCATTTAGGGGCATATCATCAAGCCCCGGAGATAAAATTATCGCCGCTTTAGCGTCCGTTTTCTGACGGAAAGCGGCGATAATTTTATCTCCTAATCAGCAAGGTCACGCTATCGCGTGAATCCTTGCATTATCGCCCTTTCCCCCAACGCCCATCTTTGCATCTCTAATGAGATGCAAAGTGGGCGTTCCGTGCTAAGAATAACTGGAGAAATGTCGCTAACCGACATTTCTCCAATTATCAAGCTGCACGCAAACAAGCAGAGCGATAAGAAAAGTAGCGATAACCACAGTTATCGCTACTTTCCTTACGCCTGCTTCAAGACTGACTTAGCCATGATATCCTATGTAAGGTGGATATCATGGCTAAGTATGTCTTGCCCTATCAGCAAGCTATCGCCAAACCTTGTGCCATTATCGCTGTATTTCCAGCGATAATCGCACAATTGGCAGCTTGCGCTCTGAATCTTATCGCTTTGGAGATAAGCGTTGCTGATAGCACGCTATCTCCGCGATAAAATTCAGAGTTGGCCGGCGATAATTATCCTCGCGCTAAGTGCGCTGAGCGATAATTATCGCATGGCCTTGATGATATGCCCCCAAATTCCCCTTTTCTACAATTAACTGATATCCCTTTGTCAACAGTGCATTGAAGGTAGCGACCAAATTGTGTACGGGGAATTGAAGTGCAAGTGTATGTAATCTGCATAGACATTTTCTTAAGCCCAGGAGTGCCTTGTCTAGATCATGTTGTACTACCCTAATTTGCCACCAAGCTGTTTACCCAACTTTAGTTGGCTACTGTTTTTCAGAGCTGTACCCATGACTTTCTCTCTCACTCCAATCAACTGACCCACTTACTGTGTCTATTCTATTCAGATGGATAGTTATTTTCAATGAGGAATCAGTTCCTGAAAGTAGTGCTTCTATTGACATTATTTCTCGTACAATATACCTGTTCAGCCCTCTCTGCAGGTACTCCTGTATAGACATCTCAAGCTGATAAAACCTTGAAGTAATCTTAAGCTGACTGCAAATTAGCAAACCAAGGACACATTTTTCTTTTTTTCCCCATGCTCCCACCACCCTGTGCACCCCTTCGCCTCCCACACCCCCGGGAAACCCCCCTTCCTATCCCTAGGCGATAGAATCCGCCCTTCGCGACTCCCTCTCCGGAAGAGAGATATTCAAAATGCACTGAACAAAAGTGAAAACCTAATTAGGCTCGCTACTTCTATACAGCCTTCATTTAATATTGCTACACTTCCATGACTAGTGGTGGACCAATTACGAGTTGTAGCTTGATGGCGGCTGCGGTCCCCTCCATCTGAGCTAAGAAGGAATCCACCTCCTCAGGGTTACTTATGTTATGCATCTTATTTCTCCACATGATTTTTAGCATAGCTGGAAACTTCATCTGGACCTGAGCTCCTTTACCACTCAAGTCGTTCATCCTGGTACCTAACTCCCATTGCCTCTGTGCAGTTCTCTTCCCTATGTCCGATCTCACATGATAGTTAAAGTCCTCGAACTTCAGGGATCTCTCCATCAGCGCGCGCCCTAACAGCAGTCCTTTAACTGCATAAGTGAGAAAGTTAATCAGAATTTTCCTGGGAGTCTTCCTGTTAGGGTTTAATTTAAAAGGGTCCCTATGCACTCTTTGGATTTCTTTCTCGAGATCAAGATCAGGCCTGTCTTGCAATATCCCTTCTCTTAATAGTTTACAAATGAAGCTTTTTATGTCTCCTTTTTCTGTACCTTCCGGAATATTGAGAGCCCTCAGATTATTGCACCTAGATTGAGTTTCCAGTCGTTCCAAGTCATCCTGTAAGGTTTTATTTTGTAATTTCAAGACCTTTATATCTCGGGAATTCTGAGCCACTCCTGCTGACAAATATTTCACCTCTCCTTCGAGGGTTGCAGTGCGTTGTGCGATACTGTCCAGTTTTTCTTCTAACACCTCACATTTTTCCTGGATACCTCTTTGATTAACCTCTGAGATCTCAAATTTCTTACGGATGTCCTGCCTCAGATTCAGTATAATATTCTCCAACTGATTTTCAGCCTTCTTCTCAAACCGGGGACTACCCTCCATCTGACTCGGGCTCCCCCTCAGTGGATGTCCCTGTGGTGTCTTGAGTTTGTCTTATGCCAGCCCCATCCTGTCCTCCATCCACCAAATTAACTAATGGAGAAAAGCGATTACTAAGGGGGACTGCCGACGATCTCTCCACCATCGATGCAGCCTGTGTTTGGCTTACTCCACCATCCCTCCCCTGGACAGGTACTGTGGCCTTTGTCTGCTCCATAATTTTAAAGAAAGAATTATGCGAGGGGGAGGGTTTAGGAAATGATCACACCTCTTTCAGCCCGCATCGCTTCGGTCTCCCCGCGGCTTTCCCGATTTTCTGATGGGTGACACAATAATAGCCTCATAAGCCGTATGCTCCTTTGCTCTTACACCCTTAGTTTTTTTCTCTGGGTCAGATCTTAGCTGATACCTATTCCTTACTTGCAATACTCATGGTGTATCAGCTGGGGTATCACTCTCCCCTATACCCCCTTGCTCCAACACCTATGCTTTCAGCTTCCATTTCCTCTAAAAGCCCCTGAGAAGTGAAAGGTACCTTCTGTGAGGGAGGGTTCCTTTCCATCAGTACCTGCTGTACCTGCAGAGGCTTCGCACTGCTGCCAGCGCCCTTCCCCCTCACTTTCTTCTGTCTCCAAACACCAGGATTCTTGTTGGACTTGGTCCTTTTTGCAGGGTCATCCCTGAATTTTTTGCCTTCCTCCTGGTATTTTTTCTGACATGGTGTTGGAGGTTTTAGGACTCTGGGCACTTTATCACTGCTGTCCAGTGTAAAGTGCATGTGCTCTCTATGGTAAAACGTGGTAAGATTGGTCTACACCTGTTTCGCTAATATAATTTACCTGTCAGTCCCTTGTAAAGTGGTATCCCAGATACCCAGGGCCAGTAAATTAAATGCTACTGGTGGGCTTGCAGCACTGATTGCGCCACCCACCAAAGTAGACTTTCAAACCTCAGTCTCAAGTCTCAGGCCTCTGCCATTGCAGGGCCTGCGCGCGCAGTTTACTGCCGCTGTGATGTGGCACATAAAAAGGGCGCCACGTCTGTGACTTCCCTTTTACTACATATCAGTCCCCCCTAAGGTAGGCCCTAGCTAGCCCTATGGGCATGGTGCATTGTAGGTAAAAGGTAGGACATGTGCCTTAACTGTGTGGCATGTCCTGGAAGTGACAAACAGCCATTTTGTTTTCTCACTACTGTAAGGCTGCCCTCTCATAGGAATGCATTGGGGATCCCCTGATAAATGTTTCAATGGTAATTCCTGATCTGAGAGGAGTAGAGTGTCAAGTTTTGTATGTTTGGAATAGTGGTAATAAATGCTGCGCAATGGTGTTCGCACCTGGGACTGAATGGGACTGTGCCTGCCTTCCACAATGCTGGCTCCGCCCCCCTGTGGTGTGTCTGGGGCCAGAGCCTACACTGACAAAGGAGGTGGTGGTGCACCTTCAGAGAGAGGTGTGAGTGCCCCCAGAACTGGTTTGGACCGGGCGCAGAGCCCTGAGCCAGGGGGAGAACAGAGACATTTGGGGTATAAGTATTGGGGCTGTGACCCCATGAAAGTGTGCTGCTGTGTGCTGACATGGAACTGGTGGCCGGCCGGCTGCTGGACTGCCAGGAGGAACCGCCAGGGGACTGGACTGCTGGGAGGGCTGACCTACTGCCTGTTGGATTATGGGAAGTTCTACTACCCTGCCTGGAGAACCCCTGTGCTGGCCTACCTGGGGACACCTTGCTGGTGTGCCCCTGTGAACTCCTATAACTCTGGAGGCTTGGCACCAGGCTGAGCGCTGTGCTTTGTACATTGCCCGGGACCTGGGCTGAGAGCGCTGCAGGAGTCCTCTGTGTTGAGCCCCGTGGCATGGGCTCGTGTCGCCACAGCGCGTGGTGAGCGTTTTTAGTTTGCTTTCCTGAGCCCGATGAAGGGGGCTCCTATCTGGAGGGCGACTGGTGCCGTTGTGCCGTGACAGAGGAGCCGCAGAATGGGAAGCCAGGCTGAGCCTGGCTGTGGGCGGGGCCGTTGCCCTGCATAACGAGTCAACAGGAGATTACCGGAGGAGCTCTCCCCCCCCCGGAAGTCAGGCAAAGTCTGTGCCTGTTCGTGGGCGGGGTCCGGCAGCAAGAGAGACGCCGCAGATCCCCACGGTCAGGCGGGAGCCTACTCCGCATTCGTGGGCCAAAGGAAGGGAGGAGAACCAAGAACCGACAGAGACTTCGCTCCGTATTCTCGGGCCACAAGCCGCTGAAAGCCGGGGAAGAATGAGGAAGCCACGCGAAGGCTGCCTGACTGTGGGCAGGCCTCCCGTACGGAAGGGGAGAGCCCTGCGTGTCTTTTGGGCCGGAGGTGGACGGAGCTGGTCGAGAGAGTAAGATGGAGCCGCGCAGGCTCACAGGACAACAAGAGGAAGGACTCCGGATGTGCTACAACAGCATTCTCATCGAAGGTGGGTGAGTGGCGGGAGCTCCTGGAAGCCCAGAGCAGTCCCGCACTTCCCCCAAACCCAGCGGGCCAATTGAGTCTGCTGCACCGACGTGCCAGAACAGCAGCTGCCCCGTGTGGTAGCGGGCAGCTGCCGGAGGTAGCGCTTTGGTACTAAGTGACTGCGGGCTGCGCACTCGCAGGGGCCAGTCCATTTGGATACAGGGAGGTCCCCGGCCAACGCGGGCAGAGCGGGTGCCTCCCCTGCTGATGTTACGCATATCGGGGGCATTGTGGTCCTGAGAAGTTCGGGGTGAGCCCTCGACAGAGGCCCCCGGGTCCCCAAGGAGACAGGATTTCCCCAAGAGATCTGCATTACCTGAATAGCGGCACAGGAGTAAGGTGCCCTATCGACAGAGGCGGGTGGAAATTGGGGTTGGGGCGAAAGGCCCTGACTGTTGGTTTATCACCAGGGCAAAGTGAACTATTGCCCCATAGGCCCGATGGTCTCATGTAATTAGGATTACATTGTCTGGGCTGCACCCTAGATGTTCAGTAAGGGTGATCTGCATATGCATAAGAGGTGCATGATATGTTATGTGTTTACTGGGGTGCACTACTCAGGATGTGTCTATGCGTAATGATGTTCAAGCCTCATGAGATGTGTACTGTGACCAGTGTTCACTATGGTGCACTGTTGCTGATTATATGTGCGTAATGGGTGCTGTTAGAAACAGTCTCTACCAGTAGTGACTGAGGTGTGCTAATGATTTGGTGCACTGTTGCTAACTGGGATGTTGGCCTAAGGTGTTTCGATAAGTGCACCCTTACCAGTATATACCGGTTGTTCTCACAAATTGTGATGTGCGTTCTAATGGTGATGACCGTGGCCCGATTGGCCCTGTAATGTATATAATCCCCTGTAAAGTCATACCTAGTGCCAGGTGGTGCAGTGTATATATGTGATTGCATTCTAATGTGTTTTATGAGTAATACAAAGGCTATTTTTTATATAACCTTGTGTGGAGTTTCTTTTGTGGTGTGCCTAGTGTGTCGCTGCTGTGGGGGTGTGTTGTGCAAACGCTTTACACATTGCCTCTGGGATAAGCCTGACTGCTCGTGCCAAGCTACCAAGGGGGGGAGCAGGGGTTATCTTCAGTGTGTAACTCCCTTGCCCTGACTAGAGTGGTTGTTTCTGCCTGGCTTAAGCGCTTGACCTAGCCAACCAGAAATCCCATTTCTAACAATTCTCAACCTGCAGGAAGCCATTACTGAACTCCTGTTCCTCTTCCTCGAAGTTCTGCTGTTTGCCTGCAGGTTGCCACACAGTGCTGACTCTGCCGGCCCCCACCCAGAAGCCGGCGTATGCTACCGCAGCCCGAGATCTCTGCCAAAGGGTCGAGGCCCAGCTCCAAACGGCCCTATGCTGTCTTGAGTCCAGTCCCATCCACACCGAAGCAGTGGAGCGAGCAGACAGATTGGAGGTTTCCCCTGAGCTGCCACACTCAATATCTCTCAATATGCCAAGAGAAAAAACACAGAAAACCACCTTAACGATGTCTACGAACAGTCCGGTAAGATTCTCATCTTATTCCAGCCCGCGTCTCTCTCTTCGATCCGGGAGCTCCGGCGACCGGCGTCAGCCCGCCGCCATATTACCTGAACTAAAAATGAATAAGATCAACACAGTTCAGTTTATATCCTGGAATGTCAATGGTCTGAGGTCCAAGAAGAAGTTAGCTCTGGTGGCAGAATACCTTAGGAATAGTGGGGCACACATTATAATGCTTCAGGAAACCCACCTGGAACGGAAGGAGTGTGGGTCCTGCTTCAGTAAGCTACATTGGGTACAGGATGTAGTATGCTCAGACCAGAGAGGTTGCACTAGAGGATTAGCCCTAGTCATCAGAAACAACTCGGGAATAAGGCTATTAAAGTATGAGTATGATGCTTCTGGTAGATGGCTGGTGGCTAGTATAGTGATTCAGGGAAAGCCGATTTTATGTGCAACGTATTACGGTCCAAATAATGACACTGCAGATGTTTTAATAAAGCTGGAATCCTGCCTTCTGGAGACCACAGCCCCGATTATGCTTGGAGGGGACTTTAACATAGGGGCATATTATCAACGGCATGCGTTGAATATCGCAAATCGCGCTTAGCGCGATTTTGATTATCGCCGTTTATCGCTGGATTACATCACCTTGTTAGCGGCATATTAGCAACGCTTAGCTCACAGGCGATGTACAAACCAGCGATAGACGCCGATAATCATCATTAGCGTGTGAAATCAAGCGATGATTTCACAGCGCTAATGAAAAGCTTGTTAATATGGGAGTGTGGACTTAACCTGTCAATCCACCTCCCATACTAAACATGCTTAAGTCAGGTTTTGACCAGACGTTAGGATCCGGCGATAACCGCGGTTAGCGGGACTTTTAATATCGCTTCGCAAGACCGGGGCCACCTTGTTAATACAGCGCTGTTGTGTTAGCTCCCTCTTTCATGTTGTATTTTTGAAGGAACTCCTACTTTGCATCTCATTAGCGATATTTATCGCTGGCATGAGATGCGTTACAAAATCGGCTGCTAACATGCGCTAATGCATGTTAGCGACGCCTTGTAAATAGGGCGATAGCAATATCGCCGCTTTAGCGGCATAAAGTGCTGCTAAAGCGGCGATATGGCCCTTGATAATATGCCCCACAGTTTTAAATAAAAGAGTTGGATAGAACATCGAAAGTAAAATATGTTAGCTCCCATAAGACTCTCGCCAGTTTAAAAAACATGATGACTGAACTTAATTTGGTAGATATTTGGCATAGGAGGATGGGGGCAGTCAGGGGTTTCACATTCTAGAGCAAAAAAAATGGACATCACTCCCGCATTGATTACTTTCTGGGGGACCAGGAATTGAATGGTGAGGTCAAGGCAGTAACCCATGCCCCGCAGTCCTTTCTGATCATTCTCCGGTGGTCCTGTCTTCAAATCACTATCAACAACTGGGGCAAAGAAGGAAGAGCTTGGATATGACTATCTTGTTGGATGAGGTGGTGGTACTTGATTTTGCGGATAAGACAGCTGACTTTTTTCATCTTAATAGGGACTCTGCAAGACTACAAACAGTCTGGGATGCATTTAAAACATATTTAAGGCCGGTAATAAGCTCTACTATGACAGGCAAGAGACGTGCCACACGACAGAAAGATGAGGAGGTAATTACAGAAATCAAGATTAAACAATGCGAACTCCAGAAGGCCTCGCTTGAGGGAACTGCTAGGGTACCGGTACTCCGCAGGGAACTGGAAGACTTACAGGCAGAATATGAAGCACAGTTAGACAAAAGAATACAAGATAGATGGAAAGTCAGTAAGCTCCAGCACTTCTCTTATGGCGAAAGGTGTAGCTCGCTTTTGGCATGGAAGGCTAAGACGGATAGAGCCAGGAACTCGATAATGAATTTGATGAATGTAGAGACTGGGGTGCTCTTAAACACCAATGCAGATATTAGGGGCGAAGCCTGGAGCTATATGAGCAGCTTATATAGAGAAGATATACAACCAAGAAAAGAATTTATAGAGGCCTGGTTAAGGGGGACGGAGCTTCCGCAATTAACGAGTGAGCAAAAGGGGATCCTAGAGGCAGAGATCACTGAAGAGGAGATCAGGGCACAATGTAGAAAAATGACCGCTGGGAAAGCGGCTGGGCCAGATGGCCTTCCAGTAGAGCTCTACACCCGAATCATAGATAAACTAACTCCGTCTTTGAGAGATGTATTCAATGCAATATATATAGAGGGTGAGAGTGCACCTCTATCCTGGTCAGAGGCAACGGTAGCCCTAATTCTGAAACCAAATAAAGACCCGACAAGAGCAGATTCATATAGACCAATATCGCTCTTGAACACTGATTATAAGATCTTTTCAGGGATAGTAGCTTCAAGAGTAGCGCGGGTCATTAAGGGCATTGTACACTCTGATCAGAGAGGTTTTATTCTGGGGCGGCAGCTAAATGAGCTTACGTATCTGATGATGGGGGTGATCAATATGGTGGAGGCTCGAAAATTGCCCTTAACTGTAGTGGTCGTAGATGCAGCAAAGGCCTTTGATCAAGTACACTGGGTATATCTTTGGGAAACTCTGAAAAGTTTTGGATTCCCACAGAATATAGTGACAGCCGTGCAGAACCTCTATCGCCTCCCTAAAGCTAGGGTGCTGGTTAACGGAGAGCTTTCAGACTGGTTTCTCATCACTAGGGGTACAAGACAGGGTTGTCCCCTGTCTCCGCTTTTTTTTAACCTATACATTGAGCCCCGTGCACATCAGATTAGAGCAGATCCCACTATAATTCCCTTTAAGTCATCTGGGTTAGTGGCAAAATTAGCTTTGTATGCAGATGATCTGATCCTTTATACCACCAATCCGCATGTTGCAATTCCTAATCTGATGGCAAAGACACAGAGCTTTGGCAAGATATTGGGGTATAAGGTGAATGTAGATAAAACAGAAGTTATGGATTGGAAGCAGGGAAACAGCAGTTGAGGGCAAAATCCCAAATGAGATACCTTGGTATATTAATAACACAGAAGCTCGAAGAAATCCCTATAGTTAACTGGAAAAAAGTGAGTCAGGAGGTAGGGAGATTGCTAGTAAGATGGGCCAATTTACCATTAAATATATATGGTAGAGTGAATCTTATTAAGATGATTATCCTTCCTAAAATTACTTTTCTTTTTAACTCCATACCATTAACATTTCGGAGGGAGGATATAGCTAAGCTTCAGGGAAAAATAGGTAGTTTTATTTGGGCATCAAAGGGACCCAGGATAGCATGGAAAAAATGAGGAGAAGGCTGGAGGAGGGGGGACTGGTTCTTCCGGATTTGTTTATATATTGCCATGCTTTCCATTTTAAGAACTTTCGTATGTTAGCGAACAAGGCGGACAGTTCACCAATGGGGAGACTTTTTGAGGCAATGCTTGGAGATGTAAGTCAGGGTCAGCACCACTTTTTCTTTAAATATGGGGACCTGAAATATTTCAAGAAGGTGAGGTTGAAGGTCTTGAAAACTGCCTTAAGAACATGGGTATATTTTTGGAAGAGGTTGGGTGTACCATACTATTCGTCTTTGGCACCGATTTGGGACTCCCCGGGCACCCCTGATTGTCTAATAGACCAGCTTAGTCAACCCTTAAAATCTGCGGGTTGAAACTACTGGGCAGATCTCCGAATCGGATTAAGTTTAGTGGGCTGGGAGGTCTTAAGCAACTGTACCAAGGGACAACTAACAAGATTTAAATATTACCAGTTACGCTCTTGGTGGGCTGCCCAGGATTGGGTTGAAGAGGAAGATGAGCCATGGTTAGAATAGGCGATGAGAATCGGCCTACTAAAAAAGGAAGTCTCAATCAGGTACTGCACCTTTTTGAAGGCAGATGATAAGAGTTTGTTAGACATTTTCAACCTGTGGGAAGAGGGATATAGGGAAGGAAACCTAAAGCAAGTATGGCAAGTCTCCTTTTCCATTTTATGTGCTGTGGTGAAACCCGCCTCACTTAAGAGAAATCACCTTTTTTCCACCTCTAGGGTATATTGGTCTCCGGCCAGGCTTTCAAGAGTAACCGGGAATGTATATGCATATCCGAAGTGTATGCTCTCATCGGCAGATGACCTGCATTTGTTTATGCTGTGTCCGAAGATCACCCCCTTCTGTATATCGGTATGTACCTTTATAAAGGAAGTGATCGGGCAACAGATTGAGGTAAGCCCTCAACTCATATTCTTTGGACTGTATCCAGATGCATGTGTACGAGCAAATTCCATCATAACAAAATTTGTCTTTTATGTGATTTTGTTGGCGAGGCAGGAGAAATGCAGAATTTGGAAATCTGAAAATCCCCCTCTCATTGTTGACTGCCTCAGAAGTATCAAATATACAAGCAGACGGATATTGCATGCGACGCTAAAAGTTTGGAGAAGGTCTGGGCACTGTATGTAGATTGGAGACAACAGTTAAGTGAGTCCAATGATTAAGCCATATTTGCTGGAGGTCCCGGCTCCCCTCCGTTCTTTTTTTTTCATGGGAGAGAGATGAATGTGGAAACAGCAGTATTCTTTGCAGGGACATGATTACCTACCCCTCCTTTCTCTTGAGGGAGGAGAGCAATACCAGCAAGAAAGTTGGCAGAATGAGGACACAAAAAAAATAAAATAATTATGACATTATGATGAGTGTAGAATTTTACAACTGTATATCCTCTTACGCTATTTTTCTTCTAGGTCCATTCAATACCTCAGAAAAAGATGCCCTGAATATTGTAATGTCTATACTTGATAGCACTGTGTGTAGTCCACTAAATGTTATGTGGGTTTATTTGGAGCACTCTCAACCTATGTGTATGAAAACCAAGCTGCCTCATACTGGTACTTGTTTTCAATGTGATTAAACCCAATATATCCACGATCCACTCCATCATTAGGGAATATATTTTGTCTGATGTTGTTGTTTTGATCTCTTCTAGGTGATCCCAAGTCCTTAGGATATGGTTAACCACTTGGCCCAATTCCCAGCTCTGGAAGGGAGATTGGCAAGGAAGGGACATTTTCGGAGGTGATGCCACTGTCAAACTAGGTGATGCCATGTTTGTGTTTGGTATCTTCAAACCTGGGTCCCAGCTCATTAGGCACATAAGTATAGATGGTTATGGAATAGCTTGACTATGAAAATAGGGCTCAGAATAGTTAATATCAGACATGATGTACTAGAACAAAGATTTTTGTTGATGGAGCTGCCCATGCTCATCAACCATTTCCTGGTTACAATTCCAGTTTTGTTCTCTGTGCAGAATCATGCAAGTGGAGTCAGATCATTATCCAAAGTTCCCATTTCTGCTTCCAGAAGACTCTTCACTGCATGGCTGAAAGTATCTCCCTTCCACCCATGGGTTATAGCCAGTTGCCCCATCTACTGACCTAAGTTGTTATTGACTGTGAGACTGTTTTACACATTGTCCTCTAGCATCCCTACTTACCACCAGCCTTCTCAAAAACATGGTGTTGTTTATTGCCCCATATGAGTTTATATGCTAAGTCATGTGGAGTACATGATGTGATTAGAATGTGAATAAGACCAAATTCCACCAGTGGCTGTTTTGGAGCATCACTGGGGAAGGAGGAGAAGCTTCACGCTGACAATAGAAGCTGAGGTCCCGGCCTGCAGAAGCTACAACACGCAGCGGACTAGCATCCCTTGCAGGGTGTTCAACTCGAGACCAAGACGGGGTCCTTCGTTCGCTCCCATCAGGTAATGGTGTTGGCTCTTTCCTAAGGGATTCTTGGCTTTACACCCACATACGAATTGCCCCTTTATATCAGACTGACTCAGGACTTGTTGTTTTTTAGGAAACAACTTAAAACATGGTTGTTCCAACAATAACATGATGGTTGACGGGGCGGGGCTCTTTCTGTTACGGTTTTGGAGATTAGCGCCGGGACACTCTCTGTGAGTATCCGCGCGCTTTATAAATACCCAATTTCATTCATTTCATTGCATTACATGCTAGGTACACTTAGGTACACTTAGGTAGGGTTTGCATCATAGTAGTACGCTTGATTACCGCCATGTATCTATATGCCTGCATATGTTCAATGTTTTAGCACCATGGTAGAATTCTACCTTTTATTTACTCTGCTGGTGCTTGTAATCTTATACATTTGTTTCTGTCTAATGATTGTTCCAGCAAACATGTTTTATACTAGAATGACGCTGGTTCAATAAATGCTTATTGAAAATGTCCCCATCGTTTATTATGTGTATCTCTCTGAGACTAAGTGAGCACGATTGACTGAGCGAAAAGTACTGCACTGTTTCCACGATCCCTGCAGGATCAAGGGCTGTCATGTTCGATAGTTGCCCATAAATATTTGCTCCTAGGTAAGGTTAGGGGGCTTATGGTAGCACTGTGAGGTAGCTGGTCTAAAGGCTGACACATCCTTTGGGGGTGTCTGGAATCAGTCTGGACACCAATCCCTCCGTTTATGTTGTCTAAACGCGCAGATCATATGTATTTTTAGGAACTACATAACATGACATCAAGCGCCACAGCTCTGGCTGGGCTGCTACATCTTCATTCTAAACCTATCTCTGATCAAAGAGCTCGGCAGCCTGATTCATCCTCAACCTCCCACACAGAGCTTACATCACACCACACCACACCTGAGGGAGCTACACTGGCTCCGGATACAGAAATGGACTCAAGAATCCTCACACACACATTCAAGACACTACACAACTCAAGCCCCACCTACCTGAACAGCTGCATCACCTTCGAGCAACCACCCAGACACCTCCGCTCCCCGCGACTCCTATTTGCACACATCCCATTCATACACAGAACTAGATCACTCCTAGAGCAAGGAATGACTTCCCATGCCACATCAGAGCCTCCTCCTCTCTTCCTGAATTCCGCAAGAGGATGAAGATCTTGCTTTTCAATTAACCAACCTAACATAGGCAGGGCTAGGCACACACACCTGCTCAGTGCCAGGATACCCTTGCAGGGGATAGTGTGCTTTACAAATACACATAACATAACATAACATAACAGTTTAGGAGGAGGGCCCAGCAGAGGACTTGTACGTCCCAGAAGAAAATAGAAAGCCCAAATTTACTCTTGGATATATATACTAAACTGTACACAAAAGAGGGGTTATTAGAACATGTCAAGGAGTGGGCTGCCTCCTTGACTATTCCGACTGCCGTTTGAGCAGGCTTAAAGGAATGTGTGAGTAGAGCATTTTGATATACCTGATAAGAAGAAATTATGGTCCCTGAAGTGTGAACGACTCTCACTTGCATTTATTACTCAACCAGGCCTTTGAAACCCTAGATTGAGCCATGTTGTGTGTGACTTTGCAGAAGAAAGGCCTGGACTCATACTTTTTTATGTTTTCCATCAAAACTCCTCTTACATGGACACTTTCCAAGTAGTTGGGTAGCTCACTCAACATTTTCACATCCAGCAGGGAGTCAGGAAGTGTTTGCCTGACTCCTAATTAATCTTTTGTCACTAATCTTGAGGTGTCTCTGGTGGGCGCAACACTGGATGCACTGACTTTGATGTATAGTCTCATTCCCCTCTGTCTTTTTGTGAATAATACTGCACTCCATCCTCGGAAGCCAAGTAAAATGAGATCTCTTTCCTCTCCCCTTGAAATGTATGGTGTCAGGAACAAGATGTTGTGTATCCTGTGACTCTGGTTTAGCTCTGGGAGGTTTGGCTCCCCTGCCCATGTGTGCCTGGAATGAGTTCAGCACACTTTCACTCAGCCGCGTCCCGTGTAGGTAAGAGCGGGAGCGGTGGGGCCGGGTGGGGGAATTGGACAGACGATGACGAGGGAAAATTAATTATTTATTTAATTTTCCCTCAAGGTCGTCTGTTGAATTCCCACCCCAACCCCGCCCCACCGCTCTTACCGGCATGGGCCGCGCCTGCTTTCACTTGAGCATGGGAATCCAAATTATTGTATTCCCACACAACCCACTGAGGATACCTGCTGGTGTGGTGCCCATGCTTTCTGGGTTACTAAAGTCCCATAAAGAATTCAGGGATGAAGTGGTAATTCAAACACAATTTCGTTCTTTAGAATACCGCAATCAAGCATTGCACTGAGAAAAGACACTACATACGTTTAAAAGCGTATTATTTCTACAGTATCATCCTGTTGTTTAATACGTGAGTCATAACTACCTAGAATATATTTAAAACAGCACTTATGCATGTTGCTATCAGCAAGAATAATGTGAACAGTTCTCACATAATAAGAATTATTCTAGCAGCCTAACACCCTAAAGACTACGTCTATGTGCTACATTATGAGAACATGGAGGAACTAACTTGCCGCTAGAGTTTCTTGGGCCCAATGCACTGCATATCTGTTCACAGAAGATCAGTTGTGGTTATCAGACTTCAGCCGTGGGGCATGGCTAGCAAGGCCAAGATGGCAGACACACTCTAGGGAGGCTCCGCACACCTACCCTGTTATCCATCAGTAATCCTGGCTATACCTAGGCATCTGATACCCTAACCTACTCCAATTTACCCCTATCTCTGTCACCTGCTGGCGGATATCGCTATTGAGGCATTTGTCGTCCCGGAGCCAGAGATACAGTGAGGGCCCCGCTGAGGCCTACGCCTGCATGGATATGGGCCGGGAGTGTCTGCTGTGACTGCACCTGCCTTAGGGCATGGCAGCACGCTGGCTGGTGCCCTCTGCTATTTCCTGCTCGACTGGTGACACGCCCTTGGTGATGCCTGACTCGGTGGCCACCGAAGCGAGGCAGTCTGGTAGTGCTGATGTGGCACACCTGTTGTTCTTGTTTAGGTGCTGGGCCCCTATTATTGGTGGGCAAGCAGACTGCATTTGCGGGAGATGCCGGTGGGTCTGCTGCTGTCTGCCACTATCGTCCACATCAGGTAAGCCAGGGTGCTACTGTGCTGCTGCGCTCCCGCTCTCTCCCTCTTGGGCGCGACAAATGCAGAGAGCTGGGAGGTCATATTCGGCCTAGGCTCAGCTACGGAGGGCAGAGCAGCCCGCTGAAGAGCACTGTGCCTTTAACTCTAGCCCTGTTTCCCCCCTGCACTCTTGACTGGGGGCCACCGGCGGGGACGTTCAGCACCGCACCATTGCTGCACTCTCACTTCAGTCAGAAGCGCACCAATGGGTAGGGGCACGGGGGTCATATTGGACGTAGGCCCTCACCTCTAGTGACAACATGGCCTCTTGTGAGAGGTGACTGACAGGAGCACCATGCTTGGGTCCTTGGATTCTGCTTTGATCCATCACCATCCAAACTCAGAGTTGGCAATTTGGGGCGGTGCAACCAGGGGCCAGATCATACCTAGCCACTTCTGCCGTCCATCGTTTCCACGAGAAAACATGCAATCCTTCAGAGGTTGAACTACACCTGGCGTCTGTGCCTCCCCTAACCATTGGCCCATTGCTGTTACTCTTGGTATTCTAATGCACGAGATTCCTGGATGCCTAGGGGACAGACCAGTCCAGAGACTGGTTGCTAGATATAGCTTGTGCCCACTCCTGTGCGCTTCTCGGTGAGGGGACATTTTAAAGGTGCTATGGGCCTTGCCTGGCCTCACTCCCTCATACTAGCACACCTTGCTGCTCCCCTGCATTAGCTCACTGACTATCCTTTTGGCCTTACATGCATAGCCCTTTGTGCTGCCGAGCTTGCTTCTCCCAACTGTGCTCCTGCTGAGGGCAGTGTGCCCTGGACATTCCCATCTCCTTCCACTGTCAGAGATTGCTGGGTTGCCTCCGTGCTATGGCAGCTCCCATCTCCCCCCGCAGCATTGAGTGGGCCCCATGTCTGTGGTGCTGAACTGATCCTCTACTGCACTGCTTGATCACTGCCCTGACACTGTCAGTCATTACTGGTGCTGGGCTCCTCCTGTAGACATAGACTAGCCGCAGTGGTGTGCTCCTTGTTGCACATGCACGGTGACCCCCTGTATGCCCCTCGCTGCCACAACAGGCAGAGTTGCTGGACCATTGCTGTCACGCTGCACACCATTGACCTATGATGGGCCACCCTTGCGTCTTGGGCCCCTTCACAGGTGTCTCTCGACATAGGCCACCATGTATCCCCTAGGTGGCATACCCAGACACTCTAAACCTGAAGATAGGTTTAGTTCTGATCACCTTCAATGTGATTGATTATTGTACTGTACTGGTATTCACTATTACTCACAAATTGGGGGTTTGTTGGCTCATTTATTCCTTCTTGTCCCCCACACAGGCATCTTGTTTGTTTGCTAAATGCACACTAATGTATAGTTTGGATGGACACTCGTTTGGTGCATTGCTTGTATGATATTCATTATTTCTCTTTTCATTAATATGTTCTCTTACATGCTACATGGCCATCTCGCTCCGCCCACCACTTAAGAGGTACCACCCTCACACACACGTAGCTTTAGCTCTGTTACTTGTGTTCTGCCGTTGTCCTGCCCATCCAAAACAGCATGAGACATATTAAGGTGATAACTTGAAATATGTGCAGCATCCGTACCCCAGCGCGCCGCTATGCTATCTACTCTTACCTTAAATGTCATTGTATCCATATTGTGCTGCTACAAAAGTCCCACTTAACACACCAAGAGGCAATAAACTACAGCAGCGCTGGCAAATCTTTACTACTGATTTCTCCTCATACGCCCGTGGAACATTGCTGTGGGACAAACCTGGTGTCCTGTTTGTGGCAGATGAAGTGGCCACAGACCCAGAGAGTATATATGCTCTCATTAATGGCAGAATGGACGACAGGCATATACTACTGGGCAGCATCTATGCCCCCAATACCAATCAAGTGGCATTCTTACATACACTCTCAGGGGTTATATCACACTGGAATGGGGTCTCATGGTTGTTTGGGGGTTATTTTAATAGTGTGCTTGATATTAATCTAGATCGCTCGTTCCCTCCACTACCCCACATGACTGCCTCCTCAAATGCCCAGGTGCTCAATGGTTGGCTTCGGAACTGGGGCCACACTGACATTTGGCACAGTTGCAATGCATCTGCCATAGTGTACTCCTTCTATTCTGCACCACACTCCTTGCACATGAGGATCAATAGACTGATAGGTACATTGGGACGCACCCTGTATGTCACCCACATTGATTTTCTGGCCCTCACCCACTCCGATCATCATCCCCAATATCTACAATTCATGTGGTACGCCGAAACCCCCTCTAATCCCCACATGGTACCTACAACCAGCAGCGCTGGAGGACCCACCTTTTCATTCTTCTATTGCCACAGCCATTGAGAAATACTTTGATGTGAACCCAGACACCACTGATGCAAGATCCACTGAATGGGATGCCTTTAAGGTGACATTAAAGGGACACTGTCTGGGGTTGCACCGGAACATACGTTGGCCCCCCGGACAATGTCATATTGCACATCGAAAGCAAGCTCTTGGGCTTAGAAAGTAAAGCTGCAGTTGACCCTAGGGATGACCTCAATTGGCAGAAGCACAGCGCAAATGTGTCGCTCTCCTAGAATGCTTAAGGTGTCATAACTACACCGCCCACTCAGTTAAAACTCATGCCATGGCTGAGAGAGCTGGTCCACTCCTAGCATGGTTGATAAAACAAGATCGACCCAGCTGCCCTATCCCTATCATAGCATTGAGACCTACTGCTGGTCCACTACTTTACACCCAGTGCGAAATCCACAATGAACTAACATGTCACTACACCTCCCTCTACCAATCAGTAACTACGACCGCCCCAGAGGATGTTACCTCTTTTCTGACTGCTGTGCCCCTCCCCCAGATTACACAAGGCCAGAGGGTGGAATTAGATAACCCCATCATGCCTTTTGAAATACTAGAGGCGATACGGGCATTGGTGACAGGCAAAACCCCAGGTCCTGACGGTTTGCCTGCGGAATGCTATAAGGCGTATGCCCCGTTGCTGGTGCACTGCTTTCAGTTCCTGTATGAGGAGACTCTGGCAACCTCTTGCCTTCCAGACACTCTTCGAGGGGTGCTCCTCATCTCCCTGCTAAAGCCGGGCAAGGACGCTGAGGCCCTGGGTTTGTACAGGCCGCTAGCATTGCTAAACATGGACTACAAAATTCTGGCAAAAATCCTGGCACATCAATTGGCACCATTAGTTCCGAAGTTAGTGCACCCAGATCAAAATGGGTTCGCTGCAGCCCGTACCGCTTCACTTGATTGGCAGTTATTTTTCCATATCCTAGAATTTGCCCCAACTTCATGGTCTCGTGAAGGCTGCTTGGTCCTCGATTTGGAGAGGGCCTTTGACTCTTAGGAGTGGGCATTCCTGCTTGCAGTACTGCCAAATTATGGCTTCGGAGATAGATTCCTGAGGCTTATCTGCTTATTGTACACTCTGCCGTCAGCCAGAGTGAAGATGGGTTCCCTTATTTCTGACCAGTCCATGTAGGAAGAGGCAAGCGCCAAGGGTACCCACTCTGTCCATTGCTCTTCTCTCTAGTGGTGGAACCTGTGGCAGCTCGTCTTCATATACAGGGCAGTGAGTGGGGAATACCTCTGTGAGATGGCATCCACTTAGTTCCCTTTATGCAGTTGACCTGTTTATTTACCTAAGAGGCATTTCTTCTATTCCTGCTGAGATCACTTGCACTCTTCGTCAGTTTGCTGATCTCTCTCACTTCATCGTCAATTGGGCTAAATCCTGCCTCTTCCCATTGTCCACGACCATTTCTGAACCAAGCCTCATCCTGGCTGCAATATCTCTTACATGGCAGCCGACCACATTCAGGTAGGAATCCAAATCTATCATTCACCCGCAGATTTATTTGTCGCAAACTTGAAGCGCACGATTACATCCCTGCGTGCCCAGATGGCCTCCTCGAAGACGTTACCCTTGTCAGTGGTGGGCAGATTAGCTCTGCTCAAGATGGTTGCACTTCCTCATCTCCTGTATTATTTTGTTAATCTGCCCTTATACATACATGCTTCCTTTTTCCGCTCCTTCGAAGGTGTGATCAGGAACTTCATTTGGAATACCTTCCGATGCTGTATGGCCGTCACAAAGCCATAGACGGTGGGGGACTAGCGGTACCTAACTAATAGCAGTATGACTTGACGTCCCAACTTCAGTGGGTGGCACAGTGGCTTGCCACTTCACACTTGTCTGACACCGCCACAATGCTACCAGCCTGGAGTCGGCCTAGTATATTCCAGCTATTCTACCCCTGCGCCAGACCACTGCCACCCAACCCCACACTCCTATTAGCTGGACACCTTTGATTTGGGAGCAGCCTCTATCTCACACAGCAGACCATCCTTATGTGCCAGCTTTAGCATCCCTAGGCACACCACGTGGACCACACTCTACCACTAGGGTGGAATTATCTGCCTGGAATGAGGCAGGAATTCAGTCGGTAGGCGATCTCTATAGGGAAGGAGATGCTTATGTCTTACGAGTTGGTAGAGGAGGATGGTCTTCCACCTGGACAATTTCTCCTGCACACATCACTTGTAGGGGTGCTGGGACATAAGTGCCCTAAAATAAGTAAACAAACTAAAAAAATGTATAAGATGCTACACAGCAAAGTAAAAATATTTATAAATAACAAAGGACTAGACTACTTAGAAGTCATAGCCAAATCTATCCTATAAAACACATATAGAACCTACCACAAACCTCAGCAGAACAATAATAAATAAAACAAAAATTAACGTAACTCACTGATATAATAAAAATATTAATACTAGCATTTGAAAAAATTATATTAAACAAATAAAACTAACAAACTAAGTAGACATAATAGTATAAATACAGCACATATTTTCAACAAAGCAACACATCAAGGGCCTGATTACTAGTTTGGCAGCCTGGGAACCACTGTGCCAGCGGTTGCGGTCCAACCGTTGCAAGCTTGGTGGTCCGACCGCTGTGTTACGAGACATGCGGCTGAATGAAAGAAACATCATCGCAGCCCCACTTACACCGCAGCCCAAATCCAATTGCGGCAGCTGCAGAATAGGGCAATGAGCCTGTGGGGGGGCTCGGACCGCCAGTGAAACCACCGGCCCAATTACGAGTTGCTTGACAGCCAGCATGACCGTGGCGGTCCAACCACCACATCTGAGATGGCAGAAAGGGAGGGATATAAGGACGAAACTCACCACTACTCACCTCTACACATCTTGTGTCACAATGGAGTCAATCCTACACATCCTGGAACTGCTTACCTGCTCGATCATGTCCAAAATGCACTCCGTCGTGGTTTAAATTCAGCAGTAAGTTATACAAATACCAGTTTCTATATACCCCTCAGTAAAACGATGCACCGAAAGATATCTGTTGGATACCCTCATAGGCCAAAACAATGACACTGCTCGGGCATACTGTACACCAACGGGCATGTATTTGCAAATCACATACAGTGATAATGATGTGTGCATTAGTCTGTGTTCCACAACAGCACCACCTCGTAAATACCACACCTATAAATGTCTGTAACACACTTGTCTGCCATGTCACTACTGATGGTCCCATCACATTTGACAAGTCCTGGGAAGTCCATAGAGAAATCACTACAACTACCATGAGGTCCTGTGAGTGCACCCCAAACCAAGATGCTATACTCCTTTTGCCCTTTTTCACTTGTCTGACATGTCACTACTGATGCTTACTCACATGCAGGTTACCATTTGTCTAGTAAGCAGGTTACCATTTATCTAGTCCTGGTAAGTCCACATAGAAATCACTACAACTACCATGAGGTCATGTTACTGAAACTCAATTCATGATGAAATAGTGTAGCTGGCACACTCACATTGCACACATCCCAAGTCCTGTTTTGATGTCAAAGAAACATCTGTATGGATGTGCCATTAAACTGAAACACATCTACTCTACTACAACTCTGTATGGACTCTCACTCATCACCCACATAAAAAAGCATAGGGCTTTAGTATGAGTTTGGCTGTGTGAGACTGGGAGCGGGACCGCCCTGCTCCACCAAAACTATGTTCGCACCGCCCACCAAATCATGACTTTTTTCATCATGGGGAGGCGGTCCTTTGGCGGTCCCACAGCAGTGCCTATAAAAAAGGCACCACAATGGAAACGCCGAAGCAAGTTCCTACAGGGCATTGACTGCCAAGTCCATGCCCTGCAGGAACTGGGGTGCATGCAGACAGGGGGGCACACCACATGACCCCTTGCATGCATCCCCTGACGCAGATGCGACCCCTTTGTTTCTGCTCTGCCACAGTTTTCAAGGCGGGCTCACTGCCATGAAAACTGTGGCAGAGAGGAAACCAGTAATATGCTTGGTGGGGACGCAGCGGCACCGCCAAGCATATTGTAGCCTCAAGACCTCTACAACAACGCCATGGATCGCGGATCCCTGGCGGTAGCTGCGGTCCCAGGGCAGTCCGACCAGGCCTACTTGTTATAGGGCAGTCAGACCACCGGTGTGGTGCCGCACCGCCACCGTGAGTTTGGCAGTCCATCGGACCACCAAACACATAATAAGGCCCATAGTCAGTCAATGGGATTACATAGAATCAGTGTGAGAAGCATTCTAATGGAACAACGGAAACAATCCCTGCAGGATTTCTATGCCTCTATCAGGGGAACACATGAAAGGTTGGGGCCTTTGGACACAGTAGAATTTTGACCATGACTGACAAACTCAATGTGTCCTGGACCTGTGAATTGAAGTATTACAGGGACAACCAATAGCATTACCAAGTGTCATGCATGTGTAGGGAATGTGTAAGTGCAACTCATGAAAGCAAACACAGCACAAACAGCATGTAATACACATCTAGATAAAGTAGGTGTAAGGTACACACATGAAATTTGACACATGTCCATGCCGAACTCCACAAAGGTATGACAAGTTAACACCCTCCATGTGTGGATAAACAAATATCCCACTTGAACACAAGAACATATCCAACATACATCAGGGAGACAACTGCAACCTAAATGATGTGGATAGTGGCCAGGACAAACTGATATACTTACCATATCACATGACACCTGTTCGACCTGGCATCTTTTGGCGTGTTCCCCCTGTCTCTTTGCTTTCTGACCTTCTGGTTTTGACTCTGTTTTTGCTGGTTTAGTGTCTCTGCGCACTTTCTCACTGCTGTTCAGGGTTTAAAGTGCAAGTGCTCCTGTTGTAAATTGTGTTATGGATTGGTGTTTCCATGATTGGCATATTTGATTTACTAATAAGTCCCTAGTAAAGTGTACTGAGAGTGCCAGGGCCTGTAAATCAAATGCTGCTGGTGGGCCTGCAGAACTGGTTGTGCCACCCACACAGCCCTGAAAAGGGTTTCCCAGACCTGCCACTGCAGTGTCTGCATGCAGTTTGTAACTGCCATGTCGACCTGGCAAGTGCACCCACTTGCCAGGCCCTAAAACGTCCCTTTTCTTACATGTCAGTCACCCCTAAGATAGGCCCAAGGAACCCCTGTTGGCAGGGTGCTGTGTATGTTAAAGGTAGGACATGTACTGGTGTGTGTGACATGTCCAGGTAGTGAATTACAGTGTATTTGGTTTTTCACTATGGACGTTTTTATCTGTACCATAGGATAGAATAGGAGTTTACTTATAACATCTTATAAGCATAAATTCCCAGTGGGACCCGATAGGGAAATGAAGTTTAGTATGCCTGGACTCAGAATGTAAAAATGCATCTTTTAGTAAAGATGATTTTTATGTTCAGAGTTTGGAAATACCACTTTTAGAAAGTAGTTATTTTCTTACTTAGCCATCCTGTGTGCCTCTGCTGGGTTTGTGGATTGAGTATCTGGCTTTGAAGTGACAGGGGCTGGGGATGTGCATTCTCTTCAGACAGCCACTGACGTGTATCCTGCCTTTCCTGGATGAGTCAGGGCTGGGCTGCATTTAGAGTAGAGGAAGGAGATTTCCATGCACCTGAATGGGCCTGGTCTGCTTTAAACAATGCTGTCTCCACCTCCTGCCAGGAAGCTGGGCCAGAGAGGACCAAACTGGTTTGGACTAGGTACAGACGCTCTCTGCCTAAGAGAATAAAGAGAAACTGAGTATAAAAATTGGGGCCCAACCCCAGAACTTTAGAACTTGCTGGAATCAAGGAACCTGCCAGGAAGAAGAGCTGGAAGAACTGCCAGGAGGAGTACCGCCCCTTTGCTGTGTTGTTGCTTTGTTGGGTTGGCCTGCAGTTGCTGCTTCTGCCTTGGGCAGTGAAAGGACTGGACTGAACTTTCTGTACTTATGCTGAGTATCTCCAAGGGCTTGAAGTAGAGCTTGCCTCCTGTTCTGAAGTCTCAGGGACTGCAAATACTTCACCAACCTCTGGGTACCGCTTCTGGAACTGTGGTTTCAGTCGCCACAGAGGGGGGAAAGCAACCAACTCCGTCACCGAGTCTGTCACCGGCTCCGTGTCCTGAAGGCACCACAGAGGGCACCTTCTGTATCTCCCACCACAACACTGGTCTCACCGACGACGACGACTGACGATGCTGCCACCAAGCTGCTGCTTGCACTGTGACCGGTGGGCACCGCACTCCACACCGCCTCGCTTCACTTCGCCACACTGGTCTCACCGATGCTGTCGCTGCACGCTGACCTTGACTTCCGGGACCGCATCGTGGCATTGGGGCACCGCTCGTAAGTCACATGACACACCGCCCCGTCCCAAACCGCAGTCCGGACCGCCCGATGCCAGCTTCTCGCAACTGACTCTGTCGCCTGCACCGTGATCTGTCAGCACTGCATCGAGCACCGCCTTCACTCCGCACTGCAGCCCTGGTCTCACCGACACCACTGGACGACTGTCACCGAGCCGCTGTCTGCACCGCGCCTTGAGGGCACCGTACGCTGCACCGCTACGCTTCGCATCGCAACCGTGACAGTCGCCACGACCGGCTCGCACATACGTGTCGGCCGCAACAGAAAGGGTACTGTTTACGAGTCTGTCGAGGCCCCTGACCGATGCGGTCAGATGGAACTGTTGGATTCTGGGGTTTACAGCACCGCAGTAGCACCGTACATAGCTTCCGACTTAAAGGAACTGTGTTTTTAAAGTATTCTTGCAAGGTGCATATTTTTGAAGTACTGTATGTTGGATTTTTGCCATTTTGGTCTTGTTTTGGATATATAAAAATATTGGATATTTCTCTAAACTGGTGTGTTGTCCTTTTGTAGTGTTTTCACTGTATTACCTTTGGTTATGTGCAAATTCTTTACACACTGCCTCTGAGATAAGCCTGACTGCTCGTGCCAAGCTACCAAGGGGGTGAGCAGGGGTTATTTTAGGAGTGTAACACCCTTACCCTGACTAAGAAGAAGGGTTCCAACTTGGACAAAGGTGCAAACCATTGCCAACTAGAGACCCCCATTTCTAACAACACCCTATGTAATGCCTGTATCAATCTCAGTTCATCCCACATATACATCCCTCTAACATTACCCCGTGTCCTGGGTAAGTCCAGCACTGGGCCCAAGGACACATCACATTAACAATTTCAAATGTTCAGCAATCATAGATCAAACATACACAACTGTAGTCAGACATCACTAACAATGCAAGAACATCAAATATTTACAATAGTAATGGCAGGACCAATGTCTTCAAAAACAAGAAAATGTTTAAAATAATCAGGAAAGTTCGCCCTTTCATCCCGCCTGACTCCCTAAAAACACTTGTAACAACATTAGCCCTCTCCAGATTGGACTATGGTAATGCTTTGTACATGGGTATCCAATTGCTGTATCTACAGAGGCTACAGCGTCTCCAAAATGCAGCAGCTAGACTACTCTTGGATATTCCTAGGTCCCAGCAGTCTCCCACTGTCTGAGAATCCTGCACTGGCTCCCAGTGGACAAGAGGATCAATTTGAAATCCCAATGCCTAGCTTTCAAGGCATTGCACGGTGCCGGGCCTCATTTTCTGAAGAAAATCTGAACTGGTACGTGCCTTCCAGAAATCTAAGATCTGTGCATAGCAAACTCCTACAAACTCCCAGGTTCAAGAAAGCAAAATGTGGCAGAAGAAGCTTCTTGTTAGGGACGGTCAAAACATGGAACTCGCTCCCGGCCTGCATAAAGAATAACTCAGAAACTGTTGTACTGACATATGTCTGTTCATGTGTTTATTTAATGTAGGATTCCTTTTGTGAGGTAGGCAATATGGCCCCAGCTGATGATGTAGACAACATTTTTTGTTGCCTATTTTGTAGGATATTGTCAGATATATTCCCTCCTTCCATGTTGTGAAATTTGCAATTGATTATGTGATCACTGACACAGAATAACTGAGTCATGTCTTATTTGCTAGGTTTTTGACATCATGTCAGCCTATGATTTGAACACTGAAATAAAGATGTTATCAGCAAAGACATTTGTATGTATGTGTCGTTGTGAAATGGTAGTAATCCTGAGTTGAACATTGTTTACATACAACATGACCATGCTTCCAGGTGTACCTAGCTTTGACATTGCAAAGTACACATGCTGGTACATTCACATTGTTATATGTGAGAATTACAACAGGAGACAATGATTTGGTGACGTGTGATTTTAATGAAGTGACCAAGGATAAGATAAGAAAATAAGTAAAATATTACACAGTGAAAACAAAAAATGAAGTTTTCATTCATGGTGGATGAAACCATTGTAATAGAGTCCAAATTTTCTAGAGTCCTAATTCCACATACTCCTTCCATCAGCTATTTGAAAGTGGGCAGGAATAGTCCACAAAGTGAATGTGTAGCACACACAGGATGACATTAGGGGCAAGGTTTCTTACTGGTGGTGGTGGGTGTTTTGCCATCCCCACCTCCTAGAGTCTTGCGTGGACGTCCCCTCTTTCTGACAGAGGGGAGATCTGGAGCTGCCAAGACAGAGGCGCCTGCAGGCGTGTCGCCTTCTGACAGGGCCTCCCTTGCTGTGACTGCGGCAGATGTTGATGGCCTGGTTGGACTTTGATCACAGGAAGGAGTAGATGCAGGTGGAAAAGCCTTGCAAAGGGTGGTGTTGATGTCCCATAGCACCCCAACCAGTGAGGGCATGTTGGTGTTGATGCCAGCCACCTCAGTGTGTATGCCGGCTACCTCGGTGTGTATGTCGGCAACCTCCTGGTACGTGTCCCTCTGCAGCTCCTTCATTTCTCGGATTTCAGTCAATACCTGGCCCATCACACTTTGGGAGTCATGGTAGACTCCCAGGACTTGGGTGATGACAGCCTGGGTGTCCGTGGCCCCGGTGGGCTCTCTTTGCGGGCCCACAGTTACCCTCCCACTATGCATACCCCCACGGCCTGTGCCCTCCCATTGGATCCTGGTTTCTCCGTGACTGGGGTGGTGATATCCGCTGCAGAATCCAGGACTAGGGGGTATAGGATGGTAGCGACTGTGGTAGGTACACTGATTGGGGGTACAATGGTTGGCTGTGTTGTTGCAGCTGTGGTGGGAGGTGTTGTTGTGGGCACAGTGAGCCTCACTTTTGCCGTCTCCCAGCTGACCAGATGCACCAGATCATCATCCATGTACACATGACCTGTTGAGAAATATAGTACATTGTTATCGGTGGAAGTGAGGTGTCTGCATCCGAGCTGTTTGTGGTAAAGTAAATAGGGACCTAGAATGAAACAAAATAGGTAGAGATTAGTGGTGTCATCTATTTGTGTGGAGTTAAAGTTGCATACTAGACATTTGAAGACATTCAGTACATGTAGTAGATTTCATCAGCTCATTAGATGTACAGATGTGTGGCATTTTGTCTTTAGGGATAGGCGTTACATCTACAAGACAAATAAAAAGACACTGTGTAGGTGTAATGTGTATTTGTCCATTTCAAGGCCTAGTTGTGTATAATACAGACCAACATACAGCTTGGTTGTATATTTATCATTGTTCATCATGTGAGGAGTGCAGAGTCAAGGGGTCAGCTACCACTGCTAATCAGTCGAGTTTCCTTCAGGTCTTACATGTATTAAGAGTACACAGTTGTTAGGGTGTCACTCATACCATTGATATCTTTAGTTGGTGCGACCAGGATACTATAAAGCAAAGTGTTCAGACATATATCTGAGCAGAGCATTGTCTGTACATTGCACAGTCCATGATTAGTAAACATCAGTAGTGACATGTCAGACAAGTGAGAAGGGGCAAAAGGAGTTGAGCATCTTGGTGAGCGTAGCAGTCACAGAGCCTCATGGCAGTTGTAATCACTTCAATTTCACTTTACCAACACTTGACCATTGGTAAACTGCATGACTAGTAAACCTCAATAGTGACATGGTAGACAAGTGAGAAGGGGCCAAAAGGAGTCTAGGATCTTGGTGAGAGTACCAGTCACAGGCCTCATAGTAGTTGTAGTCACTTCAATCTCACATTACCAACACCTGACCATTGGTAAACTGCATGACTAGTGAACCTCAGTAGTGACATGGCAGACAAGAGAGAAGGGGGCAAAAGGAGTCTAGTGTCTTGGTGAGAGTACCAGTCACAGGGTCTCGTGGTAGTTGTAATCACTCAAATCTCACTTTACCAACACTTAACCATTGATAAACTGCATGACTAGTGAACCTCAGTAGTGACATGGCAGACAAGTGAGAAGGGGCCAAAAGGAGTCTAGCATCTTGGTGAGAGTACCAGTCACAGGGCCTCATGGTAGTTGTAGTCACTTCAATCTAACTTTAGCAGCACTTGACAAATGGTTAGCGTACCATACCTGTTCACAACATGCATTTAGGATGGACCATACAGTTACACTGTAATACAGATAATGAGCACTGGAATGATATATTTATGACTATCCACTTACAGACACCATTGCAACATGTAGCATGTCATGGAGTTAGATACATGTGGTATTATAGGAACTACTACACATTGACACAGACAAACAAACATCTCAGATACTTTGGGTAGTGCATGTTACGAAAATAGTTAGAGAACACAATAGCAAAAACAGAGTTGAGAGCAAACAGGACATTGTGATATTGTGACAGTTATTGAAGTGTAACTTACCAGAGTCCACTACCCCAGCTATTCCTGTCAAGCCCTCAGACTACAGGATGGCCAAGACCTTCTCCTTCCAGGGAAAGTATTGTAATGGGGCGCTGGGAAGGCCACGCCAGTCCTATAAGCCTTTCAAGTGGTGGTTGTTGTACTTGGAATCCACCATCAACCTGAGGTCAGTCCACCTCCTCCCAATTTCATTCTGTGTGCACAGGGTGGTACCAACAGCATTCACTCTGTTGACTGTCCTGTCCCACATTTCATTTCTCCTACTGAGAAGAGTATGCTGGACTTGGGAGCCAAAACGTTGGGGCTCTACTCATATGATTTCATCCACCATGACTGTCAACTCTGCCTCAGTGAACCGTGCATTTTTTGGCCAGGCATGATGACACAAAATGAAAATGTGAGTAACTTTATGAAAGGGAAAACAAACAAGTGATAAAGGTAAAAGGGTGCAAAACCAAAAATTACAGGTGATGGAGAGTGCCAAATGGGAAGATGAAAAAAGGGGTGCCTTATCAGAAAATGCACAAAACGGTGGTGTCTAACTTGTGGGCTGCAGCTGAGAAGCAAAGGATCCTTGTCAGAGAAGGGTGTGTTTTATAGTGTGATTTGCAGACGTGTCCACTTGGCAAAAACACATCAGCTGTGTAGTTTTTAAATCCATCCAATGGTCACTGTTGTGATGTTTTTTCGTGCATGTACCGCAGTGGTGTGCTGCTTTTGGGTAACCGCCGCTGTGTAGTTGTGATAGGCTCGGTGCGTACACCGTGGCCCTGATGGCATTGGCCAATGCAACACCAAGATTGCAGACAGCCGCGGTCCCGGCAGTAATAGCTCCTTGGCTGTGGTCAGCATTTCAGACAGCCCAACTCATAATACAGCCTGCGGTGGACAACCGGTGCTGTGGTGTCCTGGAGGATGCAGACGCAGCGGTCGGGCGGTCGGACTGCCAAACTCGTAATTAGCCCCTAATACATTTACATAACATTATTTGAAGCATATCACATTTACCACCCTCAGTAAATAAATAAATTCAACTTACAATTTTGTTTCTGCAGATCTCCCTCTTAAAATGGTAATAAAAAGCCCCCCAAAAATGCAAAATTAAGAAAAAGGAAAGGTAATCCCTTGAAGCAATCCACAGTTTGTAGGTTCCATAAAAAACCAGAACAAAAGATTTGAGAAAAGAAACACTCCAAGAAACGCAAAAAAACAAGGAAACATATATTAAAAAACCAGTACAAATTTCCTTTTAAAAAAAATGGAATGCCAACTTCCCTTAGAAACACCTAAGAAACACAAACCTGTAACAAATAAATAGCATACCCTCCCATACAAAACACTCATGCCCAAATTAAAACATACATACCACTAAAATATACAAAACTCATTAGCAACACATATCTTAAGCATAACTTAGACTATAAATTACTTTCCATTCAAAACGTTTTGAAACATCATAATACCAAATAGCATTAGAAACGCAGTAAAACACACAAAAAACATAGGGTCTGTGGACCGCCAGACTCTTGGTGGTGGTCTCCCGATCACCCTATTTTGACTAGGGCGATCGGCCCGCCGTGGCGCCACAGCAACCACCACAGGCGCCATTCCATGCAGTTGTGTGGCGGTCCTGAGGTGCAATATGGTTGGCGGGATCTCAGTGGTCCGGCCAAGCATATTACGAGTTTCCTTTTCACTGCTGTTTTCATGGCAGTGAGCTTGCCAGGAAACTAATGTGGCCCTACAGAGCCCCCTGGTGCCTCAAGCTCACTGGATGCACACAGGGGGGCGCAGCAGGTGCCTCCCTGTGTGCATGCAGCCCAGTATCTGCATGGCATGGACTGCAGCAGTCCATGTCGTGCAGGCACTGCCTTTGAGGTTCCCAATTGGGTGCCTATTTCATAGGCACTGCCCTGGGAACGCCAAAGAACTGCCTGCCAGACCAGGAGAAAACTCCCGATCTGGCGGGTGTTTCTTAAACGGATTTGGCAATGCGGGTATGGGGCGGTCCCGCTCCCACACCACCAAACTCATAATGAGGCCCTTAGCAATAACAACATACACATAGTTTACACAACTATACTACATCCCCCAACCTTAGAAACCCCCTTACAAAACGGTAAAAATGAACGTATATTTACCGATGAACAGAAGCACTCAACCGCAACTTCTTCCTTCCAGAAACAACCCAAAATATCAGCAATAGACTACTAAATAGAGTTAGCGTTAGCAAAAAATTTCTGCCTAATAAAAGTGAAAAAAAGACTATCTCCCCATAGAAATGAATGGGAAAAATAGCAGAATGTTATTACAACTTTTATAAAAATTTTTAAAAATGTTAAAAAGTATTGAACATGTATAACAATGTTATTAAAATTACATACGTATATAGTAAATCATATTATACCATATATAAAATTATTTGATATGTACTAATATTTTTATTAAGACTTTCATTATGTATATAAAACAGTTTCAAAATTTTGTTTTACAATGTTCCAAAAAATGTGAAAATATATATAATGTAAAACATAATTAAAACTATTATTTTCTGTATATGTTTTACAACTATTATAAATGTTGTTGTGTATCTACATATAAAAATTGACTTCTCAATTTAAACATTTAATGGTTAAAACTAACTATATACACTACAATATAGCTTAACTGAGGGAAGGCATTATACACTAAAACTGTTAAGTTAAGTATTCCCACTGCAATATAAAGTAACTAAGGTAAGGTGACGGTCACTAAAGAGGCAACATTTACTATTCCAACTCCAGTATAACATAACTCAGGGAAGGTGTTTGGCACTAAAAGAGTTCAATTTACTATTCCCACTCCAATATGAACTAACTCTGGGAAGGTGTTGGACACTAAAGGGGTAACATTTACTATTCCCACTCCAATATAAATTAACTCAGGGAAGGTGTTGGACACTAAAAGGGTTCAATATACTATTCCCACTCCAATATGAAGTAACTCCGGGAAGGTGTTGGACACTAAAGGGGTAACATTTACTATTTCCACTCAAAAATATTAACCCATGGAAGGTGAAGGGCACTAAAGGGGCAACCTTTACTATTCCCACTCTAATATAAACTAACTCAAAGAAGGTGTTGGACAGTAAAAGGGTTACATTTTTTATTCCCAATGGGAAGGTGTTACACCCTAAAGAGATAACAATTACAATTCCCAAACTAATACAAAGTAACTAACAATATTTAGTATTGCCACCCCAATTTAAAAAAACTTAACAAACATATATCAAAATATTAACACATAATTATTCCAAATTAAAACAAACATACTTAACTACAATAAATGTTATCTAAAAATGATTACATATATTTTATACAAAACATTATGAAATAATACATTTTTCAAATTATTGAACACACTTCAATATTTTCACAGATTATGTTAATAAAATAATAAATATCTTAATAGAAATTGAAAATAATATAATTTAAATCAAAAAAATGTTTTTTTGAACTTTGTACAAATATTTTCAACTATTTAAAATCTTGAAAACATAGTATATTTACTTTTTAAAATGTACTATTTTTCCAATAGAAATTCAAAATTATTTTAACTATTTGTGTAAATTTATTTTTTCCAACACAGCTAGAAAATGTGTATTAACAATTTTAAATATATTTGAATTTCCTCATTTTTCAAAAATTCTTTACATTTTCGGAGCATTTTTAAAAATGCTTTTAAAACTAATCCAAAGTAAAAATTATTTCATTTTTCAAATAACAATTAAGCCTGGGTGGAGTTCGCTGAGTTCCGTGGAACTCCGCAAAGTGCACCAAAACTCAACCGAGCTACGCGGAGCTCCTCAAGCGGCAGAGTGCATTAGATAAATGCCGTTCGTGGTGATTTTCAGTGCTGGGTGTTTGTCCGCACTGTGCAATCATTGCGAACAGCACCATGCACAGCGCAAGCGGCGCTGCTTCCTTTCTGCCATTCGAGTAGATTTTTTACTCGAGCAGCAGCTTTCTCACCGACTGTTTCTCACGAGCATACGCAATGAGAAATCTGACTGTCCACGTTGAGAAATCTTGCCAGGAGGTTGATTTTTCATGCTCACGCTCGCCAACTTGACATTGAAGATCGCAAACAAGGAAAATTCTCACATTGAGGTGGGTTTTCCTTGCTCACACTCGCCAACTTGATGTAATGGGGAAAGCGGAAAACTCTGCGAGAGTAGTTCACCGCCCAGGGTTAATAACAATAATACTTGTTAAACAAATATAAAATCACAATATTAATTACATTTTAAAATTTTTGTTTTAAGTTTTTTTTTAATTCTGCCTCTTTCTGCTCCTTTCTGACCTTTATTCTGCCTCTTTCTGCTCCCTTCTGACTATTATTCTGCCTCTTTCTGCTGATTCTCACCTTTATTTTGCCTCCATCTGCTCGTTGCTGATCATTATTTTGCCTCTTACTGCTCATTGCTGACTTTTATTCTGCCTCTTTCTGCTTGTTTCCCACCTTTATTTTGCCTCTTTCTGCTTGTTGCTGACCTTTATTTTGCCTCTTTCTGCTTCTTGCTGACCTTTATTATGCCTCTTTCTGCTCGTTTATCACCACGGACCACAGCCTGTTCTTAAATAATTAAAAGAAAACTCTTCATTTTTTCCTTTAATGAAAACAGGCTGCTTTTAAAAAAATTGCTTTATTGAGAAGCAATTACAGACATGGTGGTCTGCTGATCCCAGCAGGCCACCATCCCCTGATTTTAGCAATTCCTAGGAGGTCACATATTTCGATCTACCTCATTAATGTTAATGAGATAGGTCGATTTGTAACCCCCTAGGAATCACTAAATGAAACTATGAGTTTCATACATTTGTAATAGCGATGACCTAATTGCGATTCATAGAAAATCACAATTAGGCTATCTCTATTACAAATGTGGATGCATTTGGCCCAAGTAGCTACCTTTCTGCCAAATTTGGTGTCATTCCTTCTAGCGATTCAGGCTGTAGTCATGTCTAAAAATCTCTATAGAAATTAACATTGGAAAAACACTTTTATCGACCCCTCTTTTTCTAGGTCCCACTTGAAGAATCACCCTGAAAATTTACATGTACAACAAGAATCACTGGTGCACTTTTTTCTGGAAAATTTTGTCAAGTTTCAGCAAATGGCGCCAAATATGTAGGTACATCAAAAAATGCTTTTCCTATGGAAATATGGTCCAACTATAACTACTCGTACACATGCCATGCACAGTTTTCTTCTCAATAATTTTAATGCAAATGTTACAGTGATATTATCAATGATGTTATCAAAGATGTCAGTGTTGTAATATGTGGGGTAATTAGCAGTGCATGGCTTGGGAGCTGTTGTAGGGATTCTGCACATACACAGAGCTATGCACAGGATAATAGGACCTCGGAATATAGTGGTGAGCCAACCATAAACCTTAGTACCCACAATCCCAATCCGACTAGCTGTAGCGTCTCATGAGCAGCGATGCTACCAATGATTAGACAACCCAGAACACGGTATCTCTCTCTCTCTCAGGACTCGCGGGAACAAGAACACCCTTTCATAACTCACTCATACCTGTCCACAACGTGCGTAATAAGAGACACTGTATAGTTCAAAATATTTATTTCAACTACCGTGCTCTAAGATACAGTACACGTGCCAGTACTATCAGCATAATGCATAAGGATAATATCATCAGCATAGTTACAATTCCATAGAATACAAACGGGGAAAGCATTTCATAAAGCAGTGGATATAGGGCTAAATGACCATAACACCCTCCCCGTGCTAGTAGCTAGTTTATTATAAAAACAGAAGACCTCTGGGCATAGTCAGGCGAACCCCCATACCTCAATATCTAGATGCAAGATTTACATCATCAGACACGCACAGCTCTTCTCTCTGGAAAGGTTTTTCTCCAAGTGCCTCTAACCGTGAAATCACAATATTAAAAGCACACGGATTTCTCCAAGGCAGCTGTACTCAGGGGCCGATTCCGATCTCGGTCGGAGGCGCACCCAATACCATTCGGTCGGGAAAAAAGCCATGCGAAAGCCTGTTTCCCGACCGATCCGTACAGCACACCGAACGATCAAGTACGATGCGCACAACAGCAAAGAATCCGGCCGAGCTGTACTCACCCAAACCAGGTCCTGTTCTCCGACCGAGGCGAATCCGGAAACGCCGAATCTAGTCGCACGGAAGGAAAAATGCAGCCCCGTCCGGCCGGACAAGTACGATGCGCTTTCCGTACGCGCCGAACCCGTCGCTACGCACGGCACGTCAAAGCATCCGGGAGAGGCACACATAAGCTCCGATTCGCGCCACAACACGATCCACGGCTCCGAGACGAACACGGCAGCGACGAGGACGACGCGAAGCGACGAGGACGAGGCGAAGCGACGAGGACGACGCGAAGCAACGAGAAGGACGAACGACACGAACCAACCATGAATCCCTTCGTCCCGATCATACCAATATTCTACATTTACTACCGGAACAGGCACGGACGCGTACGGCGCAGAAGGTAAGCCAGACACCAACCACAAAACACATACAACACGTACACGACACATCACACACACACACAGGGATGCAGAATATACTTACACCAGCAACAGCAGCACCATAGGGGCGGGATGCCCATCACCAATGCCACATATGCACACAGGGGCCTGAATGCGCACCACCACCCCTACCCAGGGGTGGCATGATGCCTACCACCACTACCACCCTCACCCAGGGGGGGCAGGATGCCTACCACTAGTACCACCCTCACCCAGGGGGGGCAGAATGCCTACCACTACTACCACCCTTAGCCAGGGGGCAGGATGCTTACCACTACTACCACCCTCACCCAGGGGGGCAGGATGCCCACCACTACTACCACCCTCACCCAGGGGGCAGGATGCCCACCACTACCACCACCCTCACCCAGGGGGGCAGGATGCCTACCACTAGTACCACCCTCAGCCAGGGGGGCAGGATGCCCACCACTACTACCACCCTCACCCAGGGGGGCAGGATGCCCACCACTACTACCACCCTCACCCAGGGGGGCAGGATGCCTACCACTACTACCACCCTCAGCCAGGGGGGCAGGATGCCCACCACTACTACCACCCTCACCCAGGGGGGCAGGATGCCTACCACTACTACCACCCTTAGCCAGGGGGGCAGGATGCTTACCACTACTACCACCCTCACCCAGGGGGGCAGGATGCCTACCACTACTACCACCCTTAGCCAGGGGGGCAGGATGCCCACCACTACTACCACCCTCACCCAGGGGGGCAGGATGCCTACCACTACTACCACCCTTAGCCAGGGGGCAGGATGCTTACCACTACTACCACCCTCACCCAGGGGGCAGGATGCCTACCACTACTACCACCCTTAGCCAGGGGGGCAGGATGCCTACCACTACTACCACCCTCAGCCAGGGGGGGCAGGATGCTTACCACTACTACCACCCTCACCCAGGGGGGCAGGATGCCCACCACCACTACCACCCTCACCCAGGGGGGGCAGGATGCCTACCACTACTACCACCCTTAGCCAAGGGGGCAGGATGCTTACCACTACTACCACCCTCACCCAGGGGGGCAGGATGCCTACCACTACTACCACCCTTAGCCAGGGGGGGCCGGATGCTTACCACTACTACCACCCTCACCCAGGGGGGGCAGGATGCCTACCACTACTACCACCCTTAGCCAGGGGGGCAGGATGCTTACCACCACTACCACCCCCACCCATAGGATGGACAATGCATGACACAACCAGCACACCACAACCTAGGGAATGCAAGAAGAAGACATCCCCCCAACACCATGACAAGCGTGTGTAGACTGTGTCAAATGCATACAACACCGAACATGACTTCGAACATACAATGTGACCCCCTAGCACATGTGCCACACAAATATGTGTGTGGCACACACAACGCAAGCAGGCCATGACCATTGTGGCAATGGGGTCCAAACCCCCATCATCACAGTGACCAAAAGGCAAGTGTGGGGTCCATACTGCAGCACATCTTGAACATTGTGGCAATGGGGTCCAAACCCCCATCATCCCAGTGACCAAAAGGCAAGTGTGGGGTCCATAGCTGCAGCACATTTTGAACATTGTGGCAATGGGGTCCAAACCCCCATCATCACAGTGACCAAAAGGCAAGTGTTGACAAAGTAAGAGGTGCAACTGCCAAACTGCATGGATGATTCCTGGTCACAGAACAACAAACACATCAGTGGCAAAGTAGTGTATGTGTCCCATTGCAACATAAATTGGGGGAGCCAAATCCTGCAGTGCAAATAAGACATAACTTTGGCCATGTGCAGACAAACAACACCCATGGGGGCTGACACCGTCAACAATCATCAATGACACAATGACAGAAGTGACCATCCAAATGCAGACCCACATATTTGCACCAATGGGCACACACATGCAGATACCCTGTGGAGACTGCAGATGTGAGGCGAACAGATACCATACCATGGCAGCAATGGGACACACAATCAACAATTAGCAACAAATGAGGGCTCCCGTCCCATCAGCCTGGTCATGGAAGTGCCAACGGAATCATCAGCACAGATCCAACACACTTGTATAGCAATGTTGCACTGACAACACAGATGAGTCCTTCCCCATTGATGCCCAAACCTGCATGTTCACTGGAGATGGCCACACGGTCAGGGAAGTAGACGAATAGAACAATGGCAGGCACAACAGATGTGCAGGGGTGGAAGCCACAGATGTGAAGTTGCCAATCTAAGTAGGAAATCTCATTGCCAAATACTGAACACATGACACCCTCAGATGCTGCTATGGATGACATGGATACACCACAGGATAGGACACATAACCCCTGGACCACATGGGTTCCTGCACAGTAACACTTCATTATCATGAGACCAAATATCACCATCACTGCAGCAAGGGCATTGTTAGCATCATCAACATCATGTACATCAGAAGCAAAAGCACTAGAGAACAGAAAGTTGCTTTATTCAGCATATGTGGCATTAAAAGTAGAAGTCCGGTAGAACATAAACAAAGGCCAATGGCCAGTCCATCAACAAAGTCACAAGTGGGTGACAGTGGCAGATGCCACCCTACACATGCCTGCACAAAACCAGGGACAATCCACTAGGAGGGGCAACCGGGGGGTAGGCCAGGCACCGCAGGGACAGGATCAGGGCTCACCAGGAGGAAGCAGGGAAGGGGTGGTGGGTGCTGGAGAGCCACTGACAACTGCAGTGGAGGTGTCTGACATGGTGTGTGCCGGCACAACTGGGGGCATGGCTCAGATGTTGTGGGTGCCGGCACGACTGCAGTGGACCCTGCAGATGGAGTAGACAGGTCCGCCACTGCAGTGCCCAAGTCAGACAGGGTGGTAGTGGACTCCACTGCAGTGCCTACCACCAGGGGAGGAGAATGGGGAACAGGCAAGGTGGGCTGGACAGAGGGGGAGGACACCCTCACCACATCAGTGGCACAGACAAGCGCAGCGGGGGTGTGGTGCCGGGAGAGCAAGTGGCAGGGGGAGAAGGCCGGAGCCTCTTGGGGATGGTATATCTGTGGGTGGGGGAACCTGGGGCAGGGTGTGGCGGGGGCACCTGTGGAGTGGGGGCCTGAGGGATGGAGGAAGGTGACCTGGTGCTTGAGCTGCAGGGCGGCGGCGGGGTCTTGCTCTTACCACTCCGGGGGACTTGCGGGTGGGGGCCTCAGTCTGTCTGCGCCTGGGGGAGGGTGTCCGGGGGCGAGGGGCACTCTGCTCCGTGTGGGGGGCTTCCTCTTCCCCCTGGATGCTGGGGCAGCTGGATCGGAGGGGAAGAGGCCGAGGTCACTGAGGAAGAGGCGCTGGGTCTTTGGGGTTGCAGGTGAGGCAAGGGAGGGTGCTTTGGAGGGAGAGGCAACTGAGGACTGTGCAGTGCCCGTGGATGCGTGTGTGTGTACCAGGGCCCCATCCCCTGTGAGTCTGCTTTCAGTCCCCTGACTGTGCGTGCGTGTGCGTTTAGTTTGTGGCGTGTGTGTCTGTGTGCTGGATGTGTGTGTGCTGGTGTGTGCCTGTGCCGGTGTGTGTGTGCTTGGGACGGGCAAGGTACTGGGGAGTGTGGATGGAGCAGAGGCAGGAGGGGTGAGGGACTGTCTGAGGAGGGACACTGCTGCCGTCAGGGAGGAGTCCATGCACCTGTTGCCCCTCTGTAGGTCAGACATGCCCGATGAGATGCCCTCCATGAACGACACCAGCTGAGTCAACAGTGCGGTGTGAGCATGGAGGACACTCAGCATGGCTGTCTGCCCTACATGGAGCTGGCGAAGGAGGTACACAGACTCCTCACTCAGGGCAGCAGGGGACACAGGGGCAGGGGTGCGGTGCCTGGGCCAAAGGAGACACGCTCCCGAACATGGGAGCCTCCACGGACCTTGGGAATGGGAGCCGATGGGAGGGCGGTGGTGGTGCTGGTGGTGGCGGGGACAGCAACACTAGCTGGGGTGTGGTGGCTGCTGACACCCGCCTCCACAAGGGAGTCATCCTCCGAGTTGCTCTCGTCCTCAGCTGAGGTGGATGGTGCTGAGGATTCCTCGGTGTGGCTCCCCTCGCCCTCCGTGCCACTGGGTCCCTCCGACCACTCCTCGGCTGCTGACCCAGTCTGGCTCTCTGGCTCCTCCTGGTCCGTGGAGCTGTCCCCTTCCGTGGCCGTGGATGTATCTGCAAACAATGGGGAAACAGACAGACATCAGTCACCTGCACCAAACGCACACACCACTGTGAGCACAGCACATCACAGAGCAAGCCCTGGCATCATTAGTTGTACATTGCTAAAAGTGCCCTAACTGAACAGGAGAAGCCAATTGTCAGTCTGATGCCAAGCATGGCACTCACATCCCACATGGCCTTGCACCCATCTGTCTGGTGTCTGTTGGATTGCAACACCCCAGTGTGGACACATGCACCAAGTACACAGTAGTTGGACAGTGCAGAGGACATGGTGTGGACACATCACAGCTCTTGCCACTGAGTGAGTACAGGTTTCCGGATGAAAGGGATGCCCAGAGTCAAATAGGAAATGCATGTGATGCATACCAGCGACAGACACCATGATGCACCCATGTCCTGATAGCCAGCGCCACTATGGTGTGCATGTAGCACATGTCACTCCCCTGCAGGACCACAAATAAGTTGACACATGCCATGGCAGAGGCATGACTGTTAAGTCATACATCACTGTCTCAGTGATGTATGACTTGGCAGCCAGACAACAACACTATGCACTGTGTCACAATAGTAGGTCATGGGGAATGCAAGTCCTGGAGCTGCACAAGTGCACATGTACATCCCCCACACAACACATCATCTCAACCCTCATCTGTCCAGGTCACACCTATTGGACATATGGGAGACCTGTGACACTACCCTCTGAACCTGAGCCCCTCACAATTTGCTGTGAATGGGGAACAGCTGCCTGAACATCACATTTGCATACCCCAGTCTGCACGGGCAGCTGATCAAACACCTATGTGACACACAAGTATCGTCTCCTATGGTCACATCTCCAGGGGCATGCTGAGCCCCTACCAAGAAACACCCCAGCAGTCCTGGCAACTAATCCACAGCACACTGACACAGAGGCAGACACCGGAGGGGTCAAATCACTGTGCACAATGTGTTAGCTGATACACGGGAGTGGGAGTACAGAGTGCATTGCATGGCCTGGAGTAGGCATGACTGTCCTGCTCCACATGAATGAGGGATGTGCCCTGGACAGTGGATAGCTGGCTATATATGTGTGACACACGTAATCTGCACACTCCTGGGGCACAAACATTGTTCCCACCCGCTGCATGGGCGTGTGCCACATACCCCAGGCACATGTGGTGGCTCAGCTCAGCAAGTGGACCGCATATCAAAGCAACACGCAGATCACATGTCCAAACCCAGGCGTTGTGTGAACAATGGACCCACCCATGATGCCCACAACAGAGTTAGGGAAACAGATGCTGTCCCCCACCTTTAGTGAAGCAAACTGCAAGGACACAGTCCCAAGTGACACAATTCCCTGACTGTAAGGGCCACACCTGGGTATCAGATGAGCAGTGGGCAGTGCACAATAGAGGGACATGGCTCCTGGACAACATGACTGCTGCACTGTGGCAGTTGAACCAGGCCAGAGGAGGGCACAAAGCATGTAATACAGAGTTCACAGTGCAGTCTTTGACTCACCCCTCCTTGCTGCTGTCTGGCCTTCAGCTGCCCATCCAGGTCTGGAAAGACCACCGCCAGGATCTGGAGCATGTGGGGGTCAGGGTCCGTGTTCCGCCCCTCCTGCGAGGAGGCGACAGCTTCAGCTGGACCCGTGCAATCCTCCGGGTCCAGCCCCGAAGGTCCTGCCACCTCTTCTGGCAGTTGCGGATCCGGCGCTTGTAGACCCCCACGGACCGGACAGCCCGGACGATGTCCTTCCAGATTTCCTGCTTCCGATGGGCATTAACCTGTGAGGATGACAAAGTGAAAAGGCCATTACCACACATGCAACATATCCGTGCATGACACAGTTGTATATACATGTCTCAATCACAGGGGCACATGATGTACACAGGCAGTGCAAAGCTGACCATGGACAGTTTGCCAGACATCACTACATGGTATCATTGCATGGGAAGTAAAACCATGTTCAAATGCACTGTCACTGCACCATACCTGTCCAGTGCAAGTCACTACACACTATGGGGGGTGACAACTACTCAGTGAGCCTGCTAGCCAGTGGCGTGCAGACTCTCAGCCTTAATAGTCAGACAAAATGCACATTCAGAAAGGCAGTGCACAGAACACTCACCTGCTCCCCTGGTGTCCCATACAGCTTGCTGTACTGTGGAAGTAGGCTGTCCAGCAGGGCCTGGTTCTCTTCAAGGCTGAAGGCTGGGGCTCTCTCCACAGTACGTGCCATTGCAGGGTCCAGAGGGGCAGAGACAGCAGCAGTGCAGTGGCAGATGTCGTCTTGGAGCATGTAGTGCAGGCAAGTGGGCTCTCAGGGGAACAGCCAGCAATATATATGTGCTGGAGAGGCAGATACTGTCCCTTGTGTCCAAAGTGATAGGTTCAAGTCGTTTGCATCTTCTGAATCTGGCCAATCCATGGAATAGCAGCACCAAAACACGCCCACAGCATCCTTCAAATCTTCAACTTCATGACATACATGATTTTGCAACATTGTTGTGGGTAACCAACTGATTTTCCAGCAACCGACTCGTTCGAAATTCGAAAACGCGTCCGTTGCCAGGCAAGCCCATTGTCAATGGGTGCGCACCGATCGGTCCATTGCGGTACAACGCGCACAGGGGTACAACGCATACCCGCACACATTGAAAGCAATGGGCCGGCCGGAGGCACCGATCGGTCCATTGCTGTTCAACGCGCACAGGGGTACAACGCGTACCCGCACACATTGAAAGCAATGGGCCGGCCGGAGGCACCGATCGGTCCATTGCAGTTCAACGCGCACAGGGGTACAACGCGTACCCGTACACATTGAAAGCAATGGGCCGGCCGGAGGCACCGATCGGTCCATTGCAGTTCAATGCGCACAGGGGTACAACGCATACCCGCACACATTGAAAGCAATGGGCCGGCCGGAGGCACCGATCGGTCCATTGCAGTTCAACGCGCACAGGGGTACAACGCGCGTACCACACACATTGAAACCAATGGGCCGGCCGGAGGCACCGATCGGTCCATTGCAGTTCAACGCGCACAGGGGTACAACGCGTACCCGCACACATTGAAAGCAATGGGCCGGCCGGAGGCACCGATCGGTCCATTGCAGTTCAACGCGCACAGGGGTACAATGTGTACCCGCACACATTGAAAGCAATGGGCCAGCCGGAGGCACCGATCGGTCCATTGCAGTTCAACGCGCACAGGGGTACAACGCTTACCCGCACACATTGAAAGCAATGGGCCGGCCGGAGGCACCGATCGGTCCATTGCTGTTCAACGCGCACAGGGTACAACGCGTACCCGCACACATTGAAAGCAATGGCCCGGCCGGAGGCACCGATCGGTCCATTGCAGTTCAACGCGCACAGGGGTACAACGCGTACCCGCACACATTGAAAGCAATGGGCCGGCCGGAGGCACCGATCGGTCCATTGCTGTTCAACGCGCACAGGGGTACAACGCGTACCCGACACATTGAAAGCAATGGGCCGGCCGGAGGCACCGATCGGTCCATTGCAGTTCAACGCGCACAGGGGTACAAGGCGTACCCGCACACATTGAAAGCAATGGGCCGGCCGGAGGCACCGATCGGTCCATTGCAGTTCAACGCGCACAGGGGTACAACGCGTACCCGCACACATTGAAAGCAATGGGCCGGCCGGAGGCACCGATCGGTCCATTGCAGTTCAACGCGCACAGGGGTAAACGCGTACCCGCACACATTGAAAGCAATGGGCCGGCCGGAGGCACGATCGGTCCATTGCAGTTCAACGCGCACAGGGGTACAACGCTGTACCCGCACATTGAAAGCAATGGGCCGGCCGGAGGCACCGATCGGTCCATTGCTGTTCAACGCGCACAGGGGTACAACGCGTACCCGCACACATTGAAAGCAATGGGCCGGCCGGAGGCACCGATCGGTCCATTGCTGTTCAACGCATCACTGTACATGTGACTGGCATATGTCAGCATGCCTGTCTCAGATGGACATATGCCAGCCACAGATAGCTCCCAGGGAGTGAGGGGCACACCTACATCACGACAGCCTGTCCAAACTTTATCATAAGGCATGTAAGGCTGCATTTCCTATTGTGTGTATGTTGGTGTACATGTTGTCCTGTGGGTGTCACCTGTGGGCAGCCACCCCCAGGCTGTGCACGTGTTCATGGGGACAGGATCCTGGGTGTTACGTGTACGTGACCACTGTGATGTGCAACTGTTCATATCTGTGCATGTGCCATGGTCACATTTCACAGTGGTGTATGTGTATGTCATGTCACATACCCCGTGAGTCCCATGTGGGACGGTATGTTTGAGCCAGGGTGTCCCAGTGGCACAATAGTGATGGTCCTCCACAGTCTTTGTGCATGTGGTGTTTACAATGTCTCTGATTTCATGTGCACAATGGGAGACAGTCTCCACATCCACGTTGTGTGTGCATGGACTCTGATGTTGTGCGTGTGTGTCACAGACGTCCATGTCTGTCCTGCCGTGGCAAGTGGGGCCACTACCTGTGGGGGTCATGGTTGTTTTGCTGTGGTGTATACATGATACTCCATGTAATGCCAGTGTCCATGTGGCATTACAGGGTCCCTGGGAATGTACCTGTCATTGAGCTGTGGTGCCTGGGGCACATCTGTCCTCACATGTCCCTGTGGGGGGTTATTGTGACACGGCAGCAGGAGATGGGAACTGTGACACGGCCTCATGATATCCAATGGGCCAACCTGGGACTAATTGATGCCACCTGTTGGACCGTGTTGACAGATGTTGGCCATGTATGTACCATACATGTCCTTCCGGTACTGCACACTTCATGTAGTTGTGCCTCATAATGATGTATGTTGGGATCTTGAGTGTGTTCAATGCCGCATATGTGGGGTGACTGACAATCTTGCTTACTTCTCCTCTGCACTGCAGGGCTCCTGCTGTCCATCGGCCATTCCCAGACCTGGCAACGATGGTGGAACGGGACAGCATCCGACGGTACCGCTTCACCAGGCAGCTGATTGAGGATTTGGCAGTGCAGTTGTCCCCACATTTGCAGCCTGGCCGGCCGTATCCTACAGCGCTGACCCCCAAGGTGAAGGTGATGGCAGCCCTACACTTCTTTGCCACTGGTACCTTCCAACATACTGTGGCGACTGCTGGTGGGATGTCACAGACCATGTTCAGCCGTGTGCTCCGCGATGTTTTGGCGGCAATGTTGCTCTTCCTGAACCGGTACATCTATTTCCCTAGACTGCGACGACTCACTGACGTGAAGAGTGACTTTTATGCCCTGGGGAGGATGCCGCATGTAATTGGCTCCATTGATGGGACACATGTGGCTTTGGTACCACCACAGGCCCAGGAGCAGGCCTACAGGAACCGCAAGCACTACCACTCGGTCAATGCACTGGTGGTGTGTCTTGCAGACATGACCATCACACACGTGTGTGCCTGTTTCCCTGGTTCAGCACACGATGCCTTTGTGATGAGGAGTAGTCGCATCCCCAGGATGATGGCACAGATGCAGAACCAGCGTGCCTGGCTTGTCGGTGTGTACTGACTTTGTGCCATTGTGTGTGATCTGATCTGTAGTATTCCGCCCACTTTTCCAAGTCAGCTAATGTGCACTTGTCTGTCCGTAGGTGACTCGGGATACCCCAACATGCCGTGGTTGCTGACACCCCTCAGGAACCCTGTGACACCTGCCCAGATGCGCTACAATGAGGCACATGGTCGGACCAGGAGAGTGATTGAGCGGACCTTTGGTCTCCTGAAGAGCCGCTTCCGCTGCCTGGACAAGACCGGAGGGTCCCTCCCATATGCCCCTGCGAAAGTGTGCAAGATTATCATCGTCTGCTGCATGCTCCACAACCTGGCAGTGCGGAAGGAGTTGCCTCTCATCCAGGATGACAATGACCAACATCCGCCACCTGTGGAGGATCCTGGCCTGGACCACGATGCCAGTGACGATGATGATGATGATGGTGATGGTGATGTCCGCACACAGCTCATCACCAACTTCTTTAGCTGAATGTGAGTATCCTGAGGTGTCATGTCAATGATGTGAGTTGGCATGATGTGTGGGTGGTGCTCTGGTGCTGTTGGAGTGTGTCCATGGGCCACTTGACTGGATGTGTGTTGCGATGTGTGGTGACAGGTGGGCTGTACTCCCCAACAGTGTTGACATGCTAACTTGGTTCTGGGTGGGTTTCTTGTAACATGTATTGTGCATGTGTTTTGCTGTTCTGTCCTGTACTCCATTGCTTTTGACTGTGTGTCATTTCTGTCCTTCACAGGGTACTTTCAGATTCGTTTGGTCAACTGTGTCCACCGACGACGTGATTGCACACCCATGGACTTCCTTCTGTCTACAGTTGTTGACTGTGTGCCCGCTGCCAGGTGGGGTTACCTTGCATCTGTAGTGGTTACGGCATGTTGCAACTGTGTAATAAACCTGTGCTTCACTTTGTGATGTGCGTTGTCTGTGGTCACACATTTGACTGCCATTTGCTTACTACACCTGTGGATACTTGACTACAACTGGGAATGGGTGTGGTGTCTGTGCATTGCACCGTCTTCCCTGGCAACATCAGTGTAGGCAATGAGTCAGATGGCCTAGGTGTGTATGTGTCGTGTAGCCCTGGTGGTGTGTCTCCCTCATGTGTGTCACGTTGCCTGTACTCACATGCCTGTGTTGTCCTTGCTGTTGCAGTTCGCATACACAGTGTAATTTTGCAGTTCATCATCCCCATAACAGCACCCACGTTGGAATCACGACAGAGGCAAGTATGGTGTATTAGTGTGTTTATTGTGATACATTTGTGTTAATAGTGCATAGGATGGGTTGTGCTGTACATGAATCTTGCAATCCCAAGTTCCTAGGTGAATTGAAAGTCCGGGTAGACAGGATCCCCAGTATCGGGGCCACAGTTGTCTGACACATTGGTCCAACTTGTACTCCCCATGCAATGTGTGGGAGTAGTATTGCCGTCAACAGGGTGAACAGTCTGTGCACAAAGGCGAACATCCAGAACAGGTTCAGGCTTCCTGGGAGTTGCGCTTGGCCATCGGCCTCTCACTTTTCCCTCCTCGGACGACCCCTCTTCTTGGGGGGCCTCAAGTGCAGGCTGCTGCGGTGCAGGGGACTCTCCGCCAGAGTCCTCCTCCCTCCCTGTGGCAGTTGCAGTTTGTTCGGCACCAGATGTTGTTGGCACACAGGGAGGTGTGGACTGGTTGCTGTTCATCTGGCGGAGGCATTGTAAAATGTCCCTGTGCACCGCCGTCATCTCATGCAGTGCATCCCACTTGGACTCCACGCGGGACATGTGTGAGTCCACACGGGACATGTGTGACTCCACGTGGGACATGTGGGAGTCCAAGCGGGCATGATGGGCAGCCTGCTGCTGTTTAATGTCTCTGAGGAGCCCCACTACCTGGCTGAGCTCTCCGGTGCTGGACTGGTACGCATCAGCTATGCGTACCAGTTGTGGGTCATCATGCACACCAGCAACGTCTGCAAGCAGCGACCTCTGTCTCCCACCCCTCCCACCACCCCTGCTGACATGTGCAGTGTGTGCAGTGGCACGCACAGATAACCCTGGTCCACCTTGGGGGTTGGTGGTGGTGGTGGTGTCCATGGCCCCAGGTTGGTCCAGGGTCACTGTGCTGGTGTTGCTTCTTATTCTGTCCATGTCGGCAGGGATGGTATTCGTGGTGACAGTCGTTGTAGGGGTGGGTGCAGGGGTGCAGCTGGTGGTCCTGCTGGTGCTGCAGCTGGTGGTCCTGCTGGTGCTGCATGTTGACTTGCACCGGATGTGCCAGGTTGTTCTTCATCGTCCGAGGAGGACAGAGGCTGTACGACGCCAGTGAGCTCGGCATCCTCTTGAGCCTGGGACTGGGACTCCTCAGCGTCTGCTGCTGTGTCCCCATCATCACCTGTTTTTGGGAGACACAAACAATGTATGTCATGTTTCTGCAGGCATCAATGGTTGACACACATGACAGTTGTGACTGTGCCTCTGGGTGCGGGCCTGTACATTGCATTGTCCTGAGTCGTCACAGTCAGGGGTTGATATTGGTGTGGCACATTGTCCTGCATTATTTGGGCATTTCTATGTATTTTCTGGGGTGTGAACATGGTCTGCATTGGTTGTGTTTGGTTGACAGCCGGACCTCCTTCCCACCCACCCAGCCAGTCAGTTATCCCACCATGGAACGTGCTTGCGTTGCAGGGAGTGTAAGTTGTCTCTCAGGATGTCAGTCAGTGGTTTCCTGCTGTTTGTTGGTGCACAGTTGCCAGCAGGGCCTTGTGCTCCCCACAGCAGTAGCCAGTGTCAGCCATCTTGTGAGTCCTTCTCCACTCCCTGTGATGTGAGCATGGTTCAGGGTGGTGTTGATGGGACAGTTGTGGGGGTGACCAATATCAGTGACTACGACTCCCATCATGCCATTGCCTCCACCCCACTTCCCAGCATTCCCATACTTACTTGCTTTTGTGTGGAGTTCAGTGTGTGTGGGTGTGAGAGCAATGGCAAGATGGCTGACAGTGGTGTCCTGCTGTTGGTTGGTGTGCAGTACCCAGCATGCCCTTGTGCTCCCCACGACACAGCAACAGTGTCAGACATCTTTGATGGGCCTTTCCACTCTCTGTGGGATGTGCATGCGTGAGTGTGAGCTTGCTGGGCTATGTGGTGGGGGATGTAGAGCTGTGACTACGACTCCCATCATGCTATTGCCTCCTCCCCCTTCCCAGCATGCCCATGCTTCCTTCCTTTTGACTCTGCTTCCCTGTGGGGTGGGTTGGCTGTGCTGACAGGATGGCTGGGAGTGTTGTCCTGGCAGTTGTTTGGCTAAGAGTCCCAAGAGTGTCCCTGTGCTTCACACAACATAACCCAGGGTGGTGGTTCTTTGTGGGATCTTGTGTTAGGATGGAGGGCATTGCATTCTACCAGGTGGGTACTGTGGAGTTTGTGTAGGGGGGTGTGAGGGGAGGTGCTTGTGACTATAGTCAGTGCTGCAAGTCCCCCTTCCCACCCAGCCAGCCAGATATCCCACCATGGAACGTGCTTGCATTGCAGGGAGTGTAAGTTGTCTCTCAGGATGTCAGTCAGTGGTGTCCTGCTGTTTGTTGGTGCACAGTTGCCAGCAGGGCCTTGTGCTCCCCACAGCAGTAGCCAGTGTCAGCCATCTTGTGAGTCCTTCTCCACTTCCTGTGATGTGAGCATGGTTCAGGGTGGTGTTGATGGGACAGTTGTGGGGGTGACCAATATCAGTGACTACGACTCCCATCATGCTATTGCCTCCACCCCCTTCCCAACATGCCCATGCTTCCTTCCTTTTGATTCTGCTTCCCTGTGGGGTGGGGTGGCTGTGCTGACAGGATGGCTGGGAGTGTTGTCCTGGCAGTTGTTTGGCTAAGAGTCCCAAGAGTGTCCCTGTGCTTCACACAACATAACCCAGGGTGGTGGTTCTTTGTGGGATCTTGTGTTAGGATGGGGGCATTGCATTCTACCAGGTGGGTTCTGTGGAGTTTGTGTTGGGGTGTGTGTGAGGGGAGGTGCTTGTGACTATGGTCAGTGCTGCAAGTCCCCCTTCCCACCCAGCTAGCCAGATATCCCCCATGGAACGTGCTTGCATTGCAGGGAGTGTAAGTTGTCTCTCAGGATGTCAGTCAGTGGTGTCCTGCTGTTTGTTGGTGCACATTTGCCAGCAGGGCCTTGTGCTCCCCACAGCAGTAGCCAGTGTCAGCCATCTTGTGAGTCCTTCTCCACTCCCTGTGATGTGCGCATGGTTCATGGTGGTGTTGATGGGACAGTTGTGGGGGGCAATATGTGTGACTGCGACTCCCATGATGCTATTGGCTACACTGACTTGGCCAGCATACACAGAATTCCTTCCTTTTAGTGGTCTTCACTGTGTGTTGGTGTTGTTGTGGTGGCTACATGTCTGGATGTGTTTGTTAGTTCTATTTGTGCCACTGCCTAGCTGTAGTTGTGGTTGTGTTTGTACATGTGTTGGCACAGTTGGATGTGACTTTTTTGATGGCATGTGTTGTGTTTATCTGACTGACATACACATTTTGGGATGATTCTGTTCTGGTTGCTGTGTAATTGCTATGAGTGCATGGTTTGACTCTCCCCTTGACAGTGATGTGTGTGTTTTGTGGCAGTATATTGTGTACATTTGTTGTGTACTCACCAGGCTCTGGGATGTCCTCTAGTCCATATACGCTCACTGGCGGAAGGATGGCCCGCACCTTCTCCTCCCAGGGCCTGAGGTATATTGGCTTGGCAGGAGGGCCACTGCCGGTGTGTTGGCTGTTGATGTAGTCTTTCTTCAGCATGTCCCGTACCCTCCTGCGCACGTCATACCACCTGTTCTGGATGTCCGTCTTTGTGCGCCGACATGGTGATTGGGCGTTCACCCTGTTGATGATCCTCTCCCACATCTTGGTTTTCTGCGACATGGGGGTCTGTTGGACCAGTGTGCCAAACAGCTGTGGCTCCACCCTGAGGATCTCGTCTACCATGACTTCCAATTCACTATCTAGGAACTTGGGATTCTTCTTGGGGGGCATGGTGATGGGTGGTGATGGTGGGTGATGTGTGTGTTGGTGTGCAGGTGAGGGTGTGTGAGTGTGTGTTTTGCTGGGTGTATGTGAGGTAGGTATTTGTTGGTGTGCTGATGGTGTGTGGCTTGTGTGAGGGATGAGCTGTGGGTGTGTGGTTGCTTTCTCTTGGGTGCTGGCAGTGGAATGGCATTTGCAAAGGCTCATGGTAGTGATTTGTGTCCTTTATATAGGTGGAGTTGTGGGTGTGTCTTTGTTCTCTGTCCGCACCCCCCCCCCAGTGTTTATTGGCTTGGTAATTGCTTGTTTGGCCTTTTTTTGGGTGATTTTTCCTTTGTGCTGTTTGTGTATGTTGGAAACGTTCTTGTGACCGAGTCGGACCCTGCATTGGTCTTGTACGGTGTTCTCCGTTTCGTTCACGCTGTGTTTGTGCAGTTTTCTATGCTGCGTACGCGTCGGTCGCGGTGTATTGTGTTGCTTCGGCTCGGTTTTGTATGCGTGTCGGTCGTACGGCTTGTCCTCCGTCCGACTCGGTCGTGGTTTTCGCGCCTTGCATCGTACTTTGCGGTTTGGAGTTCGCGTGTACGTTTCGGTCGGATTTGTTCCGGGTGCATGTCGGTCGGTTGGATTCGCGTGTTTTTCCGGCCGGATTGCTGCTTTCCGTGCGGCTCTATCGGTCGACTTTGTTTCGGTACGTGTCGGTCGGATTTTTCGCGCCTTGCATCGTACTTGGCGTGTCGTGCGCCACGGGTACGTGTCGGTCGGTATTTTTTCCGGATCCGAGTCGGTCGGTGCTTTTTCCGGCCCGAATCGGAATCGACCCCTTAGTGTTATGTCTAAGTGCGAGGGACTGGCCAGATCAGCAAGAACAAGGGACGTTGTTTTTCGACCTTGTACATGTTGTGCAGACGTAACCCAAAGGGAACAGGTGAAAGATAGAAATGCAGACAGTTCTAAAATAGCCGGGCAGAAGCAGAGGCAGGAGAAACAAAGGCACAAAGTAACGTGTGCAAAAAAGCATCATGGCAGCCAGGCCTAAGCCAACGTAGCAAGGCAGACCAGGAGGCCACAAACCACACGACACCCTCCCCTGGGCAGTCCATTGGCTAAGATATAGGACGAAGACAGAGTTCAAATGTATGGAGCAGAACAGAAACGTCTGTTTTGGAATAGTCCCCATGAAGGACAATGAATGGGAGAGGAAAAAAAATTGTAGAATAAAGAAAATCCAGCGAGGCAGGTCGCGGAAAGCGAAGGCCCTTTCAATCCAACAGAGTGTAAGTGCAGAAAAACGCCACACCTTCCAAGAGGACATCATTGGAATCGTCGGAAAAAAGCGACGCCATCCAGTCCAATAAATCAAAACTGCAGTCATGTTCCTCGCAAGAGGGAGCAGCGAACAGCATTGTGGGACAACTTGCGTGGTACTCAATATAACTTTGTTGTAGGAGATTCTGAGCAGCCGCCCAGATATCCCATTGTGCAAAATCCCCAGTGCAGCCGCACGCGCCATGTAGCCTGCACCGGAACAGTCCCGTTCATGGGCCTCTAAGGGACCCACCAGCAGGACAAAATCCGGTCGAGACAGAGACGTACTGGAGAGGCAATAATCCAAGGACCACGAGAAAGGACATCTGATGCCAGACATCACAGGTTGCACGCAAGTGAAATACGCAAAGCGAAAAGAAAGTCTATAGGACACACTGAGCGTCGCCAATGGCAGAATGCCGAAGCCAGCGAGGATGCGCTCACGGAGCATCTGGAGTCGACCTGGGTCGAGAAGGGCCCAAGGAGGTGCAGCCATTGCGTAGTAAACAGACCAAAAGCAGTATACCAGCCGCTAAGGCGAGGATCAACGGAAAGCCGCCAAAGACGCTGGAAAAAATGGAATGAATAAAAGCCGGTATTACACCAAAGATAGTCTGAAAGGAGGTTACAAGGCCAGAGCCCACAACTTTAAAAAAGTGCACCAGACCTTCGGTGCGTGATGCATTAAAAACACAGTGAATCAGTTCACCGAAATGTTGTGGGAGGTTAGTGTTCAAAAGGGCCTGTATTTCACTGTGGGTACTCGCCACCTGGAGAATGAATGTCTCCCGGGCGGATTTGAGCATAACCTCCTGGCTCAATAATAGCGCCTTTATTCTGCTCAATTTATTGAAATCCGCCTTCAAAGTAGGAATGGAAGGCCAAATGGAACTATACATGATGTCGTGCGGGGGAGGAAAAAGCACATTTTTGCAGCAGACAACCCTGTGTAAAACTGTAACAATATAGGGTATGCCGGCCAGCATGCCACAGCAGTCTTGATTATTCAGAAGCAGATAGCTACCATTCGCAAGCACAGTGAAAGTAGGAGAAATAGCAGGAGCAGGAATGCCCTTTAAAACACAAGCAAGATTTGGAGCCGAAACGTTACAAGCTCCGTGCAATTTAATGTGCTTGCAAATAAGGGAATGACCCACAGTAGAATCGCATGACTCCCCTGTGAGAAAAACCTCCTTCCCGTCCCTCAGGCATTTATACATGAAAGGCAGGGACCAAAGTTCATGCAGGAAGGCACTGCCCAAGGGCTGGAAACGGCCCACAGGATAATGTTTCATGCACGAACTAAATTCAAATAAAGAAAAAGGCAAGGCGATAACCCCATGCACTAGCCACACGGCAGAATCCAATTCCGCCACAGAGAATGGTAAGGGCTCTATCTTCTCGATATGTAACAGAGTGTATGCTGCATCTTTCATGGACATGAACTGCTGTTTGTCAGTTAAATTAAAAGGCAGGAATAAGGCAGAGGTGTTCAAAAAGTGCCAAGGAACTTTACCCATCTTAAGTGTCTGCAAAGTCCATGCAACTGCATAACTGAACGCAATTGATTCTGACCATGATATAACACAGAAACATCATCTTGTACAATATCAGCAACAGAGGACACAATATTCTCTAACGTGTAAATGCGGGAAGACAGGGTATTAATACTATTGTCAACAACAGCAAGCACCTTTTCCAAATTTGCCTGATCTATTTCCCTTAGACGGGAAGCAGCTTCAATTTGCGAAAGCTTCCAGAGTTCATTATAGGTCTCATAAATGAATCTCTTAGGTCGAGGGCCACGAGGCCCCAGAACAAAATCGGACAGATCAATGTTGCCTGATAGCAGGGACAAATGCTGTTTTATAGAATCTAAAGAAGAGTGCTGCAACCACTGTTTACACAATTTACCAACAGAATATGTTGTAACAGTACGAGAGTCAGAAAACCTCGGGTCTGGCCTATCCTGTTTGTACCCAGGAGCTGAGTCATGAAAACGCAGCTGGCATGCGTCTGCTGTAGTTGGCCAAGCCAACCAGGGTGACTGAACAAACGTGGAGACATTAAACAAATTGTTCTGAAACAAAGCTTGCACCGATGCAAGGGACATATTGAAATGCAAGCTTGAGTTGGGAGCGGATGACAATACAGGAATGGAAGGTGCATTCAATTGTTTGGAAGTAGCCAAACCCCAACACGTAGTTTGATAGATGGTATTATTCAGAAATAAAATTTGGGCCGGGATAAGGCAAGTACGGTGCAAGGCTTCGGTGCCTTGCACCTGCCATGGTTTGGAGCCCCAAATAGATTTCAAGTCAATAGTGTCCTTCCAGTACTCATAACCACCCACAGCTAAGGCGCTCAAAAAGGAACCCGAATATAGCAATTTGGTGTGGGTCAACATGATTTTCTGAGTGGATGAAGTGTTTAATTTAAAATAATAGGACCCAGGGTTCGATCTATTAAAGTCTGTAAAATAAGTAAACTTATTTTTAAGAGTCTGGGAGCTACCAGGCAAAGGGGTCGGACAATGTTCCCATTGGGTGTAGTTAAAAGGACCACGCAGTGCACTTGGTTTATGGACAAAGTGGTTGCCTCAATGCTGGTAACGATACAAATCGGCATAACTTGCAGAATTCATGTACAAATCTTCAGCATTAAAAGCAGCATAATATATCAAATCAGTAAATAATGATTCAACTGCATGCACATCCCAATCGTCAGAATGAATATTACTTTTAACAACATCACCCATTGAAACACGGAGGACATTTGGTACATTAATAATCTCGGTTGGTCCATGAATTTGGAAATTTACCGCATCCCATACGATGCCATCAGCGACTGGAAAAGCTGAAATGTTCACAAATGTGTGATCACGCTTCATGATGTGAGATGAAGAATGTGGAGCCAAAGTTCCAGCGACACAGTTCACTGCAGAGCATTCTGGTAAATAGTGACCATTGATGAGTAGAAAAAACACTGTGACAAAGCCAATGGACATGAACAGAAAAATCAGGAATAGTACCAACCAGATGTATGTCCAAGGGGGAATCAAAAAATTGTCTCTGAACCAGGATACAAAAATACTGAATTTGGACGGGACACGTGATGAGGTGGAATCCGAGTCAAAGGAATAATGTGTTGGGCTCAGCGGCGTTGTTGGTAGGTGAGCCACCGACTCGTTGGCGGGGTAGGTATACTCAGTCTCCTCGTTGCAGGGGGAGTCCGGTTCGTCGAGTAAGCAATCAGGCAAATCTACCATCTCGATAGCAACATCAGTGACCGTTCGGGCCGGAGGGCCACAAACATTTGTCTGGGAAATGACAGGACAAGAGACCGCTGGTGTAACACTATTCAGGATCGGCCAGATGTTGTAGCTTGACATTTTCCACTGAGATGTATCTGTTCTCTTTGCGACCAGGAAGCGGTGGTAAGATGACTGTACGAGTTCCCTTCAAGCCAAGGACTGGAACTGGTGCACGATAAGAGGGGCCGAATTCTTTTTTGTTCTCCACGTTCTCTCGAACCAGATCTCCAATCTTCGGAAGCCAGCCGGCAAACGGAATCTGCAGCGCAGCGTCTGTTGCTGAAGGTAAATGTGCGATTGCAAGTTTGTCTCGGGCTTCTTGTAAGTCCTGTAACATAGTAGAATGGTTATCTACATCAAAGATGGCGGAGTGCGCCGCCATGTCTAGACCATCAAGGTCGGGCACAATCATTCGTATGCTAAAGAGCATTTCGTATGGGGTCCGCCCACCCAGAGGTCTTCTAGGGAGATTATTAAGTGCACGTTGTATGGTATACAAGTGGGCCAGCCAGTTCCTGCCAGTACCTAAGACTCTAGCTGTCAAGGATTGCTTTAAGTCATGGTTCATTCGTTCAACAATCGAATTGCCCTCAGGCCAATATGGAGCTGAAAATTTCACCCGCACCCCCAATGAACCCATTGCGTCCTTGTAAGCCTTAGAGGCGAACGCCGGACCTTGGTCAGAACGGAAGGTGCCACAGGCGAAAATTCCCACAAACACACGCAAATCCCTTATGACATTTCGAGCATCAGCACTCCGTTGTGGCCAAACCCAGATGAAATGTGTGCACGAATCAACTGCAACTAAGATGTATTTATATGCAGTGCCAGAAGAAAATGGACCGCAGTGATCCAGGTAAACACACCCAAAAGGTCTGTTAGATATGCAGAGCGGGGTCTGTGGTGGTCGTGTAACCGTGGAAGGCTTAATCTGCTGACAAACGTCACAAGAAAGCACATAAGTACGGGTTTGTTTGTATAAACCACGCCACCAGTAACGCTGCTGCAAGATGGAAACCGTCGCAGACACGCCAGCATGAGCCGAAGCCATGCCTTCGTGTGCGGTTGTTATCAAGGAAAGTCTGCGGTCCGCGTTGGGAATCAGCCGATCACCAACGTCTGGAATTCTTACATAAGGAGCCTGTTCGGGACCTAATTGATAAGAGTATTTGGAAGGGAAACCCCGTGGGTAATTAGCACCTTCCTTCGTCGCAGCAATAGCTGCCAAAATATCATTATCTATTTTAGTCATGGATCTTGTAACTGCTGCGACTGAACACGTGGCTACTGCTGATTTGGCAGCTTCATCCGCCAAACCATTACCGACAGCGTGTGCGCCCACATGTTGGTGGCCAAGAGTGTGAATCACCTGTGTGAGAGGCAGACGTTGTTTCAAATCTGCCACTCGAACCCAAAGCATTTTATGCTTAATTGTGCTACCTTTGGCGTCTCTGTAGTCGTTTTGCGACCAAAAGAACAGATTGTCATTGTAAGACTGAACACAGTAGTAAGAATCGCACACAATTAGAGTGGTCACATCCGGATTAGCAAACTCAAGTGCGAGCACCAATGCGCGCAGCTCGGCCAATTGTGCAGTACTGTCTCCTAGTGCCTGAGTGTGCACTACAGTTGATTTGAACTTACCGTTCACCATGGTACCTGCAACAATAGCACATGCTGCTGAATAAGCATGCTTGGAACCCGTGACCGGTTGTGCCGAACCATCGGTATAGATTATACATTCGTATTCCTCAAGCGGTAGCAAGGACAGAGGAGGAGGATGAACGAATTCATACTGTAAAAACTCCTGAGTCTGAAGAGAAGAATCAAAGATAAAAGTGACATCCGGAGACGTCAAAGATGTTGCCCATTGTATCCAACGGGGGTGCAAAGCTTTAGAGTTCGGAACACTTGCTTTCGTCACTGCCTCCAGGGCAGGATATGGTGTTACCACCAGAATGCGTTTTCCCTGTGCCAGTGCGCGTTCCTTTAGAATCGCCATTTGCACTGCAGTCAAAACTTTCTCCACATATGAAAAGCGCATTTCTGCGGAAGTGTAAAGATGTGACTTGTATGCGATTGGTACTGTGTCACCTTCGTTAAAGGTTAAGTACGTGAAACCCACTGCCCCTGTAATGATTCTAATCACCAGGTTTGTGTGGTTGTCACGCGTCAACAAGAATTTAGATCCAAGTAGGTCTGTCTGCAAAGACTGCAGTATGGAGGAATGCTCCGGAAGCCAGCATGACTTCGAAAAGTTAGGTTGTATCAAGGCATATAGTGGCTTGATACGCTGGGCATATTCGGGAATGTAAGTACGCCCGAAGTTTAGAAAACCCAGTAAAGACTGAAGTTTCTTCAGAGTGGTTGGAGGGTACAAAAGTGCACATTTCTCCAGGAAATGGGGGCTAAGCCCTTACCTTCATTGTTGAGCTCATAGCCCAAAAACAAAACGGTAAATTCAGCAATGTGAGATTTGGCAAAGTTAAACTTGTAACCTAACACCGCAAATTCTAGAATAATGCGGTCCACTCAGGAAAGATGCGGGTATAATTTGTCGTCTGTCAGATAGATATCATCGACGTACAAACATGCATCTGGGTCTATGCCGTCTAACAAAGAGACAACACGGGCAGCGAATACGCCTGGACTGTTCTTGTAGCCCATAGGTAAACGCCGGAATTTGAAATGTTTACCACTGGAGGTAAAAGCGCTCCATTGGCTACTCTCCGGGGCCAAGTTGTGCGTGTAGAATCCATTGGATAGGTCAAGTGTAGTTTTATATTTTTTACGAACAAGACTGTCTACAAGCGCAGAACTGTGTGTGTTTTGCACCGCAAAGGTCCGACAATGAGAGTTCAAATGTCGGTAATCCAAAACTAAGCAGTACGATCCATCGGGTTTAGAAACCGCGAAAAGGGGATTATTCATCGGTGACACGCATGTTTCAATCACTCCTTGATATTCTAACTGTGTCAGAATTTCGGAAACGGGACCTTTAGCTTCCCGTTTGATGGGATATTGGGGTTGTGGCTGTGGCAGCGACCGCAAAGGAATATCATGGGGGGGAGAATCTTCATCCCAGCCCACGTGGTTGCGGTATAACGCTGGAGCCAGGGAAACAGCCCACTCAGCTGCGAGAGCCTCCGCTTTGTCCTTGGGGACATGACGAGAAAAACTCGGAAGGATTACCTCCTCCCCTCTACGCGCAGCAAGTACGAATGGGGGCGGCCAATCCGCCTCTGCCAACAGAATGTCGTACGAAGAGGTCAGATTCTCCCAAAAAATCCCTTTAATAACATGCTGTATGTCACTTTCAATTTGAATGACAATATTATATAGTCTGTCAGGGGGTGCCACTCTGGTGTCTGCTGTCTCGACAGTAATGAATGTTTCAGTTGCTGTCACCTCCACATGAGGACGTAGCGCCAGCCGCACTATGGTAACTTCCGTGGCGCTGTCTAGGAGCGTCACTGCCCACGTCCAATTCAGGAGTCTCGTTCTCACCGTCTGTGGCATACCTCGCTGTTACAGCTGCAACTTTCTTCTTCTGAAACTGTGGGCGAGAACGTTGAAATTCTTCTGATTTCCCTCGGACTTGTTGTCGAGGTTGGTCTTGTCCCTGTGGAGCCTCTCGACCCCTGCCTCTATCCTGGCGATCTCCTCCACCTGCCTGGGAGGTTGTTTGTGCCTGTGAAGAACGAGGAGAACGCAAATCAGGGACTTGAAATCTCTCTGGAGATTTAATTCTCGCCCTATCGCGCAAATCATAAGTGCGTTCAGAAGAGACGGAAACAGGGGATGCGCCTCACGACCCCGGCTTCTTCTGTTGCTTACCCTGTTTTGCACCCGCCAGCTCTTTTTAGTAAAGAACGGTTTCTCATCCTTCTCAGATTGAGTTTTTGGTTGTTGTTGCGATTGTGTTTGCGGTTTAGCAAAAGGCTTGACTCCCAGGCTATTGCGGCCAATTGTTTTGTAAGACTGTGCAATAATTTTCGGTAATTCGCGCGGCTTGTCCGGTTCTGGGATCAAAGCCAAAGCATTAGCTACTTGAAAGTTAACTGCATCGCCCTTGATATTTGCAAGGATCAAATCAGCTACTACGTCGAACACTCCCACCAGTCTCATCCCTAATTCCACAGCCGCTTCAGGGCCATGCTCATCCTGCACTCGTTTAATTACAGAGGGAGAACCGTCATGGAAGGAGTGCCGAAACACTTCGCATATACTGCTGCGAATACCTTACCCCAGTTGTTGCATTCTGCCAACTCGGGGATCAAGTCTTTGGCAAACTAATCGTCAGAATCCTGTGTTTTTCCACGGGAGAGGTATTTGGAAAAACTGCCTCCAGCTGGTCAAATTTTTCTGCAAGCCAATAAGGAAAATCATCCTTATTTTGTGGGCGCTTGCCCATCACCGAATTAACCATGATGGGACTTATGGTTACACCGCCTGCTCCAGCTGGATGGGCTGCAACTCCAGGCGGGGCTCCCTGGAGGTTGCCTGTAACAAACTGTACTAAAGCTCTATGCACACGTATCAAAGACAAATGCAAATTACGCAGTTCAGCGACTGCAAGCGTCATATAATGCGGATTTGGGGTATTCCCGGCCAAAACAGGCCAAGTGGCCCCTTCAATCGATAAGGGGCCTAAACGAACCGCAGTAACCGGTTGGGGGAGGGCGCCATCAAACCAAACACGGTGTTGACATGCCGTGAGCGGTACTTCAAGATTCCTATACGGTCTATAGAGATTAGGAACAGCGGTGGCTGTATATTCATGGAACAAATTATCAGTCCCATCCACCGACGGAAAGGTGACCCAAGAGTAAAACACCTCAAAGTGGTAAGCAGGATCCGCTTGTACCACAAAGATCAGATCGACACCCACGTCAGGCACTCCATACACTGTTAAGTGAGCCTGGAGCGCTGCACGGCTATGTGCCGCAATTTGGACAGCCATTTAAGGCTAAAATGTTTCGACAACCTAATATGAGGCAGCACAATATATGGTTTTATGTAAAAACCTTTTAACAACTTCAAGCTTGAAAGAACCTATAAAAACGTCAATATAGGAGGTATCACCGTCACACACGCTTCCGGAAGCGTCTGCGAAGGGGTTGTGGACAAGCACAAGTACTACTCAAGCGTCTCGCAGATAAGCAGCCCACTCGTTGGTTGCGCCATGTTGTAGGGATTCTGCACATACACAGAGCTATGCACAGGATAATAGGACCTCGGAATATAGTGGTGAGCCAACCATAAACCTTAGTACCCACAATCCCAATCCGACTAGCTGTAGCGTCTCATGAGCAGCGATGCTACCAATGATTAGACAACCCTGAACACGGTATCTCTCTCTCTCTCAGGACTCGCGGGAACAAGAACACCCTTTCATAACTCACTCATACCTGTCCACAATGTGCGTAATAAGAGACACTGTATAGTTCAAAATATTTATTTAAACTACCGTGCTCTAAGATACAGTACACGTGCCAGTACTATCAGCATAATGCATAAGGATAATATCATCAGCATAGTTACAATTCCATAGAATACAAACAGGGAAAGCATTTCATAAAGCAGTGGATATAGGGCTAAATGACCATACCACCCTCCCCGTGCTAGTAGCTAGTTTATTATAAAAACAGAAGACCTCTGGGCATTGTCAGGCGAACCCCCATACCTCAATATCTAGATGCAAGATTTACATCATCAGACACGCACAGCTCTTCTCTCTGGAAAGGTTTTTCTCCAAGTGCCTCTAACCATGAAATCACAATATTAAAAGCACGCGAATTTCTCCAAGGCAGCTGTACTTAGTGTTATGTCTAAGTGCGAGGGACTGGCCAGATCAGCAAGAACAAGGGACGTTGTTTTTCGACCTTGTACATGTTGTGCAGACGTAACCCAAAGGGAACAGGAGAAAAGGTGAAAGATAGAAATGCAGACAGTTCTAAAATAGCCGGGCAGAAGCAGAGGCAGGAAAAACAAAGGCACAAAGTAAAGTGCGCAAAAAAGCATCATGGCAGCCAGGCCTAAGCCAACGTAGCAAGGCAGACCAGGAGGCCACAAACCACACGACAGAGCAAGTTATAGTTACCTTAGGGCACGAGCTGTAGTTACTTCAGCTAACCATAACTAACTGCTGAATTTCTATGGTTTAGTGTGAGTAAATTCAGAGCCTAGCTATAACGTCCCTGTAACCTTTAGATTTTTAACTGAATTTCTATGTTTTTTTATTCAATTTCCTAACTATATCGTCTCTGGAACATTTGTTTTTTTCAGTGAATTTCTAAGGCTTTTTAACGTTAAGTAATTTTAATTACTTTATTTAAATCCAACCAACACTGCGCACGGCCAACCCCTATAAGCAATGAACCCAGTGCCATGTATGGCCTTTACCTGTGCGCGGCGGGGTTGGCTGCAGGGCCTGGTCTGTGGTCAGGCCCTACAGCCTACTCCCTATACGCACCCAACCCTGCACCACACATGGCCTTTGGCCCTGAGCGGCGGGTGCTGGCCCTGTAGGTCACCCCCTATAAAAAACCCAACCGCGCAACATGCATGGCCTTCAGCTGTGTGTGATGGGGTTGGCCGAAGGGCCTAGCCTGAGGCCAGGCCCTATTGCCAACACCCCATTAAACAGTCAATGCCACTCCTTGCACGGCCTTGCCAAAGAAAAGAGGTGCAGGGCAGAAATACCATGACCCTCCAGCATTGGGGCTGGGTTCCTCCTGGAACTTCGCCATGGCAAAAAGTATTTTTTTATTTTTGCCATGAATTTGCGGGGATCCACAAATCCGCAGCAAAAATCTTTTTTTTAAAAGAAAGCGCTTGTTTTTAAAAAAGCCCCCAGGTGGGTTAAGTCCCGGGGGCATGCACATAGATTAAAAATAGTAATGGAGGGGGTGCACGGGCCGCCCTCGTGAGGCTCTTTTGAGCCCCAGGGACCACCACCTCCCCAGGGCATTACTGATATTAAGGAGGGAGCCGTGAGGACCCCCCTCCATTGAGCTCCAAGATCCCCGGGGACCACCACCTCCCTGGGGCTTTTTTAAACTAAAGGGGGTGCACAGACACAATACATTCTTTAAAGTGGGAGGGAGGCTGCGCGGATTACCTTCCTGGCTATATACAGCCCCAGGGACTCCATCCCCCAGAGCCAGGCCACTAGTACCTACCTATGTGCCCTGGCCCCACCCAGGGTACTTAGTGTGCTTTGATGAGGAGTGCGGGGGAGCCTTAATGCCCCCGCAGCCCCAGCCAGCTCTCCTCCTCCTGCCGGAGCCAGCATTGCTCCTGCATGCAGGGAGTTGCTAAATATGCAGCTCCCTCCATGCGGGAGCAATCTTTCATCTGTTTCCCTGCCTGCATGACAGCGGGCAGGGAAACAGATGAAAACTCAGCTCCCAGTGAATGCTTTTTGGCCCTTGCTGGGTCCTGAGGGAACCCCAGCACCAGTCAAGCACTAGAAAGTCACCCAAGTAAATGTTTATTTATTCCTCTATGAGTGATTGTCAATCTCAAGGCTATCTATAGATACAAAAAAAAAAGTGAAGGGATGTTCTCACATACAACCAGGTGTCATGCTTCATTATAGGACTCCCCTCGCTCTTCAAAAATCTTGTTTGCTGAAGAGAAGGCCTGCACTTTATAGTAAAGGAGGCACTTCTATCTACTGAACCAATTATGTGAATGTATAAAAACAATGTCATACATCAAAACCACCATTTAATTTGAAAGAGCTATCACTTGGTATTAAAAACCAGTGTGGAGACTTGGGGAACCGGTACCCAATCCCCAGGCCTATGCATCCCCAGGCCTATGGGGTCAGGGTATTTCTACCCTGCCCCCTTCTCTTTTATTCTCGTTTTTCTTTAGGATTCAGCTGAGTCCGTGTCCCAAGATGGCTGCCAACACTTGAAGTATTGGCAGTCAATTAGATCTCTGCACAAGATTGAGAGGATTCGCAGAGGGGTCGCGTCCCTATATATACAAATTTAGTTTTCTTTTAATAATTTAAAACTAATGAACAGATTTACACCAAATCACAAAAAGCATGACCAAGAGCTAGCTTTCTGCAGAATTTGGTACATTCCGTCCAGCAGTTCAGACTGTAGTCGTGTTAAAAATCCCTTTGGGAAATAACATGGGGAAAATGCTTTTTGGGACCGCCCCCTTTTTCTCAGCCCCAACTTGATGAATCACCCTGAAGCTTTTAGGACCACAGATGAAGTGATTGGCAAATTAGTCTTGAAAATGTCATGAAGATTCATTAAAATGCGCAAAAGTTATCAGCAAAACAAAAAAATGCTTTTCCTATGGAAACTAGCTTCTATCTAAAAATACCTACTATATATATATATATATATATTCACTGAAAAAACCATAGGTTTTAGGGACAGTTATAGTTAGTTGGACATTTCACTCGTACAAAACCCGTGAAATTCCCCCGTTATAGTTAGTTTAGCTAACTATAACTCGCGCTCCCGCAATGCACTGCTGATGACGTCACATATTACATCACTCATGACATGGTCAGTGACATCACTCATGACATCACTGATGACATCTCAAATGACATCACTGATGACATCATCCATGTGATAATTTCATGCATCTTCTCACACCCTAATATAACTTTTGATACACCCACTGTAAATTACAGACTGCCATTGTGGGACCCCCTAAGCAGGCCTAGGGGGTCAGGGTGTTTCTACCCTGCCCCCCTTTTCTTGTTTTGCGCACTTGTTTTACTGCTTTCTTGTGCCTCGGTTCTACCGAGGAACAAGATGGCTGCCAACACTTCCTGGTTTGGAGTGTTGACAGCCAATTAGCATACAGCTGGTCATCGGGAGGGTGCGAGGACCCTACGCGGCCATAGATATATATGTGATTTAACTTTTGATTTTCTCAGGAACTACTGAACGGATTTACACCATTTAAGCAAAAGGCATGACTCTGAACCAAGGGCTACCTTGTTGCCAAATTTGGTGTAATTCCGTTCAGCAGTTCGGGCTGTAGCTGCGATGAAAGGTTCCTATGGAAAATTGCATGGGGAAAACACGTTTTGGGACCCCCCTTTTTCTCGGCCCCCACTTGACGAATCACCCCGAGACTTTCAAGATAGGAGCGGACCGGAGCGGGCCACAAAGTTTGAAAATTTCGTGACGATTCGTCAACCGGCGCCAAAGTTATTTCAAATAGAATGTTGCGGATTTCCTATGGAAAATAGGTCCTAACTATAACTATCTACTGGCGACCTGAAAAAATGCTTATGCTTATGACCTCACATATTTCATCATTCATGACATGGTCAAGGTGTATTGGTGAATCAGTGGGTGTATGAGTGCCTGTATGGATGATACAGTGGGTGCCTGACTGACTGTATAAGTGACTGATAAGGTGTCGCAGTGAATGTATGAGTGAGTGACTGGTTGTGTGAATATTTGGATCAGTCTGTCAGTTGGTGTCTAAGTGGCTTTATGGGTGTGTGAATGGGTACATGAGTGGCTGTATGGGTGATTAATTGGTTGTCTGAGTACCTGTATGAGTGTCTGAGTGTTTGTGTGGGTGAGTGAGGGTATGTGTGACTGCCTGTATGGATGAGTTAGTGGGTGAATCAGTGGCTGTATGGTTTAGTGAGCATGTGTGTGAGGGGCTGTATGGCTGAATGAGTGTGTGTACGGCTGTGTGGGTTAGTGAGTGGATGTGTCAGAGGTATATGGGTATGTGAAAAGCAGTATAGATGAGTGGTGGGTTATATGAGTGACTGTATGGCTGAGTTAGTGAATGTGAGAGTGGCTGTATGGGTGAGTGTGTGTTTGTGTCAGTGACTGTACAGGTGAGTGACTATGTGTTAATAAAGTATATGTATGAGTAAGTAAGTGGGGGTGTGTAACTATATGGGTGAGTAAGTGGCTGTCTGATTGACTGGATGGGTGAGTGATTGGTTGTGTGAGTAGCTCTATGGGTGACTGACTCAGTGTGTGAGTAGCTTTATGGGTGTATGAGTGGATATGTCAGTGGCTTTATTAGTGAGTGAGTAGGTCTATGAGTAGCAGTATGGGTGAGCGAGTGGATTTATGTGTAGATCTATGAATCAGTGAGTGGGCATGTAAGTACTGGTATGTGCCTGTGAATGGTTGTGTGGCAGTGAGAGTGGGTGTATGAAAGGTTCTATGGGGTGTGAGAAGGTGCTTTAGTGATTTTGTGGATGATGTCATCAGTGATGTCATTTGAGATGTCATCAGTGATGTCATCAGTTATGTCATCAGTGATGTCATTAACCATGTAATGAGTGATGTAATATGTGAAGTCATTAAGCACTGCATTGTAGGGGCACGAGTTATAGTTAGCTCAGCTAACTATAACTGCTGAAATTCACTTGTTTTGTATGAATAAAACCTGAGCCTAACTATAACCTCCCTGTAACCTTTGGTTTTTTCAGTGAAGTTCTAAGGTTTTTTATTCCATTTCCTAACTATAACTTCCCTGTAACATTTGTTTTTTTCAGTGAATTTCTAAGGTTTTTTAAATGCTAATTCCTAACTATAACGTCCCTGTACCCTTTGTTTTTTTGAGTGAATTTCTATGTATTTTTAAGTAGTAATGGCGTTTGCAGAGTGGTGGAGAAAGGAGCAGGGCCTCTGACCAGCTCTCAGGAATCCCTCTATGTGGGGCTTCCAGAAAGTACCAGGAGGGCTTCTTGGCCCCCAAGGCCCTCACCATCCAAGAGGACTTCATTCCCCAACCAGTAGTGCACCAGGAGGCGCTTATGCAGAGTGGTGAAGAAAGGAGGCGTGGCCTCCAAAGAACTTTTAGGAATCCCGCTGTGTGGGACTTACTGGCGGTAACAGGATGGATTGTTTGCCCCCAAGGACCCTCAGCAGCCAAGGGGACTTCATTCCTCAACTAGTAGTGCGCCATGAGACCTGTTTGCAGAGTGGTAAAGAAAGGGGCGGGCCAAGAAGACCTCTCAGCAATCCTGATGTTTGGGACTTACTGAAGGTAACAGGAGGGGTAGTTGGCCCACAAGGACGTCCTTGGGGGCCAACAACTCCTCCTGTTAACTCCCATTAGCTCCACAGAGCGTGATTGCTTAGAGGTCTTCGGAGGCCATTCCCCCTTTCTCCACCACTCTGCAAACACACCTCCTGGCGCACTGCTAGTTGAGGATTGAAGTCCACTTGACTGCTGTTTGGGGCCTAGGGGATCAAGGTGTTTCTACCTGCCCCCTTTTCTTTTTTTAACATTTTTTGTGGGACTCGGTTCAACTGAGTCCCAAGATGGCTGCCAGCACTACCTGGTTGAAGTGTTGGCAGCCCATAAAATTTCAGTAGGGTTTCAGTAGGGTGTTGGGCTCCTAGATATCTATATATTTATACTTAAATAGCTCTGAAACTACTGAACAGATTTACACCAAATCACAAAAAGCACGCTTTATGGACCAACATCTTGCTTTCTGTCAAATTTGGTGTAATTGCATTCACCAGTTTGGGCTGTAGTCGTATTCAAAAAATGAAAAGTTCCCATTGACATAACATGGGGAAAATGCATTTTGGGAACCCTCTTTTTTCTCGGCCCGTGCTTGATGGATCACCGCGAAACTTTCAGTCCTTGCAGTGGACTCATGGATCCTAAAATTTGATTGGCTGGCAACACTTCAACCAGGAAGCATTGGCAGCCTTCTTGGGACTCGCCTTAAAGCAAAGTCCCACAAAAAAAGTAAAAAATAAAGAAAATAGGGCAGGGTAGGAAAACCCTGACCCCCAGATATGGTGGGTCACACAGAGGGATGCCACCTGTTAGCAGCTCCCTCTGTGTCAAAGCAATGCCAGCTCCTGCAGGAGGCGTGGAGCTTCTAGGGACAGCTTGGACCTTGAGGCTCCCCCATAGACTCCTACTCTAGAAAGTAAGTGCCCTGGGTTGGACCAGGGCACACACAGTATAGGCCAAACCCCAGGGGATGGGGTCCCAGGGGCGGGAGACCACTCAGCCCCCCTCCCTTTAATTTAGTAATTACTTTTTTTTAAAAAGGACTGGCCCTGGGGAATGGGGTCCCCAGGGCCAGAATTGGCCCAGGGAAGGGGGGCCAGTTAGCTCCCCTCCGCAAAAAGAGAAAAATATATATTTTTAAAAATGCCAAGTTGCCGGAGGCCCCACCCCCTTTCTTCACCACTCTGCAAATGTGCCTCCTGGCACATTGTTGGTTGGGTCATTAAGTCCCCTTGAATGCTGAGGGTCCTTGGGGGCCAACAAGCCCTCCTGTTACCTCCAGTAAGTCCCACACAGCCTGATTGCTGAGAGGACTTCGGATGCCATGTCCCCTCTCTCCACCTCTCTGCAAACACACCTCCTGGTGCACTGCTGGTTGGGGGGGTGAAGTCCCCTTGGCTCTAGATTGTCCTTGGTAGCCAACAAGCCTTCCTATTACCTCCAGTAAGTCCCACACTGTGAGACTGCTGAGAAGTCTTTGGAGGACATGCCCCCTTTCTCTACCACTTTGCAAACATGCCTCCTGGTGCATTACCGATGGGAAGATGAAGTGCCCTTGGCTGCTGAAGGTCCTTTGGGCCGACTACCTCTCCTGTTACCTCCAGTAACTCACACAAAGCGGGGTTGGTGAGAGGTTGATGGAGGCCACACCCCCTTTCTCAACCACTCTGCAAACTCACCTCCTGGTGCACTGCTGGTTGGGGAATAAAGTCCCATTGGCTCCAGTGGGTCATTGGGTGCCAACTACCCCTCCTGCTATCTCCAGTAATTTCCACAGAGTGCGATTGGTATGAGGACTTCAGAGGCCACGCCCCCTTTCTCCACCACTATGCAAACATGCCTCCTGGTGCACTGCTGGTTGGGGGATGAAGTCCCCTTCACTACAAAGGGTCCTTGGGGGCCAATTACCCCTCCTGTTACCTCCAGTAAGTTTCACATGGTGCCACTGGTGTGAGAACTTTAAAGGCCATGATGCCCTCTTTCTGTACCACTCTGAAAACACACCTGCTGGTGCAATACTGATTGGGAAGTAAAGTCCTCTTGGATGCTGAGGGATCTTGGGGATCAAGAACCCTTCTGTTACCACCATTAAGTCCTTTACATCAGGATTCCTGAGAGCTAGTTAGAGGCCCGCCCCCTTTCTCCAGCACTCTGCAAATGTGACTGCCAGTTAAAAAAACATAGAAATTTACTTAAAAAAAACAAAGGTTACAGGTACATTATAGTTAGGAAATAGATTTTGAAAAACCTTAGAAATTATACTGAAAAAAGCAAAGGTTACAGGGACGTTATAGTTAGGGTCAGATTTCCCTTGTACAAAAACAGTGAAATTCAGCAATTATAGTTATCTGAGCTAAATATAACTTATGCCCCCGCAATGCACTGATTATGACCTCACATATTACATCAGTCATGACATGGTCAGTGACATCACTGATGATATCACTGATGACATCTCAAATAACATCACTGATGACATCACTGCTGACTCATCCACAGACCCACTCACACACCCACTCACACCCCATACAACCTCTTGTATGCCCTCTCACATACCCATATAACCACTCACTTAACCATTCACAGACCCATACCAGTACACACATACCCACCCACTCCTCCACAGAGGTAATCAAACACCCACTCGCTCCCTCATACAGCCACTCACACAACCATTCACTCACCCATATAGCCACTCACATAGCCGCACACTCACCCATGCAGCTACTCACACACCCACTTATTTATCTGCACAGTTACTCACACATCCACTCACTCACCCATACAGCCTTTCAACACAGGCACTCACTCACCCATAGAAGCACTCACACACTCACTCACATACCACCACATACTTACCTATTCATACATCCATACAAGCACTCACACAACCGCTCACTCACCCATACAGCCATTCACCCAGCCACTTACTCTCCAATACAGTTACTCACACACAACTCACTTAATGAAACACCCACTCAAACAGCCACTCACTCACCCATACAGCCCCTTATAAACCAAGTCACTCACTCATACAACCATTCAGACACCCACTCAGTCACCCATATAGCCACTGACACACCCACTCACTCACCAATACAGCCACTCACACAGCATCTCACTCACCCACACAGCTACTCACACATCCACTATCCACCTATACAGCCACTTACCCACCCATGCACACAGAGATACAGTCATATAGCTACTCACACAGAATATCTTAGAAGTAGTATCACTAGTAGTACTGCTCCTAGTATATTGATTTAACTCTTGTAGTAGGTTACTATATATGCATAACACCCATAAACTCTTTAAAACACTTACACTCACTGGTTGGTGTAATTAGTGATGCCATCAGTGATGCCACTGACCATGTCATGAGTGATGTAACATGTGAGGTCATAAGCAGTGCACAGCAGCTTCCCACAGCTCGGCCGGCCAGCAAAATTTGCATGTCCACGCCCACCAGAAGCGCCAATCAGGGCCCTGCTTTCACTATGCTGCACGTTGCTGACACGGTGGGAAAGCCAGGGCTACAGCAGGCACACAAGAGGGCTTGGCAGGCCGATATTGGGCCCAGAAGCTGAGATTTGGGGCTTCTGAGGTTCAAGAGCTGCCAGAGGCCCACTCTAGGGGTAGGCAGTGCAAGTTATAGTTAGCTCAGGTAACTATAACTGCTGAATTTCACTGGTTTTGTACGAGTGAGATCTGAGCCTAGCTATAACGTCCCTGCAACCTTTGTTTTTTTCAATATATATATATATATACAATTCACTAAAAAAACACCGTTTTCAGGGACATTATAGTTAGGTTGACATTTCACTTGTACAAAACCAGAGAAATTCAGCTGTTAAAGTTATCTGGGTGGTTCTCCCAGGGTGGTTCTCCCAGGGTGAGGCTCATCCATTGCACTTCGGATGTGCTGATCCCTGCGATGTCCCCAAATGCGGGATACTCAACTGCATATTACTTCACTCATGACATAGTCAGTGACATCACTGATGACATCACTGATGACATCTCAAATGACATCTCAAATGACATCACTGATAACATCATCCAGTGACTGGGTGTTTCTAAAAAGTTTAAGAATCTTATATATATGCACACCAATGTTTATTGAAGAATGAGTGGGTGTATGAGTGTCTGAATGGATGATTTAGTGGGTGCATGACTGACTGTATAAGTGAGTGATTAAACGTGTCTTAGTGAATGCATGGGTGAATGACTAATCTGTGTGAATGTCTGTATCAGTCTGTCAGTTGGTGTGTAATTGGCTGCATGGGTTGGTGACTAGCTACATGAGTGTCTATATGGGTTAATGATTGGTTGTCTGATTACCTGTATGGGTGCCTGAGTGTCTGTGTGGGTGTGTGGAGGGTGTGTGTGACTCCCTGCATGGATGTGTGAGTGAGTGATTCAGTGGGTTTATGGGTTTATGATTGCATCTGCGAGGGGCTGTATGGGTGAGTGAGTGTGCATATGGGTGTGTTGGTGAGTGAATGGATGTCTCAGTGGTATATGTGTAAGTAACTACATATGTGAAAGGCATTATATATGAGTGTTGGAGTATATAAGTGACTAAATGTGAGAGTGAGTGATTGTGACAGTGGCTGCATGGATGAGTGTGTGCTTATGTCAGTGATTGTAGAAGAGAGTAAGTATATGGTACAATCTGTATGAATAAGTGAGGTGGTGTGTGTGTATAACTGTATAGGTGATTGATTCTTTGGGTGGCTGAATAGGTGTTTGAGTAACTCTATGGGTGAGTGGCGGTGTGTGAGTGTCTGTATGGGTCTATGAGTGGATATATCAGTGGCTGTATTGATGAATGACTGCATGTATGAGTAACTGTATGGTTTAGTGAGTGGATGTGTGTGTAGACCTAGGAATCAGTGAGAGGGTATGCACTAACTGATATTGGTCTGTCTATGGTTTCTAGATTGGTAGTCTGTATTTTAGAGTGGGTGTATCAAAGGTTATATTAGGGTGTTAGGAGGTGCATCAGATGATCACATGGATGATGTCATCAGTGATGTCATCAGTGATGTAATTTGAGATGTCATCAGTGATGTCATCAGTGATGCCACTGACCATGTCATGAGTGATGTAATATGTGACGTCATCAGCAGTGCATTGCGGGGGCGCGAGTTATAGTTAGCTCAGCTAACTATAACGGCCAAATTTCTCTGGTTTTGTACAAGTCAAAGGTCAACCTAACTATAACGACCCTGAAACCTGTGGTTTTTTCAGTGAATTTCAAAGGTGTTTTTAAATGCTAATTCCTAACTATAACGTCCCTGAAACCTATGGTTTTTTCAGTGAATTTCAAAAGTTTTTTAATGCTAATTTCTAACTATAACGTCTCTGAAACCTATGGTTTTTTCAGTGAATTTCTAAGGTTCTTTAAATGCTAAATCTTAAGTATAAAATTACTTTAATCTTAGCTTTTTTACGGTATTTCTAAGTGTTTTATAGAATTCCTTTTATTTAAAAATGTTAGGAAGTATTTTTTTTAACTTTTCTTTTAAAATTATTCATAGTTTTTCTAAAATCTTCTTTAATAATTATAATCACTCTTTTAAAATATATATATATATCATAGACTACTAAAAATGTATTCTGTTATTTATTTGAACGATTAAAATGTATATTTACTTGAAATGCTTTTAATACTGTGAAAGTTGTTTTATTGTATTGTTATGATAACTTTTTTTATTTTTTATTTTTAAAAAGAAGTCGTACACCCTACGCGAACCTACACGATGGGTTCACGGATTCAGGGTGCGTGAACCCTGCTGCCACGTATTTCCGGGATCGCGCAGGGGTTGCGACTCCGGACTAATTTCAAAGTATGAAATATCACTATAGAAATTTTAAATATCAGTTTTGCTTAAAGACTTTCACTAATATACTTTAGAAAACAATTTATAAACAGGAATTTATACTTTAGAATGAACTGTATGAGATTTTACGAGTGCGCAACGTATGCACGTAGGGTGCGCAAACTTTGCCGGCACGTATTTCCGGGGTCACGCAGGGGTCGGGACTCCGGCGTAATTTTAAAAGTGTGAAATATCACTGTACAAACTTTAAATATCAGTTTTGCTTAAACACTTTTCACTAATATACTTTTAGAAATATTTTATAAACACCAATTATATATACGAAATTTTACTGGGCGCGACGTGTATGCGATGGGTGCGCGCACCCTACGCGACTCCATGTGACCTGGAAAGAAAGCTTTTGATTGGTTTCAAACTTTTTCAGTCTGTTAGAGGGAGGATCTAACACCTATTTTATTTCTCTTATTTTGGGTACGTCTTCCTGGCAAAACCTGTTTAATGCAGGCTGTTGAAATTTCTTTTTTTTGGGTGTGCTTTGACTGTTTTTCTTCATTCTGGCATCCAGCCATCCTGAGGAAGATCTCCAGAAAGAGCTTGATGATGTGGAGGAGCCTATAAAAAAAAGAAAGGAGAGTGTAGTTTGGGCTTTTTTTACAGTGCCAGAGGGCAAAAAAAAGTTGAACACAAGAAAAGTCACTTGCAAATTGTGCAAAAGAGTACTTTCTCGAGGATCAGAAAAAAAGTACTTGTGCGGAACATCCTCGATGAAGAAGCACCTCGACACAATTCACCCTGTTCATTTGGCAAAGGAACTCTTGGTGCGGGAGAAAAATGAACAAGCTGCCCAGGTTGACACCAATGTACCATCAACATCAAGTGCAGGAATTCCACCTTCACTTCAGCCACATATTTTCCCGGAGCTAGTGGATGCTTCCATTAATTGCAAAAAATGTGATGCAAAACTGTGTGTTACGGAGCAATGCATTGATGTTATTCTCAATGCAATAAAAACACACAAGTGTTAATTTTTTTTATGTGCTTCCAAATCTTCCTTCTCCTCTTTTTTTTCAAATAGTCATATTGGACTGTTGGATTTTGTTTTGTTTGAAAAAAAGTCAAAAACACCAAAAAACAGAAAAAACTGTTAGAAACTGTAAGAAAGTACAAAAAAATTCCAAAATTGTTAAAAAAACAAAACAGTTCTTACGGAACCACATAAACTGGTTAGAAATAGAAAAATTGCCTGAGTGATTGCATGAGTGCAGGGATAGTGTCTGAGTGATTGCAGGAGTGCTTGGATAGTGCTGGGGTGATTGTATGAGTGCATGGGTACTGCCTGAGTGCATGGAGGACTTCATGAGTACTGTTTGAGGGAATGGATGAGTACAATAGAAATGCCTGAATAATTGGAAGAGTGTATGAGTAGTGCCTCGCTGATTGCATGAGTGCACAGATAGTGCTTAGGTGGTTGCAGGACTGCATGGGTAGTGTTTGAGAGAATGGAGGAGTGCAATAGTAGTGCCTGAGTAATTGAATGAGTGCATAGGTAGAGCCTGAATCCATGGATGAGTGCATGGATAGTGCCTGGGTGATTGCAGGAGTGCATGAGTAGTGCCTGAGTGATTGCATGACTGCATGAGTAGTGTTTGAGGGAATGGATGAGTACATGGGTAGAGCCTGAGTGCATGGATGACTGCATGGGTAGTGCCTGGGTGATTGGAAGAGTGCATAGGTAGTGCCTGCATGATTACATGAGTGCATGAGTAGTATTTGAGAGAATGGATGAGTGCAACAGTAGTGACTGAGTGATTGCATTAGTTCATGGGTAGTGCCTGGGTGCATGGAGCAGTCCATGGGTAGAGCCTGAGTGCATGGATGAGTGCATAGGTACTGTTTGAGGGCATGGATGAGTGCAACAGAAGTGCCTAGGTGATTGCATGAGTGCAAGAGTAATGCCTGGATGATTGGAGGAGTGCTTGGGTAGTACCTGAGTCCATTGATGAGTGCATGGGTAGTGCCTGGGTAATTGACAGAATGCATGGGTAGTGCCTGAGTGATTTCATGAGTGCAGGGGTAGTGCCTGAGTGCATGGATGAGGGCATGGGTAGTATTTGAGGGAATGAATGAGTGCAATACAAGTGCCTAAGTGATTGAAGGAGTGCATGAGTAGTTCTTGGCTAATTACATGAACGCATGAGTAGTGCCTGGATGATTCAAGGAGTATATAGGTAGTATCTGAGTAATTGCATGAGTGCAAGATTAGTGACTGGATGATTAGAGGAGTGCATAGGTAGTGCCTGAGTGATTGCATGAGTGCAGGGGTAGTACCTGAGTACATGGATGAGTACATGCATAGTGTTTGAGGTAATGCATGAGAGCAATACAAGTGCCTGAGTGATTGAAGGAGTGCATGAGTAGTGCCAGGCTGATTGCATGAGTGCATGGGTAGTACCTGGGTGATTCAAGGAGTGTATAGCTAGTGTCTGAATGATTGTATGAGTGCAAAGGTAGTGACTGGATGATTACAGGAGTGCATTGGTAGTGCCTGAGTGATTGCATGACTGCAGGGGTAGTGCCTGAGTACATAGATGAGTGCATGCATAGTGTTTGAGGGAATTAATGAGTGCAATACAAGTGCCTGAATGATTGAAGGAGTGCATGAGTAGTGTTTCGATGATTGTATGAGTACTGGGGTAGTGCCTGGGTGATTGGAGCAGTGAATGGGTAGTGCCTGAGTGTATCGATGAGTTCATAGGTAGTGTTTAAAGGAGTGGATGAGTGCAACAGTATTGTGTAAATGATAGCATGGGTAGTGTCTGCCTGATTGCAGAAGTACAGCGGTAGTGCCTAGATGATTGGAGCAGTGAATGGGTAGTGCCTGAGTGCATGGATGAGTCCACGGGTAGTGTTTAAAGGAGTGGATGAGTGCAACAGTAGTGCCTAAATTATAGCATGAGTGCATGGGTAGTGTCTGTCTGATTGCAGGAGTACAGAGGTAGTGCCTAGATGATTGGAGCAGTGCATGGGTAGTGTCTGAGTGTATGAATGAGTGCATAGGTAGTGTTTGAGGGAACGCATGAGTGCAGCAGTAGTGCCTGAGTGATTGCATGAGTTCATGGGTAGTGCCTAGGTGCATGGAGCAGTGCATGGGTAGTGTCTGAGTTTATGGATGAGTGCATAGGTACTGTTTGAGGGAATGCATTAGTGCAGCAGTAGTGCCTGAGTGATTGCATGAGTGCACGGGTAGTACCTGGGTGCATGGATCAGTCCATGGGTACAGCCTGAGTGCATGGATGAGTACATGGGTACTGTTTGAGGGAATGGATGAGTGCAACAGTTTTATCTAAGTGATTGCATCAGAGCATGGGTAGTGCCTGGGTGCATGGAACAGTACTTGCGTAGAGCCTGAGTGCATGGATGAGTACCTGGGTAGTGTTTGAGGGAATAGATGAGTGCAATAGAACTGCCTGTGTGATTGGAGGAGTGCATGAGTATTGCCTGGCTGATTGCATGAGTGCACGGGTAGTGCCTGGGTGCATGGAGCAGTCCATGGGTACAGCCTGAGTGCATGGATGAGTACATGGGTACTGTTTGAGGGAATGGATGAGTGCAACAGCTTTTATCTAAGTGATTGCATCAGAGCATGGGTAGTGCCTGGGTGCATGGAACAGTGCTTCCGTAGAGCCTGAGTGCATGGATGAGTACATGGGTAGTGTTTGAGGGAATATATGAGTGCAATAGAACTGCCTGTGTAATTGGAGGAGTGCATGAGTATTGCCTGGCTGATTGCATGAGTGCAGGGGTAGTACCAGGGTGATTGGAGCAGTCCACAGGTAGTGCCTGAGTGTATAGATGAGTGCATGGGTAGTGTTTGAAGGAATAGATGAGTGCAGCAGTAGTGTTTGAATTATTGCATGATTGCATGGGTAATGCCTGGTTACATGCATCACTGCATGGGTAGATCCTGAGTGCATGGATGAGTGCATAGGTAGTGTTTGAGGGAATGGATGAGTGCAACCGTAGTGTCTAAGTGATTGTATGAGTGGATGGATAGTGCCTGGCTTATTGGATGAGTGCAGGGGTAGTGCCTCGGAGATTAGAGAAGTATATAGGTTGTGCCTGAGTGCATGGATAAGTCCATGGGTAGTGTTTGAAGGAATGGATGAGTGCAACAGTAGTGTCTAACTGATGGCATGAGTGCATGGGTAGTGTCTGCCTGATTGCAGGAGTACAGACGTAGTGCGTAGATGATTGGAGCAGTGCATGAGTAGTGTCTGAGTGTATGGATGAGTGCATAGGTAGTGTTTGAGGGAGTGCAACAGAAGTGCCTGGGTGATTGCATGAGTGCAAGAGTAGTGTCTGAATGATTGGATGAGTGCATGTGTAGTGCCTGGCTGATTGCATGAGTGCAGGGATAGTACCTATCTGATGATATCTGAAAGTTTTTAAATAGTGTAAAGATTCAACATTATTTTTATTAGAAATAAATAATACATAAATGAATGTTATCATGCATATTATATTGTGTTCTTACCTTTTTTTTAGTAATTTAGATACATAACTCTGTTGAACTATTTTAGAATAGTATTGTCGTAAACTGAAATAAAACACTTTTCAAACTTCCCCATTACCTACAGTAAAGAAGAAGAATTTTTTTTTTATCCAATGTAATGTATTACAGAAATTAAAATATTACACTTTTAAGAACACAATAATTTTAGAATTACATAACATTTTCAGTTTCCCTTTTTTGCTGTTCTCAGATTCTACGGAACTTCACCATACACAGTTATTTCAATGTAGTATCATCATACAACAGCGGGGAAAAAGCAATCAATGAGATTGTGAAAAAAAACAAATTACCACAAAGCATTATTTCTAATATGTGTACCTATATATTTACCTATCTACAGTTTCTAAATTACGTCCAACTTATACATTAAGTCTTTTATTACTCTGAACTACAATTCCTAAAATGTATACTCTCATTTATATCTGGTACAATATAGACAACAAATATATAAACTATTGCTTTTAAAGGCAATTTTCCAAATCCAATATCAATTAGCACAAATAATAACCTAAACACTATCTATAAAAACTGATTGTTTCAATGCTATCCACTTTCTGTTCACATCTTCCCAATAGGCCGAATAATGTATTCAATTCTTTCACTTCAAAAAAATCCAATATAAATTTGTTAATTCGTGTTGACTTGACATCTTCCCAATAGGCTGAATACTGTATTCAGAACTTTGGCTTCAAAAATAACAAATATGAATTTGGTAATTCATAAGGTAATCTCGGTTTAAATTCCAAGTGGGCATCATTGCAATGTGTCCATCCTTTATTACACTTCAAATACACAGTATAGTGTCCAGATGTAGTAGTAGGTCCATCATGGGAAATAATAGACACTGCTATAAAAGTTCTTCCTGAAATAGATATTTGATTTGCAACAAATATTTTTATTTTGGTCTCCAATTTTCTTTCATTTGCTCTGCAACGATATTTTCCAGATCTTTCTATATGTAATGTAGACAACATCTCTGATTTACAATGCGAACATTTCATATCCTGATTGGCTGTTTTTACTAATTTGTTAAAAGGTACTGATTTGCAATCTGGTATCGTAAAATATATGAATCGTTCTGTGTCTATTTCAGTGCTGGAAGTAAATGAACACTCTTCACATTTATGATCCAATCTGTAACTTACTCCAAATCAGTATTCAATCTGTATTCCTTCATGTTCTAATACTCCAAGCATAAACATTAGAAATTCTTGAGCATCTTATTGAACATTAAGAGTAAATGTCAAAGAACCAGTACATATATCCAAAAGATGTCGAACACCAGAAGCAGTATGGTTTTTACTTCTGTCAGTTACCAATTGTTTAAATACATGACGTAATAAAGAACAAAATCTTTTTCATGGTTTCCCATGATTTCACAATGAAGCTCTTCTAGATAAAACACATTATTCAAAATCACATTAGTATAGCAGTTGATACCTGAACTGTTTTCCAACTGGTATCCTACAATCTCATAAAGTTTCCATTTTCATTTTCTTTACACCTTCATGATTCTCTTCAATGGTTTTCTTTTTTGAACCTCAATTTAATGCTTGACATATTTCCGTTTTGGACACCCTACACGTTTTTCATATATGGGATATTCACCTGAATGAGGAGTATAAAGTCTTCTTAAACGATTGTACTCTCTTACACAATTTGCATCTGCACTAACCTTTTTCTCATCAAAATCAATCAAATACAAACCAGATAATGTTCTTACTCGAGACAATGCAACGTATGCCATTCCCTCTTTAAACACTGTACTTCCAATATTTACAAAAGCACTGTCTATACTTAAACTTGAGATTTATGTATAGTTACTGCATATGCTAACGACAAAGGAAACTGTTTTCTGCGACCATACAGGTCTTTTACATGCAAAAACGTACAACACAATGCCCAATCTGTCTTACCTCTTAAATCTGATCAAATTTTATCTTCAAAAATTCTATTTTATCTTTGTTCTGACAATTTACAAAATCAACAACTTTTCCCATTTCTCCATTTACTAAACCTTCTTCTACATTCAAATTATGCCGTAAAATTACCAGACAGTTTATACATACATGTAAAGTCTTTTCTAAGCCTGCAGTCTTAGATACAGACTTTTCCAAAGAATCCAATTTTGACTGTAGTTTCTCTGTGAGAAGAATAGTCACTCCTTGATTTTCAATTTTATCAATAGCTTTAATTTCCACTATTTGTTGTTTTTCCACTTTTAAAAGTTCTTGATTAAATGTAGAACACTCTTGCAGTGTAGGCATTAGGCAAAATATAGACTTCTTTTCTCCAAGCTTATTGTACATTATTTCAGCCGCTGTGTTTCCAGTTGTAATCAAGTTCCTCAGTAGCTGACTTTCTAAAGCTTGTTTACCATCTTTCGTCAAGACACCAATTCTTACATCTTGAAGAATATTTCCATAATGTTCATTACATGCTTTTCGCATATTCTTAATAAGTTCTTTATATTCAAAATAAGACCAAATGTTCACATTTCCAATACTTCCCAAAGTTTTTTAGTATCTTCATGCACAAGTGTTTTAAAAACAGGTTGCATTTTTACAGTAGTAAGTTGTAGTATATTGCTGAATACAATTACATGTTTCCTCCAAACAAAACATCGTAATTTGTTTTTTAAAATCTGTTGCATTCTCAAGTGTACAAAGGCAAGCATTAAGTTGGAGACCATGCTCACCTCATCAATGATTAGAAGTTTCATTTTCTTCAGTACTCTTGAGACTTCATAACAAGCTTCTCCAGATAGCTCGTGATATTCCATTTTTTTTCATGTTCAACTGGTAGCATGAGTAATCAATGTAAATTAATCCCTTTAATGTTGTGTGCTGCTAATCCAGTTGGAGCTGTTACAACACAAGATAAATGTGATCCTGTAGTTTTGTATACTGGTCAAAACTTTAATTAAGAAACTTTTTCCTGTTGCAGCTTGACCACTGATGTACATTAGAATAGGTTTAAAAGATGAGTATTGGCATTCTTTTTTTTCCTGTTGCAAACCATGTTGTATCTGTTCTGTCACTTGTAGATATATTTCTTTTTGCTCAATGTTTAGTTGGTCTTCTAACTTTTCCAACTGAATAATATCCTGTTGTGCTTGTTGCATTGCAGTTTCTACTTAATTCATAGCTATTGCTGCTTCATTCTCAATAATTGGTTGTCCCCGTGGATCTTGACTTAGTGGACCAGAACTTTGACTATCTCGAGAACTGTCTCTAGCTATTTCAGCTGCAATAGTATTTTCTTGTTCATTCTCATCATTTAACATTTGTAGATCAGTTGGGAAGATTGTGCATCGAATGCTATCTTACATGCATTAAAAGAATCTTCATAGCAGTCAAAATCTCCAGGTAATTCCGCTTCACTACGCTAAGGCTTGTACAGTTGCAGAAGTGCTAAATAGAAAAATTCCCTCTTATCTGGAGTTTCACAACTGGGTTTTCGGTGGTTAATAAGATTTTCTTTGGCATGTTTTACCAAACATCCATCACAACCAATTACTGCATATTTTTCTTCATTTATATTTTCTGAAATGTTTCTTTTAAAGCTATAATGTTGAATTATTTCACAGAGACATACGTTTTCCAGATATGGACTCCTTTTGGGATAGTATGTATCCAACATATTAGTTTTAACAATATCTGTACTTTCAGGTTCATTCAGTGCTAAATATTTGATTTCTTGTAATGTTTTCAATACTTTATTTCGTGTGCAGGCAAGACCTAAACTTATCCAAATGATTCTTCTTGACTTTGTTTTTTTAATTTTTTTATTTTTTTTTAATGAAAAGGTCAGGTAAAAACAAATATAGCTTATACATTCGTCTAGAATAATCCAATTCATACAGCGCTAAATATATACATATATACAATTTACATATTTAGTTTATACCCTTTTACTATTCCGCCATAGTAATAAAGGTTCCCATAATTTCATACCCTTCATCTTTGCTTTACGCCCTTTACATTTATACAGTGATATTTCCTGTGCACTAATACTAATCATTCTATGCAACCAAAGCTGGTACGTAGGTGGCTCTGCATCTTTCCACGCTGTTGCTATTAACAGCCGGGCTATAGCAATTGTCATAAACACAAAATCCCTATGTTCCGAATTCAGGTTTGCCCGGCTATCATATCCCAATACCATTAATGCTGGAGTAATCATTACTTGCTTATCTAGTGTTTGTGCCCAAAATTCTTCTATGCTTTGCCTAAGTTGCAGAAGCTTAGTACAGGAATAAAACATATGAACACTATCAGCAGGACCTATCTGACATCTTGGGCACTTATCATCTCCCCTCTTCCCCCATGCATACAATTTTGCCGGCGTATAATATAAATTGAACAGAGTTTTATATTGCTGGGCTTTTAAATTAGCAGATAAGAAGGTTTTTACCCCTAGTTCAATTACCATATCCAGATCAACATCCCCATCCCCCAGTTTCTCTGCCCATTTTGATTCAGTTTTTTCAATATCATCTGGAAGGGTTTTTAATAATTCCAGATAATATTCCCTAATTCTACTATCAAAACGTTTACAGATTTCTAGTAATGGGATCTTCTCCAGCTTATTAGAATCCTGAAGAAATTGTTTTAAACACCTTTGTATCTGTAAGTATTTATACTGTGTGTTATTCTTTACCCCGAATTTCTGTACTAAGTCAGTAAACGGCATTAGTTTATTATTCTGACATAGATCTACCACACTGATTATACCAGCATTCTCCCAGTTTCTAGCCATACCATCATAAATGATTTCCGGCAGAACAGTTGAGCGCCACAAGGGGGAATAGCGATTTTGCCTGGGGATCCTCAAAACTTTACTAACTTTTTTCCAAACCTTCCAGGCACCTTGAATACATTTGAACCTTATTTTTTAAAATAACTTGGTTCTACCTGCCTCAAAAAGAGCCCGTCTGCTTCCTTTCCTAAGGACAGTTGATATATTGTGGGTAAACCAGCAGGACTATCTCCTTTTTGGCCAAATAGAATTAAACCACCCATCTGTTGGAGGGCAACAGCCCAATAATAAAATAACATATTTGGCGCCCCCATCCTCCCCGTTCTCTAGGTAGAGTCAAAAAATTAAATGCGCGGCGTGTTTTATGATACCCCCATATAAATTTCGAGAACGTAGCACTAACTTGTTTTATCTTTTCTTCTGCTAAATCTAGCGGGATCGCTCGAAAAAGATATAATAGCTTTGGGAACATTATCATTTTAATAATATTAATTCTACCAACAATTGTAAGGTAGAGTCTGTCAATTCGTTTGAGTTCTCTAGTTATTTTCTCTATCACCGGGTCGATATTAACCGCCCATAACGTGTCTATTTGACTTGTAATATTCACCCCTAGATATGTAGCCACTCCACATCTTCGGGAATCTTGTAATTGACACTGTGATGAGCATATAATTTGAGTTTTCCCCTTATTCAATAAGTAGCCTGTTCTCCTACCAAATCCCTCTGCCATCCTTTCAATTTCTCTAATTGCACTCACTGGTTCACTTGTTATTATTGCCACGTCATCAGCATATGCTAAAATCTTGGTTTCAAAGCCCTTGGTACTTACAGGTTTTATTGCTTGATTCTGTACAATTTGCATTATAAATGGGTCCATATATAAGGCAAATAATATTGGTGAGCAGGGGCAGCCTTGTCGTGTTCCTCTGGCAATCTCGATCTTCCTTGAGGTATTACCCATTATTTGTAACTGAGCATAAGGCTGATAGTACATTGCTTGTAAAGCCCGAACCATCCGCGGACCTATTCCCCTATCTACCAAGGTATCCCATAAATACTGCCATGACACCCGATCAAATGCCTTTTCCGCATCCAGGAGGACCACAGCCACCGCCCTAGATTCTACTTCTGCTATATCTAAAATTGCAATAACCCGTCTAACGTGGTCTGTGGTCCCCCTGCCTGGTACAAAACCATGCTGCCAAGGTGAAATCAAAGTTAGTATAGCCCCTTGAAGTCGCTTAGCCATAATTTTTGAGTACAGTTTAGCGTCTGAATTCATCAGAGATATTGGCCGATATGACGCCGGCATTTCTGCCGGTTTCCCTTTCTTGGGAAAGATCACCACATCAGTTCCCTGCCATGATACAGGGGGATTCCGGTATACTGTACTCCCAAAAATAAATCATACAGCATTGGAGCAATTTCCTGTATCAGAATTTTATATACCTCTAACGGTATCTTGTCCGGGCCTGCTGCTTTCCCTGCTGACAAGACACCAATAGCCTCCTGAACCTCTTCCAGCGTAACTTCTGTTTCCATTACCTGCGCTGTAACTTCATCTATTTTTGTTAAGATTGGCCAGCTGTCTTCCCGCTCTAATATGCTCATTCCTTGCGTATCTACCTGGTATAGTTTAGTATAAAATTCTTCAAAAACCTCCATTATTTTATCTGGGTCATTTACAATTTGTCCATAATTATTCCTAATTTCCTGTATATTATTTCGAGTGCTTTTCTGCCTTGCTCGCAATGCCAATAGCCTACCTACTGTCTCCCCATATTCATACATTTCCCCCGATGGGTTTGGTATGCCTGGGCCACCCTTTCCTGAAAAAAGTTATTAAATTCTGCCTTTATTACTACTAATTTCAGCCTATGTTCCCGAATTTGTTCTTCCGGTTTCCCCTCCCTGATCATAATCACATGTTCTGCCTCCAAGCATGCCAATTTACCCATTAGTATATCAACCTCGGACTTTCTCTGCTTACGAACTCGTCCCACATAACTAATTACTTCTCCCCTCAATCCAGCCTTGAAAGAGTCCCATACCACATTTCGAGAGGCACTATACCTGTTAACATCAAAGAATTCCCTGGCCCAATGCTTAATATAGCTACAAAAATCTTCACTAACAAGTAATTTCTTATCAAAAGACCAAACACTCGATTGTCTTCCCTTACTAGTTCCTATTAGCTCTAATATAAGTGGATTATGGTCCGAAAATAACTGCGGGAGCTTCTTAATTTTAACGCTATCTATTAATCTACGCGAAGCTAAAAAGTAATCTAACCGGACATACTTCCTATGGGGATGCGAGTAATATGTATATCCTGGATCCCCTTCTTTTTTTCCTTCCATATATCAGTTAACCCGTGGCTAGATTGAAAATTAATCAATGCTCTATATACCCTTGGTTTCTTTCCTACATATTGCTTAGTCTGATTTTTGGTAGTCTCTAAATGTATATTTAAATCGCCACACACAATCATAGGTTCAGGCCAGGTCGCCAATTCCAATTCCAACTTCTCCCATATTTCTGGATCATCCTGGTTCGCCCCATATATGTTAACCACTGTGATCCCCATAGCTAACCTTACTATTACCCAGCGTCCCCAGTTATCAACTGCAACCCTCTTGGCCTTACCCATGTAATGCTTAGTATAAATTGCTACCCCTCTAATCATCGAGGTTTGGGTGGAACAAGCCACCAAATTATATCCCCTAATCACTAAAACATCTTTATTCTTCCACGGGATATGTGTTTCCTGAAAGCACATTACATCTGGACTAATAGTTCTAAGTATCTCATAAGCTCTTCCACGTTTGTGCTTATCATTCAGCCCTCCAACGTTAATTGTACAAAACTTGAGACTACTCATTTTGAGCTATACACAACAGTTTAGCGCCCTCCTTATTCATTTTTAATTTATATATACCTTTTATACCTGCCTTTCCTTTTTCAGTTTTCTGACCCCCTTGCCCTCACCCACTACCCCTACCCCCCAACCTCCCATCCCCACATCCCCCACCCCCTGTCTGCCCCCCTGTCCCCACTCCCCATGCTCACCCTCCACCGTGGAAGCTTCCAGACCTAAGTCTGAGTGTGTGATGACGCAGTGTAGCAGCATGATCAACAAAACCCCAATACTATTCTAGCTAAAAAATAAACCAAAGAGATAGAAGAGAAGAAAGCATACTGAAATATGGGCTACGTAAGTACCAGATACATTAAACCTCAAACAGCAATGGGTCAAGCTATTACGATCTGAGTACTTCTTATGTCCCCTTATTACTAATCCTCCAACATCCCCTATCCATTAATACTCTCACAATCTCTTATTGTACTCTATTCTAATTCCAAAAAAAACACACAAAAAAAAACCACCTAGCCCCTTATCTCCGCCAAGGCCACCTTAGCTTTAACCTCAGAATTATAATAAGAAGTACGGCCTCCTATGATTATTTTTAATTTAGCAGGGTTTATCAAATAAGCTTGAGCCCCTTTGGCCTGAAAAGGGGCTATCATCTGTCGCAGCCTCCAGCGTCTCTCAACGGTAATACGACAAAAGTCCGGTCTTACAAAAAAGGCCACATCCTCCACCCTCCGTTTAGCTTCTGGTTTGGCTTTCTCCCAAATGTTTTGTCGCAATAGGAAGTTCCCAAAAAATACCAGGATAGCCCTAGGTTTAACGTCTGGACCAGTTGGTTTCCTTAGATTGAAGGGGATTCTATGGGCGCGTTGAACTTCCTGCTGCCAATTCCACCCTTCCAGATCTGGAAATGCTTTGCTGAGAAGATCAACCATAAAGAGGCGTGTGTCTGATCCTTCGCGTCCTTCCGGAATATCAAAAAAGCGCAGATTATTACGTCGTTGGTAATTTTCCTGTTCTTCTAACTTCCACTGGATATCAGACAATCTAGCTTCATGTGCCTCCGATTGAGTCTGCACCACTGATACATCCTCCTCCAGGACTCTAGTACGTGACTCTAACTCACCCAGTCGTTCACTAATTGAGTTACAAATTTTGACCACTTTGCGTACTGAGCCTTGCATCTTCCGAAGGGCAGATTGCGATCGTCTACTATCTTGCTTAGCCTCTTCCCGGTGTGATGCGATTGCTTGCAATACTATTTCCAAACTTGATGTTGCGCTCTCCTGGTCCTCTGCGGCTGCCTTATCTGTTACAGCGCCACCCAGTTGTGTAGTTGGGAAATAATCCCAATTCAACTCTTCTTGCACTGTAACTTTCTTCCTTGCAGCTTTTTCTGCCCGACTCGACCTCCTTCTTGCTTTACGCCTAGATGCTGCGGAATCTACCTCGCTGATCCAGCTTCCGCTAGATCCTGATAGCGATATAGAGTCATCCACTGAACATGTAGCGTCAGATAATGAATAAAAACAATCTGCAGTTTCAGTATCATTCCCCTTTTTCGCGCTCATGACCTTGTTTAAATCCATTACTGGCTCGGCCTCGATCCCCTCACGCCGATCTCCACTATACTGTGAGGGATGTAGAGGTAGTTGATCCCTTTCTTGTACTCCCTTACCTTTCCCTTCCTCCTCTTCTTCAGGGTCTGCAGCCCTGCTCACCCCAGAGTTATCAATATCAAGGAGTTGAGGAGAGTCAGTTAGCAGGGTTAGTTGCTGGGAGATTGCCAAAGGGGGTGGGGGGTACTATCTATTACTAAATCTGTTAACGTGTCTCCATTGACCACATCATCCCCCTCTTCACTTACAGTTACCCCCTCATGATATGCCTGTTGTGGGGTATCCTTACCGCTAGCCTTCTCCTTCAAATTGTCCTTATTCCTTCGGTTGTTTCCTCCTCCTTTTCCATCCGGGCATTTTTCCACCCCTGCATAGAGGTACCAGCAAGTTCTCCAACTGAGGTGCCCTTCTTGGCCCCCTTTAATAAGTCCAGCACTGTGCTGCCGGGCTGCCGTTGTTGCCGAGTGTTTGCAGTTTTCCCTTTCGCCTCCAGGGTTACCTCATTCCGGTTCCCTTGACCTCGGCGTCCCTGGTAACGCGCTGTAGTATTTCCGGATTCGGAGCCAGTCAGCGTACTGCAGCCTCCAGGAGCTTCCAGAGCCGGCCCAGCCCCCGCTATCGCCGAGGCTCCGGTAGTCCTGGCCATGACTTTCGGCTTCATTCTACCTGGTGAGTGCAGCCCGGGGATGAAAAGCGTTTTGCCGCAAGAGAGTTTCTGAGTCACAGCAAATACCTCAGGCCGTCCGTATTTAAGCTTTATAGCCCAGGCTGCCACTGTCCCCACAATAGCCTCGAGGATTGTGCGTAATAACGGGATCATTCCTCTACTCTCATTACGGGGTTCTGCTGGAGCATACCGCTACAGACTGCAAGCGGTCACTTCAGCCGACCGCCATCTTGCTTCCTGCGCAGATAAAAGGTTCATTCAGTGCTAAATATTTGATTTCTTGTAATGTTTTCAATACTTTATTTCGTGTGCAGGCAAGACCTAAACTTATCCAAATGATTCTTCTTGACTTTGAATGTAAACTGCAGAGCTCAACCGATCCGAACATGCATAGGATACAATCTCTCGGTGGGAAAGCATTTTCAAGCTAAAGCTGTACAATTTCTTGCTAAGACTCTTTTCCTGTGAAATTTCTTCCCACAATTCTTTCATCTCTGTCTTTTCAGATTTAGTTATATATGATGTAACATAGCGAGCAACAGCAATTGAATTATCTGCAACATACTGAATAGCCATGTTTGCATTCCACATTGTCAAAATCACTGGATTGTAGCCATTAATATACTTTGAATCTTTAGTTCTTTTTAAGTTGTATGTATTCTTTGGAGCTTTCCGAGTTATTGTATGTCTTACTGCTGACATAAAACTATTTACTCTTCTTTTAGAAATAAGTGGACGTGGGAATCCAAAACGACACTTTGTATAAAATTTTCCCTTAGACTTGTATTTTTGTCGACAGTATTTGCCACATCAATGACTTTGAAAACCGTAAAACTTTCTGTCTCAAAGTATTTTCTCCTCCTTCCCTTGGAATAGCACAGGTAACATACTCTTCAATGAAAGACAAAACACTTTCATCAGTATCAGTTCTAAATTTTGGTGCATTCTTGATCCATAGTAGCATGTGTATATGAGGAGCACCTCTGGCTTGGTACTCCTTTCTCCAAAAGAAATCAGTAACTTCTCCAAGAGGTGGATTATTTTTATTGCAGATAAAAAACATCATAGCTTGAAACCTATAATCAAAATATCTGCACACATTTACAGGATCCAAGGAACATAGTTCTCCAGGTGTCTTCAATTCAATATTTTTTACCTTTGAATTTGCTTCTCGTAGAAATTCAAGTAAATCGTCCCATGCATATTCAGCACAGCTAAGTGTCACAAACCATGTAGGGGTACCTAAGTTTCTTAACATACATTTAAGTTCTCCATGACAACGATACCAATACTCATTGGTACCACTTTGACACAATATCAAATTTATTAACTGAAATTCTAACTGTTCATCTCTTTGTTGAACTTTATCCATGAATTCCTTTACAGAAACATGTGGAAGATGAACTCCTGTTTTTAATATATGGTTCACTGCATATGAAAATGCAGACAAATCACCTTCAAAGAGAAGATGAAATATATATGGAATACACTGTCGAAATCTTGGATCTACAATATTGTCAAACGGTATTCTGAAGCTGGAATCTGTACTGCTCGTTCATCATATCGTCCACCTTCTCCAGTGTGGAACAGCTGTGGAAAACAACGTGATTCTAAACTTTTTTCCCATACGCTCATTTGAGTTCTCTTCGCTTTCTTCATTTGAAATAATTCAATATTGTTTCCTCTCACTTCTTTCGATTTCAGAGGATGTATACTGTAATGTTCATAAATCTCTTCACTCCTTGACTTGTCCACTTTTTCTATTTGGCCACTTGAAATTTCTGTTTCATCTTCTAAACATATTTCCTGTTCATCAACGCTTACATTCTTATTCTATTATTCTGCACCAGATACAATGTAGCCTTCTGAAGTTTGTTAACCGCGTCGCCGCGATCGGAATTCCGCCCAGGTGCTGGACATTCCGATCGCGGGTGTGGTCGTGACGAGCTCAGCTCGTCATGCGCACACGCCAACCGCGCAGCATGACGAGCTGAGCTCGTCATGAGCATCGAAGGGGTTAACACCAACAAACTCTTGCCATATTTTTCGACTCTTTGTTGGTGCACCATTAACTAGAATAACTACAGGCTCACTTTTCTCCCTCTCTATACCAACAGTTTCAATATTTTTCTTAAAATCTAAAGGTAAGTACACAACTCTTCCTTTCAGACTTCTTTGTAAATCTGTTGGAGGCAGCTTACCTGTTTTAGGCTCCAAACGAACTATAGCCTGAAACGGGTGCACAGATTGAATGAGAATGGACTCATATGTATTTAAATCTGCCAGTTCCAGAGGAATAGCTACCAACTCTAACTTGTCATGTACAGGTCTAGCTGGCATTTTGTTCTCTTCTAATTTGTTGTAACAATATTTACAAATACGTTGATCAGTAGCCAACTCAAAACGACCTTCCACCAACAAATAAGCACCAAATTGCTCCCACTTATCATTGTTTTCCTTTTCACTTTTGAAATATAGATCAACATTCCTAGTTTGACTTCTATAGTGAGTATGTCGACAACAAATACAAACATAGGGGGTCATTATGATAGCTATTTTACACCGCCCGCATTCCATTTCCCCCCACCATATTATGATGGCGGGGGGACCCCGGCAGACGGAAAGACCGTCCGCCGGTTTTCCGCCGGTCTGACAGGGGACCGGGCGGAAAAGGGCTCTAACATGGTGGCGGTGTCTGCAAGACACCGCCATCCCTATTAGGATGGTGGCGGAAAGGCATGCGGTCTTTGCTTCTGGGGGCCTGTTGCGGGCCCCCAGGGTTTTGGGGGAGGGTGGGGGGGTGCACATGGGGGTACCGTACCCCCCTGCATTTGCATGCACAAGGTGGCAGGCACCGCGTGGTGCCTGTCACGTTGTGCATGCAAATGCACAACATGCCTTTTTCACATTGCGGCGGGTGCTGCTGACAGCACCGCACACCACAATGTGAACAATGTGGGATGTGCCCGCCAGTGTGGCGGGCGCATCGTAATTTGTATTGCGGGACCGCCGCACATATGGCGGGCGGTCCCTTTTTCCGTTGCGATGGCGGGCGGACTTTGTCCGCCCGCCATCATAATGGACCCCTAAGTTTGGTTTTTCAGATGAAACTATCTTAATCTTTATAATTTCTTCTGCCAACTTGTCGGTACTAATATCTTCCACCTGTTCTTCAACACCTACACTTATCAAGCTCTCACTTTCTCTACACTCCTCTTGTGAACCAAAGAAACGAAACTGTAAATCATCACAAACTTGTTTTACATCTGATACTGAACCATGCAAAAGAGCTGTGTTCATTTCACTTAAACATAATGCAGGACTTTTTACATAGTTGAGTCTCCTTACTAACTTCCGCATTTCTGAGTGGTGAACTGCTAACATTCTTAAATGAAGGAAAGTACTTTGACACACTTTTCTTGAAAGACAAGCCAGAGAATGACCTTGCAAGTTAGTATATGTTCTTACTTTACATGAATCTAGTCCTTGTAACATCTTAATCTTCTGTTTAAGACTTTTTTTGGCATATTCTCATAAAAAAACTCATAATATGTCAATAGATTCCTGTCGAATACTACAAATACTGCTACAATCCCACTTATATACCGGAGCTTGTGTACGCCTCCCTTGAACTTCTTCAACTATTACTTCTTCCACATTCCTAAGAGCCATCTTTTCTTTTGGAATTGCACAACCATCTTTCACTTCATAGCATCGACCACTTGTATTAACTGCATGAACTAATGTATTTTGTTGAAAATAGCTTTCTTCATTAAAGAAAGGCTCAGTACTAGAAGTGTGCTTCCATTCACCAGTATAAATTTTGTAAAAGTTACTTCTATTAACCAGTCTTTTTCTTTTGCTTTTCTCCTTCATAAACTGCATTGTTTTATTCAATGTTTTCATTGCCTTCAGCACCAATATAAATCATTTTCATTTCAATTCAAAAGCTTTTTCTACTACACTTTCAATCTGGTGCCTTTTCTTGTAAGCTACTAATCTTCTTTTATATTATTTACAATCTTTCAATAAAGTTTATAGTACTCTACTTTTATACATTCTCTTCCTAATGTCTTTATATTCTTTCATCCTTCTTTCAAAATGGATTGTTTCCCCATAACATGATTTTCCATTAATATGTCCTTTTTTCGTTTCCTTCCGATTCGTTGTAGAACTTTTCTTTCTTTTTTCCACATTTTGAAAATTTATTACATTCTTTAAGTCTTTTAACAAATTCTTTAGTTCTCTTACCAGAAGTTTATTTCTTTAATGTCACATTTTGAACTTCATCTAATTTCTGGTTTTCTCTCTCCTTTAAATAGTACTGGTTTTTTCTTGCCTTTTCTTTTGATCTTTTCTTGCCATACTCAATCTTTCTTACTAATAATGGTGAATATCTGAAACAAAAGAAAAGTTTAAATAGTTTCTAAAAATAAATTTATATTATTAAAATAATTATATACAAATATTCTCATCTATAAATAAACAAATACTTTCAATTGCATTGCAAAGCTATGTCAGACACTGCACAATTCCTTCATTTAGAAGACATCACAACCTCTGCAACAGAATGAGAGAGCAGAACTAAAGGATTTCTCTACTACTACCCAAACCAATCAGGTTCACATGTATAATACATCAGACAATAGATGTATAAGTAGACACATACATCATTCACAACACCATACTAGCCTAATCACTAATCACTAATCTGTTTCCTAACATGTCTTAACCCTCACTTTCTTGCTGCAGCTTCACCATTCTGCAACTATTTAGGGTATTTGGCCTAGCTAAATATAAAGCAGCAGTCTATTACATGTCTCAGATGTAAGTCTCACCATCTTCCTGAAAGCATGCATACATATGTATGTACCTTTTGCTAGCAGCATCATATATAAAAGAAATATACAAATAGATGTATACCTGTGTTTTATACATCTAGCATCTTCAGATGCATAACACATATCAGAACACATGTGCAAGTAGAGACATACCTCAGTCACAACACCATGCAGACCTTAAAACTTGAGACACTGTACTTCATATTTCAAACAGACACCTAGATTTCCACAGACTCATACAAAGTGACCTAATCACTAATCCCTCTGCCAACATGTCTTAAACCTCACTTTTCTGCTGCTGCTTAACCATTTTACTGCTACTCAGAGTGTTGATCCTAGCCAAATACAAACCAGCAACCCTTCACATGTCTCTGTAATAAGTGTCATATTCCAGAAAGCATGCATGCATGTGTCTCTACCTTTTGCTAATGGCATCATATATAAAAGAAACATAAAAAAAGGTGTACACCTGTGTTTTATACATCTAGCATCTACCGATACATAACACATATGAGAATACATGTGCAAGTAGAGACATACCTCAGTCACAAGAACATCCAGATCTTAAAATGTTACAGTCTGCACTTAACATTTCAAGCAGACTCTGAAAATTATGCGGTATATTTGAAGTGTACCTTTCCACAGACTCATATACCTGTGTTTTACATGTCTAGCATCTTCAGATGGATAACACATATCAGAATATATCTCCTGGTAGAGACTTTCTTCAATCACAACACTATGCAGACCTGAAAACGTCACAGAACACACTTCCCATTTCAAGCAAACACCATAAATTATGTGGCATATTTCAACTGTACTTCTCTAGAGACTTATAAAAAATAGCCTAATCACTAATACCTTATGTCAACCTGTTTTAAACCTCACTTTTGTGCTATACCTTCACCATTCTACTACTACTCACAGTGTTGAGCCTAGCCACATACAAAGCAACAACACCTCTATATCATACATTTTGCATCTTCAAATGTATAAGACATATGAGAATACATATACAAGTAGAGACATACTTCAGTCACAAGTCCATGCACACTTTAAAACTTGACAGACTGCACTTCCAATTTGAAAGCAACACCTAAAATGATGCGGTATACTTAAATTGTACATTTCCGCACACTAATACAAACTACCATAATCGCTAATCCATCTTCCAATATACACATATTACTATACACAATCTTTTTCAAACAACATTTAAGTACAATAAAACAAACTACAATACACATCTCTACATTTAATAATATATTTAAAACATCACAGTTCTTGAATAATTTTTAAAGATTGAAAATAAAGCTAATACATAATACACCTCACAAATTTATAACTCACCTTCCAAATAGTATTGTAGAATATGAAATATCAGAAACTTTTCTTATGCAGACAATCAATGTAATGCACCATTCTCAACAAGGCAAAACCAGTAATGGAAAACCTTCCCTCTCTTTCTCCACACAAATAAATGTAAGTAACAAATCACATTGCTTCCTACATTATTTCAAATTGTGAAACACATTTTTATTGGTTAGACATATTCACCCTTTCTGTCTTCTTAAACTGCCCAAACTGGTTCTGTAATTTTCTGGAGTCGCGGCTCAAGCAAGGTGCCGCAGTGTAGCATTGCGATGGAGCCGCGAATCCATACAGGAGTTCAAAAACCTATTACTAATAATACTAGCATTATTTTTTAAGAACACACCACTTCTAAACAGAGTACTGATTTGGGAAATCTTACTTTAATAACATATCACTTATATATAAATTACAATTTCATATATTAAAACCACAGTAAAGTTTCAACCCTTCCGCCATTCTGCTTAATCCCAGTTTACATAGTAACAGTTTCTGCAACATTCAACTGTACTGACAGGTCACAAGTTCAACATATTTTCAAGTTCACTACAGTAGCTTACAAATGCAAAGAGCAGGTGTGGTTGATTTTTGCAAAATATTACTTTATCCTATCTACTCTACCTTTCAAACATTTTTTAATAACCAATAAGAAACATGCTTCTTTTAGGAAAGTAACATGCATCCTATTTTTGAGTCTACAATGTTCATGAACAGCCAATCAGTTATCTCCTTTTTCAAAAACAGCATCTTCTCCACCATTTTAGATACCTTTCATTCTACCAACTGACTACCTCAGCTACAGATATCTTTTCATTACTTCCAGACATCCCTTCAAGATGCTTACAGTATGGATTGTTGGGCACAGCTATGTTTTCTGGTGCAAAAGGTATGCTGAATACAGAGGTATTGACAAAGACCTAACTTTGCAAAATCTGGATATTAAATGGATTGCACAGAGAGGATTAAAGTGGCACCAATTTATGCCTTTGGTTAAAACCTTTTTTGCATCTCCAACCCCCTGACCTCATGATTGTGCACTGTGGTGGCAATGACCTAGGCACATTGACTGGAGTAGGACTGGAAATGCTCATGAAGGAAACCTTTGCACAATTGATGTTGCTTTTCCTTCAAACTGTCTTTGTATACTCTAATATATGCTAAAGACAGAAATGGAAGTGGTCAAATCAATTCTGTCCACAGATTGAGAAAGCTAGAAAGAATGTCAATAAAGCTGTTTCTGTTCACCTCAGAGACTATAGGATGGGTTCCATCTATAACAACAATCTACGTTTTGATATGGATGACATCTACAGAAGTGATGGAGTACACTTCACAGATCAAGGGAACAGAGTCTTTCTCAACAACCTTAAGCTGTGCATCTGCACTTACATGTAGCTACAACAAACTCATAATGAAAACAAGGGCTCTTTTAGAGCCACCCTATAATACAATAGTGAATCTTACTTTGTTTTAAACATACATACACTTTTTTATTTTTTTTGTGGATTCGCGAACCCGTTGCAAATCAGCAAAAGCAGGAATTGAAAGTACTACAAAACAATACAATTTTTAGGTTTAACTTTTAAGTTTTAATTTTATATATTTTTACTAACTCTATCAATTTTAATCTTATCATTAACTTCAATCTCACTAACTCTATAAAACAATTTCACAAATGCAACACTACCTTCTAAATTATGTACTATTAAATTATTTATTTGAGATGAATCCGCGAATCCAACGCGACGTCACACGGGGGGCCGCGCTGAGAGCTGAGATGGAGTCGCGACTCCAAAATCGAGAGAAAAAAAACGCCCCACTTCCATTACTCGGTATCCACCCCGGGGACCCCATCCCCCAGGGCATGCTCTCATGTTGGGGACCATGAGGGGAGCCCCAATGCCCTGCGGCCCCTGCCGGCTCCCCAACCCTGCGGGAGCTGGCATTGCTTTTGGACAAGGGGAGCTGCAAGCATGCAGCTCCCCTTGTCCACAATCAATTTGCTTCATTTCATGGAAGCGAGAGCAGTTTTCATGCTCTCGCTTCCATGAAGTGAAGCAGAGTTTGTAATGACAGAGCAGGAGCAGTGCTCCCGCCCTGCCATTGCAAAGTGCAATGTCCCGGGGGTGGGCACCCCGGGACATTGCTGGAGCTGGCCCTGGGGGTTGGTGGTCCCCATGGCCATGGAGGGCTCCAGGAGGGAGGCCGCGCGGACCCCTCCCAACATGTATGTAGCCCCTGGGAGGTGGTGGTCCCCGGGGTCAGGGGTCCACAACGGACCCCCGCATTAACATAATTAGTGCCCCAGGGAGGTGGTGGTCCCCGGGGCAGCCTGGGGAGGAGCAGGAGCTCCCCCACACTTCTTTAATTGTATTGGAGCCCCGGGGAGGTGGCGGTCCCCAGGGCTTGGGGGAGCCTGCGAGGCCCCATGCCCTTAATTTCAGTGTGCCTCGGGGAGGTGGCGGACCCTGGGGCAGTGTGGGGGGGCAGAAGCCCCCCCTTCTTTAATTGTATTAAAGCCCCGGGGGGGTGGCAAGGCCCCCCGCCCTATATTAATTAAAGCCCCGGGCAGGTGGCGGTCCCTGGGGCTGCGGGGGCACCCACAGGCCCCTGCTACATATTAAATCATTGCCTCTGGGACCTGGCCCACCAGGGGGCTTAAAGCAAACTAAGTGCGGGAGCCCGCGCTTCATTTTTTTAAAAATTGTTCCGCCGGATTCACGCACCCTACGTGAATTCAGCCAAAATTTGTTTTAAAAAATGCTTTTTTTGGCCCTGGGGATCCTTGTGGGACCCCCTGACCAGGCCTAGGGGTTCAGGGTGTTTCTACCCTGCCCCCTTTTCTTGTTTTATGTCCTTTTTTTTTGCATCTCAGTTCAGCCGAGTCACAAGATGGCTGCCAACACTTTTTGGTTTAGAGTGTTGGCAGCCAATCAGAATCAAGCTCGTGCTCGGGAGGGTTCGCGGATCCACTGCAGTCACCAAATATCAATATTTTTTATTTTTGAATTTCTCAGGAACTACTAAACGGATTTACACCATTTGAAAAAAAGAACGCTTTCTGAACCAAGGGCTACCTTTTTGCCAAATTTGGTGTAATTCCGTTCAGCAGTTCGAGCTGTAGCTTTGTCTTAAGTTTCCTATGGAAATTAACGTGGAGAAAACGTGTTTTGGGACTCCCCTTTTTTCTTGGCCCCCGCTTGACGAATCACCCCAAAACTTTAAGACAGGAGATGACCGGAGCGCCCCATTAGTTTTGAAAATTTTGCGTTGATTCGTCAAACGGCGCCAAAGATATTGGCAAAAAAAAAACGCTTTGGGTCCTACCTTTAATTACCTACTGGTAACCGCCAGTAGGATATATATCTATTTAATTTTTCAGAACTCACATGGACCCACTGGAGGGTGAAATTGGGCGTGAAATGGACTACAGATCCCGACGTGCATTGCAACATAAACCCATAGGGGAGGCACACCGGAGGCCTAATAAATGACTAGCAACGCGAAGGATGGTGGTCAGCCAGCAACTACCTGTGAATCCTGAATGCCTATGAGGAAGGAGCGCGAGGCTCCGAAACGCGTCAGGCGAAAGGAGACATCGAATTGGAATAAAACACAAGTTCTTGTTGAAATAAATGATTTTGCCAATCACCTGCTGTAGAGTGCGTCTTCAATTACAGGGCAAACTTGGAAAATATAATTCACGGCGGCCTCAGCTGTGGAGGACTGCACCGCCCGGAGAACTGAGGTGGGGCCGCTGGAATGTGAACTGTTCGAATTCCGTTAGTGGCACAGCAGGCAAACTATAGAGGAACTTGTTTTTTACTCTAAGGCTCAATGGAGGGCTTGTACATTACTTTTCCTTTTAATTTTTCAGAACTCACATGGACCCACTGGAGGGTGAAATTGGGCTTGAAATGGACTACAGATCCCGACGTGCATTGCAACATAAACCCATTGGGGAGGCACACCGGAGGCCTAATAAATGATTAGCAACGCGAAGGATGGTGGTCAGCCAGCAACTACCTGTGAACCCTGAATGCTAACCACCAACAATGCCAAAATATTACTGCTTGGTGACTTTGACTATTGGGCCAATGATACTCAAGGTGGTCCCCATGCAAAAGATCTGAATGACCTTCTTAGTGGGTTAAACCTTAGTCAGCAAATAACTATGGCAACACATAATAAAGGACACATATTGGACCAGGTATGGTCAGCTAATATCACGCTATCTGCACTGACTATCTCTCCCTGCATTTGGTCTGATCATTTTTTAATCCAGTTTACTATCAACGATGTTGCTAAAGTAAAACCTCTTAGTCTAAAAACATCAGTAGCTAGGAATTGGAACAATATCAATAAAACGCACTTCTATGCCACATTAGCAAACACAGTCCCTGTACATCAGACGTCTATCAATTTAAGTGAGGAAAATTACACAGCATGGCTCACTAGGGCCAGCAATGAACATGCTCCATTAAAAACAATACGTTCAGTAAGACGTCATGAGGCACAAAGATGGTTCTCTTCCGACTTACAAAATCAAAAGCTAGCCCTTCGTCAATCAGAAAGGAAATGGAGAACTAGTTACTCTTTAGACAACAAAGAGAGTTATTTGACCCAAATGAAAGAGTATAAAAAGTCAATCTCTTCCGCGAAGGCTGCCTATTTCTCCTCAAAAATTATTACACTAAAATCTACACCCAGTCAAGTCTTTTGTAACTCTCTTAACTCATTCTTTATTGACAAAATCGTTACTATAAAATCCAGCATCCCTCATTGCCTTGTCCCTGAGGATCCACCTTTAGCGCTGGAAAACTCATGTTCCATTGAACAATTCCCAGCTATAGACAGTACGATTTTTTTGGACCTTCTATCTAAAGTAAAGTCGGGATCACCTATCGATAGTTGTCCGCCTCATATTTTGAAAGATATTTTTACCATCTTCCCTGGTCCTGCCTTGGCACTTCTTAATTACTCTCTGGCACAGGGCTGTGTCCCAAAAGCGTTTAAAGCAGCAACGGTGGTTCCCTTATTAAAAAAATCAGGTGCAGACCCTAGGGTTCTGACCAACTATCGGCCCATTTCCCTGCTCCCCTATTTGGCAAAAATACTGGAATCTCATGTGGCCAAAAGCCTCTGTACCTTTGTTGAACAGTCTGGCTATCTTGATCCAAATCAAGCAGGGTTTCGCCCAGCCCACTCCACTGAGGCAGTGATACTTACTGTTCTGGACACGCTTCGGAAAGAAGTTGACAAGGGCTCCCCCAGGTCCTGGTGCTATTAGATCTATCTGCGGCATTTGACACGGTCGATCATGGTATTCTGATCGACCGTGTCAGGACTGCCGGCATCAAGGGAGGGCATCTAACTGGATTGAGTCATTTCTTGAGGAACGCACTCAGTCAGTGCGTCTCTCCCAGTTTTCTGCACCTAAAATGGCAACGACATGTGGAGTGCCACAGGGCTCCTCGCTGTCTCCCCATTTATTCAACCTCTATCTCCTTCCCTTACTTCATTCTCTTAGAAACAGGAAAGTATGCACGTACAACTACGCAGATGATATGCAACTGGTGTTCTCTATCAATAACTCACCTGAGTCGATATCTGAATTCCAGGCAACAATGTTGCACATTCGCGACTGGATGAACAACAACCAGCTAAAATTAAATCCAGACAAAACCGAAGTGATTCTGTTGGGAGGTCCCTTGAACCCATGGAATACACTGTTTTGGCCGAGTGAACTGGGTTCCCCACCGAATACTTCTGTCTCAGCCAAAAGTTTGGGAGTGATTATTAATAGTGATCTCACCATGAAAGCTCAGATAGGAGCAGTAACTTCCACTTGTTTTTTTCAATTGAGGAAAATAAGAAAGATTAGGAGATTGCTTACATGGGAAGCCTTAATTCAGGTGGTCCTAGCCATGGTGATATCACATTTGGACTATGCCAATTCTTTATATTTTGGCATACCACTTTATCTCATCAAGAGACTGCAAATGGTACAGAACCAGGCTGCCAAATTAATATCCCAACAACCAAGATGGGAACACATCACTCCCACCATGAAAGAACTACACTGGCTTCCCATTCCACAAAGATGTGCGTTTAAGGTTGGTTGCCTTATCTTTAAAACTCTGTATGGTGCTAGCCCAAAATTTATATCTAGACTTATTCAGAAATACGTACCTGCACGTAGTCTACGCTCTGCACATAAGAACCTCTTAGCCATCCCTCCCTATAAACGGAAACGAATGGGAGGCTGCAGGTTTGCAGTATTAGCACCCAGTTTCTGGAACACCCTTCCTTTGGACATAAGAACTTGTACTGAATTTACAAGGTTCCGTAGACTTCTTAAGACTTGGCTATTCACCCAAGCGTACAACTAGTTCAGGCAATTGAATACAGGAGGCCTCAACAGTTCCTTAAGTTTAGCGCCAAGAAACCAACTGGTGTACGTGCGCTCTATAAGAAACTTTAACATTAACATAACACATGAGGAAGAAGCGCGAGGCTCCGAAACGCGTCAGGCGAAAGGAGACATCGAATTGAAATAAAACACAAGTTCTTGTTGAAATAAATGATTTTACCAATCACCTGCTGTGGAGTGCGTTTTCTATTACAGGGCAAACATATATATATTCACTGAAAAAACCATAGGTTTTAGGGACAGTTATAGTTAGTTGGACATTGCACTCGTACAAAACCCGTGAAATTCCCCGTTATAGTTAGTTCAGGTAACTATAACTCGCGCCCGCAATGCACTGCTGATGACGTCACATATTACATCACTCATGACATGGTCAGTGACATCACTGATGACATCACTGATGACAACTCAAATGACATCACTGATGACATCATCCAGTGACTGTGTGTTTCTGTAAAGTTTAAATATGTTTAATATATATAGGGAAAGGCGTAATGAAGAATGAGTGGGTGTATAAGTGTCTGAATGGATGATTTAGTGCGTGCGTGACTGACTCTACAAGTGAGTGATTAAACGTATCTTACTGAATGCATGGGTTAGTGACTAAACTGTGTGAATGTCTGTATCCGTCTGTCTGTTGGTGTGTAAGTGGATGCATGTATTTGCGAATAGCTACATGAGTGTCTATATGGGTTATTGATTGGTTCTCTGAGTATCTGTATGGGTGTCTGAGTGTTTGTGTGGGTGGGGTGTGTGTGACTCTGTACATAGATGTGTGAGTGGGTGATTCACTGGGTGCATGATTTGAAGAGTGCATCTGTGATGGACTGCTTGGGTGGGTGAGTGTGTGTATGGGTGTGTTAGTGAGTGAATGTATATCTGAGTGGTACATGTGCGAGTAGCTACATATGTAAAAGGCGGTATATATGTGTGTTAAAGTATTTAAATGGCTATACGTGAGAGTGTGTGATTGTGAGAGTGGCTGTATGGATGCGTGTGTGCTTGTATCAGTTATTGTATAAGAGCGTAAGAATGTGCTAGTATTTGTATGAGTAAGTGAGCTGGTGTGTGTATAACTGTATAGGTGAGTAAATGGGTGTGTGATTAATTTTGTGCATGACTGACTAGGTGTGTGAGTACCTCTATGGATGAGTGGCGGTGTGTGAGTGTTTATATAGATGTATGAGTGCATATGATAGTCCTGTACTAAGTGACTGTAAGTATGAGTGACTGTACGGGTGAGTGAGTAGATGTGTGTGTGTAGACCTAAGAATCAGTGAGTGGGTATGTAGTTATTGATATTGGAGTGTGTATGGTTTTGAGAATGGCAGTCTGTAATTTAGAGTGGGTGTATCAAAAGTTATATTAGAGTGTGAGAAGATGCATGAAATCATCACATGGATGATGTCATCAGTGATGTCATTTGAGATGTCATCAGTGATGTCATCAGTGATGTCACTGACCATGTCATGAGTGATGTAATATGTGTCGTCATCAGCAGTGCATTGCGGGGGCGCGAGTTATAGTTACCTGAACTAACTATAACGGGGGAATTTCACGGGTTTGTACGAGTGCAATGTCCAACTAACTATAACTGTCCCTAAAACCTATGGTTTTTTCAGTGAATTTGTAAGGTTTTTTAAATGCTAATTTCTAACTATAACGTGCCTGAAACCTATGGTTTTTTCAGTGAATTTCAAAGGTTTTTAAATGCTAATTCCTAACTATAACATGTCTGAAACCTATGGTTTTTTTCAGTGAATTTCAAAGGTTTTGTAAATGACAATTTTTAAATGTATTAATTGTTATATTTATTTTTTTGATACTGATTTACTACATTTTTTTAAACTATTTATTTTTAGATATTTTATCTTTTAAATTACATTGTAATTACATTATACATTACATTACAAAATATACTTTCTCAGAATGAATTACTTTAGTTTAAATACTTTGCAAATAGGCAATAGACTTTTAAGTACAGTAGTTACAGTTGTTGCAATGGGCAACACAATTTGAAACACAATGCAACATTGAGCTCAATGTGAATTTCTACTTAAATGCAAGTAGTTACTTTATGGATTACTTTTCTAACCACAGGACTGGATCCTAGATTCAGTCCTGGCACATCTCCTGTAAACAGTTGAGTAAAAGCGTTTTGGTTACAGTAGTGATTTTTAAGGAATATTATTGTATTTTAAAAGTTGACACTTAGAAACTTTTTCACATAGAATCACCAATGTTATCCTATGGGAGGAAATTCACTTAGCAGGTAAGTAGTGTTATCGTTACTTTTTCTTACTCAGTGGTGGATCCTGGATCCAGCACTGGTGCATCTCCTGTAAACAGTTGAAAGAATGCGTTTAAGTCATACAGGCGATTTTTAAGGAATATTTGTAGTTTGTGAAAATCGACACTTTGAAACTTTTCTGCTGAAAACCAGACAATGGATTCCTATGGACGGAAATACAAGTTACTGGTAAGTACGGTTAGAATTACTTTTCAGGGTCAGTGCTGGGCTAAAAGATGCAGCACTGGGTTCTCTCCTGATAACAGGTGAGTAAATCGGAATTCAGTAGTTCTGCTGATTTTAGAGGAATATTTGTAAGTTTCAAAAATCGACACTAACTTTTTCAGCAAAAAGCAGACAATGATATCCTATGGAAGGAAATTCAAGTTACTGGTAAGTACGGTTAAAATTACTTTTCAGGATTAGTACTGGGCTCAAAGATGCAGCACTGTGGTCTCTCCTGATAACAGGTGAGTAAATCGGAATTCGTAGTTTGGTTGATTTTAGAGGAATATTATAAAGTTCCAAAACTCCACACTTAGAAGAATTTCCAAGTGAAACCAGTCAATGTTAGCCTATGGAAGGAAATTCAAGTTACTGGTAAGTACGGTTAGAATTACTTTTCAGGATCAGTACTGGGCTCAAAGATGCAGCACTGAGGTCTCTCCTGATAACAGGTGAGTAAATCGGAATTCGTAGTTCTGCTGATTTTAGAGGAATATTTCTAAGTTTCAAAAATCGACACTTAGAAACTTTTTCAGCAAAAAGCAGGCAATGATATCCTATGGAAGGAAATTCAAGTTACTGGTAAGTACGGTTAAAATTACTTTTCAGGATTAGTACTGGGCTCAAAGATGCAGCACTGTGGTCTCTCCTGATAACAGGTGAGTAAATCGGAATTCGTAGTTCAGCTGATTTTAGAGGAATATTTGCACAATGGTGAAGGAAGGGGTGGGGCCTGAGGTGACATGTCTGCAAACACGCCCTGTGGCGCGTTTTAAGTTGGAGAATTAATTCCTCCTCAATCCTGAGGGTCCCTAGGGGCCAACTAGCCCACCAGGAACCTCCAGTATGCGCCAGGGGCTGCGTTGCAGAGAGGTGTACAGAGGCCACGCCCCTTTTACAACACTCTGCAACGCAGCTCCGTGGCACTTACTGGAGGTACCTGGTGGGCTAGTTGGCCCCAGGGACCCTCAGGATTGAAGAGGATTTAATTCCCCATCTTAAAATGCGCCACGGGGCCTGTTTGCACACATGTCACCTGAAGCCCCGCCCCCTCCCTTCACCACTGTGCAAACGCGCCTGTGGCGCATTTTAAGTTGGGGGATTAAGTCCCCTTGAATCCTGAGGGTCCCTGGAGTCCAACTAGCCCACCATGTACCTCCAAAAAGTGCCACAGAGCTGCGTTGCAGAGAGGTGTAAAAAGGGGTGTGGCCTCTGTACACCTCTCTGCAACGCAGCCCCCTGACGCATACTGGAGGTTCCTGGTGGGCTAGTTGGCCCCCAGGGACTCCCAGTATTCAAGGGGAATTTGTTCCCCATCTGCAAACGCGCCAGGGGACGCGTTTGCAGACTGCTGCAGGGTGGGGCGGGGCCTCCGGCACGATGCCGGTCTTTTTATTTAAAAAAAAAAAAAATTTGTATGGGTGGGGGCTGCGTGGCCCCTTCCCTGGCCTCTTTTGGCCCCGGGGACCCCATCCCCTGGGGCATGAGGATTTTCATTTTTTTTTTTATTAAAATAAAACGGGAAGGGGGCCGCGTGGCCCCCTTCCCTGGGCCTATATTGGCCCCGGGGACCCCATCCCCGGGGCATGCCCTCTTTTTTAAAATTTTAAATATTTGGAGGGGGCTGCGTGGCCCCCTCCTCAGGCCATTTAAGGCCCCGGGGACCCCATCCCCGGGGCCGGCCTTTCCGTTTTTTTTTTGCCAAAGTTTTTTTTTAATTTTTGGGGAGGGGGGCCGCATGGCCCTCCTCCTGGGCCACTACTTGCCCCGGGGACCCCATCCCCCGGGGCTGGCCCTCTCCGTTGGGGACTCTGGGGGGGTCCCCAATCCCCCCACAGTCCCGCCGGCTCCCCGTGTCCCTCGGGAGCCGGCATTGCTTTTCCACATGGGGAGCTGCTAAGATGCAGCTCCCCGTGTGGAAAAGGAATCTGCTTTGAATTTTGGAAGAGAGAGCAGGTTTCCCTGCTCTCTCTTCCAAAATCCAAAGCAGTTTGCTATGACAGGACGGGAGCCGCGAGGCTCCCGCCCTGCCATAGCAAACTACAGTGTTCCGGGGGTAGGCACCCCGGGACCCTGCAGGAGCCGGCCCTGGGGGTGGCAGTCCCCTGGGCCATCAAGGGTCCCCCTCCCTTCAATTGCACAGCCCCGGGGAGGTGGTGGTCCCCGGGGCTCTGGGGTCTGTAACTGACCCCCACATTTATTTTCTAAGTGCCCTGGGGAGGTGGTGGACCCGGGGCGTGTGGGAGCTGGAGCCCCCACACAGGTTATTAAAAATTAAAAAAAGAAGCCCCGGGGGGTGGCGGTCCCCAGGGCTGCGGGAGGGCGGAGAGCCCTCCCGCACCATTTTCTTTATAAAGCCCCAGGGGGTGGCGGTCCCCGGGGCTTGGGGGGCCTTAGAGGCTCCCCATATAAAGCATAAACCCACCCCCGCATGCCCCCGGGACTTGGGCCACCCGGGGGCAAAATACAATCGAAGCGCTTCGATTTGTTTTTTTTTTATCGGCTTGATCCGCGCACCCTGAGCGCATCCCGCCGATTTTTTTTTAAAAAAATGCTTTTTTCTGCCCAGGGGGTCCTTGTGGGACCCCCTGAGCAGACCTAGGGGGTCAGGGTGTCTCTACCCTGCCCCCTTTGTGCGTTTTGCGCACTTGTTTCTTGTGTTTTTTTTTTTATTCGGCGGGATCCGCGCACCCAAAGCGCATCCCGTCGTTTAAAAAAATGCTTTTCTGCCCAGGGGGTCCTTGTGGGACCCCTGAGCAGACCTAGGGGGTCAGGGTGTTTCTACCCTACCCCCTTTTGCGCTTTGCGCACTTGTTTCTGTCCCTCGGTTCTACCGAGGGACAAAATAGCTGCCAACACTTCCTGATTTGGAGTATTGACAGCCACTTGACAGCCAATTAGCATGCAGCTCGTGATCGGGAGGGTACGCGGACCCTACTCGGCCATAGATATATATGTGACTTTACTTTGGATTTTCTCAGGAACTACTGAACGGATTTACACCATTTAAGCAAAAGGCACAACACTGAACCAAGGGCTACCTCTTTGCCAAATTTGGTGTAATTCCATTCAGCAGTTCGGGCTGTAGCTGCGACTAAAGGTTCCTATGGAAAAATGAATGGGGAAAACGCGTTTTGGGACCCCCCTTTTTTCTCGGCCCCCGCTTGACAAATCACCCCAAGACTTTCAGGATAGGAGTGGACCGGAGCGCCCCAACAAGTTGGAAACTTTCGCGAAGATTCGTCAACCGGCGCCAACGTTATTTCAAATAGAATGTTGCGGATTTCATATGGAAAATAGGTCCTAACTATAACTATAACTATCTACTATCTACTGGCGACACTGTGTTGTCCGAAACGCGTCGTATTTTGGCTTCATCAATAAAGACCTGAAAATTGCCACTCATTCTGGAGTCCGTGTCTCTCTCTCATCATCGGATGATTTTCGAGGAGATTGCTTTGCTGTTTCGATATATATATATATATATATATATATATATATATATATATATATATATATATATTCACTGAAAAAACCATAGGTTTCAGACACGTTATAGTTACAAATTAGCATTTAAAAAACCTTTGAAATTCACTGAAAAAACCATAGGTTTCAGACACGTTATAGTTACAAATTAGCATTTAAAAACCTTTGAAATTCACTGAAAAAACCATAGGTTTTAGGGACAGTTATAGTTACTTGGACATTGCACTCGTACAAAACCCGTGAAATTCCCCCGTTATAGTTAGTTCAGCTAACTATAACTCGCGCCCCGCAATGCACTGCTGATGACGTCACATATTACATCACTCATGACATGGTCAGTGACATCACTGATGACATCACTGATGACATCTCAAATGACATCACTGATGACATCATCCAGTGACTGTGTGTTTCTGTAAAGTTTAAATATTTTTAAAATATATAGGAAAAGACGTATTGAAGAATGAGTGGGTGTGTAAGTGTCTGTATGGATGATTTAGTAGGTGCGTGACTGACTCTATAAGTGAGTGATTTAACGTATCTTACTGAATGCATGGGTTAGTGACTAAACTGGGTGTATGTCTGTATCCGTCTGTCTGTTGCTGTGTAAGTGGCTGCATGTGTTTGTGAATAGCTAAATGATTTTCTATATGAGTTATTGAATGCTTGTCTGAGTATCTGTATGGGTGCCTGAGTGTTTGTGTGGGAGGGGTGTGTGCAACTCTGTGCATAGATGTGTGAGTGGGTGATTCACTGGGTGGATGGTTTCAAGAGTGCATCTGTGATAGACTGTATGGGTGGGCAAGTGTGTGTAAGAGTGTGTTAGTGAGTGAATGTATGTCCCAGTGGTACATATGTGAGTAACTACATATGTGAAAGGCAGTATATATGTGTGTTGGAGTATATAAATAGCTATAAGCAAGAGTGAGTGATTGTGATAGTGGCTGTATGGATGATTGTGTGCTTGTATCAGTGATTGTATAAGAGCGTAACAATGTGCTACTATTTGTATGAGTAAGTGAGCTGGTGTGTGTATAACTGTATAGGTGAGTAAATGGCAGTGTGTTTAATTATTTGCATGACTGACTAGGTGTGTGAGTATCTCTATGGATGAGTGGCGTTGTTTGAGTGTCTATATAGGAGTAAGAGTGCATATGATAGTCCTGTACTGAGTGACCGTAAGTATGAGTGACTGTACGGGTGAGTGAGTGGATGTGTGTGTGTAGACCTAAGAATCAGTGAGTGGGTATGTAGTTATTGGTGTTGGAGTGTCTATGGTTTTGCGAATGGCAGTCTGTAATTTAGAGTGGGTGTATCAAAGGTTATATTAGGGTGTGAGGAGGTGCATCAGATTATCACGTGGATGATGTAATCAGTGATGTCATTTGAGATGTCATCAGTGATGTCATCAGTGATGTCACTGACCATGTCATGAGTGATGTAATATGTGACGTCATCAGCAGTGCATTGCGGGGCGCGAGTTATAGTTAGCTGAACTAACTATAACGGGGGAATTTCACGGGTTTTGTACGAGTGCAATGTCCAAGTAACTATAACTGTCCCTAAAACCTATGGTTTTTTCAGTGAATTTCAAAGGTTTTTTAAATGCTAATTTGTAACTATAACGTGTCTGAAACCTATGGTTTTTTCAGTGAATTTCAAAGGTTTTTTAAATGCTAATTTGTAACTATAACGTGTCTGAAACCTATGGTTTTTTCAGTGAATTTCAAAGGTTTTTTAAATGCTAATTTCTAACTATAACGTGCCTGAAACCTACGGTTTTTTCAGTGAATTTCAAAGGTTTTGTAAATGACAATTTTTAAATGTATTAATTGTTATATTAATTTTTTTCATACTGATTTACTACATTTTTAGAAACAATTTTTTTTTACATATTTTATTTGTCAAATTACATTGTAATTACATTATACATTACATTACAAAAAATACTTTCTCAGAATGAATTACTTTAGTTTAAATACTTTGCAGATAGGCAATAGACTTTTAAGTACAGTAGTTACAGTTGTTGCAAGGGGCAACACATTTTCAAACACAATGCAACATTCAGCTCAATGTGAATTTCTAGTTAAATGCAATTAGTTACTTTATGGATTACTTTTGTAACCACAGGACTGGATCCTAGATTCAGTCCTGGTACATCTCCTGTAAACAGTTGAGTAAAAGCGTTTTGGTTACAGTCGTGATTTTTAAGGAATATTATTGTATTTTAAAAGTTGACACTTTGAAACTTTTTCTCATAGAATCACCAATGTTATCCTATGGAAGGAAATTCACTTAGCAGGTAAAAACTGTTATCGTTACTTTTTCTTACTCAGTGTTGGATCCTGGATCCAGCACTGGTGCATCTCCTGTAAACAGTTGAAAGAATGCGTTTAAGTCATACAGGCGATTTTTAAGGAATATTTGTAGTTTGTGAAAATCAACACTTTGAAACTTTTTTGCTGAAAACCAGTCAATGTTAGCCTATGAAGGAAATTCAAGTTACCGGTAAGTACGGTTAAAATTACTTTTGAGGATCAGTACTGGGCTGAAACATGCAGCACTGAGGTCTCTCCTGATAACAGGTGAGTAAATCGGAATTCGTATTTCGGCTGATTTTAGAGGAATATTTTAAAGTTCCAAAACTCCACACTTAGAAGAATTTCCAAGTGAAACCAGTCAATGTTAGCCTATGGAAGGAAATTCAAGTTACTGGTAAGTACGGTTAAAATTACTTTTCAGGACCAGTACTGGGCTGAAAGATGCAGCACTGAGGTCTCTCCTGATAACAGGTGAGTAAATCAGAATTCGGATTTCGGCTGATTTTAGAGGAATATTTGTATGTTTCAAAAATCAACACTTAGAAGAATTTCCAAGTGAAACCAGTCAATGTTAGCCTATGAAGGAAATTCAAGTTACCGGTAAGTACGGTTAAAATTACTTTTCAGGATCAGTACTGGGCTGAAAGATGCAGCACTGAGGTCTCTCCTGATAACAGGTGAGTAAATCGGAATTCGTATTTCGGCTGATTTTAGAGGAATATTTTAAAGTTCCAAAACTCCACACTTAGAAGAATTTCCAAGTGAAACCAGTCAATGTTAGCCTATGAAGGAAATTCAAGTTACCGGTAAGTACGGTTAAAATTACTTTTCAGGATCAGTACTGGGCTGAAAGATGCAGCACTGAGGTCTCTCCTGATAACAGGTGAGTAAATCGGAATTCGTATTTCGGCTGATTTTAGAGGAATATTTTAAAGTTCCAAAACTCCACACTTAGAAGAATTTCCAAGTGAAACCAGTCAATGTTAGCCTATGAAGGAAATTCAAGTTACCGGTAAGTACGGTTAAAATTACTTTTCAGGATCAGTACTGGGCTGAAAGATGCAGCACTGAGGTCTCTCCTGATAACAGGTGAGTAAATCGGAATTCGTATTTCGGCTGATTTTAGAGGAATATTTTAAAGTTCCAAAACTCCACACTTAGAAGAATTTCCAAGTGAAACCAGTCAATGTTAGCCTATGAAGGAAATTCAAATTACCGGTAAGTACGGTTAAAATTACTTTTGAGGATCAGTACTGGGCTGAAAGATGCAGCACTGAGGTCTCTCCTGATAACAGGTGAGTAAATCGGAATTCGTATTTCGGCTGATTTTAGAGGAATATTTTAAAGTTCCAAAACTCCACACTTAGAAGAATTTCCAAGTGAAACCAGTCAATGTTAGCCTATGAAGGAAATTCAAGTTACCGGTAAGTACGGTTAAAATTACTTTTCAGGACCAGTACTGGGCTGAAAGATACAGCACTGAGGTCTCTCCTTATAACAGGTGAGTAAATCGGAATTCCTATTTCGGCTGATTTTAGAGGAATATTTGCACAATGGTGAAGGGAGGGCGGGGCCTGAGGTGACATCTTTGCAAACGTGCCCCGTGGCGCGTTTTAAGTTGGGGGATTAAGTTCCCTTGAATCCTGAGGGTCCCTAGGGGCCAACTAGACCACCAGGAACCTCCAATATGCGCCAGGGGCTGCGTTGCAGAGACGTGTAGAGAGGCCACACCCCTTTTACACCTCTCTGCAACGCAGCTCTGTGGCGCTTTCTGGATGTACCTGTTGGGCTAGTTGGTCCCCAGGGACCCTCAGGATTGAAGGGGATTTAATTCCCCATCTTAAAACGCGCCACGGGGCCTGTTTGCACACATGTCACCTGAAGCCCCGCCCCCTCCCTTCACCACTGTGCAAACGCGCCCCGTGGCGCGTTTTAAGTTGGGGGATTAAGTCCCCTTGAATCCTGAGGGTCCCCGGAGTCCAACTAGCCCACCATATACCTCCAAAAGCGCCACAGAGCTGCGTTGCAGAGAGGTGTAAAAGGGGTGTGGCCTCTCTACACCTCTCTGCAACGCAGCCCCTGGCGCATACTGGAGGTTCCTGGTGGGCTAGTTGGCCCCCAGGGACCCCCAATATTCAAGGGGAATTCGTTCCCCCTCTGCAAACGCGCTGTGTGGCCCCCCTTCCTTTTTCCTGTTTTTATGCCCTGGGGACCCCATCCCCCAGGGCTTTACCCCTTTTTTTTTATTTGTAATTTAAAAAAAAAACGGGAAGAGGGCCGCGTGGCCCCCTTCCCTGGGCCTGTATTGGCCCCGGGGACCCCATCCCCCGGGGCATGGCCTTGTTTTTATTTATATTCTTTGGAGGGGGCTGCGTGGCCCCCTCCTCTGGCCATTTAAGGCCCCGGGGACCCCATCCCCCGGGGCCGGCCATTCCGTTTTTTTAATTTTATTTATTTATTTTTTTGGGGGAGGGGCCGCGTGGCCCCCTCCCGGGCCTACTTGCCCCGGGGACCCCATCCCCCGGGGCCTGGCCTCTCGTTGGGGACTGTGGGGGTCCCCAATCCCCCACAGTCCCGCCGGCTCCCCGCGTCCCTAGGGTGCCGGCATTGCTTTACACATGGGGAGCAGCTAACATGCTGCTCCCCATGCGTAAAGCAATCGGCTTTGGATATTGGAAGAGAGAGCAGGTTTCCTGCTCTCTCTTCCAATATCCAAAGCAGTTTGCAATGACAGGACGGGAGCCGCGAGGCTCCCGTCCTGTCATTGCAAACAGCAGTGTCCCGGGTAGGCACCCCGGGACACTGCAGGAGCCGGCCCTGGGGGTGGTGGTCCCCAGGGCCATCAAGGGCTCCAGGAGGGGGCCGCGCGGCCCCCTCCCATTCAGTACACAGCCCCGGGAGGTGGTGGTCCCCGGGGCTCTGGGAGTCCGTAACGGACCCCCATATTAAAATGTTTAGTGCCCCGGGGAGGTGGTGGTCCCCGGGGCGTGTGGGGGCTGGAGCCCCCACACAGGTTTAATAATTTTTTTAAAAAGCCCGGGGAGGTGGTGGTCCCCGGGGCTGCGGAGGGCTCAGAGCCCTCCCGCACCATTTTTCAAAAAGCCCCGGGGGTGGCGGTCCCCGGGGCTTGGGAGCCCTTTGAGGCCCCCACACGTTAAATTATCCCCCACCATGCCCCCGGGACTTGGGCCACCCGGGGCCAATTAACATCGAAGCGCGGAGACCGCGCTTCGATTTCGGCAGGATTCGCGCACCCTGAGCGCATCCTGCCGATTTTAAAAAAAAAAATTTTTTTGCCCAGGGGGTCCTTGTGGGACCCCTGAGCAAACCTAGGGGTCAGGGTGTTTCTACCCTCCCCCTTTGTGCGCTTTGCGCACTTGTTTCTGTCCCTCGGTTCTACCGAGGGACAAAATGGCTGCCAACATTTCCTGAATCGGAATGTTGACAGCCAGCTGACAGCCAATTAACATGCAGCTCGTGATCGGGACGGTGCGCGCAGGGTGCGCTCAGGGTGCGCGAATCCTCCGTGCCCATAGATATATATGTACTTTTACTTTTTGATTTTCTCAGCAACTACTGAACGGATTTACACCATTTAACAAAAGGGTTCTTTCTGAACCAAGAACTACCTCTTTGCCAAATTTGGTGTAATTCCGTTCAGCAGTTCGGGCTGTAGCCGTGTCTAAAGTTTCCTATGGGAAAATGCATGGGGAAAACGCGTTTTGGGACCCCCTTTTTCTCGGCCCCCGCTTGACGTATCACCCCGAGACTTTCAGGGTAGGAGCGGACCGGAGCGCCCCACGAAGTTTGAAAATTTCGCGAAGATACGTCAACCGGCAAGAGAGTTATTTCAAATAGAATGTCGCGGATTTCCTATGGATAATAGGTTGTAACTATAACTATCTACTGGCGACCGCCAGTAGATAATAAATATATATATATATATATATATATATATATATATATATATATAAATCTTCGGTGTGGCTTTGTGGCTAGCTTCCTGACCGCCGGTGATGCAGGTAATAAGTGAATACCACGCACGCCTCTTTAAATATCCAAAGCCTCCTCTCCACATCCGAAAAAAGCCTGCACTCACGTTCAGTTAGGAATACCGTATTTATTAACTGGCAGCATTCATTTTGGAAAATAAGTAACAGGAACGCGTTTCGGCTGTCCTTGCAGCCTTTGTCAACCTGAGAAGTGCACATATTGCTAATTACGACCATGGTGTTGCTAATTACGAGTTACGACCCTGCATCGACATGAAAAAGTTACTGCTGCTTTCTCAAGCTTACAATTTAAAAGGTACATTATTATTTCTGAGCAAACGCCTGTGGTAAAGCAAAATATTTCATTTACCTGTTCAGCAGTTTTAAAATTGCAAGACATGAATGTCATATTTTCTCAAGTTCATGAGCGCTGCAGTCTTTGAAAAATTAATGTCACTATTATGACCACTTTGCAACTGTCTGAAGTGCTGGCACGCATTATTGTGTGCACTTCAAATAATCATGCAGGTGAGTATATCTCAATTGTCCAATGTCTATTACTGGCCCGCACTTCAAGTTGTTCCTCTCAGTGATGGTAAACAATCCTTTATGTTTGCAGTGCTTATCTTCTTATTGGCGAAAACTGCCGAAGTTGTTGATTCAATAAAACAAGTGCTGCCCTTGTAATTATAATGTTCCATTTGAATGCGCTGTTGACCATAAATTAGCAACTGCGCCCGGCTCCGAGAATACACGTAATCCAATGTAAGGGCTCCCTGCATAGCTCAAGTCCCCGCCAAGGGCAGCCATCAGACTCCCAGCACCAAACCCTCACCTCTGCTGTTAGCCATTTCCATTGTAGCTTTTCCTGTGTTTCTCGGGGGCTAGCCATCGTAAATACAAATCCTTGGTGTGGCTTTGTGGCTAGCTTCCTGACCGCCGGTGGTGCAGGTCAGAAGCGAATACCACGCACCCCTCTTTAAATATGCAAAGCCTCCTCTCCACATCCGAAAAAAGCCTGCACTCACGTTCAGTGAGGAATACCGTATTTATTAACTGACAGCATTCATTTTGAAAAATAAGTAACAGGAACGCGTTTCGGCTGTCCTTGCAGCCTTTGTCAATATATTAATAATTATTAATATTAATTATATATATAAGTATAGTCGTAGTATTCAATCCACACTGTTTCACCACATCCATGAAAAACAAACTGCGCTCACTTGTGAGTGCTGCAACACCAACATTTACGCATCAGTCAGCTAACAGGCCAGCGTGTTTCGGCCTACAGCCTTCCTCACAGGTCTGTGTTCAATCACATCAGTTTTCATAGTAATACATTTAAAATATATAAAAAATTAATATAATGTAAAATAAATATTTGTATTAATCATGCTACACTATATGTATACATATATGCATATATTAGTATATGTATGTAAATATAAACACATATATGTGTTTATGAGTTTATATAACTATATATTTAAAAATAGTATTAACCCCTTCCATGCGGCGCGAATTTTCGCGCTGTGCGGGGGTTTGCATTAGCGGGCGGGGATTCTGACGGCTCCCGGCCGTCGTGAGCACACGCCAACCGTGACGCATGATGGCCGGGAGCCGTCATGAGCATACAAGGGGTTAAATATTAATGACATTTATTTAATTTACACTATAATAAAATTATTTATTAAAATATCTGACATTTAGGGGCTCATTACGATGGCGGGCGGAAGCACAACCGCCGTGCTGGCGGATGCAAAAACCACCAGTTACCGCCGGCACGCAGCAGTCCACACGCCCGTCCAATTACGGTGCGAAAAGTAGGCCAAACACCGCCGGCAAGCCAGCAACACCGTCCGCCATCAAAGTGCGCCCGTACACGTAGCGGCGCAGCCCAACTGACACACACCGTCCGACGAAACACGTCCCGCCCGGCGTATAAATTACGATGCCGCAAACAAACGGCTCCCACGGCTAAGAGACACCGCACGTGAAAGAGAGGCGGTAACACGGACGCAGAGCACGGACAACGAAGAAGCGGCACCCCGAGCATGAATCCAGCACTGCAGGCCCTTCCCATGCTTCTGCTGATGCACCACCAAGGACGCAACGTACCGCGGAGACGCAGGTAGGCACACACACAACAAGTGCACGCAAACAGCACACACAGTGCAAGGGCGGAAAAAGCGGACAACCCCCACCAGCGCGTGTACACTACACATCCACCATTGCATCCACATATGACACACAGGCCAAATCGTAACATCGCGGAACACATGTGTACACACCACCTGGGACTAGGAACCAACCACCCCGTCACGGCCCCAAAGCGCCGATGACGCCGCCACACATGCGCACAACGCAGAGGCCAACCGCAGCGCCATGCATGCGTCGCACACAGACACAGGGACACAACCAAGCAGCACACACATCAGCCCCACCCCGAACGCACATGACACGTGACAGGCCTGCCACAGACATGTCCCCAACGCCCAATTCACGGACAACACCCAACGCCACACAACCGACGCACACATGTCAGTGAAGTCACGCAACAGCAGGACACACCCCAGTGTAACAAACATGGCGTAGCACACAGCGGCGGCCACACCAACTAGGAGAAGCAGGGCCCCTTCGGGAAGAGGAACGCCAGTACCACACTGAAAAACCCATACCACCCTGCACATATGAACAAGACATATAAAACGGAACACCAAAGAGCACGGGGACCGACAACAGGTGGCCCAAGAATAACATTCACACACAAGGCCCAACGCAGAGCGGAAAGGCAGCCTGCCGCCCACACAAGGGAGAGCAGACAGCACTGAATGACCTTCCATTCCAACTCCGAAACCACAGCCCTACGACAGAAGCCGGTGAATACAGCCATTGTCCAAGAATAGACCAACACAGGCATGCCAAGGAGACCGACCACAGGGCAGATAGCGCATATCACAGAAGCACACAACGGACGGGGAAGAAAGAAGAAAACACTCCCCCATGTCGGCCACATGCAAGTTAATTGGAAGGAGTCACACATCACTGACCTTGAACTGTCTGAGAAGCATGTGGGAAGAGGGCCCGTGTCCTCCAAACAAGCAAACAGAACACAAGTCCTGTCTCCCTACGACTACACAGAGCTCACAGCAACCTCGGAGCGTGCACATTGCAGACTGCACACACAGCCGGAGCACGCCACCACAACGCACCGCTGCGAAATGGCAACCGCAACACACCTACCCAACTACGCCGAACAGCTCAAGCTGTACAAAACCAACCTGTTTCATACATTGGGATGCGATCTCCTGTCCCTGCTGAACGTAAGTTACCGACTGACTTACCGCATCACATTGTTCAGCTGCGTCATGCCCGTCTTCTACTGTCGGAGGTGTCCCTACCAGCATCCCGTCGAGATATGCCTCTCCAACCCGGCATGTCTGAAGGCGGACCTGCTACCACTACTCCTCCCTCTGGACGCACACGACAGGGCCTGCTCTGCCTATGGGGGCATGGCGTATGTGGCCAACATCGCACCCGCACTGAAATGGGACCACTGTGCCTCCACACGATGGATCATCGAGAACAGCTACATCGAATGTCACCCAGCATGCCCCATCATGGTCCTCCAAGGGACAACTTACGAACAACACCTTGACAGCCACCATCCGCTACATTGGCTGGCAAACATGTACACCACCAATGACATGGAAGCCCTGCTGGACGGCATCGCATACCTGACAACCTGTAAATACGTCGGACCACAACGCAGGTTCCCCGAGTGACCTATGATGTCCAACCCCGCACCCATGCTTAGCTTCCGCACGGACTGGCCAGTCACCACCACAACAGCCATACCAAACGACCGGCAACTGTAACCACACCATCAACGACATCGCCATGACATCGGATATGACCGGGACATGCACACTGTTCCCCATCACATCCAGGAACACCGCATGCATCGTGGGAGGCAGTGGCATGGGCTCTGTGTATCGCACCCACATGGACGGAACTGCACGAACAACCAGGACACGACATGGATCCAGCGCCCATGGACACACACACCGCTCAGTGGACATGAATAGGTCGCCTGGAGTCTGTGGGTGCTGCACCCCTCCCACCCCCGCCCCGGGAATCCCATACCAGGACCTTTGCATGGACGTCAAGTGCATACAACAACAACACGACCCCAGTGACTGTGACATGTCCAGTAACCACCACAGTGCAACAACAAGTGGCACGCCGCTGCATGCACGCAAGCACATGCCCTGATGTCATCTCACATGCACGCGTGCATGAGGAACAACCGCAGCAAACCTGTCACATGGAACTGAGATGGACTGTGCCCATGATGCCAAGCGGTCTGGTAGGCTACATGTATACCGTCTGTGTCAAAGTCCGCAGCTCCGCAGCTATACGAAAATGTACATTAGCACAGCCTTGGCCAAGCAGATGTCACTCTGAAGCCCACATCCCACATGCAACAGCCAATCACATGTAACCCCACACCCTATCCCATTTGCAATCATGCTCAGTATATCCTCAACATGTATTCCGCTGCCAGTAGTGTCCACTATACTGCATCACAGAGGACAGAAGACTCAATATAATGTTTGAAACCAAAACTGTCTCCGCTGACTCATTTCACAAGTACGAATGAGAGAGGATGAGAGTATGTGAAGTACACGGCAGTCGTGACATGACCATGTAGTCCACTGGTATTGGATGTCAACGCAAATGAGTAGCACAACTGTGGAAGACACACATGTGTCGTGTGAAGTCGTATGGACGCAGTGCTCAGGTGGGTGGGTGTGACGGGTAGATGCGCACATGCCAAGTTGGAGCACGCCGTGTTGGGAGGGGTCATGAACAGTACACCACCGCTTCCCTGGGCATTGTGAGAGGACACCTGTCAGGGGGAGTGAACACGTGTGTGCACAGCAGCCGGGCACACGTACAAAGCGGTACCAGGCGCACCTCAGCCCACCCTCTGTGGACAAGCTGGATCCTGTTGTGCGCCCGCCATGCCCCTTGACAAGGCACACACAGCCCCAGTCGACCAGGTGTAACCCCAACATAGTCAATCCGCACAGGCGATACAGGGCACGGGATGGCAGTGGAGCATGGTGTGTGAGAGGTCTCCTCGCGCTCCTCCTGGTCATATCACGCAGGCAATAGAACCTCAACGTCTAGCATGGCAAAAAGTCAAATGGAAGTGTAGGGGGACGCACCACAGCACGAGCAGCACTGACGTCACGGGAGGTGGCTCGCACCATCCCATCCATTGCCCATCATACCAACCACGCCACATGCCATTGCGACTAAGTGCAAGCGCGTGCGCCACCACCCCGAGCCCTCCCCATAGAGGCCAAAGAGTGAATGTGTGGGCCATCAGCCACAGACGGACGCGGCCTGGCCGCAAGGGCAGCCACAGCCACTGGGTGTCGCAGGTGGCGGATCCGGAAGGCGAAGACTGTGATGCATAGTCCATGCAGGCCGGGTCTCCATTTGGGGCACCACGCAGGTGGACGGCGTCCCGCCACACATCATACCCTGAGACAGCCCACTCGTGCAACTGGACCCACACATACACTCCTTGCCCTCTCTGGTGCGAGCTTGGGGCTGCCTGTTCAAGCGCTAGCCTCGCAGATGAGCATGCATATTGGGGGGCGAGGGGAGGACATGAGGGCTGGGGCGAAGATGACTGCATCACTGTCAGTTAGTACAAGGGATGACCCAGATGTGGAAAGGAAGAGACGTGTCCCGTGTGTACTGCAACTAGTCGCCAATCCAACTACCCCCATGTCCGGAATGTAAGCCCGCACCTAGGCCCGCCCATCCGCCACATCGAACATACCACCAGCACGACAACCTTCCCATTCGAAACACTGACTGGGGGTGGCGACCAGTGAACAATCATGTGTAGCCTACCCACGCGTACATGTGGGCCCTCCATGATCCATGTCACCTGCGGCAAAGACATGACATGCGCAATGAGGGAAGTGAGGAGAGCTGTCCGCCCCATGCACAGAAGGTGCATCAGCTCCACAGACCCAGCAGCGAGTCCAGCAGGGGTCACATGTGCAGGGGCAGCTGTGCCTGGTGTGAAGGCACATGCATATAGACAGCACATCGACCAATGTGTAGTCTGCCCACATCCACAGTCCATCATCATGTGGACATAGGAATTGAACACAGGGCAACACATCTTAGTTGGTGCACCCACCGTGACCAACAATGCGCAATCATCGACGTACCCGCCCTGTGCATGGCCCCCCACACAACGGAGGCACATCCAGTGCCACCATCCCACACACACAAGCCTTCCACGGAACATGCTGTGTCCAATGCTCAGTACAGAGTCAGCGCCCATCTGGTGGATCCTGAACAGGAGACACATGCACACACATGCCAGCTCCCACTATGTACGTCTGCCACCTGGCACGTGCAATGTAACCTCTCACCTGTGACGTGTGACTGCAAGCACACAGCCGTCTTGGCATGGGGCTGTCAATGTGGACACCTGTCAATGTTTCGGGAGGTGTGATCCGTACAGTGCTGTACATAGGGTGCAGTGCTGACACCTACTACTGTCTCATATCCCCTCGTGCCACAGGTCCCACTTGTTTTGGCCGCTCAGCCTGTGCCCACATCGTCGTCGTCGTGTGCCATACTCATCCAGCCTCGGAAGCAGTTCCATGCTCAGCAGACACTCATGTTGCCGTGGCGTTGCCGCTTGACGAATATGCAGTCAGTCCCCATCAGCACGCCCCGCAAGTCATTGGGGCCTAGATCCCCATGTGCATGCACATGGCAGTGGTATGTCTCACTAGCCATTGCCATTGTTGGGAGACCTGTGTAAGTGTATTGTGGCCGTGCCGTCCCAGCTTGACAGCTGGGCTGTGGCTCATGTGCTTGCTCAGTCATGTCAGTGATGTGTATGCGAAATTGCTATGTGTTGTGTTGCTTTGACATGTGTCCTCTGCCATTTTCCCTAGGCGGAGACCGAACATTGACCGCCCATACCAATTGCTGGCGGACATGGACGATACAGAGGTTATTAGGAAGTTTCGGCTGGACAGGCCAACCCTGCATCGACTGTGTGCCATGTTAGAACCCCATCTCCGTCCCCGCAGGGTGTATCCGACTGCTGTCACCCCCACGGCTAAGGTGATGGCCGCCATGCATTTCTTCGCCACTGGGTCATTCCAGCACACAGTGGGCAGTGGAGGAGGGATGTCCCAGCCCATGTTCAGCAAGGTGCTGAGGGATGTACTGGCAGCCATGATGCTGTACCGAAACAGGTACATCCGCTTCCCCAGGGCTCGTGAATTGGCGGCAGTGAAGGGTGCATTCTATGCCCTTGGCAGAATCCCACACGTCGTTGGAGCCATTGACTGCACACATGTTGGCCTTGTTCCACCACAGGCCACTGAGCACCTGTACCGCAACAGGAAGCACACGCACTCCCTGAATGTGCAAGTGGTGTGCCTTGCGGACATGGTGATCACCCACGTGTGTGCAAAGTTCCCAGGCTCGGCCCATGACGCACACATAATGCGCAACAGCATCTTGCCACGACTGATGGCCAATCTGCAACAGGATCGTGGCTGTATTGTCGGTGAGTATGTGGAGTGGTGTAGCGTGCTGGTTGTGCGATGCTGTCCCCTGTCCAGTTGGAATAGCAACGGTTCTCTGTGTCCCTCACACCCAGGTGACTCTGCGTATCCGAATGGGGCATGGCTGCTCAGTCCATTGAGGAATCCTCGCACCCCAGCAGACGATCGATACAATGAGGCACATGGGAGGACCAGACGTGTGGTCGAGCGTACCTTTGGCCTCCTCAAGTCCAGGTTCAGGTGCCTGGACCGCACCGGGGTGCACTGGCGTACTCCCCACAGAAGGTGTGCCAGATAGTGGTGGCGTGCTGCATGCTGCACAATCTGGCCATTCGGAAGCAGATCCCCCTCATTGTGGATGACGGAGATCAACCAGGGCCCCAGCCCGCAGACCAGGACAGCTCGAGTGAGGAGGACAGCGGAGAGGAGGAAGCTGGGAATGTGCGGCAGCAGCTCATCGCCCGCTACTTCACTTGACGGTGAGTGTCCATGTACGACGGCTGATGTGGCTGTATCTGTGCAGGTGTGTGTGTGCTGTGTCAGGGTGGCCGTTTGTTCACTACGTGCTGTGTGTCAACGCTCCATGGCCAGGGTAGTATGCCACTGTTGGTGACTGTGGCATTGTGCCCTATTGCTCTGTGCGATGTGTGTACATTGCTTGTAGTTGTTGACATGTACTGTGTGATGGGTGTGTGACACACTCATTGAATGTGCTCCTGTTCTGTCTCCCACCCCTAGGTCCCTACAGGCCCTCCGGATTCCATTGCCATGCCACGCATCAGGTGCCTTTCCGCCCAAGGTGGCCGTTGTATTCCGTACAAATAAAACACAGGGCACAAACAGCAGTTTGTGTAAGAGGTGCATTTATTCCAAACTGTGACATGTGATTGTGTGTAAGGTGATGACAAAAGTGGTGCGTGCAGTGACAATGAGCTGTCGGTCATGGCTGCGTGATGCTCAGGGTGTACCCACTGGTTCTATGTCCATAGTCCAACACACACATGCCATCCAGATGGCTGTGTGGAGTGGGATCGTAGTCCAAGTCAATGCAGTGGCTGGTCAAGGAAGGCTGGCGGAAGGCTGGCTGGCTGCCTCACTTGCGACTGGAGCGTGCGAAGTCCTCCCGGGAGATCTGTTTCCTCTTCGGACGGCCCCTTCCACGTTTGCGAGGGGGGTGCCTGCTTGCGACATGCTGGTGGTTGAGGTGTGCTCACTGGCTGTGGATGCAGGGGAACTGGACACTGCTGCTCGACCCTGCGCCCCGGCAGGTGGTGGCGGAGGGGAGCTGCTATCCCTGGCCGTGTCCTCACCGCCACCACCAGCTGGCCCATGAGGTCCACGAGTTGACCTATACGGGCGTCCATGGACCTCAGCACCCCCAGCACCTCCCGCGTGTCTGAAGCAGACCTGACCCATTGTTCTTGGGCCTCCTCATAGGCCCCAAGGACTCTGGCCATTTGAGGCAGGGCATGGCTCCCAGGGGAGGCTGGCGTTTCCCTGACCCTGCTCCTCCTACCAGTCCTGCTGCCACCGGCCTGCCCACTAGCCACATTGCTCACCACGGTCCTCGCTGTGGCTCCCAGGGTGGATCCAGTCGGCCGGGCCACCACCTGCGCTGGGGCTGGTGCCAGCGAAGACGTGGTGGTGGTGGCGGCGGTGGTGGTCGGTGCGGCGATGGTAGCGGTTGCGGCAGTGGTAGTGGCCGCAATGACCGTGGGTGTGGTCGCAATGACCGTGGGTGTGGCCGCAACGACAGTGGCAGCAGGGGGCTGGGACTGTTCAGCAGCCCTGGATGATGGGTTGGTGGGTAGGAGGGGTCCTGGGGAGCGGCTGGGCCCTGCCACACCAGATGGGCCTGCTTGGTGGTCCGTGTCCGAAGAGGAGGTGAGATCCTCCACATCCGTGTGTCCTCGTTGGGGGCTTGTGGGCTGGCTGTGCTGGCTGCTGTCTCCATCCCCAGCATCCGGCAGTTCGTCACCTGTGGAGAGAATGAGATTTGTTATTGTGTTGCACCTGGCGAAGTATGTATTTGTCGTCTGACATTGGCAGTTCGTGCAATCTCGTACATGGGTTTCCCGGAGGCGAGTGTGTGGCTGTGGCATTTGTAGTTGTGTGTGCTTGGCAATGGGACTGTGTGCTGTGCACATGTGGCATGGGACGGATTGGCCATGCCGATGGGTGTGTTGCTGTGCCCCTACTCATTGTGACTCTGGTGTATGCGGGCTCCTGGCCCATCCTGGGTCTGGTTTGTACTTTGCTTTTGGGGTTCAAATGGAACGCTTAGGAACGCATATGGCAACATGGGGGCCATGCCCCAGATTCGCATTTGGGAGGGAATATGCTTTTGGGGTTCAAATGGAACACTTAGGAACGCATATGGCAACATGGGGGCCATGCCCCAGATTCGCATTTGGGAGGGAATATGCTTTTGGGGTTCAAATGGAACGCTTAGGAACGCATATGGCAACATGGGGGCCATGCCCCAGATTCGCATTTGGGAGGGAATATGCTTTTGGGGTTCAAATGGAACGCTTAGGAACGCATATGGCAACATGGGGGCCATGCCCCAGATTCGCATTTGGGAGGGAATATGCTTTTGGGGTTCAAATGGAACGCTTAGGAACGCATATGGCAACATGGGGGCCATGCCCCAGATTCGCATTTGGGAGGGGATATGCTTTTGGGGTTCAAATGGAACGCTTAGGAACGCATATGGCAACATGGGGGCCATGCCCCAGATTCGCATTTGGGAGGGAATTTGCTTTTGGGGTTCAAATGGAACGCTTAGGAACGCATATGGCAACATGGGGGCCATGCCCCAGATTCACATTTGGGAGGGAATATGCTTTTGGGGTTCAAATGGAACGCTTAGGAACGCATATGGCAACATGGGGGCCATGCCCCAGATTCGCATTTGGGAGGGGATATGCTTTTGGGGTACATGCTGTGAGCCATGGGTGCCGAACGTGACATGTGTTGTGGCAGCATAACAGTGCATGGTTTGAGGTGTGTGCATGCTTGACATGGCCTGCATATTTGCTGTCTGTTGTGATTACTGGACATGGCATTGGACGCATCGTTATGAGTGAGTGATGGTTGTGTGTGAAAGCCAACGTATTGCAGTTGTCCCATCTCCTTGGTGTGCGTGCTGCCCTGTGCCATGTGCATCACTGCAGTGCTCGTGGGGGGGGTGTGGCCCATGTTGTGTGTTGTTGCTCACAGTGTGTCGTGCGCTTCATTGACTTCTGGCACATGGTTGGTCATGGGCATGTATCTTAGCGTGACTGCTGTATATGTGGCAGCTGTGCGGTTGACATGCCTTTCATGAGACTGGGGCTGATGGATGGGATGGATGGTATGTTGTATGTGCATGGTGTGTCTGTGTGTTTGATGGGTTCAGTGGTGTTCGTGTGCATTTCTGTTGTTCCGCTCTGTTGCGTCTAGTGTTGTTTGTCTTACATAGGCGTAGTTGTGGGGTGTGTGGTTGACAGGCAGTAGGGGCTACATGGACAGGACTTCAATGGTGTTTCGGTTGTGTGTGATGAGTTGCACAGTGGCTGCCGTGTGGTACTATTTTCAGTGTGGCTTGTGTATGCAGACGTGGCTCCTTGGGTGTTGCTATGTCTGTGATGGGTCATGTGGGGTGTGAGTCTGTTGTTCATGTCCGTGTGCACATTGTTCACTTGTTCGTGACGGTGGGCGGTGCTGCGTTTTCGTCTGCTACGTGACATGTCCCATGTGTTGGTCGTGTGCCGGTCCTCATGCCTCCAGTAATCCAGCCCTGTCCAGTTTCCCACCTGCAGGTTGTTCGTGCGTGCACTGTACTGGATGCCACATGGCTCTAAGCGGGGGTGCTCCATGTTGCAGGTCTGTGGGGGTGGGGGGTGTTGTGGGTCGTGGGGGTGGCTGGACACCCACTGACACCGATTGCTGTGGACCGTGATGTCTGCCTTTCGGCTGTCGTTGTGCACTGCGGTGGCTGACACGTGGCTGTGGGGTGTGGGGATGCTCCTCCTTGCTGTGCTGTGGGACTAGGGGCCTGGTGTGTGTTGTACTTGGGCTGTCCACCGTCCCACCCACTGCACTTTGTGTTCCTGCCACTTACCTGTTACTTGTCGGTTTGTGCAGCTGTGGCGGACACATGGGTGTGGTGGGTGCTCGTTGTGGCGCTTCTGGCATATTTGGGGACCTGTTGGTGGTTACGTGGCTGGCTGAATGTACACATGTCCCCACGCATCTTACAGTTGTTCTGTTTGGGCTGTGTGTGGTGGTGTCTGTTGCATGTGTGTGTCGTGTATTGTGTGCTGGACATGGGGGTGTTTGTCCCTGGGAGCTGTGGCATGGTGGTAGTGCATGTGAGTACATAGCGGTGTGCTGGTATACATTAGTTTGTACTTACCAGCCTCCACTCCCCCTGCTAATCCGGCGAGGATCTCGGGATGGATGATGACTCGCACCTTCTCCTCCCACGCTTTGAAGGTCTTGAAGAGCGCGGGATTCCCTCCGCCAGTGACGGCAGCCAGCTCTCTGTTTTTGCCCTCCTTCTTCTTGACCAGGCTCTTGACGTCATTCCACCGTTTGTTAATTTCGACTCTGTTCCTGGGCAGGGTCCCGACTGCATTGACCTGGTCTACGATCCGGTTCCACATTCTGTTTCTGGTGGCTAGTGGTGTGTGTTGGACCATGTTCCCATAGATTTGTGGGTGCACCTTGATGATCTCGTCGACCATGACCGTCAGCTCAATGGGCGTGAACTTGGGCATTCTTTGTGGTGCCATGGTGTTTGTGGTGCTGGTGCGGTGTGTGTTGTGTAATGTGCAGGGGGTTTGTGGTGCCGGTGTTTGGTGGTGGTGGTGGTGGTGGTGGTGATGTGTGCGTTTCTGTGGTGTGCTGTTGTCCTCGCTGTGTCACTGTGTCCTCTCCTCTCCTCTCTGGTTTGCAATGTTGCAAGGGGTTGTGGTCTGTGGGAGTGCTGCTTTTGTAGTTACCTATGTGGGTGTGTCCTCATGGTCTGTTGTTTTCAGGTGTGTTGTGTCTGGGGTTCTGGCCTTTGTAGTTTTTGTTTGTCCGGGGGTGTTTTCGGGATGTGTACTGTGCTTGTGTATTTGTGCGTGCCTTGCTGTGTGGACTTATTGGCCATGTTGTGTGCTATTGGTTTTGTGAGCGGATGGTTTCTGTGCAGGGACGTGGGCGCCATGGTTTCTGCCGTGTCGATTGGCATCGGCGTTGTTTGCGCTGGCGGGCGGTATATTTGTGGTTTTCCCGCGCTGATGGCGGTGCGATCGTAATTTCACGTGCGGTGTGTCGGCCGTGAGGGCGGGCGGTTTTGTGTTGTCGTGCGTGTTTCCGTCCGTGGCGGGCGGTTTGACTCCGACTCGGACGATGGCGGGCGGTATTTTGTGTGATTTTTCCGCCGATGGCGGTTTTCGGTTTGTGTAATCGTAATGGCGTGGTCGGTGTTCAGACGGTGTGTGCGGGCGGATTTTTGCCGCTTCCATGCCTGGCGGATTTATTTATGCCGGGTATCGTAATGGGCCCCTTAGTACTTGAAACTCTATATTAAAAATTTATATTTTTGGACGATATTAGAGTCAATTATAGTTTTTTTCTGATATTTTTGTAATTACCATTATAAGTACAGGATCATGATATTGTGGTAAACGATATTTTTGACACAATATTTTTGTCAATAATATTTTTTACCACAAAGTGTCAGTGATCTAAATTAAATGCTACTAGTAGGCCTGTCACAATCCTTGTGTCACCCACTAATGTAGCCCTTTAATCCGTGTCTCAGGCCTGTCACTGCAGCCTGTAGTGCAGTTGTATTCTGCCATTTCAACCTGGCATAATAAACCTTTTGCCAGGCCTAATCCTTCCATTTTTATGTGCGTAAGTCTGTCATATCGCAGGCATTTCATGTATGTGGGTTTGAATTTTACATATCTTGGCAGTGACAACCTCCTAAAGGTGTTTTTCACTACTGTAAGGCCTATCACTCCCATTGGCTAACACTGTATAACCTTATTACATTTATTAAGTGCTAATGTTGGGTTGGGCGCAGATAGAAATATAGTGTTTAGACTCAAATGGATTGTAATTTAAAATAATTTTCAAATGTAAAGTCAAATTTTAAGTCACAATTGTGAAAAGGCCACATTTAGCAAGTTGGCATTTTCTTGTCCTAACTGTCTGTGCCTTCTGACAGTGCCCTGCGTCACATGACTGTGAATGGTTATGCTGTTGAGGTTTGTGTATTTTTCCCAGACAGTGATGCAAAGGCGAATAGGTGTGGGCAGGATGGGCCATCTTTCCAGGATGGCGGGGGTTTGGAGCTTTGTCCTAGCACACTTGCATTTCAAAGGGCTTGCCTCCATCACGTACAGAGGAACCTCACACCAGGCTTTTCTCACTCGAGACATCTTAGAGCTTTAATAGGGGAAGATAAGAACTTGCAGAAACAGATGTGGGGTTTGTATAGGGTGTCCCCCCGACTCCAGACTGGATCCTCAGACCAACTCAGAACAATACTAGACATGTGGACATTACAGAAGAGGACTGCCATGCTGCTTGAGGACTGCCTTGTTGTCTGAGAAGGAAGACTGGAGCTGCTTACCTTCATCCCAGGCTAACCTGAGTTATCCAAGTGTCAGCTGGCTCATGTCCTGTTTGTGCTACAGGTGCATGGCAAAATCCAGAATTCTCCCTGCAGCTGCCCAGCTGACCTGCTGCAACTGGACCTGCCTATAACTACAACTGAACCTACCTAAGCATTGCTGGCCTCTGCTGGAGTGACTTATTGGTCCCCAAGAGGGGTCCCTAGGTCCTGTACCCTTGGCTGGCATCAGTCTGAACTCTTCCCAAAAAGAAGAGGTGAAATCTTGAAATTTGGACTCTGACGCCCCGCGATGACCGCCACTGTGAAGCTCCGATGGAGACCTGCTCTTCATGCTATAGCAACGGTCAGCTACGACCAGCAATTCAAGATCTGCACTTAGCGCCAAAGCAACGACAGCCCACGGTGACTGCTAACACGAAGCTCCCACAACGATCATCCTCCCAAGCCCACTGGCTCTTCGTGTTACAGTGACGACAGCCCATGCCGCCCAGCCTGCTCCTCGTGCTACAGTGATGACCATCTGCAGCACTCTCCCTGATATGCACTGCCTACTCCACCATGAATGGAACTCTTTGCGCCGGATTTGAGAAGGTAACTCTTTCAGCTGACTTACCTGGTCCTCACATCCAACCCACACTCCATGGTCAGCCTGAACTTGTGACTTTTCCTTGGTCTAGCATGACCAGATGCCTGCAAGTGGCACTGTGCTTTTAGGCACTATTTTCACTTAAAACTTTAACATTGAATATCTCCGTTTCCATTGATTGGTTGTTTGTCATTCCGGTATCATTTTATTTAATTCAATGTACTGTGTTCTTCTAAATTGATTTGCGATTTTTCCTATGTGGTGTTTTCACTTTACACTTTATTACTCTTTGACTGCTGCATAAATATATTACCCTTTGCCTCCCAATTAAGCCTCACTGCTTTGTGCCAAGCTGCCAGAGGATTAAGCACAGTGAGATTTAGTGACTTTTGTGTTTTACCCTGACAAGGATTGTCTTTTTTACCTGAATGGGGCTTCCACACCCCTCACAAAAAGCCCAATTTTTTACAAGGGCCAAGACTGATTTGCAAATGGCTGGGTCCAAATTGAGGTGGCTTAGTGGGCAAAAGAACAATAAGTTGGAATGCTACTCTGAGCAATTGCCAGTGATTAGTCTTATTGCAAGAATGTCTGTTGTCACTGTTTGTGCGCTTGATGCAATGCTCTCAGTGGCAAGGGTATGCCCAGATGTGGGTACTGTGCTCAATGTACCACTGGAACCAAGCTACAACTGACTGATGATCCCCAATAAGGATGAAACCAATCTTGTGTCATGCTTCAGGGAGGTCCTGGGCTGGAAGTTTGGGCAGGACTGTTCCTATTGGAGCAGGGTCAAGACTGATTTAAAAATGGTTGGATCCATACTGAGGTGGAATGGTAGGCAAAAGAACAATGAGTTTGAATGCTACCCCAGGCATTTTCCAGTCATTAGACTTATTTGCAAGCATTTCTCCCATCACCTTTTGTGCACTTGATGTAAGACATTAAGTGCCAATGGTATGCCCAGACATGGGTCCTGTGCTCGTAGCACTACTGGAACCAAGTTACACCTGACTGATGATTCCCAATCAGAGTGAAACCGGCCTTGTATTGCTTGTGTTCTGATACCGGGAGGACCTGGCCTGTCAGTCGGGGCTTGACGGTACATATTGGAGAAGGGTCAAAAATAGCTTGGTTCAAACTGACGTGGAATGATGGGTAAAAGAACAATGGGACTCAAGTGATTATTTCCAATTGGTGAGACTTTTTTCAAGCATTTCTCCCATCCTCTTTGGTGAGCTTCATAACACCCTAAGTGACAAGGGTATGCAAAAAGTGGGTTTATGCTCACTGTGCCACTGGAACCATGCTACACCCGACCAATGATCCCCAATCAGTAAAAAATAGTCTTGGGTTGCTTGTGTGCCGGTTCAGAGAGGACCAGGCCTGGCAGTTCGGGATGGACTGTGTTGGACTTAGCCCTTTTTGCAGGGTCATCCCAGAACGTTTTGCCTTCCTCCTGTATCTTTTCTGACGTGTTGTTGGTGGTTTTATGACTCTGGGCACTTTATCACTGCTGATCAGTGGTAAAGTGCATGTGCTCTCTATTGTAAACTTTGTACGATTGGTCTACACCTGTTGGGCCTATTTAATTCACCTATTAGTCCCTTGTACAGTGATATCTCATATACCCAGGGCCAGTAAATTAAATGCTACTGGTGGGCTTGCAGTGCTGCTTGTGCCACCCACCAAAGTAGCCTTTCAAACCTGTCTCAGGCCTCTGCCACTGCAGGGCCTGCACGCGCAGTTTACTGCTGCTGTGACGTGGCGCATAAAGTGGATGCCACGTCTGCAACTCCCCTTTTACTACATATCAGTCACCCTATGGTAGGTAAAAGGTAGGTCATGTGCCTTAACTGTGTGGTATGTCGTGGTAGTGACAAACAGCCTATTTGGTTTCTCACTGCTGTGAGGCTGCCCTCTCAAAGGGATGCATTGGGGATTCCCTGATATTTGCTTCAGTGGTAATTCCTGACATGAGAGGGGTAGCGTGATCAAGTTTGGTATGTTTGGAATAATGGTGATAAATGCTGCGTATTGTGTTAGCGGATTTATTATTACTATTTTAGAAATGCCACTTTTAGAAGTTGCGTTAATAAAGAAAGGCTTGGGTCCTTGACGCAAACTAGTTTGGACCTCCTTTAACTTTTTTAACTGACAAAATATCTAGGTGCCACAATTTTTTTACCCACTCGAAACAAAGGGACCAACGTTCTTATTTCATTAGCCCTTATTATTTATTTCACTTTTCTTTTTTTGTTCTTCTCAAAGTTTTTTGTTGCATTAGTACATGTCTCTGCGAAGGGCAACACTTTGTTTTAAAACAAGAAATTAAAATGTACAGATCAAAACACATTTGATATTACAAAAATACAAAAAATCATATAATGACAAAACAACATATTCTTCTCTGTGAAAAAACACAATGTGGATAATCTTTCTTTGACCAGTCCTTCATTCAAAACATGTTAACACTTGGCGAAGTATTCCATCTTGTTGCTATGCATACTATATCCTGCCAGTGTAATGTGCCCTGGGGTCCTGTGTCATATCTCGCAGGCTATGACCTGATGTGAGTAGGTACGTTGTGTTAGATTGCCAGAGTTTACCCCACAGGTACAGTGATGATGTTTATGCCTAATGCCTGATGCTTACATGTATGTGGTATTGCATTGCCCAGGTTGGCACTCTCTGTACCGTAATGGTGATCTGCATATGCCTAAGGTGGGCAAAAGGTGTTTAGGATGGGTGCCTTGTCGCAAGTGTTTACTATGGTACACGGCTAATTATGGTTATGCATAATGTGTTATGCTAAGTAGAGTTCCTACCAGTAGCTACTGGGAGGGGACAACTGTGATGATTATGACAAGTGCCTAGTGGCACAGTGATATATGTGATTATGTTCTAATGTGTTTTTATGGATAATACAAAGGCTATTTTTATATAACCTTGTGTAGAGTTTCTTTTGTAGTGTGCCTAGTGTGTCGCTGCTGTGGGAGTGTGTTGTGCAAACGCTTTACACATTGCCTATGGGATGAGCCTGACTGCTCTGCCAAGCTACCAAGGGGGTGAGCAGGGGTTATCTTCAGCATGTAACTCCCTGGCCCTGACTAGAGTGGTGGATTCTGCCTGCCTTAGGTGCATACCCTAGCCAACCAGAAACCCCATTTCTAACAGACTGTTACTATTGGAGCAAGGTCAAGGCTGATTTGCAAATGGCTGGGTCCAAACTGAGGTGGAATGGTGGACAAAAGAGTGAAGGCATGGAATGCCAGCCCGGGTGTTTGTCAGTGGTTACACTCATTGAACGCATTTCTCCCATTACCTTTTGTGTGCATGCTGCTCATGTAGTGTCACACATTCCTATGCTTTTCATATACCTATTTAATAAAGTGGCATCATTGTAGATGTCACATTAGGAGGGTACTGAAAGTCAAATGGATGATGTCTTTGTTTTCTAAGACCCGCAGGCCCATATTTACAAAGACTTTACATCGGGTTTGTGTTACCTCGTTTAAAGCAGACCTGACGCAAAGTGTTGTGTTAGTAGTTACGATCCAATGCAAATCATGATTTGCTTTGGAGTGTAACCCAAAATAACACAAGACAGAGCAATGCACTGCCTTGTGTTACTTTGCATCAAGGGGGCATTGGATTTATTGTGCATGGGCATTCCCATGCGCTCACCCATGGGGTTTTGATGCAAATCTCCATCTACAAAGAATTGTAGACAGGGATTTGCACCAAAATCCTGTGCCTCCCCGACGCAAGCATATCAAGTAGAAATATTTTTATTTTTCAGCTTTTTTTTCTGTTTGCATGTGTGTAACATTCTATAGCATTCAAAAGGAAAATGCCTTTAAGAATTTTTTTCCTGCAGGAAAGGATTCCTTCCTGCACAAAAAATTATGCTTACCACACCACAGATGCCCTTTCACAATGGCGCAAGGGTGTCCACATTGGCTCATCGCAGCTTAAAGTTCACCAGAGCAAGGAGAGAGCAGTACCACATCACTGGGTAGATTTACAAACATTTTGCACTGGGTTAGCGTCACAAAAATTATGCTAACCAGCACATACTTTTTTTTCTAATTTACTTTCCAGTGCAAAACTTGTTTTGCGCTGGAACGTACCCTAAAAGTAAAGCAGAGCGGTGCTAAGAATTGCTTTGCATTATTTAGCGCCAAGGGGGAGTTACATGGGTGATACATGGGCATTCCCATGCAGCCACCCATGCCTTTTGACACAAAACCCTATCTACAAAAAATAGTAGACAGGGTTTAGCACGCGTTAAAAGGAGAAATGTTTCTATTTCTCCTTTCTTTTCTGACTTTGCATCCGTGCTCCCCTGTTCAGCACACATACAAAGTAGGAAAAGCATTAAAGTAAGTCTAAGTGTAGTATTTTGTACTGGAAGGGCACCATTCCAGTACAAAACCTATGGTAGACTCAGGCACGCACCCAAGCACTATAGCGCTAAGGTGTGTGCCTGGCACATGACAGCTAAAAGCTGCGCTGGCCCTGAGGAGAGGGGAGGAGAGAGCCACATCTCTGTAGATATGGTGCTGTCCTGCTCCCTCCCTGTCTCGCAATGTAGCATAGCATTTACGGCTGCTGTGCTGCATTCCATGGCTGTTTTAAAAATCTGGCCCCACCTCTTAATAGATGTGGTGCTGTTCTGCCCTTTCCCGTTCATGCACGCAGTTCAACAAGTTTACTTGCTGCGCTGTGTGGCTTCATTTCTTTGTAAATTTGGCCTTCATTATTTTAGGAGGTTGTACCACACCTGATAAATACTGATACCATTGTATATGGTATTTGCCAGTGTAGTATTTCGTTCCACTTCTGATTTCCAGCACTCGAAATGGGCAATAAGATAACAAGGTAATACTGTAGTGTTTCCCCTTTTCTGGCTGCAAACTGGACCTGTAGAAATTTTTCAGGTGAAAAAGTGCAGTATGAGGCAATAAATTGGTGCCGAATTCTTGCAGCTATTTGTGGAAGAGGATATGCAGCTCGTGCAAACATTCTTACATCAATTAGAAGAGAGCATACTGTACAAAATATTTCACAAAGACATGCCTGTTCCAAGTTACTATGCATTAAATACGTCTCTGGTATGCAGAGTTCCTTTCTTGAGTTATTTTGTAGATGCAATACATTTCGTGTAGATTGCAAAAGCTGTACACACATACGTAATATTGATAGTTTATTGTGGTCCATTATCCATGCTCTGTGTTTCCTATCTGCTTCTATAATTCTAAACTGCTGTTAAATTGTGTCTGAAATCGTGATCATTCTTCCACGGGCATTTAATCCTAAAATAAATATGTATTTAATTTTTAAGTGCTGAATGTAAGCACTTCTCCAACCTTTCTTATCATCATATTTTAAGCCTAGTTGGATCTGATGAGGCTTTTAAGCGACACATTCGGAATTATTACAATTATTGATTGCCAGCAACAATTTACACCATTGTACAACCGGTGGGCAGTATAGAAGACTGTTTCATAAAAACACCCAAAGTTGTACAGTAAATCAAAAATCAAACCAATTTTTCCAAAACTGGAGGTACCAGCATCATCATCCTTGTATCCAATGTCACTGGCAGTCTGCGAATATTTTAGGAATGCCATTCATAGCAGCCACCTACTGTTATGATGTCTTTTTGGCATTGTGCAGCACTTTGATTCATTTTCACTGTCAGAACTCTCAATCCTAAAAGGCTCAATTAAACTATGTGTTCTCCAGCCCTGGACACATCTCTCCTCTCCCTTGCTGTATTAATTTACATTTCTCAAATTACTGTTCCTGTTTCGGAGGCATAAACGTTTCATGCCTTTACTTACGGATGGATATAGGTTGGCGAAGAGTATCATGTACATTAAGGGAATGCTTTAGATTAGAAAGTATTGGAAGCGTCACAAATGAGGGGCAGGAAAACTGCATCCTCTGTTTCTACTTTTGATCCATCGTGGGCAATTAAACTCGACATTCAATAAATAAGACGGCAAGTTTGGTCTAAAACCCATTGAGGGCCACATTGTAGCAACAAATATTTGTGAAAAAATTGTCACTATAATTGATAAAAGGAATTGCAAATTTGTCAAGATGGAAACTGCACTCCAGTGTTTAAACTGAAAAACGTATACATAAAAATAGACAAAACACTTTAAAGACCTAAATCATTAGTAGTCAACATTTGCAAGCAAATTGCCGTTTGGAGAAATAGAGCGGAATAATAACATATTTCCTCTGTTCTAAATTAAGCTCATTCCGATGTTGGGCGCAAACAGTGATTACTCCCAATGTCAGATTGTGTGACATTATTGAACTTTTGGGTTTTTCCAAGCACAGATCTCTACACTTACTACGTGCTACGTGAAGGAAATTGCACAGGTAAAATAGGTCAGAAATGGAAAATGTTTGGAAATTAGGGGGCATATTCTCAAAGAGCTATCGCCAAGCCAACGGCACTTTATCGCAGCCAAATCCGCGATAAAGTTATCACCCCATTCCCAAGCTGGTGCTAACAGCCCATAACACCAGTTTACCTGCGATAGCAGGCGCAAAAACATCGCCACAGAGGAGCCCGGCAACTAACGCTAATGATATGCAGAGTAGGCGTTCCCGTGCAAAAAGCCGCGAGAACACCACTCCACAACATTCTCAACGACCAGCCAGATCGGCGATAAGATCACAAAGCTTGCGCTAAGACGCGTTAGCAGCAGGAAACTAACACCTGCTCCTACCTGGTGTAAAGTCGGACGACAACCGGCACCAGACAAGGGAGCACAGCCCAAAGCCACACATGAAGAACAACAGATGCCCTGGAGCAACCCATCATGCAGGCCTGAGCCCCAATAGGTCAACAACACCCACCGCCACCACCCCCTGGACCCCACCACCCCCACTCCCCCCCCCTGGGCCCTACACGGGCACCCCCCCACCCCCTCTATGGACAAAGATATTGCACATCAACTCCACGAAATCATGAACCAAACAAATCGCCTGAAGTTGCACAATCACAACACCCAACATACATGTGTGGCCAGAAAAGGGAAATCATACACCCATATCAAAATATCCAAACAATACGTTTATTACAGAACAAACCAAAAAAAAAAAATCTGAAGAGGCATGGCGGGTCGTCTCAGGACATTCTGTAAGTCACAGCCTGCAAAACAGAAATCTGGATCAGAAGGTGTGCCACGCGCCCATCAAAGTACAGAGAGACAGAGCGAAAGAGAGGAAGAGAAAGGGAGAGAGAAAGAGAGAGGGAGAGAGAAAGAGAGAGGGAGAGAGAAAGAGAAAGGGAGAGAGGGAGAGAGGGAGAGAGAAAGAGAGAGGGAGAGAGAAAGAGAGAGGGAGAGAGGGAGAGAGAAAGAGAGCGGGAGAGAGGGAGAGAGGGAGGGAGAAAAAGAGAGGGAGAGAGGGAGAGAGGAAGAGAGTGCCGACACTGTGGACCTAGGCCTCACTGCTCACCTGCTGCCACCGGTGTGTCTCCAACCACGTGCCGGTATTCACAGAAGTCCCCCAGGTCCCTCATCTGAAACAGTTTCTACAGACATGAATGGCAGAGACAATACAGTTGCACATGCCATCATCGCTTGCCCACCCCTGCGCACACAGGCTGCTGCACTCCAGCCCCTCCCGCCGCCCAGCGGTGATTGCCCGCCCCTGCGCAACCAGGCCTCACTGCTCACCTTCCGCCACCGGCGTGTCTCCAAGAGGGCCCACCACGTTCCAGAGGAATCTCCAAGCCCGGTGCCCGCGACCATGGCACCCTCCACATCATGCAGACCCGCACCGCAGGCCACCAGGTCACACACCTGAATCTGGGTCTTGATTACGCAATGGCAGAGACCACATCAGTGCACACGGCATCATCGCAGGCTGCACACCCGCTCAGCGCTTGAGGTGCCACTAACTCTGTGAAGCGCGACGCAACGCCACGTGGCGGGAGGGCCGCACTGCCCGCTGGCCCAGGCCTACACTGCGGCCCAGCAGGGCTCACACTAATCCTTGCCAGTCTGGACCGCCAGGACGGCGCATCATCCCAGGCTGCACACCCGTTCAGCACTTTAGGTTCCCCAATCTCACTGCACCGCAAGACACCATCCCGTGGCGGTGTGCCTGTGCCTGCCGCAGTGTATCCGGTGCCACCAAGTCTGTGCCCCACTAGCCATGGACCCTGAATGATTGAGTCCCGTTGTGCGGACGCCATCATGTCACCCCGACACTGGGCAATGTGAGGTGGCAGGGCCCTAGGCCCTCATGCACACATGAGAACTACACGGAGACACCCAGTCAGAGAGAGTGGAAATGGCGTCCAGCACGTGCGCCAGGCCATTTTTATTGCCAGGGTCACATGTCCTGTGACGCCAGTGCTGGATGGGTGTGGTGTGGGTGTACACCAGCCGTGAGGGAGTGGCTGTGGCATGCTGACAACTACACCTGTGAGCTGCAGATCCCCACAGTGAAAACCTAGGACATGTAGCGCAGTCCCCCCCCCGTGTGCGTAATCGGAGTGGGCTGTCCTGGGCTGGACAAGGAAGTGACTAATTGATGTGTCTCCGTTGTAGTGTCGGTGCCACCCGGACCGGAATCGTCAATCTGTCACCCTGTGACAATAGTCCCACAACATGGGCAACATGGACGTAAGGGGGAATCACTGACCCTACATTCATCCATACTTCCACACTTGAAAGATCATAGACATGACACATCTGTGTGGATATGAATGTTTATTACACATTCAAGGGAGTGTTGCAGCTGGAGCAGTACAGGGCCATGCCAACCACACTTCACATTGTCGGCCCGTGGAGGGCCAGCCAGAGTCCTTCAGGGAATGACAGGTACATCAGGAGAGGAGGACTTCAGTCCGCAGTCTGATAGCTGTGTCATTGGTGACCAAACAGAATATGGCAGTCCATGTCGAGGTCAGAGGTGAGTGTCGCAGAGTGCATCGGGGGACAGTGGAAGGTGATGATGCAGAGGGCAGAACCAAACAGAAACAGGCCACATGACGGAGATGAATGCTACTGCGTCCTCCTGACCACGAGGGTGGGTTCATCCGCATCTTCGTCCTCTGCTGTTGCATGTGCCTCACATGTGGGTGGTGGTGTACTGTCCCCAGGACTGTGTGGCACAGACACATCAGGGCCGGAGATGTGGATGGGGTGGTAGCAGCAGCATGCATCAGCACCAGGCCTTGTGGCAGCAATGCCATGAGGAAGGTCTTCAGGGCATTGAGGGACCCAGCTACCTCTCGCTGGTGTGCAGCCGTGGCAGCCGCACTTTCCGCCTGCGTCCGCTCCATGTTCTCCATGATCCTCCGCATGTGTCCCAACTCCCGGGCGAGATCGCTGGAGGAACTCTGGCTAGACAGTCGTTCTTGTCGCAGAGTCAGGACTCTGGCGATGTCAGCCATGGTCCGTTGGAGAGCATGGAGCGGACTGTGGGTGTCCGTTAGGGACTGTGAGTGGTCCCTGATGAGACTCAGACACCCACGTATGGTGTCTAGTTTGGCTGCCATGCGGTCGAACCCCACCTGCACCTGCTCAGCCAGCTTCTCCTGGCACCCCAACACACGGCGTTGGAAGGCCATGTGTTCGTCGTGGGGGTCCTGGGAGGCAGCCGTGGTGGTGGGTGCTGCCTGCTGTGCGTACTGTGCAGGGGGGGCTCCTCGTGGCAGCTGGGTTGCCCTGATCCTGGAAGTGGGCTGCGGAGGCTCTCCACGAGCTGTTCGAGGGCGTCTGAGTCGAAGGTGTGGTGGTCCTCTTCGTCATCAGAGAAGAGAGGTTCGGACTGCTCTGCAGGAGGTGTTGGATTTCCCCCTGCAATGTGAAGGGGAGATGCAGTTTCACATCATGTACACATGTATGTTGACGCATTGTACACGTCTGCATTCATACTGCATGACAGTGTACATTGTGACTGTTTGGGGGGAGCTGCCTATTTGATGCGGGACAGTGGACATTCCGACTACATCACGGATGTGAGTTTGTGCTTGTACATTGTCTACTCACATTTCCCTGCAGTGCCATATGTGATTGGCCAGTTTCTACGCACATGCGGCACCTGTTGTGTCCTCTGTTCTGTTGTGGGCGTGTTGCGGTTTGTACCACCTCGTTGTCAATGTTGATGTGCTCTGCATGTTATGTGTGTGTGCCGCATTTTGGGGAGTCGCCCCTGCAGCTCTGATTTAGCTGCCCTCCTCCCTTCCATGCGGTGTGCCTCTGGGTTCTGTGCTTCTGCAGTGCTGAGATGTTGCATACCTGTGTGCATTGGTCTCTTGGTGGGAGTTGTGGGTCTGGGGCATGGTTTGACCGCAGATGTGCTATGCTTAATTGTGCATGTGTGCCATTGTGCCCATCTCCCCCCGTCCCCCCAGTCCCTGGTGGTTACTCACCCTGTTGCTGTAGTGTCGGGTCATGTTGAGCAGTGTCTGGTCCCCTGACTCCTGCCACCGTCTCCCCACTGATGACTGTGGACACCATTTCCTCCATTTCGTCCAGCTCCTCCTGTGGCGCAGGGCTCCCACCTCCAGTCTGCATTGCTACCTTCCGGTTGTTTGCGAGTTTCAGCTTGGTTTTGCGCTTCACATCATTCCAGCACCTCTTGACCTCGTCCATTGTCCTCTTCAGCACTCCAACTGCATTCACCTTGTCCACTATGGTCTGCCATATTCCATTTTTAGTTGCCAGTGACACAGTGGAGGTGACGAACAGTGATTGATGGTGTTCTATCACCTCCGTTATCAGGATCCTGTTTTCCTGCGGACTGAACTTCGTCTTCCTCTTCTTCTTGTCCTTGCCCTTCCCTGACCCCGAGGTCCCAGGCTGGTCCTCCGTGGGGCTTGTGGGGTTCTGGTTGTCCTCTGTACTTGCTCCGGCTGCCTCCATTGTGCTTCGCTGTTGTTTGGCTTTTGTCGCTATGTTTTTTTCTACTGTTATGGTGCATTTTCCCGCATGACGCGTGGGAATTGCAGGCCTGTGGCTGGTTTTCATAGATTTTTGTATAGCGATTGGCGTCATCGCTACTATTTTCGCGTTGGGGTTTTGCGTTTTTGCAGCGTCGCGTTGTTTCTAACGCGTTCATTTGACGCGTTGTCCTGTGACTATCGCATGGTACTGCCGTGTTGTGAATACCACGTTAACACGGAGTTGTTTTCCCGTGATGGACTGCGATGTGTAGGGTTGCGTTAAGCTACACTTGCGGTAGTTATCACACGTTCTTGAGAATATGCCTCTAGGTTTGTTAAATTGAATTATGCCGTTTATCCCTCATTCTGACCTTTAGAACTCGGAATATGTTGGAAAGTTCATATCTGTGGTTCATATCTGTCTTTCTGTGGTTGGCATTACTGCACTAGAGTTTGAAGAACATTTGATGCAGCACAGAGCACAAGGAACAGGGAAAGATCTAAAACAAAATACAAATCCTTCTCAATCAATGTAGAAAAAGATGACGATTTACAGAATATAGAAATTAACCCTTTACTTACCAGAAATCTTCTCACCCTCAGGATGGTCCTCCTCCTCATGGTTCTCACCTTTGAAGTAGTCCCGCATCTGATAAGGATTGAATACACAAGCCAGTGAGAAACTGAAAGTAAAAGCAATGAGCGCATAATACTATAATGTGCAAACAATTATAATCTATAATGTGAAAGAAAAGTGTTAGTGTTGGCCCATGTTACTGCCATATAAATCTGCTCTAGAGAAACTCCTGCTGTCTCAGCGCAGGAGGTGGCCATGGCATGAGTTGATCTAGCAAGGATGTTGGATGGAGCCTGCTGCCCACTGAGGTGCAAGTGTGGGTTATAACTTGTTTGGCCCACCTACTGATTGTAGCCATACCAGTTTTTTTTGCCTGTATTGACAGAACCTTAAGACAAAAAGGGGCTGAGCTTTTCAGAAATCCTTAGATTGTTCTATGTATGCTCCTAAGGCTCTCATTACATCAAGGGCGGAAGGAACATTATCTGCAGCTTGAAACACCTGGTCTATTGTTTTCTATGAAGCATGAAACTAGGAGGAAACCTTCTGCTTTAATGATGGATCAGATCTGAGCCCTACCCTATCTGGAAAGAACTTTAAATAGGGGTAGGAGATACTCAGGGGTGTAAGTTCTCCTAATCAACTAGCAGATGTTATGGCAATTAAAAATGTAACCTTAGAGGAAATCCGGGAAATATCTGCTTTATACATAGGTTCAAAACGTTCTTTTTGTAAACCTTCTAAGACAAGATACCAAGAAGGAAATGGATTATATATCCTAGGTTTATTCAGTCCAAATTATTCTAAGAGCTTGTTTGCCAAAAAGAAAAATGTATAATAAATACCTTGATGAACCCTTAAACGATCTAACTGCAGGTCGCTGGGCAGCAATGGTTCAAGGAGCTAAATCAATGGAAAACCCTTCCCTCGAAAAATCAAGGATTTTAAAAGGGTCTCCAGAGACAGATCAAGTTTGGATTGTTCACACCATGAAGAACATTTAGCCCAGTGTTTATCATGGGATTTAAATTTAAAGGCTTTCTTAGACAATTGAATGTCACATGCTACTTCCCTTGAGCATCCTAGATGTTGTAGCCCAACCCTCTTAATTCCCAGGTCGTCAGTCTTAACTGACAGTATTGCCTGTGAATTAAAACTGGATATTGGAGGGGCCGGGGTCGAAGTGGCAACTGAAGTTGGGGATGTATTGCCAATTGCATGAAGGGAGGGAACCATGGTTTTCTCAGCCAATAGGGAGCTATCAGGATTACAGCATCCTTTTCCCTCTGAATCCTCTGAAACAGCCGCTACAAGAGGGGAATGGTAGAGAAGGCATTTAGGAGTTCCTGAGGCCAAAGAACTGTCAAGCAACCCTTCCCCAAGCCTCCCTGCATGTCTCTTGTAAGCTGAAGATCGGAAGGAGGGAGTTTATCAGGATGCAAATACATCCGAGTTGGGGAGACTCAGTTGATCTTTCACATACCGGAAGGCTTCCCAACTGAGATGGGAATCTAATTGGGAGGGTGAACTCCAGCTGAGACTGTCTCTGGCCCTCAATGAGAAGGGGTTTGTCTCTGTCTGGGTAAAAATATTGTTGGCAAGCTCAACCAGAGTTGGAGACTTTGTTCCTGTCTGTTCACATAGGTCTTAGTGACTTGATTGTCCTTCCATCCACAGGGGAACTTACCAAGGAAGAAGCAAAGCTGGAAGGGCTCTGCCAATTGCTGCCAACTCCCACCAGTTTGAGGAATTCTAACTCTCTACCAATGACCATTTTCCCTGAGCCTCCTGATCCCCCAATGTGGCTCCCCAACTCTACTGCCTTGCATCAGTAGTGGAAATCTGAGGGAGTAGCTTCACCATGGAGGCCCCTCTCCGAGGATTCTCCACGCATAACAACCACTGCAGATCATGTATTGGGAGATTGGAATCTGAGTTTGATAATTCCTTAAAGCTGGGGATCAATGAGATAGGATATGAAGTGCAAGGGGTTTCAGATGATAAAACCCCAATCGACAATAGAACTACAGCTGTGCAGAAAGCCATGATTGTGAAAGAAAAGCTTCTGTTCTGACAGTATCTAGCAGGCCTCCTATGAAATTATTTTGGCTCATTGTGAGCTGTGATTTCTCCATGTTTAGAAGGAACCCAAGGATTCTGGAGCCGTACAAACCAGGTTCGCATGATCCTCTGCTTTAGGAAAAGAAAATGCAACATTTAGCCAGCTATGGATATAAACAAACACCAAGAGCATGAAAACGGGCCAGAACTGAAGCAAGTACCTTATTGGAACTTCTTAGAGAGAATGAAAGAGCGAAGGGAAGAACTACAAATTGGTAATGATTGTTCCTACTGCTTTAAATGGCTGGTACTCGCCGCTACTGAGTACCAGCACTTCTGAATTTCCCCGCCTTGAGTACTGGAACATCTCCTTGGCCAGGGGAAGTACCAGTACTCTGGCGGAGGGGGAGAGTAGCCATGCTCATATTAAATATGTGTAGCAACGCAGGTCAGGTGCTGCTCTGCAGCTTCTGACGAGCTGACATGTATATACGCCACTGACAATCAGTCCCAGGTGCTTCTGAGGCGTCCATTGCAGATTACCTCCCAAGCAAAACATAACCCACGGAGATTGTCTATGCACCTCGCTTCTCTCACTCTTCTGCCTCTCCACCCAGTGAGCAGAATGATTATCACGGCACAGAAAGATTCAGCAGTAGTGTGAGTGAATGGCCTGATGCGATCCTGTGGCGTCTTATCATGGGTAAGCACGCACGCACTCCAAGTACAAGTCAAGAGCTTCACAAGCTTTGAGTAGCAAAAAACAACGGGGCTTATTTACAAGTGCCGTGCGCGGCCGGTACCTCACTTTTCCCCATATTAACCCTTTCGCTGCTAGGCCTTTCCCCCCTGTGCTAAGCCTTTTTTTGGCTATTTAGGGTAGTTCGCAATTAGGCCCCTGTAAAGTTTTGTCCACATAAGGTATCCATGCCAAATTTGTGTCCTTTTCTTCCAACATCCTGAAGCATCTAAAGGTACCCAGGGTTTGTGGATTCCCCTGGAGGGGACCGAGAAATTAGCCAAAATACAGCTCAATTTTGTTTTTTGGGGAAAAATGGGGAAAAAGTGCTGCAGAAGAAAGCATCTGGTTTTTTCCCTGCAAATGGTATCAACAAAGGATTTGTGGTGCTGAAATCACCATCTTCCCAGCTTTCAGGCACAGGCAGACTTTTGTCAGAAAATCAAAAAAAAAATCACAGTTTTGTCATTTTACTGGGACATAGCCTATTTTTGCTACTTTTGTTCTTAAAACCTTCTTCCAGTTAGTGGTAGAAATGGGTGCGAAAGCAATAATGAATCTCGGAAAGTGATATATTTCTGAAAAGTAGAAAAAATTCTAAATTTATCGAGGGGTCATTTGTATAGATCCTTCAAGGTTTTTTTTAAAGAAACTAACAGTTGAAAATAGGAGCAATTGAAAATGAGTTGAAAAAACATCCATTTGTGCCAACGTTTTCACCTGTAACTTCTTCTAAGTATGACAGATGTTTCAAAGAAACATAGCATTACATCTGCTGGATCCTTCTGGTTGTGGGGATATATAGGACTTGTAGGTTCACCAAGAACCCGAGGAACCCAGAGCCAATAACTGAGCTGCTTCTTGCAATGGTTTTTCATTGTGTACCGAGTATATAGCAAATCATTTGGTAAAATATAAAGAGTGGAAAATAGGTACCAAGAACACCTATGTATTTACGGAATGGGAACAAAATATAGAGTTTAGAAGCAGTAGCTATTTGCACATCTCCGAAATTGTGGGTACCCATACTAGCATGTGAATTATCGGAAATTTTTCAAAGTGACTTCTTTGTTACACATTGTCTTACATTTGGAAGGCAGAAATGCATAGAAAGTCAATAGGTAATAACAGTTGCTCTACAACTATGTGATCCCCTAAGTCTCCTGATAAAAATGGTACCTCCCTTGTGTGGGTAGGCCTAGTGCCTGCGACAGGAAACGGTCCGAAATGCAACATGGACATATCACATTTTTCTAGTGAAAACTGACCCTTTTTCGCAATGTGCCTAGCTGTAGATTTTGGACACTTGCTCAGCCGGCACCTGGGGAACCCTAGCAAACATGTACATTTTTGAAAACTAGACACCCAGGGAAATCCAGGATAGGGTGACTTGTGTGGTTATCACTAGGTTCTGTTACCCAAAATCCTCTGCAAATCTTAAACTTTGTAAAAAAAACATTTTCCTCACATTTCTGTGATGGAAAGTTTTTATATTTTTAACTGGAACTTTTTTTTATTATTTTATTTAAACATACCACAGTAATACATTACATGATGGTGTGATGCAATACCATTTACCACAGCAGAGCAACCATGAGGTACAAGAGACATCAAAAGGAGCATTCTCAATTGACTAACGTGAAATAGTAGGAAGAAACCATATTAGCGAAAAATGACTAGCGTCATACATCATAAAAGTCACATTCTAATTAAAAGGTGTGTTAGCCTGTACATTTGTATGAACCACCTACAGTACATCTCTATTTTTTGCAGCAGGGACCCTACCAGCCATCAGCATGCAAGGAGACTTTAATGCACCTCCACAGTCCCTTCCTCATCCCGTCCAGTGAGATATTGTTTATACAGTCCCCAAAAATTCTTAGGACGACTCTGAGGGGGCAACAGGTCATTATACAGCTCGGTCTGCGTGTTACAATACAGTATGTCTTTAGACCACTCTTCAACCGTGGGTACGGACCCTCGAGCCCATCGCATGTCTATCCTGCATTTAGCAAGTAACAGCCCCATCGCCATTAATTTACGGACTTCTCTCTGTAACTCCTTAGTGTAGCCCAGCAGTGCCAGCAGTGGGTCCAGGGCGAGCGAGAGACCAGTAACCTCATTAAGCTTTCGGAATATTTGGCGCCAGAACTCAGCGACTCGTGGGCAATGCCAGGCCACATGGAGAAAGTCTGCAGGGTCCACGCCACATCTTTCGCATCTGGCTGAGTCTCTCAAGCCGTATCGATTCAATTTCACTGGTGTGTAGTATACTCTGTTTAAGTATTTAAAATGTATGAGTCTATGTCTACCATTTAATGAGACCTTCTGAGTGACCTCGCAACAGTATCTCCATTTGTCATCATCTATTGTTACCCCCAAATCACCCTGCCAGTCCAATCTGGGTTTACTGTACGGGTTCTCCTAAATTCTTGTGATATACCATATAAATTAGATATTAATTTTTTGGGGGACTTGGAGCAAAGCAAGTATGAGAAAGATAGTAATTCTGGTGGTTCCTGTAGATCGTCGCCCAAAAGAGCCCGCAGAGCATGTCGCACCCTGAAGAAATAAAATTGTGAGAGTGGTGTGGTGTCTTGACCTTCTATCGTTATCTCATCCCACGTACAGGCTCTAACATCCGCGAACAGATCGCCCATATAAGACACATTAACAGAACGCAAAGCTCGCATCGTCTCCCTCTCCATGCTCATTGGAAGTCAGTGGCACCACTCCACGGGTAGTAGCGGTGAGTATAGCAGAGCTAAAGCTTGCTCTTAGATAAATCACGCCAGGCGTGGACTGTCGAATTGACCGAGTCAAGTGTACTATGTCTTCTAATAGGATTCCGGCATATTCTCTGGGGGAGAGGATCCGGATCGACTGCCACTCGTTCAATATTCAAATGAGGGAGGTCCGGCGGACCGTGCAACCAAAAATGCGCATGTGAACATTGAGCGATTCAATAATATAATTCTAGATCCGGGGCTCCTAGCCCACCCATTGAATAGGGGAGGGTAAGAGTATCCCATTTGACTCACTGCTGTTTTCCCGCCCATGCTAATTTCACCATTAGCGAGCGTAAGATCTGAAATGTGTGTTTGGGGAGAACCATGGGAATGTGTGAGAAGAGAAACAGGAATCTAGGCAAGACCACCATCTTCATTAGCGAGATGCGACCTAGCAGAGACAGGGGAAGACGGATCCAGCGATCAATACCCTCTTCTAACTTAGCAATAGCCCTGCCATAATTTTCACTCATTACTAATTCAGAATTGGTATGAATTTGTATCCCAAGATAGCGCACCGGGTCAGCAGTCCAACGCAGCAGGAAATCCTGTGTAACTTGCTTTGTAGATGGGGTCAGAGGGAATACAATAGATTTAGCCCAGTTAACCTTCAATCCAGACACACTCCCAAACCTCATCACTTCATTGATTATAGGTGTTAGGTTAGAACGTGGCTCCCTGACATACAGAAGCATGTCGTCTCCATAAGCAGACACTATGAGATTGTAATTTGGGAAGTGAATCCCTCTGTGCCCGTGGTATTCACGCAGCGCACAAGCCAGAGGCTCCGCCACAATAGCATACAACAGCGGGGACAGAGGGCAGCCCTGCCGCGTGCCTCTTGAGATTGTGAATGGTAGTGTTATAATATCACCCACCCGAACCCTAGCTACCGGACTGTGATAGAGGACCGACACTAGCTTGAGGAAAATTTCACCCACTCTGTAATTCTGTGCAATACCTGTACCATGAAGGCCCATTCGACAGAGTCGAATGCCTTCTCTGTATCTAAAAAAAACGCGACTGCCTCAATCTCGGGCCTTACGTGTTGGCAGGCGTGGCCCGTGGTAGGAGTGCCGGTCGGGCAGTGACGTGGGGCAGGGGAGGGGCAGGGTAGGGGGTAGTAAACTACGGATTAAGGCCGAATACAGGTAAGTGAACATTTAAATAAATAAAACGAATTTCGTTGCGCGCACTGCATCGCATTTGGCGATGCAGCGCTCACAACGAAATTCGTGACAATTAGGGCCTCCCTCATTGCTGGAGGCATCGCCCCAGCTTCCCCCATTTCCTCAAAGAGAGTGCACAAATGACGAATAAGTATATCCTTAAAGGCTTTGTAGAAGCCGACTGTTAGCCCGTCTTGTCCCGGTGCACTCCCATCTCACATTGAGTTGAGGGCAGTCAGTATCTCGGAAGGGTCCAGTGGTCTCATGAGGTATTCCCTATGCCCATTGGTGAGCCATGGAAGTTTTATCTGTTCCAGGTATTCCTGAATCGCCGCGTCGTCCGGCACCACTTTAGAGCTGTATAGGTCTAAATAATACCTGCAGAACCTGTTGGCTATCTCCTCAGGATGTTTTAGCACTTCGCCCCCTGCGTCTCATAATTCTGATATAATGCTAGCTTCCCTCTGACGGCATGCAATAGCAGTCAGCACAGATCCCGGTCTCTCCCCTTCCCCATAGGTTTTAGCGATCGCGTATTTACCCATGTGTTTTAGTTCATTATCCGCAGTCTCATGGTACTCCTCTAGAGTTTTCTTGAGAGCCTCCTCAGTGAGGGCACTTCTATTAGCCAGGGCCTCCTGCTCCAACCTACCTAGCTGTGTCTCAAGCTTCGATAATCTATCACGAATTGCACGAAGAACTCCTGAATGTTTAGAAATGGCCACCCCCCGTATATACACCTTGAATGTTTCCCCCACCGTGGAAAAGAGCTTGACCGAGCCTATGTTTAAGTCAAAGAAATCCTCTATTGCAGTGTCTAGTTCGGCCTTAAATGCTGCATCTAGAAGAGAATATGGAGGGAATCACCATGAAAAGGGCGCCGGGCCCACCGGGGGGACCATCACATCCAAAACAATTGGTGAGTGGTCAGAGAATGTGCGCGGCATAATGGTGCAGTCATGAACCCGGGGAAGTAATGATCTAGAAATCAGCCAATAATCTATTCTAGTATGCAGGTCATGTGGGGCAGAATAGTGAGTAAAACCTCCCAAGTTGGGAAATCTGGTGCGCCATACATCTATTAAATCTAATTGCATGGCTATGCTACATATAGTTCTAGCGGACGCAGAGGGGTGCCGAGAAGGTCCCTCGGAGCGGTCCAAGCGTGGATCGAGAACGCAGTTAAGATCGCCTCCCTATAGCTGTGGCAAAGCTGTGTTCCCGTGCAATCTTGAGAAAAGAGAGTTATAGAACTGTGGATTGTCAAAATTTGGGCCATAGATGTTAACTAGCAGCAACTCCAGTCCTCTACCAAAACACCTACTGAGTACGTATCTGCATTGGGGTCAGTCTCTTTTGCTTCTAGGGACATCCCAGATCTAGGATTAACCCATGTTAGTACCCCCCTAGCATGCAAAGTGAACCCCGCTGCATGAAACTTACCAGTTAGTTTCTTATAGGACAATATGTTACTGCTAGGGGAGAGATGCGTCCCTTGAAGCAATGCGACATCCACATTATGCTTTGTCAGGTATGTAAGAATTTTGCGCTGCTTCCGAAAATCGTTTAGGCCCTTCACATTCCAAGTTATAAAATGAATTATATTTGGTTGAACACATGTTAACTTGTGTTTCAACATTTATGGTTTCCTAGCCAGAACCCCATCTCTCTGTACCTTCATTTTGAACGAAAGATGTGTAGTTTATACTCTGTGCACATGTTCACTGTGGAGTTAAAACTAACAACATTCCAACCCCCACCCGCGCTATGCCGTACCCAACTGGGCATAGTCGAAACATATTGTACTCACCCGAAACTAGCAATCGCTCCCATAGTTAAAATAGCAATCAAACAATAAAATTGGCGTGTTGCCATTTAGTGAAAAACACTAGGAGGCGGATGTTGCCGGCCGCTCAACTTGATGAGCCGGAGACTCCGAGCCAGCCGTCTACAGCGTAACATCAACCAGAGGGAGGAACCGCCACCATACCTTGGCGACGCTATACAAACTCGTGCTTCATATCCTGAACCATAATACTACAGCAATATATTTAGTGGTAGTGCTTTTGATTATGGCCATACTTTATCAACTATCGACCTACGTTCACTGCATCGCCGCAGCTTATCTGAAAGGCAAACCTGTCAGACCCACGTGCAGAGCTTATCGATGGAGTTAGGAATATATTGCACTGCGCTTGACGATTCAAGTTTACCCGATGTGCTCGGGCGAAGTTCCCAAGTGAGTCCCTTTAGTCATTGTCATCCAGGGTTCCCACAGGGAAGTCGGCGCGCACCTCCAATTCCCGTTGCAGCTCCCCAGAACGCGGAGCGGAAAGTTCCCTTAGAGCCTTCTGAAGTGCCTTAGGGTCTGAGAAAATTCTAGCTTTGCCGTTCATCGTAACCCTCAGTTTGGCAGGGTATAACATAGTGTATTCAAGCTTTTGTTCACACAGTTTACTCTTTATGGGAATAAACTGGCGACGTGCTTCCTGTACTTTTAAGGTGAAATCCTGAAACAATGAGATAGCTGAACCTTCATAGGTAAGACCACACAGATCTCTAGCTTTTTTCAGGGTGGAGTCCCTGTCTCTGTGGTTTAACAGCTTGGCAATCACAGGTTTGGGGGCGTACCTGGTGGAGGTCTTGGGCCCAGAAAGCGGTGCGCACGTACTACAATGAACATTGCCGGGAAGGTGTCCCTGCCAAGTAGCGTCACCAGGAGCTTCTAAACAAACATCTCCATTTCCCTGTCGGCGTAGTTTCTGGCAAGCCCACAATGCGAATATTGCTGTGCCTGGACCTAGCTTCCAAATCTTCGGCTTTGTCTTGTAGAGTAGTCAGGAGCCTTCCCATTTGCTTCTGGGCAGTGTCCGTTACTGTTTGGGCATCCTCAACTTCCGATACGCGTCATTCTGTCATGTCCAGGCGCTCCGCATGTTTGTCCAACCGCTCCGTCATGCGGTCCTTTCGGTAGGACAGAGAGTCTATCTTACCGTCTATTGTGGTGATGCTTTTCTGCATGGTTGTTAAAATTTGCTGCAAATCTCCACTTACTTTTATGGTTTCCTCAACCTGACTAGTCGCCGCTGCCTCAGATTCATCTTCACGCTGTCTAGATTTCCGCTGTTCAAAATGAATTTTGGGTTGGGTCTTGTTCACTTTGCCCATCGTAGCGCAGCCAGCGAGATCCTAGCTGTAACGTGATTATATAGGAGTTTCCCTGACACAGCCTGGAATCACGTGTGTGCACTGAAGGTGCTCAGCTCCTCTGCAGCTCAAGATCAGGCACACTGCTATTAAGCGCGTTTTGTTATTCCCCCTGCATGAGATCTCATAGGCTAGTTCTTATAGGAGCAGAGAGTGTGAGACACCGCAACCAGTTGAGTATAAAGGGGGGTGAGGAGGCACCAAGATGTAGCCCAGTCTCATAAATCTCTGTGAGCTTACTGGGCATCCTCAGCAGACTCCAAGAGGTTTCCAGCTGCTCTGACGCTGCTGCTTCACTAGCGTGGGGAACTGGGCACCACACGTTGCAGCAACAGGGATCTGCACGCCCACACTGTGCTGACTGTATTTTTAACCTACTGCCCTCCGTAGGCTCGCATCCCACACTCACTTGTTGTGCCTCTATGGGGTCAACGGTGATTATAATGCTTCCCTCCACACTGCGTGAAGGTGCCGCCACCGCAGGGGCGCAGATCCAAGCGAGGACATGGCTCCAGGATAGCGCTGCCCCTCACCTCCCTGGCTGCAGACACACGCACCCACCACGCTCAGGCTCACAGGCACCGCGCCACGTCCGCAGTGCACGCCGACCTCACCGCCGGAGCCTGGTCCAGACCACTCACTCCGTGCAGCAGAAGGAGCTTGGCAGGAGCCCTGTAACGGGCTGGATGAGCGCCTCAGGCAGCTCTGCTGCGTCACGCCATCATGCTACGCAGGAATCTCCACCTGATATTTGCTCGGCCTTGGGAGTCGCCGCAGGGTCACCGGAGACTTCCGCGAAGAGCGCTCACTTTCCTCATAAAGCGGTAAGGTTTAGATGAATTTTCCCCTGCTGTATGCAGCATATTTTTAACGGATTGTAACGACGGCTGCTGGAGCTCTCTCGATGAGCTGCCATCTTTGGATCAGGCAAGCTCCGCCCCCCCCCCTGTGATGGAAAGTTCTGGAATCTGCGTGGATCCACAATATTCCACCCACCCCACATTTCCCAAAGTCTCCTGATAAAAATGGCACCTCACTTGTGTGGGTAGGCCTAGTGTCCGTGGTAGGAAACGGGCCAAAACACAACGTGGACACACCACATTTTTACAGTGAAAACTGACCCTTTTTAAAAAAAGTGTCTAGCAATGGATTTTGAACCCTAGCTCTGCCGGAACTAGGGAAACCTAGCAAACCTGTACATTTTCAAAAACTAGACACCAAGGGGAATCCAGGATGGGGTGACTTTTGTGGCTCTCACTAGGTTCTGTTACCCAGAATCCCTTGCAAACCTCAAACTTTGAAAACAAAACCCACATTTTCCTCACATTTCTCTGATGGAAAGTTCTGGAATCTGCGTGGATCCATGAAATTCCACTCACCCCACATTCCCCAAAGTCTCCCGATAAAAATGGTACCTCACTTGTGTGGGTAGGCTTAGTGACCGCGACAGGAAACGGGCCAAAACGCAATGTGGATACACAAAATTTTTACAGTGAAAACTGACTCTTTTTTTGCAAAGTGCCTAGCTGTGGATTTTGAACCCTAGCTCTGCCGGCACCTAGGGAAACCTAGAAAACCTGTAAATTTTTGAAAACCAGATACCAAGGGGAATCAAGGATGGGGTGACTTGTGTGACTCTCACCAGGTTCTGTTACCTAGAATCCCTTGCAAACCTCAATCTATGACAAAAAATACAAGTTTTCCTCAAATTTCTGTGATGGAAAGTTCTGGAATCTGCGTGGATCCACAAACTTCCACCCACCCGCATTCTCCAGAGTCTCCCGATAAAAATGGTACCTCACTTGTGGGGGTGGGCCAAGTGCCTGCGGCAGGGAAGGGCCCAAAACATATTGTGGAGCCATCAAAATTACCTATCCCAAAACGACCTTGTTTTGCAAGGGGGGGAACCTGGGTTTTTAGCCCCGGGCTCAGCGGCCATCTAGGGAAACCTACCAAACCCACACATTTCTGAAAGCTAGACACCCTGGGGAGTCCAGCGAGGTATGGGTTGCATGGAACCCACAATGTTTTTCTACCCAGAATCCTCTGCAAACCCAAATTTAGCTGAAAAAATCATATTTTTCTCACATTCCTGTGTGGGAAAGTTGTGGGATCACCGGGCTGACACAAATTTCATACCACCCAGCATTCCCCCAGGCCTCTCAATAAAAATGGTACCTCACTCGTGTGGGTGGTCAAAGTACCCGTGACAGGCAAGGGCCCAAAATGTATTGTGGCGACATCAAAATGAACTATCACAAAACAACCTGGTTTTGCACGGGGGTCACCTGGGTTTTTGGCCTCGGCGGCCATCTGAGGTAGCCTATCAAACCCATATATTTCTGAAAACTAGATACCCTGGAGAGTCCAGGGATGTATGGCTTGCATCGATCCCACAACGTTTTCCTATGCAAAATCCCATGCAAACCTCAAATTTAACTGAAAAAATGACATTTTTCTCAAATTTTTATGTAGGAAAGTTGTGGGATCACTGGGCGGACACAAATTTCCTACCACCCAGCATTCCCCCAGGTCTCCTGATAAAAATGGTACCTCACTCGTGTGGGTGGGCCAAGTACCCGCGACAGGTAAGGGCCCAAAACGTATTGTGGTGACATCAAAATTACCTATCACAACACAACCTGGTATTGCATGGGGGCACCTGGGTTTTTGGCCTTGGGGTCGGCGGCCATCTAGGGAAAATTACCAAGCCCACACATTTCTGAAAACTAGACACCCTGGGGAGTCCAGGGAGGTATGGCTTGCGCGGATCCCCCAACGTTTTCCTACCCAGAATCACCTGCAAACCTCAAAGTTAGCTGGAAAAAAAAATCTCAAATTTCTGTGTGGGAAAGTTGAGGGATCACTGGGCTGACACAAATTTCCTACCACCCAGTGTTCCCCCAGGTCCCCCAATAAAAATTGTACCTCACTTATGTGGGTAGGCCAAGTACCCGCAACAGGCAAGAGCCCAAAATGTATTGTGGAGACATCAAAATTAACTACCACAAAATGACCTGGTTTTGCAAGGGATGGCACCTGGGTTTTTGGCCCCGGGCTCGGCGGCCATATAGGGAAACCTACCAAACCCACACATGTCTGAAAACTACACACCCTGTGGAGTCCAGGGAGGTATGGCTTGCATGGATCCTTCAACGTTTTCCTACCCAGAATCCCCTGCAAACCTCAAATTTAGCTGAAATAAATCACATTTTTCTCAAATTTCTGTGTGGGAAAGTTGTGGGATCACAGCGCTTACACAAATTTCCTACCACCAAGCATTGCCCAAGGTCTCCCTATACAAATGGAACATTACTCGTGTGGGTGGGCTAAGTACCCGCGACAGGCAAGGGCCCAAAATGTATTGTGGAGACATCAAAATTACCTATCATAAAAAGGCCTGGTTTTGCAAGGGGGCGCACCTGGGTTTTTGGCCCCAGGCTCGGCGGCCAACGGATGAAACCTACCATACCCCCACATTTCTGAAAACTAGACACCCTAGGGAGTCCAGGGAGGTATGGCTTGTGTGGTTCCTCCAATATTTTCCTACCCAGAAACCCCTGCAAACTCAAATTTAGCTGAAAAAATCACTTTTTCCACACATGTTTATGTGGGATCACAGTGCCGGCACAAATGTCCTACCACCCAGTGTTCCCCTTGGTCTCCCAAGTAAAATGATACCTCACTTGTGTCGCTGTCCAAAGCAGAATCGGCTAAAACGTATTTATATTAAAAATGCAGCGCTTAGAATTCACTGTGCTATACCCTTAATCACTATGTTTTTGGCCCTTCCCAGTCACAGGCCCTTGGCCCACCTACACAAGTGAGGTATAATTTTACTCGGGAGACCGAGGGGTACGCTGGGTGGTAGGAAATTTGTGCTGGCATGGTGATCCCACACGAAAATGTGTGGAAAAGGTGATTTTTTCAGCTAAATTTGAGGTTTGCAGGGGATTCTGGGTGGAAAAACATTGGGGGATACACGCAAGCCATACCTCCCTGGACTCCCCATGGTGTCTAGTTTTCAGAAATGTGTGGATTTGGTAGGTTTCCCTAGATGGCCGCCGAGCCTGGGGCCAAAAACCCAGGTGCCCCCCCTTGTAAAACCAGGTCATTTTGTGATAGGTAATTTTAATGTCTCCACAATACGTTTTGGGCCCTTGCCTGTCACGGGTGCTTGGCCCACCTACACGAGTGAGGTACAATTTTTATCGGGAGACCTGGGGGAACGCTGGGTGGTAGGAAATTTGTGTCAGCCTGGTAATCCCACAACTTTGCCACACAGAAATTTGAGAAAAATTAGATTTTTTCAGCTAAATTTGAGGTTTGCAAGGGATACTGGGTTGGAAAACGTTGTTGGACCCACGCAAGCCATACTTCCCTTGACTCCCCAGGGTATCTAGTTTTAAGAAATGTGTGGGTCTGGTAGGTTTCCCTAGATGGCCAGCGAACCCAGGGCCAAAAACCCAGGTGCCCCCTTTGCAAAACCAGGTTGCTGTGATAGGTAATATTTATGTCTCCACAATACGTTTTGGATCCTTGCTTGTCACGGGTACTTGGCCCACTCATACGAGTGAGGAACCATTTTTATCGGGAGACCTGGGGGAATGCTGGGTGGTAGGAAATTTGTGTCAGCCCAGTAATCCCACAACTATCCCACACAAACATTTGACAAAAATTTGAATTTTTTCAGCTAAATTTGAGGTTGGCAAGGGATTCTGGGTAGGAAAACTTTGGGGTGTCCATGCAACCCATACCTCCCTGGACTCCCTGGGGTGTCTAGTTTTCAGAAATGTGTTTGTTTGGTAGGTTTCCTTAGATGGCCGCTGAGTCTGGAACCAAAAACGCAGGTGACCCCCTTGAAAAACCAGGTCGTTTTGTGATAGATAGGAAGGCACCTGTGTTTTTGGTCCCTGGTTTGTAGACATCTAGGGGAACCTAAAAAACGCAGACATTTCTGAAAACTAGACACCCGTGGGAGTCCAGGGAGGTGTGGCTTGCGTTGATCCCCCAACATTTTCCTTCCAAAAACTTGCTGCAAACCTCAAATTTAGCTAAAAAGTCACATTTTCCTCTAATATCTGTGTGGGAAATTTGTGGAATCACCGCACGGCACAAATTTCCTTCCACTCAGCGTTCCCCTAAGTCTCTCGATTAAAAATTATGCCCTACTTGTGTGGATGGGCCAAGTGCCTATGACATGGATGGGCCAAAAACCTGTAGAGATTGAGGGGGGCCCAAAGCGGGTCCAAAAGGGCAGTTTGTTTATACATTTTTAGGCTGATGCTACTTTGGGCACCCATACAAGTGAGGTACTGTTTTTCTCAGGAGACCAAGGGGAATGCTGGGTAGTAGGAAATTTGTGCCTGTGCGGTGATCCTGCAACTTACCAACACAAAAATGTGAGGAAAATGTGACTTTGTAAGTAAATTTGAGGTTGGAGGAGGATTCTGGGTAAGAAAACAATGGGGGATCCATGCAAGCTCACCGCCAGCCAAGAGTCAGTACACGCACACCATCCACACACACCACCAGCCAAGCACCATCCACGCACACCGCCAGCCAAGCACCATCCACATCCACCACCAGCCAAGCACCCATCCATGCACACCGCCAGCCAAGCGCCATCCAGGTACACCGCCAGCCAATTGCTATCAATGCACACAGTCAGCCAAGCAATATCCAAGCACACTGCCAGCCAAGCGCCACCCACGCACTCCACCAGCCAAGAGCTATCTCCGCACACCTCCAGCCAAGCAGGGCTGGACTGGGAACGGCAACCAGCCATGGCAGATTGCTGCTCGACTGGCCCTGGGAGGGGCGGGGCATGCTAGCAAAAAGCACTGCTCCCGCTTTTGTTACTGGGGCCCAATATTGCAGAACTACTGCAAAACCGGCTCCCAGTGACAAAACCGCCCCCCACAGCAAGAAAACTGGCCCACACCCCTACGGCCAGTCCGGACCTGCAGCCAAGCACCATCCATGCACACAGCCAGCCAAGCCCCAGTCCACGTACACCACCAGCCAAGCACCACTCCACGCACACCACCAGGCAAGCGCCAATCTACAAACACACCGTCATCAAGCGCGAGTCCACCCACACCATAAACCAAGTGCAGGTCCACACACACCGCCAGAAAAATGCCAGCCAAACATCAGTACACACAGACCATCAGCCAAACTCCAGTTTACACACACACAAACTCTCCCTGGTTTCTAGAGGTTTTCTGCCCCGCTGGGTGCAGATGAGAATAAAAATATCACTGAAACAGCCAAAATGGGTGCCTAAAAAAAAGGGAGCGACCCTTGCCTATGGTGCTTCTCACTGGCATGCCCAGAAACATATCCCTGGTGCCTAGTGGGCTTTCTGCCCCCGCAGGGGGCAGATAAGGTGCTATTGCCGCGATCTGCCTTTGGGGGGGCAGAAAGACGTTTTTGGCAGTGGGGCCATTAGCATGCCCATTCTCAGCAGCCCCTACGTACAAAAAAACCAACAAAATCCCTGGTGCCTAGTGGGCTTTCTGCCCCCCCAGAGGGCAGATTAGGGACTATTGCCCCCATCTGTCTCCCAGGGAGGCAGAACGGGTTTGGCATTTTTGGTGGGTGTGGGGGGCATTGGCTTGCCCATTTTGGGCTGCCCCCACCTCTACGTTTAGAAAAAAACAATCCCTAGTGCCTAGTGAGTTTTTGCCCCCCCGGGGGGCAGATCAGGGCTATTGCCCCATTTACCTCCTGGGGGGGGGCAGAAAGACTGTGGGATTTTTTTTGGGGGGTGGGGACATTGGCATGCCCATTTTGGTCAGCCCCCACCCCTATATACATTAAAAAAATCCCTGGTGCCTAGTGTGCTTTCTGCCCCCCCGGGGGGGCAGATCGGGGCTATTGCCCCCATCAGCCTCCCAGAGGAGGCAGAAAGACTGTGGAATTTTTTTGGGGGGTGGGGGCATTGCCATGACCATTTTGGGCAGCACCCACCCCTATATACATAAAAAAAAATATTGGTGCCTAGTGTGCCTTTTGCCCCCCCGGGGGTAGATCGGGGACTATTGGCCCCATCTACCACGCTGAGGGGGCAGAAAGACAGGACATTTTGCTCGGGGGCATTGGCATGCCCATCTTGGAGCATCCTCCACCCCCTAAATCAAATTTAAAACAAATCCCTGGCTTCTAGTGGGCTTTCTGTCCCCCCGGGTGGGCAGATTGGGGGCTGCTGCCCTATTGGCACCCCAGGGGGGCAGAAAGACTGGAATTTTGCTGGGGGGGTTGGGGGCATTGGTATGCTCATCTTGGGTAGCACCCACCCCTAAATCAAATTTAAAAGAAATCCCTGGCTTCTAGTGGGCTTTTTGCCCCGCCAGGGATGCAGATTGGGGGCTACTGCCCCCATCTTCCCCCCGGGGGGACAGAAAGACTGTAATTTTAAGGGGGGTGGGGGCATTTGCATGCCCATCTTGGTCAGACCCCACCCCTAAATTGAATGGAAAAAAATCCCTGGCATCTAGTGGGCTTTCTGCCCGGGCGGGCAGAAAGACTGATTTTCCCCAATTAATTTTGGGGGGAGCAAAGGCTCTAGCCCAAGGGACCGCTCCCCCCTCCCTGGTGACTAGTGGGTGGATCCCAGCTTGGGGTTTGCCCTTCTGGGGCGATCCCCAAGCAGGGATCCACTAGGTAGATTCTCTCCTTTCCAATGATACCTCTCCTGACATTCTACGTGCTCAGGGGCCTGAGATAGCCCCCTGAGCATGTGGAAAGTGAAACTAAAATGAGCATATCGGCTTATTTCAGTTTCGGTTTTACTGAAATGACGTCAGCGCGACGTGCACGCTGTTTGTCATTTCAGGGAAACCACAGGAACAGCCTGGGGAGCTGAGGAAGCTCTTCCCCAGCTCCACAGGCTGTTGGGGGGAAAAGGGAAACCCTCTGGTGCCCGCACCAGAGGAATTCCCTGTGCCATGGCGTCTGACGCGCGGGAGCCGTCCGACTCACATGAGCACTTATGCGTCGGACGGCTCTCGCGCGTCCGACGCATGGAAAGGGTTAGAAATGACCACCGGCGTTGCAAGGGGCTTGTAAATAAGCCCCAATTACTCCAGAAAATCTCTTGGCCATCCATCGCTCGTTTTCGTTTTTTTTGTGCAACCGAGCAGGGCTACCCACCTGCTTAAAATTTGAAATTAATTCAATCTCACATGTGCTGCAGTGGGATGGCACTGAAAAAATAGTAAGGTTTTGACTGATGATGAAATTTTGCTCATTAGACTTGATGGTTTTATTGATTAAATTGGTAATTTAATAGGACAGAATTAATGATTTTGGTAACTAACATATTGTGCTATTGTTTTATGTAGTCTTGAAGAAACGGGTACGGAGTTGCCTAAGATCCTGGGATGATGTTTTAGCCTCAGGGGCAGAGGAAGAGTGTAGAAAGTACACACTAGAGAAGTGTTTTGTCTGCTGGTGTGATATTAAGCAACGAGAGAGGTTGTTAATATTCCATAGGGACCTATTCTGAAGTTAGTTGGTGATAGTAATAGTGGAAGATTTGTTGGCCACCTTTGGTAAAGCGCAACTGAAGAAGTCCCCAGGGAGTCTTTCACTTGATTGAGAGTGGAGCAACGCTGGTCGATATTTCGCTAGTAGCAAAACAATTTCTATGAGTGATTGAATCTATCTCTTTTTTTTGGTGGAGCAGACAAAGCAGCATTGTTTTGTGTTGTTTCTAATTTTATTTTTGTAAAGGGAGGGTCAGTAGCAGGAGTTAAATTGACTGAAATTGAAACTGACAGCATTGGAGAAAAGAAATTGCATTGAAATATTGCAGAAATGAAATTGTTTAAAGGTAAACTGTTGGGAGGTAATGTGAAAAATTCGATTTTAATTGGTGATGCTCCCGAAGGAACACCTGTGCATTTTATGTCTACCAATTTGGGACAAAATTCATGTTTGTGGGTTCACCAACAAAGGGTCAGAGGGGTAGCCCATACAAAAATGTGCGCTGCGCCGAGGCCAGTACCTTGAGAGGTTATTGAGCGCTGACGCTGCTCGCCATTGCTCCCGCATTTTAATAATAATTATTGCTGCTATCGTTGCTGAAATGAATTTGTGTGTTTTTTAAAATTGTGCACCACTTGTTTTTAGATTTCACCCGTTTTTAAAAGAAATCAATTTTGCTCTTCTTACCTGCACTTTGAATTGTTTGGGGCTCTTGGGGACTGTTCTCTCTCGCTGTCTGGGGCAGAGTTTGGACCGGCAGCTACTTCCTGGGTCCCACCGTGACATACTAGAGACGCCATTTTGGGTCAGTGCGTGCTCTAGTTGTCAGAGGGGTAGCCCATACAAAAATGCGCGCTGCGCGGACGCGCCGCTGGCGCGCCGCTGGCGTGCCTAAGGCAAGCCCGTCTGCGCCCGTTAGCGCCCCGAAATCGTCCAGCGCCAGCCACGCTGCCCGCAACTGGTCCCACGTCGCAGGTAGGGGGTTGTATAGCAGGAAAGAACTGTTTGCACTTTGCCCGCCCTTATGTTCCCACGTCAGTCAATGGGAGGTTTTGGAATGCAAAAATACAGTTTGCCCCTCTTGTGGCTTTAGACTTGTTGGTCCCCATCTTGTTAGGGCAGCTGATAAAAGGAGTAGGTACATACCAGTCTTGCACGCTGCTCTTATTAACATACGCTCGCTTAAGAAGCATTATCAGGACACCTTTGATCTCTTGGAGGATAAGAAACTAGATTTCTTGTTTATTACAGAGACATGGCTGGACGAATTTTCTAATCCAACCATTGCACTGGCCATTCCATCTGGCTACAAAATCTCCCGACTGGACAGAGCAAAAGGGAGAGGAGGTGGGGTAGCGATAATATATAGAGATACGTGGTCCCTCCAACAGGCTGTCTCAACATTGGGAGGAGACTGCGAAGCTCTGGATTTCAGTATCAATGTTTCACCTCATCTCACCCTAGGTGGATCTATGATTTATCGACCTCCGGGATCAGCGGGTGCGTTTATCAAAGCTCTGGGAGACGCTATTGTTCCCCGAGCTCTGCTCTTCACCCATTACATCGTTCTTGGCGATTTAAATATCCATTTTGACCAGGCAGGCTCAAAGGTCACTCTAGATATATCTGACATCTTGTCCCTCGCTCAACTCACCCAATGGGTTGGCCTCCCAACGCATTCAGGGGGCCACACTTTAGATCCCATCTGCTCGAACTTCTCCATTGCAGTTGAGCCTCCTACTCCTGTGTCTTGGTCAGATCACTTTTTAACATATTTCTCCTGGGCTTCACCTGTTGGTAACCTCCTTTTCCGGTCTGAGCGTGAGCCGGTGTTTGCTAAAATTGACCCATCATTATTCAGCCAAGCCCTGGGTTCCACCAGACCGCCTCCTGCCAGAGATCTTGCAGTGGGGTTAGCTGGGTCCACAAGCTGGATCATGAACACTGTTGTTCTCACAGCTCCAGCTACCCGGCATAGACATTCTAGGGATTCCCCGTCTAACCCCTGGTTCACTCCCAAGCTGAGGTTACTGAAGCAGGAATGCAAGAAACTTGAGAGGCAATGGCGCAAGGGTTATCATTTCGAGGATAAAGTCATGCTGAGAACTAAACAGAAAGCCTATTATATGGCCATTACAAAGCTAAAATCCATTACTATGGGAATAGAATTGACGCAGCCAAGAATAACTCTAAGGAAATCTTTTCTATAGTTCAAAGTTTCCTGGCCCCAAAAGCACAAGCTAGCACGATTCCATCCTCGGACATATGGTGTGAAGATCTCTCGTTTTTTTATGGAGAAAATCTGCACTATACAGGCGTCCTTTACCACCAATAATAAAGTCCAGGATGCCCTCCTGGCCGAAGGCACCCCATTGGCCCATCCTTCTCATTCGCTGGCCGCGTTTACCCCAATAGACCTTCCTAGTTCCCTTAAAGTTTTAAAGGGCCTGAAATCAGGATCCCCTTCGGACCCGTGCGCAGCCAGACTTCTGGCCGACGTGGCGGATACAGTTAATCCCGAAGTCAACAGACTTATTACCATGTCCTTTACAGAAGCTCTTGTCCCGGCCGCATAGAAGCAGGCCAAGATCCTCCCTCTTTTGAAAAAACCCTCTCTTGATCCGTTATGCCCGTCAAACTACAGACCAATCTCCCTTTTGCCCAGCCTGGCCAAGGTCTGTGAGAAAGTGGTCACTAGACAGCTGACTGACTACGTTGAAAGTTCAGGCCTTCTCCACCCGGCACAATCAAGCTTTAGGGCCTCATTTAGTACGGAATCGGCCCTGGTGGAAATCTCTGAAGCCATTAGAGATTGCCTGGATGCCGGCGGGAGGGCTGCTTTGGTGCTGCTGGACCTCTCGGCGGCATTCGACACGGTTCCCCATGCTCTGCTGCTCTCCCGACTGGCAGAGATAGGTGTATCAGGCACCGCCTGGGGCTGGCTCCAATACTTTTTGGAGGATCGGACACAGGAGGTATGGCTCCCACCGTTTTCCTCATCACCGAAGAAAGTGACCACAGGGGTTCCACAAGGCTCTTCTCTGAGTCCTCTTCTTTTTAATATTTACGTTACCCCGCTGGTCCAGTTGGCGGAGGACTTGGGGGCAAAGATAATCGCTTATGCCGATGACACACAGCTCCTGTTCACTTGGAGGAAAAACGAAGTCTCTACTTCGGCTGCCAAACACTGCCTGACCACAGTCTTCAGCTGGCTGGCAGGGGCTGAATTGAAATGCAATGAGGAGAAATCGGAAATCCTCTTATTCGGCAATTTTCCTGCCCGGTTTAGGGAATCACTTTGGCCCTCCGACTCTGCACTGCCTTCGTCCTCCGGGAACCCAGTTAAGAACTTAGGGGTCTGGTTCGAGGAGAATCTCCGATTCTCAACCCAGGTCAAGAAGCTGGCAGGGACCTGCTTCGGTCTCCTAAAGTCCCTCAGGAAGTTTCTTCCCCTTCTTCCCCAGGTGGCTAACAAGTCTGTAATTCGAGCCCTTATTCTTTCTCGGTTGGACTACGCCAACGCTCTATATGCTGGCATCCCAAGCTACCTATTAAATAAATTGCAGGTGGTGCAGAACGCGGCGGCAAGGATGCTCATGAATGTTTCCGCCAGATGTAGCGTGAGACTACAACTACGCGCCTTACACTGGTTGCCCGTGGCAGAGAGGGTCAGATTCAAGATCCTTGTTATTGCCCACCGTGCTCTCTATGCCACTGGGCCTGGCTATCTTCAGAAACGGTTTTCCTTTTACACTCCTGCAAGAGAACTGCGTTCTTCCACTCACCTCCTGGCCCAAATCCCGCATTTCCGCCTGCAAAGGTCAGGCGGCAGCTCTCTAGCTGTGAAGGCCGCTCTGGCCTGGAACGATCTGCCCTTTGCGCTCCGGGGCATTCAGGACCTGATTCTTTTCAAGAAGAAGCTGAAAACGCATCTGTTCCCCTAATCCTGGCTCTTGGCGTTTCTTCTCTCTCTCAAGGTTCGCGCCGGGACACTCTTGCAGTATCTGTGCGCGTTAGAAATTCTAAATAACATAACATAACATAACCAATGGTGCAAGATTACTGAAAAAGAGGGTCCTTTGAGATTTCCAAAATATGGTACTTTTGAATTGCAAATTATTGACAAATTAAGGTAAGTGTTATGTGAAATAAAGACACCATCTAGAGCTACACAATTTGAAGCTTTAAGCATGTGGGAAAAAATAGCAAGAGACAAAGTAAGAGAGGTTAAAAAGGTAAAAGATCAGATACAGGAGAAGGGAATTAATGATGACAAAAAGCTTCAAATAAATAGTGATTTAGAGGATGAAAATTGGATGATTATTAACTGTGTGTCCACCACCTTATGTGGTCCCCAATACAAATACTGATAATATTGTACCAGTAAGCACTACTGTGGCTACTGCTTCTGTTGAACCAAGAGAAATACAGATTGAGAGAACTGTACAGACATTTCAGATTGACCCACTACCTGTTGATTCAGCACTGACAGTGATATCTCCAGGTGTTACTGATTCAATTGTGACTGATTCAGTAAAAATACTTCAAACTGCAGATGCACAGACAGTGCCTAGACAAATTGTGATTGTCCAAATTAATATGGTCCCTACTCAAAAAGTTCAAAGAGCTGCAGAATGAGTAATTATGTCAGGGTTTATTTCAATAACTCAGAATTCACAGATTATTGAACAGAAACTACCCCAGACAGCCCAAACATTTAAAGGTGGGGGAAAAATGGTCTTTACAACACCAACAGCCCAGGAAAAAACGAATATATTTGGAGATGGGATTTTTCAAACCTGCTTTGAGGAAGCAGCAGTGATTAAAAAGATTGAGAGCATGGGGGAACAAATTAACCTAGACCCCGAAAAAGAGAGACAGCTTAATGTTTCAAATTTAAAAATTGAACATGAAGAAATTATCAGGGACTGTTTTAATCATGAAAGTGTGAACCAGTGTCAGGATGATGAAGCAAATGAGACAATGAGTTCTTCAGGAATGCAATTACACATTGCAGAAATGGTTTGAGAAATTAGGAGACAAGTGGGCAAGGAAACATGAGAAGAAAAAGAAACCACCAGACCTAGCAAGGAAACTGGATAAAAAAAGAAACCACCAGACCTAGTTGAGGAAAATAATAAACAGAAAGAGGGAGAAGCTTTTGCTTACTCATTGAGAAAAATGGTGGGAGAAGTGCATGTTCATGTGCCACGGAACAAAAGTGAACTTGCAGCATTTCTGAACACATTCCCAAAGTTGAGAGACAAGCCTATGCGGTGGTACCCACAAGTTGATGAATTTTTTGAAATTACAATGTAGTTGTGTATTAATTTGAAAATGTTCTTTGACCTTGCCATGCAAACTGAATTGTGGTTTGAATCTAAAGCTGTTGTGCAAGGGCCAGATGAGGAGACAGTGAAAACTGTTTGCATGAATGCAGCAACATCTTCTGTTGTTAAGGAGAAAAATGAAGCAGTGATTACTTTTCTGAAGGGCAGAGTGCCAGCGAAAGCTCTTAATTGGGTACAGATTAAAAGAACCACACAAGAGCTAAAAGAATTGGTTCATGAGTTTTGTGAAAGTGTGTATCTAGAGTTTCCGCAACACAGTGGGAGAGAATGTCCTGATGCCAGTGATATGAGATTCCTTGTGACTCAGTTTGTTATTGGATTAATGTTCTCTGATCAGATCAGTGTGCACGTACAGCAAATATTGGTTTGTTTGCAAAGAAAGCTGATAGATGGGATTCTGAAGGATGAAGGGTACTATAATGCTGAACAAGGAATGACGCAGAAAGAGTTTGAGGAAAAACCTATGATGGTACAGAGGGAGTTTGCTCAGAAAAGTTTTCAGAATCTGTTGTTTGCAGAGAATGAAAGTGAGTTACAAGGTGTTGTTTCACAAGCAGAAATAAAAGGTGCTCAAGGAAGATTTGGTGTTTCACAGGATAGAAGTAAAGGTGTTTTGGTTTGTGCAAATTCAAGGATCGATGTCGCACTGCTGGAGAAAGTGTCTTTTGCCATCTTTTTAACAGATTTGAGCATTGGAAGAAGAAATGTAAATTTAAACCTGATGCAGTAAATGGAAATGCGCAAACACAGAGAGAATTGCAGGTGCAAAACGTGTCAGCTCAGCAAATGCAAATGTCAATTCAGAAACAGGTACCGATGACAGGAGTTTTTCAAGCTCAGATGCTCCCACAAAATATGGAAAATGCTCAAATTAATTTAAATCAGTTGTCCAGAGCAAATGTGAATTCTTTCCAGAAACAAAATCAGAACCCGTTTCAACAGGTTGCTGTATTTGAAAATGAGAGTTTTAGCCCTAACAATTCTGAAATTACCAAGTCCATTGTGAAAACAGTGGAAGGTCCAGACTTAGTTGCAGGAGTTTTAAACAGAGAAATTACAAACCCAGTTTTAGAGAAGGTTGCAGCAAAAATAGGCCCATTTGAGAAAGGTTATCAATTTGTTGTTTGTGACTCAAGCACTGAAGACCTGGCAGGAAAACATTTGTTTTGCAAATTAAACAGCACAGATTACTGTACACCAGATGATGATAAATATCAGATTCCTGATGAGGATGAGCAGTTTCAAATGGCCCAACAAGAGACAGCTGTAGGATTGTTTTCCGAAATGACAGTTGAATAATTACCCTCTGATTTGAAAGAAATAATAAACACAGAAGTAAGGGAGTTAAGAGAGAAAGATGACAGATTAATAAAATGTGCAGAACATGTCTTAGTCAAATTAAAACAAGATGACATGTATTTAATAACACCATCAGTTGCAGAAATTTTACCCAAAACTGGAGATAAACTGAGTAAGGGATTTTTGATGGAATTGATTGGAAGTTCATGTAACTTTCTGATCACAGGTTTACAGAAACTAAATGAAAAGAACAGAATAGTGCAGGAGATTAGCAGCATAACTGTTCCATGTTGTCCAATGATACCAAATCCAGCCAACATATTTTTTCACATTCCATGTGTTAAAGAATGGCTTACTGTTAATAATTTTTGTCAAGTTCATGTCACAGTGCCATTGCATGAGAATAGTCAGGAGTACTGTCAAAAAGAAGATGAATATCTGGGACACATAATAGAAAAATGAGCTAGAAAGGTATCACCAGAGAGAGTGGAAGCAATTCACAAGATGAATCCACCTCAAGTTAAGAAAGAAGTCAGGATGCTTTTGGGAATGGTTGGCTGCTGTAGACTGTGGATACAAAACCTTTCCCTAGTGGCTAAGCCTTTACTGAGGCTGACACACAAGGATGTGTCTGATCCGCTTCCATTGGACAACAATTGCACAAAAGCATTCCTAGAGTTGAAAGAGTAAAAGTGTCGTGCCCCGGCACTAGGGATGCAAGTTTATTTAAAAGAAAAAAACACAAATTTGCAGTGAGAGGGATGGCTGCGCTCTCTCAGTGTCTGTTCAAAAACATAAAGATGCTCAAAAGTCTGTGACGTATTTCCCAATGACCTTTGACAAAATGTCACAGAAATGTCCAGCTGCCTTAACTTAGTAGCTGTGGTAGATGTCAGTCACAAAAAGAGTGAGAATATAATGATGGAATGTCCAATTACTGACATGGTCCCTTCCTTTGTAGAGTTGTTTTGGGAAAATACTGTGATCAAAACATGTCTAAATTCAAATGTATTGAGCTTGCTATCAGCAAATGAAATTGTTTGTGATGAAACTGAATATGAATGTCTGGGTGTCATGAATCTATGCCTGAAGCCAAGGTTAGACTTTAATGATGAACCTCTGATTGAGCCCAACAATGTCCATTTTGTAGCTGGCCCATGTTTGAGAGGTACCAATGGCACATTAGGAGCAGCACATGCTGTGTTCCCTATACATTATGTTGTCAGAGCTTCATTGCTTTCAGTAGTTACCTCAGCCCAAAATTCAACATTGATTGCCCTTACCATAACATGCAGTATAACTGCTCAAATGAGAGTCACTATTGTGATGGGAAAGAGAAATGCTAATTCAGTTACAATATTGTGTCCTATTAGCCTATACATCCAATGGAATTTTCACATGTGAATCTGAGAAGGACACTGTTTATCTAATGTTGATGTCAATGACGTACACTTGGAAAGAATTAAAAGAGGCTCAAGAAAATGTTTGAGAGGCAGAACAACAAGGTTGTATCAGAACAGATTTTGAGAAAAATGACAACTGCACAGTAGCAAATGTGTTATTGCAAAAACTGATGCCCATGGATTGCCAGTTTCTCTGAAATCAAATCAGAAGACTCACTCTATCAATGAGGTCTCAAAGATGGTGTGTGCAGAACTACAGATTGGACACAGATTGTATTGTAGATATCTACCTGAAGTTTCAAGCATAATAAAGCAACACAAAGACACCACAGAGTCTCACTTTGCAAAAGACTGTGTCTCAACATCACTGAAGTGGCTTGAATATGTACATGCAAATGCACTTGTGAAAACCACACATGAAAAGAAAAGCCATTGCTGTGAAGCCTTGGCTGATGTGGAGCTTGCAGTTTCTCACCAGATTGCAGCTGCTACACAAGATCTGCATAATGGATGGTGCCACAACTTTGATCTGAGAGATTGTGTTGTGAACAAAAAGCACAATCTGAAGTTTTAGTTGGAACCAAGATGGAAAGGCCTGTTCCAAGTGATCCTGGCAATGACTGTTGTGAAGTGTGGAGGCCTTCCAATCTGGGTGCATGCATCTCATACATGTAGGGTCCCGTGTCCCCTTGATAAAACAGCTCCTCTTCAAGAAGAGATGCCAGCAGTGGTCAAAAGTCTACAGAAGAGGGTCAGTCAAGCTGTAAGGGGAAACACAGAGTCTGAAGCAGCACTAGCACAAACTGTGGTGATACTGAAAAAGCAAAAAGTGGAAACTGGCTCAGATGAAAGCGGTGTCAAAAGGGTGAATGAGTCAGGTGCAGCCTCTGAAGAAGGAATTAGTGCTATGGGCCTACGAGTGGAGGTAGAAAAAAGCTGGCTGAAAGGGTATCCAAAACGTCTACAGTGGTCCCCTGAAAAATCATTTGCACCCATAGCTGAAATGTCTGAATCTGAACAGGGTGAAGATAAAAGTGGAAGGCTTAGATTGAAAAAGTGCAAAGAATTGATGGTGCTCTGTCAGAGTTTTTCAGCACCTGAGTGGTCAAATTGCATGGAAAGAGTACAAAATGCCACATTGGATGAACTGCGTGATGCGAGGTTTGAACTATATGAGCCACCTTGATTACAAGCTTGAGAGAAAAAAAAAAGAGCTAAGAAATGCTGAAAATAAAAAATTGAGAACTGTCAAGAGCTGAAAAGAAAACAATCATTGAATGATGAAAGAAAAGAAAAACAAAGAAAAAAGAAAAGAGAACTGTTCTGTTGGATCTTTTATTATTTTAGTTACTTATTTTGCTGAAAACTAACCATTCCAAGAAGCTATTTACAGAACTCTGCACTAAACTTTTGAGTTTGGCTATATATGATCTGATTACAGACAAACCTTGTGTTGCCTTTGAAATATAAGTAACATTATTATCTGCCCAGCTTTTGTAATAACAAGTGATAATGAACATACTAATTTTAGTAGGGGTTTTCTTTATATAACTATGTGAAAATAAGTGTACTAATGAAATTACCATGTCTATATACACTAAAGATGAGTAGTAATATTTTAGTTAGAGAAAAAATATATTTGATTCAAATGTCACCTGTGAAATGAAATAAGTGTGATGATATACAAATCATTTGAGGTATCATGATTTGTTTATCATCACCTATAGATTTAGGCATTACTAAATGACAAAAGCTGCCTTGAGTTTCAGACATGAACTGCATTTTAAAAGTGGCACGCAGACATTCGGTACATGAAAAGTGAAAACAATGAATGAGGCTTGCTCAGATGCTTTCAGTCTAATGAATCATGTAAAACCATGCTCAATTAATTAATTCATGGTTGATTTGAATGTGTTTAGTTTAGATTTGACCTCGCTATAGAATGTACATTTAATTTGGAAAATGTGTTTTGAACTTTTAAAGTAGCATCTGAATTAACAGGCATTTTAAAGTGTAGAAGAAAAGCTGAAATACACAGCTCGTGATTTAGTTTGCTTTGGAAGGCTCACTCTCCGGATCACTGCCCGGCCTTGAGATAAGAATGGAATTTCCTCCCGGTTTCTGTCTCTTCATGAAAAGACCTTTCTTATAATTTACTGAGGCTTACTTTTTATCAGTATGCAGTTATTTAGACAAAGCTTTATTCACTTCATAACGTAGCGTGAAAACTGCAAAGCACACATTTTTCTTATAATATGTATTCTCTGTTTCCACATAATTAATACTTTTTTGTTGGAGAAAATGTAATTGTTTCAGGATATTAGAAGAGGAAGTCATTTAACACAAGATTCAAATGTGTTACAAGAACTCGCCTGATTGATGACGTGTCCTGTCAGCCCATGGGGTATTGATGTGTTCTGAAACTCCAATTGGACAAAGTACGAAGACCAAGTCACATGTTTTGTCAAGAATATATACTGGTTGCTAGCTGAGTGTGGGGGTTATTTGCTTATTTTTTGCAGGACACTTGCAGAATGATACACTTTTTTTGAGTTCTGCAGAGGGAGGAGGGGCTCATTGGGCAGCTTCTGTGGGAGACACAGAGATGCGACAGAGATGAACAGCGCGAAGACAGGGAATCAGCTGAGGGAACGAGGGCAGATTTAGATGTTAAACCCTAAGTTTTATGCTTTGACTGACTGGCTTTGGAAAGACTTATTTGTCCAATGCATTTATTTCTCTTTATGGGAGATTTTGCAATTATTAATGATTGATTTAGCTTTGCAAAACTCACTCTTGTTGAGTCCTGACTGACTTTTATGCCCCATTTTCCATAGAAATAGGGTTTTCTTCCTTTATAGAGTGCTTTGTATTCAATTTATAATATGTTCTGTATTAATTCTATTTTTTCCTATTTTCAATTCTGTAACCTGATTGATATTTGACTAATGAATAAAGAGTCAGAGAACCTTAAATTTGATTAGAAAATAAATCCTTTAAAACTACTCACAACTCTCATTATTGCCTTAAATATTTATTTGCATTTGAAATTGCTCATGTTTATGCAAAGTCTCCTTTTGGTCATAACACGGTGGCAAAGGTCCATCGCCTTGAGCAGGAAACAAGAGGTAATGGTGTTTTGCATTGAGAAATTACCGTGGAACTACTGCGCCATCAAGTGGAAACACAGCAAGAGGAGTACATCAACTACTCTTTCGTTTTAAGACTGCAGAAAATGGATTACACAAAATTCTACTACCACATTTGATTTTATGACCCTCCACACCTCAAACTGCAATTAGTATTTTTATTTGTCACTGTGGAACAACCTTTTGAGCCACTGACAAATTATTCTGTAGCCGCTCATTTGAATTGCATCTGGGCAGCAGGGGCCTGCACGCATCAAATATTCACAGTACACAGTCCAATCAGGTCCTGCTTTTTCAAACATACAATAGACGTGTAATGCAGGCCAGATCGCACAATAATGTGAAGAGTGTCTATAGCCAGGCCAAACAGGAATATGATGCCACTGACCATGGGACAGACAAAGCGGGTAAGTTCAATGCACGACTAGAATACTACATTTGTAAAAACAAATGAGTGCCTCAAAATATATGCATATGTGAGTTAATTGTACTTGTGCCCAGGGCACAAGTCGGGGGTACACGGGGTGGACGGTGTCCACCCACTATTTTCACAGGGTGGACGGCGTCCACCCTGCCAAGAAGTTGGGCCCCACTGAAAAATATGCTGAATGCGTCCTGGTGTAACTTGCAAACACCGGGACATATTCAGCAGCGTCTGCACTTTGTTGTCTGCTTTCGATCCGCAACAACGTGCAGGCGGGGAGGGGATTTTCTTAGTTCAGACTCCTGCTGGGCCATTACAAGGGCCGAATCTGAGGGGTCATCAGGCCTCCTTTTGTTCAAGTCTTCTGGATGGCAGCAGTCAGGAGCCTCACACCTAGAGGCAAAAGCTCATACCTTGTTAGCACTTCATACATACTTAAGAGAGGCAGCTTTTCATTTTGTTCAGGCTCTGTTTAAGAGATATGCATGCGCTGTAAGAATGTCAGATGTGTTGGTCTTTCCCAGTATTTACACAAAATAAATAGCATTTATATAGTGCTTACTACCGTTGAGGAGGCGTTGTAATAATTTAAATATCACTATTTGTTCTTGTAAAGCACTTTGGTTAGAGGAAGTTTGCGCTGACAAAAGGCAACCTTGTTTTATGTGTAGCTTGCAAAAGTTTGAATCTTCTGCCTAAATCAGGAGGGTTTCCCTGTATACTCGAAATGTGCTCCAATGTACTCATATATGTGAGGGCTTAAGATCTGATGTCACTTCTTATGATGTCACTTTCTGTGATGCCACTTGCTGTGATTTCATACGCAGTGACATCACATGCTGTGATGTCACTTGCATACTGATTAACTAGGTTAGTCCCCCCACTTCTTTTTTTAGGACTTATTCCATGCTTGTGCCCGTGTATGTGCGTGTTTGGGTGCTCGCACCATGAGGTGAGTGCGTGTGGCAGATGTGCAATATGAAGTGCTAAACAAAAAAGATTTTCTATTTCAGCGAAGGATGTTAATTTTTCTGACTGCAATAGAGTTCTGTACAGCATAGACTGCTCATACATACACACGATGAACATAAAGCATGCAACATGAAGGTATTTGTAGTGTCTTATATTAGCGCTGAGAAGTAACCGTAAGGTGATGCACGGCTCTGCATAAAACTCCTAACTAAATAAATACATAGGTGCTACTTACAATAAACATGCAACCCTCTATTAGCTATGTAGTACATAACCTATATAGTCATTCTGTGACCCAGGGACCAACCTATCCCTTTAAGAAAACAAGTTAGCTACATATTTTGTTAACATAGGCGTTAAGGTAGGCAGCTCACATTAATATAGCTGTGTAATCACTGGTCATATCTATGCACATAAAGAATGCAAAATCGATTTCCTCTGAAGTAAATTTATACTTATAAGTGTGCTGCTTTTCAGTTGCACTGTATTGTGTCCGAAAAAGGGGTTATTTAATGTGTGTACGTAGAAGGGTTTCAATATAAATACACTGACAGCAGTGATAGCAAATATGTATTTTAGGTCAGAGAATGTACACTGTTTGAAAGAAGTTTGTGGTGACAGCACCTTAACTCAAGAGGCCAGGGTAGTGGGCAATGTCCCAAAGACATACATGCATCATCAAAAAATAAAAACAACTATCACCGCTAGTTTGTTCTTGTAAGGGACTTTGGAATGCGATATATAAGCTAAAACTGTTTGCTCTAAAAGAGTGTGCTCTGTTCTTGGAAGGGCAGGGATGTAAGCCCATCCTCGATTCAACAGCAAAGGCTAGCAATCTCTCCTCTGTCCCCATATGGTATTTCTTTGGAAGTGTGGGAAAGTGATACACACAATATCTATTGCTGTATCATCAGACACAGATTAACAAGGAGAATATCTTGATCTCATTCGGTGCTTGCAACATAGCACTGCACACAGTGCTGATTTCTAAACACATAAGTCCCAGGGCCGTTCTCAGGAGGCCATGCAACCTGCACCACCCATTGCCCTTGCCAGCACTGGCAATAATAGTACCAACACAAAAACTATCCATCTCACTTCTACAAGTGTGATAATGTAGACTATTCTAGGCCACCTAGATCTATAAGAATGGGATGGGCAGCAGATAATATTCATTTTAAATGCTTATTGAATTATTAAACGCTGTTGTTCTGCTCATCTGAAAATAAGACAGACAGCGCCACCTTGTGTTGGGCTGTCATTGGTGCTGGTGTTGAGAAATAAGTGTTGGTGCCGAGCACTGAAAAGATCCGGCTCAAACTAAGCCCTGCCTCCGCATAGCCATGCCTAAAGTCTACGTCTCAATTTGATGAGTTCCTGTGCTTATTTTTCCCATTTAAAGCTCTGACGCATTGTGAACTGAAAAAACCTCGACAATCTGGATGGATGGGTACTAGGAAATTATGCATTGTTCAAGTCTAAAGTCCCCTTCTGAGATCAAAGTAAGTATAGTCTGCAAAGTGATCGTTTTGAATGAGAGGAAGATCACAAACTTTGAATCCAAGACAGGGCAAAGAGTGCCATCTGATTTAAGAACCAGAAAGAGAACTGAGCAGAACCCCAATACTTGTTTGCACTCTGGCACTGAAAAAAATGTCCCATTCTGAATCAGAGCTTGGATCCCCTGAACCAGGGCTTGCCTTTTCAAGTTGTCTTTCGGTAGCAGTGTCTGATGAAAAGGAGGGTCAGGACGAGGAAGATAAATGTCAATCAAATATCCACTGTGAACAATATTTAACACTCATCTGTCTGTGATTAGCTCGCACCATCTTTCCAAAAAGAGTGTTATTCTTCCTCTCACCATAAGGCATTGATTATCATTGTTTCTTAGTTTGATTCTGCTGCTGTGGTCGGAGTTTGCCTCCTGTCTCGGCTCCCCGACCTCGAGCCCGGCCTCGAAAGGGACGTCTGTCCTGGAAAACTTTAGCTGCTTTTATTTTTTAAATAAATGGCTTCTTTGGTGTAAAAGGCTAGAAGGGTTGCACTATTTCTTCGGGCAATGATTACATCACAGACCGAATGGGGACAAAAGGTCGCTTTATTTGCAACATTCAAAAGCATGTACAATAATTTATGCAAGGCCTAACTAATACAACTCAAATCTAACACCCCCTCCGCCCCTACTTGATTCCCCATGAACTTTTCCCCATATTGAACCTCGTCCCCAACCCCTTAGTTTCGCCACCTTCCTCTGTCATCTGTTTTCCCTCTGTCCTAAGCTATTCTGCCTGCCCCAACCCTTCCTGCCTGCCTCAATCCCGTCCAAATCTGCCTGCTTATAAAAAACTACCCTCAACAGTATAATCTTTTAATACCTAACCTGAGCTACTACTAAAGCTATAATTTACTAATTTAAAGGGAGGGTGGGAGTGGCACCAAAGAAAAAAAGCTCTGCCTATCTTCACCAGAAAACCCCAACTGACTGGGATAGAACGCGGCGTTCAAAATCACAGCGTTCTACAGCAGGCGCCTCACCTGCTCGAGCGCTCTCGCTCTGGGCCGTACCATTGGCCCGAAGCTACCCGGGGGTGGACATTGTTTGAATGCCACCCCCAGGAGCCCCCATCGGGCAATGATTACATCACAGACCAAATGGGGGTAAAAGGTTGCTTTATTTGCAACATTCAAAAGCATTTCCAATAATTTATGCAAGGCCTAACTAATACAACTAAATCTAACACCCCCCGCTGCCCCTACTTGATTCCCCATGAACTTTTCACCATATTGAACCTCGTCCCCAACCCCTTAGTTTCGCCACCTTCCTACCTCCTGCCTCATTCCTCTGTCATCTGTTTTCCCTCTGTCCTAAGCTATTCTGCCTGCCCCAACCCTTCCTGCCTGCCTCATTCCCGTCTAAATCTGCCACCAGGAAAAAACCCTGGACAGGCGTTTTCCTGCCCCCCCAAAAAGCTTTGAATTTTGATAAAATGCCCTTTTTCGATTAGTATTCAAAATCTCAAACCAGCTCAGTAGTATGAACTGATTTAATTTGAACCACACAACATAAAAATCTGTTCACACTGTCGCTTAACAGATGAAATAAAATATAACATCAGGCTAATTGACCTTGGTTTTGAAAAAGAAATCTGAGTAAGAAACTGTCGCTGAAACAGCCCTTTAGCACCAAGTATTCAACCCCAGCATATCGGATACCCTCTCCTTAATATTCAATAAGTACAATTCATTCGCTATAAAGGAAAGGTGAACCCCATCAGGGCGGAAAAATTGGAAATCGTCTTTGGTAATATCCACGTGAGCCAGCCAACTTACTGCATTGATACTGGAGAAACGAAGGAGTTCTCTGTTAACTTTCCTTCTGGCTCTGTCAACTGCAGAGAATTTTTCAGCGACCCTCCAAACCCTTCTCGGTACAACAGCAGTTAAGATCAATCTTGTGTTCGGCCAGGATGTAATTATCTGCTCTAAGGAGGCGGAGCCAGCTCCCATCATGGCCGCTCGGAGCTGATGCTCCGTGGTGAACCCTCTTTCCAGCTTCCTGAGTGCCACTCTGCCGCATTGTTCTCCCACCCAAAACTACGATTCTGATACCGGAATGCAGGCGGATCACCCGGAGACCAATTTCGCCCTTCTCTAATCGTGCATCATTGAGATATCTGCCGTGACGTCCCTGCTAGTGAATATGCTAAGATGGCGCCCAGGGTGCTGATCGAAGGTGCCTGGGCTCGCTGCGGGCCGCTGTTCCTGGCCGATGGCGGCGGGGGACTCGGATGCATCATTCGGCGGCATTCCGCGGCCGGAGATGAGGAGATTCCCCCCCCAAAAGCCAATGGGAAACATAAGATCAGAATACCAACAACACTTAGCTGCTGATCCAGAGATTAAAGAATTTCGGCACCGCAGAGCTCAAGAAGCGGCGGAGCCCTGCCCTGCGCATGCTGCAGCCCCTCGTGAACCCGCCGGAGCCCGAAGCCATGGAGAACGGTGTGAAGCAGCAGCAGCGGAGGCCACCGTTGCCATGCTCCCTGCCAATGCCTTCCCGGCCCGCTACATTCTACTGGCTGAGAACGGGCGAGGTATTTATGGAGTGGTGTACGAGGCGCAGGCCAGACGCTCTCGGGCCCGTGTTGCAGGTAAATGCATCCATTGCGACGCGCCAGAGAACGTGAAGCTGGCCCTCTCAGAGTTCTGGGCTCTAACCAGCCTCCGCCGCCGGCACCTGACCGTGGTGCAGTTTGAGGAGTTTGTCCTGCAGCGCAGCGGCCTCGCCCAGAGCATGAGCCATGGCTAGAAGACCTCCGAGCTTTACCTGCGCCTGGTTGAGACGTCGCTGAAGGGTGAGAACGGCGGGGTATGGTTGACGGGATGTGGGGGGAGTTCTAGAGTCCGGGGATTCGAGGTCTGCACTGGTAGCGACAACTCTGACCTGCTGCCATTGTTGAAATTGACTTCCCAGAAGGTCTCCCTCCTTTATTGATCTGCTGGCTCGCCATTTCGTGCTGGAGGTATTTTGGGTCTGTGATCTGAGTCCATCATCTGGGCGACTTTGACCGGTTGCTTTGATTACTCTGGGCTGCCGGTATACGTCTTGGTATTGCCAATCCTGTTCTAGTTCTTAGAGTCGACCCCCCCTCCCCTCTGGACGCTTAACTCCTCCTTCCGATAATGTTTGCCACTGCGAGACACCCCCTTCCGACCTGTGGTGCTCCGATGAGTGAAACTGGCCCCAGATGATGTTTTTTCTATGACACTAATCCGTACCGTGGGCTCGTGGACTGCGAATTTGAGATCCTACTGATGTACTATCTTCCTTTGCCGGTTTGACTGACTTCTGTCCGTTGCTCCTGCTGCTGGACTCCATTCCCACCAGAAAAACTGTTTGTTATTAACACGTAGCCTGAGCAACCTTGGCCGATGCCCGGTGGAGCTGTCCTATGCAGCTATAGAGGAGTCTGGCTCAGGTTCACCCCCTTGGCCGTCACCTACCCAGCCGGACATCTGACATTGTTTTCCCCGTCTCCCTGTTGTGTCTCCTTCCCTCCCCAACCTCCTCCTTCCTTAATTCTTTGACTTTCCTCCTGACTCAATCTGCATCCCTCCCTCCTGTTCCCCATTCCCCCCTACCCTCCTTTACCTGTTAAGACGTGTTCGCCTGGCTATTTTACAGGCTAATAACTCATATTATTGTATAACCTCTTGTTTTCTCTCATATGTCTACACTTGGAATAATGTGCAACTTGTAACTGATGTAACTTCGCAACAATGTAACCTCATGTAAAGCGCTCTGATACCTCCGGGTCTAGGCAGCGCTATATAAAACTCATCAAATAAATAAATAAATAAATCAGTTTTCATAGCAATTAGCAACCAAAGACCTGAAAGCTGTACCAACTCATTTCCTCCTAAATGAATAAGTAAGATATGTGGACAATTCTTGGATAAAAGTAATTCATGTAAAAAGGTATCAATTGACCCCATCTCATACCGCCTTTGCCCCACCAATCGATCTTAATATCTTTAAAACTAAACCCCAGGTTTTGTCCATAATGATTTCTTTCCACCTGTTTGGCTGCCCACTTAATAAATGAGTGTCCAACGATCCAGACGCTTGCCATGGATGCCGGTGGGATCAAAGAATTACCTAAAAAGAGAACAAAGTTAGGAAAGCCATAAAATTTCTATAAATAATCTAACTCTCCAACATATTTCAAACAACAATTTGACGTTCAGCGGCCTAAACTTTTTAATTGTTTCAATGAGATACCCCCTCTTACCGCTTCTGAAGCAGCGCCTATTCTGAATGAAAGGGTACCGAACTCATTAGGATTGTAACCTAAGCGGCTTAATGCTTTTCTCAAGACTGATAAGATCCGTGAAGCTCTTAAAGCAGATCTGTTCTGATGTTTAAAAACCAAATTTTGCAAAGAAGCGTTTGCTGATCATATTCGAACCAAGCTTTCATCGGGCAAAGCGGGCCGCTTAGCCTCCACAATACCACTGTAGCCCCTTTACCTTTTTGATCCGTTTTTGAGTATTCCAATAGAATACGTAAAGACAGTTTGGTTGTCGAAATATTTGACACTTTTAGCCCTTGTGATTCTGTTTTACCTAATAACTCTGATATTCTGAAGGCTCCAAAAAATAACCAAACCATGCAAAGTTTGAATAATAAAAATTCGAAATCTGAGTAGCAAATTTGAGGTAAAATTTTAAGATGTTGCCCAGTAAATTAAGAGATATAGGTTTTCTCAAAAAGGTACGGCGCTTCTTTATTTTAGCCCAGCCTTGCAAAATCCTCCTTCCTAGCTCCCCCGATGATGGTTCGTGGCCCCAAAAACATTTACCATATAAGGCTAGACTGGCAAGTTTTCAAGCAATTGTTGTTGCTGAGATATTTCTATCAATATTGTCCATTATAAACCGTAAAACATCATTATTACGATTTATCCAACCTGCTTCGCTGTTGTTTCTAAAAGAAGCTCCTAGTTGTATAAATTCAGCCCTTGCTCTTTTGTAAGCTCATCGTGTACTAGAAGCAAGAGAGTTTTCAACCAGATGACGTATCTTTATTCTGCTAGCTCCCATACCTCCTGTGGAATCTGAGTTTTCTCTGGGTCTGCTCCGAGCGCCAAACCACGGAATCTCTGCCACTGGGAACGAGACAACGCATCTGCTATATTATTATCTATTCCTGGCACATGTTTTACCTTAAAAGTTATATTGAATATCAGGCAACCTAGCATGAATCTTTGCAATAGTTTAAGCAGACGTCTGTCTCTGGCCTTTTGACCGTTTACCAGGTCAACCACAGTTTTGTTGTCAACGTGAAAAAGAACAGTTTTGTTCGCTAACTTTTTGCCTCAAACAGCCAAAGCTACAATCAGAGGAAAAAATTCAAAAAAGGCTATACTTCTTTTTTTCGCAATCCACTTTGACGGCCAGATTTCAGCACTCCATTTTCCCTCCCAAAAGAGTCCAAAGCCATTGGCTCCTGACGCGTCAGAAAAAATTTGAATTGACCATAAAAAGTTTTCATCCAGGGACCAAATTGTAACTCCATTGAAAGCCCTTAAAAACATAATCCAGACTTCAAAATCAGCTCTCATGGCGACTGACACTCTAACTCTGTGATGAGGTAAGGTAATCCCTGACATTGCAAAACCCAACCTCCTACAAAAAGATCTACCAGCTTTCACTACCCTGCAAGCAAAGTTTAAATGACCCAATAAACATTGCATTTCATAAAGGGTCAATTTCTGTGATAACCTGGCATTTTCAAGCATCTCTAAAATCTCTCTCACTTTTGATAATGGTAGTCTGGCCTCCATTTTGATTGTGTCAATTTCAATACCTAGAAAGATGAGACATTTTGTGGGGCCTTCTGTCTTCTCATCCGTAAGCGGCACACCTAGCTCTTTTGTTAATGCCTTAAAAAATTGAAGAGCTCTGTTACACTGGTGAGTTTTTGCTACACCAACATACAGAAAGTCATCCAAATAATGTGTTACTTGAACATGACCTGATCTGAAAGTGAATACCCATTGAAGAAACGAGCTAAAATCCTCGAAAAGCTGGCAAGAGACTGCACACCCCATGGGTAAAACTTTATCCACAAAAGATTTTTCTTCAAAATAGATGCCTAACAAAGCAAAATCCATTGGGTGTACAGGTAATAACCTAAAAGCAGATTTAATGTCACATTTTGCTAATTCAGCCTGTGAGCCTGCTTTCCTCACCAGTTCAAGAGCCACATCAATGCATGCAAATTGTACAATAGTATCCTCTTTAGCTATGAAATCATTGACTGATAAACCTTGAGGCCATGACAAATGTTGAATCATACGAAATTCACCTGGCGTCTTTTTAGGAACAACTCCCAAAGGTGAAACGATAAGATCGGGAAGTGGTCAAGTAGAAAATGGACCTGCCATTCTGCCTTCTGCAATTTCAGATCGCAGTTTATTACCAATAACTTGTGGGAATTGATTAGCTGATTTCAAATTTTTGGCAAAACTACGGCAGCGGGGACCCTGGTAACCCAGACGGAAACCTTCCTTAAAACCCCACTCCAATTTTGAAGCCTTGTCTCTTAAGGGATAGAATTGAAGCCAATAACATAGCTTATGAATGTCAATTGGGGTAACCGCCCTTGTAGTTAGGCTGGAATGAATTGCCCCGCCCTCTGCCTTGTCCAAAATTATTCCAGTTTGACTGTTCACCAAAACATTGCAGAATGGTGTGCTTGCCACCACATTTGGAACATTCATGCTTGTATCTACAGGGATTCTTCTGGCAATACCCCTGTTAAAATTCCAGCATGCTCCTGCAACAACTGATTGTGGTTTAGCCCAATTACCCATCCCTCCCGAGGTGGGTCTGGTAAGAAAAGGCCGGTGTGCAACTGCAAGCCTGCACGCAGTATGCATGGTAGGAGGAGGCCTCTGGGGATACATCCACTGGACCCATAACTCATTGTCGACTTCTCCCCAGGGTTTATCGGGAATAAGGACTAACCTTGCTCTGAATTCCTCATCGTAATGAAGCCAGGCAAAACCCCCAAACTCGGTCTGAGCCTTTCTGATTGTATCCAAGTATTTAAAAATAGATACTGATCTATCTGGAAATTTTTCGCAATAAACACTCGCGAAAATTAGAAAGGCTGAGGTCCAAGAATCTATATTTGTGGGAACTCTTGGCCTCTTAGCTAGTTCCCAAGCTTCTTCCCTGGAACGCTCCTTGGATTGGATTTCCCTATGAAGCAGTTTAAAAACGTCAATGAACTCCCTTTTTCAAATTTTTTCTTTTGTATTCTTACTTAAATGGGAACCAAGGGGCATAGATAAGCCCATATAAGGAAGCTTTTTTAAACCTTCAACTTTTGATTTCTCTTCTTCTTCATTAGACCCAGTTTCTTCATTGTGATTAACTTTATCTGATTTAGATAGAACACCCTTATTTTTACTATTACCTGATGATAGTATTCTTCCCTGTGAATTTAAAGATTTTTCACAATGAGAACAGACATGAGCACCTAAACCCTTATACTCAACAGATATCTCATCTGCTTTACGCTTCTTTAAAATTGCATTACTGCATATATAATTAACAGGCTTCTCACCTGTCCGTAAGGGTTTGTCCAGCATTGAAGATTTCTTTCTTCTGTCATCTTCTTTGTATCATTTGCGTTTCCCGCAGTCCCTCCAGCTATTTTCAGCGTCTTTCATCTTTAAAATATGAGCTTTGGACATCTTTTTAGAGACCCCCTCCCTACCCGACTGGAAAAAACCAGCGATGATTTCATCATCATCAACCCCAATTTCTCCTTCTTCTAACTCTGTTGAGTGAGTCATCATCCCCATAATCATAATCCAATTGTACGCCCCCACTTTTTCCACTACAGCTTGGCTGTACCCCATCATCATAATTCCTCTAATTTACAGCCTTTTTGAAATGTGAGATTTTTGGTTGTCCAAAGGTGTTGGGAAAATCGCCTCAAAATTTTCCTTTTCTTGTTCTGAAATTGAACAGGATGCCTTAGACCTGCTCGAAAGCCTTTCACTGCACTTCATGCCCTTTTGCAGCATCGTCCCTGCGTTGACCTGCAAGTCGCCAAAACTTGCTGACACAGGATCCTCTGTACCTAATGTAGATGACCTGATGTTCCCTTTCTTCCCGTCACTAACCCACACCCATTTTCCATGTCCTTTTTGACCCATCCTGGCTCTAACAGACATATCTGTATCATTACTAACGTCAGGCTTAGAAACAAAAACCTCCTCCTGTTGTTTCATAGGAATAGCTTGACTACCCCTTACTGCTTGTAAACAAGAATTCAATTTATTTAAATCCATGGAGGCTTCACCATTTGATAATGTATTGTTACACAATATGATATCACCTCTCTCACCAGATACCATAGGTAACAGTGACCTCTCACCTGGCAAATATTTTACATTTTCCGATAAATGTAACCTCTTCCCAAAAATAGGAATGTTCCTCTTTTTATTAGAACCTAAAAAAGCAGCCTCCTGTTTCGTACCAAAAGTTCCATATGAAAATCGCCACTAGATGGTGCTAACACCTCATTTTCAACACAAATCACTTCATCCTTACTGCCACAGTCCCCTTTAAGAGAATTCACTTTCCCAGGGAGTCTGCCCCTAACTGAGCGTGTGCGAGATCTGCCCCTCCCTCTCTTCAACACTGAGGAAGCAGGCTGCTGAACAGAGGTAAGAGAGGATTCCTCCTTCAAACCTTGACTGGTTATGCTGCGCAGTTTAATAGAAGCTTTCTCTTGGGAGCTGTCAGACGAGGAACATGCCAGAAAAGCAGCAGAAACACCATCAGAGGACGCCCTTCTCCTTTTTTCCAAGCCTGTCCATGCTTGCCCCAGCACCCCTGGGACCAATAAATCCTCCCTCCCTGCCATAAGAGCCTCAAGGCCTCCCTAACGTCCGCAGAGGACTCAGCCATTATTTAAATATAAAGAGGCCAAGTCTAAATATGAGAAAACACCACTAACTGGCACCAAAGAAAACACGCTCTGCCTACCTTCACCAGAAAACCCCAACTGACTGGGATAGAACGCGGCGTTCGAAATCGCAGCGTTCTACAGCAGGCGCCTCACCTGCTCGAGCACTCTCGCTCTGGGCCGTACCATTGGCCCGAAGCTACCCGGGAGTGGACATTCTTCGAATGCCACCCCCAAGAGCCCGCATTCTCCTCATCTGCCTTTTTAACCAAGTATTCAGAAGAGGGAAAACAATTTGTCCCCACGAAATGACAAGCAAAGGACTAGAGGTCTCAGAGATTGCTCAAGTTTCCATATTTGTAACCAAAGGAGACAACTAGTTGCTGTAGACGAACCTGAAGCCGTAGCTGAAGACACCGAAAATCGATGGAGACGTCTGATAAAAACTGAGAAAGGAGCTATAAAAACTGAGAAAGGAGCTCCATATTTGCAAACATTTCTTAGGGGTCCTTCTGCTCCTGAAGGCAGTCATATAGTAGCTGAACATTTTTCAACAGGTTTTAACTTGCAAAAGCTTCCTAGGTTGCGGTTCCCATAGAAAAGTTAGACGTAGCATGAGACCTCTTAAGGGATCCTTCCTTTTTTTGTTCTTAGCATCTGAAAAAGAAGCTTCTTCTGATGCTAAAAAGATAGAGGAAGGTCCACCACATTAAGCTTTTTCCAGTCTTTATGAAAAATGGATTCAAAGAGCTCCGGGATAGGAGAGTCATATGGAATAGGCGTGTTGTATTGAGAAAAACACTAATCAGGTGCAGATTCCCTCCGAGGAAAAGATAGCATTTCTCTGATATGCTTCAGCATCCCTTGAAGCTGTGCCCCTTGAACATATTGTTTCCTCTGGAATTGAATCGAGAATCATCCACATCCTCACGAAGGGTATTTTGTCACTTAGCAGCCAGTTGAGCAAAATCAAAACGAAGCGCCTCATGAATTAAGGCCTGCACTTTCGACCTGGAGACAGTCCTGCCTTTCTTCTCCTCAGCCCAAAGCTAGTTTGAGGTACTGGGCTCTGGCTCCATTGTAAACACAGAAAACACGCTAGAGACAGCGACTTTCTGCATTTATTGGCTACTTAGCAACTGTAATCACATTCAAACGAGATCAGAGAGGCTAAAGCCCCCTAGCCTTGCCAGTTGCTATGGGCAACTGACGGAACACCGCTATAGTGGTGAACTCAGGTCAAATGACCGGCACGTGGCTTGAGCCTCTCACAAACCAGCTCCACGTCCCAGCTATGGCAACTAGGTAGGGAGAACAGAAGGGCTCAATTTGCACAAAAACGTCGATGTTAAAGCAGGTTGCGAGGGAATAAAAACTGACCTCACAGATTCCTGACAGGTTAAACTCAACCCCAGAATCTGCAGACAGGACAAAAAAAAGAAAGTGATTCGGGTGGGAGGGCCTATTATGAGCACAGCTTTCCTACTTTCAGTTTCTCACTGGCTTGTGTATGTGACTACTGTTGGAGGTAGCACGGTCTCAAAGAAAATTACTATGACGAGGAGGACAGTATGTGGGGTAATTAGTCTTTTCGACTGAGGGAAAAAACCCTCTAGGAAATTAGACATAAAATACCTGCATTAATAAAGAAAGGAAAAGTTAATTGCACTAGGCTTTCACCTATTGTGAGAAAATGCATCTTGTTGAGCAGTTCCGTTTACTGTTTTTGGTATTGCTGACATTTTGATTATGAGCAGGGAGTGAGACTGTGCCATTGAGTCTTCCATTGCTTCTGCTCTGACCCTTAGTGGTGTAAAGCTCAATAATGTTGGAAAAATATAGTTGGAAACAAATATTGTATCAAAAATATTGTCATGTCAAGAATATCGTGGGTGATAATATTGCAGGTAAGAATATTGATGCAGGCCTAATTCACAAAGGTAAACATACACTTTTGTGTAAGTGTAGGGAGGCCCTCGTGGACCAACTTTGGTTCTCCTTTCAGTTTTACATTTTACACATTTTAGCAGACTTTGTCTTAGTCCTGTTACCTTTTACATATTTTATTTCTGTGATATAATTCTAACTAATGCTGCACATGCTGCTTGTTTTTATTCAGACTTTCCTGCAACACAATCAGTACACTTCTTTCAAGACTAGGAACATAGTACGAGTTATCCTAGTACATACATTGCTCGCTCAGAGACAGCGTCTAATATCTAGACACATCATTGCATCAGTGCTGTACCTCTAAAACAGTGTTTTTATTATATAAACAGTGCACTGTCCCTTTGTAGGTCAGAGGGGAGACTCCAGCCATAACGGTCCTGGGACGACTGACATGTTCGACATGCAGCTCTGCCAATGCTGATCTTCTATGCTGATCCTGCAGAGAGGGATTGCCAATCCAACTACAGACCGAATCATCCCAGTATGGGGTCTCAGGCTATCCTAAGAGATTGGGCAGAGGGTACACCCATTATGCTCTCTCAAATGGTGTTAGAGCTAAGTAGGGGTATATAGGTATACAAATATAGAAATCTAAGTGACATGGTTGGACTGTTCATTCTTTTCACCATGTTCATAATGCAGGTTACCTTGCTTTGTTTTATCTGCCTAATAATCGCAGCTCATTCTTTCCATGCAAGATTACAATTGTGTCAATAAATGTATTGAAAATATATTTCGTACCTTTCTTGTGTTTTACCAGGGGCATGCATGAGTAAACAATGAAAGGAGTAAGATCTGTTTCTATGATTCCCTTTGGGATCAGAGTGTCATGTTCAAGGTTGCCGAAATCATCTGCTACCCTGGTTGGTTTAGGGGTTCGGGTGAGTCACTGTGAGCTAGCTAGGAATTGGGCCAACAGTTTCTGATGGTGTAGATGGACTCAGTCGGTGCATTCAGAAGTCCTGCTGTCCTAATATGCAGTCCTACATTTGTTTTTAGTGGAAACTGTACAACATAACTTATTTTTGGGTATTCACAAACTATGAGTTTAATTTTACTGATAGCAATTTTACGACTGTGGAGGCTCCACAGTAGAGCCAGAGGACAGGCGAATTTGTTATGTGCAGAGTCTCTGGCATGAGTATGGTCTTCGTAGTCCTAAAATTACTATTAGTAAAATTAAACTCATAATTTGTGACTACCAAAAAAAAATGTAAACTTTGACAAAGTGTAAGTTTACCTTTGTGAATCAGGGCCTATGTGTAATATCCTTTTTCATTGTATGAACAGAGAACATGTCTTCTTTTTGCCTGCCTGAAATTCTCAGGTTTTTCATTATCTGGTCATCGTGCCTGAAGCTCTTCTTGCCATACTGGAAGAAAAAGAATATAGAGTTCAAAGCTAACAAAGGTTAGTAATTTTCATGAGCCTGAGTAATGATTGCAAATCAGTTCTTGGTGCAAAGCATAGTGAAGAAGCTTTGCAAGCAGTTATTGCAAAATACTTCAAGTAGAGTAAGAAAGCACTGTTCAAAGAAAATACTGTTTAGGAAAACACTGAGATTAGAACTTTATTGTGAATCTTAGATTTTCACATCAGAAAGGCTATAATCAGGACTTTTTGAGTGAACCTGCATCAAAAAGCAAGCAATTGTGAGGGGAATAATCAACAAAACTCAAGAGCTGGAAACTCCAATCTAAAATGGATAGGAAAACAGTATGACTATGTTAATACCAATCTTTTCTATAAAATAGTAGTGAAACACTTTTACAATTCATAGTTATGTTATTTTTCAGGTAAAGCTGTTTCACCTATATTGAATGTGGTAACCAAAATTAATACAGTGCCTTAGAGAAAATATATCAGGCTCCTTAGAGCAGAACACAAAAAGAGACACTGAAGTAACATTTGTCTTTCTCTTTAAAATCTTGGAGATTTTGCATGTGACACCAACCATAGCAAAAGTGTTTGGTATTACTTACAAGCAGGGAGGTTGGACGAATTCAAGCCATCTCTGCTTCAGCTTGGGCAATACTTTGGAGTACAGGTTAGTTTTTTTGACAGTCTACACTGCAAAGCCACATTTCCTCCAAATGGGTTCACAAGCAACTGAAAAGGTTTCAGCCGAATTTGTTCTTAACTATGAGTCAAGTAGTTCACATCTTAAACACCAGAGGAGATAAGTGTCTGTCTTTAAATGGCTGTGGTGCCCTATATAAATACTCCACATTATCATGTGTTAACCCCCAAAACATCTCCTTTTTCTTCACCTGATTTTGACTTTTTTAAGGACATCTGCCTTTGTTGATATGTCACTCATTGTAGCATTCTTTGCAAATAGGACAATGTAGGAAATTTGCCTTTTCAGTGTGGTCCCCCTAGATCTTTTGTCTTTTAGAACTCTATGCACTTTACCGATGCTTACCAGTAGTAAAGTGCCTGTGCTCCCCATTCAACATAGCTGAACTGCATATTCCTAATTGGTATATTTAACTTACTTATACGTCCATAGAATATGGTACATGATGTACCCATGACCTGTAAGTTGTATGTCACTAGTAGACTTCATCACCTATTGTGCCATCTACTACAGTAGCAGTGTAAACATGGCTTCAGGCCTTCTATTATAGCCTGACTGTAGCAGTGTTAAAACTGTAATCTGACCTGTTACAATAAACCCTTCTGACTGTCAAAAAATCCCTTTTAAATGTTGATGTCATCCCTTTTACTGTGAGTAGCACTCAAAAGCTTTTTCCCCTATGGCATTCCTAGCTGTCCCATGTAGAAAACAAGAGTACAGGTTAAACATCCTAATACTGTATGTATCTCGGGAATGTGACTAGCTAGAATAATAATTAAACAACTATTTTAATCATTATTGAAAATCTAATTAAATGGTAAAATCAGATTAATAAATATTAAGGAAAAGTAACTTTTATAATGTTACCTTTTCCCTGCTTGAAGTTTCTGGTTACTAAATTTGCATTTGCTCTCCCGCTTCTGCCAGCTGGTAATTAGCATTTAAAGAGGCATGAAAACTGTTCCCAGTACAGAAAACAACAGCCTGGGTGTGGGGAGGTGTTGCTGTTCCCTTGACAGGATGACCAATGGGGTTGGGCCCAGAAACTAAATTGACTTCAAAGAAGCCTTCCCTGTCACAGGCAAATCTTAGCTGACAACTGGAAAGGGCCTTCCTTTGTCCCCCCCCAAGCCAGGCAGGCTGTAATCACAGTGGGTCTCTTTTTGGCATCAAAGTGTCTAATCTCACATTTTGACTTTCTTACTGTTTTTGGTATTGCATAAATACTTTACACACTGCCCTATGTTAAGCCTGTCTGCTCTGTGCCATATCTACCAGGATGTTGAGCTCAGGTTAATTTAGTGACTTTAAGCGTTCACCATGACAAGGGTTATGATTATTGTGTTTCAGGGACTCTGCTCTTAGAACAGAACGATGCATAGAATCAAAGAACATCAAAATGTAAGGACTGAGTCACCATACAACCTCGGCTCGTACCTATGAGTCTGAGTCCGACTAACTATAGTGCCTCACTTTCCTTCCTAACCTTACCAGAGAAACAAGTGAATTGGCACTCAAAATCAAAACACTTCCAACCTTCTCAGGGATCGTGGTAACAGGACACACCCTTTCGCTCTCTCACTTGTACTCATCTACAATAAGATAACCAGGAGACACAAAGGCAGTTTAGAATATTTATTTAAACTATTGTACTCTGAAATGCAGTATACATGACACCATTAGAAAACAAATGCGTACTATACATACTGTTAGCATGGTTAATAATCCATATATCATATAAAGCCCTGTCCTTTTATAGGACAGAGTAACCTAAACCCTCCTCCCTTGCTAATGAAGCTAAATGATTTTATATCTAAGATCTCTTAGATTACTGGCAGACCCCATACCTTAGCTTACACAGATGGGTGTTCTACATCTCAGCAGTGTTCTTGTCTCAGAACTCTTGCTCCATGTGTCTGTTTTTGCTCACATGCTCATCTATATGCTAGGACATGTGTGCACATAAACCAGAGCTGTATTCTTGTGTTATGTCTAGGTGCTAGTGCCTTGGCCAGAAAGAATAACAAGGGACATTGTTGTTTGATCTTGTCTATGGTGTTTAGACTAAATCCCAGGAAAAGAACAGAACGCGAAAAGATATGCAGATTCTGTGTAAAAGTACAATGTGGCACAAAAGCAAACTTATTTATATAGTAACGTCTGCAAAGGAAAATGAGGCCTACAACCTGCACAATTAGGCTAACATAGGGAAAAACTACAATGGGCCATTCAGGAAACACATGACAATTCCTTGAGGTGGGTAGTCACCCACCCCAAATAATAATCAAATGTATTACAGCCAACCCTTCTCCCAAATAGAATAACCTCCAGTAATGGGAGCAAGGCTTAGTACAGGAAAAGTCTGTCCATTTTTACTTGCTCATTTGTGTATTTTTGTTTGATTTCAAATCGTGAACAAAATAATTGTTAAAACAGTTGCTCTGTTGAAAGTGTTCCTGAATATGTTGGCAAGAGCTGACCCCTGAGAAATATTAATTCACTCAATATGAAGTCATAAAGAAGCCACGGGAATAAAGGCATAAGTGTATATTACTCTGTGACCACATACATACACAAATTTTTCTTTGAAATCTATTTTATTATTTTCACAATCAAATACAAACTTATAACATCTACATTGACAATGAAAGCAAAGGACTTGCAAATATATCATTCTCTGACAGATTAAAAACAGTGTCCGTCAATGTTCCAAAAGCCACAAAGCCCTGACTGGACCCAAGTGTCATTAGATATTAGCATCGCCTATGGATGGGTATGCTTAAGATACTTAATTGGCGTAGATAATAAATTATCTTCCTCTGTCAGGAACTGTTATGTCAAAAATCCAACGAAAAGAAAAACTAAAAACAACAGGGGGTGAACGAAGGGGGAAGAATTGGGGGTGGGAAAGGCACCCACTTGAACATTACTAAGAAATAGTCCCCACCCCTGATTTGTCGTGTGTGCCCATGTTAATGGCAAAAAGGGGGAGGGGAGAAAAATACCAGGGGAGAGGTGAGTCCTCGGTCTGTCCTAGCTCACTCTGAGAGGTCCGCCCCTGTACACTAATTTTTAAAGTACATCCAACCTGCTATGAAACTCATAAATCTAACTGTAGTTGGGCATGATGTGGACCATTTTTAGGTCTGGCATTAATCAACATCTTTTGATTTTAATACACGTATATATTTTAATATACATATATATTTATATATCTATATATATTTATATGCACTGTATCGTTATCAATCATGTAATTTCATATGGTGCAGTGATATTATCAATGATTCCATAGAACATGTCATAAGTGAAGTAAAAAGTGGGGCAATTAGCAGTGTATGGCAACGGCGTGAGTTATAGTTGCTTGAGGTAAGTATAATTGGTGAACTGGTTCTGTTGGTTTAAAATGTTATGTTTTAACTGAATATTCACCTAAGTGTAACCTCTGTTTAACCTTTTTTTTCCCAGTGAATTTCTAAGATTTTTTTAATGCAAAGTAAGGCATTATTACCATACCTAACTATAATATGACTTTAGCCTTTGGTTTTTTTTTTCAGTGAATTTCTATGTTTTTTCAACATAAAGTAAGATGTTCTTCAACATGTGCAGCATGGGGTTGGACGCAGAGTATTACCTGGGGCCAGGCCATTTGGCCAACACGCTACTGGCGCCCAACTTCCTGCTGTGCACGGCCTTTGGCTATGTGCGGCAGGGAGGTTGGCAGCAGGGCCTGCCCCCCCCACTGCTGCTAGTCAACCCTTCGCTGGTCATGGCCTTTGGTCATGCACAGTGCAGCAGAGGGTTGGGCACAGGGCCTAGCCGATTTCCAGGCCATACACCAGTTGGGGGAGGGGTTTGAGTGCAGGGCTATTCAGGCACGTAGGGCATTATGGTGAAGTATAGCATACTGTGGGGTGCTCCTTGCTAGGAGCAGTGAATAATAAATTAGCTTCCTTTTTTAATATTGGGGAGGGGCATAAGGCCCCCTCCCCAAGACACTGCTGGCCCTGGGATTCCATACCCCAGGGCAATTGTTTATTCTTCTATGGGGAGGGGGCATGAGGCCCTCTTTCCAGCTCCTCAAAAATGTATAGGCATGTGCGACACCCTCCCTTAGCTAATACTGGCCCCTGGGACTCCTGGCTCCAGGGACATCTTCCTCAGAGGCTGTATTCATTTCTAAGGGGAGGATACGTGCAGCTCTCTCCTCGAGCATTTACAGGGCCGGGATCCCATCCCCTAAAGCCAAATTCATCCCTGAGCTAATACTGGCCCCAGGGATCCCATCCCCAGGCCATAAGATGGGTGTTCTGGTGCTCATCCAGGGCACCCACAGCACACAACATTGGGAGATGTGGGGGAGCCCCATGCCCCCTGTGACCCTGCTGGCTCCCCTGCGTGCACCCACCCTGGCTGCAGTGGGAGCCGGGGAACAGGTTCATTTTCTGCTCCTGCCAGGCAGAGAGTGGGCAGAGAAAGAAATATGTGCTACCACCTGGCAGGAGCATTTTTGCAGGGTGGAAGCAGACAAGTATTCAGGCACAGAAGCAGTGTACTGGGGGTGAGGAGGTGGACTCCTGCGACACAACAATAGAACCAGCCCTAGGATGGGATTTCCAGGGCCTTTGGGGGCCTGAGGAAGGGGCCACATGCCCCCTTCACTTTTAACTAATTTTAGTCCCTGGAGATGGGGTCTCTGGGGCCTTTGAAGGCTCACGGAGAGGGGGTTGCATGTTTCACTCCACTTTAATGTAGATTCGGTCCCGGGGGATGGGGTATCCATTTGTTAATCAGATTAAGAGAGGCAGTTTTTGGTGTGATTATTTAATTTAAAAAACCAAGTTCAATTATTTATCTGAATGTCATACAATTTTATGCAATGCTTGCTTCTTTGAAAAGTTGGGGCTATAGTGGCACTACTTAAGAAAGATAAATGCATTAATTGTTTTGAATACACTAGATTGTTCAGCCTCGCATAATCTGAAACCATTGCAGAATATCCCTAGGGGCAAGATTTTATCCACCCAGGTTCACTTTGCACTATAGATTCACCCTGTTTGCTTTAAGCTACAGTATTAGCGTCCTCTTGGACATGGTTATCTAAAATACAATGGACCAGGTGCTTACCCATTTTGGGCACATTATCCTTATAATGTTTCTGATAAATGTTATGTTATTGAAATGTGTTAAGTGCATGTTAGTACGAGCCTCTTGGCGCTGTAAAACATAACACAGTCCAGTGGGAATAGATAAAACTATTATGGTTTTGGTTGATTTTTTAAAAAGGGAAGGCAAACTTGGACTCTCATGGATACTGATACTTCTTTATTTGTTTGATTAATTAAAATCTTACAAAAAAAAAAACAACAAAAAAAATGCAAATACTAATCCATATATAAAAGATTAAAAGAACATATATAAACAATACCATGTCTTATATAAACCAGATTGTACTTAATAAAATTCATTACATAATATATTTTAAAATTCAGTAGTTAAGGGTTTCAAATTATACTCCTCTAATTTTTGTCCAACTCTCAATAAAAATTTTACAAAGGCAGAGTTCATAAATATATCATCAGAACCTAGACATGATATCAAAGCTTGTCTACATGTCCTTATACCACGGTCATTAAATAGTCTCTTAAGTATAATTTTCCTTTCATTTTCTAACTCAGGGCAAAGACATAATAGGTGTATAATGTTCTCCTGCCCAGATTTACATAGCCTACAAAAAGTGTCCTCTTCTGACTTCTTCCATGGCGGTAAATGGCATAAACCCGGTAGTAAACCAAATCGTGCTTTAGTAAAAATATATTTGTTTTTTAATGACCATGGTGTTTCTAAATATTGTTGGACCTTTTTTTCGAAAATCCGTTTATTATTGGCCATGCATGTTTTCTTTTTGCAAATATATCTTTATCTTTTATCAACGATAGATGATTAGTTAGTTTGTTAATTGCTTTTTTAAAAGTTTCCAGAGTTATTGTATTTTCCCAGATGGGCATTACTTCAAATTCTTCTATCGCTGCATTTAAGTAAGTCCATGCCTGCAATTTCCTATTGGCATTTATTTCCTGCCATAATAGCTGGGACAGTTGATTATCATGATCATTTTTTATTCTGTTCCACACCTTTATAACTTGTCCTTTTCTCGAATATAGCTGATTGTTTAAACCAAATTCCAACCTCACTTGCTCTTGAGATGCGTTATTAGGCAGATGAAAAAGGGTTTTATAAGTTCTTGCGACCGCATTATTAATGATCACCGCATCTTTCCCATTTAATGCCTCACTACCGTATGTTAGTGTAGGTAGCAATTTTGCTGAAATCACCTTTAAGAGGGGACGAATAGACAAGTCACCTATTGATTTCTGTAGGATCCTAAATGCTGCTGTCAAAGCATTTGCTTTTCTGAAAATGTCCTTTTTTTGAGGGATGAAATTTCCATTGTCATTAAATATAACACCTAGGTATTTATAAGAATCCACTTGCTCTAATTGTGTTTCTTCCAGTGACCATTTAAATTTATGTTTAAGTCTTGTGTTTTTTGTAATTACCATTACTTTAGTCTTTGTTTCATTTATTACCATATCATTTTCATTTGCATATATTGATAATCGATCTATTAGCCGTTGCAACCCAACCTTAGTCTGGCTTAAAAGTATAACATCGTCTGCATACAGCAGGTTGGATATTTGCTTATTAGCTAATCTAGGCGGATGTGCATTTACATCATTCAATGCATTTGTAATATCCGCTAAAAACAGATTAAAAAGCATTGGGGCCAAGACGCACCCTTGTTTTAATCCTCCAGACGTAGGTATTTCTTTTGTTAGTGTCCGACCATCTCCCATCCTCACCCTGATCCAAGTATCAGTATACAAAAGTTGAATCAATTTTAATAGTAAGTCTGGAATTTCTTGCTCTTTTAATTTTTTCCACAGACGGTGTCTATTTACACAATCAAAAGCCGATCTAAAATCGACAAAGCATAGATACAAAGGCTGCTTTGTTAAAATTGCCTTATCCATTAGTACTGATAGAACTAATATATTTGTAGACGTTCCTAGACCTTTTACGAAACCTGTTTGGTTCGGGGGAGTATCTGTTTATCATTTACCCAATCTGACAAGTTTGACAATAAAATCCCCGCAAACAGTTTTGCATCCGTGTCTTGCAGGGTTATCAAACGATAGTTCTCCGGCAGGGCCCAATTTCCTTTCTTATAAATAGGAGATATTAATGACCCTCTCCAAGATTTAGGTATCGACCCAGTCCGAACTACTTCCTTAAAGACCTCTGTTAGGTATACCAACCAAAATTCTGGTTCTCCCTTGTAAAGGGCGAACGGGATACCATTGGGACCTGGTGCCCCATCTTTTTGTTTTTTTATTAATTTGGAGACTTGAGAATTCGTAATATAAATTTCACTATCATCTTCTAAATGTGTTGGTTCCGGCCTTTTCTGATTACCATCCTGAATATTTGCTTTCCCAACTTGATTTAGATGTTTTATAAGGAATGTAATCCATTCATCTTCGGTTAACACGGATGCTACCACGGATTTATTGGGTCTTACTAGACCATTAATCGTTTTCCAAAACTCTCTTGAGTTTACTTGATTACTAGCGTAGAAGATTTTTGTCCAAAGTTCCTGCCTGGCTTTGTTTTTTTCATTCCAGATCAATTTCCTCAGATTTTGATTTATTGTTTTTAGTTTAATTATTATTTCTTCGTTGTTTGGAAGCTTAGTTAACTGTTTCCTAAGTTTGTTACGGGTCCGTCTCATTTTCTTAACCGTATATGGTAGATTGATATTATTTCCACTTTTTTTCCTTTGTGACTCTTGTTTATTCTCTGGTATTACAAAAGAATCATATGGCTTAACTATTTTCCGTGTGAAGTTTTCCCATTGCTCAATTGCGGACCTCATGGTTTTATCTTTAAAGCATTCTTTAACCAGTTCTTGCGCCTTTTCCTTAATGTCCTCCCTATTGTGTGTTTTCCATATAAGTTTTCTGTAGTTGATGGTTCCTGTCTGGCCTTGCATTGACAAATACACTTGGTGTTCCAAACATGACAATTTTATATTTATTATTTGCTGACTGTGGTCGCTATCAAGGACCTTCCTTAAATAGTAGGAGGTAATGTTGTTAAAAATATTTAATGAGACCATCGTATAGTCAATTCGTGATTTTGAGTTATATGACTGGAATGTCCATGCCGGTGGTGAATCGAGCGCGAATCTTCCATTTAATATTCTTAATCCCAATGCTTCCATATCCATCACAAAGTTTCTTCCCATTTTACTTTGCTTGGGATTTATTAGGGAATCCAACATCTGCTCAGGAATTGTCCATTGATGGTTTTGAGACTGTATAATATCGTCTCGTATGAAGGGTATTAATAGGTTTAAGTTAAAATCACCCGTAAGTATAAAGTCTGCAAAAGGATCATCCATCATTTGCTCCAAAAGGTAGCTAGTAAGTGCAGCACACATATTCTTCCTTAAACTCTGTTTTGGTGGAATATATATATTAATCAGCATTAAAACTTTTGATTTTTCTCGATCGTTTGCTGTGTATCGCAACTTTACCGATTGGAAGTTGGGGTTATTCGTAACCAACTGCTCATGTTCCACTCTCAGATCAATAGATAAGAATATTGCTAACCCCCCACTTAGGCGACCATATTTATGTTGTTTAATCGCTGGCTCCAAAAACCCTTTATATCCATGTAACATAAAAGGGTCCATTGCCCACTTTTCCTGTAATAAAATGATCTGATAAGAGTTAGATATTGAATCTAAATGGGCATTATTTATCTTTTTACATATCCCATTACGTTCCATGAGCATATCCCTATTACTTCTCTAACCTTATTCAGTTCATTTATATTACCTTGTGATTTGTTCTGTCATTGGACTTCATTACCGTGCAGGGCCGTCAGTATCCATTTTTCATTTATTCCTTTTACGTTTTCTATTTTTTCGTTAAAGGGTATTTCTTCTTCATGAGTGGTTTTTCCAAGAGGATTTTTTAATATAGAAAAGACTGGGTCATCATTTTTCTTTTTTCCTTGCGTATTGGACTTTCTTCTTTAATAAGCGGAGTTGGGTATATCTTTGGGGACGGTTGACTAATTATTATTCCCCAACTAAGAAATATTTCTTGTTCCTGCATAATTCGTTCCGCTATAGAAACAGTAGCTACAGTTAACGAAGTTATTGGGTGATTACCTTCAGAGTTTTGTAAAAAACCAACACTTTCAATGTCTTTAGTTGTCACATTTTCTAGTGATGGAACCGATTTCAAAAGGCGAAGGATATTTCCTCTGTTCAATATATCATGATTACCACGAGAATCGTATACCGGCTTCAGAATAATTTGTGCAGACCTTTTGGGTAGCAATACTTCTCTCTTTTTTTCTTTACAATCTTGCTGTTCCTTATATGTGATTTGTTTACCTTCACCACTTCTTACAATAACTAAGTGATCCCATTTCGATTTGTACCTAGTATCCTCTTTTTGTTCTAACATATCGTTTAATATCATAGTTTCATTTTTAGGTTCCTTTATCCGTTGTTCTAAATTTTGAAATACCTGAGCTTTCATTTGTTGTGAGGAGTTCCAACCTATTCTTGAAACAGTAGTATAGTCCGCTCGACTTGACCTCTGAGCCATCGGTCCAATATGCTTTTGCTCCTCCTCTTTTCTGCCTGCCGGAGGTTTACAAGGAGATAAGGTACTTGTTGCTTGATCTATATTTCCAAGCTGTTCACATTGGATATCTTCAGTAATCACTTTTTTATTACACAACCATTTCCTTGCAGCCTATATTTCTCTTCTCTTGCTAGAGTTCCCTCCATTTCTGATACACTAGACATTCGGTCAATATTATCCGATAATATTGCTATATTTGTCTGGTGAACTTTTTGGTCTGTAGAGTGTTTTCCAGTTTGTGTAAATATATCAAAATACTTTTCTTTCTTGAACGTTGTATTAGTAGACTGCTCACCACATAGATCACTTCCTTGTTTTTCTACTACTGCTTTCCTTCGTTTTTTTCCTTCGTTTATCGTGTCAATAGATGTTTCCAGTTTGGAGTGTGTTAATACTGCAGTTTCCTTCTTAGCCTTATTTCTTGCCTTACGCTATTTTTTTCTTTGTCTTTTTGTCATTTCAAAGGCTGACAAATCTTCTTCTTTAACCTCTCCTTCTTCATCCAACTGGATTGTGAGATCAACCAATGTTTTTTCTCCTGTTAACTTGTTTGTCTCCTGTTTTCTGCTTTGAGGTATCAATGGGCTTAATTTAATCTGGACATCAGGGTCTATTATGGTACCAAATTGTACCGTTTCTCCTTCTTCTGCCATGATAGTACTTTTTTTGACTGCTTGACACATCTCCTCTTTTTGTTTATCGTAATTTTTTCCTATAATCTCTTTGACGTCTTCTAGTATGGTGTTCACAACGTCCGGGATAGTTACCAATGTATTTATTATGGGAGCACATGTACAGTCAAAGTAAGTTGAAGCTGCTTCAGTTTGCGCTCTAATTATTAAACTATTTAACTCTGCTAGTTTGTGATCTATTCCGGCGACTGCGTTTGCCATCACTCCAAGGAGTTCGATTTGGGTGTCCATTTTATTCGACTGATATGTCAGTGCTTCAAGAGTTAATGCTGATGTTTGATAGAATATATCCCAAATAGATCCCAAATCATGGTTATCTATGTGTTTAATTTTATGGTCAAAGTGTAATTCCCTACTACAAGTGGGACTTTTAGACTCGGCCAGGTGAATTTCTTGCTTTTCTGATAGTTTTTTATATTGACCATAGAAGTATATTTATCACTGTTGTTACCCCTATAAATTAATTCTAATAGTGGTTGTTCATTAATTCCTGATTTTTGATTGTTATTGGTCAATACTTTTAATTGATTAGGTGTTATTCCATCCTGTTCTTTATAACTTAATTCAATATTTGTTTTTTCACTAATCCTTATTGGCATTGTTGTCCCCGATGAGGCGATAATATTTCCATTAGTTTCAGACTGATTTCCTTGTATGGGTTCAGCTGTATTGTTTACTCTATCATCTTGATCTAACGTCTGTCTATAAAGTGTAGAGACATTAATTAAATCCTCTTTTTTCCTTATCTCGACCTTAACTTCTAAAGGTAAAGTAGCCCGTGTAGGTGTTAAACTCATGATAATCTCATTGTGCGATTTCTCTGCCATTGATAATTCCATCACATCCATATCTTTTTGCTTCGTTTGAGTCGGCAATACTAATTTTAATAATTCCGGGTCTACTCTTTGATCAGTTGTCTGTCCCTCTAAGACCAACTTTTGCGGGTTAATAGCAAAGTCCCGCTCATGTCCAGCCGTTTGTATATTTGCTTCCAAGTTGTTAGTTGGTTTAATCGGAGTTTGTAACTTATTTATTTCTGGTTCTATTTGCATTGACATTAGTGCTCCTGAAGGGTCTCTCATAAAATCAAATTTGTAGGGAATCTTACTGGATTTTTCAAACATCCTTGCTATTGGTGAAATTAAAGTTTGATTTGCTCCCTTTGCCTGACCTTTGGCTTTTTTATCACTTTTGGTGCTTGAACTTTCCGTGCTCGTCGTGTAGGAGGGCCCAATGTCCTTTCTTTCCCAGAACGCATTCCTAGTATTTTCCTAGTTTTGCTCGTATTTTAGAAAAATATATTTTGCTTTATGCTGGTATACTAGTGTACTAGTGTGCATCACAATATGGCCCCAGTTGAAATAAGCTGGAATAAACCGGGGTTAAACTGAGATTGAACAGTTTCAGTGCCCCCCCCCATATATCCACATGTCGTCCTCCTCCAACCTCACCTGTAGCTTTTCAATTCAAAGGCAGATTTTTGGAACAAGGCAAGCAGCAAGAAGAATGGAACTTGATTACTTCGTGCCTCCGTACCTCTTTAGAACCTCCTAGTAATGGAACTCCAGCCTTTTCACAGTGCACTGGCGTTGTTTTTTTTTTTTTTTGGCACAGTCTTGTCGAGTTCTTCCGCCCCCTGACCACAATACCCCTAGCCACTCCGCAAGCCGCACCCAGTCTCGGTCTCAAACCCAGGTAACAAGGACACCGAGGGACCACCAAGCCGCCTCCGCGGGGGCAGGGGGGGCAGGTGGGGCGGGGGGGGGAGGAGGCAGTAGCAAACTTATGGCAGTAGCAAACTTGGCGACTACACACCTGCTCGCGGTTCTGCCGGTTCCGCGGTTCCGCTGGTTATCTATCAGCTCTAACTTTGTCTTTAAACTAAAGTTGCAGCGCATGCGCCTTGTCCTGTAGCATAGCAGCTTCCAAGCAAATGAAATAGTAAGGAGTACTTAGCTCAGAGACTGTTTGTTCATCAGGTTATGGAAGGTGATAATGATGCCACAGGATTCTTCAGGTGCTATGTCCAGCGCTATACACCAGGGTTTTAACACGCTGTTCCTGCGTGTTGAAGAATAGCCAAGGAAAAGAAATGTAGAAGTGCAATCCGAGCCTTTTGACGACTCCAGCGCGTTTGCTGCACTATACTCAGCAATCACGAGCACCAAAATTGCAGGAAGCTGAGCCCTTCATCGCGGCTCTGAACGCGCTCCACGCTTTCGTCAGGAAATGCCTCAAGCGTTGCAGTAATGGAAACTATGCGACGTTCGAGCCTTTCACACAGCTCATTAGAACGCGCTCCAGCGCGTATGCCGGAAAAATGAAGTCAGCGATAACTGAGCCTTTCAAACGACTCAGAGCCAGAGAAGGGGGGTGAGGAAAGCGTCCCCAATAGTCCCGTCTCAACAATGGGCTCCAGCACCGTGTGCAGGCGCCGCAGGTGTAAACAGTGACTGGGGGCCTCCGTCTGTATCTCCTGGGTCTCCGCACGTCGTGGGTGCCCCGGGCGCGATGGCTTGAGCGCCGCGTGTTTCACTTGATCACCGCTGAGGCCCGTATGAACCTCCGACTCTGGAAGGCTCAGAGCGGCAGCCTCCAGCAGTCTCCAGCGGGGTCGCCTCCCACCGGGCGTCCCTCCGATGCGTCGGCCGGCGGCAGGAGAAGCTGTGCAACGTCACGGCCGGATCTTCGCTCCCAGCCGGCAACGCCAAAGCCGATTTTGCAGGCAAACGGGGTCAGAATCAGCCCAGCAACGGATCGGATCGGACATCAACCTTCATCTGATACCAACTCTGGCTCAGAAATGAAGGAAACAGGGCAGCACTGCAGGCAGTGCTAGTCCTAAGAACAAGGCATTAGCTACAGCTCAGGAATTTGGACTCTCATGGAGAGACATAGTGTTTCATGCCTGGTTGGCAGCCATGGAAAAGCCCCTGTACCTGTAGAATCATACATGAGCAGAAAGAATAAACACATTTACAGAATGCAGTTTTCTGCCAGGAATATGTCAGGAAAATTCGGAGGCTAGGAAAGTGGGAGCTTTGCTATAGGCGGCCTTATGTACATTGGACACGGATTTAAAAATAGCCTTGTTATGCTTTTTTGCAGTTTTGAAAGGGCTCGAGCATTGATTTTTTTTTTTAACCATATTTTATTGGCATTTATATATTGACAGTGCATCCAATAATACATATCCTTGTTTAGTCTCCGATGTGCCTTTATCTATAACCTTTTCCCAACAGAGTTATCCCCCCTCCCCCCTTGAGTTGCTTGCTAATGAGTGAAATGTGGAAGAAGTGTGCGAATAGTCCGGGGGCTCCAGGGCCCCAGTAGGTAGCCATTGGCCCACTGTTTCTCTCAGGTGTGTGGGGCTGGTTCCTCCTCTTGCTCGTCGCCCGGGTCTGGTGTTGCCTACCTCGGGGTGTTCCCTTCGCTGTCAGCGTCTACATCTGCTGCTATTAGTTCCCCCACAAGAGCCTCCCATGCCCTGGCTTTTTCTATCGTACCTATTCCCTTGCTGGCCTCTCGGAGTAGCAGTCTCCCTTCTGTCCCCACCCATCTTTCGAGGTCTTTCCTCCATGTAATGAGTCTCGGCCCGCCCAGCGCCTTCCAGTTCCTGGCTATCTCCCGCTTAGCTAATATATAGGCAAGGTCCTGAAACTTTCCTGTCACCCTGTTTCTAGCTGTGTGGGTGAACCACCCTAAGAGGAAGTGTTCTGGGGTTTGCGGAATTTCTTTGTCAATCAGGTCGCTTATGATACTTCTAAGTTCCCCCCAGAATGTTTGCAATATTGGGCAGCTCCAGAACATATGGAGTATGTGCGCCTCTCTTTCTCCGCATCTGGGGCAGGCTGCTGAGTCCACGCCAAAGTACCTCCTAATGCGAACCGGCGTGAAATATGCTCTATGCAGCACATAGTAGTTAATTAATTTGAAGCGCGCATTCCGAGACACTTTCGGGGTGCGTTCTAGGATTTTGTCCCAGTCTTTCTCAGGTATTTGTTTACCGAGGTCCTCCTCCCATTGTGTTCGCAAGCGCTCTAGCGGTTGTTGCGTATCTCGCTGTATTGCTTTATAGAGGCAGGACACCGTCTTGATCCTCCCTGCCGATAGCGCGACATACCTGCATCCCGCCAGTGCTCTCGGCTCGGCGTCCCCAGTCTTCCAGTGTGTCCTAATCCAGCGCGTTAGCGCTCTATGCTTCAGGAAGTGTCCCCCAGGCAAGTCATATGCGGTTTGCAAGTCTGCAAAGGGAAGGAGCGCAGAGTCGCGATACAAGTCGCCCATCTCCCGCAGTCCTGCCTCTACCCAGTCCTCCAGTCCTGTCCAGTGTTCCCCCTGTGGGAGATAGCGCAGCATCGTGAGTGGTATGTCAGGGGAGTAGGGAGTTGCCGCGCCCACTTTCCTAAGATACCTGGTCTAGCAGCGCACTATCACCTTAGCCGCCTCTGTGTCCTCAGCCGAGGTGCGACGCACTCGGAGGAGGATTCTCGCCAGCGTGGCCATATCTGGTGCAGCAGGATCCTGCTCCCTGCCCGGGTTTCGATCCGCCGCTAGCCACTGTATTAGCCAGTATAATTGTGCTGCTAGGTAGTAGGCCTCAAGGTCCGGTACCGCCAGTCCGCCTTCTGCCGTGGGGCGTTTCAACATTGTCAATGCCACCCTCCGTCTGCCTGCCCCCCAGATAAACGATATAATCTTGGAGTCTAGCTCCCTGAACATTGCTCGCGGAATCCATACCGGCAGTGTTCCGAAATAGTTTAGCAAGCGCGGCAATGTTACCATTTTCAGGACTGCCACCCTTCCAGCCACAGATAGCGGAAGCGTTCCCCAGAAGTCCATTGCTGTTCTTGCCGCCCTCATAGCCCTTCCTACGTTACCATCCAACAGGTCTGCCGCACTGTGATATATTTTAACTCCCAGGTACTGCAAACAGTTGGGCTCCCAGCGCAAGCGGTGGGGGGGTATCAAGCGCAAATGGGTATAGGCTGGATTTTTGCCAGTTGACCCTGAGACCAGACAGAGTGCCGAACTGAGCCAGCATGCTGCGCGCACCCTGCAACTCCTCAGCTGTGTTGCGCAAGAATATCAGGAGCTCATCCGCGTACAATGCGATATAGTGCTGCCCTATCGTCGTCTCCATGCCCCCGTAGTCCCGGCCACTCCTGGCCCTGCTCGCCAACGGTTCCATGGCCAGGGCAAACAGGAGCGGGGAGAGGAGCATCCCTGCCTCGTGCCCCTCTCCACCCTCAGTCTGGGTGAGATAATCCTTCCAGTGTGTACGCGGGCCGTAGGGGACGTGTACAGGAGCCGCACCCATGTCAGGAATCCTTCACCCAGCCCCATCCTGGCTAAGACCTCATATAAATATTGCCACTCCAGGCTGTCGAATGCCTTTTCAATATCTACTGCGAATACTGCCGCCTCTTGTTTGTCATACCCATCCGAGTCCATTACTGCCAGGAGCCGCCGGATGTTTATGGCTGTGTTCCGCCCTGGGATGAATCCCGCCTGATCTGCATTCACCAGTAGGGGCATGTGTGGCAGGAGGCACGTCGCAGGACTTTACTTAGGATTTTATAATCCATATTTAGCATGGACAGTGGCCTGTAGGCCGTATAATCATGAGGTTCCTTCCCGGGCTTAGGTATGGGGATTATAAGGGCTTCTCTGGCACTCTCAGGCAACTCTCCCAATTCTAGGGCCCCCTGGTACATCGCAGCCAATTGGGGGGCCAGCTCGTCTGTGTATGTTGCGTAAAATTCGGCCGGTAGGCCATCTGTGCCCGGGGTTTTGTTTCTTGCCATGCCCTTGATGGCGACCCGTATCTCTCGCTGCGTAATATCAGCCCCTAATAATTCGGCCACCGCAGGGTTCAAAACTGTCTGTGGCAGGTCAGCTAGATAGTCCCGGAGTTCTGCCGGTTCGCATATGCATGTTTTTGTGTAGAGGTTAGTATAGTAGCGCGCAAAAATCTCATTCATCTTATCTGGCTTAAAGTGTCTGGTCCCCCCTTCGTCCTCCATCTCCACTAAAGGAGTGCCCCTGGTTGTCGGGTTCGTCAGCCACGCCAGGAGCGAGCCTGATCTGTCCCTTTCAGCGTGCGTGCGCTCTAAGTACTTCTTGTAATCGAAGCTCCTAAGCCTCTCCGTTTGCTTCGCCACTTCCTCTTTAGCGTCTAAGAGTGCCATATGCAATTCCGGGCGTCCCGGCCTCCTGCGTTCTATCTCTCTGAGTGCCGTCTCTGCCTCCTCCACTTCGCGCGTGATGACGCATCTGACCCCCGTGGCCCGTGTTATACACTGGCCTCTCAGGACCACCTTGAACGCATCCCACTCTACATTCCGCGACACAGCCGTGCCCTCGTTGATTTGAAAGTAGCGAGGTATTTCATCTCTGATCTCCTCCCTGAAGACCTGGTCCTCCAGAGTGTCCGGGCGGAGCCGCCACGTGGGGATCACAGCTGGCGGGTGCGCCCATCTCAGGGACAAGATCAGTGGGTTGTGGTCCGAGATGGTGCACGCGAGGTATTCCGCGTTGTGACAAGGGGTTGGACTTCTACTGAACTAAGGAGGGCGTCCAGGCGTACGTGTACTTCATGGACCGCTGAAAAGTAGGAGTAATCCCTCCCTTGTGGGTTCAGGGTGCGCCATGAGTCTAACAGTCCCCAACTCTGTCTCCATGTGGTGAATGCTTGGGAAGCGCGCGCTGCCTGGGAGTTTTGCAATGGGGGTGGGATCTGTCTAGTAAGACATCATCCACGCTATTAAAGTCACCCCCGCTATAACCGCACCCGCCAGGTAGTGTGCTAGTTTGTGACTCAGTGTCGCGAAGAAGGCAGGTTGGTCCACGTTAGGGGCATAGATGCTAAGTAAGCTAATCTCTTGGCCCTCTAGTCTCCCTTTTACTGCCACATATCGCCCCTCCGGGTCTACCACTGAGTTGAGCAGCTGGAACGGCACACCCGCTTGAACCCATATTAACGCCCCTCTCGCATTTGCCGAATAGGTGGTGTAGTAGAGCTGCCCCCTCCATCTTTTGTGTAGTTCTTGTCCTTCCTTCTGTGTTAGGTGCGTTTCCTGCAGGAAAGCTATCTGGGCTCCCCGTCTCTTGATGTAAGAGAGTACCTTGTGGCGCTTTGACATTGTGTGCCTTCCCCTAATGTTCCATGTCATGCATTTATAGTGTTGTTTATCAGCCATTGACTTTGGAGTCGGTGAATTGGCCGCTACCCAGGCCGAGCAATGCCCTCTTCTTGCCCTCCACTTTCCCTATCGTATAATTCGTTATACAGTGCAACTCAAGGTTTCCCCCCTTCGTCAACAGTGAACATGTTCCCCAACTCCCGCTCCCCAGGATAAGTAGGAAAACCCCTCCCATCCAAACCAGTGCAAAAAGTCTACAAGTGACTGCTTGCAGTTCGATCAGTCAGTCTCCGGGGGTGGTCCCTCACCGGTGCTCTCCCAGTCTCTGCGGCCGCAATCCCCCACTGATTCTTCAGTGAACCGCCCCTCAGCTGCTCTTCCCCGTCTACCCCTGTACCTTAATGATGAAACAGAAGTGTCTCACGGCAGATTGGTTGCAGTCAGCGCCGTCTTCCGTTCCCCGCCCTTAGATGATACCGTCCGCTGTCTGCGGGGTAACAGTTGGCAGCGTCAGGCTCTGCGCATCAGAGTCGTTGGACCCATTCTCCGAGCCTGTGTCTGCCAGTTCTTTGCCGCTCTCAGGAGGACCCGGACTCTCAGTTCCGCCGCTAATCAGGGCCACCACCTGCATTGCATTCCGCCGTTCTAGTTGTGCCTCCTCCTGCGAGGGTGCCATGGTCTCTTTCCCGTTCCTCCGGTTGCGTGGTCGAAGTCCTCGCCTTCGTCCCCTCTGCAGGTTCCGTGTTTGCACTGCTCCTCCTTGTCTGTCTATCCATTCGGACGCTTCCTGCGGGGTCCTGAAGAATTCTGTGCCCTCTGTCGTGGTAACCCGTAGCGTGGCCGGGTACTGCGTCACGTATTTGTAGTTCAGTTGGCGCAGTCTCTGTTTCACATCCCGGTATGATCCCCTTCGGCGCTGTACTTCAAGGGAGAAATCCAGGAAAATGCGTACTACCGAATTGTGCACTTGGATGTCACCTTTGAGCCGTGCCTGAGTTAGGATGTGATCCCTGTCCTTGTAGTGGAGGAGTTTTGCTATTATCACTCGCGGCGGTGCCTCTGGTATAGGCGGCTTGGCAGGGACTCGGTGTGCTCTTTCCAGGGCAAAGAAATTCGACAGGCCGGTCGGCGCCACTTCATCCCTGAGCCAGTGCTCGAGGTAGTCCACCATGTTACGGCCCTCAATTTTCTCCGGCAGGCCCACAATTCTCAGGTTGCTTCTGCGCGATCGATTTTCGGCGTCCTCCGCCCTTTCCTCTAGCGTCCGCACTTTGGTTTCTAGTATGGTCATTCGCCATTGCATGTCTGTGACCGCTGGGACAGCTTCAGCTAATGTGCGCTCATTGGTCGTGACCCGGTCCGTTAGTTTCTTATGGTCCTCCCGGAGCAATCCCATGTCCAGGCTGAGAGAGTCAATTTTCCCTTCCAGGCGTTCGCTGGAGGTGGTGATGGCTTGCAGTATGTCCTGTAGCGTAGGATCTGCAGGGCGTTCTGTCCCGGTTGCGGACTTCTTGGCCTCGTCTGAGGGCCTGCTCGCCGCGGGTTCCTCCTTATCTTTCCGTTTCGGGGGCTTCCCCATGGCGTCCTCCCACCCCCCGATGGTCCGGGCACTGCGTGTGCTCATGAGATGGTGTCCACCGCCCTCGTGAACCGCAACCTGGACTCTGTCCGCGGGCGCACCTCTGGCAGCTCTTATGGCGTTTCAACTGGTTAAGTCCCCAGGGGCCTCCGGATGTCACTGCCGCAGGGGGCGCGCCGCGTTGAGTCAGTTCCGCGCCCAGTGTGCTCCAGCCCCGCTGCTCCTCCGCCCCTTCTTCTGTTCTGGGCCGTGCTCAGGGCTCCCCTGGTCCACTCCCAGTGTGGCAGCCTCCACGGGGGTCAGACCGGAGTCCCCTGGGGTCTCCAAGCCCCTCTGCTCGGCGTGCACGTGTCCTCTGGCTTGGGTGGGTTGTGGGGTCCACTCTCAGCCCAGTTTTCTTGCCTCCTCTCCTTTAGGTGCGCTGCTGCCAGTGGTCGCCCAAGCGGCTGGGGATCAGGCCGCCCAGCAGTCGCCGCACTCCGCAGGTTCCCAGGGAGGTCCTCTGGCCCCGCTACTGTCCCCCCTTCTGGCAGGTCGTCTCTCTTTCCCCCGCTAACTCCGCCGCATAGGCCCCAAGGCCTCGTGCTGGTTCGTGCCTGGGGGACCGGGGGGGAAGCCCTGCAGTGCTCAATCCGCGTCCCAGCAGCTTCTCGGGCGCCCCGGCCCCAGCGTGCCGTTATTTTGTGTCAGCCTGGGGGGTCCTGCCAATCAGTACCTTATGGTCGGTGTGGGGCTGTAGCGGGCCCTGCTCACCTGGTACTGCGCTGGGTCCCCGCACTCATTTCGGGTTCATCAACGCCCGCTGGGCGCCACCCCCCCCAGCCGTGTGTCTGGGTGCGTTCACTGCGTCTGCTATGCAGCAGCTTTCCCCCATCCGCCTTACTTCTTGGGCTGCCAGGCCCTGTGCAGGGTATCACTCAGGGGGCAGGAACAAAGCACTACAGGGCCCCAGCCGCTCCGTAGCAGCCTTTCAGGCGCCTCCGCCCCGGCGCGCCGCCATTTTGTTTATTTCTGGGCGCAGCCGGTGTTGTGTGCGCTCTCCCACTGCTGGCCCTCTTGGGGTCCCTCCAGTCGGGACCCTGTGGCTGATGTGGGGCCAATGCGGGGACACGGCAGTCCACTGCCCGAGGCGTCTGCTCTGGCCCTCCCCGCGCCAGCCGGGCTTGTCAGCGCCCGCTGGGCGCCGCCATCTTGCTTTTTCCCGGGCGCGTTCGCCGCGTCCGATTTTAACAGATCCTGGCCGCGGGAGAGGTTCGTTTTACCTCCTGTGCATCCCTTCAGTTCTGGCCGTTGTGGGGTTGTTTTGAGAGGCTTCGGACCCCGCGTTGGGCTTCAGGATGGCTGTGGATGGCGGCCGGCCGACGGGAGTTCCGGAGCAGTGCTGCTCACTCCATCGGCGTCAGGCCACGCCCCCTTCAAAGGGCTCGAGCATTGATGACATACATATGAAAATCAATGTCCAAGGAAAGAAATGGCTTTTTCAAGATTTTCAGCTGAAGCAAACAGCGGTTGGCCACTTTAGATGACTGTAAATCAAAGAAATATTGGAATTAAAATGAATACAGAGGTTTTTTACAGAGTATTCTGCATGTACAAATAAAAAGCTGGGGAGAAAGAATGAACAGTACTGGGATACTCCACAGTTCTCTGCCCTCGACTTTAACTTAAAGGAAAAAGTGACACAGATTATAGTTTGTTGGAAAATAAATAATGGATCCATATAAGTAGCAGGACTACAAGGCTGACTTCTTTTAGTCTTCAGGAGGATAGTATGGTCGACCGTGCTGAATGCCACAGAGAAATCTAAACACATGAGGGCTCTGACACCACTGTTGTCCCTAAGCGTACGAAAGGCATTCAAGGCTGAAAATACGACCAGCTCGACTCTGTGGCTGCCCTAAAACCAGCCTGTAAATGATCACGGACTTCATTCTCCTCCATAAACTTTTGAGGTTGGCTAAAGACCAGTCTTTCAATTACTTTCCTACCTAGGGTAAAAGTGGGATGAGACAAACATTGGATAGATCATTCAAATTGAGAGCAGGCTTTCTCAAAAGAGGGTTGACTGTTGCCTGCCTCCAGTTGGTCAGAACTAGTCCCTGAGAGGAAGAGAGAACAGTTGAACAGTTTTAGCTAATCTTCCTTCAGGACCTGGTAGAAACATTGCATCGGGATTGCAGGGCAGTGGGCACATGGGGACAACAAAGGATGGCTATATAAGAAGGTTTCATTCAGTTGAGATTCAGCAATGATATGAATGGGCGAGAATTCAGCATTAGGATTGCCACAGGGAATAATTAATTTGCCGTCATTGGGGAGCAAAATATTTTCATTGAGGATAGCATTGTCTATTGTTTTGATCTTTTCCTCAAAGCACTCAGGGCCAGATGTATGACCATATTTTGCAGTCGCAAACGGGAAATCGGCCCATTTGCGACTGTAAAATCGGTCTGCCCCATGTACAAACCCTATTTTGCGAGTCGGTAACCTATTACCGACTCGCAAAATAGGGTTTGTGACTCACTATTAGGAAGGGGCGTGCCAAGGGCGTCCCTTCCTAATAGCGAGTCTCACTTAAATGCATGATTGTTTTGTGACTGCAATTGCGTTCGCAGAACACTCGCAGTTTACCACCTACTTCAAGTAGGTGGTAAGCCACTCACAAAAGGGAAGGGGTCCCCTGGGAACCTTTTCCCCTTTGTGAGTGTGTGCGAAAATATTTTTTAAGAGCCGGCAGTGGTACCACGGACCACGGCCTACTCTTAAAAAATGAAATAGAAACGTTTCATTTTTCAATTTTAAATGCATCCCATTTTCCTTTGAGGAAAACGGGCTGCATTAAAAAAACTGCATTTTTAAAAAGCAGTCACAGACATGGTGGTCTGCTGACCCCAGCAGGCCACCATCCCTGGGAAGTACTAGCCAGTCCTAATGGGGTCGCAAATTGCACCTGCCTCATGAATATTAATGAGGCAGGCAATTTGCGACCCCATTAGGAATTGCTAACAGTATCTGAGACACTGTTGTAACTTACATTTTGCGAGTCACAAATTGCGAGTCGAAAAGCGACGCAATTTGCGACTCACAAATTGTAAGGGTAGTACATCTGGCCCTAAACGCTGCTCACAAGGAGGCATATGTACAAGGGAATTGCGCCACTTGAACATCACTTTTTTTTTTTTTTACATTCCGGTGGCGAAATGCCCTGCACCATATTTAGAAACTGGCATTAAGCCACTGTGGACGTTCCACCGCAACACCCATTGCTTTTTGACACTGGCCCAGATTTACAAGGATCTGTAAATCTGAGTCAGCACCAATAACTAATGCTATGCAAAAGCAGGTATTAGATAGGCACAACGAGGAGAAATACTTTTATTTCTCCTCATTTTTGCTTTTTCTATGTGTGCTGCATTCTGCAGCACACATAGAAAGAGAAAAACTCCATTAATAAATATTTGTGTGCAGGAAGGTGTCCCTTCATGCACAAAAACAAACATTAAATAAGGGTGATTTGCTACTTCTATGTGTGCTGCAGAATGCAGCACACATAGAAGTAGGAAATCATCATTATTGATTGTTTATGTGCAGTAAGAGACACCTTCCTGCACATAAAAAATCATCCCTGCAATGCAGGCACCCTTGCACTATGGCACAAGAGTGTCTGCGTTGGTGCTAGGCAGCTACTTTTAGCTCAGCGCTAGGGAAAACACATGGATGTGCCATATTCTTGTAAATACAGTGTATCCCTGCATTTTGGAAATGGCACAGCACAGCGCTGCAAAATCTGCCGCCACGCCATTTCCTTTTACATACGCCCCTCAGTTCTTTGAAGGATGGAAAGCAGAGAGGGAGGAGTAAGGAGACTAAAATTGAGAAATTATATCAACAACTGATTGATGAAGAAACATGCACCTGTAGAAAGTAAAACTGTGGATTTAGTTCAACTTGAAACTGCAATACCTCTAAATCTGCACTCTCTCAACATACAGTCTCCTAACAACTGCCTGGCACCAACACTCTAACATTTCATAAAAGGAACATACCAACTAGGAGAGAAGGGACAGGAAAAAGGAAACATGAGAGGAACTAATTAAAGACTAAACCAATAACACATCTCCCTTCCCTTTTAAAGAACACTCTTTCATCACATAGGGTCTGATTTATAGTTTGGAGGGTATTTACAATCCATCAAGGTTGTGGAGATTATCTCCTCTGCCAATGCCACTGAACTACCACCCGCCAAATTATGAGATTATTATGATTTCTGTGCCTTCAGAGAAATCTCCATCTCTGTGATTCCTCTGAAGGCACCACAAGTTTGGTGGAAGACTGCCATCTTTTATGCAGCATTCACCAAACTTTTTTTTCCATAAACCACCTCACAAAGCAGAAGTTAGTGAAAAACTAAAAACTAATGACCCCCAAATCCTGGAGGTTTTCCCCTAGGACATGGGGGATCATTATGTTTTCTGTCTGTGACCTTCAGTTTTTGCCGGCCAGTATCAGACAGGAAAAATCAACATCAGACTGGCTGTTCTAAATAGGGTAGTCTGGTGGTCTGATGTCTGTACATTGTTGGGCCATCGGAGTAAGCTTTCTGACAGCGGAGCCAGCAGGGCACCTCTGCCTGAAAGCTCATCGCCCATCCATCTCGTAACAGTCAAGCTCTAAATCAGGCCCGTAGTCTTTGTGTCATCATGGTGTGTGTCTGTTCCTCATGATAGCCACTGTTTTTGCAAGAAGGTGACTCTTTGGGTCCTGTTTGAGCAGAACTTTTGTATTTTTTTTCCCAGGAATAATAAAGCTTTTGGCCAATCTATCCATATGCCATGTCCGCCCATCCTCTAAGACAACCACATTGCATTTGACTTGACTTCTCCTCTTGGGATTTGGATGAAACACTGTCCTGTTCTCTAAATGCTTTTTTGTTTTTTTGATCACCACCCATTTTCCTACTAACCATCTATGTTTTGCCCCCTGCTTCACATCATAACTTCTTTTGTAATAATTTTGATACTGTATAGCACACTTTCTTACTCTCCCTCTTTGGACTCACATGGGATCAGAACCATTTAACCAACTAAATAATAAATTCATACTTGGATGTCTTCCCTTAAGTGCCACAAAAGGGACAATCCCTGTAACCACTATAGGGGTGGTGTGGTAGGACCACAGAATATTTTGAAGTGACTCATCCATATGCTTTCCCATCACACAAGCCAATTGTAAACATTTCTTTACGATTTTGTTTACTTTCTCAACAACCCATTGGCCTTAGGGCAGTATTCTATTGTGGCGTATTCTTTCATTTCTTCTGAAGTGAATGGTACACCAATGTATGGACATTTGTGTGCCTGGAATACCTTGCATAAGGGAGGTGTCTCTCGGGAAGCTAGTCAGGATGCTGGTGATCATGTTAATTACAATTTTGGTCATTATCCTGTAGCAGTGGTAGTCAACAAACACTAGGATGTGCCTACTGACCATGATGGATTGAAGGTCCTATGTTCAATGTTTACTTGTTCCAAAAGGTTTGATGGGTACTTCACTCAGGACAAAGGTTCGTTCCTGGTACTATCAACTGCAGAACAACTTAAACAGACTCTCACCATCAGCTCAATGATAGAATCAATTCCCTGCAACCAGTATTTTGCTCTGCTTTGCTCTTAGAGAAGCTCCTGACAAGAGGCCTCTCATGGACTTAATCTGCATAGATTTTGTAAATTTTCTTGGGGGCCACCTTTTACAATCCTACTGTACCTGATTACATACAACTAGCACCTCACTTCCCAATAACTCTTAACATCCTCCTGTAGTTTGTTGCACCTGGATGACCAATCAATTCTTAATTCATGCAAATGTTCTGCCATTCTTCTTGTACTCATCCTACTTTCCTGAAATGTTCCTGGAATGCTTTGAACAATACTGACTCATCAATGTGCACATCTTCTGGTACCATATCCTCAAATGCCATGCACAATAGGCAGTCAGCAACCATGTTCCATGACCTAGGACATATTTAACCTTACTATTGTACCCTTCCACACCTACACCCATTTAGCTATGCACTGAGTATGCTTAGCCTCCATTGAAGTGAAAAGTAAGAAGTATGTGATCTGTTCTTAAAATGAAAAGTAGCCCACTGAAGAAAAAATTAAAATGTTGCATCACCCAACAATAGGCAAAGGCATTTCTTTATTCAATGGAGTAACTGCTTTCAGTTTTTATTTAGGCTGTGTGCAGTAAAAGTTACCATCCTTTCTTCAGGGCTGGACAGGAATCTGGGGTTTTCAGTGGGCTGGCAGGGTGGGTCCGGTGTCCTGTTGTGGGGGCTTGTTTTGTTGCTAGGGACCTACTGGCCATGTTCCCATTTGCAGCGCTTCTAAATAAACAATACAAAAAATGGTTTTAAAGTGTGCTTAAAGTGTACAATAAAACCATTTGTTTTTGCATCATTTATGTAGAACAAAGTGCCTGGTAGCCAGTCTAGACCTGCATTTCTCTACCTCCAACAGATTGGAATAGGGTTGCTAGCATCAGTGGTTAAAATAGTTTTACGACTGATATCCAAATTCCATAGGAAAGAAAGTGTTGCAATAGCACTCTTGACTTTATCGAAAGATTCCTGACATTTAATCACAATTAAAATGAACTTCCTTCTTTAAGAGAGCTCTCATGGGACTTATCTGTTCAGCAAAGTTGTTTATATACTTTGGCATGTACTACACCAGACCTAGAAAGGTTTCAAGTTCTCCTTTATAGGACAGTGCTAGGTCCTTTCGTATTGCAACTATGAGATCATTCTTAAGCTATACCCCATCTTTACAGATAGTATTCCTAGGAAGTCAAAAGAGTCAAACCCGTCTTACATTTCTCCGTCTGATAATCCTGCTTCCTTTACTATGATCAACACCTTTCTTAGAGTGATGTAATGGTCAGTTTCTGATTCTCCATAATTCAGGATGTCATACCAGAGGCAAATGTTGGTCCTGAGATTTCTCAGAATGTGCTGCATAATTCTTTCAAATATGGGTGCTGCAGATGCCAAACTGAATTTATAAAGGAACAAGGGTCCCTTATGCAAAGCATAAAAACAACGGAATGTACACAGAGATACAGTGAAGCCTATATATGTTGTCGAATGGATGATTCATGATTCATAAATTTATATTTTGCACAAATAACAGACAATAGTGTGAGAAAAAGAAGCATAAACGAATACAGTCAAAATAGGTTTTGACGGTTCAGGCATATAAATGTGACAGATAAAACACAATGGTTGTAGTCACCATTCACAAGTACCAATGCTCTTGTGTACAAATATGAACATTTTAACAATCAAGTCTAGGAACTAGAGTAGACAATGTTTTGATCCTTTGGAAGATCACAGGATTATCATCAGGACATAAAGTGTTATGCCTGAGAAAGAATTTACAATTTATGTAAACCAATTTGAGCGAATGACAGCAAAGTCAGAAAGGGGCCAGCAATAGTGCTGTGGGCCTCAGGAGGTGATGCAAGAAGTCAAGGCATGCCGTGCTGGAGATGCTTAAAAATGGAAAAATAAAGTATTAACAAGCGAAAGTAATATTGAAAGTGCACTCCAATTTGTGAGCACTCCACAATTTAAGTGGTGGAGGCATGCAGTGATGGAGGTTGTTTGAGGCACACGTACACCATCATGAGCAGGGTGAGCTTGCTGAATCATGTCCAAACTGAATGGCATCCTGCAGAACCTGCCAAATGGCACAATGAAAGATGTTAGTGACTTGTATCATGATGCAGCTCAACTTGATGGTAGGGTGATGAAAAGTGGACAATACTGAAGCCGCTAGCTTCTCAAATTAGGCTTAGCCTTTCATTGATTCTAGAAATGGGTTACCTATCTGCCCAGATGATATCATTCAAATCCCTCAAGTCCAAGCAGAGGGGGAACATGTTTGCCACTAGCTGTGGGGGGCCACAACTATTGGTGCCAACCATTCAGAGGCTTGTGTGCCATGAGCCTATGTCGCTCATCCCTTAAATGTTCTTTCATCAAAAGTGGGATGGGCCTTGCCTTACTCACAACTGGTACCACAGTTGTTTTTAATTTAATTTTGTGTTGGAAGCTGGTAAAGGGGCCTAATTTGTCTGAGAAGCTTATAAAATTCTTCGTACACTTCTTTGCCTGTAAATGATCTCTACACCAAAAAAACCTGCCCGACATTGTTGTGATCTAGTTATAGCCCTAGTTTTTTCTGATGCTTCAGCCAAGTAAGCTGGATCCCTGTTTTGCTATGTACACCTTGGCAATGGTGGATTGTCTCCGCAAGGATATATGCACCTTGACCAAGCCCTCCAAAGAAAAGGGGTCTTAGTTGAACCCCCCCATTCACCTTGGTATAATGTCCAGAAGCTCTAGAAAGTAACCTTTCTTGCAAATTTTTTGTTGGAATAAATTGGTGTCTAGCGAAAGCTGAACATGAATCAGCAAAGACAATAATCATTTCTCCATCGAGGTTAATTTCACAGCATAGGTAGTCAGACCCACTCTCATGCTCATTCATATTCACCTGAAATACCATTTTATTCACTCTCTCCATCCATATTGTCATTGATATGAACTTGTTTCATTTCAAACTCTTTGTGTACCCTGGCAAAGTGTTCTAATTTATTTCATCTCCTACACAGCACACTACGTCCTGGGCAGTTGTGATTATTAGCAAGATAGTTGTTTCTACCACATCTAACTTAATTTTGTTTTTTCATAGAGCCTTTTAAAATTAAAAAATTGTAACTCTTTATGTTTTGCCCTTCTTAAGATCTTTAATATTGTGTACAGTTTCAATTTTATTTTTCACTTCTTTGATGCTGTTCACTGTATGCTCAATGCCCTTTGCAATATCATTAGGACACTCAAGCTAAGAACTTTTCTTGGATTCATGGACTGTTATTGCACCTGATTAACTGGTCACTGATCAAACAGTCCTACAGGTACCCTAGATTTGCACGTATTAGATAATCCCCTTTGAACAGGTCCTTTGTAACTTTTTCTTTCCTTCCCTCAACTACTAAAAATGTATGTCCTCCAGTTTTTGTAAAGGTCTCTTGGTACATATACATTTGTCCTTCAGCAACTTCTCCTTTGCTCACCATTGTTTAGGGTGGATTCTTGAACACCTTTCTGCCAATGATGTCTAATTTATGTAACAGTACATGCAGCTTCTGTAAAAGTGAAACTTTCTCGCTACTAATTGCAATTTAAATGATTTGAACTGTTTTTCCCAATCTTTCCATGGCAGAGGTGCACTCCAATATATTTTAGGAACAGTAGTGCCTGCGACATCCTGGCAACTACCATGGTCCAGCTGTGATGTGGTCAGCAAACCAAAAGATAGAAGAATTTGCTTAGAAAATCTTAATGGTATTATTTGCAGGGTTCCTAAGAAGATATGAACATAAAAACTGATATTGAGAAAGGACCCTGTTGTTGCGGCCCTGTTGTGACAGCAAATTTGCGAAGTATTATAGAGCATTGGCAATCTTTAAAATGAGTAAAAGGAGAATTGCCTTTAAACCCTTGTAAGTATCCTTTTTATGTTTCTAGGGGAGAAGGGAATCCAGACTTGAGGCAGGAAGAGGAGGTGAGCAGGGTTACCTTCTCATGTCATCTGGCAGAGAAGTGCAATGCGGAAGTGGGACATGGCTGTACCACCGAGCCCAGCAAGTTTGCTTTACCCCTAGTGCAATGCTTCAACTTCACTGGTAAGAGTTGTGCTCCAAACGAAAACCCCTGAAGGTGAGCGAACCAAGCTCCTGCCTGCTGGCTTCCTGAGTTGAGGACTTCTCAGTGTGGGAGCACTGAGTAAACACCTCCATGTGAGCAGCCATAGACTTGTCAGCAGTGTGCTTTACCCAGTGCTACACAATGCAGCAGAACATCTCCCCAACCAAACAGCACTGATTCTTAGTAAAGTAGGGGTCCAACACAGTCCCAGAACTGAGCAGCCCACCACACCATGCAGTAACACAGTACCCCAGGAGGGAGGAGCACTGCATCTTTGGAGAAGAAGGGTCATGTATAGCCAACAGATTTCTCCTCAGAGTGAACTCTGGAGAGCACAGTGTCAAGTACATGACTCAAGCACACAATGCCCTGACTAGCCCTGGGCAACTACCTCACAGTAAGCACTTTGGTGACATCATTCAGTTCAGAATATGGCAGACACCACAATATTAAGGAATAACTAGTTTCAGTCAGAGCTCACACATGTTGCTAAGGTGGCACCCACAAGATAAGTACGGAAGATTCCAAGCCGGCCAGTCAGAATAACCTCACAGGGAGCATAACGTCCTGACAACGAAAAGCAGAAAACGGAGATAGAGATAGCCAAGACACCCCTCACAGCCAGGTCAATATCCTCAATGCCAGTGATGAGGAGACATGCACCATAGAAGGTTAAACGATGGGTTTATTTCAATTGGAATTTGGGGAATGCTCTCTCTCTCTCTCAACCTGTCGTCTGATCTCAACTGCCTGATACAACATTTTAATTGACATTCGATGGAAGTAGCATATCAATTACAAGGGGAGAAGGAAGAGGGAAGGTCACCTAGAACAGGCTCATTTAAGATTAAAAGTATAACAGTTTTTAGAGAAGTTTGGAGTGGAAGCAATGCATTAGGAGAAATATGACATTTTGGCTTCCTGAAGTTTGAATTTTTGCAAAGACAGTTGTGTAAAATAATCCTCTTTGAGGTCAGAGAAGAAATGAGATACTTGATGGGTTCATAACTTTAGAACTTTTAAGTCTGGTGAGATACACCTAGTGCAAGTTATTAATTTGTTTACTCTTGTCCATCAGGTTGGAAGCAGGGCCTGATAAAATATAGTATCTGATGTGACTAAGTAGACACGTGGGTTTTTCTGGTCAATGGGGCAGTTTCAAAGGGAATTGCCTGTTTTATGAGCAGGCCAGCAAGAATGGAGTCAAAAGATTTACAGTTGCATGACAAGCACTATGAGGTGTGAGCTTGGGGGATTTTAGAACCAGAGAAAGAAAAGGAGAAGGGAGTTTCTAAATGATCACTCCATGCAAGTTAAATAGGGTGCTTCAGTGCAATAGTGTCTGGTGTGGAACAAATAGGGTTCAGGTCAGTGGCAGACATTTCAAAATTTAGGGGGTGGGATGTCTGTTATGGTAATAGAATAATATACTCAATTGCCCAGAGGGACATTACTCCATTCACCAAAGTCTAAATTAGGCCCTAAGTTATCAAGGCAGAATTAGTGGGTTGGCAGGTGAGCAAGAAGTGGGAACTGCCTTTACTCCAGTTGTACAAGAAGGTCAATATCTCACATGTAGTAAGAAGTAGGATTTGATAGAGTTTGAGGTCCAGTGTAAACTCTGACTGATCACATTAGCTGAAAATTTCTAGGTAAAAGCTTGTTTAGTATATGAACGGCATTGTGGAGAAGTGTTTCTGTAATACATATGTAGTCTAAAATGTGAGAGTCAATCAGATCAGTAATTCAATGCCTTTCTTTAAATGTGGATGTGACATTGAATGTCTTTGTATAGAATAGCATACATCGTGTATACTCAATTTATTTTTGGGAGCTATAGTCATGATAATACTGATAATACTCAAAAGAACAGAGGTACCTGACAAAAGATAGCCCCTCAGGATTTCCATGTTTAACAGGTTGCCAGTTTGAAAGCATTTTGAATATCCACTCTTTTGAATTCCGTACAGTACAGATTTGATCAAAAGAGTTGATAAAATAAATAAAACTGGATGGTTGAATGCTCTTTACATCTTCTATCTGAAAAAGACACTAGTAGCAGTGACTTGCCGCAGGTAGGAACACAAAGAATTTTGTCACACCAATGTCTAAGAAAAAACAAAATAGATTTGTATCTGATCTCCTAGAATTATCCTAAATCACCAAATTTTAGATCTGAGGTTCTTTTAAACAGTATGACAAAATATATCAAACAAAGGTAATAGGCATTCAGATCACATATTAATATTACCATTCAGCTGCCCATGTAAACCATAATAGAATTTAGAAAGGGGTGTGTGCACCTCACTTTAACCAATGTTAGGTTAAGAAACTGGAGTGCTGTCCGTGAATTTTTATGAGCCCAAACAAATGATAACTTCAAATTGATTCTACAAAAGAATTGCACTGAAACAAATAATAGATGTGCTCTAAACAAATTGAGAAATTTGGAAAGATAATAGCTTTGAACAGATTTGATCTAACTACTAAGTTTAGTGGAAGATTGTCCCATTTCCAAAAGGAAATCAATACTTTTTATCAGCAAAGCCTCATAGTTATTTAAAAAAAATGTTAGAGTGTGATTTAGCTTAAGACACTACAAATCACCTATGAGCAGTACTTCGGTCTTATTATTCTTCTGTTTCTATTCAGAACATTTCCAGAGTTTAGCAGCTGCAACTTCATCGGCTGAGATTTATCAGTGTAAATGAGCATTTCCTTCACATGGGTTGTTAAACCTATATGATCACTTCCATCTATAACTGGTGGAATAGATGGATTCCGGAGTAATATCTTCTTTTCAGGAATGCCTAATGACAACAGATCTCCAGGATTCTGACAACATATTTTATAAACCTCCCCAGTTGCACCATCTAACCCCAAAGACTTACCACTGGGGAATTCCTGAAATGTCACAATATTTCAAATAATGGCATGGGTTAACATTGCTCTTTTTTATTCTTTATGACCTTTGCTAAATAATTTGGTTCCTACATTATACTTTTGTCAGGGATTATAGCAGTAACGTTGACTGTTTAGTATCCCGGAACAGAACGGAAAGCCGTAGAGGAGCAAGACCTGAGGAAACTAATCCCAATATAAATGGCTATACTTTGGAAACTCTGCTTGGAAGATCACATATGACTTAAATCTGGAGGACCCATCACCCCTAATTACCAGGCAATGTTTCACACAAAACAAAGAGTGAACCAGTAGCTACAAGGGGACTATGAGTAATCCTTCCCCTGCTGAAAATCATGAATGTTATTTGCTTTGATGTAGAAGGGAAAAGAGACAAATGAGTAAAAGAGATCAATAGAAAGTAAGTATGGTAAAGAACACATGTGGTCCTGTGGGAGCAAGATGGTGGCTACCTAGAATGCTGCGTTAACCACTCTATGCAGATCTGGACAATGTTGTGACAAGAGATGGCTTCCCGAAGTTAGTAAAGACGAAAATACCTGAGTGCATCACGTTATGCGCGTGACTCCATTAAGTCGTTTCCATTTGTTGCTGGATTCCATCGCTCGATCAGCAAGATTTCGGCTGATCATCGCCCTAGCGCTGGCAAGGCTGACCGGCACCACTGTATCAAGGTGGTGCAGATGCCAGGATCACAAGATGCCGCCCCAGCCAAACAAAGCAGCAAAGGAGAAGGAAAAAGAGCGGAGAGACATACCACCGGCATTGACCTCAGTGCCCTCTCTGACGCAGAGAATTACAGGAGGTGGAAAAAAAGCAGAGGAAACTGATGCGGAGGCCAAGCCAAAAGCGAAAGCAGGAGCTCCGGTTGAGAAGCCTAGATCACTGAAGGACCTCCGGGTCACGTCCAGTCAACTAGCACAGGCTGATTTGAAGCAGCCTGTAAGACCGGTGATTTTTACCTCCTCAACCACACGACACTCTGGGAGGACTACAGAGTTAGAAGGTACACAAGGAAAACAGACGGCCGATGCTGGCTTGGACGAGACTGTGAGTACTTTGGTGGGGTCTCCAATTATCTTAACACAAAAGAGGGAAGGGGGGTCCAAGGGAAGTTTAAAGACCGGCAAGGATTAGATCCCCAATCAGTTACTGATAAACAACAAAGAAATCCTTGGGTCTGGAATGCCAAGACAAAACAGGGAAGAGACACTAAAGTTTGTCTCTAGGAGCTTGTGGGGGAATCCCTTTGTTAGGACGAAATCCCTCACCCACCATAGGCGGCATGCTTCATCATCTGGGATTCTCCTCTTGGTGGGAAAGCCTAGCCCCGCCAAGCGCTACAACTCCCTCTCTGAGAGGAAGGATCTCAGGGATAATTTATTCCTACTCTGTTAGGGTATACTAAATCCTGCAGACGAGAAGAAAGATAACTGGTTGGGTCAAAGGCGCAGCGCAACAAAAATACAAACTGTGTGAGTAGTGATGTTAAAACTAGCTACAGAGAGCGACCAAGATAACTGTATTAACTTGTTCTTGGTGCCAGGATTAAAAACAGTGCACCTGCAGTATGAATTTATAACTGCACGTGTCAGACAAAAAACAGGTCTACATGTTTCAGCCTTGAAGACCCAAAAAGGTGTCACAGCTTTAATCAGGACCTCGAAATGCTACTACGAAATAGCACGTGATGAGTGATAAATAATAAGAAAGTGACATACAACACCAGTAATCTTACTGATTGTGTAGCTGATTTACTGGTCGTACCTGTAGAGTAGAAAACACAAGAGAAATCAAATAAGCATGTGACTCTAAGCATGTTGTGAATACACTTGAAGGACCATGTGGGATACTGTTATCGTCACAGGTTCACTGTATTTGACAGTTCTAATGACTTAAAGAATTGCTTACCCGTAGTGTACAGATAAGAAGCCTCACCTCAACCTGGCGACAGCTCAGGGAAGGGGCACCGCCCTGAAAAAAAGATGTTGAATGTGTCAAACATAGCAAGGGTTACTTTGACACAACTCCTTAGTGACATAGGTTAGAGAAAACTGATCACGTAAAGACCAAGGGGCATATTTACGTTCCCTGGCGCATCCCTGCATATCAGCAGGAATGCGCCAGGGAAAATGCGTCACGCAAGTTTACCCTTGCGCCACGTCCGATGCGCCGCATTTACAATGCGGCGCATCGTGGCGCAAGGATAAGCAGATGCGTGACGCATCTGCAGCCGGGCGGAAGGTTGGCGCAGTGCTGAAGTTGTGTCGCAAGCGCGACGCAACTCCAGCACTGTTCCAACCTTCCCTATCCCTAACATGGTGCGTCAATCCTTACGCCTGCTTGAAGCAGATGTAAGGATTTGATGCACCAGCGTCGGAAAAGTGACTGCGTGAAATCTTGTAGATTTCACTACGTCACTTTTCCGATGCGTTCCTATGCCGGAACGCCCCCCCCTGCGCCGGTACACCCACATGAAACCTGACGCAGGTTTCATGTGGCGCAGGGGTTTACTACGTGACGCATCTCCCTAGATGCGTCACGTTGTAAATATAGCGCAACGCGGCGCATGGTTTGCGTCGCCGCTGCGTCACATGCGTGATGCAACGGCGGCGCAAAAGTGGCGCTTGTAAATATGCCCCCAAGTGCACAAACGTGCTTGTAAGTCAAATGTCCAAATTTGTCAAAGACTCACAAAGGTAAGTCGTGTAACCACCACCAGCTGAGTTGGACATGTTCTGGGGTGGGTGTTATGTGTAGCGCCATTAGGTTAGTCAGTCAGGGTTATCCCTATAAATTACATAGTGAAGTCATCTTGATAAACATGTAGTAACCAGAGTTGGTCCATATGGATATATCCAGACAGGGTGGCCCTATATGTGACACAGTGAAGTCACCCTGATAAAAATATATTAACCTAAATGGTTCATTCTGTGCTTCCGTGAAAAGCGATAGATGAAATGGGGCCCTTGACAATTGTTGTGGGGCAGTGTAAATAAGTAGATGTGTAACACCGTTGCATAAACTCTCTGGCAAGATTGCTCTGAATACAAAGGACCTAGGGTCCGTGAGGCAGCATCTATAACGTGCTCTGCTGGTGAAAATTAGGCCACTATGAGGCGAACGATGTCTCCTCATTAGCGGGACATCAGAAATGAGAAAAGTTTACTGCGATGACTAATGTTTGGCCCTTACTGATGTGTGCCTAGGGTATGCGAGGCAGTACCACAGTGGTGCAATTCCCGGAGACGGTACAGAAGGAAAAGATACCTCAACTTCAGTCGGACCAAGACACAGCGTGAATTGCCACGAATGCTTGAGGCTGCATCTATGGTGATAATGCCCTCTGTACGTGTGCCGGATGACTTGGCCACTTCAAGACTAAGGACAGACCAGTATGTGGTCAAAGATGGGAGTGGCGTGTGGCCCAAATCACCCGGTTCCTCAACTGCAGCATGACACAGATGAGAAACACAACATAAAAATCCTACCCGTGCTGGAGCCTACATCATAAATGAAAATATCTTGTGGGAGTCTATCAGATGGTAGGTCTCCAGGCATTGCACCACTGTGGTACTGCCTCGCATACCCTAGGCACACCTCTGTAAGGGCCAAACATTAGTCATCGCAGTAATCCAGTTACCTTTCTTCTCGTCTGCAGGATTTAGTATATCCTAACAGAGTAGGAATAAAACATCCCTGAGCTCCTTCCTCTCAGAGAGGGAGTTGTAGCCATTGGCGGGGCTAAGCTTTCCCGCCAAGAGGAGAATCCCAGATTATGAAGCATGCCACCTATGGTGGGTGAGGGATTTCGTCACAACAAAGGGATTCCCCCACAAGCTCCATGAGAGAATCTTTAGTGTCTCTTCCCTGTTTTGTCTTGGCATTCCAGACCCAAGGATTTGGACTCCCCTTCCCTCTTTTGTGTTAAGCGAATTTGAGCAGCCACGGCTGCGGGTCCAATACTCAGTCCTTTATTTTTAGGACTCTTTTCTCTCCGCTCTTGATAGAAATCTGATCACCTATACACCAAGTTTGAGTCGGCATTCTCTGTCTTCACAATCATGACAGAATTACAGGCCATGGCCTTTGATGATGCGACAGTCCAGGCCATTTTGACGACACCCAGTATTATCAGTAACATCGAAAGTGGGTCTTCTGCACAGGGGGATGATTGGTCCAAACTGCTTACCCTCAAGAGATCACATTCTCGTGCCCAAATACATGGTGCAATTATGACGGAGTACCTACGGGGGGAACTGCGCCCCTACAGGTTTGATAGTAACAAACACCCCCAGACTGTTTCTAGATGACAAAACATTTATGAAAGACCGATCTCTCATTGCCTGGCGTTATACGAGAGACTGGCTGATTTTAATAATCAGCACAGCAAAACGTATTGCAGACACAATTCTAACCGAGATTCAGACCCTTGAGTCACATATTAAATCAATCATCTCAGTGACTCTGTATAAAAAAACAGGCCGATGAGACTAATAAGGCCAACAAGGAGTTCAAAGACTCCATCCTCACGGCTAAAATCAACAAATTCAAAAAAGATTTGGCACGGTTCTCCTTTGAAAAAGTCTATCCCTATACAAGCGACAACAACACTCCACCACAATTTAGCCAAAAAGGCAAGAGGTATGGATCCAATTACTCAGGAAGTGAGGATTGGTCAAGCAACTCTGATCCTACCAACAAAGCAGAACCTCAAAGGAGAGGGAGAAGCAGAAGAAACAGTCAACTGGAGGGGCAGCCAACCTGGTCCACACCAGGCACAATGGTGGCCTCCCACACGCTGGAGTTATCCAAATCCACCTTTCCAACCACCAATGCTTCCATATCATCCTCATCCCCAGTTCTTTCCCAACCATCCTTATTTAGTGTCAGGCCGAGGACGATCGAGAGGGAGAAGAAGACAGCAACAAGCTCAGGTGCATTGGAGCCCTCCCCGAGGACCACCGAGAGTATGACGAAGCCCACTCCACACCCAGGGAGCAGTCACAAAGCGATCTAGTGGTCAATTTGAGCGACCAGCAGTTGTCCCCAGATGAACTGGCAGTACTCAACAGAGGACTGGGATATGTCCCCACCTACAAAGGAGACATCTTTCATATCCAACAAGAATTAGCCCAATTCTTCAGGAAAATCCGCCTGCATTTCTTCTTCAAGGATAAAACCACTGATGTGTCTGAAGAAGGGCCTTCTAACACTGGTTTGAAAATCCGCTCAACTTTCAATCCCCCCTCTCATCTGATTCCCTCTCAGGTGCTCACCTTCGAGAAAGCAGTCTCAGATGAGGTGTCAAATCTGTGCAACACCGACAGAAGACACTTTCAGAACCTTCCTAAAAGAAAACAAAAGGCCGTACAAACACTGGCTAGTGACGAGTCAGTCATTATTAGGCCAGCAGACAAGGGGGCGCGATTGTCATTATGAACACGTCCTCCTACCGCACAGAATGCCTACGACAACTTGAAAACAGACGATTCTACCAACCTCTGAAAATGGACCTGACAAAGAGACCGACACTAGAAATAGCCAGATTGTTGGAAGATGCCAAAGACAATGGGTGGATTACTCCTAAAGAGGCAACATTTCTCGTCACATCCCACCCGGTGACTCCTTATTTCTACGAATTACCTAAAAAACACAAGGAACATAGGCCCCCCCCTGGAAGACCCATCATCTCCGGGATTGGGTCTCTTTTAGAGCCCCTTTCAACTTTCGTGGATCATGTTCTTTGACCACTTGTTGTTGAGATGTCAACATATCTCCAGGACACAAAAGACATCCTGAGACTTTTAACGGACACTACTTTTGATGCCACCAGAGACTATCTTGTCTCATTCGATGTCGAGTTTCTCTACACCTGTATTCCTCAAGATGAAACACTAGCTGCAATACAAACCTTACTAAACAACCAGGATTTGGACACCATCTCCCCAGTACATTTCATCATGGAGTGTGCATGATTAGCCATGAAAGAAAATTTCTTCCAGTTTGAAGATGTATTGTACTTACAAATATCGGGCACTTCTATGGGCAGCGTTTTTGCGCCCAGCTTAGCTAATCTGTGTGTGCACTGGTTTGAACAAGAGCATATCTTGATGGAAAGGAACCCCTACAGGACCCACATTCTCCTGTGGAAGCGCTACATCAATGACTTGTTTGTCAACTGGCGGGGAGCACCTGATACCATCATCGACTTCCACCAATGTCTCAATACCAAGAATGAGTTTTTAAAATTCACATTTGAATTCAGCAACACCAGCTTACCGTTTCTAGAAATACACATTTTTCCATCAGGTGATTGTCTTGGGACAGAGCTCTTTAGGAAACCGATGGCCTGAAACTCCCTACTGTCCTATAAGAGTTACCACCCCAAATCGCTTTGCGATAACCTGCCTTATGGGCAATTTCTGCGAATTAGAAGATACTGTTCTTCTAAGGAGAAATACGAGGAACATACCAGGACACTCTCAACACAACTAAGAAATAGACATTATCCTGCCAACTTGGTCCGACGCTCTATGAAAAGGGCAGCAAACAACAACAGAGAGGCTTTGATCGAGATTGCTACACCTAAAGAAGAGCTTCCCAGGATCACATGTGTCAACACGTTTTGCACATTCTCTAACCAAATAAAAAAGAGTATAAGTAAGAACTGGAAGATCCTGAACATAGGAACTACCTCCATTCCTGAACCTTTGTTTGCCTTTAAAAAGAGTACAAATCTTAGCGACCAGCTGGTCCACACAAGACCTAAAACCAAGAATTCCACCCATCAGGGCACACTCTGGGGCTTGCCAGCGATCAAAGGTCATTTTCCGTGTGGGGCCTGTGCTGCATGCCCACAAACTATACACACTACCTCGATCGACATCGGCACAGACAGGCCTTGTGTACTATCTAGCCATACCAATTGTAACAGCGAAAGGCTTATCTATCTGGTCATTTGTCCGTGCGGACTATGGTACGTGGGCATGACCACATGTAAGATCAAAACAAGGATAATGGAACACAAAAGCACCATCCGATGCAAGAAACAGTCTACCAAACTCACAAACCATTTTCTTGAAAAAATCACTCAGCAGAAGAATTGAGTTGGACAGTGCTGGAACAACCACATATCCCCGCTCCCATATCTGACATCACCAAATACCTGTACCTGCGAGAACAGAGATGGGTCCACAAACTACAGAGTGACAGTACAGGGTTGAATGACGACATCCCTTGGACTGCATTATAAAGCAATACCATTACCCCTATACACCCTGCCCTGTAGTCTGCAGTGATAGGTGCACTATCCAGACCAACGATCAAAGCACTACCATCTACACTGCACAGGGTCTCCATATGGCCACTACAGGAGACCAATACATTCAGTAAACCACACACAATATTTATCATCAACACTCTAGTATCACTGTAAGGTCATTAATACCAGCACATCATACAAATACCTGTCTCCCCTAGTCCAATATTGCTGCAAGGCTAGTGGGTCATACCCCTCTGAATTACACCTTGACATAACACAGAGTATGAACCACCTACGCAGGCTAGTGACATTTAGATCATTACTCAACACAAGCATACAGACTACGTTCCCTATCATGCCCTGCCGCCAAGAAATTACGTTGGGCCCTTAAATGGCCTTCTCTATTGGGACACCCTGATAGCATGATCGACTGCAGTAGGGTGTCCATCTGGATCAAGAGACCCTGACTTGGTAATCATCTCAAGCGAGATTTACCACATCATGTGGCACACCATGCAGAAATGCGATTCCGCGCACACACGCGCCAGTTTTGCAATTATTGATCCTGTGCCACTACTACATCTTTCGCCTGAATCTAAAAACATGCGGGACTACACCTCCTAGCATGCACCGGGCGTCACGTGATCCCACGTACGTGCCCCGGATTCCGCAAGTGTTTTATTTTATAGATAGACCTCGCAGTGACAATTCACTCGGGGGAGTTTTCCCTCTACATTGAAACTGTAATAACTTTAGCAATATGTATTATATGGCCAAGCAGTTATGTGCTTCCGCACACGTGCGCCTGCCTAACCACGGTATTCGAGTCAGTAGTTCATTGGTATACACTCTACCGGAACTACATTTCCCAGTAGACCCATTAGTCAAGTGATGACGCGTTTACGTCACGTGCACCGGGTTCTAACCAAGGCAGAACATAAAGCTCACTAAAAGCGGCTGCCCAGTACCTCCTGTTCCAGCTCGAGTACCGCCTGGGGTACCGACGGACAGGTAAGAGGCACTCAGGAGCACATCTAGCATAAGGGTTGATTAAATGCATACGGCCTGATTTGTAGGTATCCTGAGCAGTTTTACAAATGGATCACTCTCCAGTCCCGGCTCTGACCATGCACTGGTGAAGTCTTTTGTCCGGTAGCGGTCCCTGCCATCTGATAGACTCCCACAAGATATTTTCATTTATGATGTAGGCTCCAGCACGGGTAGGATTTTTATGTTGTGTTTCTCATCTGTGTCATGCAGCAGTTGAGGAACCGGGTGATTTGGGCCACACGCCACTACCGTCTTTGACCACAGTCTTTCCTCAGTCTTGAAGTGGCCAAGTCATCCGGCACACGTACAGAGGACATTATCCCCATAGATGCAGCCTCGAGCATTCTGGGCAGTTCACGCTGTGTCTTGGTCCTGCTGAATTTGGGGTATCTTTTCCTTCTGTACCGTCTCCGGGCATTGCACCACTGTGGTACTGCCTCGCATACCCTAGGCACACCTCTGTAAGGGCCAAAAATTAGTCATCGCAGTAAGCTTTTCTCATTTCTGATGTCCCGCTAATGAGGAGACATCGTTCGCCTCATAATGGCCTAATTTTCACCAACAGAGCGGGTTATAGATGCTGCCTCACGGACCCTAGGTCCTTTGTATTCAGAGCAATCTTGCCAGAGAGTTTATGCAACGATGTTACACATCTACTTATTTACGCTGCCCTGCAACAATGCTCGAGGGCCCCATTTCATCTATTGCTTTTCACGGAAGCACAGCATGAACCATTTAGGTTACCATATGTTTATCAGGGTGACTTCACTGTGTCACATATAGGGCCACCCTGTCTGGGTATATCCATACGGACCAACTCTGGTTACTACATGTTTATCAACATGACTTCACTATGTAATTTATAGGGCTAACCCTGACTGACTAACCTAATGGTGCTACTCATAACACCCACCCTCCAGAACATGTCCAACTCAGCTGATGGTGGTTACACGACTTACCTTTGTGAGTCTTTGACAAATTTGGACATTTAACTTACAAGCACGTTTGTGCACTTGTCTTTATGTGATCAGTTTTCTCTAACCTATGTCACTAAGGAATTGTATCAAATTAACCCTTGCTATGTTTGACACATTCAACATCTTTTTTGCAGAGCGTTGCCCCTTCCCTGAGCTGTCGCTAGTTTGAGGTGAGGCTTCTTATCCATACACTAAGTCATTAGAACTGTCAAATACAGTAAACCTGTGATGATAACAGTATCCCACATGGTCCTTTAAGTGTATTCACAACATGCTTAGAGTCACATGCTTATTTGATTTCTCTTGTGGCTTGTGTTTTTTTGCTCTAGAGGTACAACCAGTAAATCAGCTACACAATGGTAGGATCACTGGTGTTGTATTTCACTTTCATATTATTTATCCCTCATCATGTGCTATTTCGCAGTAGCATTTCGAAGTCCTGATGAAAGCCGTGACACCTTTTTGGGTCGTCAAGGCTGAAACATGTAGACCTGTTTTTCGTCTGACACGTGCAGTTATAAATTCATACTGCAGGTGCACTGTTTTTAATCCTGGCACCAAGAACGAGTTAATAAAGTTATCTTTGTCGCTCTCGGTAGCTAGTTTTAACATCACTACCCACACAGTTTGTATTTGTGTTGCGCTGCGCCCTCGACCCAACCAGTTATCTTTCTTCTCGTCTGCATGATTTAGTATATCCTAACAGAGTAGGAATACAACATCCCTGAGCTCCTTCCTCTCAGAGAGGGAGTTGTAGCCCTTGGCGGGGCTAGGCTTTCCCGCCAAGAGGAGAATCCCAGATGATGAAGCATGCCACCAATGGTGGGTGAAGGATTTCATTCTAACAAAGGGATTCCCCCACAAGCTCCTTGAGACAATCTTTAGTGTCTCTTCCCTGTCTTGTCTTGGCATTCCAGACCCAAGGATTTCTTTGTTGTTTATCGGGGTCTCCAATTATGCCAGATACTATCCCAAGAGAATTGATATACAACCTGGAGGGGCACAGGTGGGGACAAAAGCTCTTTATATGGGGAGACAGTTACTACTACACTCTTTGAATCCCTGGCTAGCTTGGGCTTAGGGGAGCAGACCCAGCTGGGGGGGATGGCGGCTAACCCCCTAAATACGTCCAGTCAAAGGCTTGAGCTAACCCAGAAGAGCCCTGATATAAGATTCACGGCCTCTCCTGACCAGGGGGATAAAACCTTTTCCCTGACGGATGAGTATAAAGATTCTGGGCTAAGCAAAGATTTTTCTTAAGAAGGACTGCGCGCTGGGGTTTCCAAAAGCAGCATAGATGGGGGGGCAAATCCCTTGGAACGCAGAAGCACCCAGTGACTTTGAAGAAGTGATAAAGCAAGGAGTAGTTTTATTAGCAAGGGATCTGTCACTGCCTGTGGTAATAATGTAACCTCAGCCATTCCTCAGCAACTGATTGGGGACTACTCCACAACCCAGCAGGTGTACAACAAGACCAGGGGTCAACCCCTGGAACAGGCCACCGTAGTCTTTTTAGAACCCCTACCATGGAACTCATCTATAGCACATTAAAACAAGTGCAGGGGGAAGCCAGAGCAAAAACCTGCAGGGCCCATCTAACTAGCAAAAAACTTCAAGGTGCAATACATAAGGTTAATAAGATATGCACAGACATGGTGGAGAGAGTATCTGCAGTAGAAGCCGGGACAGCGTTGGTGGAGGAGGTAACTGACACGCTACAAGCACATATTGATGAACATGATGCCCAGCTTGTGGATGTGCACTGGAAGCTAGAAGATTTTGAAAACCGACAGAGACAGAACAATTTGTGTTTTTTGGGTATAACTGAGAATGTTGAAGGAAGTGATACTAGGACCTTCGTTGTTAATTTGCTTAAAGGTGCCTTTCCAGACCTCCCCAATTGGAATTGGGATGTGGAGGTACAGTGGGATCATAGGTTCCCTTTAATGCTGAGGAAAGCTACACAGGCGGGCCAGGTGGATAAACCCAGGGTGTTTTTAGTCTTCTTCTGCAATTTTTTATTGTGACAAGCTATATTTGAAAAAGCCCGGCCAGATGCTAAATGCTCATTTGATGGCAATCCCTTTTTTGTGCGGCCTGACTTTTGCCACGCTACTGTTGAGAGGAGGTGGCGGCTGCGGCAGATGATTTCTCCACTGCAGGGAGATGGCTGTCAGGTGTTTCTGCTCAATCCGGCCAGACTAAAGGTTGTCTTCAATGGTAGAACCTGATCTTTCACTATAAATAAAAGCACGAGAATTTCTGGATGAAATCTTAGCTGGTCGGGACAGTCCCAAGGGGGGAAGGGCAGGGCAAAGTTGAGAGGGGTGCCTGGCTGTTCTTCTTATCTTTTTGTCCCCCCTTTGGATACTGGTGTGCGGTGGTCTTTCAGCTCTTTGGGACTCTCTTCAGGTCATAGGTTTCATCTGAGGCTGGGGGCTTCTTTTTCTTTGTTTTCGGTATTTTCTTTACTTCACCGGAGTTGCTGGGGGGTGGGAGCGGCACCATAGTAGGAGACATCACCAGGTTCAGAAGTGACCTGTTGCTTGATGTAGGGTTGGGGTTGGAGGGAGGGGGTGGGGATGGGGATGGGGATGGGTTGGGTGGGTTTGGGGGGGTGAGCGGCTAAGGGGGGTACTGGAAGGGGCTACAGGGGGAGTGCACAAGCAGATAATGATATACATTTTAGAAAGCAATTGCAGTATGATGGGAAGATTTGCTTAATTGCTGCAATTTGGTATGTAGGTGGTGTTTCATTTTTAGGTCTTTTCTCTTCTTTCCTAAATGAGTAAACTTCGCACAGTGTCAGTTAACATATGTGGGCTCAATGATCAGTTGAAAAGGCAAGAGGTGGCCTTTGACTTAAAGATTCTAAAAGCAGATACATTATGTTTGCAAGAAACGCATATAGAGAATTCAGGCCAAAATATGCTTAATGGTTTGGGTTTCCAAATTGTCTGCTGCACTAGGGGGAGGGAGGGGGGTTCACTATTTTATCAAGAAAGGGGGTCTGCAATTTTCCTTAGTCTCGTACAGACAAACTTGGGCACTGGACCATTACCGAGTGCCGCTCCCGCTCAGGCTCTTTTAAGCTCTGTCCTATATATGACCCAGTGTTGGATAATTCGACAATTTTTGCTTGGTTGAATAATGAGCTGGTGCTTTGGCCTCTGCTTTTGCTAGTTTTTGGGGATTTTAATATCAGTTTAACCAACAGCTTCTCTAAACAGGATGTTAAAGCCTATCAGGGTAGAAAACCAAATGTGTATGGGGCCCTTGCTAATTTGAGGGTTAGTCATGGGTTGGCTGTTGTTTGGGGGGAAAATATGAGAGCAGATCCCGGATTTACTTTTTTTTCTGCCCCCCACAAAGTACATGCCAGACTGGATTATTTCTTTACATCAGAAGAACTTGTGCCAAACTCACACATTTTTAAGTTTCCGAGTGTTATGTCAGACCATGATCCACTTGTACTTGAGGTCAAAATGACTCAGTTACCAAAGGTGGACTGGACCTGGTCATTTGAGAGGGCACTCCTATTAGACCCAGAGTATGTGAGACATATGCAGGGAAGGATCCCTCAGTTTATGATGGATAATCATGGTGGTGCTCCAGCCGGTGTCATCTGGGATACATTTAAAGCCAGTCTTCATGGCAAAACCTTGAGATACAGTGTAGAGCTGCAAAAAAAAGAGAAATTGCAGATGATGGATTTATATGCAAACTTAGCTAAAGCAGAATTAAAACTGGTAGACTTGGTTTCTACAGGGTGTGGGTCTGATACGGCTCTGCTGGAAATAGCAATAGCCAAAGCGGCGATTGCCGATATTTCTGCAAAAAAGCTGCAGATAAATACATAGTGTGGCGAGAAAAGTTCTATGAATACAAAGAGAAGGTGTGGCAGCTCCAGGCATTTAGAACTAGACAAACTATTATTGGGGGTCATATCAAGGAAATACGAGATCCAGTGCTTGGTGTTAAATCAGACCCTGCTGGTATATGGTCAGCCTTTCAATGTTTTTATCAACAATTAAACTCTGAGGATGCAGGTGAAATTACTAAAACAATGGGCAGATGAAGTCAGGGAAAGCTGCGGGTATGGACTTTATTCCCTGAGACTTTTATAAAACCTTTTCCGCCGTACTTAAAAGCTATTTGGGGGATTTATTCCAGCAGGTTCAGAAAGGGGCTGCGCCCCTAGAAAGCTTGGCTATGGCCAACGTAATCATTTTTCTAAAGAAAAATAAGCCACCCAATGAATTAGGTCCATATCGGACGATCACTTTTATAAACAGTGATTCTAAGAATTATTCAAAAATTTTAGCAGCACGATTATCGGCTATTATTAGCCAGCTTGTCTCCACTGTCCAGCATGGTTTTATCCCGGGTAGGGGGACCTCTGATCACATCCGACAGGCTATTACCCTCTTTGATGTGACCGGAACAACTCGAGACCCTATGGCATCAATACTTGTAGATGAGGAAAAAGCATTTGACAGGGTCTCCTGGTCGTATGTGTGGGAGGTTATGTTAAACAAGGAGTTCGTCCCGGGGTTTGTCCCGGGGTTTATCAGTTCTGTGATAGCCCTCTACTACAACCCTAGAGCTAAGATCTCTTTGATGGGGGGTTTGTCTAAAGTAGTGAATATAGAACGGGACACTAGGCAAGGGTGTACATGTTCCCCCTCTTGTTTGCGCTATATATCAATCCCTTGATCAGGCAAATTCAACGCAACCCGGCAATTTTGCCAATAAGTTCTCTAGGGGGGGAGATAAACATTTTGGCCTATGCCGATGACTTGGCTATTGTCTCCCCCAAGCATGGAAGCGCCCTAGTAGAAATTGAAAGAGAAGCTAGGAGATTTGGGGATTTTTCTGGCTACCTGTTAAAACAGGAAAAAACACAGGTTGTAATTAATAAAGAGACAATATTCTCTGATAGATGAGTGGCAGAAGAGGCAATATATTTAGGCGCTACTATCAAGGCAGATGTTGAAAAAATTGTAGAAGCAAACATGGCCCCCTTGATTTATAAGACTAAGTTGGATTTCGGGAGATGGAACAACCTGAGACTCTCACTGATAGGGCGAAGTAACGTTGTTAAAATGAGGCTCCTATCCAAAATTTTGTATTTTTTCTAGGCCATTCCATTGGAAGTGGAAATAAGTGGTTTAAAATACTTTATGGGATGCTAACACGCTTTCTTTGGGCAGATGCTAACCCTAGGAGGGCAATACGATTTATGACCTTGCCGAAAGAACGTGGGGGTCTGGCAGTACCAAATCTCAAATTATATCACTGGGCTGCAGTTCTGCAGCAGCTGACAGTCCCTTTGCAAGAGAAGAAGATGAGACCTGGGAGGTGCATCTTGACCCCCTCGATATATGAGCTTTTATTGGGCGAAAGAGTCTGGGGGTGTCTACTACGGCAGATAGAGTTTGGGTCTTATAAGAAAGTTTGGTTTAAAGTTCTGGAGGCTGCCTTTTGTATATGGGCAAAAGTTCGTAAAAGAGTAGGCATTGGCAAATTTAATTTCTATACACCAATACATTGCAACCCTCTTTTACCTGAAATTTTCTGGGATACATGCGTTAGTAAATGGTTGGTTCATTGGCCATTTAGTCTGGGGGATTTTGTTTCTACAAACTCGGTAAACACATTTGATGCTATTCAACAGAATTTTAAGCTTGATCATGAGGACTTTTTAAAATACCTACAGATTAGGGACTTTTTGAGGAAGAACGGAGGTGGATTGGTGGGGTTTGGTAAGGCAGACATTGTTGAGCTGATTATCGCTGATTATACAGAGTTTTGAATAAAAGGATGCAAGACGATCTGGCTAAACATGCGAAGGGATGGGAAGATAAGATAAGTGCACAAATAATCGACCTGGCTGTGTCTTTAGAAGGTGCCCAAATGTATTTAATCTAGGCTAATTTACAGGATCAACATTTTAAATTTTTTTTAATTTGTATACTACCCCAGGGAAAATTGCTAAATGGGGAGGGACATCAGGAACAAGGTGCCCAAGATGCAAGGTATATGGAGCAGATACAGTGCATATGTTAGCCAGCTGCCCAGAGCTAGAGGGCCTTAAAGCTGGAATCATCGATTTTTTAACAAATAAATTAGGGGTGCATACTGCCCTATCTCCACAGCTAATGCTTCTATGGGTCCATGATGACATAGTCCCAGTCAATGCCCAACCATTTATGTTTGTTGCTATGGCTGTATTTAGGTTATGTTTGACAAGAGCTTGGCTGGATCCTTCCCCTCCGGTATTCGATCAATGGCTTGCACGTTTACTATTGATTTATCATTTGGAAAAAGCAGTTTATGTTCGGAAAGGCAAGAATGCTCGGAAAAAAAGGCTCACAATTTGGGCCCCCTTAAGTGACTGGAAATTGGTAGGCACTTCTGGGGAATAACTGGGGAAAACACCTTCATAGCAACTACGATCAATTTGGGGGGGATTCAAGAAATGAGTCTGTATATTTATTGTTTTTATATGCCTATTTATATGTTTTGATTTTATTCTTCCTTGCTTTGATGAATTTGATGTACTTTTTAGAATTATGTACTGTCAGTTGATTCTTTAATTGGATGTAATTTATGGGAATTGTCTGCTTGTGGGGGGTGGGAGTTATTATCTGGAAAATTAAATCAAAATATTTTTTTGAAAATAAGTATGGTGTGCAACTTGGGCTGGCCTCATTCACATCACTCAGTATTTGGTTTTTCACACTGTGATACAAGTGGTGCATATTAATAAAATTGAATGATGTTGATCCTGAGATAGAACAGTTAGGCCCTCATTATGATGAGGGTCGGAAAGCCTCCGACCGAAGGGAAGAGGTGTTCCGAGCCTCATCACGGTTTCAGTTTCGAACGTCGCATTACAATGCAGCTTGTCATTCCGTCTGGATTCCGATGGGCTCAAGGAGCCCGTTGGCCAGTCGGAGATCGGCACGTAATCCATATGGATGGCGTATCTGCCGTAGGGATTACGATGTCGGTTTCCGACAGGCTTTCCATGTCGGGCTTTTAGACATGGAAAGTCTGTCGGAAAACGACATTGGGGGCCCCTAGTAGGGACCCCCTTCATCCTGCGGCCTCCGGTTGGGAGCCAAAGGGACACATATGGTGCCCCACTGTTAATCCCTGCATCTTGATGTGTCTGACATGCAGTGCAGGGATGAACAGGTTCTCCCACAGACAAATGGGAGTATGGGACTGCACCATATGCAGTCACATTGTAATCACAGTTTTGGGACCGCCAACCGGAGGTCATTCGGTCCTGAGACCGCAACGGTGTCAGGAAGACATAAGTCCTCCCAACATCGTAATGAGGCCCTTAGTATTTAGGTTAGATAAGCACTCTGGAACAGTCCAATGGCCTTACACAATAAGCTTAGCAGCGTGAATGCTGTATAGATGTATCTTCTAATTTAATTTGTATTTGTTGTTGTTAGACTACATAGGAGTTTTAGATTTGACTTCTACTTTTGCACTATGAGCTATACATGTATTTGCTGATGGTAAGGTGTTTTATTTTTGTTTATGAACCTTTTTCACTGAGTTCTTGACAGCGGCAAATGTTACAAGTGTCTGCTCTGTCTGGCTTTCCTCTGGTGCTGTTCTATTATTCTGTGTCACCTCCTGTATGCTTCAATATTTCAATTGTTTTTGATTGTGATATATGTTTGTGTCTCCATAAGTGGCCTAATAGTCAAGACAGGCATCCCAATACTTGTTACAACTTGCTTTTATGTATATGGTCCTGTGGAAGGTGGTTTGCCAAACATCTTAGCCACCAATAGTATGTTGACCTTTTTATTAAAAATAATGGTGCCTTGACCACAGTGATACATATGTGACATAAAAAAGAGACTGTTAAGTGGTGATCATCAGGTGTAAAATCAAAACCTCTGCTTAATCAGGGAGAGTCTGTCCTAGATATGGATGTCTGAGAATTTTCAATAATGAAAGCCTAAGTAGCTTTATTGAGAATTGTACCAAGCCGTTTGTGTCAATGTATGTTTTTAATGCACTTTATAGCTGTGACTGAATATTATATTTTAAGATTTGCATCATTTGGTTTATGTAAGGAAGTGGTTTATTAGTTGGGGTGGATTAGTGCCTCCCATAAGTACTAAAGTCACTATATTTTTAGGTCCAATCAAAAGCATCAGTAATTTAATTTAATATTGCTTAATACAAATGCTTCTTATTTTGACTGAAAGTGATGTATGTAAGTGTCCATACATATATATTTGATGAAATAGTCATGTTCAGTGGCGTGTTCAAGTTGGAGGAGGCTGGTCTCTACGTTCACATCCATAGGGTTGGAAGACCCTCTGTGTCGCTGGCTACACAGCATAGATTGTGGGTTGGGACTGGAATATGGTTCTACTTTGAGAGGAGATGGGTGAATGAGGAAGAGGGGGAGCAAATGCACCAGGGGCATAAAGTGGTCCTGAAGGAGGGACCAGTGGCATATTGACCAAGACCCAGTCTTTGCGACCTGGTATTCTGCTACCTCATTGTGAGAAAACAGGGATTTTTGAATGTCCCCTCACTTTTTGCCCTCATTTGGATACTAGATGCTGGTTTTCTGACTCAGACTGTGCCCTGCACTCTGCTAACCAGGCCCAGGGTAATGATCTGTGTAAAAGGTATATTTAAATTTGATACTGAAAACCTACCTCTAAGTCCCTCATATATGGTAGGGCATGTAGGTTTAGAGGCCCAGTGGATTTAATGCACCTAAGTGTGCACTGCTGTGGTGCCTGCTGACATTTTAAAGCCAGCCCTGCTTTACAGGCTGCTTTTAACATAAAGTTATTTCCATAGACTTTGGAATTAAAGGTACTTCCAAAGTCTTAAACCACCTTATGTTTATATATACATCACCCCTAAGGTCTGTCCTAGGTGCCCCAAGGGTAGTGTGCATTGTTAAAATAAGCAGGGACATTATAAAATATGTTTGGTATGGTAGTGGACAAACTGACAATTTTGTTTTTCCCCATTGTAGATTGCTAGCTCCATAGTCTAACATAGGAAGGCTTTATTAAACAATAATAAAGCTTAACTCTTGACAGCAGTGAGCTACTAATATAATTCAAAGTGTCATAATAATAGTTAAAATAAATCCAACAACTTGCCAAGGTTAGATTTATTACAACTATTACAGGAAAGTAGTTTTAGAACTGCTTTCTAAAAGTTACCAAAAATCCGCCCTGTAGCAGCCTCTTCTGATTGGCTAGCCTTTGACAGGCTGAGCCAAGCCGCTCCGATGGGGTGGCCATGGCTTAAACATAGGAGACATCTGATGGGAGGAGATCTGCTGCCTGCACCGGCCATGTCAGGAAGGGGGCTGGGTAGCCAAACTGGCCTTCAAAGGAAGAAAGACAGTTAAGGTAAGAACCAGGGCCACCCCCACTTTATGCACCCCCAGCCAGATGGGAGCCATTGTAATTGAATTAGGAGAGGGGCTGGAAGGGGAGTGTATGGAAAAGTTAGCCACACCTGTGGGTTGGGTTAGCCAGACCTGAACCTCCAGGAGAGAGTGTCTCCTTTTTGATTTTTGTGGAACAGTGTTTACTGCAGCATAAATATGTCATACTCATAAGGAAGTTGTCATCACAAAGGGTGGCACCCTGTACCCCATTGGTCAGGGGTGCCCCACTGCTTGTCAGCCCAAAATCCTGGGTAAATATGGGAGAGCTGCAGAGCAACACAGACCCCTGCCTGGAATTATTAGGAGAAGAAAGACTACCCTACTAAACCCCTTGTCTGCACCAAGAGAGGACTGCATTCACAAGGACTGCACCTGCTGCACACTCTGGCCTTCACCAAAGAGGACTTTGCCTTGCTTCAAAAGATTAAGGAGTGGACTTCCTGAAAGCAACAGGTAGAAAAGAGCATCAAGAAGTCACCTGCATCAACTCCACTAAGACAAGCCCAGGTGACCAGCTTCACCTGGACTTTAAAGGATTTGACAAGGTGCATTATGAGAATTGTAGTCCCAGACCTCCAAGAGGCAAATCAGAGCTTCTGGACCCTTGTCTGGTGTTCTGGACCCTCAAAGACACAAAAGAGAACTTCTGGAAGACGATCCCTGACTGGAACCATCTGGAGTAGATGGACTGCCCTGATGAACCCTTGGACTGTACAAGAGAGGAGTTCACTCATAAGCAGGCCGGGCGTAGGAGCGGAACTCCGTGAAGTGACAAAAAATCTCTTTGGAGTTCCGCAAGTGGTGGAGTGCAGTGCGAACTGCCATTCGCCCTGATCTTCCAATCGCTTGGGTGGAAATTGTACCCGAACGGAAGCTCGCTTGCCAACTTACCATTCACAAGTGCGAGCGGGGAAAAAACTCCGCTGCACTATGTGGAGCGGAGATTTCTGCACTCCGCAGAGCGCAGAGTGCAGAAAACTCTGCAAACGGAGTGGAGTTCACCGCCCAGGCCAACTCATAAGGACTTCACCTGCTGCATTCACAAGGCTTCACAACAAAAGGACTTTGCCTGTCTTAAAGGATAAGGAGCATACTCCCTGATCAGCAATAGGTAGAAAAGTTCTGGAAGGGCTACCTGCAACAGCAAGGGCAACTCCAGCTGACAAGCTTCACCTGGATCTTACTTGTATTGACCAGGTGCATTTTGGGAGCTGTAGTCCAAGACCCCAAGAGGCAAACCAGAGCTTCTGAACCCGTGGCCTGTGCTGTGGACCACTTTCCTGCATCAAAAAACACTTCTGGAAGTAAGTGTAAAAGTGTTACATCACAGGCACCCTGAACTCTTGACTTTGTCCTGGCCCAGTGTATTTGCTTCTAAGCGCTTGTTTTACTTTTAACCTTTAACCCCTTCCATGCTCATGACGGAATGGTTCCGTCATGAGCACAAGTGCAAGTGTGCTCATGACGGAACCATTCCGTCATGAGCACACTTTAAAAAAATCCCTCTGCTGTTCTTTTTTTGCTTTGGGAGGTGGGAAAGAGCTTCCCCAACCTCCCAAAGCATGGTTAGGATTTTCGTTGTAATGACGATCATCAATCAATCAATCACAGAATTTGTAGAGCGCACTACTTACCCGCGAGGGTCTCAAGGCGCTGGGGGGAGGGCGGGGGGATGCTGCTACTGGTCGAACAGCCAGGTCTTGAGTAGCCTCCTGAAGGTCAGCAGGTCTTGGGTCTTTCGTAGGCTTAGTGGGAGGGTGTTCCAGGTCTTGGCGGCGAGGTGTGAGAAGGATCTGCCGCCGGTGGTTGTTCTTCGAATGCGGGGACGGTGGCGAGGAGAGGTCGGCGGAGCGGAGCTGGCGGTTGGGGACGTAGAAGAAGAGTCGTCTGTTGAGGTAGGCTGGGCCAGTTTTGTGGAGTGCCTTGTGTGCGTGGGTGAGGAGTTTGAAGGTGATCCTCCTGTCGACGGGGAGCCAGTGCAGGTTCCTCAAGTGGGGGATGATGTGGCTGTGGCGTGGTATGTCGAGGATCAGTCGTGCGGAGGCGTTTTGTATGCGTTGCAGTCGCTTGATGAGCTTGGCTGGGGCTCCCGCGTAGAGGGCGTTCCCATAGTCTAGTCTGCTACTGACGAGGGCCTGGGAGACTGTTCTTCTTGTGTCTGTCGGGATCCACCTGTAGATCTTGCGAAGCATGCGGAGTGTGTTGAAGCAGGAGGAGGAGACTGCGTTGACTTGCTTGGTCATGGAGAGCGTTGAGTCGAGGATGACTCCCAGGTTGCGTGCGTGGTCGGTGGGTGTCGGGGCTGCTCCCAGCGTCGTTGGCCACCAGGAGTCGTCCCAGGCTGAGGGTTGGAGCCGAGGATGAGGACCTCCGTTTTGTCCGTGTTCAGCTTTAGTCGGCTGATCTTCATCCAATCGGCGACGGCCTTCATTCCGTCATGGAGTTTGGCTTTGGCGGCGAGGGTCCTTGGTGAGGAGAGGATCAGTTGAGTGTCGTCGGCGTAGGAGATAATGTTGAGGTCGTGTTGTCTGGCGATGCGTGCGGCGGGGCCATGTAGATGTTGAACAGTGTTGGGCTGAGGGACGATCCCTGGGGTGCGCCGCAGATGATCTCGGAGGCTTCGGATCGGAAGGGTGGGAGGCGGACTCTCTGGGTTCTGCCGTCGAGGAAGGAGGTGGTCCATTCCAGGGCCTTGTCTCGGATCCCTGCGTCGTGGAGGCGTGCGCGTAGAGTGCGGTGGCAGACAGTGTCGAAGGCGGCGGAGAGGTCCAGCAGGATGAGGGCTGCGGTCTCACCATTGTCCAGCAGGATCCTGATGTCGTCGGTGGCGGCGATGAGGGCAGTCTCAGTGCTGTGGTTGCTGCGGAACCCTGATTGGGATGGGTCCAGGATGCTGTTTTCTTCGAGGTATCGGGTTAGTTGTTTGACGATCTTCTCGATGACCTTGGCTGGGAACGGAAGCAGGGAGATGGGCTGGAAGTTCTTGAGGTCTCTCGGGTCCGCCTTGGGTTTTTTGAGTAGGGCGTTGATCTCTGCGTGTTTCCAGCTCTCTGGTAAGGTCGCGGTCTCGAAGGAGAGGTTGATGATGTTGCACAGGTGGGGGCGATGGATCTGCTGGCTTTGTTGAAGATGTGGTGCGGGAATGGGTCTGACGGGGAGCCGGAGTGTATTGTGCTCATGGTCTTGATGGTGTCCTCGATGTTCACGCTGGCCCAGGCTGGCAGGGGGTCGTGGTCGATGGTGTGTGGCGGGTCTGGTGTATCGATCTTAGTTGGGGTTGTCTGGGTGTTGAAGCTGTCGTGGATGTCGGCGATCTTGCGGTGAAAGAAGGTGGCGAGGGAATCGCACAGGGGTTGCGACGGCGGGATGTCGTTGGTGTTGGAGCTGGGATTGGAGAGTTCCTTCACGATGTTGAAAAGCTCCTTGCTGTTGTGTGCATTGTTGTGAGGCGGTCTTTGAAGGAGATTCTCTTGGCAGACCTGATGAGGTGGTGGTGGTTACGGATGGCGTCTTTGTGGGCTGTGTGGCTGTCCGGTGTCTTATCGCTGTGCCATTTCTTCTCTAGTTTCCGGCAGGTACGCTTGGAAGCTAGGAGTTCCGAGGTGAACCAGCTGGCTCTTTTGGTGGTGTCGCTGTAGGTGAGCTTTTTCAGCGGGGAGAGGGTGTTGGCGCAGTCGTCCATCTATCGTCTGAGGTTGAGGGCAGCGTCGTCGGTGTTGGATGGGTCGGAGGGAGGGCTGAGAGCGAGGGTTGCCCGGAGTTGGTCTTCGGTGACTTTGCTCCAGCAGCGGCGTGGGATCTGTTGGGTGCGGTGGTGTGTGGTGGGTTTCTGGAAGGTGAAATGGATGCAGCGGTGGTCGGTCCAGAGGAGTTCCGTGGTGTGGCTGAAGGAGACGTGGGAGCTTGAGGAGAAGATGGGGTCAAGCGTGTGGCCGGCGGAGTGGGTCGGTGTTGTGACGAGCTGGCTCAGGCCGAGGTTGGCGAGGCTGTCGATCAGGGTGGTGGAGTTGCTGTCGTTGTTGTTCTCCAGGTGAAAGTTCAGGTCTCCGAGGAGGATGTAGTCGGTAGAGGTCAGGGCGTGCGTGCTGATGAAGTCGGCGATGGAGTCGCTGAACTGGGGTCGGGAGCCCAGGGGTCTGTAGACAAGGGTGCCTCTAAGGGTGGTGTTGGGGTCCGTGTGGATCTGGAAGTGCATGTGTTCGGCGGTGCTGAGAGTGTCGTCGGTGCTGGTCGAGACCCTGATGGTGTTCTTGTGGACGATGGCAATTCCTCCTCCTACTGCGTTGACGCGGTCTCTGCGGGTGATCTTATAGCTGTCTGGGATGGCTATGGCGATGTCGGGGGCGGAGGAGTCGTTCATCCAGGTCTCTGTCAGGAAGGCTTCGTCTGGTGATGATGTGTCGAGCAGGTCCCAGAGCTCGACGGCGTGTTTGCGTGCGGAGCGGGTGTTCAGTAGGATGCACCGGAGGTGGTTGAGGTCCTTCTTGGCGGGCGCCTCGGTGGCTCTGAGGCTGGTGTAGCTGCAGTTCCGGCAGCTGAAAGGACCATGGGTGCGTTTAGGGGCGGCCTTGAAGCAGTTGTGCGTCCGTCTGGGGTTGAGGGCGTGGAGTGTGGTGGCATCGTATCAGCGTCGGTCCTCGAGGCTGGAGCGGGGGGCAGGGGCAGCGAATGGGCAGTCAAGGGGGCGGGGCCGCAGGGGACGCAGCGGCGGGAATGGAGAGAGGCAGTGGGTGCACAGAAGGAAAAATGGGGAGAAAGCAAACAGAGAAATAGGGGCACAGTACAATGGGGCACGGAGGGGCACAGAAGGAAAAAAGGAGAGGAAGCAAACAGAGAAATACGGGCACAGTACAATGGGGCACGGAGGGGCACAGAAGGAAAAAAGGAGAGGAAGCAAACAGAGAAATACGGGCACAGTACAATGGGGCACGGAGGGGCACAGAAGGAAAAAAGGAGAGGAAGCAAACAGAGAAATACGGGCACAGTACAATGGGGCACGGAGGGGCACAGAAGGAAAAAAGGGGGAAGCAACAGAGAAATACGGGCACAGTACAATGGGGCACGGAGGGGCACAGAAGGAAAAAAGGGGGGAAGCAAACAGAGAAATAAGGGCACAGTACAATGGGGCACGGAGGGGAACAGAAGGAAAAAAGGAGAGGAAGCAAACCGAGAAATACGGGCACAGTACAATGGGTCACGGAGGGGCACAGAAGGGAAAAAGGAGAGGAAGCAAACAGAGAAATACGGGCACAGTACAATGGGGCAGCGAGGGGCACAGAAGGAAAAAAGGGGGAAGCAAACAGAGAAATACGGGCACAGTACAATGGGGCAGCGAGGGGCACAAAAGGAAAAAGAGGGAAGCAAACAGAGAAATACGGGCACAGTACAATGGGGCACGGAGGGGCACAGAAGGAAAAAGGAGAGGAAGCAAACAGAGAAATACGGGCACAGTACAATGGGGCACGGAGGGGCACAGAAGGAAAAAGGAGAGGAAGCAAACAGAGAAATACGGGCACAGTACAATGGGGCACGGAGGGGCACAGAAAGAAAAATGGGGAGACAGAGAGCAAGAAATACGGGCACCGAGGCCACAAGCGGAGGGGCGAGCTTACCAGCAGCAGCAGCGGGCGGACAACACAGGCGGAGCTGTGTGGTGGGGAGCGACCTACCTGGCAAGGTCAAGGGTCGCTCTCCTCACCGCGCGCGGCCGCCATATGTGGGGAGGTGGCAGGGAGGAGCAGCTGGGAGGCGGGAGGCAGGGGCAGCGAATGGGCAGTCAAGGGGCGGGGCCGCAGGAGCGCAGCGGCGGGAATGGAGAGAGGCAGCGGGGCACAGAAGGAAAAATGGGGAGAAAGCAAACAGAGAAATAGGGGCACAGTACAATGGGGCACGGAGGGGCACAGAAGGAAAAAGGAGAGGAAGCAAACAGAGAAATACGGGCACAGTACAATGGGGCACAGAGGGGCACAGAAGGAAAAAAGGGGGGAAGCAACAGAGAAATACGGGCACAGTACAATGGGGCACGGAGGGGCACAGAAAGAAAAATGGGGAGACAGAGAGCAAGAAATACGGGCACCGAGGCCACAAGCGGAGGGGCGAGCTTACCAGCAGCAGCAGCGGGCGGACAACACAGGCGGAGCTGTGTGGTGGGGGAGCGACCTACCTGGCAAGGTCAAGGGTCGCTCTCCTCACCGCGCAGCGGCCGCCATATATGGGGAGGTGGGAGGGAGGAGCAGCTGGGAGGCGGGAGGCAGGGGCAGCGAATGGGCAGTCAAGGGTGCGGGGCCGCAGGGGACGCAGCGGCGGGAATGGAGAGAGCCAGCGGGGGCACAGAAGGAAAAATGGGGAGAAAGCAAACAGAGAAATAGGGGCACAGTACAATGGGGCACGGAGGGGCACAGAAGGAAAAAAGGAGAGGAAGCAAACAGAGAAATACGGGCACAGTACAATGGGGCACGGAGGGGCACAGAAGGAAAAAAGGAGAGGAAGCAAACAGAGAAATACGGGCACAGTACAATGGGGCACGGAGGGGCACAGAAGGAAAAAAGGAGAGAAGCAAACCGAGAAATACGGGCACAGTACAATGGGGCACGGGGGGGCACAGAAGGAAAAAAGGGGGGGAGCAACAGAGAAATACGGGCACAGTACAATGGGGCACGGAGGGGCACAGAAAGAAAAATGGGGAGACAGAGAGCAAGAAATACGGGCACCGAGGCCACAAGCGGAGGGGCGAGCTTACCAGCAGCAGTAGCGGGCGGACAACACAGGCGGAGCTGTGCGGTGGGGGAGCGACCTACCTGGCAAGGTCAAGATCATGCGCATGGTGCGCTGTTGTCATTACAATGAAAACAAAACTGAAACTTTGAGTTTCACAGTTTCGGTGCTTGTGGGGCTATCTCAGCCCCCCGAGCACTGAAAAACATGAGAGAGGTATCGTTGGAAAGGGGAGAATCTCCTATTTCCAATGGTACCCTTCCTTAGTGGATCCCTGCTTGTGTGGCTGTCCAATGCAGAATAAGCTAAAAACATATTTGTTTTAACAATGTAGCGCTTAGAACTTGCGGTACTATAACTTTAATCCCTATGTTTTTGGCTCTTCCCAGTCACAGGCCTTTGGCCCACCCACACAAGTGAGGTATCATTTTACTCAGAAGAACAAGGAGAACGCTGTGTGGTAGGACATTTGTGCCGGCATGGTGATCCCACGCAAAAATGTATGGAAAAAGTGATTTTCCTGTTGCAGCCACTATTCCTACCCACACAAGTGAAGTACCAATTTTGTCGGGAGACCTGGGGGAACGCTGGGTGGTAGGAAATTTGTGTCAGCCCGGTGATCCCACGACTTTCCCACAAAGAAAAGTAAGGAAAATTAGATTTTTTCAGCTAAATTTGAGGTTTGCAGGGGATTCTGGGTAGGAAAACGTTGAGGGATCCACGCGAGCCATACCTCCCTGGACTCCCCCGGGTGACTAGTTTTCAGAAATGTATGGGTTTGGTAGGTTTCCCTAGCTGGCCGCCGAGCACGGGGCCAAACACCCAGGTGACCCCCCTTGCAAAACCAGGTCGTTTTGTGATAGGCAATTTTGATGTCGCCTCAATACGTTTTGGGCCCTTGCTTGTCGCGGGTACTTGGGCCTCCCACACGAGTGAGGCACCATTTTTATCGGGAGACCTGGGGGAACGCTGGGTGGTAGGAAATTTGTGTCAGCCCAGTGATCCCACAACTTTCCCACAAAGAAAAGTAAGGAAAATTAGATTTTTTCAGCTAAATTTGAGGTTTGCAGGGGATTCTGGGTAGGAAAACGTTGAGGGATCCACGCGAGCCATACCTCCCTGGACTCCCCCGGGTCTCTAATTTTCAGAAATGTGTGGGCTTAGTAGGTTTCCCTAGATGGCCGCAAAGCCCGGGATCAAAAACTCATGTGAGCCCCCTGGCAAAAGCAGATAGTTTTGTGATAGGTAATTTCGATGTCTCCACAATATGTTTCTGGCCCTTGCCTGTCGCGTGTACCTGACCCACCCACATGAGTGAGGTACCATTTTTATTGGGAGACCTGGGGGAATGCTAGGTGCTAGGAAATTATTATCAGCCCGATGATCCTACAACTTTCCCACACAGAAATTTGAGGAAAATTTGATTTTTTCTGCAAAATTTGAGGTTTGCAGGGGATTCTGGGTAGGGAAACGTTGGGGGATCCACGCAAGCCATACCTCCCTGGACTCCCCTGAGTGTCTAATTTTCAGAAACGTGTGGGTTGGTAGGTTTCCCTAGATGGCTATCGACCTCGGGACCAAAAACGCATATGCCCCCTATGTATCCAAAAATGACCTGGTTTTGCAAGGGGGGGTCACATGAGTTTGTGGTCCCGGGCTTGGCTGCCATCCAGGGAAACCTACCAAACCCAACATTTCTGAAAGCTAGACACCCGGGGGAGTCCAGGGAGATATGGCTTGTGTGGATCCTCTAACGTTTCTCTACCCAGAATCCCCTGCAAACCTCAAATTTTGCAAAAAAAATCAAATTGTTCTCAAATTTCTGTGTGGGAAAGTTGTAGGATCACCGGGCTGAGACGAATTTCCTACCACCTAGCGTTTGCACAGGTCTCCCAATAAAAATGGTACCTCACTTGTGTGGGTAGGCATAGTGGCTGCAACAGGAAATGGCCCAAATCGTAGTGTGGAGACTTTAAAAAAAACTATCACAAAACTATCTGGTTTTGCAGGGGGGGCACCTGGTTTTTTGGCCCCGGGCTCGCGGCCATCTAGGGAAACCTACCAAACCCACACATTTCTGAAAACTATACACCCTGGGGAGTCCAATGAGGTGTGGCTTGCGTGGATCCCCCAACGTTTCCCTACCCAGAATCCCCTGCAAACCTCAAATTTAGCTGAAAAAAATCACATTTTCCTCACTTTTCTTTTTAGGAAAGTTGTGGGATCACCGGGCTGACACAAATTTCCTACCACCCAGCGTTCCCCCAGGTTTCCTGATAAAAATGGTACTTCACTTGTGTGGGTAGGAATAGTGGCTGCAACAGGAAATGGCCCAAATCGTACTGTGGTGACTTCAAAATTACCTATCATAAAACTACCTGGTTTTGCGGGGGGCACCTTGTTTTTTGGCCCCGGGCTCGCGGACATCTAGGGAAACCTACCAAACCCACACATTTCTGAAAGCTAGACACCATGGGGAGTCCAGTGAGGCATGGCTTGCGTGGATTCCCCAACGTTTTCCTACCCAGAATCCCCTACAAACCTCAAATTTAGCTTAAAAAATTACTTTTTCCATACATTTGTGTGTGGGATCACTGTGCCGGCACAAATGTCCTACCACCCAGCATTCCCCTTGTTCTCCTGAGTACAATGATACCTCACTTTTGTGACTGTCTAATGCAGAATCAGCTAAAAACTTATTTTTTTCAAAATGTAGCACTTAGAACTCGCTGTGCTATACCTTTAATCCCTATCTTTTTGGCTCTTCCCAGTCACAGGCCTTTGGCCCACCCACACAAGTGAGGTATCATTTTATTTAAATAATCATGAAATTCTGGAATTTTATGCAAAACTTCACTATTTCCTTTTGTGAATGCTGAATTTATTGTGCTACAGTATGCTTTTATGGATGTAAATATTGCTCCGAATAAAGTTGTTTTTGATTTGATTTGATTTGACAGGTAAACCAAACGAGCCAATTATGGTTATCCCAATTCATACAGTTATCTTTACACAGGGAGCATTCGCGCTGTGGCACTGATTGGAAGTGGCACAGCGCCCAGAGCATCTAAATCCAGCCAACATAAAAGGTAAGAAGCGGAAAGAGGAAGGGAGACCCGCGCCAATGATGCCAGGTCTAACACACGTCCCCTCCAGCTGAAATGTGGGGAGAATTAACCATCCCCTTGGGAGTTCTCATCACTAAGGCGGAAAAACATGGACAGACCGTCAGCATTGGCGTGTTCTGTACCAGGGCAGGGTTCCATCGTGAAATCCATACCCTGTAGGGAAATGGACCACTCAACAACTTGGGATTCTCACCCCTCATATGCATCAACCATCTAAGGGGCCTGTGGTCTGTCTGAACCCGGAAGTGAGTCCCAAACAGATATGGTCTCAGCTTCTTCAGCGCCCAGACCACAGCAAATGCCTCACGCTCAATTGCACTCCACCTCTGTTCCCGGGAAGTAACCTCCTGCTTAGGAAGGCTACCGGTTGGTCTAGTCCCTCCTCATTGATCTGTGACAGAACAGCCCCTATACCATGCTCTGAGGCGTCTGTCTGGACAACAAATTCCTTTGAAAAGTCGGGCGCCTGAAGCACGGGTGCGGTGCACATGGCAGTCTTCAGGGGCGTCAAAAGCGTTCTGACAGGTGTCAGTCCAGTTTACCTTCTTTGGCTGCTTCTTAGAAGTCAGCTCAGTCAAGGGTGCAACAATGTTGCCATATCCCTTGACAAACCTCCTGTAGCACCCCATGAGTCCTAAGAAGGCTCTCACCTGCATCTGAGTCTTGGGGGGTTCCCACGCCAGGATAGTTTCAATTTTGGGCTGAAGGGGTGCCACCTGGCCGCTCCCCACCTGGTGCCCCAAATACACTACAGAACCCTGCCCAATCTGGCACTTACTGGCTTTGATTGTGAGGCCTGCCTTCCGCAGTGCCATCAATACCTCCCAGAGGTGGCGCAGGTGGTCCTCCCAAGAGGAGCTAAACACTGCAATGTCATCCAGGTAGGCGGCACTGAAGTCTTCCAGCCCAACCAACACCCTGTTGACCAGCCTCTGAAAGGTGGCAGGGGCATTCTTCATTCCAAAGGGCATCACCCGGAACTGGTAGTGCCCATCGGGTGTGGAGAAGGCTGACCTCTCCTTTGCTCCCTCGGTCAAGGCGATCTGCCAATACCCAGACGTCAAATCAAATGTGCTGAGGTATTTTGCATCCCTTAACCGATCTATGAGCTCATCAGCTCTGGGGATGGGGTGCGCGTCAGTCTTCGTGACTGAATTGAGGTCCCGATAGTCCACGCAGAACCGAAGTTCTGGGGTGGTACCAGGCGCTGCAGCTTTTGGTACCAGGACCACTGGGCTGGACCAAGGGCTGTTAGAGGACTCAATCACCCCAAGGGCAAACATTTTGGTAACCTCATCCTTAATGTAGGCCCTTACCCGGTCAGTCACTCGGTAAGCCTTGTGCTTAATGGGAGGACTGTCCCCGGTGTCCACGTCATGGACACACCAATCAGTGACACTAGGTACCAGGAGAACAGATCACTGAATTGCCCCAACAGTTGGCGACAATCACCCTGCTGCTCAGGGGTCAGTGTGGTGGAGAGGACCACACCCTCCACTGACCCATCTCGCTCCCCTGCACACAGGAGGTCAGGAAGGGGCTTGCTCTCCTCCTCCATCCCAGCATCTGTGGCCAGAAGCATGCCCACTTCAGACCTCTCAAAGTGGGGCTTCAGGCGGTTAACATGCAGGACCCGCAAGGAGTTCCTGGGAGACTGCAAGTCCACCACGTAGGTAACAGGACTCTTGCGCTCCACCACCTCAAAGGGGCCGGTCCACCTATCCTGGAGCGCACAGGGCTCCACCGGGGCCATGACCCAAACCTTCTGTCCAGGCTGAAACTCGATCAGAGTGGCATTCTGATCGTGCCAGCATTTCATCTCTTCCTGGCTGGCTTCCAGGTTTGCCTCAGCAAGTTTCCTGAAGCGCCGAGTCTGGTTCCTGAAGGCCAGCATGTAACTAAACACATCCTGGGGAGGTTTCCTGGGAGATTGCTCCCAGCCTTCCTTGACCAGACCCAGAGGCCCTCTTACCGGGTGCCCATAGAGCAGCTCAAAGGGACTGAACCCTAAGGACTTCTGTGGCACCTCACGGTAAGCAAACAACAGGCATGGCAAGAGGACGTCCCACTTACGCCTCATGGGCTCACCTAGGCCCATAATCATGCCCTTGAGGGTCCGGTTGAATATCTCAACCAGCCCATTACCCTGGGGGTGGTAAGGAGTGGTAAACTTATATGTTACCCCACACTCCTCCCACAGAGGCTTCATGTACTTGGAGATGAAGTTAGTTCCCCTATCGGACACCACCTCTCTGGGGAATCCCACACGGGAGAAAATCCCCATCAGTGCCCGTCCCACCACGGGGGCCGTCACTGTCCTGAGCGGGATGGCCTCAGGGTACCGGGTGGCATGGTCCACCAAGACCAGGATGAACCTGTTGCCCATGGCTGTCTTGGGATCCAGAGACCCCACAATATCAATGCCCACTCTCTCGAATGGGGTGCTCACAACGGGAAAGGGCTGTAGTGGGGCATTAATCTTCCCCCCACTCTTCCCACTTGCCTGGCAAGTCTCACACGTCCTGCAGTGAGCATCTGAGCTCCTGCGCATCTGGGGCCAATAGAAGTGGGTGACCAGCCTCTCAAAGGTCTTGGTCTGCCCTAGATGTCCGGCCAGTGGCACATCATGAGCCAACCCCATTAGGAAGGTCCTGAAGCGCTGGGGTACCACCAGCACACGGGTGGACCCAGGCTCAGCAACCTTAGGCTCGCTGTAAAGGAGGTCGTTCTCCCAATAGATCCAATGTGACCCTGTCTGATCACCTGTTGCCTGGGCGGCGGCCTCTCGCCGCACCCCCTCAAGAGAAGGGCAGGTTCTCTGTTGATCGCAAAATTCCTTCCTGCTGCCAATGGGTCAGCTCCGGTAGGTCCCCCAGTTCGGCCACGTGTTCTCCTGTAGGTTCCAGGGCATCCCCCTCAAGGTCTGCTCCCTCCAAGACCGTGGGAACCACAGGGGCCGGTTTCCCGCGCCCCTACCCCTTCTCTTTAAGGCAGGGGCCTGGGCCATACTTTCAGGCTCCAGACCCTCCTGAACATCCTTCTGAGCTGTCATGGACCGAGTGGTCACACACGCCCACTCAGGCAGACCCAACATTTCCAAATGAGACTTTCTCTCCACCGTAGCCCACGGGGAGTTCTCTAGATCATTGCCCAACAGACAGTCTACAGGCATGGCGGGCCTCACAGCCACTTGAAGAGTTCCTGGGACCCTCCCCACTCGAATGGAACCTGAGCCACTTCACACTGGCTCTCTGAGTTGTCTGCTGACACTACGGGGCAGAATGCATGGGGGACAACCTGCTCTTTGGACACCAACCGGGAGCTGACAGCAGTCACACTAGCTCCGGGTTCCCTGAGAGCCTCCACCCTATGGCCATTGATGGTCACCCACTGCCGGTACTTCTGAGTGTTATTCGTTAGTGTGGGGTTAGGGACCTTCTCAAAGTCTCCTAGCGAGACAATGGTTAACTCTACGGGATCCCACCCACCTTGGACCTCTACCTCCTCCCCCCCCCAGGGCTACACTGGCAATCTGGCGGGAGGGTGCACAGGGTGGTGCATGAGGGGATGCATTGGGGTCCCTCTGGGGACACGGGATCATAATACCGGTGGCCCACTTGACCACACTTGAAACAAGTGAGTGGCCCCCTCTGAACAGGCCTACCTGTCGGGGACACTGGCTTCTTCTCAGGGGGAGGCTGGGACACCACTGCTTGGTTCCCTTGGGAATTACTTTGGGGCCCTCTCTGGAACTCCCTCTGTTTACCCTTGTCCCCCCCACTTTTCTGCTGGGGACCCTGCCCACCTCTGGCGAAGTCTCCCACAAAACCTTTGTGGACCCGGGTGTTCACCCAGCGGTCCGCCTCCTCAGCAAGCTTCCTAGGGTTAGTCAGCTTGCTATCAATCAGGTGCTGGCGTAGCTCTGGAAAACAGTTACTAGAAAAATGCTCCCACGCAAACAAATCATACAATTGCTCGAAAGTTTCCACTTTGCTACCCTTTACCCAGCGATCCATTGCTCTACAGAAAAAAGACACATATTCAACCCACGTGGTACCCTCTAACTTCTTACAGGTCCTAAACCTCTGCCTGAACATTTCTGGGGTCAAACCATAACGGGTCATCAAAGCTTCTTTCATATGGGTATACACCATCCTGCTCTCCTCAGGCAAGTCCAACAGGGTATCCCTACCATCACTCACAAAGCGCCCCCACAATTCCGCTCCTCAATCCTGCTCAGGGACCCGGTGGGACACCATTGCTATCTCATATGCGGCAAACCATTGCCCAATATCCTCACTCTTGTGAAAATCCTTAATGACATCCTTAGGAATATAGACTATACTCTCAGGAGTTACTAAAGGTATGCTGCCACCAGAGGGGGAGACCGGGACACTCCTCGCCCTGATCTCTATCTCCCTCAACATTCTCTCATGCTCCATTCTCATTTTCTCAAGTTCAATTGACAATCGATTCTTCTCAATGTCTAACTTCTTACTCTCAAGGTCCTTCTGGCCTTCCAATTTAGCCATCTCCAACCTATGACTCCTATCTCTCTCCCTGTCCTCCAGCTCTTCTGGGGTCAGGCTCCTTTGGGATACACTAGTACCTGGATTGGAGGGTGTTCTATCTCCCCCCCCTCTACTGCATCATCCTGCTGCCCTCCAGCATTCTCTACCTCATCCCCAGGGGACTCTCTCGCTTCCCACCAGGCCTTCAGCGCCTTGTGGTACTCCTCCTTCCTAGAGAGACCTATCACGGGGACTGCGAATTGCTTACAAAATGACTTCAGCTGTTTGGCAGTATAGGTATCTAATCTTTTCTCCTCAAAGGTGAGATCCTCCGAAGCATTGGATGTTGGCCTTCCCATATTAGCAGTACTCATGGCTGCGATCAACAATTCAATACTAGGATAACCAACCAACAAAAAAAAAAATTCGAAGAGGGAAAAAAAACCTGTGCGTGGCTGCGCTTTGGTCTGTACTCACTAGTGGCGTCTACCAGTTATTGTACGTGAATCATAAATGCAAGTCCTGATCCTCACCGCTGACCGCCAATGTTTAAAATGGGGGTCTCTAGTTGGCCATGGCTGGCACCAATGTCCAAATAGGGACCCTTCTTCCTAAGTCAGGGCAAGTGGGCTACTCCCTTTGATAACCCCTGCTCAACCCTGTGGTAACGTAGCACGAGCAGTTAGGCCTATCTCAGAGGCAGTGTGTGAAGCATTTATGACCATGCACAATAAGGCAGTAACGACACCACAAAAGGACACAACTCAGTAAGTATAGAAAAATAGTATCTTTATCTAAGGTTTAGCACAAGACTCTCAAAAGCGTTTTAACCAGTCACAATGCACGTAAATCAGTAGGGACTTAAAAAGGCAATAACGTATTCACCAGAACGTGGCACTGACTGAGTTCAAGGCCTGGGTCTACGCGACCCGTTGCGCACCAGATACCTGCCGTTGGATGGGGACACAGCACGTAGCTTCTCGAAGAAGCGGAGACGGTGACAGGCGGACTCCCAGCGACCACGGTTCTCGACTGCAGTGGTCCGCAACGTGCCCTCACAATGATTCGGGCACTCGGGGACAGGCGGGCCCTCAGCGGCAGCAGCACGCGGCTGCGGCGTCCCGGGCTGGTGGTGGCGATGACTCTCGTTGTGCAGCTCCGTGGTGGGCTCACAGCGGCAGCAGCTCTCTCCTATCTGCGGCGGCCCACAGGACGACTCACGATGATGCAAAGTTGGCAAAGGTGCGGGCACTCAGCAGCAGCAGCTCTCTCTTAGCTGCAGCGGCCCACAGGACAAATCACAATGATGCAAAGTTGGCAAAGGTGCGAGCACTCAGCAGCAGCAGCTCTCTCTTAGCTGCGGCAGCCCTCAGGCCAAATCACGATGAGGCAAAGTTGGAAAAGGTGCGGGCACTCAGCGGCAGCAGCTCTCTCTTAGCTGCGGCGGCCCACAGGACAAATCACAATGATGCAAAGTTGGCAAAGGTGCGAGCACTCAGCGGCAGCAGCTCTCTCTTAGCTGCGGTGGCCCACAGGACAAATCACGATGAGGCAAAGTTGGCAATGGTGCGGGCACTCAGCGGCAGCAGCTCTCTCTTAGCTGCGGAGGCCCACAGGACAAAGGATGATCTCGACCAGGCTAGCACAACGGCGGGCACTCGGCGGCTACAGCTCTCTCTTAGCTGCGGCGGCCCACACAGATTCAACGAAGGTTCCGAAGGTTCAAATTAAGGCGGGCGCTCAGCGGCGGCAGCTCTCTCTTAGCTGTGGCTGCCCACACAGATTCAGCGAAGGTTCCGAAGATTCAAATTAAGGCGGGCGCTCAGTGGCGGCAGCTCTCTCTTAGCTGCGGTGGCCCACACACAGATTCAGCGAAGGTTCTGAAGGTTGAAATTAAGGCGGGCGCACAGCAGCGGCAGCTCTCTCTTAGCTGCGGCGGCCCACACAGATTCAGCTAAGGTTCTGAAGGTTCAAACTAAGGCGGGCGCTCAGCGGCGGCTGCTCTCTCTTAGCTGCAGCAGCCCACACACAGAGTTAACAAGGGTTACCAGTCCGCGTTCCTCACAGTAGAACTAGAGGTTCCGGATTAATCGACAGAGGCCTCACCTGCAAGTAGAATCCCTAGCACAGGAATTCAGACGGTTGACGGGGTGAAGTCTAATGTCCCTGAGACTTCAGCAGGAGGCGCTCTCAATTCAGGCCCTCGGGTAGTTTCTTCAGCAAGCTTGGTGAAAGTTTCAAAGTCCTTTCCTCTGTTCACTCGGACAGAGTTTCGTCTTGACATCCAGAAGGAACACACTTGAAAAAGGTTTCAGCACAGCATTTTATACCTAAAAAGTCTTTGTTCTCTGCAGTCACAAATCACTGCATCCAGCCAGAACCAGTTCGGTGGGGTAGGGGAGCACCTGGTTTACGAGGCGACATCCTGCCCTTTGAGAATCTGGGGGTCTGCTATCAGACGCCCAGTGGGAGGTGGAGCCATCATTCACCTTGCCAGGCACGGCCCTGCTCAGATCAAAGAGTCACCCCTCCCCATACTCAAAATTCTGATCTCTCTCTCCAGCCAGGTCTGACCCAGCTGGCCCTGCTGCTCCAAAACCAGACGGCCAATACACACGCTAGCAAAGTCTACAGGAAAGCTTAGGCCAGAAAATACCTCGTTTCTAGCAGAGGCATTTTCGAACACGGGCTACGCAAATAATCCTTACTAAAAGATGTATCTCAATGTCCTGAGCTTAAACATGTCAAATTCGACGTTCCTATCAGGTTCCTGGGGGCAGGTAGGATTAGGGCATGTAATACTCAGCCTGCCCATTCTGGCCTATGAGAACGGATAGCCTCACAATAGTAAACAGTGAAATGGAGGGTAACTCGCCATTAGAACATGCTACACAGACATACTTTAAAAGCTGCTTCGGTGGGTAGCACAAATCAGCGCTGCAGGCCCACCAGCAGTCTTTGGTCTACCAGCCCTGGGCACACACAGTGCACTTATACTAGGGACTGACAGGTAAACCAAACGAGCCAATTATGGTTATCCCAATTCATACAGTTATCTTTACACAGGGAGCAGTCACGCTGTGGCACTGATTGGCAGTGGCACAGCGCCAAGAGCATCTAAATCCAGCCAACATAAAAGGTAAGAAGCAAAAAGAAGCAGGGAGACCCGCGCCAATGATGCCAGGTCTAACAGGAAACCTACCAAATCCACACATTTCTGAAAACTAGACACCCGGGGGAGTCCAGGGAGATATGGCTTGCGTGGGCCCCACAACATTTGCCTACCCAGAATCCTCTGCAAACCTCATTTTGCTGAAAAACTCACTTTTTTCTCAAATTTCTGTGTGTGAAGGCTCTGGAATCTGCATGGATCAACAAATGTCCTACCACCCAGCGTTCCCCCAGGTCTCCAGATAAAAATGGTACCTCACTCGCGTGGGTGGGTCAAGTACCCGCGACAGGCAAGGGCCCAAAACGTATTGAGGAGACATCGAATTACCTATCACAAAACAACCTGGTTTTGCAAGGGGGATCACCTGGGTTTTTTGCCCCGGGCTCGGCGACCATCTTGGGAAACTAAGAAAACCCACATATTTCTGAAAACTAGGCACCCGGGGGAGTACACGAAGGTATGGCGTGCATGGATCCCTCAACGTTTTCCTACCCAGAATCCTCTGCAAACCTCAAATTTTGCTGATAAAATCACATTTTTCTCAACTTTTTGTGTGGAATCACCGTGCTGGTACTAATGTCCTACCCCACAGCGTTCCCCTCAGTCTCCCGAGTAAAATGATACCTCACTTGTGTGGGTGGGGCAAGGGCCTGTGACTGGGAAGAGCCAAAAACATAGAGATTAAGGGTATAGCACCATGAATTCTAAGCCCTAACTTTTTTTAAAAATAAGGTTTTAGCCGATTCTGCATTGAACACCCACACGAGTGAGGTATCATTTTACTTGGGAGACTGAGGGGAACACTCTGGTGTAGGACATTTGTGCTGGCAAGGTGATTCCACACAAAAATATGTGGACATTTTTTTTTTCCAGCTAAATTTGACGTTTGCAGGGGATTCTGGTTAGGAAAACTTTGGGGGATCCACGCAAGCCAATACGTCGCTGGAGTCCTCCGGGTGTCTAGTTTTCAGAAATGTGTGGGTTTGGTAGTTTCCCAAGATGGCTGCCGAGCCCAGGGCCAAAAACCCAGGTGACCCCCCTTGCAAAACCAGGTTGTTTTGTGCTAGGTAATTTTGATGTCTCCTCAATATGTTTTGGGCCTTTGCCTGTCGCGGGTACTTGACCCACCCACATGAGTGAGGTGCCATTTTTATCGGGAGACCTGGCGGAATGCTGGGTGGTAGGAAATCTGTGGATCCATGCAGAGTCCAGAAGTTTCCCACACAGAAATTTGAGAAAAATGTGATTTTTTTTTCAGCTAAATTAGAGGTTTGCAGGGGATTCTGCGTAGGAAAACGTTGGGGGGTCCACACAAGCCATTCCTCGCTGGACTCCCCCTGGTGTCTTGTTTGCATAAATGTGTGGGTTTGGTAGTTTTTCGAGATGGCCGCCGAGCCCGGGGCCAAAAACTCAGGTGACCCCACTTGCAAAACCAGGTTGTTTTGTGATAGGTAATTTTGATGTCTCCTCAATACGTTTTGGGCCCTTGCCTGTCGCGGGTACTTGACCCACCCACGTGAGTGAGGTACCATTATTATTGGGAGACCTGGGGGAACGCTGGGTGGTAGGAAATTTGTGTATCCATGCAGATTCCAGAACTTGCCCACACAGAAATTTGAGAAAAATGTAATTTTGTCAGCTAAATTTGAGGTTTGCAGGGGATTCTGAGTAGGAAAACGTTGGGGGGTCCACGCAAGCCATACCTCGCTGGACCCCCCCGGGTGTCTAGTTTTCAGAAATGTGTGGGTTTGGTAGGTTTCCCAAGATGGCCGCTGAGCCCGGGACCAAAAACCCAGGTGACCCCGCCTGCAAAACCAGGTTGTTTTGTGATAGGTAATTTTGATGTCTCCTCAATATGTTTTGGGCCCTTGCCTGTCATGGGTTCTTGACCCACCCATGCGAGTGAGGTACCATGTTTATCGGGAGACCTGGGGGAACGCTGGGTAGTAGGAAATTTGTGGATCTATGCAGATTCCAGAACCTTTTGACACAGAAATTTGAGAAAAAAGTGATTTTTTCAGCTAAATTTGAGGTTTGCAGGGGATTCTGGGTAGGAAAACGTTGGGGGATCCACACAAGCCATACCTCATTGGACTCCCCTGGGTGTCTAGTTTTTAGAAATGTGTGGGTTTGGTAGTTTTTCAAGATGGCCGCTGAGCGCAGGGCCAAAGCTCCAGGTGACCCCCCTTGCAAAACCAGGTTGTTTTGTGATAGGTCATTTTGATATCTCCTCAATACGTTTTGGGCCCTTGCCTGTCGCGGGTACTTGACCCACCTATGCGAGTGAGTTACAATTTTTATTGGGAGACCTGGGGGAACACTGGGTGGTAGAAAATGTGTGCATCCACGCAGATTCCAGAACTTTCCATCACAGAAATGTGATGAAAATGTGTTGTTTTTTTACAAAGTTTGAGGTTTGTAAGGGATTCTATTTAGCAGAACCTGGTGAGAGCCAGACAAGTCACCCCATCCTGGATTCCCCTGGGTGTCTAGTTTTCAAAAATGTATAGGTTTGCTAGGTTTCCCTAGGTGCCGGCAGAGCTAGTGTTCAAAATCTACAGCTAGGCACTTTGCAAAAAAAGGGCAGTTTTCACTGTAAAAATGTAGTGTATCCACGTTGCGTTTTGAGCCGTTTCCTGTCGCGGGCACTACACCTACCCACACAAGTGAGGTACCATTTTTTATCAGGAGACTTAGGGAAACACAGAATTGTAGAGCAACTGTTATTACCTATTGACTTTCATTGCATTTCTGCCTTACAAATGTAGGACAATGTGTAAAAAAGAAGTCACTTTGAAAAATGTCCTATAATTCACATGCTAGTATGGGTACCCATAAATTCGGAGATGTGAAAATAGCTACTGTTTCTAAACTCTATATTTTGTTCCCATTTCAGAAATACATAGGTGTCTTTCATACCGATTTTTCCCTGTTTGTATTTTCCCAAATGAATTGCTATATACCCGGTACACCATAAAAAACCATTGCAAGACGCTGCTCAGTTATTGGCTCTGGGTTCCTCGGGTTCTTGGTGAACCTACAAGTCCTATGTATCCCCACAACCAGAACGGTCCAGCAGATGTAACGGTATATTGCTTTCAAACATCTGCCATACTTAGTAGAAGTTACAGGTGAAAATGTTGGCACAAATGGCTGTTTTTTTTAACTCATTTTCAATTTTTCCTATTTTCAACTGTGTTTCTATAAGAAAACCTTGAAGGATCTACACGAATGACCCCTTGCTGAATTCAAAATGTTATCTACATTTTAGAAATGTATAGCTTTCCAGGATCCATCATTGCTTTCATACCCATTTTTAACATTAACTGGAAGGAGGTTGAAAGCACAAAAAACAGCAAAAAAAGGCTATGTCCCAGTAATATGCCAAAACTGTAAAAGATTTTGGTTTTCTGACAAAAGTCTGCTTGTCCCTGAAAGCTGGGAAGATGGTGATTTCAGCAACACAACCCCTTTGTTGATACCATTTGCAGGGAAAAAACAGATGCTTTCATCTCTAGCCATTTTTTCAAATTTTTCAAACAAAAAAGAAATGTAGCTGTATTTTGCTAATTTCTGCGTCCCCACCAGGGGAATCAACAAACCCTGGGTACCTTTAAAATCCCCATAATGTTGGAAGAAAAGCACGCAAATTTTTTCGTGGATACCTTATGTGGTCAAAAAGTTACAGGGGCCTAAGCGCAAACTACCCCAAATAGCCAAAAAAAGGCTTAGCACAGGGGGGTAAAAGGCCTAGCAGCGAAGGGGTTAAAAATTCATATCTCGGATTCCCTACATTGGATTTTTGTCTTTATGATGTCATTTTAATCATACAAATATTTCCTATGTTTATAAACTGGTGTTGCATTTTTATTGTGTGTTGTGTCTTACTTATTCACTTTGTTGGTGTTTTTAAATGCTTTACACACCTGTCTCCTAAGTTAAACCTGTCTGCTCGCAGCCAAGCTACCAAGGGTTGAGCAAGGATTAATTGATTGAGAACTTGACTGGACCTTATTTGTGAGTGTGCGGTTACTTATTACTAGCTGTAGGTACCTACCTGCACCTACTAATAAACCACCTTCCAACATTTGATGTGCAGAGGTGGGATCCAGTACTTGTGTTTAATACAACCATACAGCATTTAAGCGAAGATCTTTAAAAATCCTCTAAATTGACCTAGAGCAAAAACAGTTTTTGAAATTCTTTAAATTTGGAATAAGTTTTAATTACTTCATTTGTAATTTCTCTAAATTGTTCTGATCAATTGGTGCCAAAGTTATTGTGTGACCCAAAACTTAGGAAGACCATGGAGCTTGATCTGACTAGCCTATCCACACTCACTGTAGCTGAGCTTAGGGTGATGTGCAGAAAGAAGGTGTTACCATCCCACACCAACACTAGCAAGGCAGAGCTGTTGCAGTCCCTTGAGGCCTGGGTAATGCTAGTAGAAACAGAGGAAGCTCCAGAGATAGAAGGTGGCGCGGAAGTTGACCCCTCCAACCTCCAAGAGGAGGATGATGGCCACCTGTCCACTAATTCATAAACCAGGACCTGGCCTGCAGCTATTGGGAATGGAGGATCTGTGGGATCCACCCAAGAGGAAGCAGAACTGCCCTTCAGAGTTAGAGAGCTTGAGGCCCAGTTCACCTACATAGCTGTGGGTTAGAAGACGTTGTCTGGTTCCCTACATCAGATTTTTGTCATTTTGGTGTCATTTTAATCGTAAAAATATTTCCTATTTTTAAAATTGTTGTTGGCATTGTATTGTGTGCGGTGTCTTATTTACTGTATTGGTGTTTTTAAATGCTTTACACACCTGTCTCCTAAGTTAAGCCTGTCTGCTCACAGCCGCGCTACCAACGATTGAGCAAGGATTCATTTACTGAGAACTTAATTGGACCTTATTTGTGATTGTGGTGGTATTACTATCTGTAGGTAACTCCCTTCACCTACCAATAAACCACCTTCCAACACTCATCATTTGGATATTTATTGGTGGCAACTCCAATGTCTACTGTAAGAGCTGGTGCTTGTTATGCAGTATCTGGTTGCGGATCTCCATAGCACCAAGGAGTTTAAGCAGGTTGTCATTCAGGGTCCCAGGTAGGGGTTTCATGTAGCACATGGGCGACTCCATGTTGGAGAAATCACTGTGAGTGGCACCTGGATGGGAGAGTAGTCACTCTGAGGATTCCTCTGAGGTACCTGCAGAATGGGAAATGTGTAGGTAGATGAGGACTGCTTAGATGGAGAAGTAAGTGAGGCCTTGATCCATGTGCCTGATACTTGTAATTTCCTAGATAGTCCAAGGGAATCTCGTGACCGGTAGTATCAGGGTGAAAGGAGAGTCATCCTGCATGGGGCCAACAATATTTTTAATCCCTGTAATATTGTGTACTACTAGGATAAAGGCCTGCAGAAGCAAAGAGTTCTCTCCAGGAAATGCAAATAGAGTTCCGCTTGTGGCTGGAGCATCAGCCTTAGTTTCATCTTCCCCAGGTCCTATATATGAGAGGGATTCACCTGTTGGCCCTCGGGCTTGTGATATCAGGATGGTTTATATAGGCACAGCTGATCTTGATGTCATGTTTACTTGAATGGGTTAGAGTGGTGGGCTGTCAAGCTAGTATTTGTTGTGCCTTTGTCACACCAAGGGATGCTGCTGGCCTTTGCAGCAGAGGCTGTGCGGGGTTTTAGAATGGTAAAGAAGGTCATTATTGGCATGCAAATTTGATGTAATTTGCATTTAAAGTAAGGCATGTTGATACATTTCTTTCAGTGTACATGTTGTGTTGAATGTTTTGAGAATTCGCCCTCTGTATTGCATTTATGCTTTTTAGAGGCATGGTCACGGATGCAGGGTATTATTTTGCTCCCTCTTCTCATGCAAGCATCTTACGTGGCTGATGATGGTGATCTCCAAAACTAACAGGTCATGCAGCTGGTAGAGGGGCATTGTGGAGAGGATACACTGCTCCATAAGGATGAGTTGGAGATGTAGACCATTTCCGGCACCAGGAATAACAACTGCATCCTCCTTTTTTGCCACTTTTTCTTGGATTCCCTTACTTTGTGTGTCTCTACTTCAATATATTCCCCGTATTGGTGACGTCCTGTCACATTGACTCCTTCCCTGCTCCATTTAGTGTGTATTGAGGTAAATAACATAATTCATTACAGTGGTCAACTACCACGTTTGCCTCCTCCTCAGTGATGTCCCTCTTCTTCTTGAGAGGGATGGCCTACATCTTCAATGGTGAAAATGCAACCTGGCTTTAGAATAACATGCAGCACAAGGGAAGGAAAGCAAGGATGTAGGTGTTGTGTATATTTGTTTAATATTGTTATTGATGCAATGCGTGTGTGTGCAATTGTATTCAGCTGCTTTTCTATTTCTCCCTGCTTGGAATGAGAAGCAGTATATCTGTACTCAATGTACCATTCCACCTGCATGCACTCTCTATAAACATAAATATTGTTCTGTATAGTATCATAAACTTTAAGACACATGTCTACACTCCCCTTGATTTGCATAAATGTGCCGTGGCATGTCGATATGTGTCTGCATTAAGACGTGCATCTCTGTGTCTTCTTTGCGAATACTGGGGCATATTTACAAGCCCCTATCGCCACCACAACGTCACTTTAAGTGACGTTGTGATGGCGATTGGGGCCTTGCCTCATTTAGAAGGCAGCGTTAAGCCACTTAACGTGGTTTAACTCTGCCTTGTAAATAAGGCACCCTTTCACACTGTGTTTAGCGTGAAAGGGGAGGGCAATGGGTGTTGCGGTGGGCGTTCCACCACAACACTCATTGATTTTGACGCTGCCCCCTATTTACAAGGGCAGCATAAATAGGAGGCAGCTCCAAAATTAAAACCTTGGAAAACCTGGTCTTAAACAGGCAAAATGAGGAGAAATGCTTTATTTCTCCTCGTTTTTGCTGTTTCCATGCATGCTGCCTTGTGCATTGCACATAGAAACAGCAAATTGCCTATGATTGTTTATGTGCAGGAAAGTCCCCCTTCCTGCACATAAACAATCATTTTAAAAAAAACGCAGTTTTGCAACTTCTATGTGTGCTGCATTAAGTAGCACACATCGAAGTTACTAAACAACATTTAAAGATTGTTTATGTGCAGAAAGGGGGTCCTTCCTGTACATAAACAATCTTCCCCTCAACACAGGCACCCTTGCACTATCATGCAAGGGTGCCTGCGTAGGTGCTAGGCAGCTAAAGTTAGCGCCAGTGCAGGGGGAAACGCAGGGCTGCACCATATTCTAGTAAATATAGTGCAGCCCTGCATTTCTAAAGTGACGAAGCGTGTTGTTAGACTTCTTGGCTTAACGAAATGCTTCTCCACTTTATTGTAAATATGTCCCACAGTTTGCACAGAAACATAATAACCCAACAGTAGTCATGTTCTACCTATGCATACTTTTCCAACTATAGATTTATGTTTGTGAATTGGGTCCCATGTCTTTAAACAGTTTTAAGTTGAAAGTAAGTTGGTACGTTTTTAGTCTATTGTCTGGGCCAAGGCAAAGTATATTAAATAATTATCAGTAGTATACCATTAATGTATTGTTGTGTTCTGCATCTGACCAACTGATCACCTGTATCCCTGCAAAAATTTTAATGTATGTCACAGCTCTAATTTAAACAATTGAGAGGGTCAAGGTTTCATAAGACTAACCCTGTGCCAGTAAAATAAACCTCACAAATCAAGAGTTCAAGTCAACACCATAAAGGTTTATTCAAAATTAGGATTTTTATAGAAGCCCAAAAAATTGTTACTTAGATAATGGGGAACCAGCAATCATAATAAGTAAAAATCAATTAATGTGAGAGAATTAACATAAAGTCAATGTGCAACGCACGTAGCAACCAGAACCAAAGTATAGTGCAGCAATGGGACCGACAAAGAGTCTGATTAATTCGAAGAAAATCTGGCACATACCCCAAAAACAGCATCTTTTATATGGTTTAGTTACTTATAATGGTCTCTCAAGTTTGAATTAGCATTGTTACAAGAAACAAAGCAATGAACATGAGCATGAGATACATTCAATGAGGTTCACCTGGAAACACCTACTTTACTGTATATTAATGATTGAGGTGTGCATAGGAACTGAAGCAAATGACATGGCGTTTCTGCAACAATAGAAAGTTCAGCTAATGAATGGTCCCTAGCAAAACTAGCAAAGAATCTAGCAAAGGACCTTGAATGTTACAAAGACAGGAAAATACTGAGAATGGCTTTCTTGATTAAAGGCAAATTAATACAGTTTTGCACAGTAAAAAACACCATGAACACCATGAATGAGGCTTCTATTTTACGAAATTAAAAAGCACACAGAGAAATACATGCATATTGAGAGTGCTTGCTCACATAAAATAAAAGTGCACTTTCTTTCTGCAAATATGAAATGGTGTAAATGCAAGCAGGTTGCTGCCCGGCCATGTTAACTTAAACACATCTGCTAACTGAGACACATCTAAATTAAGCATTATTGACTGAATATAAAAAATGCTTTCACAATTCCTCTTTCTGATGATTTTTTAAATCATCACTAAACTACTCTGCACTACACTACAATAGTTCATTAATCATTTTTGGTTCCTTCAATTTCATGTTCTGCAAGACCTTTAATTTTTCAAACATCTCTGCGTTGAGGTCTTCAACTTTGATTTCTTCCTTCTTCCTCAATCTGGTCAGTTTCTTCTTCTTATTACAGCCATATTTCAAACATCCTTTAAGACTAAAAAAGACTTGCAAAATGTTAAAAATGAGTTCCTGGCTCATTACGCCTAATATCATAATTATTAATGAGGTTAGAAATGTCTTTAGTATATCACCACCAATACTTCCAAACCATTCATCCACCTTACCAAAACCTTCACCAATTTTACTAAACCATCCACCAACAGTTTTACAAACACCAGTTTCTCCCAAAGAATGAACCTCTTTCTCACAAATCTCCAGCAATTCTTAACTTTAATTACAAGGCACAATACATCTTCTTTCGCCAAAAGCATATCTAAGGCTAATTAGTTTTGGATCACCATTGCACAAATGGCAATCATCTCTTCACTAATTTTAGTTAATGCACTTGCAGTATTAGAAGCCAAAGGTTCCACTAAAGTAGACAACACATAATTCAAAGCCAAATTAATAGGAGGAATCAGTATACCAAACCCATCCATAAGCACATGACCAAACCCACCTTTCACTCTTTTGTGACTCACTTCACTCATTTCATCCAATTTATTTACATAATAAATTTTAGGAAAAACTAATGGTAAATAACAAGAACCTAACTAGTTACTTGGAATTTTAAAATAAGCTGTTTTACTAGTGATTTGAAAAATGCCTCTAATTATAGTCTTCACCAAACATAGAGCCAGGCAAAATCTTTCTTTCCATGAAGCCAACTTCTTCCTATAAAAAAATTGGCCCTATTCACAAAGGCAATCTGAGACAAAAGTCTAACTTTACTACTTTTGATATTCACAGAGATCATTTACGAGTCGTATCTTTACATTTGCAGTCGAGCCGGAATCTCAGGCTGAAGTCGTACTCTCCGGCTCAGGCCGGAATCTCTGGCTCGGGCCGGATGAAGTGTAATCAATGGGCCAGAACAAAAAAGAACGTTAGGAACATGAGATAAATGGTAGCGGAGGTCATGAAAATCAGTTTGGGCAGGAAAAAGGGTGTGGGCAGACACTACATCACATCCCAGAAAAGTTTGCTCCTTTGCATCATGGTACATGCAGTCCACATTGCATATGCATAGTCCCATAGGAGGACTGGGGGAAGGAGTTAGTCTTTGGAAACACATGCCAATTGCAGGGAGGTATACCCTATTGCCCAGGTGTGATATGCCTGCATGAAGTAAACCCATATTACAAAGTTTGGCCTGACCCTTATCAGAAGTATAACCTGCTGTTCTGAGATAGCCAGAAGAAGTCACATCAATTATGGGTGGATTTTATGGTTTGATTCCAAGCTAACTGTACCCAGAGATCTTGGGAAAGAGACTGACATCTGGACTAGTGTCAAAGAAGTTATGTTGGGAAGACCACAAGAGAGTTGGGTCAGCTCACTCTCAAAAGAAGGATAAGGAGAACAGGGAACACGAAAAGGAGTTGTCTAAAGGCCCCCAAAAGAATCCCTGTGATGGTAGCCCCATCCTCTTCTGAATCTAGAAAGGGGGGTTTTAGTAGGAAGAAACCCATGTGGCCTTACCAGACCAGTTGCTATGACTGTTTCCAGTCAGGGCAAAAGAAAGGAGATGCTATCTGCTCCATAAATAAAAAGCCTCCGCCCCCACCAGGGATAGCCAGTGTAGTAGTGGGGTGGAGGTTGCCCCAGGTAGCTTAGTGGGGGCTCCAGGGGTTGTCCTAGTGTCTCTGGGTGACAGAGAGATGGTGCCTACAGCTCACATGTCTGACAGCATTAAGAAGTACAGGCAGTGGCTCACCATCAATGGGCACAGGGTGGAGCCTCTGACAAACACAGTTGACAGCATGACTATTGTTAGGTGTCATGTGATGTCTTCCGAGCAGGTTATCCCTGATGTAGTCCACCCAGTTGTGACAACAGGGAACCACGTAAACCACAATTCTGAGGCTTTGGTTACTCTAGAATGTGGGTGGCATCTCTGGTTCCCTGAGGTTAGGTTGCTGTGGGTAAAGCAATGCCTGTGGACTCTCTGAGGGAATGACCTGGAGCACACATATGGAAGTGGAGCTCAGATTTACCTGGAGTTGTTGGGACTGCTTCAGTAGGTGCTCATGACCACACAGTTTATGGCAGCAAGACAAGGATGTCAGAAAGACTTTTAGTCTGAAACCATAAGAGGAGAGGCAGGAGGCATTGGAAACCCTCCCAGGAAGTTCACACAGTCCGTGAGGAGTCTAATCCTGAGGCAGAGGCCCTGGAACTTACAAGGGAAGATATTGCTGCCCTGAGATAGTCTGGTAGGAAACTGCATAAGGACTGCCCCAGGCAGAGTTCGGCAAGGTGCAGGAGTGCCCCACTCTTGAGGGCCTACAGCGGCAGGTCAAGGCCCAGGCCAAAGGTGACATTTCTGTTGATCACCACATTTATTGGGAGAAGGGTCTCCTGTATGTTGAACCTAAGGTCCTTGAGCCTGGTAGTCCCTCAGTGCTATAGGGTATTGCTGCTGGAGTTGGTAGGACATACCCCAGGTAGGACATCTGAAGCAGGCCATAACCTTTCACTGCCTGATCACCCACTTTTATTGACCCCAGATAAGGACAAAATCAGTTGTGTTCTGTAGGTCTAGGCCAGTGGTAAGTTGTGAGCCCCTCCACAACCATTCTCCATGGCGATACCCCTGAGATCAATTAATGCACCCATGGTGGCCAGGGCACTTAAGGGGATCTATGACCATGTGGGTTTCACCAAGGAGGTTGTGCCTGACAGGGGAACCAACTTCATATCTGCATATATTTAGGCCATGTGGGATGAGTGTGGGGTAACATACACATTCTCCACACTATACCATCCCAAATAGGGTTGTTGAAAGATCCTGAAATGTCTCATTTTGGGCCTGTGAGAGCCCCTAAGATATAAGTGGGACATCCTGTTACAATGCCTGCTCTTCGCCTACTGGGAAGGAGTGGGCTTTAGCCCCTTTGAACTTCTGATTGAGCATCCTGTTAAAGGACCTCTCAGTCTTGTGAAGTTAAGGTGGGAGCCAGATCCCAAGAAGCCCCCACAAGATGTTGTAAGCTACATGAAAGTTCACAGAGCTCAGAAGAGGAGCTTCATGAAAGAGGCCATTGCAAATCTAGAGGCCAGCCAGAATATGATAAGAAATTATACGACTTGAAGGACACCCTGATCAGAAGGTGTGGATGATGGTGCCTGTGGAGTCCTGAGCCTTACAGGGCAAGTAGACAGGTATGAGGTCAAAGAAAGAAAAAAGGAGGTCCCCTACCTCATTGACCTCCAGACATCAAACTACCCCAAAGGGTCCTGCATGTCAACAGACAGCAACCCCACTTTAAGAGTGGTCTGACCTAACAATGTTCATGGTGACAGATGATGGTGAGGAAGAAGAGAATGAATGACTCCCAGTCTTAATATCCTTCAGTGAGTAGGATGGGTCAGTGGATGAAGTTGCCCTTTCCCCCACACTGACAGCAGAGCAGCAGAAAGACTGTCACCAGTCTGGGACAGTTCTGTCTTTTCTCCCTTACCCCTGGGCTCACCAACTGATGTAACCATGACATTGATACAGGAGATGACATGCCTGTCAAAGGCAAACATTTGTAGTCTAATAAGGAGAGAAGCAGTATCAAAGATGAGGTTTCTAAGAAAAAGGATCTGGAGGTGAATAAGCCCTCTTGTAGTCCCTGGTCCAGCCCAGTGGTGCTGGTACCCAAAACTGCTGTACTAGGCAGAACCCCAGAACTCAGGTTCTGTGTGGATTACAGGAGCCTCATCAAGACTGATGGTCATCCCATTTAAAGACCAATTCACTGGTGAAAGTGGATTTTTAATAAATATTTCAAAACATGGAATAATAAAATTTGCAGTTGTTTCCTAGCCTGAGTTAATATTATTACATTTAATATTGCATCACAGTGCTTTCCGATGGAACAACCAGCCTTGCTACAGTGAAAACAACTTTGGGGGCTTTTTCACCGTAAGGAAATAGGTAACATTAAGCTTGGGCATGTCCTATTTTTAAATACCATGCACCCTGACTTATTTATAGGCAATAATGACTACTTATGGGTAAATTGAAATTTTAGAATTCGCATTCAAAAGGAATATTTTGACCTATTGAATGGGCTGTTTTGACAGGTCAAATTTGCAGTTTAAAACTGCACAGCTATGCTATAAATGTTAAGCCTGCATACATGCTTACAGCATCACTGCTGTCGTGGCAGAATGGGAGCTGCAGCCCACTAGTGACATTTAACGTACAGGCTCTGGGTACCTTATACCATATATTACAGACTTATTGGTAAGTTAAATATACCAATCAGGGGTATTTCTACAGTCAGCAAAAGCAGTCAAGGCAAAAATCTGAGCGCACGTCATGAAGATGATGGTCATTTCCAACAAACCATGTGTGGTATTAGTTCTGTGTTTTTTTTTGTGGTACCTCTCATCCTGAGTAGAACTAGAGGAAGAGCATTTGGCCATTTCAACTAGGTTGAAGTGCACACTTTAGTCAATTTTGCTTTCAGAGTAATGTTCTCTCTTTCCACTACACCTAAGGGTTTTGAATGGTAACTTCAATAGAATTTTTGGTCTATTTCAGTGCCATGCATAGGACCCCCATAATGTTTTTGACATTAGTTCCCATATCTCAGTGGTTCCCAAATTGTGGGTCGCAAGCCGATTTTTGGTGTGTCTCGAAAATCCAAGCTATAAATAAAGATGTCTTTAAATGCTGTATTTATCTTGTCACATTTGCTGCACTTGAAAGATAATGGTCAAATGTCAGGCTATGCCTTCTGACAAATTGCTGCCTATTTTTTAACATGAGGATTAGTGTTTACAAACACCTCCCTCTTTGCCGTCAGAGAAAGAAAAGTAAAGTGAATTATGTGACAATCCTACTGGGGTACAGTAAGTGTGAAAGGAAAGGAAAGGCTGTGTAATAAAAAAAATTGCATCACACACCCAAATATAAATACCTGTTAACGAACTGTACACATTCAGCAGTTAGGAAAGCAAAAATGAAGCACAAATTATTGTAATTCTGAAATGTGATAGAAACAACGATTTTAAAAGTATCAAAACAAATCAAGACACTTTACTTGTTGATGCACAAATGATAAAAATTCACTGAAACTCAATTTCCATACTTTATCATTTGTGCAAAATATATTTTTATCAGTAAAGCTGTATGTCTGTGTAAATGTCGTTACCATTTCAATGGAAAATGTGCTGTCTGTAATTGACAGTGTGCCACCACGCAATGCTTTAGTTAGATTGAAAACATTGCCTGCCTCATGTCCATTAAAGCTAGGTGGGTTGTAAAGGTTTGTCATTCTAAAAATTGGGTTGTGGTTTTAAAATGTTTTGGAAGCACTGCCTTATCTGATTCTAAAGTTGGCAGGCAAATCTAGGGATCAACTCCCTCAGTATTAGCTTGGTTATAGTGTGTGCAGCACAATGCTTAGTCGGGTATGTTTCAGTACATCTACTGAATAAACAAATGACCACTAATATATATATATTTAGGCCATTGCAAAGTGGCATTTTTACAAATCTATCTGTAGCTGTGTGAAAGGAACTTCTGATTTTCCTATGTAAATCATAGTCACATGCATCCTCTTCCACACCTTTACCTGCTGACAGATTACACATCATTGACATAAGTTCTCAGCAGTACCTCTAAAATGAGGATTAAACCAATATTTATTAAATATGGCTAACATTCCATCACGTTACCTATGTGTAGGTTTGTGCATGTATCATGCAGTTTGCAGTACATTGAATCTGGCAACACAAATCTCACATCAGTTGGCCTCCACATATTATGTTTATCTTAAGTGCATCCTGCTTTTTTTCAATATTGCTTTTCATCCCAACACCTCACTTTGCAAGTCTCTGAGTTCATCCAAAATATGGAATGACATTGACAAAAATTATTTACATTTTCATCTTCTGTTTCAGAATTGTCACCCTGTTCTAGGTACTAGAAAGAAGAGCACAGATCTTTTGAAACTTCATCTGCGGAGTTATTTCCCAATAAATCCATGTCATCCCCACTCTTGTGTACAGTACATTTCATAACAGCAATTGTCTTTGGAAATTTAAAATCTTCCAGTAAATCCAAAATTCGTGGGTCATTCTTTATAAAAGTTGCAGCCAATATTGTGAAAACTCACTGGGACCACAATTGGCCAAAATTATGGACTATACCAAAACCATACTGGCTATCTGTGTAGATTGTAGCACTCAATTAATTGGCCACACATTTTGCTCCTGTAATGGCAATCAGTTCTGCTACTTGTGTTTAAGTTACTTTAACAAGTATGATACCTCTGCAACATGTGTCAATGTGGAAACTGCATATACTGCTCGTATGAATGAAGGAATGCTTTAGGAAGCACACATAATCCCATGATGGTCTCTCAGAGAGAAACCAATCACAAATAGCATTAAATCAGCCAACTCGATTGGTCCATCTTAAATGTGTGGTCTTGGCTTGGTGGATCATTCAGTCACATCGATACAATCATGTTCACCATCATCAAATTCATCAACTTCTTTTTCTTCCTTCTTTTCCAAAGGAAAGAATGTGGTAGGATTCAGGGTACTGCAATGTTTAATCGAAATATTCTCTGCCACCAAAATTATCTGGGCCTAATTAATGAATCTGCTACTTGTGAGGCAGAGTGCATGTATGAGTTAGCAACATCTCAGCTGAATGTAAAACTAACACAGTAAAGCCCAGGGCACCGGATCACCAACATCATTGTGCATCAGCCTATGTAGGGCCTTCACAGTCAAGGACAAGCTTAAACTCCACACACAGACAACAGTAGCCAATCATTCTTAGAAACAGCCTCAATTCTCTCGGTGTATTTGGTGGGTTCATTCTCTAAATTGCAGAAATGCATTCTTTGGACACCCTACTTACTCCTTTTTCAATTTGGCTGCAACAAATAAATGACTTTCTTTTGGCAGTAATACATGTTAATAGGGGACACACTATACCCATTTTCAGTCAAATAATTTAATAAAGAAATTGTATCCAACCTACAGTCTTTTTATGTTTTGGCTGCAATCATCAGATCATCAATATACAGCACTAGTTTTTAGTCAAAAGGCAAATATAGACTTTTCAATCTTTCTGTGAAAATATTGAGGGACGTTCTGGATACCTCTGTTGGATTCTATACCAAACGATGACATTGGCTGGATTCACAAAGGGTCTCCGCACTCATGGCGGAGGCCCGCAGTCATGGGGGAGTATCCGCACTTAGGGCGAAATCTCCACAATAAGAATTCTTAATGCGGAGATTCTGTCCCAAGTGTGGAGACTCCGCCACGTCTGTGGGGCCTCTTCCACGAGTACAGAGGCCCATTGTGAATCAGGCCCATTATCTTTAAATCTGAATGCAAAAAGTTACTGCCTATCTTCATGAAGAAGAATAGACAAAAATGGTTTACACATATCAGTTACTGTGAACCATTCTGCATTGCGGGTATATGAAACAATATTATTGCTAGATTCAGTATCACAGGACAACATGGAATCATTATATCATTCATTTTGCACAAATCCTGTACTATTCTTAATTTTCCACTCAGAATTTTCAATCCCACGATAGTTGAATTACACAGACTGTCGAGCACTTCCTTTAGAATGCCCTGCTCGGTAATTTTATCAGCTATGTCAAACCATGATGCTTAAACTCCATAAAAACACCTGTCCTTGGAATGAACTGAAATCCATGAACATGTATTGATAATCCAAATAATCTCTCATGATAATAAATTAAATCCCTCAGAAAAATCGTTCGGATATCTATTTTTATATAAAATGTCTTAACAGTGTTCATTCCTCATCACAATGGCGATGGCAGAAAAAACCTCCAGAGCGCCAAAAGATGAGGACTTGCAAAAAACCTGTAAGTGATCTATTGACAATGACAAATTGCAAAAGAAATAACAATGAAAGTAAAATAGTAAACAAAATTCCATGCAACAAAATGCAAAATAGATAGCAAACAATCCATATAGCTACTTCCAATTGATCAACAGTCACAATGCTACACATTCTATGTGTCCCAAATGAAGTTTATAGAAAGCATGTGATTTCAAGTCTATCATTGAAAGGCAAAAGGTTGTCATGTGCTAAGCAGTTTTATCCGGTGAATTTCTCGCTGTAATAGCTTAGCTTTCTGTTGATGTCAAGCTCCGCCTTCGGTGTAATGCCCTTCAACGTTTGGAAACGCATCAGGCTGACATCATGTTTAGATTCCTGCCAGTGGATGGCGACATTGGATATTTTCAAATTGTGACAAATGTTACTTTTATGTTCAATTAGCCTAATCTTGATTTTATGAGCAGTTATACCAATATACATTAAGCCACATGGACACACTTTTAAGAGTAAATGCAACTGCAGGGTTAAAAGCTTGATGTGTGTCTCAATGTGAACTTATATCCACGATGCAGGTGAGTAACAGTGTTTCCCAAAGTTACATTGTTGCAATGGGTGCAATTTCGACATCTCAATGTACCCTTTCCTTCTTCAATCTGTGTCATAGTCCTTGAACCCTTCAAAAATGTTTTCAGATTCCTAGAGCGTATATGTACAATTAATGGCTTATCTATAATTCAATTCAATTCAATAATCTTTATTCGGATATAAAATATCCATGAAAGCACAGGTCGAAATACCAGCAACAGTACAGTTTTTGTTAAGAGCACAATAAATACAATAGATAAAAAGGAGATTATCAGGTTAAAAAGACTTCAATTATGAGGGTATGTTAAAAAGAACATTTTATCTATAAATAAGGTTCCAAAACATTTTTCACTTTGTAAAATCTCCCACCTTTTAGAGATTATGCTCTTTATTTGATTTAGTTGGTGGGAAACTTCGAAACAACTGTGAATCTAGTGTATGTTTTATTTTGGTGGTTTTAATAATGACTCTATTTTTAGTTTTCAAATGCATGAAGGAATTCTGTATAACCATCATATAATATCCCTGCCTTATGAATCGTTTAACAAATTCTTTCAGAGAACCTTCAAGAGTTTGTTGTTAATATATTATGCATTTGATTCTCATAAGAATAGAGAAGATCAGAAATATTGAGAAAATAGGTATCGCACCCTTTAAAAATGGTGCTGTTTGTGGTTGTGATATGCAGACCCTCATGAATCTTCACATGTTTACATCCGACGCAGGTAGATGGCTGGTCACATGATGTGTGTTTGTTTTAAGGCAGATCTTAAGAGTTCAAGCAATATGAAACTAATTCAGAAATGATGTAAGTTTACTTTGAGTTTTGAGGCAAGCACTCTTGTTGTTTAAATGGGAGTGATATGTCTTTTATTATTTATTTAAAAATTTTTGTTGCCAGTGTGCATGTATGGGTTCACCTAAATCAGTTTTGGGTGCACTGAATCCATGTGTTTCGCCAGATTGTTTGGTTCACGGTGTAACGGCATCAGAATCTGTTTTGGGTGCAGGTAATTCATGTGTTTCATCAGACAGCTTGTGTCCTCAACATGCTGGGTGTGAGTTATGTTGCATATAGACAGGTGTTCACATTTGGTGTTCCCTGAAGCCGTTGTTCAGTGGTGGTTTCTTTTTAGTCACTTTTATTGTTCATGTGTAAATTTATTGCGTATGATTCTATCTTGTAATTGCTTTCACTTGAAGATGGTTTTTGAATATAAACTTGTTGCCTTTTAGATCCTGTTTTCTGAGTGAACACATGTACATTGTCTACTCGGGGGTGGTGGTTTTACAAGGGGAGGTGTTTACAAGGATTATTCGAAATAACCAAAAGGGAACCCCCCGTCTAACTTTGCTCATTAGTTGTCATACATCTACAGTGTAACAAAAAGGTGCTGAGGGCTCAATTTTGACTCAAATAAATGTTGTCATATGTTTATTTACATCATATCTTATATTACATCCATTTATTATTCATAATATAATCATTTTACCTATGCCATCAGGTACATGACTTGACATACGCCACTAAAAGTTACCAATAGTCTTTAAAAACATTCAAACAGACACATCCACACCATTCATTCTCATACTTACACATTCATCTCACTTGCACCTTCAATACTCACTGATTCCACATCTGAAAACCAAAATAGCAAACAGCGGGATGCAGTTAGAAAGGCCCGTTTAGGCAATTCACTTCACTATTTTCTCCTGTTGAATGGTGGGCACACTATGTACAGACAGTATTTCTATTATTATTTTTCATTGTGGTGATGGATCTATTCACTCTTTTATGGACTTGGTGGACAAGAAAATGGTTTCTATTAAATTGCCCTTTATTTATAGAGCTTTGTTGCAAGTCGTGGCTCAGTAGTGGTATATTGTAGGCTTGCTATGTATTATGGGGCTATCGTGTGTGGCACTCCTGAGGAAGGCTGTACGCCAAAACACGTTGAGGATAACTGGTCAAACTACATCAGAAAACAACAACAATTGATTAGGAATTGCAAAGTGATAATGATATGAAATAGAATGCTATACAGAGTTGAAATGTTATACAGAAGTGAAATGTTATACAGCATTGCTAATACCTTGACCAATGGAGTGTATTAGCAGAGAACGCTAAAGGTTTCGAATGAAGAACAACTGTAACAACATTGTGTAATAGTTAGATCTCAATCAAGCAAGAGCTGTATGCAAGTTTGTCACAAATATTTGGTTTTTCAGGTTTGTGAAATAAGTAGATATTGAAGGAGCAAGTGAGATGAATGTGTAAGTATGAAAATGAATGGTATGAATGTGTCTTTTTGAATGTTTTTAAAGACTAGTGATACCTTTTAGGAGCATATGTCAAGTCATGTACAGGATGGCAAAGATAAAATAATTATACTATGAAAAATAAATGGATGTAATATAAGATATGATCTAAATAAACGTATGAGAAACATTTGAGTTGATATTAAGCCCTCAGCTCCTTTTTGTTAAACTGTAGATGTATGCCAATTAATGAGTAAGGTTTGACAAGGGTTTCCATTTTGGTTATTTGTTCCCTGTACCGTTGACCTCATCCTTTTTCAGGGGGTCACTTTTTCGTACAATAAGTTTACAAGGATTATAGCATTAATCCACAGCTGTTTATGGGATTATATGCTGTCTTGTTAAGGTTCATGAGAAGTTTGTATTTACACTTTGCTATTGAATCTTGGGCACGGTCTTTAACAGTGGGAAGTACATATATCACTTCTTTCAGCAGATATTGAGGTTGTTCTAATTTGATTTCCTTGAATGCTGTTGGAATAATATTCTTTTGTAGCTCCTTTCTCATTGAAAAGGGGCAATTTTTTCCCTGAAATGCATTGTAGTTGAGCATTGAGTTTTCCAAAAATAATAGTATGTTAAATGATCATATGATTTGACTACAACATGAATGAACAATTTTCAATTTCTTTTCTGAATATGCTCAATGAAGCCAACACTTCAGAATGGCAAAAATTTGTACTGAATGAATAAATAAATAAATGTTTGTAATTACAGAAAAAGTCAGTCAAACAAGGATTATTTGAGTTGGATCACTGACAAAATATCGAAGGTCAAAAATCGACCTACAAAAATATCGGAGCAACAATATCGATGTCAACAATATCGACATCCTATCTACAACATGGTAAGTACAAAAATATCGGAAAAAAAATATCGATGTCAAAAATATCGTTATTAAAAATATCGTTTTTTTTTTGTTAAACAAAATATGTAAAATAAACTAAATAATACTTATAAATAAAATAAACATAGTTAAAAATATTTTATAATGTTTAAAATTAATAAGTAATATATATAATTTAATAAAACATTAATTAAACATATACATATAATATATAATATGCCATGAATTCTGTATAACCTGACTTCTTTTTCAGTACATTGATTAACTTATGTTCTGTATGCATATGACTGAATATATTTTATTTGAGCATGTCATTTGTAACCTACTACATTGAAAACCCACGCGGGATTGTGTCAAGTGGACTTTGTTAATAATTGAAACAATTTTAGTTTCTTGATTACACATATACCCTGTGTGTGAATATCCATTTTACACATTGGACCATACTGTTCCGTCCAATTTTGCCAACTAGTATTCATTCATAGTCTCATTCTTTTAACCCAGCACTCCCCTCCCTTTCACATTACACATTATTAGCACCCAAGTATGAGTAGTACCAGTTGACTTTTTAACATCTTTTTCCCACACCTGGCACCAAGCGGTAAATAAACATACTATGGCTGGCATATATACATATATTTTTTTGTGGCGCTTTTTATTTTTAATTTATATTAAATATACCACAAACGGCACAACTCACTGAGGTAGAACATATCACCTGGCATTAGATATACTCCAATACATGAGTGTACACTTGGCAATAGTTAGCCTGCCTAATTATACTCAGCCTCTTTGAGTTAGATCACGCCCGACCATTGTGACACTCCATTCACACACGGGTTACTTACCGTGATCTCCGCATTTGCCTCGTATTTCCACGGTTTTAGGACTCATGATTCCTTATCGCGAATGCAGTGGCGCCACAAAACACATAGTTAGGCAACCTCTGCAACATGCACAGCCGTTCTAACGCTCATACCTTCCCACACACACAAGCGTTACAGATGTCTTCTATCTCCATGTATATATACTGCACTGTGCCTGGTTAACTGCTGACTCACCTCCAGCAGTAAACTATCACTACAGTAAAGCAGTTTACTGTAGTAAAATTGCCAACTCATGTGGTAAAATGTTAAACACTGTAAAAAGACTACTACTCACCACCTATGTATATAAAGCACCCTTTCACATGCAGTGCACTATGTGAACAAGGCCACATGTCTGGCGGCCGAAACGCATCATTTTGGACATTGATACTTAAATAAAGACACTTTGCCATCATCACTGCCTTGGAGTCTGTGCCCTCGTGTTGCGCCGCTGTGGCTGGATACTTTGGGATTCACATGCTGATTTCTATGCAGAGTCAGGCTAACTCTGCCACACAGACCCCCTCTTCTGACATTTCTTTGGGCCAAAAGGAATCCTCAACAGCCACCTTATCATATGAACTCCGGGAGGAGATACACAGGATCACGGCCCCTGATTGCTAGATTTTTGCACGCCAGGAAAACCATTGTGCCTGAGGTTGAAGTTGAGTCGGAGGACCTAGCTGCACATCAAGCTCCGAGTGGTGAGTAAGAGCTGCATGTAGCAACTGATCAGGTTTAAGAGGAGCACTGTTGGCGCCTGCACAAGCACACCGCATTTGCGAATCAGTTTTTGCTTGTTGGCGACCAGGCATATACATTTACAGCTAATCATCATGTCCAACGAAGCGCTGCGTGAAAGGGAAGCAGCGTTAGAAGCATTATTTGACAATTTGCCCACTGTCCACAATCAGCCACGAACGGCTAAAGCGCAATACGACACAGCCAATGAAAATTACAAAAGCAAACTCAAAGTACTGGAAAAGTTGCTACGAACTGAAATCACCAAATGGTGGGAGTCAAAATCACTGCAAAAATACAGAGATGCGGGCCGAGTCCCCCGTGGACTTAGAATAATGTTGGCGCCAAGCTTTGACAACCCTAATCCTGACATGCTCAAAGAATTGGTGGAGAGCAACTAGGAGGCATCTATGAGGTTGGTCAACATCCTGATCAAATACGCCGAAATCGATCGCTCAAAAACACTTACAGAGATTGATCGCATCAACGCTGAGCTCAGCAGCTGTGAACAACAGGAAGCAATAACAAAAGGCAGAGAGGAGATTGCTTCCCGCCTCAAAAAACACGAGGAAACCATTAAAACGCGAAAGATATTTAAATTTGCCCGCGATAAAGCGGACTATGAATGCGGGCAAATATTCACCTTTGCCAAACGCTACGACAACATCAGGAAACAAAGACTTAATAAATTGCCCCAGCAAAATGCGCAAATAACAACTCTTTCTATCGTTGAAGGCACAGACTCCGCATCGATGTCAGATCTGAGCTCAGCATTGGGAAGTGGCTCAGAATCAGATGACAGAGGATTCAGGGGCACCGCGACTGATGGAGCGGGTGCTAGCTTGGCTCAAGAACTTGATTTTTTAGTCCTGGACCGAAGGCAAACACTCAGACCAAGGGCACCAAAGAATCAAAGCGCAGATGCAACCGCAGGAGGCGCGAAAGGAGAAAAATCAGAAAAACCCAAGCAAGGAAACAAGAGGAGAGGAAACTGGAGGCGTTAGGCAGCACATACACCAAGACAATTATCAACCTGAGCAACATCAATCTCACGTAGGCGTAAAAACAACTTCTCTCACTTGGTCTCACTTTTTGTCCGGAAAGTAGCTTTGATTATTGCAGCACCGGCATTGATGTATATAAATTCATAAGAAAACTCAAGCTCATAAAATTCTTCAAACAAAAAAGTAGCGGCAACGTCCAGAATACACCTAGTAATCCGTTACCCTCTGATACAATCCTCACAGTCTCTGACATTCCAATCATACGTACTCTAATTGAGCTAGAGTCCGCTGAAGGAACAACTGCCACGCAACAAAGCTCCAGCGATGTAAGCATCACTGATACCGTGAGAGTACCAAGTCCTTTCAAACCGCACTCTACCTTTACACCAATGATGCCAAGAGATGCGATTGACATTTTCAGCGACGTCATCACTGATGAATTAAAATCCCTGCATCTCAGGAAGAAAGGCAAGCGACACAGAAACACACGCCCAGAGATTAATCAAGGTTATCACAACCTAATGAGAAAACTGCAAAAAGAGAATGAAGTGATCATCAATAAAGCGGACAAGGGGGGTAATATTGTCTTGTGGCCACGACATTTGTACCTCGCAGAAGCTGACAGGCATCTTACAGACCAACAGCGTTACAAAACTTCAAGCCATAAAGAAATAGCCACAAGCAATAAAGATCTAAGAAAGCACCTCAACTCCTACAGAGTGCAAGGGATTATCAGTAAAGATGAATTTTCTTTCCTAAACACAGATTCCCCAGTGCTCCCGATCCTGTAGTTCTTACCCAAAGTACACAAGAACTCAGATCCCATACCTGGGCGTCCCATCATATCGGCCAAAAAGAATATGTGCGAAAACATCTCCAGATATGTTGACTACTTCCTACAAGATATGGTCTCAAGCCTACCAACATACCTTAGAGACACAAGTGACTTTTTATTGAAAATTAAAGATATCCCATGGTGCAATGACTATCTGCTCATGTCGCTCGACATCACCTCGCTTTATACAAGCATCAGACACAGTGATGGTATCGCAGCATGCAAGCACTTTTGGATAAAAAACCGATAAACTGCTATAAACACAATGAATTCTTGCTTTTCCTCATTGAATGGTGTTTGTTCCACAACTACTTCCTATTCAACAAAAAAGTGTACCATCAATTAAGGGGAGTGGCCATGGGAGCATGCTTTTCACCGAGCTACGCTTGTCTACATGTAGGAGCTTGGGAGGAGCAGACTCTGAGGGGACACCTGCACGAAACCTGGAATAACAATGTAATCACCTGGTTACGGTTTATAGATGATGTCTTCGTTATTTGGAAGGGGGATACCATCAGTGCAAAAGCGTTTATTGAAACAATCAATTCAAACACCATTAACCTTGAATTCAATGCCAACATCAGTAAAACATCTATTGAATTCCTTGATGTAGAGTTATTTGTGGGAGGTGGCAAACTGAACTCTAAACTACATAGGAAGCCTACGGCAGGGAACTCAACACTTCATGCCACCAGTTTTCACCCTAAACACCTGATTGCGAGCATCACCTACGGAGAAATGCTACGCCTACGTAGGATCTGTAGCTCACCCACTGATCTAACACATTGTCAGGAAGATGCATTCCAACACTTTAGAGCTAGAGGTTACTCCATAGCCAACATCAGAAAAGCCATGAACAGAGCCAACTTAATTCCTAGGGAAGACCTCCTTATTGTAGGTCGCGAAGTTGACACTAACATCCCCATTCTAGAGCAGAAACAAAGTATCACTACCAGGCTCATCACAACATTCAACACAGAAGCCCGCAACATCAGATCAGTCATTAACAAACACTGGGGCATCATTAGATCAGATCCCATTCTAGGCCCAATAGTAACACACCAGCCTGATATTACTTACAAGCGTGCATTTTCAATGCACGATGCCCTGGTGAGAAATAGTCCAGAGGTCATTTCGAAAGGTAACTGGCTGACAGACACCAAAGGATTTGTTAAATGCAATAGCTGCAGGACTTGCAAATTTGGTAAAAACATTACCCAAGTTGTTTCAGCTTTCAGACAGAATCCCCTGATCATTAAACATCGCCTCACATGTAAGACTGAGTTTGCTATCTATTTGCTTGTCTGTTCATGCAACCTTTGGTACATTGGCAGCACTAAGCTACCAGTACACCAACGCATCCTACAACATCTCAGGGCCATAGTCAATAATGACTCAGCATACCCGGTAGCAAGACATTTCAAGGAAAAGCACAATAACAACCTTAACCATCTACATTACTCAGTGATTGATTGCATACCAGCACTTATGAGGGGTGGTAACCGGGAGAAGCTCCTGCGACAACTAGAGAGCAAATACATCATTGATTTAATACTAAGTACCCCGCAGGACTGAACATCAGTGAGGATATGCACAACTTCCTATAAAATGGAGTCACACATGATGTTTAAATTAAAACATTCCATATCATCTAATAGCATTCAGGCCTATGGTGTCCACTTCAACCAACCAAATTCATGAACCCATTTTAAACATCTCAGTTAAATCGGAACTACATCTGTCTGTAACCTTGGCTCCCTTCTCTGAAACCTTATACTATTTGTGCATTTGTGCCATGAATTCTGTATAACCTGACTTCTTTTTCAGTACACTGATTAACTTATGTTCTGTATGCATATGACTGAATATATTTTATTTGAGCATGTCATTTGTAACCTACTACATTGAAAACCCACGCGGGATTGTGTCAAGTGGACTTTGTTAATAATTGAAACAATTTTAGTTTCTTGATTACACATATACCCTGTGTGTGAATATCCATTTTACACATTGGACCATACTGTTCCGTCCAATTTTGCCAACTAGTATTCACTCATAGTCTCATTCTTTTAACCCAGCACTCCCCTCCCTTTCACATTACACATTATTAGCACCCACGTGTGGGTAGTACCAGTTGACTTTTTAACATCTTTTTCCCACACCTGGCACCAAGCGGTAAATAAACATACTATGGCTGGCATATATACATATATTTTTTGTGGCGCTTTATTTATTATTAAATATACCACAAACGGCACAACTCACTGAGGTAGAACAGATCACCTGGCATTAGATATACTCCAATACATGAGTGTACACTTGGCAATAGTTAGCCTGCCTAATTATACTCAGCCTCTTTGAGTTAGATCACACCCGACCATTGTGACACTCCATTCACACACAGGTTACTTACCGTGATCTCCGCATTTGCCTCGTATTTCCACGGTTTTAAGACTCATGATTCCTTATCGCGAATGCAGTGGCGCCACAAAACACATAGTTAGGCAACCTCTGCAACATGCACAGCCGTTCTAACGCTCATACCTTCCCACACACACAAGCATTACAGATGTCTTCTATCTCCATGTATATATACTGCACTGTGCCTGGTTAACTGCTGACTCACCTCCAGCAGTAAACTATCACTACAGTAAAGCAGTTTACTGTAGTAAAATTGCCAACTCATGTGGTAAAATGTTAAACACTGTAAAAAGACTACTACTCACCACCTATGTATATAAAGCACCCTTTCACATGCAGTGCACTATGTGAACAAGGCCGCATGTCTGGCGGCCGAAACGCGTCATTTTGGACATTGATACTTAAATAAAGACACTTTGCCATCATCACTGCCTTGGAGTCTGTGCCCTCGTGTTGCGCCGCTGTGGCTGGCTACTTTGGGATTCACATGCTGATAATATATAATATATATACTTACTTAATAATCAGTTTTAATAATTATTTTAATAAATTATAAATTATTAAAAAATATTATAAATTACAAATACATCTATACACATAAACCAATAACATAAATAAAAATTAAATAATTATGTATAACAAATTAAAAATTAATAAATTTACTTTTAATATTTTTAAAATTAATTATATACTACATTAACTAAAATAATACAAAAAATATTAAATAGCGGAGGGAATAAAACTACTATTGCAACTCCCAAAAAACATCAGTAAGAAAAATGTTGGATAGCGTAGAGCTTAAAATTACTATTCCCACTCCAGAGAGTGCAACAGTAGGGAAAGCGTTGGATAGCGGGAGGGTAAAAATTAATATTCCCACTCCAGTGAGTGCAACAGTAGGGAAAGCGTTGGATAGCGTAAGGGTAAAAATTACTATTCCCACTCCAGTGAGTGCAACAGTAGGGAAAGTGTTGGATAGCGTAGGGGTAAAAATTACTATTCCAACTCCAGAGAGTGCAACAGTAGGGAAAGTGTTGGATAGCGTAGGGGTAAAAATTACTATTTTCACTCCAGGGAGTGCAACAGTAGAGAAAGCGTTGGATAGCGGGTGGCGTGCTTGAGGACCGCCCTCAAGCACGCCACCCGCAAACACCACCAGCTGATCCGTGCCACCAAGAAGTCGGCACTCAAAGAACGACTGGACAACAACGCCCATGACAGCAAGGAACTTTTCAGCATCGTCAAAGAGTTCTCCAACCCCAGCGCCGGAAACAACGACATCACCCCCTCGCAAGACCTCTGCAACTCACTCTCCGCGTTCTTCCACCGCAAGATCACCGACATACACAACAGCTTCAACGCACAAACAACGCACCCTACCGCCGAACCAATGCCCGCCACCACCACCCTCTGCAACTGGACCCCGATCAACACCGAAGACACCACCCGCACGATGAACTCCATCCACTCCGGATCACCAACCGACCCCTGCCCACACCACGTCTTCAACAAAGCCGACGCCACCATCGCACCCCATCTCCGGGACATCATCAACTCCTCCTTCCGCACCGCCACCTTCCCGGAGAGCTGGAAGCACGCCGAGCTTACCGCCCTCCTGAAGAAACCAACGGCGGACCCCACCGACCTCAAGAACTACCGCCCCATCTCGCTCCTTCCGTTTCCGGCCAAAGTCATCGAGAAGACCGTCAACAGACAGCTTGCCGCCTTCCTCGAGACGAATGGATCCCTCGACCCCTCGCAGTCCGGGTTTCGGGCCAACCACAGCACCGAGACCGCCCTTATCGCAGCCACCGACGACATCAGAACCCTAACCGACAACGGGGAAACAGCTGCCCTCATCCTCCTGGACCTCTCCGCGGCGTTCGACACCGTCTGCCACCGCACCCTAGTGAAGCGCCTCAGCAACATCGGAATCCGAGAGAAAGCACTGGAATGGATCATCTCGTTCCTCGCCGGAAGAACCCAGAGAGTCCGCCTCTCCCCGTTCAGATCCGAAGCCACCGAAGTCATCTGCGGCGTTCCACAAGGATCCTCACTCAGCCCGACCCTCTTCATCGTCTACATGAGCCCCCTCGCAGCCATCGCACGCCGACACAACCTCAACATCATCTCCTACGCCGACGACACCCAGCTGATCCTCTCCCTCACCAACGACCCCACTACCGCCAGAGCCAACCTGCACGACGGGATGAGAGACGTCGCCGACTGGATGAGGAACAGCCGCCTTAAACTGAACTCAGACAAGACGGAAGTCCTCATCCTGGGCTCATCACCCTCCGCCTGGGACGACTCCTGGTGGCCCCCGGCCCTGGGCACCGCACCCAAGCCAACGGACCACGCACGCAACCTGGGCTTCATCCTGGACTCCTCCCTATCAATGACCAAACAAGTCAACGCCGTCTCATCTTCATGCTTCAACACCCTGCGCATGCTCCGCAAGATCTTCAGATGGATCCCCACTGAAACCAGGAAGACCGTCACCCAGGCACTCGTCACCAGCCGACTGGACTATGGGAACACCCTCTACGCCGGAACCACAGCCAAACTTCAAAAGAGACTCCAGCGCATCCAGAACGCCTCCGCACGACTCATCCTGGACATCCCCCGACACAGCCACATCACCGTACACCTGAAAGACCTGCACTGGCTCCCCGTCAGCAAGAGAATCACGTTCAGACTCCTCACCCACGCACACAAGGCCCTCCACGACCTGGGCCCAAAGTACCTCAACGACCGCATGTCCTTCTACACGCCCACACGCCAGCTACGATCAACCAGCCACGCCCTCGCCACCGTACCACGCATCCGCAGAACCACCGCCGGAGGAAGATCCTTCTCCTACCTGGCGGCCAAGACCTGGAACTCCCTCCCCACTCACCTTCGGCGAACCCAGGACCATCTCGCCTTCAGGAAGCAGCTCAAGACCTGGCTGTTCGAGCAGTAACTTACCCCCTCCCCCAGCGCCTTGAGACCCTCCCGGGTGAGTAGCGCGCTCTATAAATGCCGTGATTGATTGATTGATTGATTGGATAGCGTGAGGGTAAAAATTACTATTCCCACTCCAGTGAGTGCAACAGTAGGGAAAGTGTTGGATAGCGTAGGGGTAAAAATTACTATTCCAACTCCAGAGAGTGCAACAGTAGGGAAAGTGTTGGATAGCGTAGAAGTTAAAAATAACATGCTTATAAATAAAATAATTTTTTTAAATAATTAATGAATTATTAAATAACTCGAAACTATTTACAAATACCAATAAATAATAATTAAAAACATAATTACCAATGGAAAATGTATTAACAATAAATTAATAATAAATACCAATAAATAATAATTAATAAATATGAATGACCAAATAATAAATATTGAACAATAAAATATTTTTAATTAAAAAAACATATTAATTATTAAAACGTAATTACCAATTAACTAATATTGAACAATTAAATGCTTCTTATGCCAATAATAATAATTATTAAACATTAATTATCAATTAATAATTACTTATTAATATATTTATTAAATTTATCAATAAATAATATTTAATAATATTTAATTACCAATTAATGATAAAACAGCAATAAATTAATTTTTAGAACCAAAAATTCTAATTAAAAAAAATTAACAATTAATAATTAATGTCCAATAAATTAATTATCAATACCCAACAATAAATTTAATAATTACTTAATTAGATTTCAATTACTTCCAACACTATTCCCCTATAAACGCACAACACACTCCAATAATAAAATAATACACTTAACATAATCAATTAATCAATTAATAAAACTTAATAACCAATTAATAAAAATTAATTACCAATTATTAATTAATTAACAATAATATAATTATCAATACCAATTAATTAAAATAAATTATAACTTAATTACAATTAAATTACTTCCCACCTTATTCCCCTATAAACCCACAACCCGTTACAGAACTTAAACGCAAAAAATAATTCCTAAAAATTAATAATTAATTTAGTATACTTAAATTACTTCCCACCCTATTCCCTATAAACCCACAACCCGCTACGGTACTAAAAAAAAAAAAATAACTTAAAAAAAACATTATTAACATATAAAAATTGTATACATATATTTTTAGACAAGTAGAACACTTAACAAAAACATAACAAAATACATAACAATAATACAAATATCGATATTAGTAACATCGATATTAGTAACATCGATATATTTGATTTCGATATTACTAACTTCGATATTACTTACATCGATATAAAAAAATCGATATTACTTACCTTAGGGTCGATATTCTTAACATCGATATTCTTAACATCGATATTCTGTCCCTTCGATATTGTCACCTCGATATTAGTGTATATCGATATTTAATTTTCGATATTTTGACTGCTCACCATTTGGGTTGGGACTGTCCCTTAGTCGTGCGCACAGCAAGTCTGTATACCAAGCTGTTATACAACTTTTTTCACAGTTGTTTACTGGAGTGTTCTTGAGCAGAGAGCACATTTCTGTAGCACCTGGATTTTTCTTGTAGTATTGGATTTTAAGTTTCTCAAGAAGAAAGCACATTATGGATATGCAGCTTGTATGAGTGCAAATAAGGAACTTATGGGTTGAAATTTTATTTACGCCAGAGTAATTGGAGTAATTTTGTGTTATTGTTGTGACATTAAAGTACAGAAAATTATGCGATTACGTCTGCTCACCTCCTACCCAAGAGCACAGGAACAGAGTGTGAGTGGCTGCTTTTCCTGTTCTGTTCAATTGAGCACTATTTTCTTAGCGCAAAATGCAACCTTGGGTGCATTTTGCACTAAGAAAATAGAGCAAAATTCAGGGATACACTCTTTGCATAATTCCATATAATCTCAGGTCATTTTGATGTAATTTCATGTAATAATGCTACAGCCAATTAGGTGAGTTACACTCAGCCCTAAATGTCAGTCGGAGATGGCTTATTGCTCAGACCAACTCTCTGTAGTTCTTCCTCACGCTACTGACCTATAGTCTTACTCTCAGTCCACATAGCCTTAGGTACTACAGTTGAAAACAACACATCTAGAACTTCCCAAAACACTTTTGAAATAGTCACAGTCTTTTCCATTTCTGTATACCTCTTTTCAGGTTCCTGTCTGAACTTTGTGAAATTCTTTGCAAAAGTCCACAGGTCACTCCATGACCAAGGCGCATGCACATTTGCTTTTCCAGGCACTTCTCTTAATGAAAACTCCTTTTCAACAGTAACTTCAAATTCAGAATCACTAATACTCATAACAAATTTCTGTTTACTCCTTTACAACTTTTCAGATTTGTCAGGCTCTTCTATCCATTCATCTCTATATCTCTTCACATTCTTTCATTATCTAATTATATTTGGTTACTCTCTAAGATTCTCTCATAATTCAGCTTTTGTCAGTTTCAATCCAAAATTCTCATGAATTTATTTTTTATATTTTTCAGCCAATTTTCCAATCCTTTTGGATGAGCGGGGTTCCTGCTTTTGCACCCAAAATGCCATTTCATTTTTACTATATGTTTAATTTTTATCGTTAAAAAATTCCTGTTTAAGCCATTATTTCCATATCCTCATTAAGTTTGAAAATATTAATCTCCACCACTTTCATCTCTCCTTGTGAATATGAATTACAGGCTTGTTCATCTCTGCTTACACTCAGATCTCCTGCTCCTACCTCTCGTCCTTGTGTGTGATCCTTATTACAGAGGGTGATCTTGCATCAATCAACATACAATCTTTGAGTTTGTCCTCTCTCTCAGAATCATTCTCTTTCATTATTTTTCCCATCTTTATTTTTGTCATCTTTAGTTTTCTTTTTGTCTGAACCTTCAGCAATTGCAGGAAACACACCCACAGTCTTCAGCCCTTTCTCGCTCCACACCTTCTTCAATAGACGCAACCTCACATCCAACTATGGTTAACAGCTTTTCCAAATTGACTCTTCTACATTTTATTATGTGCTTTTAATTCTCCACCAGGGTCAGACTGAGAACACAAACCAGCCCTGGCAAATTATGTCAGACCAGCCTCCCTATGTTGCATACCGGGGGATCAGAGTGAGCGAGCCTGCCCACTGTAAGGGGGGCTTCCCAGTTCTCCCCAAGAAAATATGGATACAAATGGCAAAAATGGTGTATTCTGCATTACAGTTTTCACTATACATTCAACTGTATTAGCTTTTAAAGCATAGCAAATAATGACCTTAGAGTGCACCATGATAGGACCATCTTTGTTGGGGCCCTTCAATGAGTCCCTTACTGCCTCCCTCCAACTTTGCCACTTATATCTCCATAGCCTCTCGCTCACATGTATTTCATTTGTTTTATAGCACCTCTCTTACTAGTGTAGCGTGTCAGAGCACTTTACATCACACTCACATAGAGAAAATGTTACATGAGACAAAGGGGACTACGAGGTGTAGGCATTCTTAGGAGTGCTTGATCTGGGGAAGCACAAACTGAGGATTCAGAACATAGCACAGTGGTTAGGGTTGGCTTTATGAATAAGAACGTATTTCTACTCAAACAAACCCTTTTGAAGCAACATTAGGATAATGAAAGACTGAAAAAACATAAGTTTCTAAACTGTACCATAGAATTTACATGCAGCTCTTTGATGGCAGTTCACAGCTCACTGAGGTAGATTACGATTGCAACTTATGAACTGCACGATAACAAAAGGATCTCTGTGACAAAAGCAGTAACCCACAGAGCTATCCACATAACACACAAATCTTTGAGCTGTGGGATACACTTGTTTTGCAGCAGGCATGTTAAGCTGAGTCAACACTGCCACTAGACAAAACTCTGATCCCTCACCAGCAAGAATATTAATCACCAAAGATATCTTGACACTTTTATTGATGCTGAAAATTGTTTGATATACAAGCAACTCTGTGCTTTAAAAACCATAACATATTTCAAACACAGGGAGGCTGGAAACAAAAGTGAATGCTGAGTGGGTTATGCTGGTCTCCTGATTTTGTTACTGGGGCTAATGTTGCAGCACTGCTTCAAAACCAGCCCCTAATAACAAAACCGGCCCTCCACCTTTCCTGCCTCCTGAGTAGACGCTTGATGCCTAGTACGGCCAGTCTGTTCTCCACACAACCCCACTCATTTAATGCTTTGAACTGTGCAGGTATTGGCTGCAGCTTCATCTCAAACATGACGCAGCTTAAATTCTTTGGGGCAGATTTACAAGCCCCTTGCGCCACTTTTGCGTCACTTTTCTCATGTTAAAAGTGACGCAAAAGTGGCGCAAGGGGCTTGTAAATCTGCCCCTTAATCTTTTTCACATCAAATGTGCCATTCACAAGAAATTGCAACTTTTTATCATTCACAGTAATTGTATGCCATTCATTAAGCCACAAACACTTATTCACGCCTTGATCCTCCAGCATTTCAGCCAGTGCTTCCAAACGTTTTTACAAACATTAACCCACTTTTTCCTACCACAAATGTTCGTGACCCACCTGGCTTTAACGGACATGAGGTTGACATTTTAAATGTAATAAAGCATCATGTGGTAACACATTGTTTTTTGCAGACAGAAATTTTCCATTGAAATGGTCACTAAATTGTACAGATATACAGTTTTAAACATAAAACTATAATGCACACAATTAATAATGTGTGGAAATCATGTTTTATCAATTGTGCATCTTCATTTGTTTTTATCCTACTAAAATCTTTGTTTCCATCTCACTTCAGAATTTTTTTTAAACTGTGCTTTATTTTGTTTTCTTTAGCAATGAATGTGGACAGTGCATTTAAAGGTATTTACGTTTTGTTCTGTGTTAGGAAAAAATTACATTCTCCAGCTTTCTTTTAACACTTCATGTAACCCAGTAGGATTATCACATAATTCATTTTCATTTTCTTTATTTAACTGCAAAGCGAGAGGAGTTGTAAACACCAGTCTCGGTGTTAATGCAGCAGAAGGAATAGCTTGACATTTAACCTCTGTCTTTGAAGCACAGCAAATGTGACACAATAGGTACAAAACTTAAAGGCATCTTTATTTATTGCAAAAGACTGGTGACCCACCAAAATTCTGTTAGAGACCATTAAATGAAACATCTACAATACAAACATTCAAGTCAAAACTATAAAGATTTATTCAAAATTAGCATCATTACTGAAGGCAAAAAAAGTCCAGTTAAATCATGGGGAATCAGCAAAATCGAAATAAGTCAAAATAAAATAATGCAAAATGCAAAATGATTAACATGATGTGCTGTGTAAGGCAAGTAGCAGCCAGAACCAAAGTATAGCTCAACAAGAGGTCCGACATAGAGTCTGCCTCAATAAAAAGCCCAAGAAAGTCTGTCACATCTCCTAAAAACAGTATCTTTCATAGGGTTTTAGATACAGAAGCCATATACATTTAGTTACCTCTAATTGTCTGACAGGGTTGGGCTAGCAATGTTACAAGACACAGACCAATGAACATTCATGTACATTAGATACATTCAACATGCTACATCTGAAAACATCTACTTTACTGCATATTAATGAATGAGGTGTGCATAGGAAATTAAGGAAATAACGTGACATTTGTGCAATTAAGAAAAACACATAGTTTAGTTAATTAACGGTCACTAGCAAAGACTTCGGCAAAGGACCCTTGAATGTTTCAAAGGAACATCCTGAGCCTCACTACCTCTAGAAAGGCACATTAATACAATTATTTTGCACCCTAACCTACACCAGGAATGAGGCTTCTATTTTTCTGATTTTTTGGATATGGAAAAGCACACAGAGAAATACATGCACTTGGAGGAAGCTTGTTCACATGAAGTAAAAGTGCACTTTCTTTTTGCAAATGTGAAATTGATGTTAAAAGCTGGTTATGCCTTGTCATTTTAACTTAAACAAATGTAAATGAAATATTATTTACTATCTATGAATAATGCTCTTAAATAGAGCGGTTCCCCCTCAAGTTAGCAGCAGGTAAACACATTAACAAAATGGTAATAAATACCATTTTATTATAATTAGTTGCAGTCTTGTGCTTTTAGTGTGAGAACAGGGGGCTGGGTTGATTCCTACAATTTCACTAATACTGCAGCCCTGCCAGTGCGCATGTCAGATAGGCCAGCTGTCTACAGTCGGCCAATCTGACATGCACACTTCAGAGCCAGCAATCTTATAACTGTAAAACTGCTGAGGAATTGCAGGCACAGATTCCCAGCCTCAAAATGAGCACGGGGTTAAATGAAAAGAACCCAAAGGTGGACCTTCCAATCTGCACCTCACGCTAGTTTCATATATCAGAGAGTCCTGCGCACAATTACTCCAGCACCTGCCGTTATTCGGTGACCCTGTGTTCCAGATCCTTAGTCAATAAAGAAAATGGAGGTGTGCCAGGTAAGGAAGTCCAGTCAATCTTGTTTTATCAAAACCTTTATTTGCACTTCTTTCATCGCTTTTAATTCCTTATTTACATATACTGTCCAGCCAACGCGTTTCGTTCCATAAACAGTAGGAACTTCATCAGGGCTTAATCATCTTTGTCAGTAAGTAGTGTGTCCACAGAAGACTCAATATCCTTATTCCAGCTCAGTATGCTGGTAGATTAGGGATTTTCCCAAGGCATCACCGTGCCAGTTTCCGGATACCTTGCTACGTATCCTTCTACTTCTTGCTCTGTATCCAATTGTGCACTGGGTTAGCCTTCTCCAACCAATCCTGGAGCTGCAGACTGTATTTGCGTTGTACAAGCAGGGAAGTCCTTCCCTTTCCTTTTGCAATCACCAGGATCCCCCCAGGAACAATTAGGAGGAACTAAGAGCGTGAGCTAGAAAAATGGTGGAATTTGATTTCCAATGTGTCGGATAGTTAAGCGTGAGCAAGCCATGTCTTGCCTGGCTATAGAGAGTATCTATGTTACTGTCTCAAAGTACCCATCCATCGGCTGACCTCGTCGCAAGACAGCTGCTTTGCATTTCCTTCCATCTGGCAGGGCTGCCCGCCGCCGCTTGCTGCTAAGGAGCTGTACTCGAATCAAAATGTGAAGAGTAATTTTGTTAGCAGCCACACGTTGCCGCTATTTCACTTGATACGGGCCAGCAAGTGCAACATATATGGTGAGTTTTTGGGCACTGCACCCCACCATATTTTAATGTTGCCAACCACCACTGCTCTTATAAATTCATAAAATAATCCTCGTCCAGATTTAAAGCATGTAAATAATACTGGTTAATCTTTGTGATACAAATTCCACTTTAATGAAATGCAACTTTTTCATGAAATCTTAAAGCCTAGAACATTTAACTACACATTAGCTTGAAACTGAATGCTGGTTTAATACAGCCTGACATTTCTGAAACATTCAATTTAATCTTCAAATTATGCCTCACTGGCATTCATTTAACAAAAACAGTCAATTGAACGACACAAAAGTGCTCAAAACGGCCTTTATGAATAAAAAAGTATCTAAAAGACGCGAGGCCACTTACTGCCAAAGGTTATGACACCAATTTCAAAATGAAGACAAAGGCTTTTCACATTTCCCCAATATTCTTTCAAAAGTAGGTTCTTCAATTCCTTTGAAGCAGGCTATTTTTTCGTATAATAGCAATAGGGATTGTAAAGGGTTCTTTTCATTTTGTATAAAAGCCATAATTTATTGGCCATTTGCAGCCAGAGTCTGAATAAAATGTGCTTGCGAAGTACTAAGAATGCCAGTGTACATTCTACAGTGGCACGCGAAATCATATAGCTGGGAGACATACCTCAAGTTTAGTGCACAGAAGAACTTTTCCTGGAGAAGAGCAATCAGCTCAATCTTTTCTACTGAGAGGGATGGATGACACGCATTGATCAAGTGGTGCTGCGAGCACTTATATTCTGGGGACTGGGCAGTGTTGAAAACTGGCTCAAAATGACACTTGAATCAGCAGGAAACGGCATTTTACACTCTTTAGCTAGCGAAAATGCGACTGCTAAAATAACACTTATACCAATGCAAAATTGATCAATACCCAGTGCATAGAAGGTAGTTGGAACAAGTGTTATTATATCTGACACAAACAATCTGAGAGTGAATATAAAGAAAGAGACAAATGACACAGCTGCCCTTCCCCTGTGGTGACTTTATTGGTGTGAGGTTCTTCGCAAGCTGGTAATATAACTATCATCTCAGTTCAGTGCTTAATTTGTAGAAAAAATAAGTGCCAGGGCTCTCGTCGGGAGGCCACTGCAGCTTATATCACCCATTGTCCCTGCCAGCGCTGCTAATGATAGTAACAACACAACTACTAACCAGAACAATTACACTCGTACAAGGGTGACAATTCGGACTATTTCAAGTCTCCAAAGCTATAGGAATGGCTTTGCAGAAGGTAATAGTAATTTCTAATGTAAATTGAATTAGTAATTACCTGTTGTTGTGGTCATCTCTAAAATAGCCAGACAGCCACACCTTGTGGCAGAGTGCCACAAGTGCAGGTCTTTTACAATAAGGTGCCGGTGCCGAGCACCAGAAACCACCGGCTCAAATTAAGCACTGTCTCAGTTACAAGGCACAGTCAGTGTTCACATGTTTTGTAAGACCTCTTGTTTCACAAGGATGTTAAGTATTTTTGGAACAGCAAGGTTAGGAGACATGCCCTTATGTAACCTCTAATCTGCAGGCTGATCTTTCATCGCCTATGAGTACTTTATCACTCATTAGTATTCGTCTGTTGTTCTCCTTGCTAATGACGGCCTTGTTTGCTCCTTCTGGTTGCAAGTCAGTGCTTCTTTACTTCACTCTAGAAAGCAGTACATCATGGTCAAAAAAATTAGACCTGGGCATAATTTTAGTTACTCTGGAGTAAATAGGGTAATTAGGCGTTGCTCTTGTTACCAATTTTAATGCCGTAACGCCACCTTGTGTGACCGATTCTCCTGTTCAGGGAATATCAGTGAGGGAGAATCACTTTAATAACACAAGATTGTGAACACTCATATCCGTCTCTTAGCGAACGCGTTCAGAACGTTCAGCGTTTTTTTCGAGAGTGTGAGTGGCAATACTTTAGTGGGGCGGTCTCTGGGCAGCATTTCGATTTGATTTCTTAGTTACACGAGCAGCTGGAAAAATAATTCGAAATGCAGTTATGCGCTTATGTTTTGCCCGGAAGGACCGTTTCGTTTGGGTGTATTTCAGGCTGTAATACACTTTTTTTAACAGGGAGGAAGTGCTATGGAGGCTAAGAGGCTACTTACTGTACCTACAGTGGCAACTTCCACTTCCTGTCCTGAATGCTTTGTCCAGCTCTTGGTCACTTTTGAGTGGATTTAGGAGGGAAAGAATAACCACTCCTTCTCTGCAAACCCTGATGTATCCACACCCTTGGAATCTTAACGTTTTGGCAGAAAAGTTCAAATGCAGCACTTTGGAAAAAAATGTTGTCTGAGGGAGGCCATGTATTTTTGGTTTATTTATTTATTTTTTGTATTTTTGTTGGTGTGTGGCCTGGAGTTTCGGCTGCAGTGGGGGCCCATCTTCGATTAACCTTTTTAAGGGTAAATATTGGCACTTTTTTGGTGGTGGGGGCCTAGGGTTAAATATACTTTCCCTCCATTCTCTTGTGTGGATATTTGTAATTTTATAATGCTTTGTTAACCATTTTACTGTGATGTTGTTTTGCTGTTTGGGACCTAGCCTGCCCTGTGCTAGTCCTTGAGTGTATTTTTGATGTATGTTTCACATTGCCACTGCTGCTGTGCTAACTGCTTTCGGAAAACATTTGGGAGTTTTATATGGATGGCTGTTGAGTAAATGCAAAAGCTAGGTTATTTTATTTTTTGTCTGCAACTGCATGTTCCTGATAATATATTTGCAATCCTTTGCCTGCAGTACTGCAAGATGTTTTTTCTGAGTTGGGCTCAAGGCAGAACAGGGCAACGGTCTTCTTTGTTCTCCGGGCCTCTTTCTTTGCTGGATATACGCAGTGGCCTTTTTGTGTAGCTAGTGCGTGTGTGTGTACCATATACTGCCATGTGTTCTTTGATCTTCATGCCATTTGGTGGATGAGCTAGCTTCCACCATTTTGTGCAGCCAGTGTGTGCTTCAATCTCTTTATTCCACTCTTAAAAGCTATTTCCAAGGGCAATAATAGAAAAGGCCTATGCCATTTTTGGTATTTTTTTCTTGTTTCCTGATACATTTATTTGTGCTTCTGGCTGATTGTAGTACGGTGTTGGTGTTTTTTTTAGTATGTATTTTTATTTTTTGCTTGCCTCCTAGAGAGTCCCAATGGTCCTTGGTGGAGCACCAGCAATCATTTAATGTCTTTTTTTAAAGCTTTTGCCTGCCTCCCCTTGCCTCCCACAGAGTTCCAATGGTCCCTGGTGGGGCACAAGCAATTCTTTATGCGTTTTTTTCATTTTTGCCTGCCTCTTCTTGTCTCCCATAGACTTACAATGGTCCCTGGTAACAATTATTTAATGTATTTATTTCCATTTTTACCTGCCTGTCCCCCATAGAGCCCCAATAGTCTTTTGTGGGGCACCAGTAATTATTTTATGTATTTCTTTTGGATTTCTACCTGTCGCCCCCTGCCTACCATACAGTCCCATTGGTCCCTAGTGGGGAACCAACAATTGTTTAATGTTTTTTTTCTTCAATTTTTGCCTGCCTCCCATAGAGTCCCTATGGCCCCTGGTGGGGCACTCAAAATTATTTAATGTATTTCTTTCCATATTTGTCTGTCTCCCCTGCCTCCCATAAAGTCTCTAAGGCCTGGTAGTGCATCAGCAATTATTATAATTTATTTTCTTGCCCCCCCCCTCCCCTGCCTCCCATAGAGGCCCCATGGGCCCTATGGCTTGGTGGGTTACCAGCAATTATTTAATGTAGTTTTTTCTCTACATCTGTAGAGGGTTCCTTCTCACTATGACTCCGGAGAAACACAAACTAACCATTTCAGTGTAATGTTGTTGCCATGTGAAAAATAGTTTATGCATGTTTTTGGGTACACTGTTGTTAAGCATTTGGGATGATGTTGGCTTCACTTTTGCTACATTGGTTAGATTTTTCTGATTGCCCACGTTTCACTGATTTCGTTTTTGGGGCTTCGCTCTCAAGTGCTGCAGAAGATGTCACACACTGTAGTGACGTCTTTGAAGGATTCATCTGACACTGACACCTGAGTACTCAACTGCTAAGTGCTGCTGCTTCTAGCGCCAAGTGCTATCTGCTAGCGCTAAGAAGATGGTCCCAAAGAAGAATGCCCCTACCATGAAAGTGGCCAGTGGAGAGGAGAAGAAGCAGGTTGCCAACACTGGCATCAAACCCTCACCTTTTTTTCCTCTGAGCAGAAACAGGCTGAGACTCCTGTATCAACAGCACCACCACCACCAAAATCTAAAGCCATGTCTCTCAGCGCTGCTGTGACTGAAGTCATCGAGAGCAGTGAATCTGAATTGGAATTGTCTTAACCACAAACCAATCACCCCTGCAAAAAGGACAAAAGGAACCACAGTCAGCAACAGATTTTCAGTATGTAGGAGCACAATAGGAGGTTGAGGTTCTTGCTGAGTAAGATATTGTTGAGAAGACTTCTCTTCCCTCATTAGATTCACCATCTCCAGCAAGGAAAATAAAGAGTACTCCCCCATTTTCTTCAAGTTCCCCTGCTGATGATCTGCACATGGATTGGACCTCCGATGAGTCTGAGAGACAAGGGAAACTGAAGCTTAATAAAAGCCTTGCAAATACAAAAGGTGGTGATGATAACAACAAGCGAGTGTTGAGAGGGCCGCAGAGGTGGTACAGATCATCTCTATTCAACCAGCTCAGAGGCTTCACTGGCTCTCATATTTGCAAGATACCAGAAACTCGCAACTGCCATCACCACCCCAGCCACAGTCACAGCACACCCTACAGAAAGGAAAACAACAAGACAACCACCTAGCTTTACCTCCAGTTCTTCAGGTTTTGAAAAAAAAAGGAACCTCTATTTCCTAGTTTGGGTCTTCTTTACGCTTAGCCCACATGAGAATAATATTACAATATGCTACGTTTGCCACAAGAAAGTCTGTTGTGGTAAACCAGGTGGGCACTATGGTACTGGAGGCTAACTGTCCCATTTGAAAAAACCAACACACAATCATGTGGAAAAAGCATCTTAAAAGCATCTTAAAAGCATAGCTGGTGGTGGGGAGCGAGAGACAGCAGCTGAAGTGATAGTGATAGTGATAGTGAAGTGATAGAAGAAGGTGGTCAGGAGGAAGAAGAAGAGGATGCTAGCAGCATCGCGCAAGGCAGCCCTGTAAGCCTCCCCATAGTGTACAATCCTCACCCACAGCAGCCCCTGCATGGTACAAGGTGTAGCAGAATACAGCAACTCTCACCTCAAAGAACCCAGGCAGCCGACCTGCTGCTGGTACCAGCAAGTCGCTTATGGCAGTAGTAGCACAAGAAAAAAAGCTTAGCATTAAGGCTATGTTTACCAAGAAGTCACCGTACCATTGGAACCACAAAAAATCCAGTTTCTACAATGGGAAGCTGGCTACAATGGTACCTCTTGAACTCCTCCCTTATTCTTTTGTGGAAATAGTGGGCTTTCTAGAATTTCTGGAGGCTCTATGCCCTAAATGGAAGGTTCCCAACCAAAGCTATTTTGCCAGAGTGACTGTGCCAGTGCTGCATCATGATGTGCTGCAGTTGGTTGTCAACGCTATGAAGCAGAGCACTGTTCTGTCCATCCACCTCACGACGGATTTATAGACCAGTTGACAGACAACAGATTTCTTGTGAATCACTGCATACAGGGTCTCTTTCCAGGGAGTTAGGCACAGGCTTGCTGCTGGTCTCAATGTGAATTATGCATTTCAGGGAATTCGGCAGCATGCAGCAGTTGAGATGTTTGCCATGGAGAAACTGTAAACAGCTACCAACATCTTGGAAGAGTTTAATTCCAAGTATACGAATGGCTTAAACCTGGAGGTCTAACAATTGGATTTGTTGCCACTGACAATGGCAGTAATATAGTGAAAGCCATGTCCGACTTTGAATATTTCAGAGTAATGTGTTTAGTGCATTGCATCAATCTAATTGTGCAGGACTTTCTAAAAAAAAGAAGAGGTAGTCAACAACATACTAGCCACATTTCGAACAATATGCACTCATGTCAGCCATTCATTTAAAGCCCAGAAGCAGTTGAGGATCCTTTAGTGTGCTAATTTGCTACCTGTAAAAGCCATCATACAGGAATTGCCGGCACGTTGGATGCAACCTGGGAATGCCTTTTGGAGCAGAACAAATCTATCAATGATTATGTAATTCAAAGGAGAGGGGCTGCAACTGCCAAAGCTATGACAATGCAGGTGGAAAAATGGGGGCTACTGGAGTGCCTTATACAAATGCTACTTCATTTCAAGAATATAACAGGGAAAGTCAGCCAGGAAGGCAGTACCATGAGCCAAGGAATCCTATTGTTGCATTTGCTATAGGAGCAGTTGAAAAAGATGGAGCAAACATTTAAAAGTGTCAATGAAGAACCACCTTTTTTTTTTGGACAGCTTCTTTCTTTGCTTTAGCAATAATCAAAGGCTGCGAAAGGAGATTGTGTCCTCCAAAGACTATGGGCCCGATTCACAGAACTAATCTGAGACAAAATCCTAAACTTACTACTTTTGGTATTCACAGAAGGCATTTAGTAGTAGTAAAGTTAGAATTTTGTCTTAAGTTTGACTTAGGACAGACTTAAGACAGACTTAAGACAAACTTAAGACAGACTTAAGACAGACTTAAGACAGACTTAAGACAGACTTAAGACAGACTTAAGACAGACTTAAGACAGACTTAAGACAGACTTAAGACAGACTTAAGACAGACTTAAGACAGACTTAAGACAGACTTAAGACAGACTTAAGACAGACTTAAGACAAACTTAAGACAAAATCCTAACTTTACTATTACTAAATGCCTTCTGTGAATACCAAAAGTAGTAAGTTTAGGATTTTGTCTCAGATTAGTTCTGTGAATCGGGCCCAATATCTGTGCCGCACTACTGGATCTATGATACAAAAAAAGCGCTGGCCTCTTTCATCCCCATTTACTGAAACAGTTGTCTCAAAGCAGTGCTGTTGGCTTTCATGCTCTACAGCACCGTCACCAGCACCATCAACAGCTCCAAAACCCACTGTAACAATCACTTCAAGTTCACAGCCAACCTTTGCAATGGGTTGGTTTCATTCAGCAGGACTTAAGTCAAGTGCGGAGGCAAAGCCACAGTAAGTGGCAACACCAATGACAAGTCAGAAGATAGTCCAAGACTATCTGGATGACCCAACAGAGGTGTACCTGAATCAAGACTCATTAATCTATTAGCATGACAAAAAGGCACAATGGTCAGAGCTCAGTAGAATTATAATACAGTGTCTTACATGCCTGGTAGCTACTGTTTCTGTGGAGCATGTGTTTTGTATAGCTGGGGCAGTTATCACAATCAGAAGGGCCAATCTCTCATCTCAAAATGTGGAGAGACTGGTGATGATTACATTGAACAAACCTTTCATTCCGAAGAAATATAGTGCTCCTGAAACAACAGAGGATGACATAGGCAATTGGTCCGACATCTCAAGTTTGGTCAGTGATTATCCTCTGGATAACTCCCTGAGCTTGAGAACAAACTCTACTTTGAAGACTAATTAAACAGAAGTTACAAGTAGGAGGACAACAGGAAAAAAATAATAATAAACAAATAGTGTACCGCTTACATACATTGTATATTGTAAATGATAAACTGTAATAGAGAGGTCCAACATGAATGGCACATAAAGTCAAATTAATCAAGGAGGACACAGCAATTAGTTAGCTTGAGCTGGCTGAGTGGTGAGAGCTAAGAAAGACTAATTCCACCTTTGGTTCAATCATTGACTTTGAAATGAGCAATTGGTGACAGTCTGCTGAAACAGAAAGCCTCAATTTCCTAAAAAGAAGTTAAAGGACAAGGTGTCTCCCATGCTTACCCTTTCTTTCATTCTCTTGCTGGACTGTAGGGGAAGATTTTAAAACTCAGACTGGCATATATTGTGTATCGGTTCCTTTGAGAAGGCAGAGACATAGGGACTCCACACACCTTACTTGCACTTATGAATATTACCAAATAAAAGATTTATCATGTTGTGGTAGATGGGAGGGTCTGGTAAGCTACACTTGAAAATTCTTTGGGGGGATCATTCTGCATCATTGCTTGCCTTTCACATAATAGGACATACATTCATTTTCCTTTAGTTACCTAAAGTCCATCATCTCTAGGTTCCTCTGAGACCAGTCAGTTTATTTAAGCTAAACCTACTAATCCCCAAATTCTTTTTATTTTCTTAACAACACTATGGGTTTAGCTCTTTCAGCTGAAATAATAAATCTTAAAGTACCATTGATCAAGATCAACAGAATGTATTTGTATTCTAACAAGCAGCCTCCTACTGAGTGCTGCTGACTCCTATTGAAACTTTAGGGTGTTCATTATGCTTACCTCTGTAAGTAACTCAACGCAATGTTGCTAATTGTTGTTTTATCATGATAGTCTCAGTCTTGGATTTTGCACTCATTCTGTTTTCTTTTACTCTAGTTGGTGGCTGTGATGCACTAGTTCTCCTCACCAGGTTCATATACAATGTCCTGTTGTAATCCCTCTGATATCGTCCCTGTTAGCACCATTAGTCCATTGTCAGTAGCATTAAGAAGGCTGTTTGCAAAACCCTGCATTAAGGAATGGACCGATTATAGGAGAGGTAGTAGATATGGAGATATCTTCTCAGGTAAGAAAAGAAACTCTTGGGAAGGAGGGATTGTTGTTTTTGCTGTATGTTTAACGTTAGATATTTTTGCTAAAAAGTATGAAAATAATTTCATGTTGTGAGGGTAACAACTGCAACACATGCTTCATGTGTGTTAATTAATGAATAAGCTGCTAAATATAAATATATACTGCCATTGATAAATATGGCACATATGGCTGCATAATTTACTTGAGTATAACGTGCAACATTAATGGCGATATCCTGGAAGGGCAGCATATTTTTTTAGCACAGCTAAAGGCACGTTACTGTAATTTCCAATTATTCTTCCTACTCCCTCCGGAGTCCCATCCTGAGTACGACTCCAGACTGAGTTCCAATCCACACTACACCATCCATCCAAAATAATGCTCTCTAAATACTTTTTCCACTCTGCAAACGCGCCTCCTGGCACACTACTAGTAGGGTGATGAAGTCCCATTGACTCTTCGTAGGGTCTTTCCAGCATAATTTTTAATTTACATCTGTTCCCCAGGGAGGTAGGGGTCACTGGGGCTTTGAATAGCCCATGGAGGGGGGCTGCGTGCGTCCTTCATATATTTCCACAATGCCCCCAGAACCTGGCTCACCCAGGTTGCGATTTCAAATGAAGTGCAGGAGCCTGTGCTTTGTTTTTTCCCCAGAAATTTTGGAGGGAGTCTCAGATCCAGCGCGACTCCCACCAAAATGTAAAAAAACAATATTTTTGGGCCTTGGGAGGTCCCTGTGGGAACCCCCCAAGAGGCCTCGGGGGTCACGGTGTTTCTACCCTGCCTCCTTTCCTTTTTTTCTTTCTTTTTCTGTGACTCGTTTTTACCAGATGGCTGCCAATCAGATCTCAGCTAGGCCTGGGCGGTGAACTCTGCTCCCTTTGCGGAGTTTGCAGAGTTTTTCCCATTCTGCAAACACACCTCCTGGTGCACTCTTGGTTGGGAGATGAGGTCCCCTTTGCTGCTGGGGGTCCTTAGGGCCAACTAGCCTACCTGTTACCTCCAGTAGGCCCCACACATTGGGATTGCTGAGAGGTGGTCACAGGCCATGCCCCCTTTCTCCACCACTCTGCAAACACGCCTCCTGGTGCGCTCTTGGTTGTTGGATGAAGTCCCCTTGGCTCTTGAGGGTCTTTGGGGGCCAACTAGCCCTCCTGTTACCCCCAATAAGTCCCACACAGCTGGATTTCTGAGAGGTGGTCAGAGACCACACCCCCTTTCTCCACCACTCTGCAAACGCACCTCCTCGTGCACTGCTGCTTGGGGGATGAAGTCCACTTTAGTCCTGAGGCCTTCAGGAGGCAAGGGGACCTCATCCCCACACCAGCAGTGCACCAAGAGGCGCGTTTGCAGAGTGATGGAGAAAGGGGCGTGGCCTGCGACCACCTCTCAGCAATCCCACTGTGTTGAGGTTACTGGATGTAACAGGTGGGCTAGTTTGCCCCTAAGAACCTTCAGCAGTTCAAGGGGACTTCACCCCAACCAAGAGCACACCAGGAGGCGCATTTGCACAGTAGTGGAGAAAGGGGGCGGGGACTCCGGTGAGTTGCCAGCTTCTCATTTTTTTTATTTGAGGAAGGGGGGGGCTGTGTGGCCCCCCTTCCCTTGACACTTTTGGGGGTGGGGGCATTTGCATGCCCATTTTGGGCAGCCCCCACTGCTACATCTAAAAAAAAAAATCCTGGTGTCTAGTGGACTTTCTGCTCCCCAGGGAGGCAGATGAGGGGCTATTGCCCCCATCTGCCTCCTGGGGGGCAGAAACACTGGAATTTTTTCGGGGGTGGGGGCACTGGCACGCCCATTTTGGGCAGCCCTCACCCCTTTATACATTAAAAAAAAATCTCTGGGGCCTAGTGTGCTTTCTGCCCCCCGAAGGGGCAGTTCGGGGGCTATTATACCCATCTGTCTCCAAGGAGGGGGGCAGAAAGACTGTGGAATTTTGGGGGGGTGGGTGCATTGGCTTGCCCATTTTGGGCAGCCCCCAACCCTAAATTTGCTCTAAAAATAAATCCATGGTGCCTAGTGTACTTTCTGCCACCTGAGGGGCAGATTGGGAGATATTGCCCATATCTGCCATGCAGGGGGGGCGAAAGACTGAAGATGCCTCCAAAAAATTGGGGGGAGCAAAGGCCCTTACACAAGGGGCTGTTCCCCCCTCCCTGGTGTCCAGTGGGTTGATCCATGCTTGGGGATCGCCCTCCTGCGGTGATACCCAAGCAGGGATCCACTAGGGAGGGGTATCATTGGAATGGGGAGATTCACCCCTTTCCAACGATACCTCTCCCATCTGCCTACGTGCTCAGGGGGCTGAGATAGCACCCTTAGCACAGAGGCAGTGAAACTGAAATGAGCCTCGAGGTTCATTTCAGTTTTGGTTTAAGTGAAATGATATCTGCGCGCTGATCGTCATTTCACTGAAACAATCCAAACAACCTTGAGAGCTGCGGAGGCCCTTCTTCAGCTCCCGTGGCTGTTTAGGACTGAAAGAAATCGATGCATACGAGCACTGTGGCGTCGGACAGCTCTCGGACGTCTGTCGCTTGGAAGGGGTTGAGCAGAGATCATGTTCTCCGAGCAAGTTTATGCTTTTCTTAAGTAGTAACATTGTATTTCATGAAACAACATTGCCCATGATTATTTATATATAAAACACTATTGTTAAAAATATATTTTACATTATAGCAAGTTGTTTGATATTTTTTACATTTACTACTATAAAAAACATACACATATAAAATATACATTTACGTATACATATATAAATATTTATACATACAAATATACAAAACATAAAAAATATTAAAAATCAAATGCAAAACATTAAATAAATTGCCAAACTAATTAAATATAAAAAAATACATATACTAAACACAAGTGAGGTGCCATTTTATTGAGAGATGTGTGGGAATAGTAGGTGGTAGGAAATTAGTTGCTTCCTGCAGATTCCCAAACTTTCCATCACAGAAATGTGAGAAAAATGAATTTTTTCAGTCCAAGTATGAGGTTTGCAAGGGCTTCTGGGAAGAAATCCTGGTGAGAATCTTACAAGTCACCCCACACTGGATTTCCACAGGTGTCTAGTTTTACAAAATGTGCAGGTTTGCTAGGTTTCCCTAGGTGCCGGCTGGGCTAGGACTCAAAATCTGAAGCTAGGCACATTGCAAAAAAGGTCAGGTTTCAGTGGAAACATGTGAGGTGTCCACTTTGCGTTTTGGGCCGTTTCCTGTCAGGGTCACTCGGCCTATGCACATAAGTGAGGTACCATTTTTATTGGGAGGCTTGGGGGAATGCTGGGTGGGTAGAAGTTTGTGGCTCCCCACAGATTCTAGAACTTTCTATCACAGAAATGTAAAGAAAATGTTTTTTGACTTATTCTGAGGTTTGAAATGGATTCTGGGTAACAGAACCTGGTGAGAGCCACACATGTCACCCCATCCTGGATTTCCCTGGGTGTCTAGAGTTAAAAAATGTACAGGTTTGCTAGGTTTCCCTAGGTGCCAGCTGAGCAAGGGCCCAAAATCCACAGATAGGCACATTGCAAAAAAGGGTCAGTTTTCAATGAATAAATGTGCTGTCTCCATGCTGCTTTTTGGTGCCTTTCGTGTCGTGGCCACTAGCCCTACCAACACAAGTGAGGCACCATTTATATGAGGAGGCATTGGGGAATGGTAGGTGTGCCGATTCCAGAACTTTCCATCACAGAAATATGAGGCAAATGTGTTTTTTCAGTCCAAATTTGAGATTTGCAAGGGCTTTTGGGTAAAAAATCCTGGTGTGAGTCTCCAAGTCATCCCACCCTGGATTCCCCCAGACGTCTAGTTATAAAAACTATGCAGGTTTGAAGAGTTCCCTAGGTGCTGGCAGAGCTAGGGCCCAAAATCCACAGCTGTGCACATTGCAAAAAAAGTCCGTTTTCAGTGGAAAAATGTTGTGTTTTGGCACCGTTCCTGTCGTGGCCACTAGCCCTACCCACACAAGTGAGGAACCATTTTTATCGCAAGACTTGGGGAAATGGTAGGTGGAAGGAAATAAGTTGCTCCTTGCTGATTCCATAACTTTCCATCACAGAAATGTGAGGAAAATGTGTTTTTTTAGTCAGAGTTTGAGGTTTGCAAGGGCTTCTGGGTATATTAGCCTGGTAAGTGCCATGGAAGTCACCCCACCATGGATTCTCTCATGTGTCTATTTTTTAAAAATGTCCAGGTTTGCTAGATTTACCTAGCTGCTGGCTGAGATATGGCCAAAATCCACAGCTAGACACATTGCAAAAAACGGCCATTTTCCAGTGGAAAAATGTGATGTGCTCATGTTGCGTTTTGGCGACTTTCCTGTCGTGGTCAGTAGCCCTACCCACACAATTGAAAAACCATTTTTATTGGGAGACTTGAGGGAATGATAGGTGGAAGGAAATTAGTTGCTCCTTGTAGAATCCAGTACTTTCCATCACAGAAATGTGAGGAAAATGTGTTTTTTCAGTCAAAGTTTGAGGTTTACAAGGGCTTCCGGGCAAGAAAACCTGGTGAGAGCCTCAGAAGTCTCCCCACTCTGGTTTTCCCCATGTGTCTAGTTTTAAAAAATGTGTTGGTTTGCTAGGTTTCCCTAGGTGCCGGTAGAGCTGGGGCCCAAAATCCACATGTAGGCACGATGCAAAAAAAGGTCAGTTTTGAGTGAAAACGTGCTGTGTTCAAGATGAGTTTTAGAGCCTTTCCTGTTGCAGCCACTAGCCCTACCATCAGAAGTGAAGTATAATTTTTATCGAGAGACTTACAGGAATGGTAGGTGGTAAGAAATGATTTGCTCCATGCAAATTCCCGAACTTTCCATCACAGAAATGTGAGGAAAGTGTGTTTTTTTGTCAAAGTTTCAGGTTTCCAAGGGCTTCTGGGTAAGAAAACCTGGTGAGAGCAATACAGGTTACCCCACCCTGGATTCCCCCAGGTGTCTAATTTAAAAAAATATCCAGGTCTGCTATGTTTCCCTAGGTGCTGGCTTAACTTGGGCCCAAAACCTACATCTAGACACATTGCAAAAAAGGGTCAGTTTTTAAAGAAAAAATGTGATGTGTCCATGTTGCATTTTGGTGCCTTTCTTGTCATGGCCACTATCCCTACCCACACACGTGAGGTACCATTTTTATCGGGAGACTTGGGGGAATGTTACGTGGTAGGTGCTCCCTGCAGATTCCAGTACTTTCCATCACAAAAATGTGAGGAAAATGTGTTTTTTTCAGTCAATGTTTGAGGTTTCCAAGGGTAGGTGGTAGGAAAACCTGGTGGGAGCCACACAAGTCACCCCACGCTGGAATTCCCCAGGTGTCTACTAGTTAAAAATGTGCAGGTTTTCTAGGTTTACCTAGGTGCCGGCTGAGCTAGAGCCCAAAATTTACAGCTAGGCACATGCAAAAAAAGGGTCAGTTTTTAATGAAAAAATATGATGTGTCCATGTTGCATTTTGGCGCTTTTCATGTTGCTGCCACTATCCCTACCCACTCAAGTGAGGTACCATTTTTCTCGGGAGACATATGGGACTAAGTAGGGGGTGGGACATTAGTTGCTCTCTGCAGATTCCATAACTTTTCATCACAAAAATGTGAGGAAAGTGTGTTTTTACCAATTGTATTTCTCTACATTAGTGAGTTCCAAATGTAAGCCAGTGTGTAAGAAACAAGACATTTTAAGAAATGCCCTCCAATTCACGTGCTTGTATGGGTATCCCCAAATTCAGAGATGTGCAAATACCCACTGATTCTAAACTCCATACCTTGTGCCTATTTCGGAAATTCATAGGTTTTCTTGATACCCATTTTCACTCTATATTTTACCATACCATTTGCCCTTTACCTGGTACACAATGAAAAGCCACTGCAAGGTGCTGCTCAGTAATTTCCTCTGGGTACCTCAAGTTGTTGGAAAACCCACAAATCCTATACATCACCACAACCAGAAGTGTCTAGCAGATGTAATGGTATATTGCTTTTGTAAATCGTCCATCGTGTAGAAAAGTTACAAGTGAAAACACTGCCACAAATGGACATTTTTTCCTACAAATATTTTTTTATTTCAACACTTACTTCCTTTGGGAAAACCTTGAAGGATCTACAGAAATCACCACATGCTGAATTCAGAATTTTGTCTAGTTTTATAGAGCTTTCCAGGATCCACCATGCGTTTCACATCCCTTTCCACCATAAACTGGAATGAGGTTGAAATCACAAAAAATAGGAAAAATGGGCTATCTCCTAGTAAAATGCCAAAACTGTGGAAAAGAATTTGGTTTTCTGAATCCAGTCTAACTGTTCCTGGAAGCTGGGAAGATGGTTGTTTTAGCACCACAGGCCTTTCATTGATGTCATTTGCAGGAAAAAAAAAACACCTTCCTCTGCAGCACTTTTCCCCCATTTTTCCCAAACAATCTCAACATTTAGCTACATTTTGGCTAGTTTTTCGGTCCCCTACAATCAGAGTGGTGGAGAAAGGGGGCGTGGCCTCTTACCACCTCTCAGCAATCCCGCTGTGTGGGGCTTACTGGAGGTATATCTCACACAATTTCTGGGTAATTCCACATAATTATGCTATGCAGTATTATGCAAGTTACGCCAACTTCCAGTTAAAATCATAGTCACCTCTTAATGTCAATGAATATAAACCCTCCTGTTAGCACTTTATCCTTGCTGGCCACTATAATGGAGATAGCTGCTGTTTCACGCTCCTAATTGTGTCACTGATCAGCCTATCATGCTTGAGGATGGTCGCAGCCTAATACCCCCTAATTAACCCTGGGCGTAGGACTACGCTACGCTCACGTAGTTTGCGTAACTACGCGCTACGCGAATTGCACGTAGCACAGTGCAAAAATGCGTAGCATTGCGGGAATTTTTTGCTTGCTCGCGGTCCTCAACATCAAGTTGGTGACCGCAAGCGAGCAAAATAACATCCCGGCGAGACTTTTTCCTTGTTCGCGATCAGCAACATCAAGTTGCCGATCGCGAGCATGGAAAATAAACCTCCCGGCGAGATTCTCAACGCAGGGAGATCAGGTTTCTCATTGCGAGTGGTCGCGTATGCTCGCGACCGCTCGCGATGAGAAACTACCAGTCCGCGTTGAGAAGCTGCCGCTCGGTACAAATCTACTCGAGCAGCAGAAAAGCGACCGCTTGCACTGTGCAAGATGCGGTTTGCAACGATTGCACAGTGCGGACAAGCATCCGTCACTGTGCAATCAGTGCGAACAGCATTTTGCACAGTGCACTACGCAGTTCGCGTAGCTACGCGTAGCTTGCGTAGTGCGAAGTGCACTTCGCGTAGCTACGCGTAGCGCTACTACGCGAACTACGCCCAGGGTTACTAATGCCCTGCCAGTGATGGATCTTACTCCTTCCCAAACTACAAACCTGCATCGCAGGTGTTGTAGCGTTTACTGGGCCCAATTTAATCATGAACTAAAATGGCTACCTCTAAGAATATCCTTAAACTCTCGCTACCTATTGCACTTACTTGGTCCTCCGATGGATCTTGTTCTGTGCTGAAAGGGACTGGATTTTCGGGGGATGCACAATTATCCATTGAGTACCAGGAATAAGATAATTGTTAACTTCAAACTCAGTAAATACTCCCAAATAACTACAAGTGACTCAAAACCAAAAGATTTAGCCACAAGGAATGATAAGACAGAATCAACAGAATTATTAAAAATGTCTAAGTTCAGTTATTCATTTATGGGTAAAGAACATTAGCAAATAAATAAGATAGTATACAGCACTAATATTAAATTAGTAGAAGGATTAAATGAAATATAACAAGCCTCCTTGGTATATGAGAGGAGTTGGCCTACCGGCTAGGGCGTCGACCTCGAATCTGGGGAACTGGGTTTGAGTCTCGGCAATGACGCTGAACATCCTGTGATTCTGGGCAAATCACTTAATCTCCCCGTGCCTAACAAAAAAATGAATGTGTCCTCATGTAATACAACTGGTGCTATGTAAAGCACTCTGATACTCGATTCGGGTCAAGTTTGCGCTATATAAAACTTTGTAAAATAAAAAAATAAATAAATAGATGCAGGAAGAATATGAGAGATTGCAAGAAAAATCCGAGCCAGATTTGGACTCATATGGTGTATGTGTCGATAGGAGATAGGAAACCAGGTGAGCCTTATACAGACTCTCAGTAAAGTTCAGCAAAGTTCGAAGTAGCCAGTTCCAGTTCATTAAGACAGCAATCTGTCTCAGTCTGTCCCTGCAGCAGCAAGGTCACAGCAGCATGGCGTAAACTCTTCAGCCGAAAAGGTTCAATCTACGTTAGCACACCGGTCGGCAGCAAATCGTAGCATTATGTCACCAGTTGTTTCTGTCTTCCGTAGTCCGAGGCGAGCCCCTCTCGAGTTTCAAGATTTGAGCTATTATACTCCATAGATTTCTGGGGTTACACCCCCTGGGGTCACCAAAAATGTCAGACTCAGTTCCATTGGTCAGTCAAAAGTGAGATGACGGTGATGTAGCAAGAAAGAAGATACAATCCAGAAAAATCAATTACATAGCTTTCTTGAGTCATGTAGGAATAGGATACATCAAACAATGGGACATTTAGAAAGGAAACTTTAAAGTTTACCGTTCCCACTTTCCCAAGCAGCTGTTCTAGAGTGTAGCAGAATTGTTGCAATCACATTATTCAGTTCAAAGGATGTCAAAGAAACAGTTGTCATTTCAAATACGACTTGCAAGTTTACTGAATATTTACATACACTTCAGAACATTCAGTCTATGACTTCACTAGGAAAAAGAAGAGTACAAATGAGGCCTACATGAAATATGGCTAATGTATGACAAGATTTTGTCTCATATTAATAGGGACAACTAACATATTAACTCCAAAACACATTAATAAACATTTCAATCAGATCAAAATTAATTCATGTAAGTATGGGGTATTCAGAAAATTTGTTGTAAGTGCCAATGTTACACATATAAGAAAAGGCATTTTAATTTTAATCTTATCATTTTGAGTGTTATCCACTAATTTCATATATAAGACGTATATTAAAAGAAGTTTCACGAACACACATTTAAAACATACTCACGTAGCACCGACTTTTCTTTTGTCGTTATAACATGAAATCATAATTTCATATTTTTCACATGAAACATTTTCTACTACACATCCATTTTCTTTAGCCTTATTAATATCACATTTATATTCATAAGAATTATACACATTAGTACTTGTTTAATAATCACATCCATTGAAATTTAGCACATAATGTGTTTCAAATTATTTTTCCCATCTGCATGCTTTTACGACGCAGTATCTGAATTATATTTGTATATCAATTTAAAAAATGTGAAACTCAACACACATTGGTCATCATTTGTGTAAATGTTGTCATAATCATCTCTTTTGTCATTAAATTTGTTAGATGAAATCTCTGCTCTATCATAGGTCAATATGGTTGTTGTAATTTAATTACCTCTCACCAACAATGTTAACTCTCTCACTGATTTTGATCCAAAAACTTTCTCATATTTACATCAAGGCTTGAATCACTGGGAATATATGTGAGAATCCTTGTCAGGTTGAACCACAGAAACTCACAAAATTAACCTGTACTTAACCCTCTGGTGGCTTGGTACAAAAGCATTCAGGCTTAACGTAGAGAGAATGTCTAAAGTATTCATTCAGCACACAAACAGTATTAAAGTGAAAACACAACATAAGAAAAATCCCACATCAATTTAGAAAAATAGAATAGAATTTGCTAAATGATATGAGGCCAAAATGACAAAACTCCAATCAGTAGAACTGGAGATATTTTAAAGGTTTTGATGAAACGTACCACTTAAAAAAAGAAGCATCTATTGCGGTTAGCTGGTCATGGTGAACCAGGTCAAAGTCACAAGTTCAGGCTGACCATGATGGAGCAAAGGCCAGATACAGGAATATGTAAAAAGTACTTTGTGTCCTAGTGTATGAGCAAAGTCCTTGCTTTGGCCTGTGCAGCTCGGGTGTCAAGGAGCCATTGATGAGAGCTGCAGTGCAAGGTACTGCGTCAAGATGCATTGTGCTGAGTCAAGATCGCTGGAGCTGTCGACGGGGCTTGCACTGCGGTGTCCGGTACCGAGTATGCCATGCTGCAAAGACTTTCATTGAGATACGCCAGTGCTGAACTGAGATGCCTTGAGCTGGGCCAGTTGTTGGCATTGAGATGAATCACCCTGGACTGGTGCTTGCAAAGCAGCTGATCAGAAGCTGCAATATGGGACCTGGCATCGAGGTGTACCGAGATGGGCTGTTGTCGGTGTTCGTGTTAAGATGTGTCGTGCTGGGTCAGAGCTGCTAGGCCACTGAACAGGAGTTGCAATGTGCAATCCTGCATTGAAATGTGTTGGGTTGTGTTGATACAGAGGAGACTGGTATGTCCCTGTAGCTTAGTACAGGGGGAAAGCTAACTAGCCCTTGGAGGCACTGTGGTGGCCCTGGGTTCAAGTTGTATATTCAGACCTTCTTCCTCCTGAGTAGGACAGCAGAGCTTTCCCTCGTGCAGCAGGGCAACAGAGCAGCTGGGCAAGCCTTCTTGCAGCAGGCCAGTAAGGCAGCAGGGCAGAAGAACAGTCATTCTCCTAAGTTTTCTACAGGGCCAAAAGTGATCTGTAGAGTTGGGCTTGAGGGTCCCATATTTAGAACTGGTGCCAGGTTGGAAGTGGGAGAAGCTTCTGAAGTTTCCATTTACAGAGGTGTCTAGAATTTCCTGCCTCCCTACTCTAGTCCCAGTGTCTCTGGGGGCACTAAAGGCTAGTGTGAAGTACTTGGTGTGTGAGCTGAGCCAGTACCTTTGAAGTGCAAGTGTGGTAGGTGACAGCTTTGCCTCCCCATAAAGTTAGAGATGGCCCGTCCTGCTAACACAAAGACCTTTCTTCCTGATACTGTCTAGAAGGAAGACACAAAGGCATACTGCCAACTACACCTAGTCATGTGACCAAGGAAAAAGGGTGCAGACACCAAATGGTTAGGACAAGAAAATGCCAAATTTTCTAAAAGGGACATTTTTAGCATAGTGACATAAAATTCAATTTTACCCTTTAAAAGGGTTTCAAATTGCAATTCCTCAGACAACAAACATGACTTACCAACCTGCTGCCTATCAAAAGTTATCACTTATTAAATGTAATAAGGTAACCCAATGTTATCCTATGGAAGAGGTAGGAATGCAATAGTGAAAAATAAATTTGAGAGTTTTTCACTACCAGAACATGCAAAACTTAAAAGTATATATCAGACTTTTTAAATACAAAGCACCCTGCCCTATGGCCTGATTAGGGCTTGCCCTAGGGAGACATATATGTATTACAAAGGATGGATTAGGCCTGGCAAAAGGGTTATTTTTTCCAGGTGAAATGGCAGTTTAAAACTGCGTTCACAGGCTGCAATGGCAGGTTTTAAAAGACTACTTAAGTGGATGGCAGCATCAGTGCTGAAGGCCCACTAGTAGCATTTAATTTACAGGCCCTGGGTACCTGTAGTACCACTTTACTAGGGACTTACAAGTAAATTAAATGTGCCAATTGGCTGTAAAAAGGGTAGGAACCTTAAGACTTCAATGAGGAGCGGAGGAGAACTGGATGTCCAGGAAGACTTGAACCCAACGGAGGAGCAGGTGACTTATACCAACTGAGTTGGCTGCCGCAGTTGAGGGTATGGACAGTGCTGACATAGTGGACCAACAAGATGTGCAGGGTGAGTGATAACATAATGCATGCAATATATATTTTTAAATTTGCAACATGATCAATCAAGCAGGATTTATAGAGTTGGCTGCTTCACCTGTGAGGTTTTCGAGGCGTATACAAATATAGGGGCATAGTTACCAAACTTTCACTCAACACAGGGCAGCAAGCAAAGTTGTTGTGTTGTATTGCATGAAAGGGGGAGAGCAGACATGCCCCATATTTACAAAGGTATGGTGCATTTCTGTTCTCTCCTTGCATTGGTGCACTGTGTGCAGCCTAGTGCCAATGCAGGCACCCTTGCAACATAGTGTGGGGGTGTCTGCATTACAGGCAGGATTGCTGTAGTGCAGGAAGGAACACCTACCTGCACAATATGTGCTGCCTAGTACCAATGCAGGCACCCTTGTGCCATGGTGCAAGGCTGCCTGCATTAGATGAAGGATTGTTATTGTGCAGGCAGAGACACCTTAGTGAATAATTGCTCTTTGGACATGTTTTGCATAAAGTGTACACAGTGCTTAGTAGATACTTTTCATTACTCTATAGTTTATTTGTCATGGGAGTTTCACTGTCTGCAAACAGTCTGGTTCAGAATAAACTCTCTCCATAGAATGAATACTGTACAGATAAAAGGTCTTCATACTAGGGCATTGTTTTGGAAGAGACATTCAGTATGTTCAGGAACTTTGAACAGAATGAATTGAATATTGTCTATGATCACAGTGAGGAGCACGTTCAAACCTAAATCCAGATTCACACCCCTATTTCCTTTTGATATGATTGACACTTTCCATGTAACAGTAGTTCTCGACCTAAGAAAGAATAGATCCAGGAACACAAGATCTAGGAAGAATATTACCTGGAATCAGAAAAAGGGTATTGAGAACTTAGCTAAAGAAAATAAAGTGGCTATTACACCTGCTGATAAGGGGGATAACATTGTGACCCTCCCACTGGACATGTACATCACTGAAGCCCACAGGCAGAGTAAATACACTAACTGTTTAGAGACAATTAGCCAAGCTAATTACAGAGTGGCCATTACACCGTTTTGGGACCTTTTGTCCACCTAGAATGTTGAAGGACCAATAGAGACTCAGGAGTACCTATTCCTCAAAAATTCCCACCATACATTACCAGTGCTTTACCTACTCCCTAAGATGCACAAGTCCACTACAAACCCACCATGGTGACCGATAGTGTCCTCAAGAAACAGCCCACTCAAGAACACTTCTCTGTACATTGATTTTTTTCCTCAGACCTTTTGTTAGTGCTCTCCCCTAGCATATTAAGGATACTAAAGATTTTTTGAGAATAATAGAGGGCATCCATTAGGAGGAGGATTATTTTCTCATGAGACTAGTTGTCAAAGCATTTTACTTCAGCATACAGATGGGATCGCTGCTGAAAATATTTCCCTAGGGCTAGGCCCATCAATCTTTCTGCTCACACAGCTATGATTGTGGACATTGATTGCCTCAAGAACAATATTTATCTTTTTAATGGGGGACTTTACAGGCAAAGACGGCATGGTGATTGACACTTGTTGCGCTCCCAGCTACGCCAACTTGTTGATGGGATGGTGGGAGGAATAGGTGTCCACTGCCCCAGAACTTGAGGGTGACATAAACAGAGTGATATTGTGCGTTTGGTTTAGCGATGATTTGTGATTTGTTCCACATCTGGCATGGCAGTGAAACTCAAGCCAACCAATTTGTTGATTATTTGAACTCCAATAACTATAATCTAAAGCACCATGAGCAGAACTAATGTGATCTCTCTTGATGTAGAAGTGATGGTATCAGGTGGTACACTGAAACCGAAATTGTATAAGAAACTTACTGCAGGAAATAGTCTGATGCATGCTCTGAACAGTAATCCCAACCCTCTGAAATGGAGCATCTACTATGGGGTGCTCATCAGAGCCAAACGTAATTGCAGCTGCGATGAGGATTTTCTAGCTGAACAAAAAGTCATGTTTGTAAAATGTAAGCAGCCAGCAGGAGGCTACCCTCAATGGGTGCTAACCAAGTCAGCCCACAAGGCTGAAACCAAGTCTTGTACTAAGACTTTTTGGCCCAGGCAAGAAGACCACCAGTGATGGGGAGGTACCCATTAGAATGAAACCACATTTAGCAGGGAATCCCACACAGTCAACGGATGCTATCCAAAAACATGAAACCTCTTAATTGTGACCCTGTTATGGGTGAAACCATGACGTCAAGACCTAGCATAAGCTATCATAAAAACAGGTCTTTACAGGATGCCTTATTCCACAGTGACATCACCACCAAAGATACAGGGAATCAGAATCAGGTTTTGAACGGGTTCCATATTTGTGCCAAATTCAAAGCATGCTCTAACACCACCAACCAATTTGAGTATGAGATACCTCACAGCCATACATGCAGAAACATAACACAGTTCATAATATTTAGTAACAGCCATGTTGTTTATGTTCTTGAATGACCTTTTGGCCTAAGGTACATAGGCAGCACAATTCACCCGGTATGAAAGAGAATATTAGAATATTGACGTGCCATCTCTGATAAAGATAAACATTACCCAGTAGCGACACACATCAATCAGCACTATTATAGTAATCACAATCAGCTAAGATTTTATGGCATTGACAGGGTGGGTATTGACACAAGAGGTGGAAATAACAGTTTGAAACTGAGAACGCTTGAATCTTTCGAACATAATTGATCTGAATAATAAAGCCCCCACGGTTTGAACTCTGATGAGGAGTTACATATTCATTTGTAGTGATTTTGTAACCCTAAGGTGATGTTCTAACTGATAGCCCTTGAATTTGTAGCTTTTTCATTGTTTGTAAGAGTGTGATGGTGATAACCTGAATTGTAACTTGGATTATGTTCTCGTTTTATTGCAGGAGGAGAGGAAGGGGCTTCCTAAACCTGGAAATGCTTTGGTGGTTAGAGGCTGTCCCGGCATGGGCACCCTATCCTATTCTTCCACAGAAATCTGGGTGATTCGCTACATGAGGGTTTGAGTTTATGGTTTAATTTTATTTGGTTTATCATATGTTTAATGATGCTTTTCACTTTGTCTCACTTCTGGATGTGTTACTCTATGATCTGCAGATGGAGAAGTACAAATATTCTAAACATACCGGTGCCCACTTATGCAACATTTTCAATGTGATTGTTTTGTGCTGCTGTTTCTTATGGCATAATCTGTATTTTACAGCTATCGCTTACTTTTGTCTTGTAAATTCTACCCTTGATTGCAGTTTGGAATATGTACAACAAGTAATAGAGCACAGTAACTTCATGTGACTAGGTTTATCTTGACTTTTCTCTTTGCTTCACCCACCGAGGCAGTGTTGCCTCTTGTGCCTGTGATATGCCTTTAACAAGCAACACTTCTGAGAAGGATACATATGATATATGTTTTATGAAGAAGGTACTCCACATCCAATGACATGTGCATGCAAGGAACTATTTTGCTATGTATGAGTATAGATTTTTTCTTTGATCACTACTAAGAATATGTACCTATATTTGCTTAACCAGTTCCTTTGTGTACTATCACTGCTCATGCTTGCATATTGTGGCATGCACTGATATTATATACTACATCAATATAGGATGGCCTCCACACTTGTATGTGTAACATCTGAACCTTTTACTGTACTCACTAGGTCATGACCCCACTCAGGCACCCACTCAGAGACTCAGGCACTCAGTCACAGACCCACTCTGGCACCTATGCACCCACTCACAGACCCACTCAAAGAGTCATGTACCCAGTCACAGACCCACTCAGAGACTCATGTACCCACTGACTGACCCACTGAGTCACTCAGGCATCCACTCACAGGCTATGTCAAAGAATCACACACATACTCACAGACCTACTTAGACAACTATGCACCCACTTACAGACCCACTCTGACACTTACGCATCCACTTACAGACCCAATCAGAGACTCACACATCCATTTACATACCCTCTCAAACACCCATGCACTAACTCTAATACCCACTCAGAGAATTGTGCACTCACTCACAGACCCACTCAGAGACTCATGCAGCAACTCACAGACTCACTCGGACACTCACGCACCCAGTCACAGACCCACTCAGACAGTAATCTACCCAGTCACAGACCTACTCAAAGACTCATGCAGCCTCTCACAGACCCACTCAGATACTGATGCAGCCACTCACAGACCCACTCAGAGACGTATGCACCCAGTCACAGACCCACTCAGAGACTCATACAGCCACTCATAAACCCAGTCAGAGACTCACACACTCACTCACACACCCACTGAGAGACTCATTTATCCAGTCACAGACGACTCACTCAGGTACTCTTCCATCCACTCACATACTCACTTAAAGACTCACACACCCACTCACAGGCCCACTGAGACACTCATGCACCCACTCAGAGTCATGCACTCACTCACAGACCCACTAAGAGACTGATGCAGCCACTCACAGACCCACTTAGACATTCACGCACCCACTCAGAGACTCATGCACCTAGTCATAACCCCACTCAGACACTTATGTACCCACTCACTCACCTACCTAGAGCTCAGGCACTAACGCATCCAGTCACAGACCAACTTAGAGACTCACATCCACTTAGAGAGTCACTCAGACACTCATGCATCCACTCACAGACCCATTCAGAGTGTCATGCACCCACTCACAGAGCCACTCAGACACTCATGCACTCATTTACAGACCTACTCAGACACTTATGCACCCAATCAGACACTCATGCAGCTACTCTCAGATCTAGTCAGACACTCATGCAGCCAGTCACAGACCCACTCAGAGAACTCATGCATCCACTGACAGAACCACTCTGAGACTTATGCATCCACTTACAAACCCACTCAGACACTCACAGACCCACTCACTCACCGGCTCAGAGTAATATACTCCATCACAAGTCACTCAGAGAGTCACACACCCACTCAGTCAGATGCTCGAACACTCACATACCCATTCACAGTCCCACTTATACCCCCATGCACCCACTCACAGACTCACTCAGACTTGGTCAGTCTGTCACAGACCACTCAGACACTCATGCACACACTTAGACACTCTCATAGCTTTTTACAAAGTCTTTGCAATAATTATAGAAGCAAAATCAGAGTTATACATCTTTAATGTGTTCTGGTGCATTGAATTTGTGCTTTTGGTTTGAGGAGCCGCAATGGAGTTGTGACTCAGGTAAAAAAAAACAATTTTTAAATGATTTAAATGAATAATATTTAGTGTTGGCCAATAGGGTGGCTCTGAGAAGAGCCTTTGTGCTCATTGCAAACATGTGACAGCTACACATAAGACCAGATGCAGAGTTTCAGGTTGCTTAGAAAATCCCTGCTGTCTTTGTCTACAAAATGAACTCCATGACTTCTATAGATTCCATGCTTGTCAAAACACAAGTTGTTCTTGTAGATGGAGCCCATGTTGTGGTCTCTAAGGAATGCAGAAACAGTTTTTATTAAAATGCTTCCTGACTTTGTCTATTTGTGGACAGAATTTATCTGACCTTTTCCATTTCTGTCTTTGACAATTGTTAGAGTATACTAAGGCACTGCGAGGGAAAAGTGCCATTAATTGGGCAAAGGTCTCCTTCATTTCTATTTCCAATTCTACCCCAGTCAGTGTGCCTAGGTCATTGCCACCACAGTGCACAAACATGAGGTCAGGGGGTTGGGAAACCACAATGCTTTTAACCAAAGGCACCAATTGGTGCCACTTAACCCTCTCTGGCCAATCCATTTAATGTCCACAGTGGGCAAACCCAAGTCCCTGTCAATGCCACTCTTTCTAGCACACTCTCTGGCCTATAAGACATAGCTGTGTCACACAATCCATACTCCAACCATTTTGAAGGAAGGAGCAGTATCATACAGGAGAAGACTGCAGCTGAATGTGGCAATTTATAGAAGGAAAGGCAGTTAAAATGGTGGAGTGGACCTGGTTTTAGAAAAGGGCACATTTGATTGGGGGTTGTAAAGAATTTGATACCTAAAAATTGGTACTGGTTTAATAATTAAAGTAAGTAGATTTGTGATCGGCTGTGGATACATCTTTCAAAAATTACGCTATTTTGGATATGCTTACTTTTGCAAGCAGTCAAACACACCTGCTACAGTTGAACTTGAAACTGGTATGCTACGGTTGGAAAGTGTGCTAACTTTTGACTTACTGGTACAGTGGAGTGTTTCAAAGGGGGTTGCATGACAACTGAGTAAAAGCAGTGTGGAGGAAGGGTTCCAAATATACTGTGGTTTGAGGTTGTAAAGCATGGTGGTTGAGAGGTAGCATATATTGTAAAATATGAATTTTCTAATTTAGTACTGTGATTGCATCCGGAATGTAGTGGAAAAAACATAGTACTATCATAGTAAATGTTTTAACAAGCTCCTGTATGGATTCTCAACCCCATCACCAAATTACATGGGGGGCCGCGTTGGGCGCTGCAACGGGGTCGTGGATCCATCTACAGACACTACCAGATTGGGATTTTTATGAGGGGACTAATAAAGAGTTTAACAAATAAGTTATAAAAACTGATGTAAGAAAAGGTAAAAATGTACAAAACATTTGGATTTGTTAATTAGATCAGTATCACTGGAAAAAGAGAGGGAACATTTGCCATTACTGGTTCCTCTTACAAAGAGTGGTACTTAGCATTTTTCATGAGAAGACATTTGATGTGAAAGTGTGTTAACATTCGTCGATCAACAAAGAGAAATTACAGGTATGTTAATCTTAGGGTTATGAAAAATCTACATATACAAATATAAAAATAATCAGTTATAAGAGTCAGTTAAATGTATTAAAGTTTGAATATTAGTTACATATACTGTAACATAGCTTAAAAGGGCATGAAGTAATTTATTTAATGTGAAGTGAAGTGCTTATGGAACTAGTCAATCATTTGAAAACTAAATGCTATATATATCTAAAGACTCTCACATATAGGTGTTTGGATAATGAAACAGTCACTAGCAAACATAGTTATGTACTGAGTCATGTTGTTGGAATTAGCTGACTGAAAACTTTCTTGATGGTTAAGTGAATGTTTTTGTCTCCTACACATATTATTGTTACCATATCCACAATTGCTATTATTTAATTATTTGTAAGGCTGTAGTTCAGTGCTATGGCCGTGGGAGGATTTGTAATTTAGAAACTAGCAGACATATTATACGTCTGATTGTACAACACAGAGAAGAAAGAATTTAAATAGCCACCCAGAGAAATAATAATATTTCCACATTTGTAAAGCGCAATCTTAGCACCCCTAAGGGTGTCCAAGTGCTGGAGGGCCATGGGGGAGATTAAGTGAACTTTTGCCCAGAGTAGTAGTCCTTTAAACATGTCTCAAGGCTGGTACACTTGACCTTGTGCATGCAGTTTTACTGCTAGGCCGACTTGGCATTTAAAACCCCTTGTCAAGCCTTAACCTGCTCATCTAGGACATATAACTCATCCCTAAGGTAGGCTGTTGCTAGGCCATAGGGCATGCTCCTATCTGCTCAAAAGCTAACACAAGTAGGTAGAAGTTTCACTGAGATATAGGCGCACTACAGGCCCATATGCTCACTTATACATCCAGTCTGCTACTCTGATTGAAATCCTACATAAATGCATACAAAAGGACAGAGCTACTATTACAAACCCTCAGACAGTGTCCGAAGCATCTAAACATTAACTCACAAACAGAAATACAACTCTTATGTATCTAGCATTAATGCAGGAGGTTCCACACACAGTTAAATAACCTAGTAGTAGGGGGGCATGGCTAACCGCCTAAGATGGCGGGTGCAGATTAGAGAGGCTCCGGACCCCGGGGAGAATAATCCTGTCATACCACCGTGCAAAGTGCCGCATCGAGCCCCTACTCGCTGCACTATTGCTGCTGTGTACCTGGGTGAAGGTTCTGGCCGATTTCCCCACCCGAAAAATCGATGCTGCTGAGGTGATCATCTGAGGCGAGGCCTGCTGGCGCCGGGGCCTAGCTGCCGGGGAACATCGCGCGTTGGCGTGGCACGCTCCCTGAATACCCCCAGAGACACCATATACCTGCGGCCTGAGTCAGAAACTGCGGCTGACCCTACCTTGATGTCGATGCTTGCGCGGGCCCGGAGAAGTTGTGCTGCGGAGTTTGGATGTGCTCGCACCCCAGGATGGGCGCTCTGCAGCCTACTATGACATCCGCATAGATGATCACCGGTGAGTGCGTGCAACCCACGCCTGCCGTTGGCCCTTACGAACAATTGCCATTTAAAAGGAGGGAGAGAACTGCGCAGTACGAGTGGGCGGCCCTAACTCTGAAGGACTTGACCCCAGCGGGGCCTGAGGGACAGAATTGCAAGCAACTGGCCTGCGAGACAAGCTTACCTGGTGTGTGGAGAGGAGGGCCTCCCGGCAACGCGAGACAGCGTGAGTGCGGCCGGCGCTGCGGCTCGACTGGACCCAGCCTGCTGGCTCTGCCGTACCTGCGGGGTGAGACCCTCTGGGCAAGCACTGCCTACTGCTGCTGGTTGCGAGGAGCGTTGCAGACGGACTTCACCGGGCAGCGGCGGCTGTAGAGCCATGCCGTGCTGCGCCCTGCTCCTAGACTGCCCGCGATCCAGTGCACTATACATGCGAGATGGCGAGGCCCGGGGGCTGATCGAGGCGATATAACCGCCGAAGCGGTGTGATAACACTGCCGCATGTACACTAAGAGGTACCCCGGGGTGAGACACTACCTCGTAGCTGCTGCCTGAAAGAGAAGGAGAGCGCTGTGGGTGCCATTCACCAGCAACAATTGGGTGGTATGGCTGCGTGAATCAAATGACCTATGCTGCCTACTCTCTCCTACTACACTGCATGACCTCCGCTGCGACTGCACGGTAAGCCAATACTGGGAGCTACAAACCTGTGTTTTCCACTGGGGAGGAGAGTACTGAAAGGACGCTGCTCTTGGGCTGCCCCAGGTGTCGTGTCTACTCTGACAGACAGACCTGCCTATCCGCCTCCTCCCCCTTTCTGCCATCCTGCCTACATGGGTGCCCGGCCAGGGCATGGGTGAAGTCAAGAACCTGAGGGATATGCACACATCCCTGTAAAGCACCCAGGGCCTCGCCTGAGTCCTGAGGGAATGCGGGCAGCCCAGAACCACTGTGAACATTCATTAGCCTGTCTGCGGCGCGACTCACCTCAGGCTGCACTGCATAATCAAACTAATACAGAAACCCTGGCTATACATTATCCAGATTGGCACCATTAGGCTCTAACTTTCCCTGTTGGCTCGGATTTATGATCCCAGGAGGGTACGTCTGCCTCAACTGAACCATAGCAGCCACATCTCCTGTTGCTCCTCACTCCTGTGCCTACTTATAACTAGGAGGGAGAGCAGCCGCGAGCAATGGGGTGGGTCAAAGGGAAAAACCTGGACCTAACCACCACTACTAGCCATCCTGCGGAGGACCCGGATAACCCTACCCGGCCATCATCGCCAAGCTTCAATCCTCCCACCAACACGGAGGCACCGCCAGATAAGCTGGACTTGATCCTACAGGAAGTCAGAGACTCCCGAAAGGCAATCGAACAGCAGATCGGATCGCTTACAACCGGCTTCACGCTACTCAGGGCCGATCACGCTAAACTAACTGATACGGTGAACTCGCACGGGAAAACCCTGAGCGAAATGAAACCCCAAGTTAAAGAGCACGTGACGCACATACAGCAGCTGCATCAACAAGACAATGGCCTACAGGACAGGATCGAGGATGCGGAGGGCAGGAACCGCCGGAACAATATGCGGGTCATTGGGCTTCCGGAACGCAGCGAGGGCCCCAAGGCCGCCTACTTCATGGAGCACTGGTTTGGGCTCTCCCTTGAATACCTCAGCTGAGTTTGATTGCTGTATACAGCCCCTACGGCGAGAGCACGCACTGGCAGCCACATATCACAAGAATACACAGTACATAGAGGCACGAGACAGGGCTACCCCCTTTCCCCCTTATTATTCGTACTTGCCATAGAGCCACTGGCGCTCGTGCTGCGACAGACGGCTGACCGCCTGGTGATCCCAATAGGGAATACAACCCACCTGATATCAGCCTATGCAGATGACATTATTGTGTACCTACGGTACCTCACAAACCTGTTTGAGCCTCTCCCCACTATTTTCTCTAATTTTGAACGTATTTCTGGTCTTGCTATTAATCAAGGGAAGTCGAATGCCTTCTTCTTGCACGAAGGTCCCCGCCCAGACGTAATTAGCTTTGGCAAATTTAACATACCAGTGGCACATAGTACATTCAAATACCTAGGTATCCATATATATAGATCACACGCGGATCAGCTCGACGGCAATTTGATGTAAGCAATTAGTGCAGTACGATCAAGAGTGTCATTCTGGTCGTCTCTGCCTCGATCGGTGATGGGGCGAGTAGCTATTTCCAAAATGGTGGTCCTCCCCTGCTTACTATATTATTTTGCAAACTTGCCAATACTAGTCCCACCATCCACATTTCGCGCCCTAGACACACTACTGGTAGATCTTCTGTGGGGGGGCGGTCGCCGGAGGGTGAGTCTTAATAAATTGCAATTGGAACCGCTGGGGGTGCCAGACTTTAGGGCTTATTATTATGCCTGTCAGCTACAATGGCTGTCCTATTGGACTGCGGGCAGAAATTAACAGGAAATAGGCTACACAACACAGGACATAGATCGAGGATCGCTTCACACACTGTTGCTGCCAAAAAGCAAACTCCCCCCACTTGCACCACCACTACTCAAGATGGCACTTCAGTGCTGCAAAAAAGCGCTGCTCTACACACCCCGCACCATTCCCTACACTGGGAACATCCCATTGCTGGGGATACCAACCCCTGGTGGCAGACTCACAAAGATTAGACTGCAAGCCTGGGTGGAAGTGGGAGTAGACACAGTAGGCGCCTTGTTTATCGACAACACCCTTCTAGACCATAACAACTTCATGCAAGTCACAGGGGCGCCGGGTCACCTCTACTCAACGCATGCCATGGTGTCATATTATGTTAAAAAGAATTTGGCCCCCCAACGGCAAGAGCCTCCACCACACAAACTAGTTCGTACACTATACTACATGGGTGAGGGGCAACATCTCATCAAATGGCTGTATATTGGTATCCGCGCCCAGGCGTCAGTTCCGCTCACCGATTTAAGAACGAAATGGTCAGAAACTATTGATCAAGACATATCTGATAAAGCATCGGCAAGTATACTGGAACACCCCAAAAGAGTGGCTCGAAATGCAAAATTCAAATTTATACAATGTATGGTCTTGCATAGGTCCTATCTAACCCCGCACCGACTACACCGAATGTTCCCAGACACCCAACACTGCTGCCCTTGTTGTAAGTCCGAAGAGGCAGGTTTCATACACATGCTGTGGGCTTGCCCTCACCTTGGCGACTATTGGGAGGGGGTGCGTGGCGCTGTGAGAGAGGTTACACACTTACAGATCGAAGACAATATAGCAGAATGCTTGCTAGGACTCCGCAAACGCACAGGCGCCCAGAAAGTCCAGCTTCGCTTCCTAGACCTTACTTTTATACTAGCTATACGAGCTATAACGATGAGGTGGAAGTCTGTGAGACCCCCTGCGTTATCCACATGGTATGATGAGGTGATACGCTGGAGTGGCGCAGAGAGTGCGGCGAGAAGAGACTCGGGGGTTGGCAAACACCCAATCTCTATGGAGTGGGATATTACACTGGAGGGTTTTAAAGCGCTAGACCTCTTCCCACATCATGCCACCCCAACCCCACCGTAGTTGACACTCTGTATTACATTGGGCAGCGTGACTAGTGGGCGAAAAGAAGACACATATACCCGCACAATGCAAAATGGAATGTAAAGCAATACCCACATGCGCAATTACCATGCCAGACAAATAGACCTGATGGGCCAGAACGTGGGAGGGGGAGGGAAGGCTTTTGGGTAATCGTTAGTAGTTATATTGATAGCCTACTCAAACTAATGCATATATATTATAATTGCATCATACAAACTGCTTTTGTATTAATAATATAATCCTTGGGTACCTGTGTGCACATATCGTAATACTCCTAATAGCATAAGCTAGCTGTATAATGACGAAAAATACCTCATTGAAATGCTTTGTAACTATTGGATAATACTTTATGGTAATCAATAAAGTTTGTTTAAAAAAAAAAAAACAGTAGTAACTAACACACTCAGGAGGCAATCCATACCATCCCTGAAATACACATTTAGAGACCTGTAAAGTGACAAGAGAGCCAGTAATTTGCCAACAAACTTACTTACATATGGAAACACCCCCACATAGGGACTGAGACACCCATTCAGATATCTACTAAAGAACTGACACTACTAAGTTACCCATTCAGAAAAGTGTTTCTTTAAACATGTCTCAGGGCTCATACACTTGAGCTTATGCATGCAATTTTTCTTCTAGGCCGGCTTGGATTTAAAAACCTTAGGAAGTCTTAACCTGCTCATCTACCACATATAACTCACTCCTAAGGTAGGCTTTAGCTAGGCCATAGAGCACGCACCTATCTGCTTAACCCCTTCCATGCTGCGGACGGCCCCCAGCCGTCCGACGTCACGGTGGGCATGTGCGGAGGACATCCGAGGGCCGTCCGAATCCCACCCACTGATTAATTCGCCCGCACAGCGGGAAAATTCTGGCCGCATTGAAGCGGTTAAAAGATAACACATGTAGTTAGACATTTCAGTGATCTCTATGCATACTGACATGCCCACAACTTCACTCACATGTCCAGTGTGCCACTCTGATTCGAATATCACATAACTACATACAAAAGGACAGAAACATTAATGCAGCCCCTCAGACAGTGTCAGCAGCATCTAAACGATCTCACACACACAAACACAACTCTTATGAATCTAACACTAATGGAGGTGGTTGTGCACACTGTCAAATAACCCAGTAGTAACTAACACACTCAGGAGGCATTCCATGCTGTCAGTTGCAAAGAGTTTTAGAGACCTGTAGAGTCATAAGGAGAGCCACTGATATATCAACAAATGTACTTGCATATAGAAACACACCTTCATTTAGGGACTAAGACATTCATGCAGATATCTACTAAAGAACTGATAATTCTAAGTAACCTATCAAAAGTAGTAGTCCTTTAAACTTGTGTCAGGCCTGGTACACTTGAGCTTCGGCATGCAGTTTTACTGATAGGCTGAGTTGGCATTAAAAACCCCTTGCCATGCCTTAACATGCTCATCTACCACAGATAACTCACCCCTAAGGTAGGCCGCACCTAGACCACAGCACACGCTGTTTTTGCTTAAAAGCTAACAGATGTAGTTAAAAGTTTCAGTAAGCTACATGCATACTTTCCTAGCCCATATGCTTAGCTATATGACCAGTCTCCCCCCCTGATTCGAATCACACATAAGAACATACAAAAGTAGAGACCCACTAATACACACCCTCAGATAGTGTCAGAAGCATCTAAATGTTCACTCACACCCACAGACACAACTCTTACGCATCTAGCACTAAGGGAGGGAGATGCACAAACTGTTAACTAACCCAGTACTAACTAACACACTCAGGAGGCAATTCATGCCGTCCCTTACATACACATTATGGGGCAGATTTACAAGCCCCTTGCGCTGTCAGTAAGTCACTTTTTGTGACGCACTGGCAGCGCATTTCCCTGCCCCATATTTACAAGGACAGGAAAAGCCACCCTGCGTGGCTTTTCCTGTCCTTGTAAATACGGCCCCTTTACACGCAGCATTTTGCGTGAAAGGGGCATTCCATGGGTGTTGCAGTGGGTGTTCCCACGCAACACACATGGAAGGAGACACATTTCCAGATTTACGAGGATTCGTAAACCTGGAAATGCGTCAGTATGCCACGCCACCTTAGGAGTGGCGTAGCGAGCCGCAACGAGGAGAAATGTTTTAATTTCTCCTCGTTTTTTTCCTCTTTCAATGCGTGCTGCATTCTACAGCACGCATTGAAAGAGGAAAATGCCTGTAGTGATTGTTATTGTGCAGGAAGGTGCCCCTTCCTGTACAAAAACAATCTCCCCATGGCGCAGGCATCCTTGCACCATGGTGCAAGGGTGCCTGCGCCGGCGCATGGCAGCTGTTTGTGCGCCAGCGCAGGGGAGAGCACAGGAATGCGACATATTATTGTAAATATGTTGCATTTCTGTGCTCTGAAAGTGCTGCAGCGTGGTGCAGCCATAGGGCTTGCGGTGCCGCTCTGCAGCACTTTCTTGTAGATCTGCCCCTTAGAGACCTGTAGAGTCACAAAGAGGGCAAGTGATGTACCAACAAATTCTTACTTACTGCTAGGATGACTTGGCATTTAAAACCACTTTGCAAACCTTAACATGCTTACCTACCACACATAACTCACTCCTAATGTAGGCTATAGTTAGGCCAAAGGGCATGCTCCTATGTGCTTAAAAGCTAACACATCTAGTTAGAAGTTTCACTGAGCTACATCTGTACTTACAGGCCCGTATCCTCAGTTATACATCCAGTCTGCCACTCTGATTCAAATCTCACATAACTACATACAAAAGGACAGAGCCACTACTGCATACCCTAAGACCATGTCCAAAGCGTTTAAACATTCACACACAAACACAGACACAACTCTTATGCATCTAGCACTAATGGAGAAGGTTTCACACACAGTTAAGTAACACAATAGTAACTAACACTCTCAAGAGGCAATCCATGCCGTCCCTTACATACACATTTAGAGACCCGTAGAGTCACAAAGAGAGCCAGTAATTTGCCAACAAACTTACACATGGAAACACACCCTAGTGTAGGGACTGAGACAAGTATTCGGACACTACTAAGTCACCCATCATGCTTTTGTACAAGCTCTTTGTGCTGGTTTACCAGTAGGCTAAATTGACATTTAAAAGTGCATGCCAAGCTTAAACCTCCTCTTTTACTCCATATAATTTACCTCTAAGGTAGGCAGTAGATAGGCTATAGGAAGCGACCTATGTGCTTAAAATAGAAGGCATATACTTATATAAAATTGCACACCAGAATTCATGCACTTCAAGGCAATGAAAGGCTACATACATAATCCCGGCCTCATCTTCCCCGCATCACTGACACTTCGAGGAGTCACGCAGGCCATAACGATGCATACGCTCATGTGTGTAATAAACTTGATTAAGATATTTAAAGTGGATCAGCCTATGACTACCATTCATAGAAATGGGTCTGCCTAAGTCTCGTTGCCAATCCAATCGTGCCTTTATCATCCCAGGTCTACGTGCTTCCTGAGCAAATGTATAAAATGTAGTTATCAATTTTGAGGGGGCTGTCATCTGCAGTAGGGCAGTCAATGCCAGCATGTACAGGGGTTCTAGCATATATTCTACCAACAATTCGTGCAGTGTGTGTTTGGACCTATAATAGTGGTATCGGGTTAGCTCTGAAGGGGCTAATGTTCTTTCGCTCATATCCTCACAACTATACACCTTGCCATCAGCAAAGAAGTCACCATAATGGATATCCCCAGTGTCTGCCATGTGCGTGTTATGCCTTCTTCCTGACCTATCGGGAACCAGGAGCACCATTGGAGTGGTACATGCAGCAAATACAGGAGTGCACCTGCCTGTCTTTCTGAAAAAGGTCCACCAGGCCTATACAGTTGCACACAGGGAATAAAATGCACCATGGCATCTTGCTGGGTTCTGAAAGAGAATCTGAGGAAGAGAGTGTAGGCCTGCAGTGTCTTTTTCAAGACGCAGATGCAGTAAGTCATGGGGAGCATGGATCCAATAATCTGCAAATGTGCTCTGTGCAGCCCTATAATACATTTTGAGGTCTGGGGCATTCAGGCTGCCCATATCATATGGCAAAGTGAGAATTTCCCATCTGACCCATGGTTGCTTCCCAGCCCAAGCTAATTTTATCAGGAGGTTGCGCAATTTAACAAATACTGCACGTGATAAAAGCATCAAATGTTTTGAAACGGAAACAAAAATCTAGAAAGCACTTCAATTTTCATTATGGCAATCCGCCCCATCAGAGATAATGGGAGCTTAATCCAGCGTTCACTGTCATCCGTAAGTTTCTGTATTGCTGTCCATAGTTATCTGACAGTACCACTTTCGGATCAGTATGAATTTGTATCCCTAATAGTGTACTGAGTCAGTCGTCAAGTAGTCAAGTTTCTGTTGAAGCGAGTATATTCTAATGCCTCTGGGGCCATAGCGGTGGTGAGCAGGACAACAATGGACTTATCTCAATTTACCCTTAGACCTGAGAGTCAACCAAAGCACATCACTTTCCCAATAGTAGGAGAAAGGTTAGTTTCAGGATGGCATGTGTATATATATATATATATATATATATATATATATATATATATATATTCCAAATGAAAAGAGCTCGAAAAAGCGAAGGAGCCACACACGTCGTGAATTCTTATCTTTTTATTGGGCAGGCAGCAGATTCCAACAAAATCCTCTCAGCATTGCATCTTTAGCCATACGCGTTTCGGGTGATACCCTTGATCACTGGCTCTGCATGAAAAGAAACAACGGGTCAGCTGTCATCATTTAAGCTTTTAAAGTTCCGCCTGAGTAGGCGTATGCAGGCTAAGCATTGTGGTTATTGTAGTTTTTGCCATTTATCACACTCCCAAGTAGGTGCCGTAATTTCCAGAAAACATTGCAAAGTTCTTAAAGCAGCTGTTTACAGGTAATGTTGAGAAACTGCTCACTTTCGCCATGTCCAAACGACCACGTCATTCCAAATGTGCCAAAGGAAAATCAAAGGCACGGACCTGCTTCATATGCAGTGAGGCCCCCTCAGGGCCAGAGCAGGCCGTACATATTCCAAATGAAAAGTGCTCGAAAAAGCGAAGGAGCCACACACGTCGTGAATGCTTATCTTTTTATTGGGCAGGCAGCAGATTCCAACAAAATCCTCTCAGCATTGCATCTTTAGCCATACGCGTTTCGGGTGATACCCTTGATCACTGGCTCTGCATGAAAAGAAACAACGGGTCAGCTGTCATCATTTAAGCTTTTAAAGTTCCGCCTGAGTAGGCGTATGCAGGCTAAGCATTGTGGTTATTGTAGTTTTTGCCATTTATCACACTCCCAAGTAGGTGCAGTAATTTCCAGAAAACATTGCAATGTTCTTAAAGCAGCTGTTTACAGGTAAGGTTGAGAAACTGCTCACTTTCGCCATGTCCAAACGACCACGTCGTTCCAAATGTGCCAAAGGAAAATCAAAGGCACGGACCTGCTTCGTATGCAGGGAGGCCCCCTCCGGGCCAGAGCAGGCCGTACATATTCCAAATGAAAAGTGCTCGAAAAAGTGAAGGAGCCACACACGTCATGAATTCTTATCTTTTTATTGGGCAGGCAGCAGATTCCAACAAAATCCTCTCAGCATTGCATCTTTAGCCATACGCGTTTCGGGTGATATATATATATATATGTATATATACATATATATATATATATATATATATATATATATATATTCACTGAAAAAACCATAGGTTTCAGATAAGTTATAGTTAGAAATTAGCATTTAAAAACCTTTGAAATTCACTGAAAAAACCGTAGGTTTTAGGGACAGTTATAGTTAGTTGGACATTGCAGTCGTACAAAACCCGTGAAATTCCCCGTTATAGTTAGTTCAGCTAACTATAACTCGCGCCCCGCAATGCACTGCTGATGACGTCACATATTACATCACTCATGACATGGTCAGTGACATCACTGATGACATCACTGATGACATCTCAAATGACATCACTGATGACATCATCCAGTGACTGTGTGTTTCTGTAAAGTTTAAATATTTTTAATATATATAGGGAAAGGCGTATTGAAGAATGAGTGGGTGTATAAGTGTGTGTATGGATGATTTAGTAGGTGCGTGACTAATTCTATAAGTGAGTGATTAAACGTATCTTACTGAATGCATGGGTTAGTGACTAAACTAGGTTAATGTCTGTATCTGTCTGTTGCTGTGTAAGTGGCTGCATGGGTTTGTGAATAGCTACATGAGTGTCTATAAGAGTTATTGATTTGTTGTCTGAGTATCTGTATGGGTGCCTGAGTGTTTGTGTGGATGGGGTGTGTGCGACTGTGCATAGATGTGTGAGTGGGTGATTCACTGGGTGGATGGTTTCAAGAGTGCATCTGTGATAGACTGTATGGGTGGGTAAGTGTGTGTAAGAGTGTGTTAGTGAGTGAATGTATGTCCCAGTGGTACATGTGTGAGTAACTACATATGTGAAAGGCAGTATATATGTGTATTGGAGTATATAAATAGCTATAAGCGAGAGTGAGTGATTGTGATAGTGGCTGTATGGATGAGTGTGTGCTTGTATCAGTGATTGTATAAGAGCGTAACAATGTGCTAGTATTTGTATGATTAAGTGAGCTGGTGTGTGTATAACTGTATAGGTGAGTAAATGGCAGTGTGTTTAATTATTTGCATGACTGACTAGGTGTGTGAGTACCTCTATGGATGAGTGGCGGTGTTTGAGTGTCTATATAGGAGTAAGAGTGCATATGATTGTCCTGTACTGAGTGACCATAAGTATGAGTGACTGTACGGGTGAGTGTGTGGATGTGTGTGTGTAGACCTAAGAATCAGTGAGTGGGTATGTAGTTATTGGTGTTGGAGTGTCTATGGTTTTGCGAATGGCAGTCTGTAATTTAGATTGGGTGTATCAAAGGTTATATTAGGGTGTGAGGAGGTGCATCAGATTATCACGTGGATGATGTCATCAGTGATGTCATTTGAGATGTCATCAGTGATGTCATCAGTGATGTCACTCACCATGTCATGAGTGATGTAATATGTGACGTCATCAGCAGTGCATTGTGGGCGCGAGTTATAGTTAGCTGAACTAACTATTACGGGGGAATTTCACGGGTTTTGTACGAGTGCAATGTCCAACTAACTATAACTGTCCCTAAAACCTATGGTTTTTTCAGTGAATTTCAAAGGTTTTTTAAATGCTAATTTCTAACTATAACTTATCTGAAACCTATGGTTTTTTCAGTGAATTTCAAAGGTTTTTAAAATGCTAATTCCTAACTATAACATGTCTGAAACCTACGGTTTTTTCAGTGAATTTCAAAGGTTTTGTAAATGACAATTTTTAAATGTATTAATTGTTATATTAATTTTTTCATACTGATTTATTACATTTTTAGATTTTTTTTTACATATTTTATTTTTTAAATTACATTGTAATTACATTATACATTACATTACAAAAAATACTCTCTCAGAATGAATTACTTTAGTTTAAATACTTTGCACATAGGCAATAGACTTTTAAGTACAGTAGTTACAGTTGTTGCAATGGGAACCACATTTTCAAACACAATGCAACATTCAGCTCAATGTGAATTTCTAGTTAAATGCAATTAGTTACTTTATGGATTACTTTTTCTAACCACAGGACTGGATCCTAGATTCAGTCCTGGTACATCCCCTGTAAACAGTTGAGTAAAAGCGTTTTGGTTACAGTCGTGATTTTTAAGGAATATTATTGTATTTTAAAAGTTGACACTTAGAAACTTTTTCTCATAGAATCACCAATGTTATCCTATGGAAGGAAATTCACGTAGCAGGTAAAAACTGTTATCGTTACTTTTTCTTACTCAGTGTTGGATCCTGGATCCAGCACTGGTGCATCTCCTGTAAACAGTTGAAAGAATGCGTTTAAGTCATACAGGCGATTTTTAAGGAATATTTGTAGTTTGTGAAAATCGACACTTTGAAACTTTTCTGCTGAAAACCAGACAATGGATTCCTATGGAAGAAAATATAAGTTACTGGTAAGTACGGTTAAAATTACTTTTCAGGACCAGTACTGGGCTGAAAGATGCAGCACTGAGGTCTCTCCTGATAACAGGTGAGTAAATCAAAATTCGTATTTCGGCTGATTTTAGAGGAATATTTGTATGTTTCAAAAATCAACACTTAGAAACTTTTTCAGCAAAAAGCAGGCAATGATATCCTAACGAAGGAAATTCAAGTTACTGGTAAGTACGGTTAAAATTACTTTTGAGGATCAGTACTGGGCTGAAAGATGCAGCACTGAGGTCTCTCCTGATAACAGGTGAGTAAATCGGAATTTGTATTTCGGCTGATTTTAGAGGAATATTTTAAAGTTCCAAAACTCCACACTTAGAAGAATTTCCAAGTGAAAGCAGTCAATGTTAGCCTATGGAAGGAAATTCAAGTTACTGGTAAGTACGGTTAAAATTACTTTTCAGGACCAGTACTGGGCTGAAAGATACAGCACTGAGGTCTCTCCTTATAACAGGTGAGTAAATCGGAATTCGTATTTTGGCTGATTTTAGAGGAATATTTGTATGTTTCAAAAATCAACACTTAGAAACTTTTTCAGCAAAAAGCAGGCAATTATATCCTATGGAAGGAAATTCAAGTTACTGGTAAGTACGGTTAAAATTACTTTTGAGGATCAGTACTGGGCTGAAAGATGCAGCACTGAGGTCTCTCCTGATAACAGGTGAGTAAATCGGAATTCGTATTTCGGCTGATTTTAGAGGAATATTTTAAAGTTCCAAAACTCCACACTTAGAAGAATTTCCAAGTGAAACCAGTCAATGTTAGCCTATGGAAGGAAATTCAAGTTACTGGTAAGTACGGTTAAAATTACTTTTCAGGACCAGTACTGGGCTGAAAGATACAGCACTGAGGTCTCTCCTGATAACAGGTGAGTAAATCGGAATTCGTATTTCGGCTGATTTTAGAGGAATATTTTAAAGTTCCAAAACTCCACACTTAGAAGAATTTCCAAGTGAAACCAGTCAATGTTAGCCTATGGAAGGAAATTCAAGTTACTGGTAAGTACGGTTAAAATTACTTTTCAGGATTAGTACTGGGCTGAAAGATGCAGCACTGAGGTCTCTCCTGATAACAGGTGAGTAAATCAGAATTCGTATTTCGGCTGATTTTAGAGGAATATTTGCACAATGGTGAAGGGAGGGGGCGGGGCCTGAGGTGACATCTGTGCAAACGCGCCCTGTGGCGCGTTTTAAGTTGGGGGATTAAGTCCCCTTGAATCATGAGGGTCCCTACGGGCCAACTAGCCCACCAGGAACCTCCAGTATGCGCCAGGTGGCTGCGTTGCAGAGACCTGAACAGAGGCCACACCCCTTTTTACACCTCTCTGCAACGCAGCTCTGTGGCGCTTTCTGGACGTACCTGTTGGGCTAGTTGGCCCCCAGGGACCCTCAGGATTGAAGGGGATTTAATTCCCCATCTTAAAACGCGCCACGGGGCCTGTTTGCACACATGTCACCTGAAGCTCCGCCCTCCCTTCACCACTGTGCAAACGCGCCCGTGGCGCGTTTTAAGTCGGGGGATTAACTCCCTTGAATCCTGAGGGTCCCTGGGGTGCAACTAGCCCACCATATACCTCCAAAAGCGCCACAGAGCTGCGTTGCAGAGAGGTGTAAAAGGGGCGTGGCCTCTGTACACCTCTCTGCAAGGCAGCTCCCTGGCGCATACTGGAGGTTCCTGGTGGGCTAGTTGGCCCCCAGGAACCCCAGTATTCAAGGGGAATTGCTCCTCTGCAAACGCGCCAGAGGGCGCGTTTGCAGAGTGGTGAAGGAAGGGGCGGGGCCTGCGGGCCCGATCGTTTTTTTTATTGTTTGTTTTTTTCCCTCTGAAGGGGAGCTGTGTGGCCCCCTTCCTTTTTCCTATTTTTAGGCCCTGGGGACCCCATCCCCCAGGGCCTTACCCCTTTTTTTTAAATTAAAATAAAAAAACGGGAAGGGGGCCGCGTGGCCCCCTTCCCTGGGCCTATATTGGCCCCGGGGACCCCATCCCCGGGGCATGGCCTCTTTTTTTTTATTTGGAGGGGGCTGCGTGGCTCCCCTCCTCAGGCCATTTAAGGCCCCGGGGACCCCATCCCCGGGGCCGGCCTTGCACTTTTTTTTTTTTTATCTTTTTTTACCTTTGGGGAGGGGGGCTGCGTGGCCCCCCTCCGTGGCCACTTATGGCCCCGGGGACCCCATCCCCCGGGGCATGGATCTCGTTGGGGACTGTGGGGGGGTCCCCAAACCCCCCACAGTCCCGCCGGCTCCCCGTGTCCTACGGGAGCCGGCATTGCTTTACACATGGGGAGCAGCTAACATGCTGCTCCCCATGTGGAAAGCAATCAGCTTTGGATATTGGAAGAGAGAGCAGGTTTCCTGCCTCTCTTCCAATATCCAAAGCAGTTTGCAATGACAGGACGGGAGCCGCGAGGCTCCCGTCCTGTCATTGTAAACAGCAGTGTCCCGGGTAGGCACCCGGGACACTGCAGGAGCCGGACCTGGGTGGTGGCGGTCCCCAGGGCCACCACAGGCTCCAAGAGTGGGGCCGCGCGGCCCCCTCCTTACATTTTGAAAGCCCCGGGAGGTGGTGGTCCTCGGGGCTTGGGGGTCCAAAACGGACCCCCATTGTAATTTTTCTTAGTGCCCCGGGAGGTGGTGGTCCTCGGGGTGTGTGGGGGCTGGAGCCCCCACACAGGTTTTTCAAAAATAAAAAGAAGCCCCGGGAGGTGGTTGTCCTCGGGGCTGCGGGAGGGCTCAGAGCCCTCCCGCACCATTATACATAAAGCCCCGGGGGTGGTGGTCCCCGGGCTTGGGGGCCCTTAGAGGCCCCCACACATAAAATTAACCCCCCAGCATGCCCTCGGGACTTGGCCCACCCGGGGCCATTAACATCGAGCGCGGAGACCGCGCTCGATTTTTTCCGGCAGGATTCGCCCACCCTGAGCGCATCCTGCCGATTTAAAAAAAAAAAATAAAAAAAATTTTGCCCAGGGGTCCTTGTCGGACCCCTGAGCAGACCTAGGGGGTCAGGGTGTTTCTACCCTGCTCCCTTTGTGCGCTTTGCGCACTTGTTTCTGTCCCTCAGTTCTACCGAGGGATAAAATGGCTGCCAACACTTCCTGATTTGGAGTGTTGACAGCCAATTAGCATGCAGCTCGTGATCGGGAGGGTGCGCGAATCCGACGCGGCCATAGATATATCTATCTTTTTACTTTTGATTTTCTCAGCAACTACTGAACGGATTTACACCATTTAATAAAAGGGTTCTTTCTGAACCAAGAACTACCTCTTTGCCAAATTTGGTGTAATTCCGTTCAGCAGTTTGGGCTGTAGCCGTGTCTAAAGTTTCCTATGGAAAATTGCATGGGGAAAACACGTTTTGGGACCCCCTTTTTCTCAGCCCCCGCTTGACGAATCCCCCCGAGACTTTCAGGGTAGGAGCGAACCGGAGCGCCCCACAAAGTTTGAAAATTTTGCGAAGATACGTCAACCGGCAAGAGAGTTATTTCAAATAGAATGTCGCGGATTTCCTATGGATAATAGGTTGTAACTATAACTATCTACTGGCGACCGCCAGTAGATTATATATATATATATATATTGTTGAATTACAGGTTGCTGTGGCAACCACTAGTGAGTGACAAGCATATATACTGTTAGACAGAGTGTACCTGATGTAGTGATCAAGGCGGTACGCCGTCGTAACGCGTCTAAGCTGTTGATGGAGAAATAAACCTCTTCCTTGTCATCATTTCACTGAGTCAGTGCCTGTCTGTTCGTTGCTGCCAGGATTGGTACCAATATATATATATATATATATATATATATATATATATATATATCAAATTCAGTTGTTTATGCTGTTTATTCAATTATTGTGCTGTAACTCGTTTCGACAGGATCCCCTGCCTTGCTCACACCCATATATATATATATATATATTCACTGATAAAAACATAGGTTTCAGGGACGTTATAGTTAGTTGGACATTTCACTCGTACAAAACCAGAGAAATTCGGCCGTTATAGTTAGTTGAGCTAAGTATAACTCACACCCCCGCAATGCACTGCTGATGACATCACATATTACATCACTCATGACATGGTCAATAACATCACTGATGACATCACTGATGACATCTTAAATGACATCACTGATGACATCATCCAGTGACTGTGTGTTTCTGTAAAGTTTAAACATGTTTTATATATATATAGGCCAAGGTGTATTGAAGAATGAGTGAGTGTATGACTGTCTGAATGGATGATTTAGTAGGTGCGTGATTGACTGTATAAGTGAGTGATTAAACATGTCTTACTGAATGCATGGGTTAGTGACTAAACTGGGTGAATGTCTGTATCAGTCTCTCTGTTGGTGTGTAAGTGGCTGCATGGGTTAGTGAGTAGCTACATGAGTGTCTATATGGGTTATTGATTGGTTGTCTGAGTATCTGTATGGGTGCCTGAGTGTCTGTGTGGGTGGGTGGGGTGTGTGTGACTCCCTGCATGGATGTGTGAGTGGGTGATTCACTGGGTGTATGGGTTCAAGAGTGCATCTGTGAGGGGCTGTATGGGTGGGTGAGTGTGTGTATGGCTGTGTTGGTGAGTGAATGGATGTCTCAGTGGTACATGTGTGAGTAACTACATATGTGAAAGGCAGTATATATGAGTGTTGGAGTATATAAATGACTATATGTGAGAGTGAGTGATTGTGAGAGTGGCTGTGTGGATGAGTGTGTGCTTGTGTCAGTGATTGTATACGAGAGTAAGTATGTGTTAGTATCTGTATGAATAAGTGAGGTGGTGTGTGTATAACTGTATAGGTGAGTAAATGGGAGTTTGATTGATTATTTGCATGACTGACTAGCTGTGTAAGTAACTCTATGGGTGAGTGGCAGTGTGTGAGTGTCTGTATAGGTGTATGAGTGCATATGATAGTGGCTGTATTGATGAGGGACTGCATGTATGAGTGACTGTATGGGTGAGTGAGTGGATGTGTGTGTAGACCTAGGAATCAGTGAGTGGGTATGTAGTAATTGGTATTGGTGTGTCTATGGTTTCGAGAATGGTAGTCTGTATTTTAGAGTGAGTGTATCAAAGGTTATATTAGGGTGTGAGGAGGTGCATCAGATTATCACATGGATGATGTCACTGACCATGTCATGAGTGATGTAATATGTGATGTCATCAGCAGTGCATTGCGGGGGCGCGAGTCATACTTAGCTCAACTAACTATAACGGCCGAATTTCTCTGGTTTTGTACCAGTGAAATTTCCAACTAACTATAACGTCCCTTAAACCTGTGGTTTTATCAGTGAATTTCTATGGTTTTTTAAATGATCATTTCAAATTATAACGTCCCTGAAACCTATGGTTTTTCAGTGAATTTCTAAGGTTTTTTAAATGCTCATTTCTAACTATGCCTGCAGAGGTAGGACATGTGCAGAAAGAGGAAGAAAGGCACAGAAACAAGCAAGACAAATGCAGAAAGAGGCAACAGAAGTCCAGAAAGAGGAAGAAAGGTGCAGATAGAAGCAAGAGATATGCAGAAAGAACCAACAGAGGTGCAGAAAGAGGCCTTGTTGCAAAGTCATCCTGTGCCCTGGGCACTCCCCAAAGTTTTGCTGACTGGTACTGGTGGTAACTGACTCTGACTGACCCTGGGCTCTGCCTAACCAGGCCCGGAGCCAGTGCGATGATGAAAGACACTTAGAATACAGTGAAAACAACTACATACACTAGGGTACACTATGGGTCGGGGTACCCCTGTTATTGGCATGACCTCCCCTGTAAGGCCCTAATACATAATAGGGCAGGGGGATTAAAACTACCTCTAAGTCCCTAGCATATAAAAGGGCATGGCAGTTTAGAGGCCAGCAGCCCTTTTCTGCACTTGCATGTGTGCACTGCTGAGCCTGAGGTCAGTTTAAAAGTCAGCCTGTGTGTGCAGAAAGAGGCAAGAGAGGTGCAGAAAGAGGAAAGGGAGTTGCAGAAAGAGGGCTGAAGGGTGCAGAAAGAGGAAAGAGGTGCAGAAAGAAGCAAGAGAGGTGCGGAAAGAAAGAAGAAGTACAGAAAGAAGCAACAGAGGTGTAGAAAGAGGGAAGAGGGGTGCAGAAAGAGGCAAAAGAAGAGCAGAACAAGCAAAAGAGATGCGGAAAGAGGCTAGAGGGGTGCAGAAAGAGGCAATAGAGTTGCAGAAAGAGGCAAGAGAGGTGCACAAAGAGGGAAGAAGGGTGCCGAAAGAGGCAAGTGGGGTGCAGAAAGAAGTAATAGTGGTGTAGAAAGAAGCAAGAGCAGTGCAGAAAGAACCAACAGAGGTGCAGAAAGAAGCAAGAGGGGTGCAGAAAGAGGCAAGAGAAGTGCAGAAACAAGCAAAAGAGGTGCAGAAAGAGGCAAGAGGGGTGCAGAAAGAGGCAAGAGCAGTGAAGAAAGAACCAAGAGACGTGCAGGAAAAGGGAAGAAGGGTGCAGAAAGAGGTACGAGGGATGCAGAAAGAAGCAAAAGAGGTGCAGAAAGAGGCAAGAGAGTTGCAGAAACAGGCAAAAGAGGTGCACAAAGAGGGAACAGGGGTGCACACAGAGGCAAGAGAGGTACAGAAAGAACCAACAGAGGTGCAGAAAGAGGCAAGAGGGGTGCAGAAATGTGCAAGAGAGTAGGAGATAGAAGCACGAACAGTGCAGAAAGAACCAACAGAGGTGCAGCAAGAGGGGTGCAGAAACAGGAAAGAGAAGTGCAGAAAAAAGCAAAAGAGGTGCCAAAAGAGGCAAGAGGGGTGCCGAAAGAGGCAAGAGAGGAGCAGAAAGAGGCAAGAGAGGTGCACAAAGAGACAAGAGAACTGTAGAAAGAGGCAAGAGAGTTGCAGAAACAGGCAAGAGATGTGCAGAAAGAGGAAACAGGGGTACAGAAAGAGGCAAGAGAGGTGCAGAAATAGGGAAGAGAGGTATAGAAAGAGGAAAAAAGGGTGCAGAAAGAGGCAAGAGGGGTGCAGAAAGAAGCAACAGAAGTGCAGAAAGAAGCAAGAGAAATGCAGAAAGAAGCAACAGAGGTGCAGAAAGAGGTAAGAGGGGTGCAGAAAGAGGAAGGGAACTGCAAAAAAGAAGCAACAGAGGTGCAGATGGAGGCAAGAGAAGTGCAGGAAGAGGCAAGAGAGTTGCAGAAACAGGCAAAAGAGGTGCAGAAAGAAGCAAGAGTAGTGCAGAAAGAACCAACAGAGGTGCAGAAGGAGTCAAGAGGGGTGCAGAAAGAGGCAAGAGGGGTGCAGAAATTTGCAAGAGAGAAGCAGAAAGAAGCAAGAGCAGTGCAGTAAGAAACAACAGAGGTACAGAAGGAGGCAAGAGGGGTGCAGAAAGAGGCAAGAGCAGTTCAGAAAGAACCAAGAGATGTGCAGGAAAAGGGAAAAAGGGTACAGAAAGAGGCACGAGGGGTGCAGAAAGAAGGGAGAGAGGACAGAAAGAAGCAACAGAGGTGCTGAAAGAGGCAAGTGGGGTGCAGAAAGAGGAGAGAGAAGTGCAGAAAGAAGCAAAATAGGTGCAGAAAGAGGCAAGAGGGTTGCAGAAAGAGGCAAGAGCAGTGCAGAAAGAACCAAGAGATATGCAGAAAGAGGCAAGAGAGGTGCAGAAAGAGGCAAGAGATGTGCAGAAAAAGGGAAGAATGGTGCAGAAAGAAGCAAGAGAAGTGCAGAAAGAGGCAAGTGAGGTGCAGAAGGAGGCAAGAGAACTGTAGAAAGAGGCAAGAGAGTTGCAGAAACAGGCAAAAGGAGTGCAGAAAGAGGGAACAGGTGTGCAGAAAGAGGGAAGAGGGATGCAGAAATTTGCAACAGGGGTGGAAAAACAAGCAAGAGCAGTGCAGAAAGAACCAACAGAGGTGCAGAAAGAGGCAAGAGGGGTACAGAAAGAGGCAAGAAAAGTGCAGAAAAAAGCAAAAGAGGTGCAGAAAGAGGCAAGAGAGGTACAGAAAGAGGGAAGAGTGTTGCAGAAAGAGGCAAGAGGGGTGTTGAAAGAGGTAGGCGAGGTGCAAGAAGAGGCAAGAGGGGTACACAAAGAGGCAGCAGGGGTGCAGAAAAAAGGAAGAGAAGTGCAGAAAGAAGCAACAGAGGTGCTGAAAGAGGCATCAAGGGTGCAGAAAGAGGCAAGAGAAGTGCAGAAAGAAGCAACAGAGGTACAAAAAGAGACGAGAGGTGCAGAAACAGACAGGAAAGGTGCAGAAAGAGGGAACAGGGGTACAGAAAGAGGCAAGAGGGGTGCAGAAAGAAGTAAGTGAGGTACAGAAAGAGGCAACAGAGGTGCAGAAAGACGCAAGAGAGGTGCAGAAACAGGCAAGAGAAGTGCAGAAAAAAGCAAGAGGTGCCGAAAGACGCAAGAGGGGTGCAGAAAGAGGCAAGAGAGGAGCAGAAAGAACCAAGAGATATGCAGAAAGAGGCAAGAGAGGTGCAGAAAGAGGCAAGAGATGTGCAGAAAAAGGGAAGAATGGTGCAGAAAGAAGCAAGAGAAGTGCAGAAAGAGGCAAGTGAGGTGCAGAAGGAGGCAAGAGAACTGTAGAAAGAGGCAAGAGAGTTGCAGAAACAGGCAAAGGAGTGCAGAAAGAGGGAACAGGTGTGCAGAAAGAGGGAAGAGGGATGCAGAAATTTGCAACAGGGGTGGAAAAACAAGCAAGAGCAGTGCAGAAAGAACCAACAGAGGTGCAGAAAGAGGCAAGAGGGGTACAGAAAGAGGCAAGAAAAGTGCAGAAAAAAGCAAAAGAGGTGCAGAAAGAGGCAAGAGAGGTACAGAAAGAGGGAAGAGTGTTGCAGAAAGAGGCAAGAGGGGTGTTGAAAGAGGTAGGCGAGGTGCAAGAAGAGGCAAGAGGGGTACACAAAGAGGCAGCAGGGGTGCAGAAAAAAGGAAGAGAAGTGCAGAAAGAAGCAACAGAGGTGCTGAAAGAGGCATCAAGGGTGCAGAAAGAGGCAAGAGAAGTGCAGAAAGAAGCAACAGAGGTACAAAAAGAGACAAGAGAGGTGCAGAAACAGACAGGAAAGGTGCAGAAAGAGGGAACAGGGGTACAGAAAGAGGCAAGAGGGGTGCAGAAAGAAGTAAGTGAGGTACAGAAAGAGGCAACAGAGGTGCAGAAAGACGCAAGAGAGGTGCAGAAACAGGCAAGAGAAGTGCAGAAAAAAGCAAAAGAGGTGCCGAAAGACGCAAGAGGGGTGCAGAAAGAGGCAAGAGAGGAGCAGAAAGAGGCAAGAGAGGTGCACACAAAGGCACGAGAGGTACATACATTTGCTAGGGAGGTGCAGAAAGAAGCAAGAGAAGTGCAGAAAGAAGCAACAGAGGTGCAGAAAGAAGCAACAGAGGTGCAGAAAGAGGCAAGAGGGGTACAGAAAGAAGCAAGAGAAGTGCAGAAAGAAGGAACAGAGGTGCAGAAAGAGGCAAGAGGGGTGCAGAAAGAGGCAAGAGTGGTGCAGAAAGAGGGAAGAGGGGTGCAGAAAGAAGCAAGAGGGGTGCAGAAATTTGCAAGACAGGTACAGAAAGAAACAAGAGCAGTACAGAAACAACCAAGAGAGGTACAGAAAGAGGCAAGAGGGGTGCAGAAAGAGGCAAGAGAAGTGCAGAAAGAAGCAACAGAGGTGCAGAAAGAGACAAGAGAACTGTAGAAAGAGGCAAGAGAGTTTCAGAAACAGGCAAGAGATGTGCAGAAAGAGGGAACAGGGGTGCAGAAAGAGGCAAGAGAGGTGCTGAAAGAGGGAAGAGAGGTGAAGAAAGAGGGAAAAAGGGTGCGGAAATAGGGAAGAGGGGTGCAGAAAGAAGCAACAGAAGTGCAGAAAGAAGCAACAGAAATGCAGAAAGAAGCAACAGAGGTACAGAAAGAGGCAAGAGGGATGAAGAAAGAGGAAGAGAACTGCAAAAAAGAAGCAACAGAGGTGCAGATGGAGGCAAGAGAAGTGCAGGAAGAGGCAAGAGAGTTGCAGAAACAGGCAAAAGAAGTGCAGAAAGAAGCAAGAGCAGTGCAGAAAGTACCAACAGAGGTGCAGAAGGAGGCAAGAGGGGTGCAGAAAGAGGCAAGAGGGGTGCAGAAATTAGCAAGAGAGAAGCAGAAAGAAGCAAGAGCAGTGCAGTAGGAAACAACAGAGGTACAGTAGGAGGCAAGAGGGGTGCAGTAAGAGGCACGAGGGGTGCAGAAAGAAGCAAGAGAAGTGCAGGCACAAGCAACAGAGGTGCAGAAAGAGGCAAGAGGGGAGCAGAAATGGGCAAGAGAAGTGCAGAAAGAAGTAACAGATGCATAAAGAGGGAAGAAGGGAGGAGGAAGAGGCAAGAGGGAAGCAGAGAGATGCAAGAGAGGTGCAGAAAGAAACAGAATTAGTGCAGAAACAAGGAACAGATGTACAGAAAGAGGCAAGAGGAGTGCAGAAAGAGAAGAGGGGTGCAGAAAGAGAAACAAGGGGTGCAGAGAGAGGCACTAGGGGTGCAGAAAGAAGTAAGAAGAGTGCAGAAAGAAGCAACAGAGGTGCAGAATGAGGGAAGAGGGGTGGAGAAAGAGACAACAGAAGTGCAGAAAGAAGCAACGGAGATGCAGAAAGGTGGAAGAGGGGTGGAGAAAGAGGCAAGAGGGGTGCAGAAAGAAGCAAGAGAGGTGCAGAAAGAAAGAAAAGATGTGAAGAAAGAAGGAACAGAGGTGCAGAAAGAGGGAACAGGGGTGCAGCAAGAGGCACAAGGGTTGCAGAAAGAAGGGACAGAGGTGCAGAAAGAAGCAAGACAATGGCAGAAAGAAGCAACAGAGGTGCAGAAAGATGGATGAGGGGAGGAGAAAGAGGCAAGATAAGTGCAGAAAGAAGCAACAGAGATACAAAAAGGGGGAACAGGGGTGGAGAAAGTGGCAAGATGGTGCAGAAAGAAGCAAGAGAGGTGCTGAAAGAAACAAAAGAAGTGCAGAAAGAGGCAAGAGGGGTGCAGAAAGAGGGATGAGGGGTGCAGAAAGAAGCACGAGTGGTGCAGAAATAAGCAAGAGAGGTGTAGAAAGAAGCAAGAGTGCAGAAAGAAGCAACAGAGGTGCAGAAAGAGGGAAGAGGGGTGCGGGAAGAGGGGTGCAGAAAGAGGGAAGAGGGGTGCAGAACGAGGGAAGAGGGGTGCAGAATGAAGCAAGAGAGGTGCAGAAAGAAGGAACAGAGGTGCAGAAAGAGTAAGGGTGGGCGTAGTTGGCGGAGTACTGCTACGCGGAAATCCACGAAATTGAACTAAAACTCCGTGAATTCCACAACTTCGCTCCGCTTCCCACTTAAGAAAAAACAGAGACCTCATATACTTTTGGTAAAATAACAAGTATCTCTGTTTTCACATGCTAAAATGCATATAGTCATTTCACAAAAGTGAAAATGAAAATTTAGCAAGCAGTGAGAGAGGTGATGATTTTGAGATCCTCCCTAACCTAGGGAGAAAACCAAGCAGATGCCTTGAAAACAAAGAGCACATCTTGCTGAACTATTCGGTGGTGGTCCCATCCTCTTAGGACCACCCCAAGCACAGTTATGGGCAAAAATACAATCCCAACTAAAGGCCCTGCAAAGCATTATGGGACGAGATTAGCAGTGGGCAGTGAATATTATAGTATCCAATATCAAAATAATTCTACAAAGAGCTGCAGTACAACTGGTCGTTACTAGGTGTCCCTCACAAGTCAAATGCAAAAGCATTGAAATGATTACATCAAGCTGCAGTTCCACTAGTCGTTACTAGATGTCCCTCATGAGTCAAATGCAAAAGCATTGAAACCCTTTCATGAAGCTGCAGTTCAGCTCTTTGTAGAATTTATAGTATTAGCTCTCAGCTCAGGGTTTCAATGCTTTTGCATTTGACTCGTGAGGGACACCTAGTAACGACTAGTGGAACTGCAGCTTCATGAAAGGGTTTCAATGCTTTTGCATTTGACTTGTGAGGGACATCTAGTAACGACTAGTGGAACTGCAGCTTGATGTAATAATTTCAATGCTTTTGCATTTGACTCGTGAGGGACACCTAGTAACGACGAGTTGAACTGCAGCTCTTTGTAGAATTATTTTGATATTGGATACTATAATATTCACTGCCCACTGCTAATCTCATCCCATAATGCTTTGCAGAGCCTTTGGTTGGGATTGTATTTTTGCCCATAACTGTGCTTGGGGTGGACCTAACAGGATGGGACCACCACTGAATCGTTCAGCATGATGTGCTCTTTGTGTTCAAGGCATCTGCTTGGTCCTCCCCTAGGTTAGGGGATCCCAAAATCATCACCTCTCTCATTGGCTGATATTTTAATTTCAAAGTTCACGTTTGTGAATTGGTTATATGCTTTTTAGCATGTAAAGTTGTTTTATCAAAGCATTTGTGGGTGCAGTTTAGTAACTGATTCCACTACGCGGAGGGACAGAGTTTTTGCTTGAATTCCGTGTTTTTAATGGAATGCGTAGTTAACAATTCTACGCAAACTCCGCCAGCGGAGCGGAGTTCATTGCCCACCCCTAATAAAGAGGGATGAGGAGTGCAGAAATAAGCAAGAGAGGTGTAGAAAGAAGCAAGAGTGCAGAAAGAAGCAACAGAGGTTCAGAAAGAGGCAAGAGGGGTGCAGAAAGAGGCACAAAGGGTGCAGAAAGAAGCAAGAGACTTGCAGAAAGAAACAAAAGAAGTGCAGAAAGAAGGAACAGAGGTGCAGAAAGGGGCAACAAGAGTGTAGAAAGAGGGAAGATGGGTGGAGAAAGAGGCAAGGGGGTGCAGAAAGAAGCATGAGAGCTGGAGAAAGAAACAAAAGAAGTGCAGAAAGAACAGAGGTGCAGAAAGAGGCAACAGGGGTGCACAAAGAGGGAAGAGGGGTGTGAAAGAGGCACGAGGAGTGCAGAAAGAAGCAAGAGGAGTGCAGAAAGAAGCAACAAAGGTGCAGAAATAGGCAAGAGGGGTGCAAAAACAGGGAAGAGGGGTGCAGAAAGAGGCATGTGGGGTGCAGAAAGAAGTAAGAGATGTGCAGAAAGAAACAAAAGAAGTGCAGAAAGAAAGAACAGGTGCAGAAAGAGGCAACAGGGGTGCAGAAAGAGGGTGGATGAGTGGAGAAAGAGGCAAGGGGGTGCAGAAAGAAGCAAGAGAGTTGCAGAAAGAAACAGAAGAAGTGCAGAAAGTAGGAACAGAGGTGCAGAAAGAGGCAAGAGGGGTGCGGGAAGAGGGTTGTGAAAGAAGCACGAGGGGTGCAGAAAGAAGCAAGAGAGGTGCAGAAAGAAGCAACAGAGGTGCAGAAAGAGGGAAGAGGGGTGGAGAAAGAGACAAGAGAAGTGCAGAAAGAAGCAACAGAGATGCAGAAAGGGCAAACAGGGTGGAGAAAGAGTCAAGAGGGCTGCAGAAAGAAGCAAGAGAGGTGCAGAAAGAAACAAAAGAAGTGCAGAAACAAGGAACAGAGGTGCAGGAGGAGTCCAGAAAGAAGGAAGAGGGGTGCAGAAAGAGGCAAGAGAGGTGCAGAAAGAGGCAAGAGGGGTGCACAAAGAAGCAAGTGAGGTGCAGAAAGAGGCAAAAGAGGTGCAGAAAGTAGAAGAGATTTGCAGAAAGAGGCAAGAGAAGTGCAGAAAAAGAAAGGAAGGTACAGAAAGAAGCAACAGAAATGCAGAAAGAGGCAAGAGAGGCGCAGAAAGAAGCAAGAGTGGCTTGCACAACATTAGTACCAATTTAACACCCACATTTAGCAATAAGTAACAGGTGACCATTCTAGGTTTGCAAAGGACCTTCCACCACGCTGTAACACTTGTCGCTGCATTTTTGGTAACGGTTGAGCCTTTTGAGCTATAAACAAGGCTTTTTTTCTTCAAATCTGCAGATTAGGCAGCAGATGATGGATTATGTGGCTAATGCGGAAAATGTATATTTGTGCGAAAGTCGGTGCAGCCAAACAGTCGCATAATTCCAGTGGCCCTGCTCATACCTCTGACAAGGTCCAGAAGTGCTCCTCAGTGATTCCTTCTTTTTTTCGTCTCATTGAGTTCATAGTTTAGCTTCTATGGAAATGAGGAAGACTAAACCTGATGTTACCACTCCACAACACAGACTACTATACCACATAATTACTCTCCATAACATATAATCCCACTCTACATAATTCCTATACACTAAATACCACATACTTCCTATCCACATAATTTCACTGCACAACATACCACATAATTCCACTATACACAACTTACATCCACTCCACTCTAAAAAACATTAGTAAAAAACTTTTACATTTACAACACCAATAGCTGTAACTCTTGCAAATGCATGACCTATTACATTACGAATGCTTCTTTAACTGGTAGTCGCGTTTGCAGAGTGGTCGAGAAAGGGGACTGGGCCTCCAACCAGAGCTCAGGAATTCCGCTGCTTCTTGGCCCCCAAAGTCCCTCATGAGTAAAGCGGACTTCATCCCCCAACCTGTAGTGTGCCAGAAGTCACATTTGCACAGTGGTGGAGAAAGGAGGGTGTGGCCTCCGAAGACCTCTTAGCAATACCACTGTGTGGGACTTAATGGAGGTAACAGGAGGGGTAGTTGTCACCCAAGGACGTCCTTGGGGGCCAACTACCCCTCCTATTACCTCCAGTAAGTCCCACACAGCAGCATTGGTAAGTACTCATAGCAGGCCACGACCCCTTTGCCCACCATTCTGCAAATGCGCTCCCTGGCACGCTCTGGGAAGGGGATTACAGTCTCCTTCGCTGCTGGAGGCCCTTAGGGGCCAACCAGCCTACCTGATACCTCCAGTAGGCCCCAGATAGTGGGATTGCTTAGAGGTGGAAACAGGCCACGACCCCTTTCTCTACCACTCTGCAAACGCACCTCCTGGTGCACTCTTGGTTGAGGGATGAAGTCCCCTTGCCTCCTGAGGGTCCCTGGGGGCCAACTAGCCCTCCTGTTATCTCTAGTTAGCCCCACACAGCTGGATTGCTGAGTGGTCCGAGGCCACGCCCCCTTTTTACACCACTCTGCAAACACGCCTCCAATTACCTCAGTTGATGAGGAACTTCTGACAAGCTCCCTCAGCACCACTCTCCCAGATAATAGCAGTTCGTCCAGAGCCCCTATCAATGTTATCACTGACGAGTCCACGGAAATTCAGGATATAGGCCCAAACACAATGTCAGTGGCAGCAATGGTTGACCCCCTTTCTAAAAACACAGTTTAAGATGTTATTCCATCTATTGGGAAAGGAAACAAGAGTGATCACAGCTAAAACAGGCCTTAAGGCCAGAGGGGGGCGAGTAATCACTATACCACCTCAGTGACAAAGCACTCGAAGGCTGCTGGGGATTTTGTGCTGCACACGGATACTTTCTTGACTAAATTTTATGTCAAAGTGAACCTCTTTTGAAGAATTCTTTGAAACCTATTCAAAACTATTCTCTTACATTCAAGCAACTCTGATAGATTTAAGCGAATACATTGAGTTATCGTGGAATAAGGGTTTGGACCCAAAGACTAACTGTCCTGTCTCCAGTGGTGTTATTAATCAAAATACCTGTTTAGTTACACATCAGGGAGCTGAAGGCCCTAACACTATAGCTCCAAGCAATATTAGTATTATGCTCGGTGACCAGGAGCACTCGCAGCACTCTCAAGGGTCATCAGCTCTTGCTTGTAAATGTACTTTTTCATCTGTGACTTGACCTTCAGCCCCTTTCCTCAGAACAGCCTACTAGGCAGTCCTCTGAGAGTCTACTTTGTTCTAACAGAGGTGGTGTTAAGTCCTGCCCACGGCTCCACACACTTTCATTGCCTCCTGACACCACGCCTTATACGTTTTAGTTAATGATCTGCGGCTCAAGGAGGGAGTATATGAAATCACACAACAGTTAATTAATAAAGTTGTGCACTGGTGTAATGGGCGTGTGGGGGACATAGCTTAGTTGTAAAAAAATAAGTGCCAGGGCCCTCGCCAGGAGGACACTGCAGCTTGCACCATCCATTGCCCCTCCCAGCGCTGCCAATGACAGTACCAACACAACTATTAACTATCACACTTATAAAAGTGTGACAATTCATACTGTTCCAGGCTCCCAAAGCTATAAGAATGGCATGGGTGGCAGGCATTAGTCATTGTTAATGTATATTGTATTAATATACAGCTGTTGTGCTCATACCTACATTAGGCTTACAATTAAGCGCCGGTGCACGGCACAGGAAACCCCTGGCTCAAATTAAGCACCAGTGGGGGACAACGTTTCTTTGTTGAATCATGTTAAAATGGCGAGCTGAGTTGATTGAGTAGATGGAAACCAAAAGGTCTATTACGGGGATTGCTTCTTGAACTGAACTTCGATCAAGCACAGAAAGCTAGTATTCTGCTCACATACCTTCTTAGCACTACCATTGCTTGTTTACTTATTTATGCTTGTCCTTTAAGTTTTTTCTATCTGCCAAACCCTGCACTTCCCTAGGCTAGCTTCTTTGATGAAGGGGCCTCAGTTAGTCTCAGATCAAGCCACTAGATATGTTAGCATTATTCCCACCTTTAACTCATTTGAGCCCTTAAGTACACTGGACTGTCTTGATTGAATATCTTCCCCTTTGATCTCTGTATGTGTCACTCAACCTCCTGAGATCACCTCCAGAGGTTGTTCTGATTGTGCTTTAGACATTCTTAGGTGGAATATTGCAGGCTTAAACTCAAAGAAACATGACACCCTTTGGCTCAATTATATTGGGAATTTTAACATTATTTGTATTCAGTAAACCTGGAGTGTTGACAGATATTTTTTTTATTGAAATGGTTTCATTTGTTTTCTTCACCAGCCACTGCCACCACATCGGGCCGGGCAAAATGGGGTTTCATTAAACTGGTTTCTTTGAATTTGGGCTTCACAATATCTCAACTGGATATGGGCTCACTATTTTATCTAATTGTGAATCGCCATGTGTTTTCTCTGAGTGATGGAAATATTGATTGTTCCCATATTTCCCCCGAAATCTGGGTTGAAAGTCTACAATTCTGGCTATATGCTCACTTCTGAACCAGACTTGGGACCCCTTGTTGATATCTGTAATGTTGTATTCCGGGCTAGATGAAGTACATGACGCCTTTGTTGGCTTAACCAAGAACAAGGTCCCAGAACCGTACAAGATGCCTGCTGATTTGTATTTGCTGAAACCAACTCTTTGGTCCCCATTGCTTACACAGGTTCTTAACATGGCAGTCAGAAAAGGCCCACCTAGCTCTTAGTCTCAATCCTTTATTGTGCCCATTTTTAAGAAGGGGGATAAAGGATACCCATGCTTTTTTCAACCAATCTTGTTATTTGACTCAGTTGTTAAGGTTGTCAGTCAGGTTGTTCTCACTAGACTAATTTCTTGGGCAGAAAGTAATGTGATTATCTCTGATCAACAGTATGGTTTTAGGTCCGAATGGAGAACTCTAGAACAATGCTTACATTTATATATTGTTTTTAATAAATATGCGGTAGCAAAGTAAGGGACCTTACACATAGTCTTCATGGACTTTCCATCCGCATTCGACCTTGTCAACAGAGCCAAACTTTAGACTCTGCTGATCTCAATCGGTGTGGAAGTGGATGCAGACAATGTCCTGTTCTTAAGGGATTTACAGAAGGACAAGTCTGCCGTTATAAGATACGGAACGAATGGCCAAAGTACAATGAATTCTGAGGTAAACAGGAGGGTGAGACAGGGCTGTATTCTAGCCACCTTTTTATTTACTTAATATATCAATCAGCTAGAATCAGACTTACTTTGGGCTGCTAGTGACTTACCCACAGTGGGAGGTAGGCTTATTCCGGTGCTCCTCTATGCTGACAATGCAGGTTTTTTAGCCCGCACATTGATTAGTTTAAAGTATCTACTGTCAAGATTTTATGACCTCTCTGGACTTGCAAAAATTCTGTAAAGTCTCTCATAATTCTGGCAGGCCGAAAATCCTCCAAATCTTGTTGTCACTTTAATACTGCTAATGAAATTACGAAAGTGTCTGCATTTCCATACCTAGGAGTACACTTGAACAGAAGAGCTCCTGGTTTACTGCCTTATCTATAAAACACTTTCTATGACAAGGTATATTTCTGTAGTTTGTGACTTTGCCACCAGAGTGGGTAATAAACCACTCCCTACTTTGATTAAATGCTTCAATCTAAGTGCCTTTCTGCTGTGGCTTACAGAGGTGTCATTTGGAATTATGTGGATACATCTTATTAACACAAAATAGAGAACTCTTTCTATAGATGACTCTTTTTAAAAACAAAAAAAAAATGTTGTCCTCATTCTGCCAACTCTCATACTGAGTCTCCCCCTCTATCTCTATATTCCGTGTGAAGACCGTCTGAGAGAAGAGGGGGTACTCTCTAAGAGGAATGCTGTTACTGGTCCCATCTCCACTACTACCTGTGCGCCCCTTGGAGAGACCAGAGCCGCCAGCACTATTAGGCTTAATCATTGGACCCGCTTGTCCTTTCTCTCCATTCCAACAGTAAAGTCCAGATCTTATCTCTGCTTTCTGCATCACAGGCCATATAGATGACTCTTGTCTCTTTGCCAATCTTCTATGCCTATAGGAAAGCTTTTAGGGAGCCTGAGAAATTGGTGAAACCTAATGTTCTCGCACATGCTCTCATGACATCCACTCCACAGTTAAAGGCTTTTCTGGTTATGGTTCATAGCATTAACACCCTCTACCTACTAACTAAGGGGGTCATTACGATGTAGGGTGGATCGCCACTGCCCGCATGGCGGTGGCGATCCGCCCTACATTTCCCACCGCCCGCCACCCATTTCCCCCCCGCCATATTAGTATGGCGGGGGGACCCCGGCGGACGGAGAGACCGTCCGCCGGTTTTCCGCCGGTCGACCAGTCGACCGAGCGGAAAAGGGGCTACATATGGTGGCGGTGTCTGCTAGACACCGCCATCCATATTAGCATGGGTGCGGGAAGCAGCCTTTCCGTGGCGGCGATGCCGCCATGAAAAGGCATGCGGAGTTTGCTGTTGGGGACTTTGCGGGCCCCCAGGGTATTGGGGGCGGGGGTGTACATGGGGGTACCTATGGTGCCTCCTACATTGTCATGGACAAGGTGGCAGGCACCGCGCAGTGCCTGTCACCTTGTGCATGACAATGCACACAGTGCATTCCCAGCATTGTGGCGGGCGGTGCTGTGTGCACCGCTCACCACAATGCTGGGAATGGTGGATGCCACCGCCACCGTGGTGGTGGCATTCTAATCGCTGGTGCGGGACCGCCGCACCACTGGTGGCTGGTCCCAGCACCGCTAGGGTGGCGGGCGGACAAAAGTCCGCCCGCCATCCTAATAGGCCCCTAAGTTTCTGCTTAAAATGTAACACTTTTTGCATGCGGTCTCGAGAGGCTGGCATAAGGTTGGGAGTCTGGCTCCTTTTTCGTGTGATTCTATCTCAGATCAAGACACCTTGCACTTTATGGTTTTTTGTAGATTTTATGGCCACTTGATCGCTAAATCTATTGTTCCACTTTTTAAAGAAATTTAATTTTACTCAGGTCAGACCAGCCCCTATGTTTTTACAATTACTTCCTACCAAGCATATTTGTTTTTCTGTGGTGGTTTTTTTTTTTAAAGATAGGCTCACAATGAATTCTTAACAGCCGTAATTTGAGTGCTGTAGCATTTATTTCTGAAATTATTTTAAATAATGTATTACTATTTTAGATGATTTTATCATTGATGTCAGTACTAACTATTCTTGTAAGATTTTTTAATACAGTTTTGCTTTAGATGAATGCATGTTGTTTTTAGACTGCTTCACCATTGATTTGTTGTGTGTCTATTGTACCTTTATGGTTTATTTTCTTATAATCTGAATAAAAGGGTCATGACTGATTGACTGAGTCCAGAGGTATGTCATATTGGTTTCAATCAAAGTCTGATCTCCATTTTTTACCCATAGGTGTCTGTTGTTAATGAAAGATGCAAACCAACTCAGAAACCTTCCACAAAGGGCCTTGTGGAGTTCCATTGTTAATAAAATTGTTGTGGGGCCAGGAAACATATTTTTGGCTCAGAGATGTTTAATGGCTTTTGTTAGTTGATCATTTGTGATAGATGAGAAAGAGACCCAGGTGTTGAAGTATTATCAGGAGAGAGAAAGAGAGCAAAATACATGATGCTCATGTTAAAATAGTTTCTCAATAAATGCATTTTATAGGTGAAGTGTTTTAGCAATTCATCACATTTTCTGGTTGTTGAGGCCACTGGATCTTTTGGGCGCAGAGCTATATCTTGCATAGATCTAGGGTGTTAGTGGGTGAAAAGTTGACAGATAAAATAATGCATGTGAATGTACTGTATATTGTTATGGGGGGTGGCTTTTGCAGTTGAGTGAATCATTGAGTATGACTGCTATGATGTTGCCTACTTTGTATTGTGTGCCAGCACTGATTAATTTGGAGATTTGCGGGACACAAATGTGAAGGTTCTGATCAGTCATCATACTGACTATCTCATTATAATGTGCATTAGCTTATCCAATGTTTAGAAGATGCACGAGAGAGCATGGAGTGGTCAGAGTGAGGTACATTTTGGGTGCTTGTGATATGGATAAGGTTTGTCGGTTTGCGGCCTTTTGGAGGTGGATTTTGTGTTTTAAAATTTTGATTCTGATGACGAGGATGGTATATTTACTTGCTTTTGGACACATTTGATTAAAGTGAGCGGTATGTGTTGCAGGGTACTCCATACTGTTGTTGGTGTTTACAGGGGAAGGAGAGGGAAGTTGGTTGTAGGCATTTTCATTAGTTAGTTGACAAAGTTAGTTGATAGTTATTTGGAATGTCAGTAGACTGGGTGATGAGCAGATGAGATGCCACAAGCATTGGAAGTCAGTATGCCTGTGATTGAAGATCCCAGCCTACTGGAATTAGTGTTATAGGGGCCTTGAGGAGAGAGAATGTGTTCTCACATATCCTCTGCATCCTGTTTCTCGTGTATCTAGTGCTAGTGATAGTGATAGCTGTAATAAATTTGCGGGCTCCTTAGTCCCACAGCACTGGATGATGGTATCAAGATGAGCCTACCTCTGTAATCTGTGCCATGATACACCAGTAGTCTGTGGTTGAGGGCAATACTATAAATTTTGGTATCAGTTGTTCATTTCAATGGAGTATACCATTCTTTATGAGTTTAGGTGTTATTTAACACACCTAATAAATAAGGGTACATGATTTATCAGGTGTGGTGTGATAAAAAACACCTGTTAGCCCTGACACCCTTAGGGTAATCTTTCCCCTTTTTGCCTACCTTGTCCACCTTTGTGACCTCATTTTGTGCTCTCCCCCCTAAACATGCTAACATTGGTTCATCCCCAATTGGCATATTTAGTTTGCTTATAAGTCCCTAGTAAAGAGGTATCCCCTGTACCCAAGGTCTGTAAATTGAATGGCACTAGTGGGCCTGCAGCACTGATTGTGCCAACCACTGAAGTAGCCCTTTAAGGCCGGCCACTGCAGACTCTGTATGTGCAGCTTTACACTTCCATGTTGACCTGGCAAAATAAACATTTTCCAGACCCAAACCTTCCTTTTTTTATACATATAAGTCAGCCCTAAAGTAGGCCCTGGACAACTCAGAGGGCTGGGCGCAATCTATTTAAAAGGCAGGACATGTACTATTAAGTCTCACATGTCCTGGTAATGAAAAACTCCCAAAGTAATTTTTTCACTACTGCAAGGCCTAGCTCTCTCAAAGGATAACATTGGGATTACCTCATGACATTTTATAAGTGTAATTTCTAATTGGGAAATGATAAGACGCCCAAGTCTGGTGTCTCTGGAATCCAAATTCAAAATCCCATCATATGGTGACGTTGGATTTTAAATTACAGTTCAGGAAATGCCACTTTTAGAAAGCTTTCATTTTCTTACTTTAACCATTTGGTGTCTGTTGCCTGACTCTTATACACATGTGGGAAGAGTGCAGCTGGGCTTTGTGTATTCCCCCTAGACAGCCAGTCACAATGGGAGCTTAGGTGCAACTTGATGGGCCATCCTGTCATTTTCATGCTCGAAATCAGGCAAACTAGAAGCTTCTGAGTAGTTGGTAAAGTCTATAAAAATTGCAATTTTGGTCACTGTGAGGCCTACACCTGAATAGGCTGCATCCTGTCCCCACAGAAAGGGCTGCATACCCCCCTATAGTAAGTCTGGAGCCAGGGCAGGAAGGAAGGACCTCTGTGCACTTCAAAGACATGTCTTTAAACTCTCCCCCACTTCAAAGGCACAACTGGGTAAAATTAGGGGTGGGTGGAGCTCACAGAATTTCACTCCACGGAATTACGCGGAGTGACTTCAAAACTCAATATAATTCCGCAGAGTTCCGAGAGCGGGCAGAGTTCACTGTACTTTTATAGAAAGTTCAAGTTGAACCAGGACTGCATCCTCAGGGAACCCAGATATTAACGAGAACTCTAGGTATGCACCACCCACCATAGTCACCTGCTTGCCCACACGTGTACACCGCCACCCCCAAAAACAGGGCCACATGTGCAAGTTACTTATGTGGGTGATGTGCACCAGGAGTAGCAGGTACTGTAGGGGTCCCTGTAACCACACCAGCACCTTGCGGTGTCCCATCCTGTGCCTCCTTGGCAGAGTCCAGTCCAGCCCTGCTAACTGGCAACTGGAGAGGGATGAAACTCAGAAGAAATCAAAGTCCTCCTTTGGTGTCCTCCGGAGCGCTGCCTGCTCTAATGCACTGATTCCCTCACCCTACTGCTCCAGCATGCAGGCCTGCTACTTCCAAGTGCTTTCCTCAGCTGGCTGGGTGGGCAGCAAAAGGGGGAAGGCAGACTTCTTGTGCTGTTTAGATAAATCCAGGCTGCAGGCAGCCCTTACTCACTTCCTTCCTATGACTTGGTAGCACAGACTCAGAGGAAAGCCCGGCCTGGAGGGAGCCACTCTTTTCAAGGAGCTGGTTTGGGAGCAGACTTCTGATGCCTCCTGGGGCAAGGATGCCAGAGTTATGCTCAATCGAGACCCGTCTGTTTTTGACTGAGACACTTTGGAAGTGAGCCAGGGCTGGGCCACCTTCTGTATGCATTGTAATCTTGGGCAGCTCTGTATAACACTGGCTGCAGGTTAAATCACAGACAGGGCGCTTGCTTCTCTTCTCAAACAAAGGCTTGTCTGTGTTGTGAAAAGTAAAATAAGTGGATACACGCCCGCAGGATGGAATGAAAAGCACCGGCTTGGATGGCGTGGCACAAATTGTACTGTTTACAGCTAACTCTTCCAAAGCAGTTCCAAAGAACAACAGCAACATCCTATTTGCTGCGTTAAGCCATTAGTTACCATTCAATGATGTAGGAACCACATGTTATTCTTCACACGCCACAGTAGAAGAGTAATTGTGGTTTTCGATCACAGCATGTTCATGAAAATAAGCATTGTAAAGAGCAGTGTGGGGCCTGCCAATAGCACAAGCGTAATAGCCAGAGCTGTTGACTTAGTTTGAACCTGAGGAGCCAGTTTCATGTCTCGGCTTCGTTTCAACGTCCTGTGATCCTGGGCAAATCACTTAATCTCACTGTACCTTCAAAATAGAATTCAGTGGTTAAATAAAGAGCTCCAATACCGTCAGGTCGAGTTCGCGCCAGGGGTGAGCGCTGCAGTGAGCGCACTGTAAAACTCTGCTCCACCAGTGGATGGCAGAGTTTTTTTGGGCAAACTCTGCATTCCAAGCGGAGCGGGCAAACTCCGTGAACTGGTGCAAAGTTCACCACCTACCACTCGTATAAGTTCGGGACCTCTGACACCATGACTTCAGTACACTTCTGGACCTGTGACGACTCTGCCTGGAAGGACTGCTGTGCTGCTGAAGGACTGCCACTCAGCTGGACTGCTACTTTGCTGGACTCCTGCCTTTCTGTACTGTCTTGTTGCCTGCTGTTCCCCTGCCTGGGTGAGAAGGAATGGACCTGCATCACTTGAACCCAGAGTGACTCCAAGGGCTAGCTGGCTGTCCTCCTGATCTGAAGTCTTAGGGACATAAAAGACTTCCAACTTACCTGCTTTTGCACCTGGACTCTGCCATCTGTAAGTCTACCATGCCAAGTGGTGCTCCCCCAGTCTCAGACCCTTGGAAGTGTAGCCTAAGGTGCTTGCTTCTTCAAAAACCACGCATTCTATGTCAAAACGGTGCATCAATGCTGTTGCATGGATAAAAACCAGCGATTCACCTTTGTTGTGTGGATCGGAACCGGCGCATCGCTTCTGTTGTGTTGATCGGAACTAGCACTTCGCTCCTGTTGCGTGACCAGAACAAGCGCATTGCCTCTGCAGCGTGGATTGGCCCTGATGCATCGTCTTTGGAACCACCACTGCACAAGGTCCCCGCATTTCTGTCGATGGCATCCTCGACAATGATGACAAATCTCTGCATCGCTGTTTTTCGCTCTTTGGAGGCAATGATTCTTTGCTGCTGTGCGGATCAGGACCTGCGCATTGCTTCGGCTGCGGCCCGCATCTTTGACACAACCAGGATCAAGGTACTTTTGTTCAATGGGCCTCACTAGGTCCCTGTATTTGGCTCGCGCTCCATTGTGGTCGGCCTGAACTTTTGACTTTGTCCCGGTCTTTTGCAACCAGATATTCCAAGTAAGCGCCTATTGCTTTTAAGCGCTATTTTGCAGTTTATTCATATCTCAAGTTTGGTGCAGAGACATAGGGGCCGATTCCGATCTCGGCCGGTAGGGCTCCGAATAGGATTCGGCTTTACCGGATCCGATTCGGAGCCCTTTTTCCCGACCGAATCGTACGCGGGTCCGGCCGAGCGAGTACGATGCGAATTCGCCGACCGACTCGTCCGGGCGACCCGACCGCTCCGACCGACTCGTACCCGGATCGTACCGCTCCGACCGACTCGCTCGGACCCGATTCGCACCGCGCAATGGAGACGTTTTCCGGCCGGGTAAGTACGATGCGCACCTCGACCGCTCCGACCGACTCGCGCCGTCCGACTCGAACTCGCTGTCGGAGCCGTACTTTGGGGGTCCGTGTCGGACCCCCTGTACGCCGTACCCGCGCGAGTCGCACACAGGGGGGACCCATGGGTCCCCCTACCTGTGCGTGTACGCCGCGAGCGCTTCGCGGCGTACTCGCTGTAGGGGCGCCCTTGTCCGCCTCGCACCCATTGAGTCAATGGGAGCCCGCGTACGCGTTGTACGACCGGCTCCCATTGAGTTCAATGGGAGTCCGACCGACTCGTGTCCGGTGGCATACGAATGCATCGGACTCGTTCGGTCGGACTGCACGGGTCCGATTCGGTCGGAAATCTCTCCGGGTCCGGCTCGGTCGGAGAGATTTCCGGCCCGAATCGGAATCGACCCCATAATATTGACTACAAAATATCAAGTTGCACAAATATCGAGTTGTTAATATCGTGGGTCAGAAATCTCGACAGCAAGAATATCGTGGTCAAGAATATCGACTTAAGATAAGTAATATCGATTTTAAAAATATCGAAGTGTTTATCATCGTTTACAAAAATATAGTTGTTAAAAATATTGTTTTTTATTATTGTTCTGTATTTTAGTATATATTTTATATGCATGTGAGGTATGTTTTTTGTGTAAGAATTGTTTGTATTTTTAATATATGTGTTAAATTTTTAGTAGTTATTAATTTTTTTTAATTTGAATTTTGCGCTTTTAGTTCCGTAGCGGATTGTGGGTTTATAGTGGAATAGGGTGGGAAGTAATGTAATTATATCAAATTTATTGATTTTTTTTCATTTGAATTTTGCGTTTTTAGTTCCGTAGCGGGTTGTGGGTTTATAGGGGAATAAGGTGGGAAGTAATTTAATTATTTTACATTCAATGATTAATTTGTATTTATTAATATTTGTTTAATTAAGATGTTATAGTGCTAAGTGTGTGAAGTAATTTATTATTAATTAATTAATAATTGGTTGTTAATTAATTTTAATTAAATATTTGCAGTGGTGGCTCCCCGAGGGAGTGCTGCAGGGCGGTGGGGTGGGGCCAGGGAGGGGCAGGGTGTGGGGGCTGTGGAGTCCGACATACGACGGACAGGAGTAAGGTAAGTAATGAAATAAATAAAACAATTTACCTTGCGCGCGCTGCATCACCAACTCAGCGATGCAGGGCGCGCAAGGTAAATTGTTTTATTTATTTCATTACTTACTTTACTCCTGTCCGTCGTGTTGGACTCCACTACCCCCACCCAGCCCCTCCCCCGCCCCGCCCACCGCCCCGCAGCACTCCCTCGGCGAGCCGCCACTGAATAATTGGCAATAAATTATGGTAAGAGTGTAATTAATTTTAGGTGTGTGTTGTGGTGTTTATAGGTGTAAATGGTGGGAAGTAATTTGCATTTAATTAATTATATATAGTTGTTAATTAATGTTAATTATTTTATATTTATTTTTGGTAATTGTTTTTTTTGTGTGTTGTTTTTACTTTTAAAGGGGTAAAGAGTGGGTATTAAATACATTTAAATTATTTAATTATTAGCTGTTAATTGTAATAGTTTTTAATTTTAAAATAAGTTTTAATTGTGTTTTATTATTTTATAGTTTAATTTAGGTGTGTGTTGTGGATATTATAGTGTTAAAGTGTGTGTAGTTAATTAATGTTTATTTTTTTTATTAATAATATTTTTTTTTATTAATTTTTTATTATGTTAATTATGTAAATAAATGTAAATAACAATCTTGAAGTGTTTTGTTATTGGTGTGGTGTTATAGGGTAGGAAATAAAATAAATACATTTATGTTTTAATTATTTTTTTGTAAATGTATTTATCATTTTATTTTATATAATATTTGTAGGTTTTTGTTATATGTAATTAGTATTATAATATGTGTTATTTTTACATGTTTAATTTTATTTTTATTTTTTATTTTTTTCCAATTAATTTTTATAATATTTTTAATTTGTAATATATATATTTTTTTTGAGTGTTTGAGTGTGAATAGTAATTTTTTTTCTCTGCTATGCAACACTTTCCCTACTGTTGCATTCACTGGAGTGGGAATAGTTATTTTTACCCCTCTGCTATCCAACACTTTCCCTACTGTTGCACTGACTGGAGTTGGAATAGTAATTTTTACCCCTCTGCTATCCAACACTTTCCCTACTGTTGCACTGTTTGGAGTGGGAATAGTAATTTTTACCCCTCCGCTATCCAACACTTTCCCTACTGTTGCACTCACTGGATTTGGAAGAGTAAATGTAATTATTTTGCTATCCAACACTTTTCCTACTGTTGCACTGATTGTATTGGGCAATTTAAGTTTAAATATTTATTCAGTATAGTAATTTTTAGCTCTCTGTTATCCAATATTTTCCCTACTGTTGCACCTTCTGGAGTGAGAACAGTAATTTGTACCCCTCCGCTATCCAACACTTTCCCTACTGTTGCACTCACTGGGGTGGGAATATATTTTTTTACCCCTCCACTATCAAACCCTTTCCCTACTGTTGCACTCACTGGAGTGGGAATAGTAATTTTTTCCCCTCCACTATCCAACACTTTCCCTACTGTTGCATTCAGTGGAGTGGGAATACAAATTTTTACCCCTATGCTATCCAACATTTTCCCTACTGTTATACTCACTGGAGTGGGAATAGTACATTTTGCCCCTCTGCTATCCAACACTTTCCCTACTGTTGCACTCACTGGAGTTGGAATAGTAATTTTTACCCCGTCGCTATCCAGCACTTTCCCTACTGTTGTACTCACTGGAGTAGGTTTAGTAATTTTTACCTCTCCGCTATCCAACACTTATCCTACTGTTGCACTCATTGGAATTGGAATAGTAAATTTTACCCCTCCGCTATCCAACACTTTACCTACTGTTGCTCTTACTGAAGTTGGAATAGTAATTATTACCCCTCCGCTATTGAGCACTTTCCCTACTGTTGCAATCACTGAAGTGGGAATAGTAATTTTTACCCCTCCGCTATCCAACACTTTCCCTACTGTTGCACTGTTTGTAGGGGGAATAGTAATTTTTATCCCTCCGCTATCTAACACTTTCCCTACTGTTGCTCTTACTGGAGTGGGATTAGTAATTTTTACCGCTCCACTATCCAACTCTTTCCCTACTGTTGCACTGTTTGGAGTGGGAATAGTAATTTTTACCCCTCCGCTATCCAACACTTTCCCTACTGTTGCACTCACTGGATTTGGAATAGTAAATGTAATTATTTTGCTATCCAACACTTTTCCTACTGTTGCACTGATTGTATTGGGAAATTTAAGTTTAAATATTTATTCATAGTTTAATGTTTTAATTTATTCTAGAATGTTTTTTTATGTTTAAAATTATTTATATATATATATTTTATTTTTATATAATTTTAAAGTTTTAAAATAAATTAAAGATAATAGTTTATTAATTATTTTAAAGTAAATATATATGTATAAATTACTGTTTGTGTGTTTATTTTTTTAATTAAGTTTATTTGTAATATGTTGTAAAAATGTATATTAAATGTAATTTATTTTGTTAAAATTAATAATATTTAATATATTTAATATATATTATTTTATATATATATATATTTAAATCGATATTTTTTACATCTATATTTTTTACATGGTTATTTTTGATTCAATATTTTTGTACTTACCTGTTTAAGTATAGGAGTCGATATTTTTGTTGTCTATATTTTTACTCGATAGTTTTTACATCAATATTTTTTACATCGATGTAGTGTCAGTGAACCCTCAAGTTCTACTTATTTGATTTTTGTTATTTTGGTCTTGTTTTACTTATTAAATGAAGTTCTATCTTTCTAACCAGCTGTGGAATCTTTTTGTGTGGTGTTTCCACTGTATTACTGTTTGAGGTGTTGCACAAATGCATTACACATGGCTCTAAGTTAAGCCTGACTGCTCTGTGCCAAGCTACCAGAGGGTGAGCACAGGTTAATTTAGGGTTTGCCTGCTTCTTACCCTGACTAGTATTGTGGTAGCTGCCTGGCTTGGGCTCATACCATAGTCAACCAAAAACCTAATTTCTAACATTGGTAATAAGCGATGAGAATAGGAATTGTGTTTGTACAGTGCCATACAGTAACTTGGTGTACACTACCAATCCACATCCAAGATTATTTAGAATTTTATATGCTCCCTGATTGTCATTTTTGATTTTTTTCCTCAAAATCATGTCTTTGGCTGCTGGTTCTACACCTGGAACCATGGAATTTGAGCTGGCCAAATTGGAAAACTATACAGTGGTTCATCTTAAAGACTTTTGCAAGAAGATCGGGCTTCCTTCCAAGTGTTCCACCAAGAAGGTGGAATTACAAAAGGCGCTGAGGGCCTGGACAGAAGCCTGCTCCAAGGGGAATGATGGATTGGGTGAGCCTGAGAATGGTCTACTGAGGAACCACCTGCAGTGGCTGAGGGTGAAAACCCTGGATTTGAGCTTCCTGTCAGTGCAGGGAGCAGTAACTCTTCTTGTGGCTTCTCCCCAGAGGAACTGGCAGAGAGGAGGGAGGAGAGGGCATCCAAGCTGCAGATGGCTAAATTAAATGCGGAGGCGGAGGCTAAAAGGCTGAAAGGGAGGCAAAGAAGGCTGAGGCAAAGAGAGCCTTAGCAGAGAAGAAAATCTTACTGTCTCATGAACTGAGTCTGAAGGAGCTGGATATCAAGGCCAGGCAGGCAGACTCCAGCAGTGATGGTGGCAGCATACATGCAGTATCTGAAGGAAAAAGATGGGTTCGCATACCCAAGGATTTGGTGTCCAGTTATGTGGTGGGAGATGACATTGATAAATGGTTTTCTGCTTATGAAGTTGCACATAAGGGTCACAGGTTTCTTGAGGCGCACTGGAGGAGTGGTCTGTGGAAACAAAAGCCTACCGTGGGGAGGGGACACACTTCTTACACTAGAGGTTGGGAACCAAACCAAGTATACCCCTATGAAGGCCATTTTAATTGCCAAATTTGAGCTGACGCCTGAAAAGTATCACAAAAGATTCAGGGACAACCAGAAGCTCCTGAACCAATCCTGGGTAGAGTTTGTGGACGACTCTAGTAAGGCACTGACTGGTTGGGTGCAGGGAAGCAAGATTAATGATTATGTTGGGTTGTACAATTTAATTATGAGAGAGCACATGCTGAGTGTCTGTTTTAAAGAGTTGCACCAGCCCCTAGTTGACAGTAAGCTGACTGGCACCAGGAGCTTGCTGAGGAGGTGGACATCTGAGCTAGCACCAGGGTATCCATAAAGGTATCTGGGGTAGCCTTGCACAAAGGTGGTCAGGGTTCTCAACAGAAGAAAGAGTAGGGAGAAAAACCTAAAAGTAAGGAGTTCTCAAAAGACTCCCAAAATAATTCTCAAGGGAGTAATGGTAACCAGTCCCAATCTGATCCTAAGAAGAAGGGGTTCTATGATTATAAGACAGGGAGGTTTGTTCCCCAATGGATTGATATTAATAGGTTTTTTTTTAAGTGCGCAAAAATGCCAATGGCATCTTGGCTCTGCATGACTACCATGCGGGAAACCTAACCTTTGCTAAGGGCCAAGATTTGCCTGTACTGAGTACTACTAATATGGCAACTCCAAGGGAGACTCCAAATGTCCCAAGAGGGCTCAGCCCCTCACCGGTGGGCAGACAATTGGGCTGGTGAGTGTAGCGCTCGGGGAGGAGGTAGTCCAAGTTACTTTTGGGAGACAGACAGGGGTGACTAGTTTGCCTGGGGATAAAGAGATGGTGGTTGAAGCCCACAAATACCTCAAAGTATAAGCAATGGGTCACCATTAATGGGCAACAGGTGGTGGCTCTGCAAGACACAGGAGCCAGCATGACTACTATCAAGTGTCAGTTGGTGTCTGCAGAGCATGTCCTAACAAAAACATTCCACCAAGTCGTAGTTGTCAACAATCAAGAGAGCCATCTACCGGTGTCTCTGGTTACATTTGAGGGGGGGGGGCGTTCAGTTTCTCTGAAATTGCTGTGAACTCTGCCATGCCTTTTGATTGTTTTTGATGCAATGACCTGGAACACACTGCCTGGAGGGAGATAGAGCTCAGGTCTCACTTGGAGATGATGGGATTGCCTTATTGGGTCTGTATGACCACATGATCCATGGCTGCCTGCAAAGGGAGTCAAGGGTGCCTGGAGCCAGGAACAATGGCTCATACAGCTGCCAGGAAGAGGGGCAAGAGGTATGAGAAATCAGCCCCAGAAGTTCCCACGGTAGAGGTTGACGGCGTCCCATAGGAGGAGGCCCCGGAGCCAAGCGGGGAAGACATTGTGGCCCTAGGTGACATACCTGCGCTTGCTTACTGACAAGATGAGGGTGGGCTCACCATGGAGGAATTCAGCAGAGCGCAGAAAGAATGTCCCACTCTTGAGGGCTTGAGGCGACAGGCCTCAGTCCATGTGACAGGCGAAGCCCCTGGGGATTACCTAATCTATTGGGAGAATAATCTCCTTTATAATGCACCTAAGACTCCTGGTGCTGGGGCAGTCTGTGTGCTTGTGGTCCCCCAGTGTTACAAGACCTTCCTACTGGGTTTGGATCACAACATACCCCTGGCAGGACATTTAGGGCAAGACAAGACCTTCATCAGGCTTATTTCCCACTTCTATTGGCCTAGAATAAAGACCAGTCTCAGATGCATTCTGTAGGTCCTATTCCACCTGCCAGGCCAGTGGGAAATCAGGGAAAAAGCAAAAGCTCCCTTGATCCCATTACCAGTTATTGGCACCCCCTTTGAAAGTGTTGGCATCAACATCATTGGACCCTTGGACCCCAAGATAGACTTAGGCAACAGGTTTGTCCTGGTCTTGGTGGATCATGCCACCTGCTACCCAGAGGCCATCCCTCTGAGTTTAGTGACTGCAACTGTGGAGGCTAGAACTCTGATGGGGATCTTTAACCATTTTGGGTTACCCAAAGAAGTAGTGTCTGACAGAGGCACTAAATTCATGTCCGCGTACATGAAGTTCATGTGGGATGAGTGTGAGGTAACTTACAAGTTCACCACACCATATCACCCCCAAACCAATGGTCTTATGGAGAGATTCAACAAAACTTTGAAGGGCATAATTATGGGCCTGCCTGATCCTATGAGGCGTCCTATTTCCATGCCTTCTCTTTGCCCACAGGGAAGTGCCACAGAAAGTAGTAGGGTTCAGCCCCTTTAAACTCCTCTATAGACACCCTGTTATGGGGACCTCTGACCCTTGTCAAGAAGGGGTGAGAGCCAGCTCCTAGGAAACTACCACAGGATGTGGTCAACTGCATGCTGGTCCTCTACACCTAGATGCACCGCTTTTGGAAGAAGGCAAAAAGCAATTTAGAGGCCAGTCGGAAAGTCATGAAGCTCTGGTACAACCAGAAGGCCACTCTGGTGCAGTTCCAGCCTCCCCAGAAACTGTGGGTCATGTGCCAGTAAAGCCCAGGGCTCTCCAGGACTGCTGGACCAGCCCATATGAAATCAAGGAGTGCAAGGGTGAGGTTACCTACTTGGTGGAGCTCCATACCCCTAGGAACCCCCTAGAAACCCCATAAGGGTGCTCCATGTGAACAGACTCAAGCCTCACCTCAAGAGGTCTGATGTCAGTATGTTCCTCACGACATATGAGGGGGTGGAAGAGGAGAGTGAACCTCTCACTGACCTCCTCTGTGCACAGGAACATGATGGGTCAGTGGAGGCTGTCAACCTCTCTTAGACCTTGACCCCAGAACAGCAGAAAAATTGTTGCCAGTTGCTGGGATAGCTTGCCTCACTGTTCTCACCCACCCCAGGGCACACACATCTGTGCGTCCATGATGTTGACAATGGATACAGTCCACCTGTGAAGAATAATATTTACAGGTAGCCAGACAGGGTGAGAGCCAGCATCAAGGAGGAGGACTCTAAGATGTTGGCTTTAGGGGTGATTGAGCCCTATACTAGTCCCGGGACCAACCTTGTGGTGCTGGTGCCAGATGCTGCCCCACCGGACCCACACCAGAACTCCGGTCCTGCATGGACTACCAAGGACTCAATTCCATCACCAGTACACACGCACACCTTATCCCTCGAGCTGATGAGGTAATTGACAGGCTGTGTGCTGCCAAATTCGTTAGTACCTTTGATTTTACATCAGAATACTGGCAGATCGGTCTGACGAGGGGGACAAAGAGAGGTCAGCATTTTCAACCCCAGAGGGCCACTTCCAGTTTTAGGTGATGTCCTATGACTTGAAAAAATTCCCTGATACCTTCCAAAGGTTGGTTAACATGGTCCTGGCTGGTAAGGAGGCCTTTTGTGCAGCCTACTTAGACTATGTTGCTGTCTACAATTCCAGATGGGAGGAACACCTGCATCACCTCTACGAGATGCTTCAGGCCCTGCATCAGGCAAGCTTGACCATCAAGTCCAGTAAGTGCCCGTTTGGGCAGGGTTCCACGGTGTACCTGGGCTACCTGGTAGGTTGAGGCAAGGTGCAGCTCCTCCAGGTCAAGATTGAAACTATCATGGCCTAGCAACCACCTAAAGCTCAGACAGAAGTGAGATCCTTCCTAGGCCTCACAGGCTACTACATAAGATTTGTTAAGGGTTATGGCACCATTGTTGACCCCCGTAACTGAGCTGACTTCAAAGAAGCAGCCCAGATCAGTGATCTGGAGATACTTGCCTAAAAGCCTTTGACACCCTCAAGGAAGCCATGTGTACAGCACCTGTACTCAAGGCACCTGGTTTCTCCAAGCAATGTATTGTGAAAACAGACGTGTCATATAATGGCATAGGGGCAGTCTTAGCACAGCTAAATGAAGACGGCCTAGACCAACCGATTGCCTTCATTAGTAGGAGGTTACTTTCACTGGAACAGAGGTGGAGTGCCATTGAAAGAGAAGCTTTTGCTTTGGTCTGGGTACTAAATAAGTTGAGACCATACCTGTTTGGTTCAGATGGACCACAGGCCCCTCAGATGGCTCATGCAGATCAGGGGTGAGAATCCCAAAGTGTTGAGGTTGTCCATCTCCCTACAGGGAATGGACTTTATGTTAGAACACTGTCTGGGGTCAGATCACTCCAATGGAGATGATCTCTCCAGGTTTTCTACCTTCGTGAAGAGAACTCCCAAAGCGGTGCGTAGCACATCCCACTTTCAGCTGAGGGAAAGCACGTGTTAGACCTGACAGCCTTAGAGTGAGATTCCCCCCAACTTTTTGCCTACCTCCTCCACTTCTCTGACCTCATTTTTCCTGGCTTTAGGACTGCTAACCAGTGCTAAAGTGATTTTGCTCTCTCTCTTAAACATGGTAACATTGGTTCATTGGTTCTTCCCCAATTGTCATATTTCATTGATTTATAAGTCCTGTACCCAGGGTCTGTAAATTGAAAGCTACTAGTGGGCCTGCAGCACTGATTGTGCCACCCACTGAAGAAGCCCTTTAACCATGTCAATTTCTAACAACACCTAATATGAGTTTGAGTGGAATAACATGCAGATTTTGGTGTTTAACTGACCAATATCCACATGATATAGTAAATACCATATGCTTTTCTCCCATTACATTTTGATGAGTTTGGCCTTTTGAAATTTAACAGAGGGTGAGTTATTTAACGCATCTGATAATTATCAGATGCATTAAATGCCTTCAAACTCGTACTTCAGACAGTTGCATAAACAGGGGTTTATGCATGGTTCGGTATTAACCAACACACTTGTACTCAGGGCCTATGTGCCCAAAAGTAGGTTTTGTGAATGAAGATAGGGCATCTAGTATAATACCTTCTGTGATGAGATTTTCAGGCTGGAATGATGCCCGGAAGAGACGTCTGAAACTTTTCTCAAAGGAGGAGGCATAAAATGTTATAGAACTACATTGCACCATCCTCAGGAGAATGGTGATGTCATCAATGTTTTCCTTTGAGATGTTAACAATGATGTCATAGATGTTGTCATAGAACATGTCATGAGTGATGTTATATGTGAGGTCATAAGCAGTGTATGGCAGGGACTCAAGTTATAGTTAGCTCTACTTTTCAATGTAAAGTAATATTTAATTACCATATGTAAATCCAACCTCTGTCATACATGGCCTTCAGCTGCATGTGGTTGGCTGCAGGGCCTGGCCTGTGGCAAGACCCCCCCACATGCAGCAATGACATGCATATTGGGGGGTTAGCCTGTCACTAAACCCCGGAAAGGCAGCCAACCAGCGCTTTGGTCTTGGACAGTGAGGGCTTGGCCACAGGACCTGGCCTACATGGCTATGCCTTGCGGCTTACCGCCTGTATGCAGCCAACCCCCACCACGTTTGACCTTTGGTCGTACACAGTGGGGGGGTTGGCCACAAGTAGGCCCAGATGGAAAACTCAGCTCAACTCGCAGAGTTTTTGGAATTTGGGTACTCTGCAGTAGAGCGCGGAGGTCTTGGATTTAGCCTTCCAGTGCGAAGCAGAGTTTCTGTTTCTGTCCGCACACTCGAGATTTGTTTTGGTGCTCGCTCTTGAGCCCCACAATAGTCTCGAGCCGCCAGCGAGCATGCACAAGACTTCACGCCCGCTCGCACAGCTTCCGGCCGCAATGACGCCAATGTAGTGCCATGCGCAAATGCACCAGTCGAGTAGATTTTGTGTTCGAAAAGCAGCTAAATCTACAAAAGGAGGTTTTCTAGTGGATTTTCTTCTCCAACGGACCATTCAAGTTGTTTTTAGGTGCGATAAGCCTTTTTTCTCTTTTTTGCCAGCAGGAAGGAAGTGCCCAAGAGACTCAAACTTCCTGGTCCTGTCCAGCAGGCTCCTCCCAGTGCTTTGTCCATCTCATTGTCACTTTTCATTTGTATTTGGAGCTGGAAGGATCACTCTCTTTGTCTTAAAGATTTCACAAGTAAGTTCAAAAACACTTTCATAAAGATGTTGTTTGTTGATAGAGGGCATGCACCAGTATGTATTTGTACTTATATTCAAATATTTGAATTTATTGTCGTGGGTGGCCTGTAGTTTCAGTAGGGGCCTAGTTCCATTTTTGCATTTAAATGTTCTCCTTTTGTAAAGGAACAATGTTGCACAGTTAAGTACATTTTTTCCATGTTTGTTAAATTTGCAAAACTTATTTATTTTACTATGTGGCCTAGTCTGCCAATGGGCCCTCCAGTCAGTAGGTCAAGGCCAGTACTAGTCATGGGTGCATGATACAACTGTTTCTGCAGTATATGCTGTTTTAACACATCATTTAGGGCTGGGATGGCATTGGATTAAATTAAAAATGTGGTGGGGCTTTTTGTATTTCATTTTATTTTTGTGTACAGAATCTGTATATGATTTTTATGAACAGTGCTTATATATCACATGCATGGTTTTGCATTATTTTATATTGCACCTCGTTGCCTCACAATAGGTTTCTTCTCATACTCCCATACAAACATCGGCAATTATCGATCTTTTTTTTATTAGAATTTTTTATTGTCATTTTTTCATTTTAAATGTTTTATTTTTTATTTTAATTTTCTTATTTAAATGTTTTTACTTTTTTGTTTTCATTTTTTTGATTTTTATTGAATTTTTAAAAACATTCTAAAAAAGTATTTATTTTATTTTAATATTTTTTAAAAAAATGCAATCCCGTTTTTTAAATTTTTTTTTTTTTTGGATTTTGCCTCGGTCCACCCATTCCTTCATCTATCCATCCACCATAGGCCAAAGCCGCACAACAGCATTCTGCGGTGCACTGCAGACATATCAGCATCATTAATTTTTTTAATGATTATTTTATGTCCCCCCTGGACCACATTGCCTGCCATACATGCACACTAACCTTCATTTTTTTCAAAGATTGGTATTCTATTTACCTATGCAGTTCCCTGAGTGACACAGGTGTCTCCTTTGCAATATATGGACATAAAGCAAAGAGCGATATCAGTATGTTATGTTATCCTGATTGGAAAGAGAAGAAGAGACATAACCGCAGTACTACCAAACTGAAGGCCTGTACAGTGACATCAGTCCTCTAATCTCTTCAACTTGCACAGCTTAGTGCCCCTGCCAACTGAGCACTTTAAGATGGCCACAAAAAAAGTTGGTCCCAAGAAAGTAGTCAGTGAGAAGCAGCAGCTTTCCACCAGTGGCGTACCGACCACAACCTTTTTCGGGAGACGTGTGCCTGCAAGAATGGCCTCCAGGGAGGAACTTGGGAGCAGCACTCCCGCATCAACAGCAACACCCCAACCTAAGCCCAGGACCATATCTTTCAGTGATGCAGCCACTGCAATCATGGCTTGGCCAACAAGCAGTGACGCAGAATTGAATTTGTCCCTTTCACAAAGTAGTACCGAATAGTTTGAGGAAACAGAGCAAAGAGGACAGCAGCCATAGCCAGCTATAGTACATCTTCCTGAAGTTTGAGCAGAACAGGAGGCCAAGCTTCCTACCGAGCAAGAACCACCTCTTTTAGAATCATTGGCTCCCAGATGTCCAGCAAGGAAAAGGAAGGGTACTATTCCACCATCTTCTCCGAGCACCACTTCTGTTGATGATAATAGGGACATGAAGTGGACCCCGGCAGAGTCCGGGAGACACCAGGAGAGGCAAGGGAAAAGAAAAGTTCCTGAAAGTCTTAGAATTATGGTAGGGGTGATGAAGAGGATGACAATGACAAGCTCATCATTGTGGAAGGTGGCACATAGGAATCCGACATTACTACTCAACTTGCTCAAAGGGATGTGGCACAGATGGCACCTCTAGCTCCCATATTTGCAAAGCCACAGTTGAAAAAGTATGCATGTAGAGAGGCAACCAATGACACACACACCTGCCTCCAGTTCTTCTTCAAGCATTGGCAGTGGCCCGGTAAAAAAGTACTCCTCCCCAGTTTGAGACTATTTTATGGTTAGCACACAGGAGGTGTAATTGCAATAAGCACCATTTGCCACACAAATGTTCTTCGAGGTAAGCCTGGTTCACAATATAATACTGAAGGACAAACACCCATATGAAAAATATTAAGCAATATGTTGGAGGAGCACCTTAAAAAAATTGCTGAACATGGTTGTGAAGGTGAGGAGGGCAGGGGAACATCAGCTACAAGTGGGAGGTGATAATGAGAAAGAAGAGGGTGACATCCTAACACAAAGCAGCCCTGTCCCCAGCAGTGTAATAGCAGAATCACCTACCTCATCAACTTCACAATGGCACATGAAGACTCAGATTCAGATGGAGCCACCACAGCATACAGGGACTGTCCCACCAAGACACACACTGAGTCTACCACCAACTACTTCTCAAAGTTCACCAGTGGCAGCGGCCCCAGAAAATAAGGAAATTCAGGCTACTATTATGGGCATGTCTAGGCAGGAGGGGCACTATGACCGCAACCACACAATTTCATATTTGTACAATGGGAAGCTGGCAAAAATGTTAGCACTGGACCTCCTTCCTTTTTCTTTTGTGGAAAGAGTGGGATTCTTAGAATTGGTGGCAGTCATCTGCCTGAAATGAAAGGTTCTAAGTCAGGCCTTACGGACCTATTTTTCCAGATTTGCTGTGCAAGTGCTGCATCATGATGTGCTGCAGTTGGTTGGACAGGCTTTGCAGCAAAGTGTTGTTCACTCTATCCACCTGACGACAGACATATGACCAGTTGTCAGGCGACTGATTACATGTGAATCACTGCACACTGAATCTCTTTTGCAGGGGTAAATCAAAAGCTATCTACAGGTCTTGACCCTGAAGAATGTTTTAAGAGCATTCTGCGGCATGCAACAAAAGCCAAGTTCGCCATGGAGAAATCACATATATCTGCAAACATCTTGGACAAATTTATTAGCAAGGTGTCTGAAGGTCTCAATTGGATTTGTTGCTACAGACAATGACAGTAACATAGTCAAGGCCATGGCAGACAGTGGCTACTTCAGGGTCCTGTGTTTGGTGCATTGCATCAACCTGGTTGTGCAAGACTTTCTAAAAAAAAGATGACATAGTCAGCAACATACTGACCACCTGCAGAAGCATCTGCACTAATTTCAGCCATTCTTTTAAAGCCCGGAAGCAGTTGCAGATTATTCAGCATGCTAATAGAGTACCAGTTAAAGCCCTGGTACAGGAGGTGCCAACATGTTGGAACTCAACTTATTAAATGATGCAACGTCTGTTTGATCAGTACAAACAGGTCAATGACTCTGTCAATCTAAGAGGAGGGGATTCAATTGGGAAAGCTATGAACATGGATGAGCGACCAATGGGGTCTAGTCAAATGCCTGACACAGATGCCACTCAATTTTGAGATTTTCACACAGGAAGTTAGCAAGGAGGACAGTACGAGGGGCCAAACTATACCGTTGTTGAGTCTGCTACAGTACAAGCTAAAGAAGGTATCTGAAAGGTTCGCATTCACAGGTGTGAATGAAAACGCAAAAGAGCATGCCTTGGTTGAGAGCCTAGTCTTTCGCTTGTACTGTAAGGCTACAAAATAACATCCTCTCGTCCAAAGAGTACATCTGTGCCACACTACTTGCGCCAAGGTACAAAACAATTCTGCTCACTTTCATTCCTTTTTCTAAAGTGGATGTTTCAAAATACAAGAGGTGGATTGTTTAGCAAGCTGGAGACCTGGAAGAAGAATGGCTGGAGCTTAGAGTCCCACTCTGCAGTTCTGGGGTGCTGCTTTCAAATTCCAGAGAGGGCAGTCTTATATCACAGCAGCCAACACCAGCAACCGGAACACCAGCGACAACAGCAACAGAAGATTTGGACCCAACCTCTGCATTTGCTTGGTTTCAAGTGGCAGGGCTTAAGTCCAGTGCAGAGGCAAAGGCAAATGAGGTTGAGCAAGTGACATTATTAATGACCATTCAGATGATGTTCCAGGAGTGTCTGGATGATCCAAAAGAGGTCTATGTAGATCCAAACCCTTTAATGTATTAGTATGGGAAGATGCACCAATGGCCAGTGCTCAGCAGGCTGGCAATAAAGTATCTGGCTTGTCCTGATTCCATTGTGTCTGCTGAGCGTGTGTTCAGTGCAGCTGATGCAGTTGCTACAGTGAGAAGGACCAGTCTCTTGCCTCAAAATGTGGAGAGATTGACCATGATCAAAATTAACCAACATTTCATACCACACAATTACAACGTTCCTGAAACAGCACAGGAGGAGGAGGAGGATGATTGGTCAGAATCAAGTGTGTTAGCTGACCAACTTCTGGGTGAACCACCTGAGTTTTAGGACAAACTCTACTACCCGGACTGAGTATGCCAGTTCCACCATATAACTTTAAAAATATTTATCATTGAACTTCTTTCTTGGCAAAAAAAAGTAGCTAGTAGAACATTATGTTTGTGTCAGATTTATGCTGCCCTACCATTTTTTAGTCACATATATGACCGGATTGGAGTTGTACCAGTGTACAGTGAATAAGCCTCCATAATTTCTTCATCACATTGGAGACAATGCCTGCCTCATCTCATGCCTATCCTTTTTTGCATTACTTAGCAAGGCTGCCCCAGAAGATTGTTGATTTGCAATAGTGCCCCAATAACAAATTCCAATGTATTGCCTGTGTTAAAGATACAATTGTGTACCTACTATCTTACCTACCCATGCTTAGATTGAAAGAGGTATCTACAATATTGAAACAATGAGTGATGATTGATGATTTATGTGGTGGCAGACAGTGAGTGAGGGTGTTCAATTGATAGTAAACTTGATTTATGATGAATTGCAATGTTTGGTGCCTGATGGGTGATAATTTTTCCTCAAGGTGATTGGCCTTTACAAACTTACTTAGTAAAAATGTACATGTATGGTCCACTTCTACAGAGACCATACCAGTCACTTTAGTTAAGAATCACAAACCAATGCAAAATACTGCAAATCTGTTTTTTTACTTGTTCTTCAACAGCAGTGCACTACAAGTTAATCTTGCTAGGGTCGGGAATGAGACGGAGTTACACGGAGTCAGGAGGAGGATGGAAGGTCACAGGGCGGGACTACCTCATCAACAGCTAGAGGAAGAACGTTATCGACTTCCATGGTAAACCATGACTCAGAGGCCTAGTACTCAGTTATGTGGAATGGAGAGAGGTGCGTTGATTTTGGAAATTATGCTGAGTGTGTGTGTTGCACTGGTGGCAAAAGTGAAACTCCAAGTCCTCTTGGTTTTTGCTCTGCCTCTGAGTCTTCTTGGTACACTCCTCATGAAGCTTACCTTCCTTCTGTCCTTCTCCTTGACTGTACAATACAGTTTCTGTTTTGCAATCCACAGGCCTTCTCATCTCCTGCACGAACGAAAGGCGAAAGCTGAGCTCAACACTCCTGCTTACCTACCGGACCGGTCCAGACATGCACCCTACCGTGAGGAACATTCCTGAGTAGAATGCAGATGCACCACCCAATACAGTATAATTTTTCTTTTAAGAATCATATTTTTTTAACTGGGTGGGTTCAATTCACTCTCCATAATTAGATTTTTTCAAACCTAGAAGTAACCCTGGGCGGTGAACTACGCTCCGCTCACGGAGTTTGCTGCACTCTGCGTTACGCGGATCTTGCGGAGTGCAGAGAAAATCCGCTACGCATAGTGTAGCAGACATTTTTGCTCGCTCGCGTTCCTCAACGTCAAGTTGGCGACCGCGAGCGAGCAAAATCAACATCCCGGTGAGATTTTTCCTCGTAAGCGATCGGCAACATCAAGTTGGCGAGCGTGAGCGTGGAAAATAAACCTCCCGGCAAGATTTCTCAATGCGGGGGGGTCAGGTTTTTCATTGCGAGTGGTCGTGTATGCTCGCGACCGCTCGCGATGAGAAACTGCCCGTTCGTGTTGAGAAAGCTGCCGCTCGAGTAAAAATCTACTCGAGCGGCAGAAAACGACTGCTTGCACTGTGCATGATGCAGTTTTTTAATGATTGCACAGTGCGGACAAGCATCCGGCACTGTGCAATCACCGCGAACAGCATTTCCCTATCGCACTACGCTGCTCGCGTAGCTCCGCGTAGCGCAACACCGCGAACTACGCTCACCCTTACCTAGAAGACAGACCATTTAGATATCTGATAAATTGGGTCTCTGGGGAAGAAGGACTTTTGCAATGTATTTAACTGAACAGTGTCATACTCGTTCTTTCGATTCCTTCCACAACAGATTGATGATGATGATGTGCTGCTCATCGCCCAGATGAATATTGCTCTTGTGTTGTTTTTCTTTCTCATGCCTTTCCCCAAATCCACTTTTCAACTCTTCATCGAACCCCAAACCCTCTTCCCCCGGGCTCTGTCAGTTTTTTAGACATGTGTTTTAATGTACACCAAATATATCACATCCTTGGTGGGGCGGTTGTGGTTAAATGTGACACCAACTCACTGCAGGATCTTCTATCATATGACCAATAGCCCATACCAGCCCCACTTACCCAACCACCCATAAGAACGTTATTCCTCAGCGTCAACATCATGTTTCAGGCCTTTGTTATGCGTAAATAAAACTTTTAACCTTGCCAACTACAGGGTACAGACTTTGAGTACATCTTTCCTGACTTGAGGATTTCATAATTTTGTTTTTCAAAGTCTATGCTCAACATTGCTCATAATAATTTACTATTGCTAGTTTTTGTTATAATATGTGGTATTCTTTGATGTGTCTTGGTGGTAGTAGTCTGTACTCAGTCTTTCTAAAGCTATAATATACATTTATATGTATGACCTACTAACTCTTGGTTTTTCTTTCAATTTAGTTTGCCTGTGATCTTTTTGATAAATCCTGCAGTTGAAGATCAACTTGGTGGGAGTGGGACCTTGCTGTGATGCCTTCCCTGTTAGGGCACTACCACTACCATAAAGAAGGCACCTTGGGAAACCCTCCAGTAAGGTGTTGGAAGTTTGACAGAGGAAGCAGCTGCCAGCCTCCACTTCATCTATTCAGGTAAGAGAACTCTCGGGTAAAGTCAACTACTTTACTTAGTACATAACTAACTTGTACTGCAGATGAGGTAACTATAAGTAATTGTTTATCTATGTTTGTATAGGCAATATAGGGAATGACAGCATACCCTCCTTATTGGCATACACTCTGAGATATACATAAAAAGCAGGCTGGGCAAAAAGGCAGCAGTGCAAAGTAAAAGCAAAACACAAAAAAACAACTTCAGGCATAAAGTATGATATAAAATAATATTGTTTTCCTTTATTTGAACAGTCAATAAAAACCCACCCTTTCCACCCACAACAGGCCCACTCCTCTCCCCAAACAAACCAACCCATCCCCAACCAATGTCCAAAACGCCCGGTCCCAACTCCCTTCCCAAGCTCTATACTCACAACAACAGTTCCTCCCACCAAAACAAAAAATTTAGAAAAGGCCTTAGAAGAGGGCTGTCAATTCTGGTCCGGAGCTGGTTTATACTCTGCTCGATCCTCCCCACACAGCTCTCAAACCGGCTCTCCAAACAGTCAATCCACTGCAGGATGATGCGCTTGAATGAGCGGGACTGGTGGCCACTGGCAGCAGTGGCAGTTAGGGACCCTAGTTGGTGATGGTGATGTAAGGGCCAGGAGGCTGCAAGCTGTGGCTGGCTTGCTGAACTAGAGCCCGGGTCAGGGGCAGCTTCTTCCGCCTCTTCCTCCTCCAGGGCCACCAGCCAATGGCACTCTGACTGGATGGTTTCCAGCCTCTGCAGCTGGGCAGCTATCTCCTGCCTAGAAGGTGGTGGTGTTTGACCAGCAGGAGTAGCAACATCAGGAGATAACCAAAAATAAAAAAGACAAATTGTTAACAATGCTCTGAGTAAACACTTGTTTAAAATTAAATAGTGGGTGGCACCTCAGCTGTACAAACTTTGTGTGGAAAAATAAATTACCTCTCATTAATGAGTATACATTATGCGCTATGGGGTGCAAATTGTTGTACTAAATTAATGGAGGCATGATAGCCAGCGCGTCGGGTACTTTGCTAGTCTCTGCAGTCTGCAGCTGGGGCAGCTGTAGTGGACAATTATCTTACTTTGTTTAAATCCAATTGCCCTGCTCTTCTCCAAATGCCTTTCACAGTCTACCCTGACTCCTAAGATGCAGATGAATAATAAATAAGATACTAAGCCACACAAGTCACATATAATTTTGGAAATCCAGTATGCAGTAATTGGACGGTGGAGAAAATGATGCACTGCACTACAGGGAAAGGAGCGGGATATACAGATTGTAATGGCATGATCCTCACAGAGTATCCCATACTCCAAACTTGAAATCAGGCACTTAGTCCCTCTTTACTCACTGGCCTTGCCCTCCTCCACAAACTATTTTCAACAAATTCATTCTCTTTCACAATAAGGAAAGGAAACTTTATTTACTCTACTGCAGGGTAAGGTAGAGTTATTAGGCCCGGTAGGTAGAGCTTTTGCTATAGGATGGTGGGGTGTCACTGATCATCATCATGTGACTAAGCTTTGGCTTATTCAGTCAATGTAGTTAACGAAAGTTGAAAGGGACAATTTCAAATAGGCATAAATATGTAATGGGAAACCATGAAATATATTTATGAATCACTTCCCACGGCCATAAAAATGAGGGACATGTCAAGAATGGATTTTTCAATGTTTTTGGTAGGGTGGGATGGAAAAACTTAGGAAAGAATAAAGGAGTGAAGTGCTAAGAAGTGACTGAGTGGGTGAAGAGAAACACACCTTGTGTGTTTGGTTTGCAATACATTGAAAACTTTGTAAATGACACATTAACTGAAGCAGACGCACATTGCCCAGCAAGCACCGCAGTCATGAATTGAGCCATACTGCACTTAGGTCATGGCTGTCGAAATGCCATGGTCAGGGAGGGGACATATCTGCCTCACTTAACAAATACAGTGAGTAGGTCAAAAATTTAAATACCCTGCGCTTTAAACCATAGCTTTGATAATCATAAAACAAAGTAAGCGAAGTAGGTGAGCAGTATGCCCCTCTCCAGAACAGCTCCCTTGTTTATTTATCAAGCAACTATTCATTCATCCTTTCATTCTTTTATACTCACCTATACTCACCATGATTTAAGCATTACTTTCTCTCATCCAGTCTTACACCAAGGTTTCCAATCCTCTATATCCATCCATTTAGTATCCACCCTTTCTTTCAACCATCCTTACACCCATCCACAATTTTCACCCATCCTGTCTTTTAACCTTCCATTCATTTCCGTTTCCATCAAGCCATCATTTTTAGCTTTCATTATGTGAGCTTTTGTGGATTTGCATATAGAAGAGGCCAAGAACTCAACCACAACTGTAGCTGCTAAAGAAGGGAGTTCATGATCACGAGTCACGACGAAGCCCTTGTAGCTAATGAGTAGAATAGTAATTGTCAATAAGCAAGCATTGTGATTTGTGACTTACCACCGCCCGTCCCTGCCACCATTTCTGCCCCTCCAACTGACTCTTCTCCTGCAGCAGAATCTAAGCCGGCTCTGGTGGTCTGTCCATCTAGAAAAAAACATTACACATTTTTAGATGCATTTTTTACCGCCCCTTAATTTGTTTAATCAAAAAAATACAATGCAGTACATCACTACAGTTCAGTTAGCAGTATCCTCTATCAAATATCACTCTGGGCATTTTGTTGGTTGACAATACTAGAAAAGCCAGGAAGTCAAACCAACCAAATACGTTTTCATAATGGAGAGGGAAAGCTATAGCTTATGATGATGACTCTGAGTCAGTCATTGAAGTGCAAGGAAAGGGAGGATATTGTTCAATGAAAGACATATGGTGTTGGTTGGCAAATGCCATTGGACCTCATACTTTCCAGCCATGCTGCACTGTCATGAAATCTTCTGGTATACTGTACAAATGAATTACACAGCACAACATGGAGGGGGGTGGTCCATGACCATGGCCACTCTCTTTTGATAACTGTTAGAGCATGAGCAAGAAAAAGAAAGCGTTTCTCAAAAAACATCCATGGTGAATATTATTTCTAATACTGGCTTACTTGGGCCTGCAATCTTCACAGAAGACAGTAGAGTGCCAAAAATCTGTTCTTAATCTTACAGTACCAGAAGATATATAGGGAAGAGGGAAAGATTACTAACAAAGCAGAAGAAAACTACAGATTAGTACAGACAGGAGAAAATCGGTTACAAAAAAAATCATGAAAGTAAAAAAAAGGAGAATGCAAGGATAACAAGAATTAAACCAAAATTGGATAGGGGAGTTGGGAAAAACTGGAGACAGTATAAAAAAAAAAAACAGGGCAAAATTACATGTAGTATAAAATAGTAGGCAGAGGTCAAAGTTATGCAAATAATAATAATAAATAATAGGACTTACTGGTGTTAGCAGAGCACTCAGCAGTGGTGCTGGTGGTTGGCGCCTCATCATCAACTCCTCTCTTAACCGCCTCAGGTATGCCCCTTTTCTTGCCCTTGAGTGCTGATGTAAGAAATAAAGAAGATAAAAAAATAGATTAGCAGTACAGTTAATCTCCACAAAAGTATTATGACAGGTAAAATTTTACTTTTCTAAATCAGATTGCCTATAGTACTAGTATCTATACTATTGACTATCGTCAAGTTTGCCATACTATCTCTTAAATCTCCATTCCAAATTTCCTTAACAAAAACTACATTTGGAACTAAAGCATTGCAGTGAATGAACTTTGATTCTATTCTCATTCTTAAACCCTTTGATGGACCCACTCAGTCTCCCTTTTGCAATGCATAGATGCATACTACACATCACTGTGAGATTGCTTGGTACTGCATGAGCGACATAACGAAAAGTCACAGAGAATGCTAACTCACTGATATTACTAATTTACTATGGTGGTAGGAGGTCAGAGGTGTCTGCAATGGCTTCTTTGATAATATCAACCAAAGCGAGCGCCAGCGAGTATGATTAGTTAGTGCCCAGCACCTGCCTAGCTCAAACTGGATCACATACTATCCTTAATATAAACTAAATGTAACTTACCTCTGAGTGTCTCCAGCATGCTATTCCAAAATGAAATGTTAGCATTCTAGAACACAAACACAACAAATAATTACTGAGCCCCGCAATCTCGACGCCTAGCAGGTCCTGCTAGCGGTTCATAATATCTGCTCAGCAGTGCATCTGCTGCTGCTGGGTGCGCGGAATCTAGCTGGAGTGGCACACAAACTTGCACACCCTCCCCAATGTAGCAGATGATCCCACAGGGGTTACCCGTATCCAGGCCTGCCACCTGCTGCCAGCATGGTGGGGAGGTGATTCTGCAAGAGAAAAATGCCTCACAAAAGATTGCGCAGGGCTGCACTCTGTGGTGGTGCCATTGTCCACAAGGTTGGTGGCTGCAGCTGGCTGTTCAGGGGGGCCTGGCACCACTTCTCCCCTGATCGCCCTGCTCTGCCACGGTGCTGGGTGTTGCAAAAAAAGGAAGAAACAGAAAAAGGAAGGAAGAAATAAAGAAGTAAAGGGAAAAATAAAACTACAATAAGTCATGGAAAAAACACTAATACAATAAACACAAAAATAAAAATGAGGGGCAGCTAAATTAGATGGGGGAGCATTGATAAGCTTGATTAGGATTGGAAAAACAGGTGCCAGCACCATGATCAGAACGGAACAAAGCATAAAATAGCAGCCCCCATGCGAACCCCTTTGTGCCTTTGGATGCGCTTTGTGGTGCGAAAATGCACTTCATGATGCTTAAGATGTAGAAACGAACAGGAATGACATGCTGAGCAACTCCGCTAACTCTCAGATCTCTGCAGCATAGCACAGTGGAGTTTTTGGACATCTTCGCGGAGTTCTGCATAAGGTTCTAGGCGAACACCACCCAGGGCTAGCCGCAAGGCTCCCCGGGGCATAAAAATAATAAATGCAGCCCAGTTGTTTTTTTTTTAAAATCCTATGGGATCTCTGCATGTTTTGCTGATTTATTTAGTTTGTGGTCCCCGGGGATATTTCTGTATCCCCCCATGGGACCTAGTTCATCAGTACCCTGCCCTCATATTTTTTTTAACATGGTCAGGATGGGGGACTAAGGGCCAGATTTAGATCTTGACATACAGGTTACTCCATCACAGTGGTGACGGATATCCCGCCTGCCTATATATAAATCCCATTATATCCTATGGGATTTATATTTTGGCGGATGGGATATCTGTCTCTGTTGTGACTGAGTAACCCGACTGCCAAGATCTAAATCAGGCTCTAAGTGCCCAATTCCTGTAATGGCTGCCAGCAACATTTTTTTTCATGTTGCTATCAGCCAATCAGAGCGCTTGCGCCCGCAGGAGTCTGACTCCCATTGGAGCGAGGTGGTCTAGGGGAAATAAAGCTCCCTGGGCCAATCAGAATGCTCCATTGGAGCTCCTGCAAGAGTCTTTCGAGCCTCTTGCAAACCCAACCATCCAGATATACAACTATTTTTTACCCTTAATTTCTCAAAAACTACTGAAAGGATTAACACCAAATCACAAAAAAGCACAATACGCAGACCAAGATCTAGCTTCCTGCTAAATTTGGTGCAATTCCGTTCTGCAGTTTTTGCAGTAGCCCGTCTTTAAGACGTCCATGGAAAATGCATGGGTAAAGTAGGTAAGGTAATTTTACTATGCCTGATTAATTAAAACCGTTGTATTTTCATAACACATGTATTTAAAATGAATTATACAGAATTATGATAAAATGTAAATCGTTATTTGGTTTGTTGTGTCACTTTAGTGTTTCTTTAAGGTTACAAACAAGGGAGAGCGTCTCTGGGATCAATTTGTTGTTTCACCCTGTGGTGTTGTTTTGACTGTGAGTGAGTCCTACATAGGTTTGTGTATTAAAAAGTCTTGTGCAAAATGTTGCAGTGCAAAATAGCCTTTTTTTTTTAAAACATGAAGGTACAAGGTTCTCCCTTGTCAGTCTTGAGTCCACAGTCCTTGTTCTTTTGGCTTGAGGTTTACTATTACGCTTTTTTATTGTAAGATTAGTGTTATATCTTGTACAAAATGCCGCAGTGCATAGTAGTCTTTTCACAAAGCACATAGGTCCAGGTTTCCCCCCTGACAATCTAGCATCCACAGTCCTTATTTTTTTCTTTTGTTTTTGGATTGAGGTTTGCTTTTCTGCCCTTTTATTGTGAGATTAGTGTCATTGTATCCTTGTGGGGATTATGCGATGTACAAAGCTGGGATGGTTCTGTCTGCAGTCTCCTCTCTACTATGTAGAGTAATTTTGTGAAACGGCAAGTTAGATACGTGGAACCAGATTTAAAGCAAGCTATCACTGCCTGTCTGCAAGAGTGAATTCCAATTTGATTGAAGAGGGGATGCAGGAGTAGGCGTTGTTCTTTTGCTAAACTTGTGCAGTTGCAGATTATGTGGACAAGATCCTCCGATCCGTGGCCACATAGTCGGCAGGTGTTGTCTCCAGGTTTCCTCTTCCATGGTGGAAAGTGGGGTAAAATCTGTGTTATGCCCAACCGATATTTAAAAAATTTCTCTTTCTGAAGAATGTTGAATCCTTCGCTCAGATATATTTGTGGTTTGGTTATAACATAGATGTTTAGTATGTGAAAGCAATGTGCCCTTATCGCGAGTGCAGCCTTTTCTTCTTCCATTGACAACACTTGGATGGATTTAGTGACTGCTTTCTTAAAGCTTGTGTGGGTTGCTAATGACTCCCATAGACTGCCTAGTTCGCATAGGGAGTCTCTAAGGTATGCTCAGGCCGGTGAATTCCTTCTTAGTGAAAGTTCAGCCCAGAGTTGCCAGTTTAACGTATCTTGCTCTGCTCCTCTGATTTTATTTTACCAATGCACCCCTTCTGTCCAAGGACTGTTTCTGCAGTCCAAACTCTAGCCTTATTTGCGCTGGGGAGGCATAGTTTGGAAGATGAAAAATCGGTCCATACGACCTGGTGATTATTTTTTCCACAGCGATGGCATCTCTTCCTCACATTACCTTGCTCCCGTATGTTATTGTTGGAAGGAGTTTTGTTTGTATGACCTCGGGTAGGGGTGCCGCAGAGGTCTGGCAAGTGCTTTTATTAGTGCCTTTATGGCGACGGTTATTGCATTGCCTTTTCACCTTAATGCTTCTATTTGGGTGTTGAAGGAACCTTTGTTGTCCAGCAGGACTCTTAGGTATTTGTAGTCCTTTACTGGTTCTAATCGGTGTGTGTCCAGATACCACCAGGTTTTTTTCTTCATGGTAAGATTCATGGTCATTGTTTTTGTTTTGACTAAATTGATCTTCAAACTATTCTCGTGAGAGTATTCTTGAGTTACGTCTAGTAAGTGCTGGAATCCCATTGGTTTTCGACTTACTAAGACTAAATCGTTGGCGCATAGAAGGTTGGAGATGGTTGTATTGCCTAGCTTGGGGGCGTGTGATTTGCATTTATCTAGCCTTGCTGGTAGATCCGCCATCAAGAGGTTGAATAACATGGGAGCTAGGACACACCCTTGTTTTAGTCCCTTGGCTAAAACAAGGTTGTGATACGTCTCGAAAGGTGTGTCCCAGTCCCCAGCTTGACTTTTGTTGGACTAGTTGTTTTAGTAGGGCTGGTGGTATGCCCCATCATTTCAACTTTTGCCATAGTCTTGTTCCATCAATGTGATCAAAAGCCGAGCTGTAGTCAAAGAAACACAAATATGGTGGTTGTCTGGCTTCCTTTGCGGCGTCAATCAAAAGTGTTAGGGCCATGGTGTTAATGATTGTTCCCATGTGTTTGCAGAAACTGGTCTGGTTTATTGGTATAATGAATGAGGAGGAGGCCCAGGCTTTCAGTTCTTCCAGGATCAATGCTGTGTAGTATTTGGCATTATTGTCGATCAGAGCGACAAGATGGTAGTTTTTCATATCGCCCTTGTCGCCCTGCTTGTGAATTGGTGAGATTATTGATCCTTACCACGATTCTGGGATTTTTCCGTTGGCCAAGATCTGGTTGTACACTGGTACCAAGATACCAAGATATTAGACCAAAACTGTGGGTCGTGTTTGGATAGTATTGGCGGAATCCTGTTTGGGCCCAGTGCTCCTTCAGGTCTCCCTTTTCCAATTTGCCTCATTATCTGTTGTTTTGTTATCTTTAATGATTCTTCTCATGGATTTTGAAATGCTCTATTTCCTGGCCAATCTTTTCCTGCTTCAGAATTATTTTAGCTATTTTTAGATTCCAGTTTTATCTCGTTGTCCATGTTTACCTCAAGGACTTCCTCATGCCTGTTTCTCTCTTGGCCAGGACTGTTGAAGTGGCTGTGAAGATACGTAGCCCAGTCTTCCTCTGGAAGATAGGAGTTTATTCCATGATGGGAATGGCGTTGTCAGGAGTTGATTGCTTGCCAGAACTATGCATTGCTCTTGCTTTTTGAATTGTGGAGAAGTCTTGCCTCTTTGTGACCCATTTTGTCTTTTTGAGACTTGCCTTAAGTTTCCTCAGTTCCCCCCAAAGGGAGTGCTTCTGCAGGTTCCGGTGGAGCTTCCTTGCAGTTTGGTTAATGGCAGATTTGAGTTTTGCTATTTGGGGTGTGTTGTCATTAGCTGGTTGTATCTAGCTTATAGTTCCTTTTCTGGCTCCTGCATTAGTTGCAAACGTCTCCCTGAGAGTGAGAGTTAACTTCTCCCACTTAGCTAAGTGGCTCCTTTTTTCGTTGGAGATTTCAAGAAGGATAGATTTGGCTGATTCTAAAAGCTTCTCCACTGAATCGGGGTTGCACTTGATCCTTTTATTGTTAATGGTATATTCTGTGGCTATTGCTTTATTTGCTGTGTGTAGCAGGGGAGTGACACCTTTGAAGATAACTTCTTGTGGTGAGTGATTGCTCTCGATCAGTTCTCCCAACCTATAAGAAGAGATTTCATGAAACAGTGTAAGTTTCGTAAATGTGTAGTCGATATATGAGGTGGAGGATGCCGAATAAAATGTGGGACCTGGGGTGTTGTCTTCCTGGAAGTGGTCATTCAGGGCTCTCAGGCTCAGGTGTTCAAGTTCCCTTAGAAGGTGCGTGCTTGATTCAGACTGCTTAATTGTGGTGCATTCCCCCTGCATTTGTATTTTCCATACCCTGTTGAGATATTGCAACAGGCAATCTTCAGTTGGAATTCCCATAAGATGTAGGTTGAAGTCTCCCGCAACTATGTTATTATCGGTCTCTTCCTCCTCAATGATTCTTACCAGCTCGTCGATTAGTTGTTTAGCCCCCTTAGATTTATGCCTGAGGTGTAGACAAACATTTGCAATTATGATCGAGCGTTCATCTTTGTTGATTCTAATCGTTGTTCTTACTGCTAATAGTTCGCTGGGTGTCGATAGAGTGGCCTTCAGGTACTTGACTGGCCCTAAGTATAGGTTGACAAGCCTCCTTTCCTGTGACCAAAGCTGGCTTCTTTCTGGGCAGAGATGTGTTGGGAGCTGTGCCTCTGCAGATGTATTAGTTGATCAGCCCAGGTTTCTTGCAGAAGTACTAGATCGAAGGATTAAAGATAGGTCATTAGTTGTGGGTCTCTTTCCTTGTTTGGTAGGCCACTAATGTTCCATATGCACATGCTGATTGATCTGAACTCTGCTGAGTTATGATGGATGAATATACGACGTTACATCGCGGTGTTTACACCGCGATACCTTTACAACGCAGGCATTACAACGCAAGTCGTTACAACGACTTGCGTTGGAGGGCGCTGGACTTAGGAATAGTATGATTTACTATTCCAACTCCAGCCTACGTTATAGGGAAGGTGTTGGAATAGTAAATCATACTATTCCTTAGCTTAGAGCGCCATCCAGCGCAAGTCATTGTAATGACTTGCGTTGTAATACCCGCGTTGTAAAGGTATTGCGGTGTAAACACCACGATGTAACCAATGTTTCCCATGATGGATGGGGGGAATTGCCAGTCATTGGCTGTTGGTTACATTGAATGTTCGGGTTACACCACTCCAATTGCCCGTTTGTTCCATCCAATGGCTTGCTTGTTTGGTTCTTATCATTTAAGTGGCTGGGTTGAGAGTGGCTGGGTTAAGAGATAGGGGATGTGCTTCTTGCTGCCCTTAATATGGAGTGGGTGGTGTGTTACTCTTCAGATCCAATGCTATCTTGGTGTCCCAGGATTGAAGTTTGCAGGTGCATTTATTTTGTACTAATCTGGATAATTTGAATTGCTCTCCAGAAGGAAGGCCTTCTGGTAATCCTGCTTTTATCGCTGTTACCGGATTTTGTTCCTCTTTCATTGTTATTAGTGGAGCATGTAGGCCGGTGTGAGTTGTTTTTTCAATTTGCGTCAATGTTGCCTCTTTTTTATTGCTATTAGTTTTGCAGATTGGTGAGAGAGTTACTGTTGTTGGTCAATCGTGAGTTGATCTGTTGATGAACTTATGGTTGCATCCCCAACAGGTAGATCGATTGTCTTGCTTTTCTTGTTTCTACCTTTCCTTTGTTTACAGCAGATTTGTTTATTATTTGGGCTTGAATTGCAGGTCTCTCCCATAGGTGGGGAGACTGAAGCTGCTGTTGCCTCTGTGGAAGGTAATTCTTGTTTGCTAGATGCCCCTGAAGAGGGGGAGCCATTTGGGCAGGACCTTTGTGTCGTGTTGTTCTGCTCAGATGAGTCTACTCTTGGTTGCTCTGTCTGAAGCAGGCGACAACAGCATTTCTTGGGCTGAGGTTTTGTTTTAGGTCCATTATTAGGCCATCTAGTATGGTCAAGAGAGTGGCTATCTTATCCAGTATTGGTGCGCAGGTGCAGTATGTTTGTGCAGATGCAGCTGCTTGGGCAGCTACCTGGCCATGTTTTATCAGCCCATTTTGGTCTGCCAGCTTGTCATTGATTCTAGATACAGAATCTGCTAAGGAGTGGCGTACTATCAACTGCAGATCCATCTTGTCTGACTGGTATTGTAAGGCAGTCACTGAGTGCTGCATAGTGCAGATGACAGCTCCCCAACAAGAGTCTGATGTGAGAGAGTCGGCAATTGTCCCTCTGTCCTTGGAGCTTGGGTAAGTCGGTTGGCTGCAGTGCCTGCATTGGTTTTTTGTGTATAGGAAGCTACCAGCTCTTCCCGCTCCTTAGTTGCTAAATATGATGTGTGTTGTGACTAATGATCACAAAGGTAAATGCATTAAAATATACAGTATTCAAACAAAAGAGTCAGTATCACATGAAAAACCAATAACAAGCTAAATGGGACATATCAAATTTATTCCATAAAAAGCACAAATAAAGTTAAAAACATTTCATATTATAATACAATATTGCACTAAAATACATCACAAGAAAACAAAAAGGTCGACGCTGCGTTTCGGTGAGTTGGTTATAGGTCACCTTCTTCAGGACAGTTTTCTATGTAATGAAAACAATCAATTAATAACAATCTCATATATTTTGTCTCCATATCACTTGAACCTACAGTACTATATATTAAAATTTGTGCATCTGACTCATAAAAAAACACAATACGTGCACTAATCAATTGTAAAGTCTATTGAATATCATCTCTAATAAAAATTAAATAAAAATAAGCATAGCCCCTAGAGGCAATATTCTATATGATCTACAAAAAGTATAATTTCTCCTAATAATTAAGTCACTACCCATGATCCATGTTAGTATAGACAAATTTAAAATATAACAATTCAAACTTACCGAGGTAGGAAAGTGCTCAAATTAAAATTCACTGGGCACTTGTGGAAGCAACGTGCTTGAGTTGAAAATGGGGTTTGAGGATATCCCGCCTCGAATTATAGAGGTTACTGTTACAATCCTAAAGTAAAAGAAAAGGGTAAGGAGACAGAACGATGTTCTCAATGGTATTACCAAAGACATAATTCCCAATATTGGCAATGGTACACGTACCTTAATTTAAAAGCCAATAAGCATTTGTTAGGTTCGTTGGTGCCACCAATATATATTTTATAAAAAATTAAAGTCTAGGGAAAAAAAAGAAAGAAATAATTTACAGAGGGAATATCTCTATCAAATCATCGAAAAACGATAAATGACAAAGGTACTAATGGGCTTACCCAAAAATGAATGGACTGATCTAAATACACCAATAATGGATGAGCCGTGGTTGGAGGTAACAAAATTTAGTACTCTCCCGCAGGTTTCACATCTAATGACCAAAAGACCATTTTAAAAGAGAGAAAGAAAGAGACAGAAAAACGTCACTCTATGTTGCAGTTATGAGGGAACCTACTAAATTAAAAGGCTACTCAAGTTTTACCTGATCAGGTTGCTGTAATATTCATGCAGCCAGCTAAATATAAACCTATAATAAAAATGCACCGAATAACTTATTCATATTGTGCACGATATAAATAATACAATCAATCCATTATTTTTGCGTAATACGTGTTATTTCCCATATAAGCATAAATCCTATAAGGCTATTTACCGTAAAGGGCTTATATTGATTCCGAGGTTGGAAATTAGAGCGCATATATTTATAATCAAGATATATAAAAGCCTCAAAAGTATCTCTTATGTTCCTGATTCTGACGGTAATTATCCATCATTCTCAAGTCATTGAGCATCTATCATAAGCTTGAGCTTCATATATTCCATAATACTCTCTCTTCACGATGTGTTAGCACCGTTGTATAAACAAAACGATCTGAAAAGCACACAGGGGCCATTCTGTCGTTTCACTATTCTGATATGCAGGCTTAGAAGCTAAAAGCGAGGCCAACACTTTGTCAAAATCCTAAGTACTACATCTACATCGATGCTATATACAACAGCCAGACACGAGACAATCGCGCTTACCTGTTAAAAATATTACGGCCTCCCTGCACCAACGAACAGCTTCCGGGTCAGGATACACATTTGTGTCAAACCCGGAACTGCTTTATATCTCTTTCGGAAAAGACACGTGACTAATAAACGGAATAATTAGCAAATCTCGTATGCTCTCTCGTTTTATATCATATGTCAAACAAGGGTCTATATCCTAAAGAAATTATGAGTTTGTTCATGAGACAGAGGCTAATTAAATGTATATTAGGAAGCATCATGTCTTGCAAAACAAACCCGATAATTAACCGAAAATGAATCGGCCATTTTGGAAGATGTTATCACTTCATCCTGAAAGACAAAAAGTAACCTGCCAGATTTATAAGACCCAATAGTTAATCTGCATATAGCAATCAGAACTACTGTAGTATTGTTTAGACACAGTCATTGCTAAAAAACAGACCCTACTAATATTGTCGATCAAAAATAGATCGGCCGATCTATTTTTGGTCTTTTATGGGGTGTTTTGTCGAGCTACGACGCTCCTGAATACATATATATACCTTTTAAGATCGACAATTGTCTCGTGTCTGGCTGTTGTATATAGCATCGATGTAGATGTAGTACTTAGGATTTTGACAAAGTGTTGGCCTCGCTTTTAGCTTCTAAGCCTGCATATCAGAATAGTGAAACGACAGAATGGCCCCTGTGTGCTTTTCAGATCGTTTTGTTTATACAACGGTGCTAACACATCGTGATCAGAGAGTATTATGGAATATATGAAGCTCAAGCTTATGATAGATGCTCAATGACTTGAGAATGATGGATAATTACCGTCAGAATCAGGAACATAAGAGATACTTTTGAGGCTTTTATATATCTTGATTATAAATATATGCGCTCTAATTTCCAACCTCGGAATCAATATAAGCCCTTTACGGTAAATAGCCTTATAGGATTTATGCTTATATGGGAAATAACACGTATTACGCTAAAATAATGGATTGATTGTATTATTTATATCGTGCACAATATGAATAAGTTATTCGGTGCATTTTTATTATAGGTTTATATTTAGCTGGCTGCATGAATATTACAGCAACCTGATCAGGTAAAACTTGAGTAGCCTTTTAATTTAGTAGGTTCCCTCATAACTGCAACATAGAGTGACGTTTTTTCTGTCTCTTTCTTTCTCTCTTTTAAAATAGTCTTTTGGTCATTAGATGTGAAACCTGCGGGAGAGTGCTAAATTTTGTTACCTCCAACCACGGCTCATCCATTATTGGTGTATTTAGATCAGTCCATTCATTTTTGGGTAAGCCCGTTAGTACCTTTGTCATTTATCGTTTTTCGATGATTTGATAGAGATATTCCCTCTGTAAATTATTTCTTTCTTTTTTTTCCCTAGACTTTAATTTTTTATAAAATATATATTGGTGGCACCAACGAACCTAACAAATGCTTATTGGCTTTTAACTTAAGGTACGTGTACCATTGCCAATATTGGGAATTATGTCTTTGGTAATACCATTGAGAACATCGTTCTGTCTCCTTACCCTTTTCTTTTACTTTAGGATTGTAACAGTAACCTCTATAATTCGAGGCGGGATATCCTCAAACCCCATTTTCAACTCAAGCACGTTGCTTCCACAAGTGCCCAGTGAATTTTAATTTGAGCACTTTCCTACCTCGGTAGGTTTGAATTGTTATATTTTAAATATGTCTATACTAACATGGATCATGGGTAGTGACTAAATTATTAGGTTAAATTATACTTTTTGTAGATCATATAGAATATTGCCTCTAGGGGCTATGCTTATTTTTATTTAATTTTTATTAGAGATGATATTCAATAGACTTTACAATTGATTAGTGCACATATTGTGTTTTTTTATGAGTCAGATGCACAAATTTTAATATATAGTACTGTAGGTTCAAGTGATATGGAGACAAAATATATGAGATTGTTATTAATTGATTGTTTTCATTACATAGAAAACTGTCCTGAAGAAGGTGACCTATAACCAACTCACCGAAACGCAGCGTCGACCTTTTGTTTTCTTGTGATGTATTTTAGTGCAATATTGTATTATAATATGAAATGTTTTTAACTTTATTTGTGCTTTTATGGAATAAATTTGATATGTCCCATTTAGCTTGTTATTGGTTTTTCATGTGATACTGACTCTTTTGTTTGAATACTGTATATTTTAATGCATTTACCTTTGTGATCATTAGTCACAACACTGTGTAATGCCCATGATCCAAATTAGTGTATATAGAGAATAGGGACCCTTGTGTTTTTTTGTGTTGATTACCCAGTCCCTTTTCTGAATAGAAGGGTTTCTCCCCCTTTTTTTAAAAATTATAAATATGATGTGTCGCATTCGCTACCTTGTGTTTCCTCCTTGCTCTGTTGAGGGTTTTTCTCTGTCTGATAAATGAGAAATTTGTCCTCAGCCTGCATTGGCAGCTCCAGGCTGGGTACTACTGTACCCCTTGCGGGAGAGCTGTATAATTGTTGTGAGAGTGGGGGCTGCTGAATGGGACTCATTCCTAAACAGGATTTGCCCAGTTTTTGCTGTCCATGTTGTCTATGCGCTGGTCCATGTGTCGGTGTGCTGTCTCCACTTGGCTTTGTGCTATTAGTGTCTTTGCCTGTTCCTTCATCTGTGATGAGTTCCAGTGGCAAGCCCAGGTGTTTTTTACTGTCTTCCTTCTGGAGTTCCTCATCCCTCGCGGGGCCCCCCCGCTAGTCGGCAATTGCCGCGGAGGTTTGCTCATTTGGTTTCTCCTCATCTCGGTGGTCCCGCATGCTGCGCCCTCAGCTCCGTTATTTTTTTCTGGTCCTCGTTTGTCCCCCTGCGGAGGTATTAATAGTTTGCATTGGTCATTTGCATGCATGTTCAGAGCCTCAGGGCAGGGTTTGAGGATACTGGCTGTAGGGGGGATTGCTGGCCCATCACTTTGTTGTTGGTGTAGTAGAGTACGGTACCCGTTCTTTCAAAAATACAAATTTGGCATAGATTTTTGGCTGGTAGGCACAGGGTCCAGGCATACGTGTCTCTCCTTCAATGTGGATGAGTTCCTCCATGCCTTTATTCCTTGAGTTCATACCTTGCATTGCAGCCTTCTCTGTGTTGATGTTGCTGCTGTTAGCTCTGTCGCGGTTGCTGGTACAGTTTTTGCTTTTATCGCTTTTGTCACTTTTGTCACTTCTCTCCTTAATAGGAGCCTTCCCCTTCTGGCTGCCTCTGTGCTTTTTGTCCCTTGTGATAGGGCCTCTCACTTTTCCTGACCTCATGGGCATGGCTGCTTTTTTTTTCTTTCGAAAGGTCGTCTTAGGGCACTAATTTCCAGCTACTGGCTTTTTGATCCTTGTGGATCCTTGACGATCTTTGTCCTTTATCTTTTAAGTTATATGCTAATTGCTGTATATGTCCTGTGTGTATCCTGTGGCCAAATCCCTTGTTGCCTCTATGGCTTCCTGCATTTTGCTGCTCTTGCGTGCAATGTACTTGTACTTGTCTTGCTGTTTGCTGCCTTTGCTTGGCTTCAGGCCGATTCTGACCTCTCTATTCCCCCTCTGCTTCCGAGCCATGGCCCTGCAGGAAGGCCTGCTTGTTTTTTTGTTTTGTTTTATGTTGTCCACCCTGTCGTACTTCTGCTTCTGCTGTACCCCCTTCTTGTTGCAGGTGAGTAAGTTGACCCCCAGGCCAGCTAGATGCCCCCAAGCATCTTTATTCTCAGGGTCCCAGTCCCAAAGTCCCAGAGGCAATGTGGGCTTGGGGCTTGAACCCCCCATGCTCAGGGGGTTCCGCTAGTGAAGTAGGCCCACAATGTTCAGGATTTGCTCAGGTCAGGTCTCAGGTGAAAGTAGGCGTGTGGTCAGGCTGCAAGGCAGCCAGATGAGACAAGAGGCAGGGGTGCAGGTATAAAATAAAGAACAATGGGTGGGGGCAGCTGTCAGGTCTATAACCTGGAGCCTTGAGGCATGCAGGGTGGAACGGAGACTCGAGCGGGAGTCAATTGTAGTTTTTTACTTATTGCCAATTCAAGGACACACAACTTTTTATAATACACTTTTTGACAACAATTATGTCAATAAATTAATTGTTGCATATACCCCAACCTGAATGCGTTATTACATCACGGCATTTGGCAGTGAACTTTATATAAGCAACCTATCCTTTTCAGTTTTTCTTTTAAACAATGTCTAGCGTATGTTATGTATTAGTGATACTAAAGTGCTCTTGTGTTGAAGTGCAAAGTGCATATCACCTAAAAGTGTATATAAAAGTTAACACTAGTCACAATTATCTGTATGAATACAGTTACATTCATATTGTTTTTGGTGCATGGTGATATTGGAGCCCCAATATACTGCACTAGGGTTCAAGCCCCTTGTATGTTTATATCGTGTGGGTTTACTAGGTATATGGCATTGGATATTATTTACTGATTTATTTATATTTGGAATGCAACTTCAAATAAGTTGATGCCACTAATATCGGTATAAATACCAGATGGCAAATATGTTACTTGAATAGATTGATATGTTTGTGCAAAATTTCAAGTTTGTATCTAATAAATAAATGAATTATTAATATTTGTGCAAAAACGCGCAAGTCTGTATTAGTGCAATATTGCATTGTGCAAAATAGCCATTGAGTCCCTCATGTGTTATTGTCAATACAATAAACAATGTATATTAAACGTAAAATATTATTGATAAAATCATTCATAAACCACTACAACAATATATAAAATCATAGTAATATACCAGACTTTAAAACATCACTATATCATAAGGAACCGTCGATCAAAAACATGTATAAGACCCAGGCTGAAACTTCGCAAAATTTCAAGTTGTATCTAATAAATAAATAAACTATTAATTTATGTGCAAAATGCGCAACTCTATATTAGTGCAACATTGCATTGTGCAAAATAGCCATTGAGTCCCTCACATGGTGCTGTCAATACAGTAAACAATGTATAGAAAATGTAAAATATTATTGATAAAATCATTCATGAATAACTGCAACAATATATAAAATCATAGTAAAATACCAGATTCTAAAACATCACTATATCATAATGAACCGTCAATAAAACACATGTATAAGGCCCAGGCTAAAACTTCGCATCCATATATATAAATCAATTTACTTAAAATGCCCATATTCGGATACTCATTAAAAACCAGATCATAAACATGTATACAGATCCTCGGTTACGTTCAGCCCTGTCGGATGTTTGGAATTCAATTCTAAAATATATCTAGTTTCCAACTGGCGTAACCGTTGTTCCCTATTGCCCCCTCTCCTGCTTGGTGGTACCGCATCTATCACAAAGTATCTGAGCTCCTGGCTTTTAGAGTCATGTTTGCTTTTAAAATGGCGTGCCACTGGATAGGTATTGTCATGATTGTTAATCGCCCTGAGGTGTTGTAAAATTCTTTTGTGCACCTGTAATTTTGTGCTCCCTACGTATTGTAGGTTACAAGGGCAGATTAAAACATATACAGCATATTCAGTCTTACATGTCAGAGTTTGGTTATTTTTATGCATCTGGTGCTGAACGGTGTCATGTATGTTGTCCGATTTTCACCTTGCTTGCACGCCTTGCAGGTTTTACACCTGAAGAAGCCCTTATGTGTCTGTAGCCAATTTGTATTCTCCGTGATCTCTGGGCTGGTTTTCACCAGTTCATCCCGCATTGATAGACCCCTACTATAAGTGATAGATGGTCGAGTCGGTAGGCTCTTCCCAATGATGGGGTCACTTAGTACCATGGACCAGTTACGTGTTATGATCGATTGGAGTTCCTTATGTTGTTGGCTGTATTGTATGATGATTCTAAACTCTTTACTGATTTCGCTGTCACCATCTGGAGGTTGTATTGCTGAGATTACCTTACTAGGGTGCTTTGATGAAAGTAATTCAAACCTGTCCTTACGCATAGATTTAAGAATAGCGCTATCTATCACACTTCTAGAGTATCCTCTTTCAAGAAACCTCCCAGTGCTACTTGCATGCGCTTTCCTTAGATCTTTGTCATTGCTGTGGATCCTCCTCAGCCGAAGCATCTCCCCGTAGGGGATACTATTTATCAAGTGGTTGGCATGGGAGCTGCTAGCATGTAGCGTGGAATTTCCTGCGGTCTCTTTGCGGTATAGTTTAGACTCAACCTTGTTATCGCACACATAGATCTTAGTATCTAAGAAACTCACCTCTGTGGCACTGATGGTTGCTGTGAATTGTAAATTCAGCTCGTTAATGCTCAGTGCTTTGACAAAATCATCCGCATCATTGGTACTGCCATCCCACACCATAAACAGGTCATCAATGAATCTTAACCACATTTTGACATTCTTTGTCATTGCCTGTCTGTGTTGAGATTTGAGCACCAGCTCCTCCCACCAGCCCATATGCAAACATGCATAGCTGGGGGAGAAGCTGGCTCCCATGGCTACTCCTCTGATTTGTCTATACAATAAATTATTGAACATAAATACATTGTTCTCTAAGCAAAATTCCACCATCTCTATTAGCATCTCCTTCTGGTTGACTGTAATTTCAGGTTGTTTCTCCAAATAAAATCTCATTGCTCTCAGTCCATCTGGGTGTCGGATACTAGTGTATAGTGAATTCACATCCAATGCTATGAACAAATATCCTGGTTTTCATTCAAAGTCATTAAGTTTTCTTAAAAAATCCCCAGTGTCACGTACATATGACGGTAAAGATTTCACTGAATCTTGGAGAAAAAAGTCAACATATTGGGAAGTATGCTCAAGTAAACTCTTTCTGGCTGAAATTATTGGCCTGCCTGGCGGTTTCTGTGGATCTTTATGGATCTTAGGGATAAAATAAATTGTAGGCACCACTGGGTGTTCATTTTTCAGGAACTTGTATTCCTGGGTTGTTATTATTCCTTTGCTTTTCCATGTCATTAATTGAGTGTAATAGCTGGTATACATTAATTTCATTTCAGTGATGGAACTTTTGGTGCAGCATGTGTTGTCTCTTAGTTGTTTGTAGGCCTTTTTGGTGTATTCATCTTTGGACATTAGGAAAATGTTGCCACCTTTGTCTGAGTTTCGGATGACAATGCCGTTGTTCCCCTTCAGTTTTTACATGAGTAGGTCATATTCCTGGTTTCGTTTGTTGTATTTCCACTTTGCACTTCTAGTTGTCAAGTTCAATTGTTTTACTTGTTCTGTAACTCTCTCATGAAAAATGTCAATAGAATCTCGGGTCATGATGGGATTGAACATTGATTTGGCTTTGAAAGGAGTTTTTATGCCCTGTTGCAAATTGCTCCTTGTGTTAAAATGGCTGGATTGAGTTGATTCAGTTATTATCAATTCGATGTTGGTGTCCTCATCATTGCTTTGCCATAGTTCCTGCATCTCATTACAGAAAGAGGCATCTGATTGTGTTACTTCTAAATCACTGGTTTTTTCAATACTTTCATTGCCACCTTCAATTGTGCGATTGCCTTCTCTCCTGTTCAGTGCATGGAATTTCCTAAGTTTTAACTTTCTCACACCTTTAAAAATATCCAACCTAGTTTTGGAGTAGTTAAAGTTTCTTGCAGGGCAGTAGGAGAGGCCCAAACTTAAAATATTTTTCTCTGTATCATTCAATGGTATATTCGATAAATTCATGATTGTTTTATTCATGTTCATATCTTTATTTACTTGCCCCTCCTCCAGCCTCCTCGTTTCTTTTGATTTTGACCGGTTTCTATTGGCCTTCCTTCTCTGTCCACGTTTGTGGTTTTTGTTTGTCCATAATTGGTTTTTGCAGCCCTTGGTCGGAGGGTTTGCCTCCTCTCGCTGCATAAAAAACCCAATTCCTCATCAAATGAGTGTTTCTGATTCAGTTGATTTTTCCTTATGTCATTTTCTGATTCACTATCAGGGGCAGAACTGAGGTCCGATTGGGAGGTACTCGAAGTCGGTTCACCACTTCTCGATGTGCCAGGTCTTTGCTCTGTTGTTTTATTGATTTTTGACGATCTCATCACTTCATATTTTTTCGCGAAAGTAAAGATTTGACCAAGTTCATAATCGGTCTTGTCCCGATGGAATTTGAACGTTTTCCGCTCCTTAATTTTGTCTTCCTCCTGCTTTAATCTGACCATCATTTCTTGCCGTAGTTTCAATTGTTCATCAGTTTGTCCCATTTTTTCCAATTCCTCATTGATCTTTGCAATTTCCTCCAGTAATGCAGTCCTGTCAATATCAGCATACTTTATTAATATCAATACAAGCCGTTTTGAAGACTCCAAATTACACTGAGCCCATTCACGCATCATTGCCGGGTTGGGGGACTCATAGCTCGGGGCTAAAAGTATCCGGTCCACATCTACATATCTCTGCAGTGAGCGGGACTCCCACCATTTACTTTGTTCTGCACGCATTTTTTTCTCAAGTTTTTTATATTTATCTTTTACAGTTTCAATTTGGTTTTTGGTGACTGTGTCAACGTTTTTCACTGTAGTTGTCACTTGCCTGCAGTCTTCAAACATTTCCAGCGCTGCGGCCACTCTCTCACGAACTATGTCAGCCGACATGTTGCACAAATGTATTCCTTATTCTTGGTTTCAACAGATATCCGTCATAGACTGTGCGACATTACTCTCTCCCCAGCACACCTTTCTGCCCCTTATTGCCACTATCCCGTACCTCAGTAATCTCCTGGTCTGCCAGAATCCTCTGATTCAGTTTGTTCCGTTGTACTTCGGCTTCATGGTGTTCCTGCGGCAAAGGGGGTCACGACAGCACAATTCCTTCCAGATTTCATTTAGGTACTTCCTGGTTACCCCGGAAATCATGTATCTCCAACTGTGTCGTTCCTTTTAGGAAAGGGGGTCCGTTAACATAGCCGAAAAGAGACCACGTCGGCTTCTAATATCCATTCGTCTCCGTTCACTCACTGGATACTCACTGGATACTCCAAAAAACGAAGGTAAGTGCAATTTCTTTATTCGGTATATATATATATATATGTGTGTATATATCTATATATATGTATATGTGTACATATATATATATATATATATATATATATATATATATATATATACACCTTCCCTGGGAACAAGACCTGCTGCTGGTAACAATTGACGTTACCACTCTATATACCAGTATTAGGTATGAAGATGGCTTAAAGGCCATCAAGCATTTCCTGAGTAATTGACCAATCAAACTATGGGCGCACACACAGATGTTGCTTTCCATGGTTTCACGTTTGTTTGAAAAGCTACTATTTTCTCTTTAACGATGAGCTGTTTCATCAGATCTGCGGGTCGGCGATGGGCACCTGCTTCGCCCCCAGCTATGCGAATCTGCATATGGGCTGGTGGGAGGAGCAGGTGGTCCGGGTCTCCTATCAGACAGAATGGGAGGAAAATGTGCTACATTGGAGTAGTTTCATCGACGATCTTTTCGTCGTTTGGAAAGGGACTGAGGAGTCAGCAAAAAACTTCATTAAAAAATTGCAGGTGAATGATTTAAATCTGAAATTCACAAGTACTATCAGCGACACTTCTGTTAATTTTTTGGATTTAACTATTTATTTCAAAGACTCGAAGCTACATACTATGCTCTATAGGAAACCTACAGCGGGAAACACGTTGCTGCATGCAACTAGTTTCCACCCCTACAACTTGATAAGAAGCATTCCCTATGGAGAATGCCTGAGGATAATTCGCAATTGTAGTGAAAAGGATGTCTTAGACAGTGAATTAAATTCCTTGAGAACCCGGTATAGAGCTAGAGGCTATACAGAGGACAATGTACAAGCTGCCATCTCTAAAGCAAAAAAGAGATCTAGAGAGGATATTCTCTTTAATAAAAGTCAGAGTAAAATCAAACGAGAAAGAGTGCAAGAGAATCAAGTCAGAATGATCACCTCCTTTAATTGTCAGCATGGGAAGGTTAGAAACATTCTAGCCAAGCATTGGCACCTGATCCGTAACGATCCGTTATTAGGTAAACTAGTTCAGAAAAGACCTGCAATAACGTTTAGAAGAGCACGCTCCTTCAAACAAATGTTAGACAGCAACATGGTATCCAAGAAACAACAAGGTAGCCATACATCAACATGGCTAAAACGTAAAGAAGGTTTCATCAAATGTACCAAATGCAAGGCCTGTAGCCATGGGAAAAACACTGTGTCATATACATTGGGCCTCTCTAAAAGAGAGAAAAAGATCAAAGGGTATTTCTCTTGTAAAACAGATTATGCAGTCTACGTCCTCCAATGCCCTTGTGGCATGAGGTACGTAGGTAGCACAATCCACCCGGTCCTCAAAAGGGTGCTGCAACATCTCAGAGCAATACGTAATGGTGATAGAGCTTACCCAGTGGCGCGCCATTTTGAATCTCATCATGAGAAAAATGTACAAGGTTTAACATATTTTGTAATTGACTGCATTCCACCAAATGTGCGCGGTGGAAACCGAGAAAAAAGCTTAGAAAACTTGAGGCATGTTACATTTTGGAACTAAACACACGTACCCCGATAGGATTAAATATTGAAGAGGATTTGATCACACATTTGTAAAATTCTCTTCAGGTGTTTCATTGATCTTATTATGGAGAAATAATAGGCAACCTCTCTGAATCTGTTTTTAACCGTTTTTTTTAATTGTTTTTATTATTAATTTTGTCCCAGGGTTTCAAGCACGTTTATTTGAAAGCAGGTAGATATTGCAAAAAATAGTAATTGCCCACTTGGGCGTGATTACATTTATTATAGCACGAACAATTACATATTTTTGGTGCATACATTTGATGAGAATATGTGAATAGACCCACTAGGGTAGAATTTGCACTTTGTAGTTTTTGTAAAGTTTTCCCATCATACAACTGAGGCTGGTTCCCTTTAACTCAATAATAGAGTGAAGGCAAGATATTGCGATAGCGTTTCAATGGGATACCTTTAAAATACACTATACTTATGTATTTATATATAATGAATTTTATTTTGCTCAGTAGCAACACGCAAGAAGAGAATAGCGTGCTGAATACTTTGCGTCCGCTGTCTGTCTTCCGATTGAAAATTAATTCTGGAAGCGGCCTTCGGAATAAGCGTATTTACCTATTTGTAATTTACGTTGTCAGTTCAAATGTGCACTGCTAAATAATGTATAACAAATTTAACATGTAACGAAGAATGCATCTCTGATATGAAAGGATTCAAAAACTACCAGTCTTTCTTTTAATACACTTCTTTGGTAGTCATGTCATGTGACCTGTCACGAGCACGTTATTTAAAAATGGTTGATATGGAATGACAAAGTTGTTGGTGATCAAGCCTGCTGGACAGGTGAAACGCGTCCTACCAGCTGACTGAATAAATGAAATTTGTCCAGAACACGGCGTCGTCATTCCTTGGTTTGCGAGGCATTGGTAATTGTTACTGGACCGTGCTTGGGTGGTCCACTCACGATGACGCACCCTCTGTTATGGAGCAGCGGCGGCTGTAACCTAAGCCTGGAGGAGATATATATATATATATATATATATATATATATATACGTATTTGTATATATATATATCAGCAGCAATGTGGTCCAAACATGTGGTACACACTTACTGCTGGTGCCAGCATTGAAGGTAGACCGTTCCTCCAAATTGTATTTGTACAAACAAAATGTAAACACTGCACTCCAGGAACTCAAAGTAAAGCCAGTTTTAATGTCAAGCTTATGACAAACACCAACGCGTTGTACACTGTGTTCATGAGCAGTGGGATGCTGGGCACCAGCAGAGGGTTATCTGCAGGGTCTGACCAAAGGCCAGGCCCTGCTCCTAACCCCACGCCGCCTGGGGTAGGGCACCTGCAGGGCAGTAGATGCAGCGCTGGGTTGGGCAACCAGGCCCTGCCCTCATCCCCACACCACACACAGTTGTGGACATCTTACTTTACCTTAAAAAAGCCATAGACTTTCACTGAAAAAAAACAATCGTTAACGTGGGAATATTGCTAAAAAAACTTTGAAATTCTCTAAAAAAACAAATGTTAAAGGGACTTCATAGTTAGGTGAAAATGACAGTTAAAACATACTGTTTAAAAAAATAAGACCACTGTAATTCACGAGTTGAAGTTATCTTAAGTCTATAACTTTTGCCCTAAGGGAACTAAAATTCATGCCCTTGCCTTGCTATGCTAATTACCCCACATATTACATCACTCATGACATGTTCTATGATATCTTTGATAACATCACTGCAGAACCTGAAATGACATAATTGATGACAACACTGTGTATGGCGGGGGCGTGAGTTATAGGTATTTTAGGGCATGAGTTATAGTTACTTGAGAAAACCTCAACTGGTGAATTTCAGTGGTTTTGTTAATTTAAAATGGTATTTAACTATGAGTGGGCGGCAAACTCTGCTTTGCCGGCAGAGTTTGCAGAGATTTACCACGCTGCATTCCAAGTGGAGCGCGTAGTTCAGCAAAAGAAAACTCTGCCTACCACTGGTAGAGGGGAGTTTATCCATGCGCTCGCTGCTCACCCCTAGTTATTACCCTATTTAATGGTAGTCAGTGATTCCTGTGCCATATGAGTTTTTTCCTCTGCACGCCTCACCAGTGACTTCCATCGCTGGTCCTTCCTTGTTTGCATGATGCCGGGTAAAACAATCAACAAGTGCTGTAGAAAATTGAGAAAAAGGCGACGTCCATTATAAGTATTTGAGAAACTTTGCTGGATTTATATTCAACATGCTATGAAAATTAGTAAAAGCCCTCGACCATCTTAAACGTTTCGTAACCTGGTTGAAATTCCTGTGTGTTTCGTCTTATCTGTGCAGAAAGCATGCAGCAGTAGCCATCTTTGGTGTTTGGGATTTCTTAGGATTACGTTATACTCTACTGCACACTAGTTGGGATCAAAGAGACCCGAACCCCAACCATCCGGAGTCACCCACTGCGCAAGGACCCGAGCGGGCTGTGGGATCCGGGGATCCAAGGTAAGGGTTCAACAACAACCAGCTTGAGCCGAACGATGGAACTCAGAACAATTAATCAGACTGTGGGGAGTCTGGTACTTTTAACGAGTTAGACTTGTGCACTGGAACTTCAGGATGGCACAAAGAGTGACTGCTGTAAGGGGCTTCACTGTAGAGCCGCTCTTCCTTAGGTGTGTGAGTGAGTGTGAAACTGAGCGCAGGTGCCTAGTGGGTGAAAGTGTATGTGGCTGTTCAGGTACGCTAGTCCATTGTTGTTCAAAGATTTGTATGTGTGCTTGAGGAGTTTGAATTGACTGTTTGTGAATGGGGAGCCAATGGAGTTCGTTGAGGTGGGATGAGATGTTGCTGCAGCATGGGAGGCTGAGTATGAGTCTTGCAAGGGCATTCTGCATGGTCTGAAGTCATTGTAGGAGTTGTTTGGAGATTCAGGCATAGGGTGCGTTGCCAGAGTCGAGTCTGCTTGCGATAAGTGGTTGCATGACTGTTCATCTGGTGTGGAGGTCAGCAATTTAAAGATCTTTTGTAGCATATGAAGACTGTGGAAGCAGGCAGCACTGACTGCATTGACTTTTGCGATGATGTCAAGCTTGTCATCCAGGATGATCCCCAGGTTAATGGCATGGTCGATGGGTGTTTATTCCTAGCTCTGTCAGCTACTAGGAGGCATTTTATGGGGAGGTCATGTTTCTGAAGATCAGTACTTCTGCCTTGTCGGAGTTGAGCTTCAAGCAATTGATACTCATCTACTCTGCTACCATGGTAATGCAGTTGGTAAAGTTGGTTCTGGTGGTGGTTGTGTTGTCTCTCAGGGGGAGAATGAGTTGGGTGTTGTCGCCATAGGAGATGATGGTGATGCCTTGGGGTCTGATGATGTTGGCGAGCGGTGTCATGTAGAAGCTGAACAGGGCTGGGCAGAGAGACAATCAATGGGTGACTCCACAGATCAGATTCTAGGTCTACAATGTAAAGGGTGCCAGTCTGACTCTTTGGGTTCTTACCGCAAGGAAGGAACATATCTAGTAGAGGACAGTTACTTGGATTCCATTCTCGGGCAGTCTGATGAGTGTGTTGTGGAAGGCTGTATTTAATACTGCAGGGAGGTTAAGGAGGAGGAGAGCCGCTGTTTCTCTTTGACCCGGGATAGTCCGGATGTAAATTCTGTTTCAATGCTATGGTTTTTTCAGAATCCTGAGTGAGTGTTGTCCAGTAGATGGTGTAGTTCGAGATGGGTTGTGAGTTGCTTTTTAGTGGCCTTTTTTGGCTGGGTGGGAGAGCAGGGAGAAAGGACAAAACTTGTAGACAGCTTCTTGAGGAGGGTTTTGACCGCTGCATGTTTCCAGTCTTCAGGGAATGTGGTGGATGTGATGGAGGAATTGATGATGTGGGAGAGGGTGGTGACACTAGGTGCGGACACTCAAACGCGTGAATCAGTCAAGCAGATATGCATGGAGGTAGCAACCAGCAAATCTACTCCTCCACACATGACCTCAAATTGGGAAATCATTTTAGCATCAGGACCGCCAGAAAATAATAATCTATAACGATAGGCATGAACAACTGCACTCTTACTGAAAGACACTTTATGGAGTCGAACTCCACATGCTTGATGCTCCATGTTCGACTCAAACACCACAACCCCGGAAGGTGATGAAAAACCTGAGCCATTGGAAGTTAACCATCGACTGGCTATGAATTAGCAATTCCTTATCCTCATCCCACGAGTCAGAAAACAAACAGTAAGTGCTGGGGAAGGTCAAGCTTGCTATAGTACCCAGTTGAGGTTTTGTGGAGTAAGTTTAAGTATAGTAAGTTCGTTTCATGACTCTGACAGTAAGGAGTAACTCAAGAAGTAATGACTGTCAATGAAACAAGGGCTAGGGACATAAAGACACTGAAGGAATATCTAATATCACACAACATGTCAATAGAGTATGTTTTGTTTGACAAATGGAGAGCTATGTTGACCTAAAGCATACCTTAAGAAGAATAACTTGCATGAGTTGAACGCAGTTCCAACGTGATGTTGGATGAAGACTTTACCCATTAACAAATGTAAAAAACTATCCTGAGGTGAAATGTAATTGTGAGCACTTTAACTAATAGGTATAATGCCATTTTCTAGTAGCAGAGCTATTTATGTTCCAAAATACAATTTTTGCATTATAATTTAGCAGCAGTGAAACTGATGAATATCTTTTTGACCTCTTAGCGCTGCTGAACATTGCTAAATTCACTCGCTGTTTTGTGGATTTGGTTGGCCTGATCCACATAATGATTCTGCCATTGGAGAAAACGAGCAACTCTGTATCGGGCCTCGATATATTTGAGTTTCAGTTATGAGGTAAATTCTTAGGGCCTCATTTACAATAAATTGGTGTAGGGCAGAGCCGCAAGTCTTTTTGCTGCGCTGCCCTGCATCAATTTCAAAGGGCAGGAATGCACTGAATTTACCTGATATGGTGCATTCCTGTCCTTGCTGCCTGTGCTTGTGCACAATTTGGTGCCTTGCGCCAGAGCAGGCACCCTTGCACCATGGTGTAAGGGTGTTTGTGCTGTTGGCAGGATTGTTTTTGTGCAGGAATGGACACCTTCCTGCACAAAAACAATCTATGGAGGCGTTTTTCCTCTTTCTATGTGTCCTGCAGAATGAAGAATGAAGAATAAAGATATTTCTCCTTGTTATGCCCTCCCTGAGGAGGTGTACAGTTTTGACGCATTCCCAGGTTTACAGATCCTTATAAATCTGGGAATGTGTCAAAACCCATGGGTGTTGCATGGGAAAACACACCACAATGCCCATGGAATGCCCCCTGACGCAGTGTAAGGCAACGCAGCGACTTGCACTGCGTTGCCTTACACCATATCTACGAGGACATGAATAGCCACACAAAGTGGTTTTGCATGGCCTTGTAGATATGGGTCTGCACTTTGCGCTGCCGGAGAGTAATGAAAAGTAACGCACCTGTGGCGCAAGGGGCTTGTAAATGAGCCCCCTAATGGCTATAAAGTTGCAAAATATATATACATCTTAATGGTAGTGCAAACTACTCATAACAGTGTGTTTTTAGCGTTAATGTTCATGCCCTTGTATAGGAGTAGTTCACTGTTGGAGTAACCTACATGCACAGTAGTCATATTCATATCTATTTATTACAATAACACATATGCATTATTTGGTCTCCATTTTTGCTTCTAAGTTTGGAATATATTTCCTCTGTTCCTATTAATGAAACAGAACGAGCACAAGGAAAAATATGGAGCGCATGTCTTTGCCTATGGGTCACGTTTATCACGTTTGATGTCGAGATGCATTGACACAGGATGGGGAAAGCAGATCAGTAATTGTTACTATCCATATTAACCCTGACCCATAGTGGGAATAATGTTGACATTAATGGATCAGATGCAGCGTGTTCTGTTTTCCAACACTATTACCGTTCATGCCGTTGGCTAAAACAGAAAAAAGCAATTTCTCAATGGATGTCAACAGTAAATCTGATTGTATGTCTTGCACTAGCTGTTCCTCACACAGCTCCCTTTTGCAACAAAACGCATAGTATATCATCAAAACAGGTAATAGAATATCAGAAATTTGCATCCTTCCCCGATTAGCCATTTCACAAGGCAAATCATACAGTGCACACTAGAAGGAATGCTTGGAAGATAAACAACTTGTTCAGCACAGTACGCTTATCACTTTCGAAAGGCCAACATTAAGCTGAACAGAGAAAAGCTCTTACCTTCATCTTATCAATGTTTGATGTGCATTGATGTGCATTTTCCGCTCGAAATGGCGACCTTCCATCTTTGGAGAAGTGTGATAGAAAATGCTAAATGTCAATAAAATCACCCTGCTTTAAACTACTGAGCAGCTTGGATGTCTTCCAGACTGGTCAGCTCACTCACTCTGGCATCCACTTCTTTCAGAAAGAGCTGTTCACCATGAGGGTATCTAAAATTAGTACATTGTCTTTTTGGTGCTTGTCGATCAAATGCCATATTTGTATAGTCTTTACTCACCCTCTTTCTTTACAAAATGAAAAGCCACTATTTTCTGACATAATCTTAAAGGACTGGTCCTGAACACGAATATTAAAACCAACAATCTGCTTCTTTTTATCTTTTTGGTGACAGCATATAAACATTTTTGTTACTATGCTATTTTTGTAGCCATTTTGATATGCATTTAGGATTTTTCCCCCTTAGTCTCAAATTGGTGCACATTGGGGCCCAGATTTACTAAAAAGAGAGGCAATGGAGCGCAGCAAAAAAAGTTGCTGCACTGTGTTGCGTGAACGGAGGAGAGAAGAACCGTGCTATCTACTAAGATGTGGTGCTGTTCTACATCTCCCTGTGTTGGCGCACTTTTGGCTGCCATGTGTCTATGCGCCATAGTGCAAGGGTGTCTGAGTTGTGGTGAGCATAGGTTTTGTATAGGAAGGGGTCCTGCCAGTACAGAAATTATGCTTTAAGATGTTTTCCACTTTGTATGTGTGCTGTAGAATTCAGCACATATGCAAAGAGGGAAAAACAAGAAGAAATATACACATTTCTTCTCGTCCTGTCTGCCTCAAGGAGGTGCAGGATTTTGGCGCAAAATTCCTGTCTACAATTCTTTGTAGATAGTGATTAGTGTAAAGCCCACAGGTGATTGCATGCACCACCCATAGAACGTCTCTATGACGCAAAAATAATACAGACCCAATGCAAAGTGTTTGTAAATCTAGGCCTAGATGTCATATTCAGTCACAATTATGAGATTTTTTTCACTTGTTTCCTTGCTCTCCAATAGCCTTCTCATTGGAATCAACTAGTAGATTCATAGTTACACCTGTAGGATTTTGATGTTGCTGTTTATGCGACTCCCCTTTAGACACAATGATCTGAGGGATTTAGCTATTGTTTTAGGCAAGTCTTCCATAAGTTCATACTCCTTTGATTCCTCATTGGACTTCTACCCAGGTTGATTTCAATTCTCCATTTTTTATTTATTTATTTAAGGAGTTTTATATAGCGCTGGCCGGACCCGGGGGTATCGGAGCGCTTTACAACAATTTTTCGCAAGAGAAATAAAAATAGAGCAGTGTTAAGCACAGAGGTTCGGAAAGTCCAAGAGCTCTGTGCAATATTGAGGTAGTACGTGAGTCCTGAGGTAACCTCGATGATTGCACAATGTCTTGGGTTGAACTGAGGTAGGTCGTTGTGAATACAAAGTCAGAGAGCAACGGAGTCGGGGCTTGCATTACGGCGGCGGATATCCATTCGGGAGAGAGCGGTTGAGGAATAGGACTTTAAGGTGTTTTTGGAATTTTGTGAAGGACGAGATAGTTCTGATATCTGCTGGGATAGAGTTCCAGAGTTTGGGCGCGTTTCCGGCGAAGGACCTAGCAGCGGTTTTTTGTTTGCGTGTTTTCATAGGGATGAGAAGTAGGGAGTTGGAGCTCCTGAGGTTTCTAGTCTGACCAGCCCTCTTGAGTTTGGCGGCCAGAAACTCCGGTTTTCCTGTGTGTAGGGCTTTGTGCGTGAGGCAGGCAGTTCTGAAACTACCACGCTGTTCGACTGGGAGCCATTTTAGTTCTCTAAGTGCTGGTGAAATGTGATCGTATTTCCTGATTCCAGTTACCATTCTGGCTGCTGCGTTGAGGGTAGTTTTTAGGGGAGCTAGGTGGGATTTTGCTGTACCAGTGAGGGTTGCGTTCCCATAGTCGAGTCTGGATAGTACCAGTGATTGGGTGGCTTGTTTCAGATCTTTGGTAGGGATGAAAGGTTTAATTTTATTGAGTAGCTTCAGATTGAGGAAGGCACTCTTTGCGGAGTTTTTAATGTGATTGGCCATGTCGAGTTTTGGGTCGAGGGTGATTCCTAGTGATTTTACGGAGTTTGAGGGCGTCCAAAGCATTTAGCCATTCTGCAATTTGAGGGTTCTCTTCTTTGTTGGAGATGAGGAGGATCTCCGTTTTTTCTTGATTAAGTTTTAGGTGATTTAGAGACAGCCAGTAATGGATTTCTTTTAGAGTGTTGTTTAGTTTGATGATGTCATCTAAGGAGGAGAGTTCTAGATAGATCTGGGTGTCATCAGCATAAAGGTGGAAGGGGATGTTAGCGTTTTTAAATATGGTGGTGAGGGGTTCCATGTATATGTTGAACAGTTGTGGTGAGAGCACTGAACCTTGTGGTACACCCCTGCTGACGGGGTGTAGGTCAAAGGAAGAGTTTTTGATTTTTATCCATTAACGGTTGTGTAGGAAGGAGGAGAACCAGCGAAAGACCACCTCCTCAGCACCTACCCTTTCTTGTAGGGCCTTGATGAGTAGTTGGTGATCAACCGTGTCAAATGCTGCCGATAGGTCCAGGAGAATGAGTAGGCAGCATTGGTCGGAATCGAGGGATTTATGGATGTCGTCTGTGATGTTGAGGATCGCGGTCTCGGTACTATATCCTTTTCTGAACCCCGATTGGTGGGGATCCAGAAGATGGATGTAGTCCATGTGTTGAGTCAATTGTGAGAGGACACATTTTTCGAGGATTTTGGATAAGAGGGGGAGATTGGAGACGGGTCTGAAGTTATTCAGGTCCTTGGAGTCAAGGCCTGTTTTTTTTAGTAGTGGCGTGATTTGGCCGACTTTGAGGCAGTCAGGTATGCTGCCGGTTCTCAGGGAGCTGTTAATGATCCTGCACCAGAACGGGGCTATAGAGAGTTTTAGTTTTTTGGTCAGTTGGGTGGGTAGAGGGTCAAGGACGTGGGAGGCGGGCTTGGAGGTGGAGATAAGCTTGAGGATCTCAGCTTCCGGGATGGGGTTGAAGGACTTCCAAGTTTTCATGGGGTGCAAGCATGTGCTTTCAATTGTCGCTGGAGGCAGGCTTTTGCAGGCGGGTTTGGTGTTGATGTCTAGAGAGAGCTCAATCTTGGAAATTTTTTGTGCGAAGAAGTTGGCAAAGGTTTCGCACAATTCCTTGGAGGCCTGCATAGAGGATTCGGGGGGCTTGGAGGTTTGTTGCTCCATTTGATACCGGGTCATTTTAGACAGTGGGGACTCCTTGTCCCTTCTGCACCAATCCTTTATTGTGCCATTCAGGAGATGACTAATAGAGGGGCATTAATTATTTAAGTGTAGGTATGTGCTTCTAAAAAACAATTGTTCTGTATGTTGAATAGTATAACGGTATAATACATTTTCCCCCCATTAATCATGAATATTAAATACATTCTTCTTAAGTCACCGTAGCCAAACTAACAAGGAGAATCGCACTTCTAATCTAGGATCTGAAGAGAACTCAATACTCATATTTAAATTTCAGTACCCGATAGCGTCTCTGGCACAGACATCAAATAAAAGAAATCCAGTTCTCCTTGTAATGTTGCCCATGCATAGACTGAAGAAATAAACAGCGATACAGCTCAAAATAGGCTTGTGTGTAAACCATCTTTTAACTACAGCTATACCATCACCATGTCGTTTGCAAAGTATATTCAGGTCAGTCGAGAGTGTGCAGTGACAAATGAGCCAATATGCACTTCTGCACTACTTACAGGAGAGCACCTGTCCGTGCACTGCTGATTCAATGTATAAATCCCAGAAATGTGCCTACACCTGCGCAAATGAAGTGTGCAGACAGGTTTTACAAAGGTGCATTTTGATCACGATACCGTCCCTAGAATTCAAGTACCAACATCTTACAAGAGCAAATGGCAATAGATTTCACTGAAAAAGTGGATCCGGCCTCCGAAGTAGATGCATCATAATGGTCCAATCCTAAATATGGCTTGAACTTGGCTCTGCCTTAATGACTGGCTCAAGCCTGGCCCTTGTTCCATTGGCTCCAGGGAGGCAAAGTCAAGCTGAATCAGCAGCCCAGACACTTACTTTGCCTGGAGTTTTACCAGGCACAAAATACACAAACCAGGACAGCAGAGCGTATGAGTTTTAAAAGAGTACTTCTCTGCAACTTGCATTTGTCTCCGAGATTTTTAATCAATGTAATTACCATAATTTAAGCGCAGAACCTCTCCCTCTTTACTGTTGTTAAGCAAAGACATAAAAACAGTCTCCTGTTTTCCTTTATTTTGACACTTCTATCGAGTGGATCAAATTAACATGCAGTACTTACATTTACTGAACATTTAAGTGAGAAAATGCTTCTGTTTCATGATAAAATTGGCTAACTCGTAATTGGCCTAGTTACCTTTCCAATAAGGCCATAGTATATGGTGTAAGAAAATACATTAAATGGCATGGAAACATTAAATGTCACCTGTCTCCTAGGTGCCTTAGAAGTGACCTAGAGGAGCTGCTCTTGAAACTCTGATAAGTTGGGACTTTTGTTTGGACGTACAGGACCCCAAGAGTGTCAGCAGGATCTCGCAGCAAAGGTATGCTGTTTCAATGGTATTTCATTGGGTATAGCTTCAGTTTTGTCTCATTGGAGGATTTTGAGCTCCATAAAAAGACTAACTCCAAAAGGTAGAAATCTAGACTGGACAAAGGTGTGAAAAGGTCTCCAGCAACCACAGAATTTGAATTTCAACCTTGTGCTCTTGGAGGATTTTGGCATCTCAGTCAGTCAAAATAAACTTTATTCGGCTGGTTAAAGCCATAAAAGTACACAGCAGAACATTCTATAAGACAGCATAAGAGCCTATACAAAGATCATATTTCAATATTCTTAAAAACCTTAAAAATGTAAGCAAAAGGATCAGTCTTCCGCCTTTTTGACAGTTATATGCAAACATATGCAAAAGTTGAATAAACAGTTTCTCCATGGCACAGAGGGACAACAGATCTAAAACTCAAGTTAACACAAAATTCATAAACGACACACCTCTTTAAAATGACAACCTGTTAAAATACAAACCATCGTAATCAAAAAGAAACATTCAATTTAAAACAGACATCATCATAAAATTCATAAGAGGAATATACGTGAATAAAAGGACAACCCATTATAACACAATTCATCCTAGTAGTAAAAATGAATGATTACAACATTGCATGGTAAGGTAGCCCTACATTCACTTTCCATAGTACCCGTGAGTTAAAAAGATGATAACAATAATAAGACAGCATCTTAGAAGCTAGCACATTGTCTCATCAAAATTATATTACATTATTTAGCAAAGAGACATATTTACGCTGCCACAATATCCAGAAAAGCTAGCTCAACGGCAGCCTATTCCTGTGTCTAATAGCCCCAATTAAAAAACTTGCCACCCCGGCACAGACTATAGGCGAGGCTAGCATTTGTAAATAAATCAGAGCCGGCCTTACTTGAACAAAATTGCAGCCTCTGAGCAAGGGGAGGATGAATTTCCTGCGCAGGGAATCGTAATGAGCGCAGAAAAACATTAGATGGAGAGTGTCTTGCTCAGAGAAATTGTCGCAAGGACAGGGTTTTGATGAATCAGGTTTGGAGTAGCCCTTGGGAAAAGCCAGTAACCAGGGAACCATATTCAATCGGAATCTCGTCAGGACAAAAAGATGGTAAGCTTTGTTTACATATGATAAATATGGTTGCATCTGCTGGCCCAGGCTCAGTGTAGCAAACCTTCTCACTGAAGGTTTGATTAGTTCATTCTCCTCCCTTAGACCTTGGCATCTGTCTAGAAACTGCTGTTTAAAAGCTCTAATAGCGGTCTTGCCCAGAGGAGTGGGGGTCAAAAACAGACCGGGGCAGCCAAGATTCTCAGTCTGATCCTTAATATATTTCAGCCAGGGAATGTGTAAAGCCTTCTCTAGGGCTAAACAATCTAGGATGATAAGTTGATTTAAATTTGGGGTCGGTTGAGCCCAAATTCTCAACCAATGTAAGAGCGGCGCGACCGCAATCTGGTCTGAGATATAACCCACTCCCAGTTCCTCGTGTAAATTAAAAATCGGGGTGGCTACAGGGACCGAGAGAAGTTTGCGCATAAAATTATTCTCGGCCCCTGTTATGTTCTGGGCCCTAGGCCCGCATGATGTAGAAAGGACGACACAGACTCGGTAATGCGGTACTAATAATTAGCCCCGGGCACGTGCGCCCGGCCCCTTTTATTGACAGGGTCACCTGACTGGTGACGCCTGTGGTGGGTGGGTGTAAGGTGTGTTACATTTGCGGGCAGAACACTAGAAAGTGTCTAGCTAGACACGACATCCCCCCCCACCTTAATGAAAAGAAAGGAACAAAAGTCCAACCTGGAAGAAAATAAACAAACAGAAAATAAACAAACAACAAATAGCACTAATTGAGTTTCTTCAGGCCGCCAGCCAGGCCTCACTGGAGCTTTGGACTGCATGGTCATGATGTTTTAGTTGGCCTTGGCGAAGTGTTTTAGACCGGCCGGGTCTCGCAGTGTCGAAGTCTATGTACAGAGTCCAGCATCAGTGCATTGGGAGCTGTGGTGAGGTCCACTCTTGAAGGTCTCTGTGTGTGAGGCCTTCCTCTCCTGGTCTTCGGGTGGCCGGTCTTCAACTGTGATCTCCCTGCGTCCTGTGTGTGTCAAGGAGCTGCTGCAGACGCATTTCTCCCGTTCGGACTCCCATTTCACGGGAACTCCGCCGAGGCCCTCTGCCCCTGGATTTCCACGTGACCACGTGGGCTGTGCGGGTCTTTGCGTAGGCCGCGCTTAGAGGTCGCTGCGGAACTCCCCCCAGGGCCACGGCCTAGTCTTGCGTAATCCCAGGGTTGGATCTTCCAATGGCCGGGTGCGGTCTACTTCGGTATGCTGCAGGTTGGCGGGGGTATACGCAGACGGTTCCTGGGTGGCTCGCTCATGGAACTCCGGTTGTCTGGAGTGTGTGGATTCACGTTGGTGGTGCGATGCTCCTTGGTGGTGATGATGAAACTGTGGTTGTTCCTCAGTTGGGCAATAGGCGGCGGTCTGTTGTCTTGGGTGATCTTGTGGAGCAAGAGGGACTGGAGGGGCTTCGCAGCTTGCCTTTATCTTGCTGAGGTTGTCTTTTGCCTGTGTCATCTGCGGTGGGACACAGGGGTGTCGTCTGACTTATCCCGTCGGTGTTTGGGACTGAATGGTTGCGCGGGGAAACGTTGGAGAGATACTCGCTTCGCGCTGGTGGCTTACGTTTGGTTCTCCTCGTTGGGTTGTCTCCCGGGACGTCGGTCCCACTGGTGGCTGTCTGGTGTCTCTGGGTGTGCTCCTCCGGTGGTGGTACGAGTTTTCTGCCCTGTCGCTCTGCTCCTTTTTTCCTGCATGCCTGTGGTGGTTGTTTGCCCTGTGGCGCTGTGCCACTGTTCCTTCTCTCTCTGCGGAGTGGCATCATGTCACTCTCTTCTCTCTCATTCGACCAGGATCTCACTTGAAGGTGGCGTCCTGTGCGTGTCTCATGTTGGTGTCACGTGGACCTCGCTGGACGCCCAGACGGTCTCACCTTTCTTGTGAGCCTGTCTCAGGTTTGTCCTGTCAGTAGGACTTGTGCTTCCTCTTGGGAACTTTCATTGGACGTTCTCAACTTTCCTGTGGACCTGTCTCAGATCTGTCCTGTCAGTAGGACTTGTACTTCATCTTGGGAACTTTCATTGGACGGTCTCATCTTTCCTGTGGACCCGTCTCAGATCTGTCCTGTCAGTAGGACTTGTACTTCCCCTTGGGAACTTTCATTGGACGGTCTCATCTTTCCTGAGGACCCGTCTCAGATCTGTCCTGTAAGTAGGACTTGTACTTCCTCTTGGGAACTTTCATTGGACGGTCTCATCTTTCCTGTGGACCCGTCTCAGATCTGTCCTGTCAGTATGACTTGTACTTCCTCTTGGGAATTTTCATTGGCACCATCCTTTGTTCGGGGATACCGCAGTGGTTCTCCTTGATGCCTTCTGCATGCCTCCTTCTCTTTGAGGAGGTCTTGCTCTCCTGGGCGCTTGCCCATGCAATCAAGCTTCTGGGTGCGTCTGTCGCGCACCTCTGACTTGGCGCTCTTCTGCCCTCTTCGGAGTGACCGTGATCCTGGTGGTCTGTCCAGCCACCTCTTCGACCTCTTCCTGGTCACTTCTGTTTGGCGCGCTTCCGACTGTGCCTTTCGTTTTCTCCACTGGATGTGCTTACTGCGCATTCTGTTCAGTCTTCACATATGTTGCACATGGTTGCCACTTCTCTCTTGTGTTTTCTGCTACTTATTATAGAGAGGTGCTCCTCCGCCTCTGTGGAGCAGTAGCCTCCCCGCTTATCTTTGGGGAGTACTAGCGGTGCAAATGCAGAGTCCTTTCCAGGGTGCTGTCTGCTGACACTCTGCCTGTGTCGTCACTTTTGCTGTGGCTTGCAACCAGGAATCAATCAGTATGTTGCTTCTTTGCTGAGGCAACTTGCAGTGTCAGGCTGTCGCTGCCTTGGGGCGTGTAATGCTTTTTTTTTGCTCTGCGTTTGGCCTGCAGGTACCTTTTCTGCAGGCTTGTCCTTACACCATACAGCTTTCCCTTTATTCCACCACGGTAGCGCCAAACGGCCACTAGATGGCGGTGTTGCTCTTATTTTGTTTTTCTGCAGTCTCTCCCCAGGTCAACTCCATGTCTTTGACTCTCAGTGCGCCCTGCAGTTCCCGTTGCACTCTCCTCATGTGGGGATGCCAGCGCCCAGACCTCCTCGCAACCTCGGGGCTCCCTTGACTCCCTGGGCCACCTCTCACACTGGCACAGCCTCCCACATTGTCCTCTCTGCCGGGTGAGTCCTTTTTAGCAACTATTTACTTGCTCTTTTCAGTGCTACTAGACGCGCTCCTCCCGCCAATTTGCGAAGGCTATGGCCCCTCTCAATACCTTCTTGGGCAGCGTGGGCCCCACACCTTGCCAACGATGCTCATCTGTTCTTTCTTGGCGCAACAGGCTCTCCTCGCTGGCCATGCTCCCTTTTATCACCGGCTTCCTCCGAGATGTAGGCCTTGAGCCGGACCCAGCCACGCGCTCTCTGCGCCCTTTTCTCTAAGACCTTGCGGGGTTGCGGTAGCGTGCACTTCTCCCTCCTGCCCGGCTCTCATGCGGCGCAGCAGATCGACGCCCGCTGCCACCACGTATGCTCCCTCTCCTCCACGGTAGCTGTTCTCCCATCACGGGCTGCCAGAGGGCTGGAGCTGCGTCAGAAGACCTCCGGTTCCTGGCCTCAGTCTGCTACCGGCCAAAATGGCAATCAGGGCTGCGAATGGGTGTTTGCTTGGGTCACGGTCACTCCGGGAGTCGGGTGCTGCGACTTGGGCAGCCCACTCCCATTCAGCTGCACTCACAGGCTCATCTCTCGCTCGAAACTTGGCGGGCTCTGTTGATGCAGGGTGGGCACCCGCTCCGCTTCACTAGACTTCTTCATGACGCAGTTTCTACTGCTGTCGGGTGCCGCGATGTATTCACTGGCTCAACGGATGTGGGGTGGGCTCCCGATCACCTCTTGCACCCCGGGGCTCTTCGCATGCCCGCGGGCTATTACACGTGTACTGCGCCTTCTCACCAGGGGTGCCTTCGTCACAGGCAGCACTCTTCCCCTTTCACCCACCAAACAAGGCGGCAGCACACGCGGGTAGATCCCATCCTCGTCGCCAGTGTTATGTTCTGGGCCCTGGGCCGCATGATGTAGAAAGGACGACACGGACTCGGTAATGCGGTACTAACAATTAGCCCCGGGCACGTGCGCCCGGCCCCTTTTATTGACAGGGTCACCTGACTGGTGACGCCTGTGGTGGGTGGGTGTAAGGTGTGTTACTAGCTAGACACGACAGCCCCTTGGATTTCTTTCACATCCTTATAGCCCCAGATGTCGCTGCCGTAGGTGGCCATGGGGATACACTTCGCATTATATACCTTCAAAAGCGCAGGAAACAGCTTTGACCCTATTCTTTTTGCAAAATCTATTGTAGCCCCCGCTGCTCTGGCTAAAACATTCTTTTTTTGTGTGCGTTGGGCGCACCGCACCATGAGCGTTGGTCATCGAATAGTACCCCTAAGTATGGGAACGTAGACACTTTTGTTAACTCGGCCCCTTACAATAGAATTGGGCCTTGGCCGCCTTCCGGGAGCCTATGGTCATGGCATGCGATTTTTTTAAATTGGTAATTAAATCCAAAGAGTCCATAAAATCTATAAAACAGTTTAAAAGTAGTTGCAGCCCCCTTGCTGTTCTGGACACTAAGACCGCGTCATCAGCGTACAGAAGTGCGGGAATCATTTTAGTGCCAGCTCTTGGTATATCTTTACAACAAGATGTTAAGGAGTCTCCCAGTTTATTAATGTAGAGGGTGAACATCAAAGGTGCCAATATGCATCCATGCCGAACCCCTCTTCTTACTGCCCACGAGTCAGTCAGGCTCCCATCTTCATTAAAGCGTACCGCAGCCGTTGTGTTATCATGGGCGGTAGCCAGGAAGGAGATCAGATCAGTATCTAGTCCCATGTCGCGAAGGATCAACCACAGCTTAGACCTATTGACAAGGTTGAAGGCTGAGGTTAGGTCCATAAACGCCAGGTGTAAGTCCCCTCCCTTGGCGACAGTATACTTCCCAATCACCAAGTGAAGGTTGAGGCATTCATCCAAGGTCCCTTTCCCCTGCCTAAAGCCATACTGGAGGTCAGAGACGATGTTAGCATGATCAAGCCAGGCTGTTATGCGCTCCAAAACTACTTTTCCCATAATTTTAGCAGCAGAATCAAGGAGCGAGATGGGTCTATAACATGCTGGGTCATCCCTTGCGCCCTTTTTAAAAATGGGGATGATGACCGCCTTTGCCCATGATAAAGGAAAACCGGACACACAAGCTGCATTAAAGACGTGTGTTAAGATCTTAGCCCAGACTTTTGGGTCTGCCTTATAAAGGTCAGCCCGTACTCCATCAGGGCCGGGTGCCTTTCTACCTGAGGTTGAAATGATGGCTTTATGGACTTCATCCATATTAAAAATAAGGGGGGAACCCACTAATCCGAGAACGGTTTGTCCCACGGAGTCCCCTAAGTTGGCATCACTGTAAATTTTACCAAAGTGCTGGACCCATTTCTCTGCGGGAACTAAGCAATCTCTACTGGAATTTGGTGTGTCGACAAAAAGAGAGCTATTAACAACAGACCAACATTTAGAGCTATTGGCCAGCACACTGGCTTGGCTAAGCTCCTCCCAGGCCATCTCCCTTAACTGTTTTTTCCTACTCTAGACTGCAAATTTGTAGGCCTTCCTACTATTCTTGACTAAAGTTGCCTCCCTCGGTTTTTGCTTAAGGGCATGCATGAGCTCCTTATGGGTAGCCACACAGGTATCATCAAACCACCTTTTTAGTTTTGGACACCTTGCTCTATTCGTAGTGGATAGATTAAAAGCAACCTGTTGAGCAATTAATTCAAAGGCATCTAAAATGGATCTAGCATGAGATTCCTGATGTAGACACACTTTGAACTCCGAAGCATGAGTAGTGTACTGGTTATCAATAAAGCTTTCGGGGGTGATCCTTTCCCACCTCAATCTGCGTGCTTGGTCTTTAAGGCTAATGTTTTTATTAGTAGCTTGACTCGTGACCCTTCCCTTGAGGGCAACTTGAAGGTGAAGATCCAATATTAATGGATTATGGTCGCTAAAACAATTCCAGGTGACACTTAGGCTCCTTACGGCCGATTTTAACGGGGAGGATAGCAGAATATGGTCAATTATGCTTTGGCAGCCATGCCCCACATAGGTGGATACCAATGCTGACCTATCTGATTGTTGTAAGCAATACAGGTTATGAGGTGATAGGAGGCCTTCTAGGAAGGTACCAGACAGAGTATGTTCAAAGTGATTTTGCCCCTGCAAGCCGTCTTCCTCCTCCAGCATTGCTAAACAATTAAGGGGGCAGATGTGAGTATTAAAATCTTCCAGAATTAGTATATCATAGTAAGCTTCTGTTCCTTCACCATAGCTTGCCAAGAAACTCTCTAGTGCCATTAAATGCTCAATCTCGTGGGTTCTAGTGAAAGAATTATCAAAATTTACCACCAATAGGGTTGGTAAATTCTTCCCTGACAATTCCACAGCTAGAACATGGGGCGAACAAGAGTCAATCAATTTTGCACTATAAGAAAGTTTAAGACTAAACATTAAAAGAAGACCCCCCCAGGCTCTACCCTTGTTTGATGAAGTAGCAAGTTTGCAAAATGATATAAATCCGTCCAGATAGAAATGGTCAGTGGACTCCCATGTTTCTTGTAGAGCAATAATGTGGTGTGTGGCAAGGAAGTGTTCCCAGGAAATGTCACCCTTTGTTGACATTAGGCCAGCTATAGTCCAAGAAAGAACCTTCGTCATAGCATCGTCAGTAATGGTCAGAGTGGAACAGGAATTAACTAAGTTAGTCCGCGCTAATTGAGTTGGAAGGCAGGGTGCAATGGGATTGGAGGGACTGACGTCAATGGTATTGGAGGGACTAAAGTCAGAGACAGGTGCTTCCGCATCCGTAGAATGGAGAAAGCTGTCTGTGGGGATAAGTGCTACCCCAAGAGAAGGTAGTCAATCTTGCGTGTCCAAACCAGATAGTGCCTGAAACCTATTAGAAGTGTGAGTTGGAAAGGTCACGTTGGAACAGGGCCCGTGGTTTGGCTTATAAAAATAACCAAGAGGTAGTGAGCATATGTTGGAGCTCTTAAATGTTTCCAGCTCACAGGGCCTTAATAGGTGTCTCACCAAAGCTGGCCTGCGGAAATTAATTACAATGCAGTCCCCTTCGATGTTCTTTATGGATGCGCCAACCCACCCAACCCTGCGTACCATGATAATATCCTTCATATCAGATACCTGGAACCTCTTATTCCTTGATAGCCAGTCTGCACATTTATTGCGTAATTGAGCCCATGACTCGTGCTGGTCCTTTTTTAATGTTGGTACCCCTGCCAAGACCAGCACATAGGGACATGCAGCAGGCGGCAGACTCAGGACATCTTGGTTAGCTGCCGGGGGATTACTATTTATGATGGATAAAACGTTACTACTAGAGCTGCCAATCAATGGATTCTGAACTGCTCCGTTAGGTCGACTCGGGCCATTTGCATTCTTCTGTCTAAGATAGGTACGTGTGGTGGTGGAGTGATTACCAGTAGGTACAATACCATGCCTGCCTAGGTTTGATTGGGGGCAGGGCAGAGTTTGATCTAGTGACACACGTGGGTTACTTACAGAGGTAATAGCTCTAACAGTAGGGGGTTGAATTCCAAGTGGGACGTGAGTCGGTGTACTCGTTGTTACACCCTTAGTGCCCCCACCTCCTCCCTTGGCAGTGATGGATATTTGTACATTCCCTGCTGGGTGACTGGCCCCCCCTATGATTGAGGCCAAGTTGTCTATGCAAGCCTTAAGTGGGGCAAGTTTTTTCTCCAAGAGTTAATTAACTTGTTTGTACACTAGTGCAGCAACAGCGTCCCCGCAGCTCTCAATACAAGGTGTTGCCTCGGTCTGAGGGCTAATTGAACAACTCAGCTTTGTTGTCAGTGATGTCACAGGAGAGTCAAAAACTTCTGGGTTATCATTGTCATTAATTAAAGATGGTTGTATCCAAGCAGAGAGACAGGTTCGTGCGGGGTGGTGCGAGTGGGCTGCTTCCTTTTAATGCTGGTGAGTTTCGCAGCCTTTCTCTTCCGTTTGGCCGCAGGGATTCCTACAGATGTGGCAGTATTAATGACTGGGTGCAACTCAGTTGACTCAATTGTGTCCAGGCCGCCAATGCTTCCACTTGCAGTAGGGGATTTGTCAGTTTCAAGCCCGCGGAGTTGAGACAAAGGTAATTCTGGAGTGCGGTCTGCTAGAGCACCTCTAAGATTTGAAATAGCCGCCCGGCCCTCAATATTGAGGGACAAGCGCCGCTCTGTGAGTTGTATTTCTCCTGAGACAATACTAACTGCCCTCTCAAGCATACTGTCGATGCTAGCAGTTAATGGGTGTGTTGACGGTAGCGTAGTTCATTTTCCCATAATTGCTGTTCGTGGTGGGGTTACCTAGGTATCAAAACAGGATAAACTCAATGAGCTTATTGTTGAAAAATGGGGCACTCACCCCTCTTGACCCTGATTTCCGATGCTGCTTCAAAGAGGGGTGGCCCAGCCCAGCCTCGACCAGTCTCGGACGGGCGCAGACGGGCCCGCCCTTGGCCCTGGCACGCCCGCGCACGTCCCGCGCTGTGGGAGCCTGCCGCTGTTCTTATGCGCCTCCGGGCGCGGGATGACTGCGTCGGTGGTGGTGGCGGCGACTGGGACTTTGAGTCCAGTGTGTGGTTAGCCGTTCCCCTCACGGCATACGATTACAGGCTTCCCGTGCTGCGGGAGCCCGCCGCTGCGCTTATGTGCTTCCGGGGGCGGGATGACTGCGTCGGTGGTGGTGGCGGCGTCTGGGACTTTGAGTCCACTGTGTGGTTAGCCGTTCCCCTCACGGCAATACGATTACGGGCTTCTATTTCAGAGGCTAAGAGCCAGATTTATCATACTTTCATGCAATGCAATGCAGCAAGACACCTTGTTGGTCTGCACTGCATAAAAGGGAGAGGGTAGGAGTGCACCATACGTAACAATAGGTAGCACATTCCTGTCCTATTTAATAATATATAGCTATTACTGTCTTGTCCTTGTGTTGATGCACATGTACTGCCTTGTGCGTTGTAAGCAAGGTTGTTTTTTTTTAAGGAAGGGCTTCCTTCCGGCACAAAAACAATCCTCAGAGGAAGTTTCATCTTGCTGCAAAATGGAGCACACTTAGAAAGAGGAAACAACGAGGAGAAATGAAGATATTTCTCTTCATTGAACCTCCCCTTTGAAGGTTTAGCATTTTGCCTCTTTCCCAGATTTACCTGTCATGGTAGATCTGGGAATGCAGCAAAATCTATGGGTGGATGCATGGGAACACCCAGGCTCCACCCATGGAATAACGTTTTAGGGCAGATTAATGCAAGGAAGTGACTTACACTGCCTTGTGTTGCTCCAGATTTACAAAGCTGCACAGGGCTACACAAGGTGGCCTTGCGTGGCTTGGTAAATCTCATTCTAGATTTTGTGTGGCGCAAATGCGATGTAAAACCTGTGCCTAAGTGAGAGGAAAAAACTCTTTGACCTGGGCAAACCCACTTGGTGTATCCATTGTGCTCCGCCTGAAATCACTCCTATGCCTTGGTCAACCACAAATAGTGGCTATTGATTAGTGCTATACCTCTTCTTGGTGCTTTTTACCTTAAATATTTAAAAAATAATGTCTCCAATTCCCCTTATGAAATTATTGTCAGTTTGCTTATTACATTCTCCTTTACTTTTAAAATTCAGCTGTGGAATTTGTTTGTGTTTATTTGACTTTGTAACTCTGTTATTACTGCTGAATACTTTGCAACTTCTTCTAAGTTAAAGTTGTATAGTGTGTTCCATATATACCAGGGGGTTGACCCTATGTTTGAATTATTGAAACTGCGTTTTACCCTGAGAAGCTTTTGGTCTTATTCCTTGTGGTGGACTTACATCCACCCCAAATTTTAAACCACTTTCTTATTCTTAGATTGTCCTGTGGATGTAGAAGGACAGAGAATAGTATAGCTATCCAGTGGCTGAATTGCATAATGTGTAACTTGTGTAGTGAGCCATCCGGCCACTGCTATACTTTGCTGTACTTTACAGCCTTATGGCCTGGGCGTGGACTGGAGGCTATAAATAAAAGGGTCGACAATGGCTCATGGTTGTCGTCGCCCACTAACCATTAGTACTGTGTCTGCTCTTTATTGGTCATAGCCAACCTAGGCCCCCTCTCCCTAATAAGCCCCCTCCACATTGGCGACGAGGCAGGATCGAGCTTGCGACGTGCACCAGCCCCTGTCACCGAGGTGTTGTGCAGCGTGATCGAGAGACGATGGTGACTCACAGTCACTGGAGGCTGCGGGCCCAGCGCAGTGCGATGGGTGGTGATGGAGGTGCTGGCTTGCTGAAGGCACGGCAATCGGCAGCGTGACTGCTGTGACAGGTGAAGAGGCCGTGCCTGCTGGGGGCTGAGTGTCGCTCCGTGGATTGACGGAGATAGACTCTGGAGACGGCGGCAACTTGCTCAGAAGAGCCGTGTGTGGTGCAGCGCCACGAGGAAGTGCGGGTGTGCTCCGGCAGAGCAAAGCAGAAGTCTCCCCTCTCCTGCTGTGCATGCGGTGTGAGTGTGTGACCATGTGACAGGGAGTAGCGGGACGGCGAGGAGCGAGTCAAGGCCCCAGGCAGCCTGCAGCGAGAGGTGCGGCCCGCATGGAAGTCCGCATGTGAATAGGAGGCCTAGAAAGGAGGGCACCACATGTGCAAAGAACACCAAAGCAGACACCCACACTACTCCGGTCACAGGGGGAGGGGACTGAGGTGAACACAAGCTCAAGGGAACCTTAGTAGAGAGAAAAAAAAGACTTAAAAAAGACTTAAACAAGCACGAGCAAAGGCAAGGCTCTGAGAAGGACATCAGAAGTGTGGCAAGGCACATCACAGTGGCATAGACGACAGGAGCAGCAGCAGTAGGGGCGGATAAAGCACTGGCAGAAGAAGGAGGACCCCAACAGAGAGGGGATCAAGGTGACGTAGCGAGCAAGGGGAACTTGGCGATCTCGAACAGCAAAGAGGACAAGAGATCATGTCTGTGCAGGGGGTGATGCAGGCAGCAGCGTTGGAGGAGTGGTGGAACATCACTCACACTCCACGCTAGTGGCACTGTTGTATTCCGCTTTAGGTGTCCGTATATAGGTTTTCCTGAAACATGTCCTGATATAGGCACAATTCGCATTGCCCTTATATAGGCATAAGATCCCAGTCCTTATTTAGGCATTAGCCATGCAATCCAAATACAGGCATGGTCATCTACATCCGTCCACCCTAACGTCACAACGAGTTCTTAGAAACCAGACCCTTAAGCTCTTGGGAGTTCCCCTAGCACAGGATTATTGATTTCTCCAAGAACTCATTTATTATGCATGAACCGCTATACCTTAAGGCAGAGGTCTTCAAACTTTTTTAGGTTGAGCCCCCCCAGCTGATTTTTTTAAAATGTCGGGCCCCCCCACCACCTGACAAAAATCCCTGGAATCTGGTACACTACATAATCGACCACCATTCGCATAATCCAGGCCATATCTGGCAAATAATGTTAAACACAGTAAGAGTGTTTAGTAAACTGCAGGTTTGTGAGTGGGTTTCGTTAAATGAGAGAGGCTTATTACATAGTTCAAATCAAAATTTTCCCAGATAAAATGTGCGCAAATTGTTTTTACTAGGGTTTTACTTATGCAGTTGAGTCATAATGGGACAATGTTCTCTGGAGCAGCCCAGTCACCTCCTAAGTAATTACCCTCAAGTCAGGCAAATACCTACCAACCTCTTCATAAACATTTTGAAAGGAAGTGACTTGAGCAACTCAGTCCCAGACTTGTTGTTGCAACTTCTCAAATTGTTGAGCGTTACCAATACAATTGAAGGCTTTGTCTTGATAAAACGTGGGTTACTATCAAAGGAGGTGGCCATAGCAAGCAAGGAAGGAAAGCCTTGCACATTTATTTTAAAATGAAGGATCTCACAGGGTGGTGACATCTTTTCCTGTGATGTCATGTGACACCAATGCACATTGCTTATGCTAATTAGTTCCCCCACTTGTTTTTTAGGACTTGTGCTCTGAGTGGGGGTTTAGGACACATGTCAGGCTTATGTTTAAAAAAAATAGAACTAATAAAAACTGAATGATGTTGCCTATTTTACTTCAGAGCAATGTTGTCTGACAGACTTTTGGTGATCAAATGGATCTGGCCCAGCTGCACAGTGAACTGGCAGCATTACAGTGTATGTAAATGCAGCAGCGGCCGGCGCAGGTAAGCGCGGTGGGGCGGCGGCGGGGGGGGGAAGTCAACAGACAACGGAATAGATAAAACTAAATAAATAAAACCTATTCTGTCCCCCTGCCCTGCTCCACCACCCCACCTTGCTTACCCTCATCAGCCGCGACTGATGTGTGGGCCTCCAGGGAGTGGGTCTAGGCAGAGAGTAGAAAAGATTGTTAGAGGCTAAAAGGGTTTATGGTGGATACCAAAGGCAGTGCTTAATAAATTTGAAAAAAAGCGCAGGGGCCAAAGCTTTTATTACGTCTCTTCTGCAGCTGTATACCAGGACTGCCGGGTCTTGAATGAACCAACACATGCCTCCTCCTTCCTCCGCCCTGTTTTTCCTTCCTCTGTCTCATTCTTGCAGGTGGTTTTTCATCTCTGCTGTATCCCTTTGTCTCTGTTTTTTCCACAGCTTTATTGCCCTTTTTCTTTCCCCCTATTCTGCTTTGCTCTCTCTTGCTCAAAGTTGGATGCTGAAAAAAAAATTCTTGGTCCAGGGACACATACTCAAAGGATGTCAACCTTGTCACTGATGAGAACAGCATTCTTCATAGTTCTCACTTTCTTTTATTTGCCTCCTGAGGCTCCTTGCACCATTTCCACTTGAATTCCATTCACTTAGTAAAAATAAAATGGTAGTTGCTTAATTGATTATACTCTCTTGTGAGAGAACCTCAGCTTCAAAACCGCGTGACCAACTGCCATTCATTTGTCCCCTAAGCCATTTGTTTTCAGCCTATTATACAGAAAGGTCTGTCTTAAAATTGTTCTCTATGAGAACGATGTATTAATCAAGCATGAAAAATGGCTACATTAAATGTACACTTTTGTAATTTTGAAAGAAAACCGTGAGTGTATGGCATGCCCATACTTATGTGATCAGCCCTGCCAAGTACCACGCATCAGGCGTTAGACTAAAGCTTTTCAGTGCGGTGATCCGCATCACTGCACTGAAATGCAAAGTCACGCATTATAGCGCCTCCTCATCTTTCAAGCTGGGAGTGCTGTTACAATAAAGCACCATACTAGCTGCAGTGGCAGAGCGCACTGCACGCTGCTTCCGGCAGGCTTGGGTGCTCTCTGGCTCAGCTATAGCTCATCTCAGCTGCACAAGTTACAAGGACACCAGACAGCGCTGCGATATCACTGACATCAGAGGAGCCTGGACGGGTGAGAGCCCATTTGCTACCGAGTGTCTGTGTGAGTTAGTTGACTGACATTTGAGTTTAGGTGGGTCTGGCTCCTGCTTCCTATGGCAGGAGCTGGTGGGCCGCCTCGCAGTTTAAAGTTGACTGCTGGCAATCATGGATTTATATATGGCAGTCAATGCAGCTTGCACGCATGCTACTTTGGACCCGACTCCACGTTGGCTGGGGCACACAATTATTGCTTTCCTTTGGGAGAGCTTGTATCCGGCAGCTGCTACCCGGACCCGACCCCACTGGTGCCATCAGGGCTGTCTAAGATTGCTGCGGGAGACAGTCAACGACAGTACTAGGCACAGTCGCTGCTTGCGGCCAGTGGGGAGTTGCTGCCCATCGCCGTCCGTGTTCTGAGTCAGGTCAGTGAGATTTGTATTTCTATCACCTCGTGGCCAATGGGAGAGAGAGGTTGATGTGTGCCGAGTTGAGGTGCTGAGCTCCCACGTGCAGCTGTTCCGCTGCCTCGGGTGTCTCTCCTCGGTGAAGCCTTAGGAGAGCGGGTGACGGTCTGTGCTCTCGTCTGTTTATTTCTTGGTAAAGGAGCCCCCCCTCATCGGAACTCCTTGCTTCTTCAGAGCCGCAGGTCTCCCCTCCTTTACCAGTGAACTGGCCGACTGACGGGGAGGGAAAGCTCTCTGCAACAATCATGGCTCCGCTCACCTTCAGGCCACTCAGAGCCTGGAGCAGTTGCTGTGCTATGAGAGGGGCTGATGCCGGCCAGCTCACTCTTACAGTAACTTCAACACTTCCATCAGACAATGCTGGCCCCTAGTATATCATTGTGAGCCTTATAGAAAATAGTGAACCAGACACCACAAGGCATAGAGATAGATGGCTTTTTCAAAAGGTGAAGTAAGTAGTGAGACAGTGTACAGTGCAGTAAGACAACCGTGGCCGAGTGTGTGTCTCAATTAAATTCATTGGCAGTGCACGATCAGGCCTCTGCCTGCAGTCAGTGGGTGCTGGTCGTACAGTGTGTGTCACATTACAACAGTTACTCTAAAATGACACTGTTTCTCGATGCTCAAATGGGTGTAATTTATGAATATTTAAATGTTTCTCTCATCTCCATTGCTTGATTTTACTCACGAGAAAATGTCACTCATAGTCCTTGAAATGTCACTCAAAATTACACTAAAATTATGGAAATGTCACATATAGCACTCTGAAACCTTGGCAGCTATGTGTAATTTAAAGAGAAACTTTGCCTCCTTTATGTGAAAAGCTAACCATCCTGGGAGGGTTAAATCCGAGAGCTGAAATGCTTCAGCTGCAGTGGGAGGCAGGGAGTCTCCTCTGCTATGAAACCGAAAGCGAACGAACAGACAGTCTGTTCCTTCGCTTTGGTTTCATAGCAGAGGAGACTCCCTGCCTCCCACTGCCTGCAGCTGAAAGCATTTCAGCTCTCATAGACTCGGAATTAGCTTTCTTTCGAAATCATGTCGTGCCCCATTAATTGGAAAACAATGAAATGAGAGATCTTAGGGTGGAGTGCGCGCCCCCCCTGAGAAGGCGTTGTGCCCCCCAGGGGGGCGCGCCCCACAGATTGAAGAACTCTGCCTTAAGGGTTCATTCCTGACGTCTTCCTCTGCCCGACTTTACGTCAATGCTAACATTCCAAGGCACCTACCGGGTATAAATATACCTTCCCTTGCCCAAGCAAGTAGGAGGAGACCTCGACTTTAGAGGAGCCCGTGTCCCAGCCTGACGCACTGACAAGAGACGCTGTCATCCCTGCTCGCAGAGAATCCAGCTTCTAGTGTTCTGACTCCCTTCGCGGGGAGTTAGAGTTCCAGACCAAGAAGGAGATTCCCACCTCTCTCATTCTCAAGGTATGGAGCTGACTAGAACCTAGAAGGACTCTTGGCATACTTGACTTGGCATACTAGACTATAGCATACCATACTATAGAATACTTCACCTACTTCTTACCTTGCACTACACTTAGGTTAGGTACACTGGGGTAAAACTAGTTAGAGAAGCATCTTATGAGTACTCGCATTTTTAGCTTATGTTATTTATGTATATGAATATATGTGTCATAGCTAAAAGATAATGCTAGCGCAGTATTATTTCTTTCTACTGCTTACGCTGTACATTATATATCTCGCATACTGTCTTGTGATCATAACAGCTCATATCTCTTACACGAGAAACAAGACTGTTCAATAAAACCTCTTTATTGAAACGCCCGTCTATTCTTTCTGTGTAACTCTGAAGAAACTAAGCATGCACGATTAGCTGAGTGAAACTCAAAGTTGTCATGTTTATGCGGTTGCCAGAAACTACTCCCTTCTTGTTTACAAGGAGTTTCTAGTGGCCTCTGAGTTAGCTGGCACAAAGTAATTAAGTTTAATATACTCGCTAGGGATATACTGACCTCAGTCCTATGTCAAACCTATAGGGTATATTATTCCAATGCGCAGAACCTATTAGGGAAATAGGAACTACACTATATGGCGCCCAACGTTTGGTAAGGCACTAATTTAACGCTAGATACTGAGTAACACAGTCGTGCTTTTCTCAGAGACCCCTACTCACATACTCCATAAGACGTCTGGAGTGGGTAGGGTTAAGTCTCCGCCAAAGCTAAATAGGACAAAAACCCTATATATTAGCTATTTGGTTTGTTCAACGTTGAAGGATACAGTGTTCCAAAATATTGTCCACCTTATCTTTTGTTTCCTTGAAACTTGTTCTACATTTTTCAAAAAACAATGTCTGACACCGAGAACGGTGTAGCTGCGGCTGACCCAGTCGTAACAGCTTTTAATTTTACAGGTTTAAATGAAACCGATGAGGGTGTTATAAACATCCATCCAAACTTAAGGAGAGCCATCACTCTAAAACTTATAAAACACGGCTTAACACGGTGAGGTGGTAGAGCAGTTTTCATGATAGAGGCACACGAATCCTTTCAAACAGAGGTATTCTATTCATGGATAGTATTCCCAGAATCAAATCCAGTAACAAAACTATTTCACTTCTTTAAAGAAGATGAACCACCAGAGGAATATATTCCTTTCGAGGATATTGAAATTCCACTCACATACCAGGAGCATAATCTCTGGTTTAAAGGCGCCCTAAAACATCACAAAAACATTACCAGGCTCGGTCCACTAGGTAGACCAGGAGCAACATGGCCGATTCTAGCCGGCTACACACCTCATCCTGACATCGATGTAATGTCAGACGAGGAATTACTTACTCAACTACAAGAGTTAATACAAATTTACAGACAATTAGTCCAATATGTCATGCAGACTTTCACAGTCCAACCACCAATGACCATTCCAAATCAAACCCCTCAACAGGGGAATACACTAAAAATTACTCCACAAACTTTACACTCAGTCATGGGTAAAATGCCCACAAAACGTGAACAAATTCCATTCTGGATAGCTCAAAAATTACTCAAATCGAAGCAGTATTTCCAAATACTAGCCCTTATGAGAAACACAGAATCCTAACAATCTGTTTACCAATGGGGATCACACCATAACTGGAAGACTGCACCACTTGGGGCGCAGTCTTTGCTGCCATCTATACTAAAACACATGGTGTTCTGTCAATTGCAGTAATACCAGATGTCCTGAAACAAATTCAAAACGAATACGGGCAGAACCTGCTCTGAATTTAGGTATGAAATTACTGAAAAACTTTGACCAGGTCTCAACAATAATATTATCTAATATTAAAGGGGAGGCAGCATCAGTGGCGCTCCGCTAACGCTTAAGGGAATTTGATGTAACAGAACATCAACATGAACTACCCAGAATAATAGAACAATCTTATGCAGAATTAGGCAGAGATAGTTTGGGTGGAAAACCTTTGAAGCCAAAACTATCTGAAAGTCCTGAGAAGGACTCTATTAAACAAAATCCTACATCTTCTAAAAAGAAGTGGGAAACTAATAAACAAAATTCAAACGAGACACGTTCTCAATCCCGAGGTAGGTCTCCTCAAAAGGAGCCCTCTGAAAGGAGGTATAACCTCAGGAATAGGGATAATTTAAGAAAACCTGACAGGTATCAAGATACTGATACACGTTCCTCTCGTATCTTTCAGATATCGTCACAGACATCAGAAAGAAGAGGACGGTCAGAACACAGAGAAGAACGTGTGAAATCCAAAGATGATAAACACGTTCAGAAAAATAAATCAAAACCTCAATTCACAAAAAAGAAGGTAGCAGGTCTGAAGATCAGACATGCCGAGAATACTGAGAACACAGCTCAAGAACGGAGAATGGGCTCAGACAATGCTGGACAGTGCAGCAGAAGTAACAATAGCTCGCCAGAACCTGAGGGAACTTCTGGAGATAGTGGACTTGAATGAGTACATCACAGTAGAGACTGTAGACACCAAGGTTAGTACTCCGCAAAAGTTATTTGAAATAACACTCCGAATGGAGGGAGACATACCAAGAAAAGTGAAAATACTCTTTTGGGAGAAACTTTCAAGGGGTTATGATATACTTCTAGCAGAAAAGGACTGGCCTCCAAACTTTGTCAGGGAGTGCCCACATGGTGAGGACATCATTATGCCAGCCTTCTCCAACCATATTCCAATTCACCTAAAATATACTTATGCCAGGAAATGGGCAGTTGCCCAGGCCCTAGCATTATACAAAAATCATGTAGGATGGGATGAGGACTCACCTCACCACAAAATACATCTAAAAATCAACCTACTGCACAAAGGCAGTACCCAATAAAGCAAGAAGCTAAAAACAGGTCAGGGAGATCTTAGATCAACTTGAATACCAAGGGGTGATTGAAACATGCACCTCCTCAATGAACAATCCTTTGTTTCCTGTATCCAAACCAGACACTACATATCGTCTAGTTTTGGATTACAGACACTTGTTCCAAAACATTTGCAGTGCAAAATGCACATAGTACAGCATTAATGAATAACATTGTGCGTAAAAAATATAAAACCACATTGGACATTTCAAATGGTTTCTTTTGTCAAAACATAGCACCTGAAAGCAGGTATTTAACAGCTTTCTCAATAATGGGGACCCAGCGTCAATTTTTAGAATCCCACAAGGGTTCAAAAACAGCCCAGGGTTATTCTCAGCGAGGGTAACAGGGTTACTACACATTTATGATAATGAGGCATTGTCATATGTCGATGACATCTATCTGACAGACGATGACCTAGATAGGCACTTGAACAGGGTGAGTACTATTATATTGGGCTTCGCCTCTGAAGGCTATAAATTCAACTTTAAAAAATCCAGAATTGCCCATCTCAATGTCCTTTTCCTAGGATATGAGCTTTCAAGTGAAGGCAAGAGCCTGGCAGCTAACTTTTAGAAAAGTGCGCGCTGCTCCAACCTCCAAAACGCAGAAAAATTTACAATCCATCTTGGGTTCCTAAATTTTGGAAGAACTTACATTCTAAATTACGCAGAAAGGGTTAAACCTCTCTACGAATTAATCAAACCTGATTTTTCAACAAAACATTGGACACAGGAACACACAGAAATCCTGCGTTCACTCCAAGCTAACATGTTAGCAACAAATCACTTACAAACACGCGTAAATAAACGCAATTTAGTGATCCGAATAATTTCGGGTCAATGCGGATTCACCTATTTAACATTTAATGAGGGTGAAAAAGTACCAATAGCATACAAATCACATTTGTAAACACAAGCAGAAATGCGCTTCACTTCAACAGAAAAAATACTGACAGCAGTTCAAACCGCTGTAGCAAAAGAAAGAGCTCTAACTCAAGGGAAACGCATTATTGTCGTAACTCCAGTACCAGCCTTAGAGGTGGTTACAAAAGCGAGCATTCCAAATGCAAAAGCTTTACATCCTAGATGGATACAATGGGTTAATTCTCTTGCTGCAACAGATGTTGAATATGTTTTTGATCCTTATTTAAAAACACAAGCGTTCCTGCAATATGAACATGAATGTCCTCTGCCCACTGAAATATTGCCTCTCAATCAGTACGAATTTATAATTTATACTGATGGATTAGCACAACCCGCTACAGGGAGTAAGCAAGCTTACAGTGCAGCGTGCGCAATCGTTAAAGTTTGCATGCGCGATGGTGACTTCAGACCAATGGTCACTAAAACTCAATCTCTAGGAGATTGTACAGCTCAGCAAGCTGAACTACAAGCATTCAAACTGGCACTTGAAAATACAGATCGCGAATTCCCCACACTCATAGTGTGCGATTCTTTTTACTGTGTTCAGTCGTATAATGAATATATACAGAATTGGCTTGAAAACGGGTTCAAAGATGCAAAAGGTGGCACAATAAAGCATAAAACGCTTTAGGAACAAGTAGTTCAGTTAAGAAACGAACTACCAAAAGCTCACGTGATACACACGCTGAGTCATCAACGTGATGGCGTTCACGTTGCAGGGAATTCATTGGCTGATGAAGCCGCAAAGGGGGCTGTTCAGACGGCTTCCGTAGCTGCGATCACTCGTTCAAAAACGAGAATAGACAGTGAGATATTGTTGGCTGTCAATGCTTCAAGCAAAGGCAGTGGTGCAGCGTTACCAAAGAAATTTCCACTCAAGTACTCTTATGTAATTGATGCGAACAACGTTCCTTTTGCTCGAATCCCTGGAGTGGGGGATAGGGTAATTCCAAACATGGAACGTAGATTAGGACTGATCCTAGCAGCACATGAAGGGATGGCCTCTGCCCATGGAGGTGTTTCTGCAACAGTATCTTTACTAAAACAAAGATATTGGTGGCCTGGCATTAGGAAACAGACCAAGAACTATGTTTTGGAATGTGAAATATGCCAACAGATGAAAGTCTCCACAGTGAAACGTCCTGCGCAGACACCCCTGTTGATTTCAGACAAACCATTAGCTTGTGTTTACCTGGACCACTGCGGTCCCTTGCAAAGGGACGGTAACTATAAATATATAATGGTCGCAGTGGATTCATGCTCTAGGTTCCTATGGATATGGCCTCAGCGCTCGGCTGACGCTCAAACTGTTATAAAAGATTTGCGAGTCTTTATCGGCACATACGCAATTGGCACACTACATTCTGACCAGGGCCCTGCGTTTAGCTCTCGGGCTTACAAAGAAGCCATGGCCAGTTTGGGCGTAGCATTGCAGTACTCCTCTCCATTTCATCCTGAGGGAAATTCTGTTGTGGAAAGGAAAAACCGGGACATAAAGCAGTCTATAACAGCTAGAGTATTAGGTTCGGGTTATGGGTGGGTCAAACATCTTTATGGGGTCCAGCGCTCATTAAATAATTTGCCAAGAAGTTCTCTAGGGGGGGTCACTCCATATGAGGTCCTATTTGGGACAAGAATGTGGGTTCCTGATCTCGAATGTAAATGCACAGTGGGGGAAAATAAACCCTTTGATATCAAAGATCGTTTGGCTGTTTTACAGGATCTAAATGAACTAAGATCGAAACAAAGCAACGTGTTCCTGAAGCCAACCACCACTGGGGAAACACCGGCAGTCCCAGCAAGGCCTGTCTGGATCCCAAAAGTTGGGGATGTAGTCAGAGAGAAGATTGCGGACAAGAAGGAATTTGGACCTTCTTACAGACAACCAGTACCTGTCCTAGCCGTCCACGGAACAAGAACAGTACTTCTGCCGCCCCTTGCTGGAAAAAAGGAGAAAAGATTTGTGTCAATCGACCTCATCAAACCATAGTATGTGCCAATACTAAATAGTAGGCCTCGTGGACTCCGACCTAGTAGCAGACGCACTCCTCTCACTACTATCCAAGAGGTTCAGACTGAAAGACCCATAACCATCGAGAATTCAGCAGTAAGAGATGAAGGACTGAGCAACAATGCTATGGAACTCATCCCTCTTGAAACTCAAGTAACAATTCGTCCAGATACACCTGTCTACACCAACGTAACACGTGATCAACTGGTTCCAGCGATTTCAACAAATCCTGATGCAATTTCAACAATTGACCAAACTGCTTCTGGCTATTTCATTAACTTTGATACGTTTTCTGAGGATCCGAGTGAGCCTAAAATGACGCCAGCATCAAAAAATTTCAAACAACAAGTACAAGACCTTTTTCATTTCCTGAAAGAGACTTATCTGGTTTCACCATGGATTGAAATATGGATTATTTCTGGAATCTTTTTCTTTCTGTTTTGGCTAGCTTTGGTTATGACTATCAGCGTGCTTATAAATGGCAGATACATCCATATGGACACTGAAAGTAAAAATGTGAACTTACTTTTAAAACCACACAAATCATCCCATCGTGAAGCAAGAGACTTGTCAGCAGTGAACATCACAGCCGTTCCTATACAGGATGGTTTAGTTTGGGACAAAACCGATTTTGACATATTCGGCCCAACGGAACTTTTGAAGATTCCACATTTATTTAAAATTTCATTAAGTGACTTTATTACCTCCAGTACCTATTCTGATGATTGGGACTTTGAGACTGTTAATGATATGATGTCTGATCTAGAAAGGTCTGCTGCGTTCTCTAACAATGAATACTTGGAGGGCTCATCAGACTACGAACAGCTTTATTGTTACAACCACTATGGTCATCATTTTTTGCATCAATCTGCAACACCTAGAAATGTGTTTATGTTTAACCAACGGGAACATTGTCCTACACCACCAAAGGGTAGTTCAAAACGTTTGCAAATAAGTTTCCATATTTTTCAGGGTACAATACATCTGATCCAGAAATGTTTTACTATACAAATGTAAACGAAACAGGACAGAAAATTATGTTAACTAATACAAAACAGATTTATTCTGCAGCCTTTATTACCCAACTGTCTAGACAAGGATTTGACTTTTGGAAAGACACAATCGACACAAAATCTGTCTGGGGTTCTAAAGATTGGCAAGTGCAGGGGATAGAAGCTTTGTTTAGAGCATGTATCACCCCACCTCAAATAATGTTTATGAATGACACTGTGCAACAAACATCTTGCCTTGGTTTAGCTAAGATCAAAGACATGAACACACCTTCTGTACCAACACCTGCAAGTAATAGCACTACACAGGGAGCGGTCACAGTAGACACAATACTACAAAACAACAGAACAGATCCTGATTGGAGAAAATGGTTGCTCTGGCCCACAGACACAAACATCTGTCAAGAAAGATTCCTGAATAGAATACAGGGCTTTACTATCCATAGGCCAGATCCACGTTATGTTCAACGACAACATCCGGGGGTAGTAACAACATACAGTGTAGGAAATTTGTGCCTCGACTGGTTACAAAAATCTACACTGGAGGATGTGAAACAACACTTATCTTTACTTAAAGAAGACGCAGACCTTAGGGATTTCTTGCTAGGACCAAGAAAACTGCGTCAAAAACATTTCATATATGCCGGCATTTATGCTGCTTATAATGAAATATGAAAGGTTTCACAGGCGGAGGCCGTAGAAAGAATGCGTGAGCTTGATCGTATTAACTTAGAGAAATCTCTCTCTGTGGTCGACAATGGGTTAACAACTTTGTCATCCAGAATGTATTCACTGGACAACATTTTATCCTCTGCTATTGACATACTGGAACAAGATTTAGCCATGTTACAACAAGGCCAATCTCAGTTACGTTCTATTATGTTATTAGGCTGGACGCTGCAATCCTTGCGTGCAGGCTATGTGCCTTGGCGTTTTATCAACACATCATCTCTGTTTACGGAATACAATCTAATGGATAAACAGATCGAACTGGCACAAAGGGGAGCAAAGTATACAGTGCTGAGCATTGAAAAACTGGAAAAATTACCATTTACGGTAGCAGAAAAACCAGCTACAGAATGGCTTATCCATGGCAAAATAACTCTGCCTGTCACTACTTTTCATTTTCAGTATTACCTCAAACAAATGCAAACAGGCAAATATGAAAGGTTGGGTAAAGAATACATTAAGACATCCTGGGATTTACCTTACGAATACAGATGTTGGAGTGGGGATCGTGAAGTGTTTCTAAGCGGTACACACTGTGAAAATGCACTAAGCGGTTCACTCATATGTCAGGACATTTCTTTACACGGGGCTTGTAATGGTTCTGTGGCAAACTTTTCCTGCCACCAGCAGGGTACACCAGCTACTGTGATCAATCCAACGTTTGGCCAACTTTCTAACAGGAGTTACCTCATGTTGAATGATCAGAGTTGCTGTGGCATGTTGCCAGGCATCCCATATCTGGTAACGGTCGGCTCCAGGGTTACTTGTTGTATGCAAGTATTGTTCCCCCCAATAGACACAGTCAGGGAGTCGCCTCTATGGCCTTCATTGAATGTTTCTTTTATACGTTTTGATACTTTAAGCAGAATGAACGCCATGCTTTTACAACAAACCGTGCCTTTGACCTCGGCCAAAGAAATCTATGATTTACAAATTGCAAGAACTTCGGCTGAGATACAGGCTCTAATTCGTACAAACTGCCCTAAACATTTCCTAGAAATGATGGGACGTATCTTAAACATGTCTGATACGAGCGGGATTGTACATGTATTTAAGACCATCTGTTCAGGACTGTTAACACCTTTTCAGGCAGTCCTCGGAATCATTCCAAACTTCGCACATTCGGTGTTTGGTGATGTGCCGTTAATTCTAGCACTAGTTGCAGGAATCCTGTTTTTATTCCTACCACTACGCTATGGCAAGCCTATCAACCGGCGTCACTCCCAGCAATTTGGAGAAATCTCTCCTAGAACGGAAGTGCCGTGAGCGCATAGTGCAACTTTTGGGCATACCTCGTTTACGGGAACTTAATACAACATGGTTTCTGTCATTTAGACCAATCTGGCAAGATTGCATCTTACCTGTTCTACGCTGCCTGCTTTGCGGTGAAGAATGCGTGCTAGACACCTGTCTAACACTCATCAGTCATGCCAACGGATATCGATACTCTGCTGGACCTGATAACGGCCCATGCTCTTTGTTGTCCCCAGAGGCTACCAATCCTGATGACGGCATTCGTTGAGATCTAACAGACGCTTCCTGCTGCTGCTGAGGTACGAGAGGGATCAACAGGCACACAGGTAACAACGGACGCGAACATTGCTGCAGCATCCTATGCTGAAGGCGATGCTTCACATCTCTGTGCAGTTAACCTTCTAAACGAGGTGTTCCAACTGTCACCGACATCGGTAGACGATCTTTTGTCTACAGGAATAGATGATTTCATGTTTACACAAGACCCATACACTGACTTTGATTCGGCTCACAGTGTAACAGGGAAGCAATGAAATTTGGCCTCCATATTTTCAAAACAGAACAAAACTTGGAACTCTTCCTAAAAATTGACTTTTTTTTTCTCTCTCTATTTTTGAAAATACATGGCAATTCAATCTGCTTACAGTAGAACTATTCATATAGAACGGACTTTTTTGAATACTTCCAGGGACACATTGTCACCTTATTTACCACAATTTCATTTAGTACCATGTTATGAAATGGTTTTGATTTTTGAAAACTTGTCAACCATTTCGTCATATGTCTATATTTCTGTTCATTCATTCATGTTGCATTTATTTCCAATATATGCTTAGAATGAAAAAATGCTTTAAAATTTACAGTACCTATTGCATTACATGTTTAGCAACAGTTTTTGTTTTTTTAAACTTCTTTTAATATGCTTTTAGAAATGTTTTTAGCAACATGTGGGACTCAGTTTAATGCTTAGCATTTAATGTTTAGCATTTATTACTACCGTTCATTCGAAAGTGGAGTGGGTGTTGTATTCCGCTTTAGGTGTCCGTATATAGGTTTTCCTGAAACATGTCCTTATATAGGCACAATTCGCATTGCCCTTATATAGGCATAAGATCCCAGTCCTTATTTAGGCATTAGCCATGCAATCCAAATACAGGCATGGTCATCTATATCCGTCCACCCTAACGTCACAACGAGTTCTTAGAAACCAGACCCTAAAAGCTCTTGGGAGTTCCCCTAGCACAGGATTATTGATTTCTCCAAGAACTCATTTATTATGCATGAACCGCTATACCTTAAGGGTTCATTCCTGACGTCTTCCTCTGCCCGACTTTACGTCAATGCTAACATTCCAAGGCACCTACTGGGTATAAATATACCTTCCCTTGCCCAAGCATGTAGGAGGAGACCTCGACTTTAGAGGATCCCGTGTCCCGGCCTGACACACTGACAAGAGACGCTGTCATCCCTGCTCACAGAGAATCCAGCTTCCAGTGTTCTGACTCCCTTCGCGGGGCATTAGAGTTCGAGGCCCGGAAGGAGATTCCCACCTCTCTCATTCTCAAGGTATGGAGCTGACTAGAACCTAGAGGGACTCTTGGCATACTAGACTTGGCATACTAGACTATAGCATACCATACTATAGAATACTTCAACTACTTCTTACCTTGCACTACACTTAGGTTAGGTACACTGGAGTAGAACTAGTTAGAGAAGCATCTTATGAGTACTCGCATTTTTAGCTTATGTTATTTATGTATATGAATATATGTGTCATAGCTAAAAGATAATGCTAGCGCAGTATTATTTCTTTCTACTGCTTACGCTGTACATTATATATCTCGCATACTGTCTTGTGATCATAACAGCTCATATCTCTTACACGAGAAACAAGACTGTTCAATAAATCCTTTTATTGAAACACCCGTCTATTCTTTCTGTGTAACTCTGAAGAAACTAAGCATGCACGATTAGCTGAGTGAAACTGTTATCTATTGTTTCCACGATTCTGAGAGTGTTCCGATTCTAAAGGGAAACAAAGTTGTCATGTTTATGCGGTTGCCAGAAACTACTCCCTTGTTGTTTACAAGGAGTTTCTAGTGGCCTCTGAGTTAGCTGGCACAAAGTAATTAAGTTTAATATATACTCGCTAGGGACATACTGACCTCAGTCCTATGTCAAACCTATAGGGTATATTATTCCAATGCGCAGAGCCTATTAGGGAAATAGGAACTACACTACAGCACTACCCCCATTTAGTCAGTTGGTGGACCCGGCCATGGCTGCACCTTGTTGGAGGAAATGGATTGGGAGCCTGGAAAACTATTTTCTGGCGGCGCGAGAAACTAATGGGGCAGTCAAGCAGTCGACGATGCTCCACATGGGTGGAGACGAGTAATACGAACTATTCCAAGATCAGTCCAACACCAAAAACCAGAATGACTATGAGGCGGCCGTGGCTGTGCTCAACCGGCATTTCGATCCGCAGCTGAACCCCGATTTTGAGCACTTTGAGCTGCGTCAGGCAAAGCAACAGGAGGGAGAGACGGTGGATATGTTTTTCGCCCGCCTCCGAAGATTAGCGAGCTCATGCACAGGGATAGACAAACAACTGGAGATACGGGCCTAGCTCATACAAGAATTCAGGTCCTCTGATCTGAGGAAATTCATCCTATGGCAGCCCGGCATCTCTCTGGATGAGATAGTGATCTTGGGAAGGTCGCACAAACTGCCGGGAGCAGAAGAAATGGAGTCGACGCTGGCACAGCAATCATCGGAGATGCCACAATCACATCCGGTGACGAACAAGGAGGAAAGGGTGAATGCAGTCAAGAAAGGGGTCGGCCAAAGCAGAGGTGACCCTAATGCCCGCCAGGGTAGACGTGGTTGCACGGGGCTGTCCAGCCTATGTGAAATCATGCCTAAAGTGTGGCAAGTCTGGCCATTTCGTCAATGTGTGCATGAGTACGGCAAAGGCGGCAGGAACAGGGGGACGCAGGAAATGACTGGAGGAGGTCAAGCAGGTGATAAGGGGAGCCGAAGGGGCAGAAGACTTGGACGCCCTGTGCCAGCAGTTCCAGGTCATGGATGACGACGAGGATGATGACTCATTCGTGATATCGTTCACAGGGTGGAGCAACAAGAAGAAGAGGCCCCCACTGATGTGCCAGATAACAATCGGGGACAACCAGGAGACCGTCCTCATTGACACAAGAGTGTCAGTGAACGTCTTGGATGCCACTCACTAGAGCCAGCTCAACCCTTGCCCACAGTTGATGCCCACGAAGGCGAGGATATTCACGTACGGGGATGACACCCCCATTCCTCTGTAGGGAGTGATTAAGGTGGAGGTCCGGCATGGCAAAATCTCGGCAAAGATAAAGTTCCATGTGACCAAGGATAGTGCAGGGACATTACTGTGCTGCTATTCGGTGGAAGATCTTGGATTGGTCATGTTTGTGCGACAGGTTCACCAGTCTCACACGGCGGAAATCATGCCGGAGTTCCCAGAGCTCTTTGAGGGGCCGGGATGCCTCAAAGGAGTGAAGGTTAAACTGCATGTTGGCAAAGCAGTCAAACTGGTGGCGCTGCACCACAGGAGAGTGCCATTCCACCTGCGACCACTTGTGGAGGTGGAGTTAGACAAGCTCAAGAAGGCCGGCATCATTGAAAAAGTATTGGGGCTGATCGTGGATGTTTCCATTGGTCATCGCTCCCAAACTGCCCGGGGCGATCAGGTTGTGTGTGGATATGCAGCTTCCCAACAAGGCAATCAAGAGATTGTGGTGGACATCAACGGGGCAAGGTGGTTTTCAAAGGTGGATCTCAACTCCGGCTACCACCAGTTGGTGTCGGACGAGGCCAGCCGCTACTTTGCAACCTTTTCAACCACGTGGGGCTGCGCAGATTCAAGTGCTTAAGCTTTGGAGTATTGTTGGTGGCCAAAGTATTCCAAGACGCCATTTGCGAGGCCCTTTCCGGATTGGTAGGGGTTATCAACGTCAGTGATGACGTGTTGATATACTCGCAGACATAGGAAGAAAATCACGAGAGGCTAAGAGCGATGTTAAAGAGAATGGTGGAACAAGGCCTGACACTGCACAGATACAAGTGCAAATTCTACTCAACAGAAGTGGCGTTCTTTGGCTACAGATTCTCCAAAGACGGTCTCCAGGTAGACCCGGCCAAGGTTGAAGCCAACGTGCAGCCTCCATTTCCCAAAACCCAACAGAAATTAGGAGTTTTCTGGGGATCGCTAACTATTGTGGGAGATTCATCCTACACCTGGCGACCATCAAGTGGGTGTGGACAAGTGCAGCATTGCAGGCCTTTCAAGAGGTGAAAGGTTCACTCCTGAAAAGGAGCAACGGTGGCCTACTTCAACCCGGGGAGCCCCACAGAGCTCATCGTGGATGCCAGTCCCGTAGGACATGGGGCCGTACTCCTGCAACGAACTGATCAGCAATAATGGGTAACCATTGCCTACGCCAGCAAGGCTCTGATGGTCGTGGAAACATGATACGCGCAAATCGAAAGAGAAGCGCTAGAGATCGATGGGCTTGCCAACATTTTGACATTTATCTATGCAGGCACATGTTCCGAGTGGTCACTGACCACAAGCAGTTGGTGCCACTATTTGGAGGAACAGTGAGGAATGGGCACCCGAGGATTGAAAAGTGGGCTGTCCAGCTCCAGCAATATGATTTCGAGGTGGTCTATCGGCCGAGAGTTAAGAAAACGCCTGACTATCTGTCCCGACACCCCATGGTGGCCGAACCTCAATGTCAGCGGGAGGTTGAAAAAGGAGCAGAGAGCTTCGTGAAGCTGATAACAGAGCTGGCATGCGCGAGGGTGCTATCGTTGGCGGAGTTGGAGGAGGCCATCAAAGAAGGCAGCTGTCTGACGGATGCCAAGGAGGCCTTGTGAGTACATAACTGGAGGAACTTCCTGGATGGCGTGAAGAGACTGACGGATGAAGAGCGAGAGACAAGAACCTGCTTGTGGAGATGCCGGGAAGAGCTCAGCAAAAACGAAGAAGGTTTGGTGTTAAGAGGAACACAGATGATGGAAACACAAAGTGTAGAGACGGACAGCGGAGCTACGCGCACCAAGGGCACCAGGGGATAGCTAAAACAAAGGCGAGACTGTGAGCAAAAGTGTGGTCCCCTAGGGTCGACAGGATGATTGAGGAAATTGTGAGAGGGTGCCACTCCTGCCTGATAATGGGAGGCAAACCTCCTGAGCCCCCAGTGATAATGGAAGAGGCCAGCATGTGACCGTAAAGACACACAATTGATGGACGGAATGCAGAACAAATTAAAACATTCACCCCCAGTCAAGAGATCTGGGTGAAATCCATCATTCTTTTGCCCACCATGCCACCCCAGTTTAGACCTGGCCATATGCAAATCAGTCTTGACCCTGTGCTTCATGGGAACAGTCCGCCCGAACTGCCAAGCCAGGTCTTCCCTGGACCGGAAACAAGCATCCTAGGACCGGTTTCGGGGTGTCAGCCATCATCAGCCAGGATAGCCTGATTACAGTGGCACAGTGAGCCCGGGTCCCACGTCTGGGTATACCCGGCGCACTTAGGACAAGAAAGCAAAAGACACACAAGTGATGGACAGAATGCAGAACAAATCAAAACATTCACCCCCAGTAAAGAGATCTGGGTTAAATCCATCATTCTTTTGCTCACCATGCCACCCCAGTTTAGACCTGGCCATATGCAAATCAATTTTGACCCTGTGCCTCATGGGAACAGTCCAGCCCGAACTGCCAAGCCAGGTCCTCCCTGGACTGGAAAGAAGCATCCTAGGACTGGTTTCGGGGTTTCACCCCTCATCAGCCAGGATAGCCTGATTACAGTGGCACAGTGAGCCCGGGGCCCACGTCTGAGCATACCCGGCGCACTTAGGGCGAGAAAGCAAAAGACACATAATTGATGGACGGAATGCAGAACAAATCAAAACATTCACCCCCAGTCAAGAGATCTGGGTTAAATCCATCATTCTTTTGCTCACCATGCCACCCCAGTTTAGACCTGGCCATATGCAAATCAGTCTTGACCCTGTGCCTCATGGGAACAGTCCAGCCCGAACTGCCACGACAGGTCCTCTCTGGACCAGAAACAAGCATCCTAGGACCGGGTTTGGGGTTTCACCCATCATCAGCCAGGATAGTCTGATTCCAGTGGCACAGTGAGCCCAGGACCCACGTCTGGGCATACCCGGCGCACTTAGGGCGAGAAAGCAAAATACACACAATTGATGGACGGAATGCAGAACAAATCAAAACATTCACCCCCAGTCAAGAGATTTGGGTTAAATCCATCATTCTTTTGCTCACCATGCCACCCCAGGTTAGACCTGGCCATATGCAAATCAGTCTTGACCCTGTGCCTCATGGGAACAGTCCAGCCCAAACTGCCAAGCCAGGTCCTCCGTGGACCGGAAACAAGCATCCTAGGACCGGTTTCGGGGGTTTCACCCCTCATCAGCCAGGATAGCCTGATTCCAGTGGCACAGTGAGCCCCGGGCCCACGTCTGGACATACCCGGCGCGCTTAGGTTGAGAAAGCAAAAGATATCTAATTGATGGACGGAATGCAGAACAAATCAAAACATTCACCCCAATCAAGAGATTTGGGTTAAATCCATCATTCTTTTGCTCACCATGCCACCCCAGGTTAGACCTGGCCATATGCAAATCAGTCTTGACCCTGTGCCTCATGGGAACAGTCCAGCCCGAACTGCCAAGCCAGGTCCTCCCTGGACTGGAAACAAGCATCCTAGGACTTGTTTCGGGGTTTCACCCCTCATCAGCCAGGATAGCTTGATTCCAGTGGCACAGTGAGCCCGGGACCCACATCTGGGCATATCTGGCGCACTTAGGGTGAGAAAGCAAAAGACACAATTGATGGACGGAATGCAGAACAAATCAAAACATTCACCCCCAGTCAAAAGATCTGGGTTAAATCCATCATTCTTTTGCTCACCATGCGACAGTGGGCCGCTGTCAGCATGGACTTTGAAAAGTTTCCGGATGGGCGGTCTACTTTGGTAATGATGGATAGCTATTCAAAATTCCCGATAGTGGAAATAATATCTTCCACAGCTTTTGAGTGCATCAAACCGGTCATGGAAAAGACTTTTGCCATGTTAGGGTTGCCAGAAGAAACCTGGACCGACAATGGGCTGCCATTCCAAGGAGTCGAATTTCGAGACATCTTGCACCATCGCAAAATCAAGCACCGAAAAGTGACCCCCCAGTGGCCTCAAGCTAATGGGGAGATCAAAAGATTCATGCGGACCCTCAATAAGACACTGAGGATCGGTGTTGACCAGCAGGTCGAGATGGAAGGATGTCTGCATCAATTCCTGAGGGCGTATCGACAGACACCCCACAGCACGACAGGGTGCTCACCGAGTGAACTCATGATGAGGAGAGCGGTGAGAGAAATTGTGCCGGTAAGTGACCGGTGGCTGCCGGGAACAATGAATGGAGAATTGGAACCATGGTCACAGCCCGGAGGGGAAAACGACAACCATCGAGAAATATGTTGTGGTTTAAGAAAATCTTGTCACCCAAGGAGGTGAGTGGGAGTGAGCTGCCATAGGCCTCATCGTCGGAGCCCCTGACAGAAAATGAGGCGGTGGGCAGACCTTTACCGACAAGCAAAGAGATGGAGATGGGGCCCACAGAAAATGAAGAAGAGCGGGAACAGGGTGTGGAAGAGAGATAAACGGAGCGGGGTAGTGAAGGGGCATTTCAGCGTGGCCACCTTTATCGGCTGAGAGATAATCCCCAACCAAGTCAGAGACTCAGAGACTATGTTTGTTAAAAGAGGTGATGAACCCGGACTGAAGAGGGACTTGTCGTTAACTGTCTTTACTTTTGCTATGTTCTCTTTATTAAAGGTTATGAGGGATGTAGGGAGCCATCCGGCCACTGCTATACTTTGTTGCACTTCACAGCCTTCCAGCCCGGGCGCAGACCGGAGGCTATAAATAAAAGAGCCGACAATCGCTTGTGGCTGTCATCACCCACTAACCATAAGCACTGTGTCTGCTTTATTTTCCGTAGCCAACCTAGGACCCCTCTCCCTAATAAACCCCTTCCACAATTTGGAAACTTATTCCAGATCGCTTTTTCTTACTTAAACAAATTGTTTGAACCTGTTCAAAACACTACATTTCTCTATCTCCTTCTGTAATTGACTGCACAATCTGTGACCACCTTAAAAAATTGAGTTCAGCATGCTTGCTCTACTTTGTTACAGGTTAATATAAAATAATATTTCTGAACATAGAACAAACATATTCACCGTACATACAGCGCATATGTCAAACTGACATTTCTTGGTTCACTCATGGCAGTGTTGTTATTGTATTAGAGGTTAGGAAAAGTTCAGCTATAAAAACTATTACGTTAAACAGATGTTGATATAATTTATTTCAGTGAACTGAAGCACTGGTGTTTTCATCTGAAAGAGTCTTTTGAATGCTATACAAGATGCTCGCCACATCATTTACAGTCAAGGATGGTGGGGCACAAAAGGGGGGCAAGGGGGATTATATCAACCCTATCTGGCCCCCCTCTAATAATGCCACTGTTCTCTAAACTGGATACTAGTCTATATCAAATGGCAATGCAAGCCAGTAAACCACTTTTATTAATACCAATCATATCCTTGACTCCACGCAGACGGTTTCCGGAGTGAGCACAGTACGGAGCTTGCTCTGATTACTGCGTCAGAAGAAATTAGACACTCAGAAGACAATGGAGGTATGGCCGCCTTGATTCTTTTGGATTTCTCGGCGGCGTTCGATACTGTAGATCACAGCCTCCTGATAAATCGCCTCCAAGAAATAGGCATAGCAGGTGTAGCTCTCTCACTTTTCAAATCTTTTCTGACAGCTCGAGAGCAAGTAGTGGAACTGGATGGCTTTGTGTTGCACACCTTCCAGCTCCCGTGCGGGGTCCCACAGGACTCTTCTTTGAGTCCCACCCTTTTTAACGTGTATGTTACCACACTGACCAGACTGATTAAATCATGCGACTTTGCTATGATATCATATGCCCATGATACACAGATCATTGTCTCCATTTCAAATAATATTCAGGACACTGCCCATAACTTTCAAGCCTGCATGCAACGAGTGAGCAGATGGATGCTAGAGAACTGCCTGAAGTTAAACTCAAATAAAACTGAAGTTTTACTTTTTGGCAGAGATCCGTCCTTTTGGTCCTCTGATTGGTGGCCTCAGGAATTAGGTTCCCTTCCCACTCCAGCCTAAAAGGCAAAAAATGTTGACATTTTTCTTCCTTTTATACCTCCAGAACTGCAAAAAACTGTGGTTTCAGCACTTGTTTTGTCCAGGTTGGACTATTGCAACTGCCTTCTGGTCGGTGTACAAAAGGGACTCCTTGTCAAGCAGCAGGTCCTTCAAAATTCTGCGGCTCATCTGCTTTTTGGCATTCCTAAATATTCTTCAGCTAAGCAGGCCCTTAAGGCCTTGCACTAGCTACCCATGGAAAAACATGTAAATTTCAAGGCGCTATGCATTGCCTTCAAAGCTCTTTATAGACACGGCCCAGACTATCTAATTTAATCGATTTTGCTGGTACGTCCCTTCCAGAAATCTTCGGTCTTCATTACACAAGCTTGTAGATGTGTACAGCCCGACTCTCGAACTGGGGTGGTAAAAGCTTTGTAAACATCACAGCCAGATTGTGGAATCGTTTGCCTGTTAAGCTTAAAAATTCGCCAGATCTGTTCTCTTTTAAGAAAGGTTTAAAGACTTGGTTATTTACCTTATAGCTTCTCTTATTTCAGGTCTTACGTTTCTCAGTGTTATCATGTGGTTTGATGCCAAGCGCCTAGACACCCTAGGGTATTTGTTGCGCTATAAAAATAAATAAAGTAACTAAGGAAGAGACCAATTAGTATAAATTTACAATATTTATTTATTATATACAAATAAAAAGCCAACCACTCCCCAAAATACCTCCCAAACTCTTATACTCTATCCTATTCCTATCTTTTTTAACAACTCATCCCATCCACACCACTCACAACAGACCTACCCTTTGCTAAACCCTAAATCCCACCTCCTCCCAAAACCCTAAAAACCAAACACTGGCCTAAACTTGTGCTTCCCCAGCTCATTCCACCCACACAATGCTCAACAAACCTACCCCCACACTTTTCTAAAATGTCCAATCAGTGTTTTATGTCCTGATGCCCCTTCTTAATCTCCAAATATCCATGCTGGATATTTTCTAGACCCTTATGGACTTTGCGGAGATCTGTTATTGTGGGGAGATATGTGTTGTGATTGGCTGGTATGGGACGGGGGAGTGGTGTGCCTCAAAAGTCTGCAGCAGCTGCAATGTTCAGCAGCTGGCTATGAGGTTGATACAGCTATGGCCACTATTGCAATCTCCTCTGTTTCCAGGTTGTTGTGTAGTTCCTTGCACCCCCCAGGACCTGCGCATTTTGGATGACCTAAACTGAGGGCGCTCACTTGAAGCTTTTTTTAAAACATTTAACACCAAGGTTAAGCATCGATCTTGACATCCAACACTGCTCCAAATTGCCATTGTATAAACAATATGCTGAAACAATTGTATATAAGAAAATGCAGCAGTATATTTGTTTTAATTTAAAGCATGGAGTCAGGCGAAGCATTATATTACTCCGTCTCGGGATACTTCCTCTAAAATCATTCACCTTTAAGTGGTTCTCAAAGGAAAAAGCTAGTAGTTCCTATGATCTGTGTAATGGCGGGGTGCAAGACTTGGAACACGTGTTATTCGTTTGTCCAAATCTGACTGTTGTAGAAGCTAGAAAGAGGTTTATACAACCAATACGAACAAAATGTAAAATTAATTCAGTTCAGAACCTGATTTCTCTTTGTAAGGCACCGCCTAATGAATTTGTGTGTTACAATATGTTTAAATGTTTAAAATCTTTTTTAACTTTGTACTAGAATGACATTTTACTATTTTAAATGTAATTTTATTCTTTAAATATTTGTTGTTCTCAGTTGAGAACTAAATCAAATAAACTTAAAACTTACTTACTTACTTACTTACTGGAGGGGTTGGTGTGCAGACAGACTCTGGACACCTCCACAGGATGAGACAGCCGTTAGACTAGCTAGATCTACGGTGCCACTACCACCCCCCTGTATTCTACAGTGGTGTATGTAGTTTCTGGCAACCACTGAACATGACAACCCTGATTCCTCAGGTATCGTGGAAACAATACGGTATCTTTCACTCGTGCTTGCTTTTCTCAGAATACATAGAATGACAATTGGAACGGTCTCAATAATTATTTATTGGTCAAGCTTCAGTCTAGTATGAAACATGTTAGCTGCGACAATCAAAAGACAGGAGCAGACAAATGTAATCGCTAGTACCAATATCGTAAAAAGGAGATACATTTCTACTATAGTGCTAATAAGATGCATAAAAACGTATTATATAAAACAATAGCATTGTCCTACTCCTACGATGCGTAGCCTACCTAAATGTACCTAGCCTAGATATGTAGGTGGATCATGTATGTGTTAGTGCTGGGATATGTCCTAATGGAACCTAATGGAGCCAAGAATTCCCTGGGGAAGTGCTAACCCCTCACCTGATGGTTCTGAATGAAGGACCCCGTCTCTACGTCGAAGATGGCACCCCGCAAGGGATGTCAGCTCTCTGCCTCTGGAAGGATCAGCCTGCAGAGCCTCGGTCCAGCCTGGAAGGAATTCTCCTCTGCTTCTGTAAGGGGGAGTGAGGGTCTTTTATACTTAAGTGGTCACCTCAGGGTTTTTCTAGAATCAATATGTTTTGAAAACATTCGCTAATCCCCTGCTAATCCTTTTCTAAACACACATGATCATGCACAGCTGGCTGTTGGCCATGGGTGAAAAAAAGAGGTTACCCTTATACAGAATAAATCTACCGTGCCTGGGGACATGTTTATGTACGTCAGGTACAGGGATTAAGATATGGTACCAAGAGCCTGATGTCGGCGAGACAGAAGTAAGCTACTAGGTAAAAGGTCACCTGTGTAAGACCGTTATGTTGTGTGGATGGGACAAAATGTATGTAATCGGTATGTACATGATGGGACTAACCTAAACGACATGACAAGGTCTCCTAGCCAGTGGAAGACAGCGCATTGGATTGAATTTATTTCAGGAGCAACTGAATTGCTAACTCCTGTGGGCCTGCAGCGTGGGCCATCTAGAATTCCCTCCTAGCTTTCAGAGAGTGTAGCTGGCTCATTTAACCCCTTCGGTGCTCACGACGGCCGGGAGCCGTCATGAGTCACAGTGGGGCTGTGCTCATGACGGCTCCCGGCCGTCGTGACACCCACCCACGGGGGAAGCGCTGGCGCTCCCCCCGTGGGACTCCGATCTTGCTGCCTCCCCCACCCCCTCTGCCACGTCATCAATGACGTCAGCGCGGGAGTCGCGCTGACGTCATTGAGGGTTTCCCTTTGTTCGCCCAACGCGCTGGAAGCCATTTGCTTCCAGCGCGTCGGGAAAGAAAGGTGAGTTTCTCGCCGTGGAGGGTGGGAGGTATTTTTAAAAAGGCATCGGAAGAAAGGAAAGGGTTTTCCTTTCCTCCGATGTCTTTTTAAAAAGCATTCCTGCTGCACGATCGCGCCCAGGCGCGATCGTGCAGCAGGAATGCATTTATTTTTTATTTTTTAAAGCCCAAATTGTGTTGGGGAGCGGCCCCTTGGTCAAGGGTCGCTCCCCTTATTTATTTATTTATTTATTTACGCATTTTTATATAGCGCGGACTTTACCCGAAGGTGTCAGAGCGCTTCACAATAGGAACAGTAATGTTCACAGTCAATCGATTTAAAAAAGACAAGCCAAGTTGGGCAATTGCTGGCATGATAAAAGAGTATCACTACATAGTTCACAAGTTGAGTGCTATATATATTGGCCAGACACTGAGATTTTTGGTAGAACACTCTTGAATACAGAGGCAGTGCCTCTTAAGAGAACAGGAATAAAGTGAACTCAATAGAGGATGGCACGAGATCCCACACTGGCAGCAATATGCAATCGTCCAAACCCCTCCTTAGTTTCTCAATAGCAGTTTAAGTATTAAGAATCTCTTTTTAAGCAGTATGTATGCAATCCTGTATGCCCCCTTACAAAAGCAAACTTTTTAGGTGATCTCTTGAATTGAAGAGTTCTTCCCTACGTTTCAGCCAATTGCAGATCAGCGTGCTATTCTGACCCTCAAAAATATGTTCATTTTGTAACCCTACACGATATCAGACCAGAGCTGTGGCTTGAGAAGTGAATGTACAGAACCCAGCAATGCTTGAGAAAGGTACATGTAATGGACCCCAAACCATGTAACAATAAGAACTTTGTTAAATGTGACTTGCACTTCCAACACTATAGTGTAGCATGTAACACCTGGTAATTTGCGTTTGTTGAACATTCAGAACATTAATAACCAAGTTCCATTTTTGCATGCTCAATTTATGCGTGTCAACAACAGCGTAGTCAAATCGATATACACTAATTTAGGTATATCACCCTTTCAAAGTTGGAAATATTTCCAATCATCTGTCACATTCCACATGCCAGAATGAAAAGCGTGCCTTTAGACACGTTTCCTTCAACCCAGAAACGTATCTTACTTCTTTGTAGGGGAAGACATTGTCTCAGTTAAATTTAGCTCACACATTGTTTTAAAGGAAATTGCATGTGTATGTCTAAGGAGATCTGGCCAACATCATGTAAACACCTCACCAATGAACCAGATCCAACGGTTCTACCATTAGTTCTTAACCCCTTCGGTGCTCACGACGACCGGGAGACACAGTGGAGCTGTGCTCATGACGGCTCCCGGCCGTCGTGACACCCACCCACGGGGGAAGCGCTGGCGCTCCCCCCGTGGGACACCGATCTTGCTGCCTCCCCCCACCCCCTCCGCCACGTCATCAATGACGTCAGCGCGGGAGTCGCGCTGACGTCATTGAGTGTTTCCCTTTGTTTGCCCAACGCGCTGGAAGCCATTTGCTTCCAGCGCGTCGGGAAAGAAAGGTGAGTTTCTCGCCGTGGAGGGTGGGGGGTATTTTTAAAAAGGCATCGGAAGAAAGGAAAGGGTTTTCCTTTCCTCCGATCGTGCAGCAGGAATGCTTTTTATTTTTATTTTTTAAAGCCCAAATTGTGTTGGGGAGCGGCCCCTTGGTCAAGGGTCGCTCCCCTTATTTATTTATTTATTTATATTTATTTATGCATTTTTATATAGCGCGGACTTTACCCAAAGGTGTCAGAGCGCTTAACAATAGGAACAGTAACATTACATGAGGAGAAGGTTACAAGTGAGCATAATACAAAAGCAAGCGTTACATTACATAAGGAAAAAGTGACAATAGTGCAAATAACAAAAACAAACCAGATAAAAGAGGTTCCATGAGATACAAAATACAAAAAGAGGTATAATACTGCAATAAGTGGCAGTCACTCAGAACACACTGGGAAGGCACTTCTATAGGCATGGAGTACAGAATTTCCTATAGTGGAAGAACTTCCTTGAGGGAGTAGAGAGGGCGTGAATTAAACAGGGGACTTAAAATGAAGGGAACACACACATAAAATCCAACACATCCATCCCCTTGGGGGAGAAATTTATGTAGTTGGGTCTGCCCCCCTTGGGCCACCATGGATTGTTTTTTTTTTTAAATGCCCAAATTGTGTCGGGGAGCGGCTCCTTGGGCAAGGGTCGCTCCCCTTGGGGGAGAAATGTATGCAGTTGGGTCTGCCCCCCTTGGGGGGGGTAGATCGTTATTATTTTATATTAAAAAAAAAGATGTGTGTGCCCCCACTGGGCCATCTGGGAAACGACCAGTGTGTGTCGGGGAGCGGCCCCTTGGGCAAGGGTCGCTCCCCTTGGGGGAGCAATTTGTTTAGGGGGTCTGCCCCTGTGCCCACTAGGCCACTAGGGATTTTTTTTAATTAAATTATGTTTTTGGGAGCGGCCCTTAGGCAAGGGTCGCTCCCCTTTGGGGATCATTTATTTTGGCCATTTTTGCCCCCTTTGGGGGCAGATCAGCCTTGTGAGTCTAGGCCCATCCGCTCCCAAGGGGGGCAGAAGCCATTAGACACCAGGGATTGTTTTAGTGTTGTTGGGGAGCGGCCCCTTGGGCAAGGGTCGCTCCCCTTGGGGGAGCAATATGTTTTTGGGGAGCGGCCCCTTCGGTAAGGGCCGCTCCCCTTTGGGGAGAATTTATTTGGGCCGTTTCTGACCCCTTGGAAGGGCGGATCGACCCAAATAAACAATTAATTTTATGGTATGCCCACTAGGCCACCAGGGATTGTTTTTGTGTTGTTGGGAGCGGCCCCTTGGGCAAGGGTCGCTCCCCTTTATCGGGTATTTATTGTGGTCGGTTCTGCCCCTTTGGGGGCAGATCGGCCATATGTTTTTAGGCCCATCTGTCCCCTAGGGGGGCAGAAGCCAGTAGACACCAGGGCTTTTTAAATGTTGGTGTTGGGGAGTGACCCCTTGGGCAAGGGTCGCTCCCCCTTTATGAGGGTGAATTTTTTGGCTGTTTCTGCTCCCTGTGGGGGCAGATCAGCCTTATTCTTTTAGGCCCACCTACCACCTTTGCTTGGCTGGTGGATAGTATGTGGACTAGTGCATTATTTGCATATGTGATTGTAATGTTTTATTTCTCCTTTTTATTCTAGTGTAAAGCTTTTTGGTTCCTGTTTGCGGTTTCGGCAGTGGTTCTGCAGTTTTGCGTAGTTGCATTTGCTTGGTAAGAAAAACTTTTTGTTGTATTTACTCCAAATGAGTATTATTGTCATGCATGAATGAATTTTTTTGCAAGTGGTGTTATAATGGCAGCATATTTAGTTAGTGTTTTGAGCATGAAATTCGATGTGTTTTGCATTCTCTTATGTGTAATTTTCTTTTCTTTTTCTTTTTTAGTGGGATATTGTTGATCCTTACTGTGTCTGTGTGTGCAGAGTAGGTGGTGGTGAGTCTAGCTGCTTCTGGCAAGTGAGTGGTATCGTTTTGGAGTATATAGGTCTTTCTGATAAAGACGCATTTTGTCTATTACTTATTTTACAAAGTGTTTGTTTTTGTTGACTTGTTTGACAAGTTACCTTTATTAGTAAGGATTATGGCTAGCCATAGAATGACTGCTCAGCAGGTTGTTGGTATGCTGCTTGAATCTTCCTCTGAGCAGGATTATGAGACTGACAGTGCGTCTGAGGGAGAGGAGGGAGGGGAAGATTCAGGCAGTGAGTATTCTCTCCACATGGAATCATCGGATGATGAAGATACTCTCAGTGCGGATGAAGGTACTCTCAGTGCGGATGAAGTGCCTGTTTTAGAGGGGGACACTGATGTGCCGATGGTGCAGCAAGAGACATCGGTATTGCAGCCTGAGGCTGCAAGGCTTCCTACTGGAAGTGCTGGACTCTGGGTTGATCCAAACATGGTGCAGCCGGTGTTGCCTGCCTTTAGAGGTTATGCAGGGTGTAGAGTGGATTGCGATTTTTTTTGTCTATAAAGTTCTTTCAGTTGTTTATGGATGATGTATTTTTGGCTGAGATTGTTGAGCAGACTAATTTGTATGCTGAACAGTTTTTGAGGGACCACAGTGCCACACTTAAGCCCCACTCTAGAGCTACCCGGTGGTCTCCCACAAATCTGGATGAGATGACGAAGTTTTTGGGTTTGACTTTTTTGATGGGCTTGATAAGGAAGCCGTCCATGGCTTCATATTGGTCTACCAGTCCCTTGATGGCAACGGCCATATTTCCTGCGATTATGACCCGTGATCGGTATTTACTTTTGCTTCGGATGCTGCATTTTGTTGATAATACTTTGGCGTTGCCACGAGATAACCCTGACTGTGACCGTCTTTTTAAGATTCGGCCTGTTCTTGATCACTTTGTAGATTGATTTTCAGAGCTCTATACTCCAGGGAAAGAAATATCTATTGATGAGTCTTTGGTCCTGTTCAAGGGCCGTTTGGTTTTTAGGCAGTACATCCATTTTGATGTCCCTCACTACGTTTTGGGCCCTTGCCTGTCGCAGGTACTTGGGCCTCCCACACGAGTGAGGCACCGTTTTTATCGGGAGACCCAGGGGAACGCTGGGTGGTAGGAAATTTGTGTCAGCCCGGTGATGCCACAACTGATTTTTTCAGCTAAATTTGAGGTTTGCAGGGGATTCTGGGTAAGGAAACGTTGGGGGATCCACGCAAGCCATACCTCCCTGGAATCTACCCGGGTGTCTACTTTTCAGAAATGTGTGGGTTTGATAGGTTTCCCTAGGTGGCCGCCGAGCACCGGGCCAAAAACCCAGGGGACCCCCCTTGCAAAACCAGGTCGTTTTGAGATGGGCCATTTTGATGTCGCCTCACTACGTTTTGGGCCCTTGCCTGTCGCGGGTACTTGGGCCTCCCACACGAGTGAGGCACCGTTTTATCGGGAGACCCGGGGAATGCTGGGTGGTAGGAAATTTGTGTCAGCCCGGAGAATCCAAAACTTTCCCACACAAAAATGTGTGAAAAAAGTGATTTTTTCTGCTAAATTTGAGGTTTGCAGGGGATTCTGGGTAAGGAAACGTTGGGGGATCCACGCAAGCCATACCTCCCTAGAATCCCCCGGGTATCTAGATTTCAGAAATGTGTGGGTTTGATAGGTTTCCCTAGGTGGCCGCCGAGCACCGGGCCAAAAACCCAGGGGACCCCCCTTGCAAAACCAGGTCGTTTTGAGATAGGCCATTTTGATGTTGCCTCAATACGTTTTGGGCCCTTGCCTGTCGCGGGTACTTGGGCCTCCCACACGAGAGAGGCACCGTTTTTATCGGGAGACCCGGGGGAACGCTGGGTGGTAGGAAATTTGTGTCAGCCTGGAGAATCCACAACTTTCCCACACAAAAATGTGTGAAAAAAGTGATTTTTTTCAGCTAAATTTGAGGTTTGCAGGGGATTCTGGCTAAGGAAACGTTGGGGGATCCACGCAAGCCATATCTCCCTGGAATCCCCCGGGTATCTAGTTTTCAGAAATGTGTGGGTTTGGTAGGTTTCTCTAGGTGCCGGCAGAGCTAGGGTTCAAAAACTACAGCTAGGCACTTTGCCAAAAAAGGGTCCTTTTTCACTGCAAAATTGAGGTGTGTCCACGTTGCGTTTTGTGCCGTTTCCTGCCGTGGACACTAGGCCGACCCACACAAGTGAGGTACCATTTTTCTCGGAAGACTTTGGGGAACGCGGAGTGGGTGGAAATTTGTGGATCCACGCAGATTCCAGAACTTTCCACCACAGAAATGTGGGGAAAATGTGTTTTTTGGGACAATTTTTAGGTTTGCAAGGGATTCTGGGTAACAGAACCTGGTGGGAAGCAGTCAAGTCACCCCATCCTGGATTTCCCTGGGTGTCTACTTTTCAAAAATGTATAGGTTTGCTAGGTTTCCCTAGGTGGCGGCAGAGCTATGGTTCAAAAACTACAGCTATGCACTTTGCCAAAAAAGGGTCATTTTTCACTGCGAAATTGAGGTGTGTCCACGTTGTGTTTTGCGCCGTTTCCTGTCGCAGGCACTATGCCGACCCACACAAGTGAGGTACCATTTTTCTCGGAAGACTTTGGGGAACGCGGGGTGGGTGTAAATTTGTGCATCCACGCAGATTCCAAAACTTTCCACCACAGAAATATGGGGAAAATGTGTTTTTTTGGACAATTATTTAGGTTAGCAAGGGATTCTGGGTAACAGAACCTGGTGGAAGGCAGTCAAGTCACCCCATCCTGGATTCCTCTGTGTGTCTAGTTTTCAAAAATGTATAGTTTTGCTAGGTTTTCCTAAGTGCCGGCAGAGCTAGGGTTAAAAAACTACAGCTAGGCACTTTGCAAAAAAAGGGTCATTTTTCACTGTGAAAATGTGGTGCGTCCACGTTGCGTTTTGTGCTGCTTCCTGTCGCGGGCACTAGGCCTACCCACACAAGTGAGGTACCATTTTTTTTGGAAGACCTTGGGAAACGCGGGGTGGGTGGAATTTTGTGGATCCACGCAGATTCCAGAACTTTCCACCACAGAAAAGTGAGGAAAATGTGTTTTTTTTGCCAATTTTTTAGGTTTGCAAGGGATTCTGGGTAACAGAACCTGGTGAGAGCCAGTCAAGTCACCCCATCCTGGATTCCCCTGGGTGTCAACTTTTCAAAAATGTATAGGTTTGCTAGGTTCCCTAAGTGCCGGCAGAGCTAGGGTTCAAAAACTACAGCTAGGCACTTTGCAAAAAAAGGGTCATTTTTCACTGTGAAAATGTGGTGCGTCCACGTTGCGTTTTGTGCTGCTTCCTGTCGCGGGCACTAGGCCTACCCACACAAGTGAGGTACCATTATTTTCGGAAGACCTTGGGGAACGCGGGGTGGGTGGAATTTTGTGGATCCACGCAGATTCCAGAACTTTCCACCACAGAAAAGTGAGGAAAATTAGTTTTTTTGCCCATTTGTTAGGTTTGCAAGGTATTCTGGGTAACAGAACCTGGTGAGAGCCAGTCAAGTCACCCCATCCTGGATTCCCCTGGGTGTCTACTTTTCAAAAATGTATAGGTTTGCTAGGTTTCCCTAAGTGCCGGCAGAGCTAGGGTTCAAAACTACAGCTAGGCACTTTGCAAAAAAGGGTAATTTTTCACTGTGAAAATGTGGTGCGTCCACGTTGCGTTTGCGCTGCTTCCTGTCGCGGGCACTAGGCCTACCCACACAAGTGAGGTACCATTATTTTTGGAAGACCTTGGGGAACGCGGGATGGGTGGAAGTTTGTGGATCCACGCAGATTCCAGAACTTTCCACCACAGAAAAGTGAGGAAAATGTGTTTTTTTTGCCAATTTTTTAAGTTTGCAAGGGATTCTGTGTAACAAAACCTGGTGAGAGCCAGTCAAGTCACCCCATCCTGGATTCCCCTGGGTATCTACTTTTCAAAAATGTATAGGTTTGCTAGGTTTCCCTAAGTGCCGGCAGAGCTAGGGTTAAAAAACTACAGCTAGGCACTTTGCAAAAAAAGGGTCATTTTTCACTGTGAAAATGTGGTGCGTCCACGTTGCGTTTTGCGCTGCTTCCTGTCGTGGGCACTAGGCCTACCCACACAAGTGAGGTACCATTTTTTTCGGAAGACCTTGGGAAACGCAGGGTGGGTGGAATTTTGTGGATGCACGCAGATTCCAGAACTTTCCACCACAGAAATGTGAGGAAAATGTGTTTTTTTTGCCAATTTTTTAGGTTTGCAAGGGATTCTGGGTAACAGAACCTGGTGAGAGCCAGTCAAGTCACCCCATCCTGAATTGCCCTGGGTGTCTAGTTTTCAAAAATGTATAGGTTTGCTAGGTTTCCCTAAGTGCCCGCAGAGCTAGGGTTAAAAAACTACAGCTAGGCACTTTGCAAAAAGGGTAATTTTTCATTGTGTAAATGTGGTACGTCCACGTTGCATTTTGAGCCATTTCCTGTTGTGGGCACAAGGCCTACCCACACAAGTGAGGTACCATTTTTATCGGGAGACTTAGGGTAACACAGAAATGTAGAGCAACTGTTATTACCTATTGACTTTTGATGCATTTCTGCCTTCCAAATGAAAGACAATGTGTAAAAATAAGTCACTTTGAAAAATGACCTATAATTCTCATGCTAGTATGGGTACTCCCAATTTCGGAAATGTGCAAATATCTACTGTTTCTAAAATCTAAATTTTGTTCCCATTTCAGAAATACATAGGTGTCTTTCATAACAATTTTTCCATGTATACATTTTCCCAAAATAATTGCTATATACCCGGTACATAATAAAAACCATTGCAAGATGCTGCTCAGTTATTGGCTCTGGGTTCGTCGGGTTCTTAGTGAACCTACAAGTCCTATATATCCCCACAACCAGAAAGGTCCAGTGGATATAACGGTATATTGCTTTCAAATAGCTGTCATAATTAGAAGAAGTTACAGGTGAAAACGTTGACACAAATGGCTGTTTTTTTAACTAATTTTCAATTTGTTCTTTATTTAACTGTTAGTTTCTATAAGGAAAACTTTAAGGATATACACAAATGACCCCTTGCTTAATTCAGAATTTTGTCTACTTTTCAGAAATGTATGGCTGTCCAGGATCCATTATTGGTTTCATACCCATTTCTACCATTAACTGGAAGGAGGTTGAAAGCACAAAAAATAACAAAAATAGGCTATGTCCCAGAAAAATGCCAAAACTGTGTAAAAAAAGTTGGTTTTCTGACAAAAGTCTGCTTGTTTCTGAAAGCTGGGAAGCTGGTGATTTCAGCACTACAACCCGTTTTTTGATGCCATTTGCAGGGAAAAAACAAGACGCTTTCATCTGTAGCCCTTTTTTAGCATTTTTCCCAAAAAAAACAAAATTTTGCTGTATTTTGGCTAATTTCTGGGTCCCCTCCGAGGGAATCCACAAACCCTGGGTACTTTTACAATCCCCATGATGTTAGAAAAAAAGGACGCAAATTTGGCGTGGATACCTTATGTGGTCAAAAAGTTACAGGGGCCTAAGCGCAAACTACCCCAAATAGCCAAAAAAAGGCTTAGCACAGGGGGGGAAAAGGCCTAGCAGCGAAGGGGTTAAGGAGAAAAGGAGCAGACAGAAATTGTAGTTCTCACTGCAAGCATGTGTTTGTACACGCAGCCACTCAACATAGCAGCTTCTCCTTCTAGGGTCACTGGAATTGTGTGATTATGTGTCCGTAGGATTTTTAAGCATTGCTATTGCAGTACTTCCCATTAACTAACCCACTGCCACTTTCCTAATTAAATAGTGGGACTGTTATGCACAGACATGGATTACGTGCACACTATGCCAATGGAGCCAAGCTATACCCAATTATTGAGCCCTAATAAAGGCAAAACCAGTTTTGGGTTGCTTGCATTCTGGTTTACGGTGGACTGGCCTGGCAGTTCAGGTTGAAGTGTTCCCATTAGAACTCTGTCAAGATTAATTTGCATATGGCTAGGTCCATACTGAGGTGGCATGGTTTACAAAATGATGATGGACTGGGATGCAGCCCGAGTAATTACCAGTGGCTGAGATTATTTCAAGCATTCCTACCATTACTTATTTTTTCGTATACTGCATTAATAATTCTTTTATCTCTATTTTATTTTCATGGAACATAATTCATTGTGTAACCCTGGCCACATGATGTCTGATTTTTGCACTACAGTTGAAACATTATAATAAAACCAGTAGCCCTAGTCTTCCCCTACCTGACTCCCAAACCAACCCACACCACACCATTATTCAAGTTCATTATCAGCACAAATAATATTGTTCCTGGGTTAGGAAGTGAGCACTAGGAAGGGTAATTTTAGGCCGAGGCTTGGGCTAGTTTTAGATTTGGCTATGAATGGGATAGATGATTAATGGAATGTACAAAGCATATCGGTAAAGGTGTTGGCATAAATAGGACATTAGGAACAAGGTGTAAAAGAAATGTGGCATGTGCCATGACAGTACAAGACAGGACAGACACAGGACAGGAGGTGATAGATATGAGTGGGCAGCACTTAAATGCCAAGAGGCAGAGACACAAAAATAGTAAGAAAGTTTCTTGGCATAGCCAGCTAAGATCCGGCCTGGGAATTTTTGTCCAGGTCTATTAAAATGTCAAGGAAAGGTGGAAAAAAGTTGTCTTTCGTAAGTATAAATTCTATAGGAAGTTTTGCTCATGCCTATAGACAGCTGAACTGATTCATGCCAAACTTGGCATGAAAGTAAAACGTTACCCAGAAAGCACATTTTGGTTCATTTGGTGTAAATCTGTTCAGTAGGTTTTGAGATATGAGCATTTTAAAAAGTTGCAGAGTGTGCTTTAAAGGAATACAAATTTTGTATTTTGTGTCCATTTGGGATCTGCAGATTCTCCTCAAGTTCAGAAATTCAAAGAATAAAGTAATATTATTGTACAAGGGAGTTTTTCCCGTTCATCTCATTAGGATCTGGAATCATGGATCCGAATGATGTGATTGGCTGAAGCAAGATTTTTCTTTCTTGAAATCAATATTTCAGGACATGGGGCAAAGTCCCCATGTCACACAAAGAAAAGGCCTGATCCCCAGGCCTAAATTAGGGCCCCCTTTTGTGCCCTTAGAAGGGCTCCTTTTTTATAGTTAAAAAATGTAAGAGTTAGGTAAACTTTGGTTCCCGATTGTGTAAAAGCTCAGTATCCAACCATATAAAATTGCAGTTGGGGGGGGTGTGGCTTAGCTGTGATTGAAAATGGTCGCACGTTGAGAGAGCTAGGGGCGTGGCTTAGCTGTGATTGAAAATGGTCGCACGTTGAGAGAGCTCCGTAAAACCCTAAGAGCTGACCCCACAATCCGTCCAAAAATCTGGACTAGCAGACTTATCCTAATATAGGAGATTACCCCGCAACAATTAGAGACCAAACTGAGGAGGTCCTTCGACCGCGATCCGACAGAGGAAGAGCTGTAAACAAGATTGTGGAGTAGAGCAGTGGCCTACCTTGCAAAAGGATGCATCGACGCTGCAGCAGAAATCGGCCTGGAGGGAGGAGGATGAAGCCCGGAGTGGGGCTCCTGCTGCTGCAGTGGAGGGATTGGCCCAAAACTGGTGGCCCCCGGAGGGCTCACATATCTCACCCCCACGCGGAGAAGTGAGCAGAGCTCTGGGGCCTGCCTGGCATCTGGTGTGCGGAGGCGACGTCGAGCCGCAGACGCTCCCGGTCTGGGCGAAACATCCGGAAGAGGCCTGCTTCGGCTTTCTGGGGCGAGTCCGAGCTGACACAGAGGTGAGGGGTGGATCTATTGAGTGGCGGGCCCGGAGTGCAGCTCGCGCCGCTGTGGTGGCATGACCAGCCCGAAGTCAGCACCACTGGGGAGCTCCCCCTTCCATCCCACGCACAGAGAAAGACCTGTGTGGGGGGCAACACCTGCGAACAGCGGAGGCGGCGAGTGGAGTGCCAGGGCCTGGCCGACATCCAGTGGGCGGAGGCGGCATCAGGCCACGGGTGCTCCTGGTCCAAGCCTGCAGCGGTGACAAGTTCAGAAATATGCCTGAGCAACCTACGAGCGGAGGAGCCGCTGGAGGGCGGACATCGGGCTGACGCTGAGGTGAGGGGGGACCCATCAAGTAAGACAGCTGAACACATCCCGGGAGGCATCGGAGGGGCAGGAATCCCCCATGACAAGGGCAGGGTGGGTCTATGTGGGGCTCCCCCTCCACTCCCCCCTACAGCCTAATTAAGTTTGGTGGATCCCGAGAACCACTCAAAGTAAGCCGCAAATCCTGGGCCAGCAGTGGCCATTAGGGTGACAAAATCACTGATTCAGTGTAGCGCAGAAGTGGGAGGAGCACCTCTCTCCCCAGGAAGAGTTGAAATCCTGGAAGGGGATTACTGTGGGTAAAATAACACTGCAACGCACAAGACGTGGATCTCACTGGGGACCAAGCTGAAATGATCCAGAAAGAGAGACAGTCTGAGCATAATACAGAAGAAGAAATGGTAAAACCAAAAGGAGCATGGAGCTGCCAAACCAACAAAATGGATAACTATGCAGTTCCTAAACCCCCTCAGATGGGCGAAGGAGATGGAACGGTGGAACCCTTACTGGGAGCGATCATGCCCGCCATAGTAGACCTCAAGGGTGTGCTGGAGCCAAAAATAGATTCAGTGACAATGGAGGTCACCTTGATAAGAGCGGACTTACAGCAGTTGACTGAAAAAGTCACAACGGCCGAGACTCAAATCCTTTTTTAACTCCAATCCACCTCAAAGCGACTAGAAACACAAGTACAAACACTGACACGCCAGTAAAGAGATTATGGCTGCTAAGATTGAAGATCAGGAAGGACGGGTGAGAAGAAATAATATCTGGGTGGTGGGGATTCCGGAAGGGGCCGAGGGCCAGTGCGCGGACCTATTCCTCGAAGACTTTATAACTAATACACTGAGACCAAAACAGCTGTCAAACTTTTTCATGGTTGAAAGGGCCCACCGGGCCCCGGTGCCCAGCCAGGGGTGCCTCCACGGACAATCATTGCAAAGATCTTCAACTATCGAGATAGAGACGCTATCCTCCAGGCGTCGAGAACTAAAGGAGAAAAACACTTTGAAAATGCTCAAATCCGTTTCTTCCCAGACTTTACCCTACAAGTACAAAAACAACTAAGGAGCTATGAAGGGGTAAAACGAGAGTTGAGGGAGAGAGAAATAAAATACATGATGCTTTACCCGTCAAGGCTCTGGATAGAGCGGAGGGCAAGACATGGCACTTCACATCACCAGAAGAGACATGGGACTGGCTGGAGGGGTGGCGTACAGCCACTTGACACAGGAGCAAAGGACAGCAACCCCCCAGAAAGGAATTACTCCAAGAGAAGAAGACTATATCTCAACCAGAACAGAGCGAGGCCGGGAACTCCTCCGAATGCAGCCATAACGGGGATGGGACACACTGAATGAGACAAGGGGGGCGCTAAGAAAGGTGAGGCCACATGAATAGGGGGAAGAAAGAGCCTCACACTCTATTGGTCTATTCTGGGACAAAGAAGGATAAGGTGACAACAAACCATCCACTGCATACTTAAAAACTCATGAGGGGACAATGATCTGCTAACTCAAGGAAAAAGTAAAGTAAGGGGTCAAAAGTTTGGTTGAGTCCCCAAGTACTCGGCGCGGCCGAGACACCCCCGTAAGTAGTGTAATTAGAGTAAACAGTTACTAGGGTGACAGGCTCTCTGCAGGTCGGGAAGTTGGGGGTATGAATAGCCGATTTAGCAGGGAAGCAGGAAGGGGTGGGGGAAATCATGGTTTGCTAGAGGGATTTTACTGTTGTAGTGTTATAACTTTTCATTGGTGTGCTCACACAAAGCAAATCAGACAATACAGTTCTCCACGAAACACACACCTCACCATAATAGAAGATAGACAAGTCCGGGTGAGAAGTCAAGGGAGGGAAATATTACACACATGATGGAAATTCATGACAGGCAAACGAAGAAAATAAGAATATGGTCCTAGAACGTAAACGGTTTGAACAGCAGAATCAAATGAACAGTAGTGCTGCAGTTCATTAAGAGGCACACCCCAGATGTCATTTTACTGCAAGAAAAGCACCTCTGAGGTAATCGATGTATGGCACTGAATAGCTTTGGCTACACACTATTGGCACACTCAGGCTACACTACGGGCTCTAGGGGTGTAAGCATACTCTGTAGAACCTCGCTCCCCCTTAGAAGCGATAAGGTGTGGACAGATCCACTGGGCAGATTTGTTGCAGTGAGTGGCTACTGGGAGGGGCAACGACTCAATTTCTGTTTAGTGTACACACCACTGGGGCTACAATCACCCACACTAGACATACTAGGGCACAATCTCCTAGTACTCCCTGAGGGCCGCCTGATAATCAGAGGGGACATGAATGACATAATTTCCACCCACCTGGATACGATGGGGGGATCCGGCACAGGAAGAAGAGTGGGCAAATTGGGAGACTTTCTACTTGCACTAGGTCTATCTGACATAGGGAGAAGCCAACACCCCACCACTAAGCAAAAAAATAAAATATAAAAAATTGCATTTGAGGACAGTAAATAAACCAAAGGTACAGCAGCCCAGCACTCCATATTAAATTCTGAGAAACTTGTTCAGACCAAGCCTCATGCCCTACTGCGGAAGAACCAAGGCAAGCTTCAACAACACATGGCCCATAAAAGCTTGCCACTGGTTTGTGATACATGAAGCTTGCTCAGGATTTACGGTTCCAAGTGAGGATTTGCAAATCCAAAAATGTATTAAAAGAAAGGTTTTCCAAAGGTCAAGTTGTGTGGTCAAAGTGCAATGTGAGTCCACGCATAGCGGGATGGGAGCAGTCCCTAGAAATAGGCCAAGCCCTGCAGCTAACCTCAGCAGCACACAGATGAAGGCTAGGACTTCCCCATAACCCCCTCTGCACACAGCATTACTCTTGCGAAACAGTCCTCCCCACCCACGGGGCAGCAGGTATCTAGAAAGAACTCTGCTGGAGTAAAGGCTGCTGTGCTGAAGGATTGCCATTCTGCCGTGCCTGACTGTTCTGAGGAACTGCTTCCCTGCTTTGCTGAGCTCCCCTGCTACCTGCTGACCTCTGCTCTGCTAAAGGACCAAGGACTAAGCCCAGAGTGACTCCAAGGACTTGCTGGCTTGCCCCATGTTCTCCCTGAGGTCTCATGGACATCAAACACCTCGTTATCTGATTTTTGCCTACAATACTGCAGATATATTTTAAAGAAACAAGGGAACCCAAGTAAGGTCTGCCAGGGACCTTGGGAATCGAGCTATTTTTAAGAACAGTGGTCCCTAGGAAAACGACAATAAAGAGGGGGGAATGAATATAGACCCAGTCAGTACTATATTTGTTTAACTTGTCCAGCCGGACAGAGGTCAGATATTTAATATTTTAAATTCAGATAGGAACAATACAGACAAAACAATTTTGTAAGTGGGACACAAGCCTGCATCCTACCAAACCAAGAGGGACAAACAATAGAAAACACAGAAGGCTCAGGCAAAGCTATAGGTTTGTTAAACACAAAATTTCTCAATGTAACAAACAAATCGCAAGGAACCACCTTTACACATTAAATAACAATTTAGAGCAGTGTATAAGGTGTATCGGGTGTCGACGGCGTTTTGATCCATATAAATAATAAATGGAACATCATCAGGACATTTAGAATAAGCATGCCTGTGTGTAATTGCCTGCAATGACTGAAGTACAATTGGGAGAAGAAAAAGGGGGGAAAAAAGAAAGTGCAAATAATTAAAAAGGAGCACCGATTCAGGTACCAACATTAGAATAAAATACGGACTAGTCTGTTTCATGTAACAAGGTTTGTGAGCAACTCATATATAGATTACAATTGAACATTTGCCCTAATGCAAGGGAGACCGTGTGAGTAGAGATAAAAACATGAAAGGAAGAAAAATGCATAGCCATTCTACGCTTGGCCACGTGAAAGTGCCTAAGAGATAAAAAAGGCGAGCGATTACGCTGTGAGCTGGGAAGAGTGAGCGTTCGCGCCTTTAGTAAGCTTAGCCGTGAATAAACAATTATAGGGAGACACATACGTGTTGGCAATTCCAGCATGGAAAATAACCAATATGATAACGCTGATTCTTATCTTATCACCTCTAAGAATCTTCAGGTCGCCAGGATCTTTTTACCTGCTGAATAGTGTGAAGGGAAGAAAATCCTTTTCAGTTATGCGACAATTTAGAATCCAGTTTACCTTAAAAGACCACTGACTCCGAATTCAATTTTGTGGGTTTATTACAACCAAGAATAACTGCACATGCAAGCACCTCAACACGAGGTTAAAGAAATAGATGGGCACTAATACAAATAGCATCCTACGCAGGAGTCTCATCCGACTCAGGATAAGAAGAATCATAAGCTCCAGAAGTATTAGACAAGCGATAACTGCTCCGATCTCTATATTATTCTTCATTTACCTAAATAAGCATAAAACCATTAGCTGTCCCTACTCTATCACTAAGGTGGCATACCTACTTAACGACTTCCCAGGCAAGAGTAAAGAAAAGGTGTCAGCTGTGAAGACTTCCTAAGAAGTGCACTCACATAGCATTTTGAGCTCGTTTTAAGATGCTCCTTCCTAGAATCTCTCTCTGCCTTCCTCTTTGGTCTCCTCTACCTCTTCTCTCTCCCCACCCTCGGGGCACTGTCCCTAATACAAAATGTACATACAATTGAACACGCCCTTCTCACGCCTCTTCGGCCAGGTCTTCCTTCTCGTACTTTTCCATCGAAACTCTTACTTCATCCAGGACGGTTACGATGACCTTGAGTCCCAGGCACCTTCTCCGCTGAAAGTATCATCCCTACATTCCAGTGTACTCCCATCTCAATGCCTCCCACCACCCTAACTCTTGAAACAAAGAGCCAGTCTTTCGCTAACGAGGCATGTGTCCTTGCACCTGCAACAGAAGATACATTTCAACAGACTTTCCTTCCCTCTGCACGAATCTACCAACTGTACCCGGAGAGCCTTTCCAAGAGAACCTTCTCTGCCTACAGAATAAGCTAACATAAGAACGAATCAGGCCTTCCCTTTGTGTATATGCAGTCAGGCCTTACACAATTTAAACACACAATTCTTAATTACTTCTTTAAGCATAGGCTCATATATTTCATATGCAAAACGTAAAATACACGTGCAATGTAATATCATACACGTTAACTACTGCATCTTTAACTACACATGAACTAAATCATCTATGCATCTTTTAAACACATTTCAATTAAGCAATACATTCTCGTAATTCTAATAACACAACTACTCTCTTATTCACTCTAAAAATGCGGTTTAGAACCACATTATATCGGCTATTCATTAATACACAACTGGATATATGCGGGTGCAGACTAAAGGTGATTATAATGCACCCCTACAAATTTCACGAGAACATGGCGCTCTATCAAATATATAGCTGAAGGCACAGATGGCGAGCAGCCAAAACCTGAAGAGGAAAAATAGAAAAGCTGTAGTGAGGGGGGAAAAAAGAGGTTAAGATAGATGCCAAATGATGGGCAGGCAGGTGCTTACCAAGAAAGATAAAATCAGAGGTATTGGGGAGCCGGACCGGCTAGGGCGTCAAAGGCAAGGTATAAATGTAGAGTGACCTGTACAAACAAGGGAAATAGGAAATTGTAAGGAGCGTGCTGAGCAACCGCTCAAGAACAGAAATTAGTGAGTAATGGGAATTGAGGGCTTACCCATCCAGTGATGGGAAGGGGAAGGCACGATGGCTTATGTATCCAGATGGAGGAGGGAGCCGCAGCCGTGTGCTCCTGATTCCAGATTAGGGGTTATTCTGTAAGGAAAGATTGAGGTCAAGTTTGAAGAATGGTGGTGTCTTCAAGCGTTGTGAAAGGTCGTGGGTGGGAGAGAGCGCTTACCTAGGTCCGTGTTCCTGGGTGGCAGACAGTGTGTGCCGGCTTCCGAAATGCGGAGAGAAAGTCCCAGGCCAGCTGGGTTTAAGGAGCATGTGGATGTGCGCAATTGGACAGAAATGGTCATGTGGTCTATGAATTGAAATGGAAGAGGGACTAGGGAAGGAAAGAATGGTGTTGGCCATCTTTAAGCAGGTAGGGAAAGAATGGTGTCAGCCATCTTTAAGCAGGTAGGGAAATGGCCGAGTGGTAGAGTGTTGAATGCACTTCAGATGGCGAGAGCATTTAGAGAAGATAGGTCACGGAGGTGAGAGTAAAAGAGAATTGATATTCAGAGTTTCAGGAAAAGTGAAAACGGGGTGCCCATTGGTGAAATTCTATATAGTTACGAGTGTCAGGCGCTTACGTGATTAAAGGGTCAGAGTTAAGTACGGTCAGCCAGAGGCAAGTGGAACGATGCCTGTAAATCAAGTTGAGTTCATAAAATAGGAATTGATATAAAGAGGGACAGTAGAAGGTTGGTGGAACAAAAACATGTAAGCAATAAGCAGGCACGATCACAATGCTAAATATACATGGGTGTCGAGATAGTAATACTGCTATTGAAGGGTTACAGGTATTGTACAATTAAACCATAATTGCGTTATGCTTTATATAAGTGTGGTCCAGTCTTCAAGCCGGTTCAGACCTGTGTGTGTGCTGTTAGTCTTCAGGATCCATTTTAATTCTTCCTTGTTGAGTAGTTTGGAGATGTCCCCGCCTCTTGGGGGTGGTTTAACCATGCTAATGACAGTCCAGCGTATGTCATTGTCAGTATGACCGGTTTCCTCAAAATGTTCAACAAGGGGGGCATTTTCTGTCTTACAACGTACTCTGCTGCGATGTTGGCAGATCCTGATGCGTATCTTTTGGGTGGTTTGCCCTATGTAGATTTTATTACATGGACATAAAATGGCATAAACAACATTGTGTGTATTGCAATTAGAGAACAATTTTAGTACCATTTTAGTATTTTTAAAAACAAATTCTTTACATTCAATGGTGAAGTCGCATACACTACAGTTTCCACACTTTGCGTGCCCAGTAAGAGGTGCAAGACCCCAGTGATCATTGAGGGTGCTCGAGGGTTTGGTATTGGGTAAGGCTGCACGCACAAGATGGTCTTTAATATTTTTGTTCTTCTTGAAAGCAAACATCGGACGTTCAAGATAAAGTGTGCCAGCATTTAGGACCCCCCCAATTCTTAATGATAGTTTTACGTATAATGTTAGAGACCGGGGAAAAGGTAGTAACGCAGACTAGGTGATTTTGGGAGGGTTTTTCCCTTAGTTCAAGGAGGACGTCTCGAGGACAATACCAGGCTCTTTTCATGGCATTGCGGACTAGCCTACGTGGGTAGCCTCTGCTTGTCAGTTTGTTGTTCAGCACTTTGGCCTCATGGAAATAATCTTCTTTGAGTGAGCAGTTCCTCCTAATCCGGAGGAACTGAGAGTACGGTAAAGAATCTCTGAGTGCGCGGGGATGGTGGCTGTCGTATCTTAATAGTGTGTTGCGCTCGGTAGGTTTGGGGAAAAGGCTGGTGATTAGTATCCCTTCTTTATGGAAGATATTGAGATCAAGGAATGGAATGGAAGCTTTGTCATACGTCAATGTGAATTTGAGGCCTTCGCAATTGTTATTAAGCCAGTGGAGAAATGAATGCAGGGTTGTTTCAGTATCTTGCCAGATCAGAAAAATATCATCTATGTATCTTTTTGTTTGTTACATTGAGAAATGTTGTGTTTAACAAACCTATAGCTTTGCCTGAGCCTTCTGTGTTTTCTATTGTTTGTCCCTCTTGGTTTAGTAGGATGCAGGCTTGTGTCCCACTTACAAAATTGTTTTGTCTGTATTGTTCCTATCTGAATTTAAAATATTAAATATCTGACCTCTGTCCGGCTGGACAAGTTAAACAAATATAGTACTGACTGGGTCTACATTCATTCCCCCCTCTTTATTGTCGTTTTCCTAGGGACCACTGTTCTTACAATACTGCAGAAGCCGTTCTGCAGCACCCAGCGCTTCACTCTGTGGAAGCCAAGATCATCGTGTGGTAAAATACTGCACTGCCCAATTACCCGCTGGGCTCAGCAATCTGTGATTAATTCAGATACGTCTCTGATTTGCAGCTCTTCCTGCACCGCTGCTGAGCCCGATCTCTGAAGAGCCAATGACCCTGCGAGAACCCTGAACGTGGGGGCTTGTCAGCCGAGGGAAAACACACCAGCGTGGCCCCTCTTGAAAGAGAGACACAATGACCAGCACTTGGAGTCTACATGCCAAGCGGAAGCACCACTTCCTACTCTTTAAATCAACACCACTACAAGGGAGATCCCTCAGAGTGACCCCTTCAGCAACGCAATTGCCAGGACGACGCCAGGTGGAGCCAGCGCTGATCAACAGCCACCAGCCCAAGAAACCCAAGCACAATGCCACACCCTGACTCCAACTCTCCCCTCGGCAAAGCGGACTCGACAACACGGGCTCCACCAGTGCAACCGGAACCCACCACCGTACCACAGAGTCCCTGTACACGACACTGACATTTATATACCAAAGGTACTGACTGTGGTGGGGCCCACAAAGGGATTGCTCCCCGCCCGCACCTCCTTACATACGGCTGTAACTGCCTAATCAAACTGGTCTGATGACCAGCCTTGCACAAGCAATTATAATTTGAAACAACACTCACAGTGACTTTGCGTTCACTGCAGTAGCAGCAATAACCTTACCCAAATCATTAGTGACTTTTAAAGCAATGTGGTGGCATAGCTATTCTCTAAAGATTCATATATCATGACCAACTTATTGGATGTTTGTTGCTTTGGCCTTGTTTTATTCAGATAAATATTCCCTATTTTTCTAAACCTGTGTGGAGCCTTTTTGTAGTGTTTTCATAGTTTTTTTGTGTGTGTGTGTGTATGTGTGTTGCACAACTACTTTACACATTGCATTTGGAAAGAAGCCTGTCTGCTCTGTGCCAAGCTACCAGAGGGTGAGCGCAGGTTATCCTATTGTGTATCTAGCTTACCATCACTAGACTGGTGTGTTCTGCCTGGCCGAGGTAAATACCTTTGCCAACCACAAACCCCAATTTTTAACACAGTGCAAGATTGAAGGCCACTTCTCTAAACCACTCAGAGCTGCCTTCAACCAAAGTAGGTTTTCGATGCAAGCCGCGTGACCTCTGGCATGATAGCTGTAGTGCATAGCCCCTCCAATTATTGGTCAGGTACCTGGGTATTTATTAACCCTGGGCAAAGCACTACGCTACGCTCGCGTAGTTTGCGAAGTTTGCGCTACTTCGCACAACGCGAATTGCACGTAGCACAGTGCAAACACGCGTAGCGTAGCGTAGTGCAGCGGTAATTTTTTGCTTGCTCGCGGTCCTCAACGTCAAGTTGGCGACCGCGAGCAAGCAAATGACATCCCGGCGAGACTTTTTCTCGTTCGCAATCAGCAACATCAAGTTGCCGATCGCGAGCGTGGAAAATAAACCTCCCGGCGAGATTCTCAACGCGGGGAGGTCAGGTTTCTCATTGCGAGTGGTCGCGTATGCTCGCGACCGCTCGCGATGAGAAACTACCAGTCCGCGTTGAGAAAGCTGCTGCTCGAGTAAAAATCTACTCGAGCGGCAGTAAAAGACAGCTCGCACTGTGCAAGATGTCGTTTCAATGATTGCACAGTGCGGACAAGCATCCGGCACTGTGCAATCATTGCGAACAGTGCACTACGCAGTTCGCGTAGTGCTACGCGTAGCTCGCGTAGTGCGAACTGCACTTTGCGTGGCTTCGCGTAGCGCTACTTCGCGAACTACGCCCAGGCTTAGTATTTATAGTATCTGTTGGCCGATTTTATCTCATAATTATAAAATAAAACAGTACTTGCATACACTAAAAAATAAATAAGACTAATTAAACATGGCGATAAATGTGTCATCTCAATTTACATATAGATGATATGGTCATATAACGAAAACAATAAAAATATGTCAACCTCCACAGTCAGCATCTATGAAGTACAGCAGTCTCCAAAACAGAAACAATAAAATATGTCAGCCTAGATAAGAGGCAGGCATAGTACTAACACTTCTGCGCATGTCTAAAACTTCACACTTTCTAATTAAAAAGACAAACAAAAGCATGATAAAAAGAGAAGAGGTCTCAACAGGACTTGTCACAGTGTTCGCAACAGTAGACAGGGTGTTCTCAGCCTGCTGCAGGGACACTCTGTTGGCAACACCTGCAGTGCACTCCCAAAGGCAGTCTGCAGCTGGACTTGGCTGCTTGCGGTGCACAGTCAAAGTCATGTGCACCGGGGTTTGTCTTTTGTTGTAGTTTAGACGCAGGGCCTGGCCTGACTCTGCAGCCAAACCATCTCACTAACATACATTATTTTAAATACTCTGTCACTGACTCTCTCATGCATTCACCTATCGCGCCTCACATCCCTCACTTGCAATGATACTCATTCAGTCCTATTCACAAACAAAGCAAACAACATAAATGTTATCTTTTTTGAACTATTAAAGTTGGCTCTGAACATAACAATGTTTTGCTTTTTTTAAAAAGCAATTGTGTTTTTACTCTTTTGGGGACAATGAACCAATTTAAACTCTAGGATATGAGCTAGAGGAATATATATTTTGTGCAGGTCTTCTGACGGAGATATACTTCATTTTTATTTCCTTTGCACTCACAAGAGATGACTATGTTGCACGGCAAGCAGTGCAGGCCTAATGTGGCAAACCAAGGTTAAATCTCATCTTGCTTCTGCTATAGGACATCTTGTGTCAAATTCTCACCAAGAGTGATGGTGTCTTGCAATGCTGAGCAAGGCATAGATGCCTTTTTTTATACTCAGCCTTTTCTCAACATTGAAGCAGTGTTCAGTTGAAGTATTAAGATGTGCTGAAGTTGAACTTGTCTCAGCTACCCCTGCTCAGTTTCTCTTCAAACTATGTGCTCTTCATGTATGTGGAAAAGGGTTTTCCTCCAAGTGGAATAGTGAAAACTTTCCACACAATGGATTCTGATGGTGATCTTTAACCCTAGCTGTAAGACATCTCAAAGTTCTTCATTTGTCTCCTCAACAAGCTCCTCTGGCTTTTTCCTATAGAGCTTATCCTGTCCATAAGCCATGGTAAAGGAGCAGAAGATTGTGAAATTCCAAAAAGAAACCACATGAAAGAAACTAAACAGTCTCTTTTGCTGCAGCGCTCTCCTATAAGAAGGAGTGTATTGCTGTGTGGGAAAAACCACAAACTATTTGAATGTGGAATTATTCATTCTGAGAATCCTATCAAACCTTTCAACAGGGTACAAGAAACCACTGATACTTTGTAGCTCCTTAAAAATTGCCATGGGTGGATAGATCCGGCACTCCCCAGATCTGTGGTGCCGGTTCCTAGTATTCCAACTAGGCTTAAATGGTGGAAATGGAAATTTGGGGATTTTCGATTACAGGTGTGAGTTTTACGTTGCACTTTGGAAACCACAACTCTCAAAACATGTAAATAATTTGTTTTCTAACCAAACACAACTGTTCACTAAAGTTCAGAAAGGAAGCCCCACCTCTCCAAAATCACAATAGCCACAAGATTGCAGATGTTCTCCAGGTACAGCAATCAATGCAAAAAGATCAGTTATTCGGGAGAAATTAACAAAAGTGTCATCTCGTACTTTATGAATAACCACCTAAAAGGTACCGCAAGGCTTACCATCAAAATCTAAAAACATAAAGAAGAATACAAAAGGTTGAAGAAAATAGTTCAATAAAAAGTTGACCAAAAAAATGTTAAAAAACCCCGATAGAAAATAGTAACCAAAAAAGGGTTTCTATATAAGAACTAGGGGGTTGTAAAATTTGTGCAATTTGATTTCACGTACTTATGCAAAGAACGGCAAAATTCTGCAAAATTACATGTGATTATACAAAATGCAAATACCCGCAGGGAGACTGCCATTGACTTTGGTTTGATTCATTCCTATCGTGAGCACTAGGCCCAGCTACACAAGTGGTATAGCAATTTCATTTAGACAAGTGGACATTTAGGGGAACTCTGTGTGGTGGGAATTTTGTGGATTCCAGAAGTTTATGTCTCAGAAATATAATGACAATGGGTGATTTTAGGCAAAATTTGAGGTTTGCAGGGCATGAGTTTTTCTGGCCCCTAGAGGGGCAGAGAGGAGATTTGCCAACACAAAAAAAATTATAGGGGCAGCCTCCCTGTGGATCGAGCCACACCCCAGAATGGACAATAGAGTTGCTCTGAACGCCAGGGCAGATAGGACTTTTGCCCTGATTTGGGAGTCTTCCCCTAATTTGCCCACTACAAACCAGGATTTTTACCTTTTGGCAAAAGAAAGGGTAATGACTTTGCATCCTCTGTTTTCCTGTTTATCTTCCGCTCTGCACCAACTATATCCTCTCCCTCTCCACTCACCCCCTGTGAGATCCCACACTCCCTCCTCATGCCCCCACCACTTACTGTCTCTGCTCCCCTTTCTCTGTGCTGCTTTCCTTCTTTGCAGCCTCTGTTTTTTTCTGTTTATCTTCCAATCTGTGAACTGTCCTTCCTCTCCCTCTCCCTCTCTGATCACCCTCTGAGTGTTCCTGCAGTCTTTCATCCTTACCTCCACCACTTACTTGCACTGCTCCCATTTCTTTGCTCTGCTTTCCCTCTTTGCACCCTCTATTTTTTCTGCTTATCTTCCACTCTGCACCCCCTTTTTACTCTCCTTTTTCTTGCATCCCTGTGTGTTCCCACTCCACCCATCTAACCCCCCTGCTACTTACTGGCTTTGCTTCCCTTACTTTGCTCTGCACATGGATTGGTACTTGGCTGCTGGAAAGAGGAATCGGAGCACTGGAAAACAAGACAGACATGAAGGTGAGAAAAATATATTTTTTTTTAACATGAAATAGCAATTTAAAGAAAAGTTATAAACAAGGGAGTTTGGAGCACTATTGAAGGAAGAGAGAAAAATGGGGACTTTACCATAGACATGAATGAGGGAAGTAAATAAGTAAATGCAAAATTCTATATAGTCACTGCAAGACGTTAGTGCTGTGACATTTTACAGAGCCAAAAAGAATAAACACTGATAACCTCTAGTTTATCATTTTTTTAAAATGTTGGAAAACATTGAAAAACTCACACTGGAATTCACAGCCAATAGAAACTAAAATGCCTACATTTATACAACCTGATGCCGCTTGATGCTGGCTTCAGGTGATGAGTTTCTAAAAGTGAGATGTCTGCAACTGGAAGGTATTTGACACTCATCTATTGAAAATTAAGGATCAGGTCATATTGCCACCAAAACATATAGGGGCCGATTCCGATCTCGGTCGGAGGCGCACCCAATACCATTCGGTCGGGAAAAAAGCCATGCGAATGCCTGTTTCCCGACCGATCCGTACAGCATACCGAACGAGTAAGTACGATGCGCACAACAGCACAGAATCCGGCCGAGTCGTACTCACCCAATCCAGGTCCCGTCCTCCGACCGAGGCGAATCCGGAAACGCAGAATCGAGTCGCACGGAAGGGAAAATGCAGCCCCGTCTGGCCGAACAAGTACGATGCGCTTTCCGTACGCGCCGAACCCGTCGCTACGCACGGCACGTCAAAGCATCTGGGAGAGGCGCACATAAGCTCCGATTCGCGCCACAACACGATCCACGGCTACGAGGCGAACACGCCAGCGACGAGGACGACGCGAAGCGACGAGAAAGACGAACGACACGAACCAACCATGAATCCCTTCGTCCCGATCGTACCAATATTCTACATTTACTACCGGAACAGGCACGGACGCGTATGGCGCAGAAGGTAAGTCAGACACCAACCACAAAACACATACAACACGTACACGACACATCACACACACACAGAGGGATGCAGAATTTACTTACACCAGCAACAGCAGCACCATAGGGGCGGGATGCCCATCACCAATACCACATATGCACACAGGGGCCTGAATGCGCACCACCACCCCTACCCAGGGGGGGCCGGATGCCAACCACCACTACCACCCTTAGCCAGGGGGTGCCAGATGCCCACCACCACTACCACCCTTACCCAGGGGGCTGGATGCCTACCACTACTACCACCCTTAGCCAGGGGGCTGGATGCCTACCACTACTACCACCCATAGCCAGGGGGTGCCAGATGCCTACCACTACTACCACCCTTACCCAGGGGGGCTGGATGCCTACCACTACTACCACCCTTAGCCAGGGGGTGCCAGATGCCCACCACCACTACCACCCTTACCCAGGGGGGCTGGATGCCTACCACTACTACCACCCTTAGCCAGGGGGCTGGATGCCTACCACTACTACCACCCATAGCCAGGGGGTGCCAGATGCCTACCACTACTACCACCCTTACCCAGGGGGGCTGGATGCCTACCACTACTACCACCCTTAGCCAGGGGGTGCCAGATGCCCACCACCACTACCACCCTTACCCAGGGGGCTGGATGCCTACCACTACTACCACCCTTAGCCATGGGGGTGCCAGATGCCTACCACTACTACCACCCTAAGCCAGGGGGCTGGATGCCTACCACTACTACCACCCTAAGCCAGGGGGCTGGATGCCTACCACTACTACCACCCTTACCCAGGGGGGCTGGATGCCTACCACTACTACCACCCTTAGCCAGGGGGCTGGATGCCTACCACTACTACCACCCTTACCCGGGGGGGCTGGTTGCCTACCACTACTACCACCCTTAGCCAAGGGGGCTGGATGCCTACCACTACTACCACCCGTAGCCAGGGGGGTGCCAGATGCCTACCACTACTACCACCCTTACCCAGGGGGGCTGGATGCCTACCACTACTACCACCCTTAGCCATGGGGGTGCCAGATGCCCACCACCACTACCACCCTTACCCAGGGGGGGCTGGATGCCTACCACTACTACCACCCTTAGCCATGGGGGTGCCAGATGCCTACCACTACTACCACCCTTACCCAGGGGGGGCTGGATGCCTACCACTACTACCACCCTTACCCAGGGGGGGCTGGATGCCTACCACTGCTACCACCCATAGCCAGGGGGTGCCAGATGCCTACCACTACTACCACCCTTACCCAGGGGGGCTGGATGCCTACCACTACTACCACCCTTACCCAGGGGGTGCCAGATGCCCATCACCACTACCACCCTTACCCAGGGGGGCTGGATGCCTACCACTACTACCACCCTTTGCCATGGGGGTGCCAGATGCCTACCACTACTACCACCCTAAGCCAGGGGGCTGGATGCCTACCACTACTACCACCCTAAGCCAGGGGGCTGGATGCCTACCACTACTACCACCCTTAGCCAGGGGGTGCCAGATGCCTACCACCACTACCACCCTTACCCAGGGGTGCCAGATGCCTACCACTACTACCACCCTTACCCAGGGGGCTGGATGCCTACCACTACTACCACCCTTAGCCAGGGGGCTTGATGCCTACCACTACTACCACCCGTAGCCAGGGGGTGCCAGATGCCTACCACTACTACCACCCTTACCCAGGGGGGCTGGATGCCTACCACTACTACCACCCTTAGCCAGGGGGTGCCAGATGCCCACCACCACTACCACCCTTACCCAGGGGGGCTGGATGCCTACCACTACTACCACCCTTAGCCATGGGGGTGCCAGATGCCTACCACTACTACCACCCTAAGCCAGGGGGGCTGGATGCCTACCACTACTACCACCCTAAGCCAGGGGGCTGGATGCCTACCACTACTACCACCCTTAGCCAGGGGGTGCCAGATGCCTACCACCACTACCACCCTTACCCAGGGGTGCCAGTTGCCTACCACTACTACCACCCTTACCCAGGGGGCTGGATGCCTACCACTACTACCACCCTTAGCCAGGGGGCTGGATGCCTACCACTACTACCACCCGTAGCCAGGGGGTGCCAGATGCCTACCACTACTACTACCCTTACCCAGGGGGCTGGATGCCTACCACTACTACCACCCTTACCCAGGGGGTGCCAGATGCCTACCACTACTACCACCCTTACCCAGGGGGCTGGATGCCTGTCACTACTACCACCTCTACCCATGGGGGGCTGGATGCCTACCACCAACACCACCCCCACTCATAGGATGGACAATGCATGACACAACCAGCACACCACAACCTAGGGAATGCAAGAAAAAGACATCCCCCCAACACCATGACAAGCGTGTGTAGACTGTATCAAATGCCTACAAAACTGAACATGACTTTGAACATACAATGTGACCCCCTATCACATGTGCCACACATATGTGTGTGGCCCCCACAATGCAAGCAGGCCATGACCATTGTGGCAATGGGGTCCAAACCCCCATCATCACAGTGACCAAAATGTAAGTGTGGGGTCCATAGCTGAAGCACATTTTGAACATTGTGGCAATGGGGTCCAAACCCCCATCATCACAGTGACCAAAATGTAAGGGTGGGGTCCATAGCTGAAGCACATTTTGAACAGTGTGGCAATGGGGTCCAAACCCCCATCATCACAGTGACCAAAAGGTAAGTGTGGGGTCCATAGCTGAAGCACATTTTGAACAGTGTGGCAATGGGGTCCAAACCCCCATCATCACAGTGACCAAAATGTAAGTGTTGACAAAGAAAAAGCTGCAACTGCCAAACTGCATGGATGATTCCTGGTCACAGAACATAAAACACATCAGTGGCAAAGTAGTGCATGTGTCCCATTGCAACATAAATTGGGGGAGGCAAATACTGCAGTGCAAATAAGACATACCTTTGGCCATGTGCAGACAAACAACACCCATGGGGGCTGACACTGTCAACATTCATCAATGACACAATGACAGAAGTGACCATCAGAATGCAGACCCACATATTTGCACCAATGGGCACACAAATGCAGATACCCTGTGGAGACTGTAGATGTGAGGTGAACAGATACCATACCATGGCAGCAATGGGACACACAAACCATGATCATTGTGCTGACCGATGACCTAGGAGTCCCAGGGACAGCAGGGGAAACCCACCAAACTACATACAGCCAATGGCACACCCAAGATATGCCAATGCAGTGGTGCAGATGCACAAACACAAACAGGCAGACCCACACTGCACATCATACACAACAGGTGAGGGGGTGGGGAGTGCCAGTGTCCCCAGGCAACCACACAACACATGAGGAGACCTGAATACCAATCATACAGATGTGCATACAGTGCCACACAAAGGTAACTCATGGATCCAAATCCCCTATGTGGGCAAGCAGGCATTGTCAGATGAGAGGGAGCACAAATCACACATGTCACACAGGCACGTAGGAACAGAAACTGACACAGCAAGACACAGACACACCACAGCACTACCCCCAGGGCCCCCACAATGTGGTGACCCTGGGCTGCATTACAATCCCACTGTGATGACAAAGCTAAATGTCGTTCACACTGTGAACCACAGTCATGTGTCATGAGCAACAAACTACCATCACACCTACACAAGCACAAATCAATCAGCACGGCCAGTAAGCCAAGGCCAACATGGAGGCAGGGGCCTAGCCGGGCAACAACTCTCATCTGCACACACTCAACACCATACCCCTCGACCTCCAACAATGTGCAGCAGTGAAGCACACATGCACTGGTGACATTGCACATGCACCCATGACTATTCCAGGGTGGTGGGTGGGAACCAAGTTGCAGAAACACATCACACATGGCCACTCAACAAGACTCCTGAATGTCTGACACACTGCACACTACGCTGTACATGGACATGATGGCAATACCACACCAACCAATGGGATCCCAGTCACAGTCACACACCAATGAAGAAGCCAAGGTCACCCACAAAGAACACACATAGACAACAACCAACATTGCAGCCCGGACCCTGAGGAGTGCCAGCAGTCACACACACAACGTGTCACAATCACTGAAAGATAACACAAACTGGAAATCACATGACAGGGGCAAACAACAAGTGCCAAGGGGAAACCTGACTATGACCCATCTGCGTCTGCACACAAACTCAGCCCTGACAGCAAACACACCTATGGGTGACACCCTGATGACCAGTAATGTGCCATGCACCCACATCACAGAGAACCCAGGGAGAAGACTTTGGGGGAACATAGCTCAACTCAGCAAGCATCACAAACAGGTACAACACTAGGGATCACAGAATGCACAGCTAAACGGAAGTGAACACACAGACATGCTCATACAACACACACCTTGGGCGCAGGCAATGTCACAGGAGTACACACTGCCATGAGGGGACTCCACTCCTGTGTGAGGAAAGCTGTGCCATATGTTGCCTCAGTAGGGCCCCATCATGTCAGCTGACCACTTGGTCACACAATCAACAATTAGCACCAAATGAAGGCTCCCGTCACATCAGCCTGGTCATGGAAGTGCCAACGAAATCATCAGCACAGATCCAACACACTTGTATAGCAATGTTGCACTGACAACACAGATGAGTCCTTCCCCATTGATGCCCAAACCTGCATGTCCAGTGGAGATGGCCACACAGTCAGGGAAGTAGATGAATTGAACAATGGCAGGCACAACAGATGTGCAGGGGTGGAAGCCACAGATGTGAAATTGCTAATGTAAGTAGGAAATCCCATTGCCAAATACTGAACACATGACACCCTCAGATGCTGCTATGGATGACATGGATACACCACAGGATAGGACACATTCCCCCTGGACCACATGGGTTCCTGCACAGTAACACTTCATTATCATGAGACCAAATATCACCATCACTGCAGCAAGGGCATGGTTAGCATCATCAACAACATGTACATCAGAAGCATAAGCACTAGAGAACAGAAAGTTGCTTTATTCAGCATATGTGTGTATTGAAAACTGAAAGTCCAGAAAAAACACAAAGGCCAATGGCCAGTCCATTGTCAAAGTCCAAACAGGGTGACAGTGGCAGATGTCACCCTACTCATGCCTGCACAAAACCAGGGACAATCCACTAGGAGGGGCAACCGGGGGCAGGCCAGGCACCGCAGGGACAGGATCAGGGCTCACCAGGAGGAAGCAGGGAAGGGGTGGTGGGTGCTGGAGAGCCACTGACAACTGCAGTGGAGGTGTCTGACATGGTGTGTGCCGGCACAACTGGGGGCATGACTCAGATGTTGTGGGTGCCGGCACGACTGCAGTGGACCCTGCAGATGGAGTGGACAGGTCCGCCACTGCAGTGCCCAAGTCAGACAGGGTGGTAGTGGACTCCACTGCAGTGCCTACCACCAGGAGAGGAGAATGGGGAACAGGCAAGGTGGGCTGGACAGAGGGGGAGGACACCCTCACCACATCAGTGGCACAGACAAGCGCAGCGGGGGTGTGGTGCCGGGAGAGCAAGTGGCAGGGGGAGAAGGCCGGATCCTCTTGGGGATGGTATATCTGTGGGTGGGGGAACCTGGGGCAGGGTGTGGTGGGGGAACCTGTGGCGTGGGGGCCTGAGGGATGGAGGAAGGAGACCTGGTGCCTGAGCTGCAGAGCGGCGGTGGGGTCTTGCTCTTACGACTCCGGGGGGACTTGCGGGTGGGGGCCTCAGTCTGTCTGTGCCTGGGGGAGGGTGTCCGGGGGCGAGGGGCACTCTGCTCCGTGTGGGTGGGCTTCCTCTTCCCCCTGAATGCTGTATCAGCTGGATCGGAGGGGAAGAGGCCGAGGTCACTGAGGAAGAGCCGCTGGGTCTTTGGGGTTGCAGGTGAGGCAAGGGAGGGTGCTTTGGAGGGAGAGGCAACTGAGGACTGCGCAGTGCTCGTGGATGCGTGTGTGTGTTCCAGGGCCCCATCCCCTGTGAGTCTGGTTTCAGTCCCCTGACTGTGCGTGCGTGTGCGTTTTGTTTGTGGCGTGTGTGTCTGTGTGCTGGACGTGTGTGTGCTGGTGTGTGCCTGTGCCGGTGTGTGTGTGCTTGGGACGGGTAAGGTGCTGGGGAGTGTGGATGGAGCAGAGGCAGGAGGGGTGAGGGACTGTCTGAGGAGGGACACTGCTGCCGTCAGGGAGGAGTCCATGGACCTATTGCCCCTCTGTAGGTCAGACATGCCCGATGAGATACCCTCCATGAACGACACCAGCTGAGTCAACAGAGCGGTGTGCGCATGGAGGACACTCAGCATGGCTGTCTGCCCTACATGGAGCTGGCGAAGGAGGTACACAGACTCCTCAATCAGGGCAGCAGGGGACACAGGGGCAGGGGGTGCGGTGCCTGGCCCAAAGGAGACACGCTCCCGAACATGGGAGCCTCCACGGACATGGGGAATGGGAGCCGATGGGAGGGCGGTGGTGGTGCTGGTGGTGGCGGGGACAGCAACACTAGCTGGGGTGTGGTGGCTGCTGACACCCGCCTCCATAAGGGAGTCATTCTCCGAGTTGCTCTGGTCCTCAGCTGAGGTGGATGGTGCTGAGGACTCCTCGGTGTGGCTCCCCTCGCCCTCCGTGCCACTGGGTCCCTCCGACCACTCCTCGGCTGCTGACCCAGTCTGGCTCTCTGGCTCCTCCTGGTCCATGGAGCTGTCCCCTTTCGTGGCCGTGGATGTATCTGCAAACAATGGGGAAACAGACAGACATCAGTCACCTGCACCAAACGCACACACCACTGTGAGCACAGCACATTACAGAGCAAGCCCTGGCATCATTAGTTGAACATTGCTAAAAGTGCCCTAACTGAACAGGAGAAGCCAATTGTCAGTCTGATGCCAACCATGGCACTCACATCCCACATGGCCTTGCACCCATCTGTCTGGTGTCTGTTGGATAGCAACACCCCAGTGTGGACACATGCACCACCTACACAGTAGTTGGACAGTGCAGAGGACACGGTGTAGCATGTGGACATGCACACATCACAACTCTTGCCACTGAGTCAGTACAGGTTTCCGTATGAAAGGGATGCCCAGAGTCAAATAGGAAATGCATGTGATGCATACCAGCGACAGACACCATGATGCACCCATGTCCTGAAAGCCATCGCCACAATGGTGTGCATGTAGCACATGTCACTCCCCTGCAGGATCACCAATAAGTAGACACATGCCATGGCGGAGGCATGACTGCTAAGTCATACATCACTGTCTCAGTGATGTATGACTTGGCAGCCAGACAACAACACTCTGCACTGTGTCACAATAGTAGGTCATGGGGAATGCAAGTCCTGGAGCTGCACAAGTGCACATGTACATCCCCCACACAACACATCATCTTAACCCTCATCTGTCCAGGTCATACCGATTGGACATATGGGAGACCTGTGACACTACCCTCTGAACCTGAGCCCCTCACAATCTGCTGTGAATGGGAAACAGCTGCCTGAACTTCACATTCGCATACCCCAGTCTGCACGGGCAGCTGATCAAACACCTATGTGACACACAAGTATCGTCTCCTATGGTCACATCTCCAGTGGCATGCTGAGCCCCTACCGAGAAACACCCCAGCAGTCCTGGCAACAAATCCACAGCACACTGACACAGAGGCAGACACCTGAGGGGTCAAATCACTGCGCACAACGTGTCAGCTGATACACAGGAGTGGGAGTACAGGTGTATTGGATGGGCTGGAGTAGGCATGACTGTCCTGCCCCACATGAATGAGGGATGAGCCCTGGACAGTGGATAGCTGGCTATGTATGTGTGACACACGTAATCTGCACACTCCTGGGGCCCAAACATTGTTCCCACCCGCTGCATGGGTGTGTGCCACATACCCCAGGCACATGTGGTGGCTCAGCTCAGCAAGTGGACCGCATATCAAAGCAACACGCAGATTACATGTCCGAACACAGGCGTTGTGTGAACAATGGACCCACCCATGATGCCCACAACAGAGTTAGGGAAACAGATGCTGTCCCCCACCTTTAGTGAAGCAAACTGCAAGGACACAGTCCCAAGTGACACAATTCCCTGAATGTAAGGGCCACACCTGGGTATCAGATGAGGAGTGGGCAGCGCACAATAGAGGGACATGGCTCCTGGACAACATGACTGCTGTACTGTGGCAGTTTAACCAGGCCAGAGGAGGGCACATAGCATGTAATACAGAGTTCACAGTGCAGTCTTTGACTCACCCCCTCCTTGCTGCTGTCTGGCCTTCAGCTGCCCATCCAGGTCTGGAAACACCACCGCCAGGATCTGGAGCATGTGGGGGTCAGGGTCCGTGTTCCGCCCCTCCTGCGAGGAGGCGACAGCTTCAGCTGGACCCGTGCAATCCTCCGAGTCCAGCCCCGAAGGTCCTGCCACCTCTTCTGGCAGTTGCGGATCCGGCGCTTGTAGACCCCCACGGACCGGACAGCCCGGACGATGTCCTTCCAGATCTCCTGCTTCCGATGGGCATTAACCTGTCAGGATGACAAAGTGAAAAGGCCATTACTACACATGCAACATATCCGTGCATGACACAGTTGTATATACATGTCTCAATCACAGGGGCACATGATGTACACAGGCAGTGCAACGCTGCCCATGGACAGTTTGCCAGAAGTCACTACATGGTATCATTGCATGGGAAGTAAAACCTTGTTCAAATGCACTGTCACTGCACCATACCTGTCCAGTGCATGTCACTTCACACTATGGGGGTGACAACTACTCAGTGAGCCTGCTAGCCAGTGGCGTGCAGACTTTCAGCCTTGCTAGTCAGACAAAATGCACATTCAGAAAGGCAGTGCACAGAACACTCACCTGCTCCCCTGGTGTCCCACACAGCTTGCTGTACTGTGGAAGTAGGCTGTCCAGCAGGGCCTGGTTCTCCTCAAGGCTGAAGGCTGGGGCTCTCTCCACAGTACGTGCCATTGCAGGGTCCAGGGGGGCCAGAGACAGCAGCAGTGCAGTGGCAGATGTCGTCCTGGAGCATGTAGTGCAGGCAAGTGAGCTCTCAGGGGAACAGCCAGCAATATATATGTGCTGGAGAGGCAGATACTGTCCCTTGTGTCCAAAGTGATAGGTCCAAGTCGTTTGCATCTTCTGAATCTGGCCAATCCATGGAATAGCAGCACCAATACACGCCCACAGCATCCTTCAAATCTTCAACTTCATGACATACATGATTTTGCAACATTGTTGTGGGTGACCAACTGAATTTCCAGCAACCGACTCGTTCGAATTTCGAAAACGCGTCCGTTGCCAGGCTACGCCATTGTCAATGGGTGCGCACCGATCGGTCCATTGCTGTTCAACGCGTACAGGGGTACAACGCGTACCCGCACACATTGAATGCAATGGGCCGGCCGGGGCACCGATCGGTCCATTGCGGTACAACGCGTACAGGGGTATAACGCGTACCCGCACACATTGAATGCAATGGGCCGGCCGGGGGCACCGATCGGTCCATTGCGTGTACAACGCGTACAGGGGTACAACGCGTACCCGCACACATTGAATGCAATGGGCCGGCCGGGGGCACCGATCGGTCCATTGCGGTACAACGCGTACAGGGGTACAACGCGTACCCGCACACATTGAATGCAATGGGCCGGCCGCGGGCACCGATCTGTCCATTGCGGTACAACGTGTACAGGGGTACAACGCGTACCCGACACATTGAATGCAATGGGCCGGCCGGGGGCACCGATCGGTCCATTGCGGTACAACGCGTACAGGGGTACAACGCGTACCCGCACACATTGAATGCAATGGGCCGGCCAGGGCACCGATCGGTCCATTGCTGTTCAACGCGTACAGGGGTACAACGCGTACCCGCACACATTGAATGCAATGGGCCGGCCGGGGCACCGATCGGTCCATTGCGGTACAACGCGTACAGGGGTACAACGCGTACCCGCACACATTGAATGCAATGGGCCGGCCGGGGGCACCGATCGGTCCATTGCTGTTCAACGCGTACAGGGGTACAACGCGTACCCACACATTGAATGCAATGGGCCGGCCGGGGCACCGATCGGTCCATTGCGGTACTAACGCGTACAGGGGTACAACGCGTACCCGCACACATTGAATGCAATGGGCCGGCCGGGGCACCGATCGGTCCATTGCTGTTCGACGCGTACAGGGGTACAACGCGTACCCGCACACATTGAATGCAATGGGCCGGCCGGGGGCACCGATCGGTCCATTGCGGTACAACGCGTACAGGGGTACAACGCGTACCCGCACACATTGAATGCAATGGGCCGGCCGGGGGCACCGATCGGTCCATTGCTGATCAACGCGTACAGGGGTACAACGCGTACCCGCACACATTGTATGCAATGGGCCGGCCGGGGGCACCGATCGGTCCATTGCTGTTCAACGCATCCCTGTACAAGTGACTGGCATATGTCACCATGCCTGTCTCAGATGAACATATGCCAGCCACAGATAGCTCCCAGGGAGTGAGGGGCACACCTACAACACCACAGCCTGTCCAAACTGTATCATAAGGCATGTAAGGCTGCATTTCCTATTGTGTGTATGTTGGTGTACATGTTGTCCTGTGGGTGTCACCTGGGGGCAGCCACCCCCAGGCTGTGCACGTGTTCATGGGGACAGGATCCTGGGTGTTACGTGTACATGACCACTGTGATGTGCAACTGTTCATATCTGTGCATGTGCCATGGTCACATTTCACGGTGGTGTATGTGTATGTCATGTCACATACCCCGTGAGTGCCATGTGGGACGGTATGTTTGAGCCAGGGTGTCCCAGTGGCACAATAGTGATGGTCCTCCACAGTCTGTGTGCATGTAGTGTTTACAATGTCTCTGATTTCATGTGCACAATGGGAGACAGTCTCCACATCCACGTTGTGTGTGCATGGACTTTGATGGTGTGCGTGTGTGTGTCACAGACGTCCATGTCTGTCCTGCAGTGGCAAGTGGGACCACTACCTGTGGGGGTCATGGTTGTTTTGCTGTGGTGTATACATGATACTCCATGTAATGCCAGTGTCCATGTGGCAATACAGGGTCCCTGGGAATGTACCTGTCGTTGAGCTGTGATGCCTGGGGCACATCTGTCCTCACATGTCACTGTGGGGGGTGATTGTGACACGGCAGCAGGAGATGGGAACTGTGACACGGCCTCATGATATCCAATGGGCCAACCTGGGACTTATTGATGCCACTTGTTGAACCGTGATGACAGATGTTGGCCATGTATGTACCATACATGTCCTTACGGAACTGCACACTTCATGTAGTTGTGCCTCATAATGATGTATGTTGTGATATTGAGTGTGTTCAATGCCGTATATGTGGGGTGACTGACAATCTTGCTTTCTTCTCCTCTGCACTGCAGGGCTCCTGCTGTCCATCGACCATTCCCAGACCTGGCAACGATGGTGGAACGGGACAGCATCCAACGGTACCGCTTCACCAGGCAGCTGATTGAGGATTTGGCAGTGCAGTTGGCCCCACATTTGCAGCCTGGCCGGCCGTATCCTACAGCGCTGACCCCCAAGGTGAAGGTGATGGCAGCCCTACACTTCTTTGCCACCGGTACCTTCCAACATACTGTGGCGACTGCTGGTGGGATGTCACAGACCATGTTGAGCCATGTGCTCCGCGATGTTTTGGAGGCAATGTTGCTATTCCTGAACCGGTACATCTATTTCCCTAGACTGCAACGACTCACTGACGTGAAGAGTGACTTCTATGCCCTGGGGAGGATGCCGCATGTCATTGGCTCCATTGATGGGACACATGTGGCTTTGGTACCACCACAGGCCCAGGAGCAGGCCTACCGTAACCGCAAGCACTACCACTCGGTCAATGCACTGGTGGTGTGTCTTGCAGATATGACCATCACACACGTGTGTGCCCGTTTCCCTGGTTCAGCACATGATGCCTTTGTGATGAGGAGTAGTCGCATCCCCAGGATGATGGCACAGATGCAGAACCAGCGTGCCTGGCTTGTCGGTGTGTACTGACTTTGTGCCATTGTGTGTGATCTGATCTGTAGTATTCCGCCCACTTTTCCAAGTCAGCTAATGTGCACTTGTCTGTCCGTAGGTGACTCGGGATACCCCAACATGCCGTGGTTGCTGACACCCCTCAGGAACCCTGTGACACCAGCCCAGATGCGCTACAATGAGGCACATGGTCGGACCAGGAGAGTGATTGAGCGGACATTTGGTCTCCTGAAGAGCCGCTTCCGCTGCCTGGACAAGACAGGAGGGTCCCTCCCATATGCCCCAGCGAAAGTGTGCAAGATTATCATCGTCTGCTGCATGCTCCACAACCTGGCAGTGCGGAAGGAGTTGCCTCTCATCCAGGATGACAATGACCAACATCCGCCACCTGTGGAGGATCCTGGCCTGGACCACGATGCCAGTGATGATGATGATGGGGGTGATGTCCGCACACAGCTCATCACCAACTTCTTTAGCTGAATGTGAGTATCCTGAGGTGTCATGTCAATGATGTGAGTTGGCATGATATGTGTAGGTGGTGCTCTGGTGCTGTTGGAGTGTGTCCATGGGCTACTTGACTGGATGTGTGTAGCGATGTGTGCTTACAGGTGGTCTGTACTCCCCATCAGTGTTGACATGCTAACTTGGTTCTGGGTGGGTATCTTGTAACATGTATTGTGCATGAGTTTTGCTGTTCTGTCCTGTTCTCCATTGCTTTTGACTGTGTGTCATTTCTGTCCTTCACAGGGTACTTTCAGATTCGTTTGGTCAACTGTGTCCACCGACGACGTGATTGTACTTCCAGGGTGGTAGCTGTTGTGTCCCTACAGGTGATGTGCGCCACACCCATGGACTTCCTTCCTTCTACAGTTGTTGACTGTGTGCCCGCTGCCAGGTGGGATTACCTTGCATCTGTAGTGGTTACGACATGTTGCCACTGTGTAATAAACCTGTGCTTCACTTTGTGATGTGCGTTGTCTGTGGTCACACATTTGACTGCCATTTGCTTACTGCACCTGTGGGCTACTTGACTACAACTGGGAATAGGTGTGGTGTCTGTGCATTGCACCGTCTTCCCTGGCAACATCAGTGTAGGCAATGAGTCGGATGGCCTAGGTGTGTATGTGTTGTGTAGCCCTGGTGGTGTGTCTCCCTCATATGTGTCACGTTGCCTTTACTCACATGCCTGTGTTGTACTTGCTGTTGCAGTTCGCATACACAGTGTAATTTTGCAGTTCATCATCCCCATGACAGCACCCACGTTGGAATCACAACAGAGGCAAGTATGGTGTATTAGTGTGTTTATTGTGATACATTTGTGTGAATAGTGCATAGGATGGTTAGTGCTGTACATATATCTTGCAATCAGAAGTTCCTAGGTGAATTGAAAGTCCTGGTAGACAAAATCCCCAGTATCGGGGCCACAGTTGTCTGAGACATTGGTCCAACTTGTACTCCCCATGTAATGTGTGGGAGTTGTGTTGCCGTCAACAGGGTGAACAGTTTGTGCACAAAGGTGAACATCCAGAACAGGTTCAGGCTTCCTGGGAGTTGCACTTGGCCATCGGCCTCTCACTTGCCCCTCCTCGGACGACCCCTCTTCTTTGGGGGGGCCCCTCAAGTACAGGCTGCTGCGGTGCAGGGGACTCTCCGCCAGAGTCATCCTCCCTCCCTGTGGCAGTTGCAGTTTGTTCAGCACCAGATGTTGTTGGCACACAGGGAGGTGTGGACTGGTTGCTGTTCATCTGGCGGAGGCATTGTAATATGTCCCTGTGCACCGCCGTCATCTCTTGCAGTGCGTCCCACTTGGACTCCACGCGGGACATGTGTGAATCCAAGCGGGCATGATGGGCAGCCTGCTGCTGTTTCATGTCTCTGAGGAGCCCCACTACCTGGCTGAGATCTCCGGTGCTGGACTGGTACGCATCGGCTATGCGTACCAGTTGTGGGTCATCATGCACACCAGCAACCTCTGCAAGCAGCGACCTCTGTCTCCCACCCCTCCCACCACCCCTGCCGACATGTGCAGTGCGTGCAGTGGCACGCACAGATGACCCTGGTCCCCCTTGGGGGTTGGTGGTGGTGGTGGTGTCCATGGCCCCACGTTGGTCCAGGGTCCCTGTGCTGGTGTTGCTCCTTGTTCTTTCCATGTCGGCAGGGATGGTATTTGTGGTGACAGTCGTTGGAGGGGTGGGTGCAGGGGGTGCAGCTGGTGGTCCTGCTGGTGCTGCAGCTGGTGGTCCTGCAGGTGCTGCATGTTGACTTGCACCGGATGTGCCAGGTTGGTCTTCTTCGTCCGAGGAGGGCAGAGGCTGTACGACACCAGTGAGCTCCGCATCCTCTTGAGCCTTGGACTGGGACTCCTCAGCGTCTGCTGCTGTGTCCCCATCATCACCTGTTTTTGGGAGACACACACAATGTATGTTATGTTTCTGCAGGCATCAATGGTTGACACACCTGACAGTTGTGACTGTGCCTCTGGGTGCGGGCCTGTACATTGCATTGTCCTAAGTTGTCACAGTCAGGGGTTGATATTGGTGTAGCACATTGTCCTGCATTATTTGGGCATTTCTATGTATTTGTTGGGGTGTGAACATGGTCTGCATTGGTTGTATTTGGTTGACAGCCGGCCCTCCTTCCCACCCAGCCAGTCAGTTATCCCACCATGGACTGTGCTTGCATTGCAGGGAGTGAAAGTTGTCTTTCAGCATGTCAGTCAGTGGTGTCCTGCTGTTGGTTGTTGCACAGTTGCCAGCAGGGCCTTGTGCTCCCCACAGCAGTAGCCAGTGTCAGCCATCTTGTCAGTCCTTATCCACTCCCTGTGATGTGAGCATGGTTCAGGGTGGTGTTGATGGGACAGTTGTGGGGGTGAGCTATGTCTGTGACTATGTCTCCCATCATGCTATTGCCTCCACCCCACTTCCCAGCATTCCCATACTTACTTGCTTTTGTGGGGAGTTCAGTGTGTGTGGGTGTGAGAGCAATGGCAAGATGGCTGACAGTGGTGTCCTGCTGTTGGTTGGTGTGCAGTTCCCAGCATGCCCTTGTGCTCCCCACAGCAGTAGCCAGTGTCAGCCATCTTGTCAGTCCTTATCCACTCCCTGTGATGTGAGCATGGTTCAGGGTGGTGTTGATGGGACAGTTGTGGGGGTGAGCTATGTCTGTGACTATGACTCCCATCATGCTATTGCCTCCACCCCACTTCCCAGCATTCCCATACTTACTTGCTTTTGTGGGGAGTTCAGTGTGTGTGGGTGTGAGAGCAATGGCAAGATGGCTGACAGTGGTGTCCTGCTGTTGGTTGGTGTGCAGTTCCCAGCATGCCCTTGTGCTCCCCACAGCAGTAGCCAGTGTCAGCCATCTTATCAGTCCTTATCCACTCCCTGTGATGTGAGCATGGTTCAGGGTGGTGTTGATGGGACAGTTGTGGGGGTGAGCTATGTCTGTGACTATGACTCCCATCATGCTATTGCCTCCACCCCACTTCCCAGCATTCCCATACTTACTTGCTTTTGTGGGGAGTTCAGTGTGTGTGGGTGTGAGAGCAATGGCAAGATGGCTGACAGTGGTGTCCTGCTGTTGGTTGGTGTGCAGTTCCCAGCATGCCCTTGTGCTCCCCACGACACAGCAACAGTGTCAGACATCTTTGATGGGCCTTTCCACTCTCTGTGGGATGTGCATGCGTGAGTGTGAGCTTGCTGGGCCATGTGGTGGGGGATGTAGAGCTGTGCCTACGACTCCCATCATGCTATTGCCTCCACCCCCCTTCCCAGCATGCCCATGCTTCCTTCCTTTTGACTCTGCTTCCCTGTGGGGTGGGCTGCCTGTGCTGACAGGATGGCTGGGAGTGTTGTCCTGGCAGTTGTTTGGCTAAAAGTCCCAAGAGTGTCCCTGTGCTTAACACTACATTACCCAGGGTGGAGGTTCTTTGTGGGATCTTGAGTTAGGATGTGAGGCATTGCATTCTCCCAGGTGGGTTCTGTGGAGTTTGTGTTGAGGGGGTGTGAGGGGAGGTGCTTGTGACTATGGTCAGTGCTGCGAGTCCTCCTTCCCACCCAGCCAGATATCCCACCATGGAACGTGCTTCCATTGCAGGGAGTGGAAGTTGTCTCTCAGGATGTCAGTCAGTGGTGTTGTGCTGTTTGGTGGTGCACAGTTGCCAGCAGGGCCTTGTGCTCCCCACAGCAGTAGCCAGTGTCAGCCATCTTGTGAGTCTTTATCCACTCCCTGTGATGTGAGCATGGTTCAGGGTGGTGTTGATGGGCCAGTTGTGAGGCTGAGCGATATCTGTGCCTACTACTCCCATCATGCTATTGCCTCCACCCCCTTCCCAGCATGCCCATGCTTCCTTCCTTTTGACTCTGCTTCCCTGTGGGGTGGGCTGCCTGTGCTGACAGGATGGCTGGGAGTGTTGTCCTGGCAGTTGTTTGGCTAAAAGTCCCAAGAGTGTCCCTGTGCTTCACACTACATTACCCAGGGTGGAGGTTCTTTGTGGGATCTTGAGTTAGGATGTGAGGCATTGCATTCTCCCAGGTGGGTTCTGTGGAGTTTGTGTTGAGGGGGTGTGAGGGGAGGTGCTTGTGACTATGGTCAGTGCTGCGAGTCCTCCTTCCCACCCAGCCAGATATCCCACCATGGAACGTGCTTCCATTGCAGGGAGTGGAAGTTGTCTCTCAGGATGTCAGTCAGTGGTGTTGTGCTGTTTGTTGGTGCACAGTTGCCAGCAGGGCCTTGTGCTCCCCACAGCAGTAGCCAGTGTCAGCCATCTTGTGAGTCCTTATCCACTCCCTGTGATGTGAGCATGGTTCAGGGTGGTGTTGATGGGCCAGTTGTGAGGCTGAGCGATATCTGTGCCTACTACTCCCATCATGCTATTGCCTCCACCCCCTTCCCAGCATGCCCATGCTTCCTTCCTTTTGACTCTGCTTCCCTGTGGGGTGGGCTGCCTGTGCTGACAGGATGGCTGGGAGTGTTGTCCTGGCAGTTGTTTGGCTAAAAGTCCCAAGAGTGTCCCTGTGCTTCACACTACATTACCCAGGGTGGAGGTTCTTTGTGGGATCTTGAGTTAGGATGTGAGGCATTGCATTCTCCCAGGTGGGTTCTGTGGAGTTTGTGTTGAGGGGGGTGTGAGGGGAGGTGCTTGTGACTATGGTCAGTGCTGCGAGTCCTCCTTCCCACCCAGCCAGATATCCCACCATGGAACGTGCTTCCATTGCAGGGAGTGGAAGTTGTCCCTCAGGATGTCAGTCAGTGGTGTTGTGCTGTTTGTTGGTGCACAGTTGCCAGCAGGGCCTTGTGCTCCCCACAGCAGTAGCCAGTGTCAGCCATCTTGTGAGTTCTTATCCACTCCCTGTGATGTGAGCATGGTTCAGGGTGGTGTTGATGGGCCAGTTGTGAGGCTGAGCGATATCTGTGCCTACTACTCCCATCATGCTATTGCCTCCACCCCCTTCCCAGCATGCCCATGCTTCCTTCCTTTTGACTCTGCTTCCCTGTGGGGTGGGCTGCCTGTGCTGACAGGATGGCTGGGAGTGTTGTCCTGGCAGTTGTTTGGCTAAAAGTCCCAAGAGTGTCCCTGTGCTTCACACAACATTACCCAGGGTGGAGGTTCTTTGTGGGATCTTGAGTTAGGATGTGAGGCATTGCATTCTCCCAGGTGGGTTCTGTGGAGTTTGTGTTGAGGGGGTGTGTGAGGGGAGGTGCTTGTGACTATGGTCAGTGCTGCGAGTCCTCCTTCCCACCCAGCCAGCCAGATATCCCACCATGGAACGTGCTTCCATTGCAGGGAGTGGAAGTTGTCTCTCAGGATGTCAGTCAGTGGTGTCCTGCTGTTGGTTGTTGCACAGTTGCCAGCAGGGCCTTGTGCTCCCCACAGCAGTAGCCAGTGTCAGCCATCTTGTGAGTCCTTTTCCACTCCCTGTGATGTGCGCATGGTTCATGGTGGTGTTGATGGGACAGTTGTGGGGGTGAGCAATATGTGTGACTACGACTCCCATGATGCTATTGGCTACACTGACTTGCCCAGCATACACAGAATTCCTTCCTTTCAGTGGTCTTCACTGTGTGTTGGTGTTGTAGTGGTGGCTACATGTCTGGATGTGTTTGTTAGTTCTATTTGTGCCACTGCCTAGCTGTAGTTGTAGTTGTGTTTGTACATGTGATGACACGGTTAAATGTAACTTTGAGATGGCATGTGTTGTGTTTATCTGACTGACATACACATTTTGGGATGATTCTGTTCTGGTTGCTGTGTAATTGCTATGAGTGCATGGTTTGACTCTCCCCTTGACAGTGATGTGTGTGTGTATTGTGGCAGAATATTGTGTACATTTGTTGTGTACTCACCAGGCTCTGGGATGTTCTCTAGTCCATAGACGCTCACTGGCGGAAGGATGGCCCGCACCTTCTCCTCCCAGGGCCTGAGGTATACTGGCTTGGCAGGAGGGCCACTGCCGGTGTATTGGCTCAGGAGGTAGTCCTTCTTGAGCAGCTCCCGTACCCTCCTGCGCACATCATACCACCTGTTCTGGATGTCAGTCTTTGTGCGCAGACATGGTGATTGTGCGTTCACCCTGTTGATGATCCTCTCCCACATCTTGGTTTTCTGGGAGATGGGGGTCTGTTGGACCAGTGTGCCAAACAGCTGTGGCTCTACCCTGAGGATCTCGTCTACCAGGACTTCCAATTCACAATCTAGGAACTTGTGATTCTTCTTGGGGGGCATGGTGATGGGTGGTGATGGTGAGTGATGTGTGTGTTGGTGTGCAGGTGAGGGTGTGTGAGTGTGTGTTTTGCTGGGTGTATGTGAGGTAGCTATTTGTTGGTGTGCTGATGGTGTGTGGCTTGTGTGAGGGATGAGCTGTGGGTGTGTGGTTGCTGTCTGTTGAGTGCTGGCAGTAGAATGGCATTTGCAAAGGATCATGGTTGGGATTTGTGTCCTTTATATGGGTGGAGTTGTGGGTGTGTCTTTATTCTCTGTCCCCACCCCCCAGTATTTATTGGCTTTGTAATTGCTTGTTTGGCCTTTTTTTGTGTATTTTTCCTTAGTACTTTTTGTGCATGTTGGAAACGTTCTTGTGACCGAGTCGGACCCTGCATTTGTCTCGTACGGTCTTCTCCGTTTCGTTCACGCTGTGTTTGTGCAGTTTTCTATGCTGCGTACGCGTCGGTCACGGTGTTTTGTGTTACTTCGGCTCGCAGTTTTGTATGCGTGTGGTCGTACGGCTTGTCCTCCGTTCGACTCGGTCGTGGTTTTCACGCCTTGCATCGTACTTAGCGGTTTGGAGTTCGCGTGTACGTTTCGGTTGGATTTGTTCCGGGTGCGTGTCGGTCGGTTAGATTCGCGTGTTTTTCCGGCCGGATTGCTGTTTTCCGTGCGGCTCGGTCGTTCGGCTTGGGTTCAGTACGTGTCGGTCGGATTTTGCACGCCTTGCATCATACTTGGCGTGTCGGGCGCCACAGGTACGTGTCGGTCGGAATAAATTCCGGCTCCGAGTCGGTCGGTACTTTTTCCGGCCCGAATCGGAATCGACCCCATAGTGTAGTGGCGTACAGTCTAGTGGTGTAGACTGTAGTGTCATGCAGTGGAGTGGCATACAGTGGAGTAGTGTACAGCGGAGTGTTATACAGTGCAATGGAGCAGAGTGGAGTGTGCTATAATAGACTGCCGTACAATAGAATAGTGTAGAGGTGAGTGGCATAAAGTGGAGTGAGGTAGAGTGTAGTGGCATACAGTGGAAAAGTTTAGATTGCAGTGGGGAAGAGTGGAGTGGCATAGCATGGAGTGGCATAGCGTAGGACAGCATAGAGTGGAGTGGCATTCACTGAAGTAGCATAGAGTGAAGTGGAGTGGCGCAGAGTAGAGTGAGGTACAATGCAGTGATTTACAGTAGAATAGCATAGAGTTGAGTGGCATAGAGTTGAGTGGCCTACAGTGAAGTGTTGTACAATGGAATACCATAGCATGCATTGTTGTAGAGTGGAGGGGGTAGAGTGTAATGGGATAGACTGTAATGGCAAACAGTGTAATAGCGTACTGTGGAGTGGCATACAGTGGAGTGTTGTAGAGTTGAGTGGCGTAAGGTGGAATAATGTAGAGTGGAGTGGAGTAGAAAGGACTGGCATAGAGTGGAATAGCATAGAGTGTAGTGGTGTAAAGAGGAATGGTGTAGTAGCATAGAGAAGTAGCATATGTAGAGTGAAGTGGCATACAATGGAGTAGTGTACAGTATAATAGCATACAGTGGTGTGGCGTAAAGTGGAGTTGCAAACAATGGAGTGGCAAAGAGTGGAGTGGTGTGCACTGGAATTGCGCAAAGGGCAGTGGTGTACACTTAAGTGGCGTACAGTGGAGTGACACCGTGCAATAGCTTAGAGTGTAGTGTCGCAGAGTGGAGTTACAAACAGTGGAATAGCATAGAGTGGAGGGGCATACAGTGGACTGGCGCAGACTGGAAAGTTATAGAATGGAGTGGCATAGAGTCTAACAGTGTACAGTGGAGTATTGTTGACAGGCATAGAATGGAGTAGAGTTGAGTGGCATACAGTGGAGTGGCATTTAGAGGAGTGATGTAGAGTGACTTAGAGTGGAGTGTCGTAGACTATAATAGCATAAAGTGGAGTGGGATAGTGTGGAGTAGCATACAAGGGAGTATGGTAATTGAAATAGACATAGCGTGAAAGTGTGTGAACGGATGTAGATGTAATTTGTTAGAAATATACATCTATGAGGTGTAAATCGTAACTTTTTCATATTATGTGTGAATAGTGATAGTAGTGTTAAAGTTATTTTTAAAAAACATAGTATATATAGTGCTGCGGTATACCACGATACATGCAGATGAGAAGTCAGTATGTAATTGGCTAATGGCTGTGTTTATGAAAGGTAAAAGGCAGTCATGTAGTTTTTAGCACAGTCTGGCTGCGTTCTGTGTTTCGCTGCGTTGTGGGTTATCATCTTAGATATAGGTAAGTAGTAGGTTTTATTGTTGTTCACTACCTATTACCTCTTTATTAAAGTTGTAATAGGTAGTGAAATATACTTATGAATTTCTATATATTTCTACTGCAGTTTAGAGAGAACTGTGCGTTTTCTTAAATGTATTTAAGTAGCACTGTAATTTGTAGGTATTACTGCAGTACTCCGTAGACTGTTTTGTTCATAATATTATCTGAAAAATAAAATATACATGGTAGTACACTATACTTGTTAATACATAGTGAATTACAGTGTATTTTCAATTTGCTAACAATTTTTAGCGCGAAACCAGCTTGATCAAATTTGAATGACCTTTGGCAGGATCTACATTGTGGAGTGCATATGTACACAAATATATATATACACACAACATTATTATTTAGAAAAAAAAGGTGTAGCACTGCAGAAAAAGGCACAGTGCATGTAAATCACAATGCGATGCCTATCATCCAAGTGGTAGATGACTTAGTTTAGATCACTGATAATGGCTATACCTATCTTGTCACCCTACTTGACTTTCTGCATCCTGGGATAGCATTGAGCAATACAGCTCATTAAGATGAGTTCCTCAAGGTCTGAGCCTAACTTCATGGCATTTTCCAGAACTCTATCCTTTCTCCACTAATCTTCACTATTTACATGGGACCCTTAGAAACTTCCTACCCAGCACAAGCATTATAATTCATCAATATTCCTATGCTAGCCAGGTATACTGAAAGTGTTTTGCTAACATGGAATCAACCTGTTTAGTCACTGTCTTATTCTCTTCTATCTTAAGGTGCCATTAGGACATGGCATCACCATGCTAAGGTGTGCACTACTACAATCCAAGCTTGATGCTAAATTCCTGTTGGAAGCTCAACCCGTCAAAGACAGGCTTGTGCACATTGCCAGTGGTAGCCAGCAAGAACAAGAGTAGAGGTGACCTTCAGAGATGAAACTCGATGACTTCAAACCATCTCTCAAAGAAAACGTTGGCAGAGTAAATAACCTGATCACTGACATTCCAGATGTGCAACAGAACCCACATAAAATGTATACAATATGTATATGACTACAGACTTCAGAAAAGTTACAGGATTCGAAAAAACTTCCACTGGCTCCCTGCAGCCGGCTGCATTAGCTGTAAAGTTTGTTCTATCAGCTTCCAAGTAGCAAACTCAAACACCCCATCATACCTGAGAAGCAAAATCAATCGTGGGCTATAAAACATTACAACAGCAGCATTGCCAGACTAGAATGTGCATGAAGTAGAAGACAAGATAACAGGCTTTCGCCTACTATGCACCACATACCTGTTCCCCATGTGCATGTATATACAGCAAGCTTCCTCCATTCTTTCCTTTGAGGATGAAATGAAGATACATCCTTCAACCAAACACCTCATGCCTCTGTCTCATCCGCCTCCGATGTTAGACCCACTCTCAGAAAATTACTTACATATGGTCATGACTTAATTCTTGAATAATGCAATTAGGACTAAAAGCTGCATAACCAAACCAAACCAAACTTAGGGGTCGATTAGGATGGCAGTCGGAAAACCTCCCCGACCGCCATGGTAGCGGAAATCAACCGTCCGCCGGGTCCGTGGCAAAAGCGGCGGTCCGATTAGGATCAACCGCCAAAAATTTACGACCGCGGCGGAACGAGGCCACGAAAGACCGCCGGTAGCGGGCGGAGTTGGTGAAAATCCGACCGCGGCGGTCTGATTTGCCGCGGAAACACACAAAACCGCCACAAGGCCAGCGGAGTGACCACACGTAAAATTAGGATTCCCCGATGTGGCAGCGGGACGTTCCACTGTTTCCGACCGCCGCGGTCATAAATAGTGATGAATGGGAGAGCCGGCGGAAGGGCTGTTGCATAGCCACCGCCACGGACGCTCCGTGACAAATATGGCGGTCGAAGAAAAAAACCCACTAAACTAGCACACCAAGTGCACACAGCAAACTAGCCCTGCCCCCAAAAACACCTAACACACCCCAATGACACTCCCCAATGGCAACTTCTAAAATAAAAATGCCAGAACAATCCACACAACACACCTGACAGCAATACCCCTTTTTGACACACCCACACAGCTGAGTATAAAACCAGCCCCTTCCCTGACCACAACCCTTTGTAATACTCCACCACTGAAGGAACCAACCCTACAGCACTAAGGAGAGGCAAACCACCACACAACTCACCAGCACAACTACACACACACACACCACTCACATCACCACCACCACTCTCACACCTGCACTTTCAACCCCTTTGCACATCACACACGATGGCACAGAAGAAAATGCCCAAATTCAATGACAATGAGTTGTCAGTCATGGTAGATGAGATAATCAGAGTAGAACCACATTTGTTTGGTACCTTGGTCCAACAGACACCATTAGCCAATAGAGCACAAATGTGGGAAAGGATAGTCAACAAGGTCAATGCAGTAGGGTCCACCCCGCGCAGCAAGAAGGAGATCATGCGGCAGTGGCATGACCTCAAAAGCAAGGTGAAAGAGAGGAACAACAAGAACCGTCAGCTGGCTCAGATGACTGGTGGTGGCCCTCCCATTCCACCAAGAACATTCACTGCATGGGAGGAGAAGGTGCTTGCCATACTGCATCCAGAGAGTCTCACAGGAATACCCGGGGGAGTGGAGGCTGGTAAGTAACAACAAGTGTCTACCATTACAATGCTATGTACTGTCTTGCACAACTACAAAGCTACACCTCCTAGGCCCAATTCCACTCATTTGCACCACAATACCCGCAACAGGTCTCACAGATGTAACATTCATTCCATCTGAAGCACCCCAAAGGTAGCCAGCAACATTTCCAGGTTTGCATGTGTACAGGCAACCAGCACCACAACTCCCACCAGCCACCCTGTCCCACCCCTGAGCAGGATGGAGCACTCCCTCCCAGCCAGAAGCATGTGGCAGCCATTGTATGGTTCACCCTCACCTAAAAGTCAGGTAGCCATCTTCCCAGGGAGGGCTGTGTGGGGGTGGGAGGCCTGTACCACAACTCCCAACAGGGCCCCCTCTCCCACACCTGACCAGGATGGAGGACTCCCCACACCCAGAAGCATCTGGCAGCCATTGCATTGTTCACCTTTACCTAACAGTTAGGTAGCCATCTTCACAGGGTGGGCTGTGTGGGGGTGGGAGGCCTGTACCACAACTCCCACCAGGGCCCCCTCTCCCACCCCTGAGCAGGATGGAGCACTCCCCACACCCAGAAGCATCTGGCAGCCATTGCATTGTTCACCTTTACCTAACAGGTAGGTAGCCACCTTCACAGGGAGGGCTGTGTGGGGGTGGGAGGCCTGCACCACAACTCCCACCAGGGCCCCCTCTCCCACCCCTGAGCAGGATGTAGCACTCTACCCCCACCCAGAAGCATGTGCCAGCCATTGTATGGTTCACCCTCACCTAACAGGTAGGTAGCCATCTTCCCAGGGAGGGCTGTTTGGGGGTGGGAGACCTGCACTACAACTCCCGGCAGACACCCTTGTCCCACCCCTGACCAGGATGGAGCACTCCCCACACCCAGAAGCATCTGGCAGCCATTGCATTGTTCACCTTTACCTAACAGGTAGGTAGCCATCTTCACAGGGAGGGCTGTTTGGGGGTGGGAGGCCTGCACTACAACTCCCAGCAGATACCCTTGTCCCACCCCTGACCAGGATGGAGCACTCCCCACACCCAGAAGCATCTGGCAGCCATTGCATTGTTCACCTTTACCTAACAGGTAGGTAGCCATCTTCACAGGGAGGGCTGCATGGGGGTGGGAGGCCTGCACCACAACTCCCACCAGGGCCCCCTCTCCCACCCCTGAGCAGGATGGAGCACTCCCCACACCCAGAAGCATCTGGTAGCCATTGTATGGTTCACACTCACCTAACAGGTAGGTAGCCATCTTCCCAGGGAGGGCTGTTTGGGGGTGGGAGACCTGCACTACAACTCCCAGCAGACACCCTTGTCCCACCCCTGACCAGGATGGAGCACTCCCCCCCGGAGCATGTGGCAGCCATTGTATTACAACAACCAAACTTACAGGTAGGTAGCCATCTTCACAGGGAGGGGTGTTTGTGTGTGGGAGCCAGCACTAAAATTCCCACCAGGCCCCCTGTCCCACCCCTGAGCAGGATGGAGCACTCCCTCCCACCCAGAAACATGTGCCAGAAAGTCAACTCCAATGTGACAACAGCACAGGTAAGTAGACAGTGCATGCACTCCACCATTCCACTCAAAAAACATGGAGCCATATGACAAAACAAGCCCTCACATCCCACCAAAATTAACACAGATACAATAACAATTTACAGTGTGCAGACAGCTAAGCGTATGTAACTGTCACAGAAACAGAAGTGTGACTCACCAAATCCCATGTTGATGCAAATCAGGGCACAGACATGCACAGCACTGAATGCTATCAGTAACTTCCATGGGGGCTGAGCTTGAAGGACCATATGAAAACTAAACAAGCATGGTTTGTCAAACAAATAAATCAAAGCACAGGACATGACAAAGGTATGCATGAGATGACAATGGCTAGTTCATGCGCAGATGCAACGCCTGCCAGGCAGAGTAATCAGCAAAGATGCTTCACATCAAGTAGTATTGACGCAAGTTGTCAGATGACAACCTTTCATCGTAATCACAAAACCTTCACATGGGGCATGGTATCCATCGACATGTCACACCATGTAAAAATAATGTATGTGCCTCCACATCATGTCATGATGCACAGTACCCTGCAGAGATACAATGTGCAAAATATTTAACTGTGTGTTGCATAACCTGTAAATGATACATCGAACACCAAGCTTGAGGGGTGCACATCAATGACCATTCACCCTCTGTCCCACAGGTGATCAACAACTGACTGCAGAGGCTGAGAACATCAACCTGCAGAGCCAGTCTCCAACCCTGGAACATGGACTCTCTGAGGACTCCCTGGATTTCGAGGATGCGGAGCAAGAAGCCGGCCCATCTGGTATGCCAGGGCGCAACAGGTCCCAGGACCCCACTGTCCCCGCCACCACCACATCAGCAACAACCACAACAACGACGCTGACCCCTGCTGGAATGACCTGTGCGGCCTCCACCACCACCACCAGCTGCCTGCAACACTCTCCCTGCCCCTGAGGATGACCACCCCACCCCACCAACTGAGGAGGGCAGGGAAAGTAGGCGGAGGCCTACAGTGGTGAGGCAACAGGTCCGTGACAGTAGGGCAGGTGGGAGGGCAAGGGGAGTCAAAGCCAGCAGGACACTGGGACCGAAGCCCTGGACAACATCTCCAGAGTCCTTGGGGCCTATGAACGGGCCCAGGCACAAATGGGCCAGGCTCAGGAAGATGCCCGTGAGCTCTGCCTGCTGCTGAGGTCCATAGACACCCGAATGGGCCAAATCGTGGACCTCTTGGGCCAGCTAGTGGCGGTTCTGAGGGACAGGCCTGCGGCACAACCAACACCTCCACCTCCCTCTGGTGGCCTGCAGGATGACAGTTCCACATCCTCCCCTGTGGCCATGGAGAGGGGGGACTCCTCAGACCCCACTGGCCCTGCAGCAGGGGCCCCCCTGGCCAAACGACCAAGGGGCCGTCCAAAGAAATCCAACGGAGGAACCCGTGGCAAAGCACCTGCCAAACGCCAGTCTAGAAGCCAGCCATGATGGCAACCCTCTTCACCTTGCCATTGACTTTGTTGACTGTCCTTCTCCACACTGCCTTGTTAATGGCATCCGTCTGTTGTACTGGGTAACCACATCGATGTGGTCACTACTCGATTGTCTCATCTACCATCACTGACAACTCATTGCTTCACAATTCACCTTCATGTAAATATTCACTCCCCTGTCACATGTACCCATTGTAAATAAACACTCCTTACACACCTATGTCGTTGTGTCTGCTCCGTGTTTATGCCAGTATGTGCAATGTACACCATGATTACAATGTACCAGGACCACAGATTGTTCGTAGGCAAGGAGAGGCTGAAGGGACCTAGGAAAACAAAACAGAACAATAATCACTAGTCAGGCGGTGGCATCACAGCCATCACACAACACTTGTCATCAAGGTACTACAATCTGCACACATTACAAGTAGCAACAGCACCGACATAGACATCCTGTAGCTGTGCCAAACTAGCCTGTACCAGAAACATTGGCAGCCAGCACTGAGTCAACAACAGGCTGCAGTCACAAAACTCACATAGACCTTTTCACCAACAACGACGTCAGCAGAGAATGGCCCCGTTGTACATTGTCACTCACCTTCAAGTAAAGTAGCGGTTGATGAGCTGTTGACGCAGGTCGACACCTTCCTCCTCTCCACTATCCTCGTCACTGGACATGGCTTGGCTTGCAGGCGGGGTCCTCGGCTGCTCATCAGCATCCAGGAGCAGGGGGATCTCCTTGCGCAAGGCCAAGTTGTGGAGCATGCAGCATGCAACCACAATCTGACACACCTTTTTGGGCGAGTACATCAGTGCACCTCCGGTCTTGTCCAGGCAACGGAAAAGTGACTTCAGGAGACCGAAAGTACGCTCCACCACACGACGTGTCCTCCCATGGGCATCATTGTACCGTACTTCACTTGGGGTCCTGGGATTCCGCAGTGGGCTCAGCAACCAAGGACGGTTGGGATATGCTGAATCACCTAGGTGTGAGATACACAGACCAACTTTGTAATATAACTGTGGCAGAGGATAGCATGTCACACACACAGCACGCTACTTCACTCTGCGTACTCACCCACAATCCATGCACGCTCCGGAAGCAGATTAGCCATCAGCTGTGGCACAATGCTGTTACGCAGGATGTACGAGTCATGGGCCGAGCCAGGGAATTTGGCACAGACGTGTGAGATGATCATATCCGCCTGGCACACCACTTGCACATTGATGGAATGGAAATGTTTCCTATTCCTGTAGATGTGCTCACGTGCCTGTGGTGGTACAAGTCCGACATGTGTGCAGTCCATGGCACCAACAACATTGGGGATGTGGCCAAGGGCATAAAAATCACCCTTCACACCCGCCAATTCATGCATCCTGGGGAAATGGATATATCTGTCCTTGTAGATCATCATAGCGGACAGGACATCACGTAGCACTACGCTGAACATAGGTTGTGACATCCCACCTGCGCTGGACACCATGTACTGGAAAGATCCAGTTGCAAAAAAATGCAGGGCCGCCATAACCTTAGACGTTGGTGTGAAAGCTGTCGGATATGTTCTGCGAGGCCGCAGGTGGGGCTCCAACATAGCACATAGGTCTTGTAGGGTGGGTCGATCCAGACGGAATTTCCATATGACCTCCTCATCGTCCATGTCTGCCAGTACTGTGAAGGGACGATGCACATTTGGTCTCCTCCTAGGTGAGATGAAAGGGGACACATGTCAATGCAATCCACCATGAGATGTGTCCGACATCTCACATTTTGACTGACACAACGCCAACAATGACTGTCATCACAGTTAAGCTCACAGCACAACTTACATGTAGGGACACCTTCAGCTACACCAGTCGTACACCTGTCCATTTTTCACACAGCTAGCACCTCCAAAAACAAAATCTGAGCATGTGAATGCCCAAAGGGATATGGCCACATCTTGCATGAGCAGCCCTGAGAGTAGTTCATATAGCATATGTGTGAAACTGCAACACTACTGTCTCCTACCTAGCTGCTGTACCTGCCACACCTCCTTGCGTAAGTCGAACAGGGCACACATCACCAACACAATGAGCACAGTCTGTGCATAAACAACAAGTATGTGCATGAGCAAAGAAAAGTAGACCTGCAAATATGCACAATGTGTAGTCAGACATTCATCACTGTGAGTTGCTCAGCCCTATCACACATTGACATGTGTACCCATTGGAGAGTCCATCACAACACTGTTCTGTTTACATGCCCAGCAACATCACAAGTGACTTGTGAGGGAGTACATGCCAATGTTTCCAATCATACACACCAACATGGCATGTGTAGTCAGCAGTGGGCTAAATGTTACATTGGCATTGTGTGCACAATCTTGTGCCATGAATCATGTGTCCACTGTGCACTGTTGAGAACTGGCCATTGGCCATTCACACAGCATGATGTGTCCATAGATGCTGTGAAAGTGCTCCGTCACCCAAATCACGGACACTGGCTCCAATGTATGGCAGCCATATCATGGAAGCAACCGTCTGGCACCTGCGGTGTCTCACCGCCAATGGTGAAAACACACTTGCGGCACTGATAGACATATATGTATAGGCAAATGGCGGTTGGCATGCTCTGCCACCCAAATCACGGACACTGGCTCCAATTTATGGCAGCCATATCGCGGAAGCAACCGTCTGGCACCTGCGGTGTCTCACCGCCAAGGGTGAAAACACACTCGCTGCACTGATAGACATATATGTATAGGCAAATGGTGGTTGGCATGCTCCGCCACCCAAATCACGGACACTGGCTCCAATGTATGGCAGCCATATCGCGGAAGCAACCGTCTGGCACCTGCAGTGTCTCACCGCCAATGGTTAAAACACACTTGCGGCACTGATAGACATATATGTATAGGCAAATGGCAGTTGGCATGCTCTGCCACCCAAATCATGGACACTGGCTCCAATGTATGGCAGCCATATCACGGAAGCAAACGTCTGGCACCTGCGGTGTCTCATCGCCAATGCCCACCGCAATCGCAGTAGTGAAATACATGTTATGAAATGGCGGTTGGTGTGCTCCGCCAACACAATCCCGGTCATTGGCATCTATGTATAGCAGCCATATCGCGGTAGCGACCACCTGGCCCCTGCGGTGTGTCACCGCCAATGCCCAAGCCCTTACAGCCAATGGGAACCGCGATAGCGGTGGCCTGATGCATTTGTGAAGATAGCGATAGGCGTGCTCTGCCACCGCAGGGACAGTCATTGGATACAATTGAAAGATGCACGACCGCAGTAGCAGCCGCCTGGCCCCTGCGGTGTGTCACTGCCAATGCCCAAGCCTTTACAGCCAATGGGGACCGCAATCGCGGTAGCATGATGCAAGTTTGAATATCGCGGTAGGCGTGCTCCACCACTGCGGGCCAGTCATTGGATACAATTGAAAGATGCCAGACCGTGGTAGCGACCGCCTGGCCCCTGCGGTGTGTCACCGCCAATGCCCAAGCCCTTACAGCCAATGGGGACCGCAATCGCGGTAGCATGATGCAAGTTTGAATATCGCGGTAGGCGTGCTCCGCCACCGCGGGGCCAGTCACTGGATACAATTGAAAGATGCACGACTGCGGTAGCGACCGCCTGGCCCCTGCGGTGTGTCACCGCCAATGCCCATGCCCTTACAGCCAATGGGGACCGCAATCGCGGTAGCATGATGCAAGTTTGAATATTGCGGTAGGCGTGCTCCGCCACCGCGGAGATGGTCATTGGATGCATTTGAAAAAAGCTGACCTGGAAGACCAATTGCAGTAGCTCAGAACCACTGAAACTACCCCTGGGGGCTATATATGTGTGGGAGGGAGCCTCACTTTTCCACTGCTTCCTGAGCCTGCTGCCTGACACCCCTGACCACCAACTGCTGATGCTCCTGTCTCCAGAGCCTGCTGCCTGACACCCCTGACCACCAACTGCTGCTGCTACTGTCTCCAGAGCCTGGTGCCTGACACCCCTGACCACCAACTGCTGCTGCTCCTGTCTCCTGGACCCAGTGATGTTGAGGACTGAGAAGATCAGGGCCCATCCCTTCACCACCAAGGAGCTGGAGGTCCTGGTGGAAGAGGTGCTCACACAGTATGGGAGGCTATATGGTGCTCCTGATGTCATGGTAAGTGTTTCAGAGTGGAAGTGAGAGTGCACACATGAAGTTGATCTGCTGCAGTATGTGCCTGAGAGTGTGGGGTTGTGTCATTCACTGCCTAGCATGCTGTCTCCAGGTGAAAGGGGTGTGTAGCCAATTTCACACGTTTCCCTGCCTGCACATCCAAATTGGAGGGACATGTATTGTTTTGTCAGCCATGCAGTGACGCAGAAAGTTGGTTATGCAGGAGTCAGGACAGAAATTGCCTGTGTGAATGGATGTGTGGGTCCCTGATGCTATTCACAGGCTCATCTGTGGCCTTACCAAGGGTTTACGTCCTGAGGGTACTGATGGAAGTGTGTCTGACTCAAAATTCACATCATGTACAGTTCAGCACTATGCTCAGGACTGAAATGCCAGAGGGTGACACTCTTGGTGGTAAATCACCTATAATACAGCAGATTGTTGTACTTTTGTACAGAGCCCCTTCCATTTCCACCAGCATGTGTACTGACTCGCATGTGTAGGCACTGTTTACACTCTCCATTTGTCCCTTCATGTGAGATTGCAGATGCCCCACATTGGACCTCAGTGTGGGCCCACCTGGCCTGCGCAGTCACTGCCCAATCTGACAAGGACACATCACTGAATGTACAGAGTGAAACATATGGTTTGTCTGCTAGACTATCCATCACAGAGCCATCTCAGACCTGTAGATTGCACACGACAGGCCTTGTGAGAAGGGTGTGAGATTGTGAGCTCATGTCCCAAAATGTGTCCTCCATGACACAGTGAGCCATTAACAGGGCAAGGACATTGAGGGCTGCGCAGTGTTGGACACAGTAAGTCTGCCCCAAAACATATTTACCAATGTGATGTATGTCTTGCTCACACACAAACTGGATAGTAGATGTGGGCACCCTACACATAGCTTTCTGTGCTGGCATCCTGCATGTGTATGAGATGGGCAGGTACTGTGTCCACACTCATACCTGCATGCATTTTCGTATGATTCTCCCATGCAAATGTACTATGTGAGATGCTGTATTGTCTCTGTTAGACATATCTGTGAAGTTGTGCAGAGTTTGTATCATGCTCCTGTACTGAGAGATAGTGGTACATGACCCTGTGTCACTGATTTTTCCCACTCTTGTCTCCCATGCCTGCAGCTCAAAGTCCACCAGCCTAAGGCCATATGGAGGGCCATTTCACGCAAGGTGCGGGCTCTGGGTGTCTCCAACCGACGACACACACACTGTCACAAGAGGTGGGATGACATCTGCCGGCTGAGCAAAAACGTGGCAGAGATGACTCTGGGGCTGCTTCCTCGGACTGGCAGGTTGGCGCACAGGAGCATGACACCACTAATGGCCCGCATCTTAGCTGTGACAGCCTGAGCTGGATGCACGTTTGAAGGACCATCAGCAGCAAGCTGGGGGTGAGTATTCTGTGAAGGGTGACTTTGGTTGTGAGTGGCTGCATGTGTTCCAAGCCTGGGCCAGTGCTGGGCTCCGTGATGCTGCTAGTGTGATACAATGGCTTGTAAGTGGCCTCTGTGTTGGGTGCAGCTGTGATGCATTTTCACTACCTGTACTTTCTCATGTCATAGGAGTAATGTCCCTTTGACATTGCATTCTGAGTTGTGGCCTTCTGGCATCATCTGCATTGGGGTAGTCAGGGACATCCCAGGAAAGGGAACGGCAGTGTGCATCATCTGAGTGTGAGTGTTACTGCAGAGGGTGGTGTGCAACATGGGGATGTCATCATCTTGTTTTGTGCTTTGCTTGCATATGATGGTTGTGTTAATAACACAGAACTGACCCTACGTCTCTGTCTATTGCAACATCTACCGTGGGCACAGAAGGACAGGGGACTGACACCAGTGGTGAGGCATCAAGCACGACTGCTACACACGAGCACACTGACACTGATGTGACCAGCACCTCAGAGGGGGACAGGAGTGTGCTTGAGGAATCACAGCCAGAGACACCTACCTCTACGTCATCTGATGCCAGCGGTGACACATCTATGTTGGCGGGCACAGGGAGCGGGAACTCTGCCTCCTCTTCCACCACACAGCTTCCAGTGCCCACCCTCCCAGCTGCTTCCACTAGTGCTGCCCGTGTTCGCACCAGTAAGAAGGGGAGAGTGACTTTTACCCCAGGCATCACTGCCCCTGCCCCTGTCTCCCCTGCTGCCATCAGTGTTGAGTGTGTGGACCTTTTGTGCCAGCTGTATGTGGGCCAGACAACTCTCATCAACGCCTTCCTAGACCACGACAAAAAGTTGCCACAGGTAGTTGCTTTCATGGAGAAATGCATTCAGACGTGGGTGGGCTACACTGGACTGTCCAGTCTTTGTCCTCCGCATTGACGGCAGTCATTCAGCTGGCACAGTCTCAGAGTCCAGCTCCAGTCCCTTTGGCCACCCCCCTGCCAGTGGCTACATCTGACGATGGTGACCACACACCACAGACCTCAGGCTCAAGATACAGCACACGCAGCACACAACAGCAGCAGCCCAAGCGGGCCAGAGCACAGACACCATCCCCCCAAAAAACCAAAGCCACCCCAGAGCGCAAGGGCAAAAGCACTTCAGGTGACAATCAGGGGCATAAAGCCAAGAAGCAGGCCTCAGGCTCACATGCCTCAGAGGCATCCCCAGCCACGGACTCTCCTGTCCCAAAAGCGTCTTGCAAAGAAAATCAGTCAGTTCCCGTGCCTGCTGTGAAGCTGGTGCCAGCTAAGGGTCCACAGAAAAAGCCCTCTAAATCACATTCACCAACAACCTCAACTCCCATCCACACCCCTGTGAAGCATGGTAAGGAGGGCACTGTAGGGGGTTCACCTGGTCAACAGGGGATGGAGGGGACAAGGCCAGGCCAGGCCAAGCGTAACGCAGGATCCAGCAGGGCCCCAGAGGGAGGGCCACTGGCTGCACCTGATGCAGCTTTGGTGGTGAGTGTGCCTGTTGTGGCCGCCCCACCTCCCACTCCTACCAAGACGACACTTCCATATCGAATCCCCAAGAAGTGGAAAGGTACCTCTCAACATTCTCCCTCCCACACTGTGTCTCATGGCAGCATGTCTCCGCCTCCACGGGCCACAACACCACCCGGTCCAAGCAGCCCTCCGGCACCCAAAGCTACTGATGCCTCAAGCTCAGCTGGTCCGCTCTCTCCCAGGTCCAGTCCTCCAACTGGCCCGACACTCAGCCAGCTCCCAGTCAGACTGACAAACAAGTCTGAGGCTAAATCCCCCTCACACACCTGTCTCTCCCACGGTGGTGCCTGTACTGCCCATTGTTATCCCCCTAGCTGTGTTGCTGACCATGACTGTGTACAGTCTCACACATTCCCTCTGCAGCTCTCATGTACCTACTCTGCAGTTTGGACTGGCCACTGGCCTTGCTGTACATTGCTGTGTTTGCCTATTCCCTGTGCAGCTTCTCATGTAGCTACTCTTCAGTTTGGACTGGCCACTGGCCTGCTGTACATTGCTGTGCTTGCCCATTCCCTGTAAAGCTTCTCATGTAGCTACTCTGCAGTTTGGACTGGCCACTGGCCTTGCTGTACATTGCTGTGTTTGCCCATTCCCTGTGCAGCTTCTCATGTAGCTACTCTGCAGTTTGGACTGGCCACTGGCCTTGCTGTACATTGCTGTGTTTGCCCATTCCCTGTGCAGCTTCTCATGTAGCTACTCTGCAGTTTGGACTGGCCACTGGCCTTGCTGTACATTGCTGTGTTTGCCCATTCCGTGTGCAGCTTCTCATGTAGCTACTCTGCAGTTTGGACTGGCCACTGGCCTTGCTCTTGTCTACTTTTGATGCCTATCTGTGTAATTTGTAATAAAGACAGTTACTCCTGTTGTCTGCTTTGTCAGTCTCCTTGCTAAATAAAGGGTTTTCTGTGTGGGTATGGTTTAATGTGACACATGCTTTTTATGCCACTTTAACGTTGCCAATTGCTAGTTTCACTTTTTCAGAGTTTGGCTGAGGTGAGAGGCACTTCAGTTCTTCTTGACTCTGAGGCTTGGGGGTGCACTGATGGTTGTTTGTGATGATCTACTGTTATCCTAATGATTCTATGGTCAGGTTTGCTAAATTGTACACGTCATGTTAGGATGCACTACCAGCACAGAGGGGAATTCTACCCACAGGATCACAGGCAGGCTGGCCAGGGTCCATCATGTCTGTGTGATCTTTCTTCATATGTGAACAGCAGTGTTGGTGTATGGTCATCTTGTGATGGCCAGTCATCTTAGTCACATGGGTACATTTAAATGTGTGCACTTGGGTGGTCATGAGTTGTGCAGTGTAAAGGGGGTGACTTTGTCAGTAGTGTTGATGTGTGTGTGCCCCTGCAATGGCAACTGCACACATGTGTCAGCCAGGAGTTGGGTGCCTGTTAGTTTGATTTGTCAGCCCTGTGCTTGTGGTTGTGTGCACATGTGGGAGTTGTAGGTTGTGCACTGTGCAGTCTGTTGGTGTGTCCTTGCACTCCTGGGGGAAACCTACCTGTTGTTGCTGCCAGTTGTGAGTATGCAAAGTGTGTGACTGGCAAGTCAGTGTAGTGTTTTGTTGATCAGCCATGTGTGTTGATACTGTTTGTGGTCACTGTGCAGACCTGCTCAGCCCCACTGACATTGTGGGTGTGGTTTCTCATGCATTGCTGTCACTTGAGCCATTGTTGGCTCCAGTATGGCATGTGGGATGTGGAGTTATCCAATCCCCTATCTGTGCTTCTGATGCCTACCCATTGTGACTACTCCATCTATTTGTGTATGGTGCACTCCTGACCTGTCCACTACTGACGTGCACACCACTTCACTCTCATGTGAGCTATCCCCTTGGGTTGCCAGTGTGTGTGCCTCCCCACCACTTCATTTGTTACACTATGCTTTGTGGTGCTGATCTGTGCACAGGACCAATGTGCCACTCTGGCCAGTTTCCCAATTAGTTATGTGTGATGTTCTTGTACTTGTTTGCAGTCAGGGTTGCTCATGTGCAGTGCAACAGTTAGTGCTACACAGTCCTCTGTTCATGTTGTTTGCACCTGTGTGTCCCAGAGTTGTGCATCTGTGAGTGTTGGGTTAGCTGTATGTGTGTTTACTGAGGTACTGCTACCCTTCCTGAGTGTTGTGTTCTCTGTGTGCTGTGATGATTTGTGTTGTGGGTGTTGATGTTGTGGCACTCTGATATGTGTGCTACTGGTTTGGTTGGTGTGCACACACTGCTTGTTGTGCATGCAGTGCTGTGGTTGTATGTTGCCTTGTACTTGCCTGGTGTGCATCCCCTGATGTCCAGCTGTGTTTGTAATCTGATGTATTGGCATGAGCATCTGTTGTGTGTTTGATGTGGATGTGTGCAGTGTTTGGCCTGTGTTGGCTCTTTCAGCTGACAGATGCTGTGTGCGCGATGTTCTATTTGCATGTCATTGTGTGTGAGTTGTTTGTGCATTGTGAAACATTCAGATGTGTGTTGCAAGTGTAGTGTGCATTACTTGTGTGTCTGTCACATGCACTTGGGAGTATTCTTGTTCCTGTGCATGTTATGTGTGCACCTTGGTGGTTTCTCCTCCTATCTTTGAGCTGTCACTTGTCAGGATTGTGCATGTGCATGCATGTGGTACGGTATGACACCATGTTGACTTGATGGCTGTTGTGGTATGTCTGTCTGTGTTTTCTTATTGTCCCATTGATCCCAGTTTGTGTCCATGATTGTTTAGAGGTGATGCACTTCTTGTCTGTATTGGGGTATGGTGTCTGTGCATTGGTCCTGAGTGATGATGTTGTGTCCTCCTGTTCTGTCTGGGGTCCCATTGCCTTTCCACTGTTTGTCTGCACATGTCTGGGCTTGTTTGACTTCTGTGTATGTTGTTTGTGAGGTTTGTGTTTGGCTATTGTTTTTGTGCCAAATGCAAAAAGAACAATTGATGGACAGAATGCAGAACAATGTCATACATTCACCCCAGTACAGAGATCTGGGCCTAAATCCATCGTTTTTTTGCTCACCATGCCATTCCAGTTTGGACCCAGCCATATGCAAATCAGTCTTGACCCTGCGCCCAATGGGAACAGTCCAGCCTGAACTGCCAGGCCAGGTCTTGGCAGTTTGGGCTGGACTGTTCCCACAAGGAACAGGGTCAATACTGATTTGCATATGGCTGGGTCCAAACTGGGGTGGTGTGGTGAGCAAAAGAATGATGGATTTAACCCAGATCCTTGTGACTGGGGGTGAATGTTTGCATTGTCCAGCATTCCGTCCATCAATTGTTTTTTTTGCAATTGTTTTTGTGCCAGCATTGGGTCAGGCATCCCTGAGTGTGTGTGTGATGTTTGTGTATGCACCCCAGGGAGTGTGATTGTTTGTCAGTGTACTGACAGGATATTATTTGCACCATTCTGTGTATTTGTCACTGCTGTTGAGTGGTGCATGTGTGAGGTGGGTGTAGGAGGGGTATGTGTGAAGGATCCAACTTGTGTTTGACAGTCAGGGAGTGTGACGATGTGCCCTGTGTGTTGTGCTGCTGACATACACATGTCAAGTAATTTGTGACAGATGTGTGGCTGATCACTGTTTGACTTCAGACACTTCCTATCATCCCTGTGCCTATGCATGGCTTGCCTTGCTGTCTCCCAGACTTGTTGCACAGTTGTCACTGTGCTTTACTTTGACTAACTGGGACAGCCATTTGTGATTTGATGGCCTAAGGGTCTTGTGATATGTTCCTTCTCTTGCATGTGATGTATACATGCTTTGTGGCTAGCTCCTTGGCTTTCCATCAGTGTCCACCTCACTTTTGTGTTGCCCATTTCTTGTCCTCCATTGCTGCTGACATGTGGTATGTGTATGTGGCTGTGTGTCAGTGTGGGGTGTGTCTAGGTGACTTGACAGGCAGTGTGTCCAGTTGAGTGATTGCTCATATTCTGTGTGAGTGTTCATTTTGTGATTGTACTCAGTTTGCTTGACATGCGTGGAGTGTAGGGTTGGGGAGGAGGGTTGCCCTGGCCCTGGTCTTCTGTGCTGGGTGTTCCTCTTCAGCCCCACATGCTGGGACTGGCTCCCTGGTTGTTTGGTGTGTGTTGTGCAGGGTCTGGGTTCACCAGGCTGGTCGATTGTGCAGGGGGGGCACAAGGGGGGCACACAGCATGTCCCCTGATGGGTGTGGGGGGCCTAGTGTGTGAAGGCTGGAGATGGGGCCCTGTGAATCTTTGTGGACTGCCCATGCCTTGTGCTGGCCCTGCCTACTACATTGTGCTCCTGTTTTCCCGCGTCTGCAGCGCTGCGGTGCCGTGACCGGGAGATTGCATTGATTTGGCGGTTGATAGGTGAGCTGGATGCGGAAGGGTGTATTTGTGACAGGTAGGATATGTGTGGGTACACTTGTGGATGTGTTCCTGTCCCCACCAGAGTGTCTGGTGTGGACAGGAACCGTTTATCATCCCTGGAGTTGTGTGTTGTGGTTGTGTGCGGAGTTGTGTGATTGCGTACCTGCGGCGTTGTCCGCGACGGTGCATTACTTGCTGGTAGTGTATCAGGTACAGCACCGGAAAGGCTTGTAGAGCTGGATCCATTGCGGTCGGGACCGGGTGGAGGGGACCGGGAGTCTGGTTTCGCGCTCCGCTACCACGCTTCCGCCGTCTCTGGTTAGGCGGTTTCTCCACTGTGGTGTGAGGGGCTAGTTGGGGCATCGTGATTTGTACGGCGGTCGGGACGTCATTCCGCATGGCGGTGGGTCTCTATTGGATCACACCGCCGCGGTGGCGGGCGCATTTTTATGGCGGTTCACGTCACACCGCGGCGGACGGGAAATGGGCTATGTTTGACCATTGTAATATGGCGGCCGTGGGAACCGCCGCTGGCGTGCGGAAAATGGCATTTTCCACCAGCACCGCGGAGGTGCCTCCGCCCGCCATCGTAATAGGCCCCTAAGTTGGCTGGTCATTTATGTAATTTTGGTGTTTCAAAAGATTTAAAAGATGTTTATGTTAGCTTGCTAAAGTATTGAAAACCGCAAAAACTGGTAAAGGCAGCAGGGTCGGACTGAGACAAACAATAGGTCCCAGCAACAAAATAAAAGTGGCCCCCATTAATAAATCAAATAGCTAAAAAAGTGGCCCACAATTGCAAATCGGAGCAGTTTTGAACTTGTAAAGACACACTGTATCAGTGTTTTGCAGTGCATGCATTTTAATTTGCTGCAAGCAATGTTAGTGACAATATCAAGGAAATCACAAGTAGAAACGGGCCCCCAGACAATAAAATAGGCCCACAAACAACCTGAAAACCGGTCCACACACTGACCTGTCAGACAAGCCCACCAGGCACTGCCTGATGCCCTATAGGCTAGTCCGATCCTGAAAGGCAGACTTGCCCATGGTAGCTGAATATTTCAAGGAAGATTTTCGCAACTATGACTTTTTTGCCCCGGTCTTTTGAGCAACAACTTTTAATGATAAATATCATGCTCAGTTATGGAACCACAGTGAGATAAATAGTTTGTTCATGTTCGTTGTAGTCTGCTCCACTTGTGTTTGGTGATAATAGTTTTTCAAATTTATTTAAAAGGAGTGACACATGTAAAACCTTAAAACAGTGTGAAATTAAGTGACCTGTTCTTGAGAAAGGCTCCCTCTTAAGCTGAAACACGTCAGACATACCCCCAGTGCAAAGAACAGATATGAAATAAATCTAATTTCTCAGAATGTTCTAGAGTGTCTGTTAACATTGTGAGCAATTAAATACAGTTGTTTTCTTATGTCAACAGATTCTAGAATGGAATCTATAAGAAAATAAGCATTGCTTTCTCAAGACAGCTGAGCCATACTGTAGTAATAACATGGAATGTAGTCTTTGCAGTGCAGTAATAAATGACTGAAAGTGTGTGCTCCAAATTACATGTTATTTGCCCACATTATTTTTCACTGATGTGGCATATATCGGCATATATGATGATCCTGGGCCATGGTATATTATGTTATTTGTTACCAGTGTTGAGTGTGAAGACTGACCATGAGTCACAAGAGTTATGGCCTCTGATGGGGAATGGTGCACTCAGTGGATCTGCATAGATGGTTTGTGCCATGCTGTTTTTCGTAGGTGGCTTCTTCCAGATAACTTGTTTTACTGACCCATATTTATTTTCACTTGCATGGCATAAATGATATAGGGGTTTTGCATTTGCCAAGTAATTGAAACATTAAGTCCATCTTTTTGCAAAAGTCAAAAATACCAGAGGAATTATTTTTCTCAGGTCGAGGTCAATATAAAGAAACGCCAGCGAATTTGTATCAGAAAGGATGCAATGTGATTTTCTTGTAACAAATAGGTACATTCTTATACTTACTCTGCATTTGGCACTGTTTTTTTGACGTTTTATTCTTTGGAAGGCTCCCTTAGTGGAGCGTCTTTTGCTTAGGCTACCTTAACAGAAAAGAGGTTCCAGTTACGCTACTTACAGAACATTTCATCAAAAAATGTTCTCCTAAGCTTCATCCTTGGCTTAAAAAAACACGGATTGTAATTTATACAACTGCAACCTTTATCCGTATGCTAATTTTGACAGAGACTTCATTCAGCTGTTGTTCCAAAAGGTCACAAATAATCAATGTGTGGTAGATACCCTGATTACAAATAACCATTATTTAATGTGGCCCAATTGCTTCGTGATATGTGCTCTGTTATAGTCTGCCTTTTCTATTCTAACACACGAACCAAAGAGGAAAACCTACAAATGCATACCGCACATTACTTTGTCAAGACATGAACTAAACAATATTTTCAGCTTCTACATTTAGAAGGGCGTCAAGCATGGCTGATAAAAAATATACAAGATTGCCTGAAACTCTGAGTGCCTCCTTACGAATTGGAGCGGCCCCCAGACCGTCGCATTTCTCCCAATCACCATTCCTCTTTTCCTGGCCCGAATGGAAACCTTCCTAGAAACAATTCCTCTCATATCCCTTTTATGGATGTCTTAGCCATGATAAAGTATGATGACCTGTGTTATGGACAGGCTGTGTAAGCTCGCCATTGGTTCTAGTGCTTCTCCAATGACGTTGGTTCAAATATACCGATTGCCTTTTCTTGTCATTCTTAAAGAGGGATTGCACTAGCTTGAGGCAGAGAACATGTCTATGGGATTGGAGCTGGTGAGTGAGTAGATTCATCAACAAAGCAAGCTAAGGCTGACTAACTCACAAGTGCTTCTCTGCAGTGATCCAGCACTACAGCTACCGGGCCTGTACACATGTTATAGACATATTGGGGCAGATTTACAAGCCCCTTGCGACAACTTTATGCCACCGTTGCGTCAGTTCTGTGACGCAGCAGCGTCGTAAACAATGCGCCACGTTGGGAGATGCGTCACGTTGTAAAGCCCTGCGCTACATTATACCTGCGTCAGGTATAATGTATGCAGAATGGGCGTTCCGACGCAAGAAAGCCTCGTAAAAGTGACGTAGCGAAATCTACATGTTGTCACTGAGTCACTTTTACAACGCCACTGCGTCAAAACCTTGCGCCTGCTTGAAGCAGGAGTAAGGAGTGATGCAGCATGATAGGAATAGGCATTCCAGACCATTACTGGAGTTGCGTCGTGCTTGCAACACGACTCCAGCAATGCGCTGCCCTTACGCCAAAAGATGCGTCATGAATCTGTCTATTCTTGCGCCACGGTGCGCCGCATTGTAAATGCGACGCATCCATGGTGGCGCAAGGGTTATTTTACGTGTCGCAAATTAACTAGCGCATCTCTGCTAATATGCAGAGATGCACCAGTTCTTGTAAATCTGCCCCATTGTCTGCTGTAACTCCTTTTCTCAGTGGTGGCTGGTGACATTTGAAAGTGGTGGGGGATAAAAGTGTGGGATGAGCTCTCTGTGGTGAGTGAGCCCAACCGCCATTAGAGGGATTTGGAGGGGGGTTCTCCCCCAGGAAAACTTTGAAAAAAGAGTGGGCAAATGGGTCATTCTCAAGCAAATTTGAGAAAGCAAGAAAGTTAATAAAGCAACTGTGAAAGTGTCGTTAGGGTATCAATATGATATCAATAAAGAGATTTCATATGATAATGACGTAGCTAAGCAGTTCTATAGATACTTCATATAGATCCCTCACCCTTTTTACTTAAAAAGTGCTCCTTTGTAGGGAAAGATGTCACTGCATTTCCCGACCCTCAGAGGGTCAGGAAGGCCTGGATGCAACAGTGTTGCAGCTCCATTTGCAGGCGTACATTGCAGAAGGTCGCTCGCGCCAGATCAAAATCTGGATAAATGGGCTACCTAAGAAAATCGAGCTACAGAGCTACTCTTGGAACAATGGTAAATTCAACATTTTTATGAGGGTACCCAAGCTCCACCCTCGACCCTCTTCACTGCAGAGGAAATCTACCAGCTTCCAGGGTGCCCTATTGCACCCCGAGGCCCCACCCAGAATGATGAACTTTAGGACTGGGATGGCATCCTGCAAGTTGCCAGGGCACATAGTGGGAGGCAACTTCAACCTCACAGCCCCAGAATTAGACTGATTGAGGCCGTTGAGTGACAGAGAGAACCAGCAATAATGGTGCATTTTGCCAGGCTCTGGCCACTCCCATTAATGATCACAATGTGCTGTAAAACCCAACCAGCAGGGTCTCATTGGAGCCTGAATATGTGGGAACGACCCCAAAACTATGGCAGAAATCAGTGTGGACTTGATACTGAACTTTGATGAAAAGTGAGCTATGAATTTTAATTCTCCCGGTCAGTAGGATCCTTAGGATGGAAACCTTAGAAGACGTTCGGAAGGCCTTAATAGTTGTTCAGATGGAAATGTGTGACTCTAAGTCAGCTAAGGCCGACTTAGCGGATAAGGTCTCACAACTTATGGAAAACATTAACTTTGATGGTGTTCAAACTGACAAGAATCCTTTTGACATTCTCTTGGAGTGATTCCCTAGTGCTTTATGATGATCCTGAGGTTAGACCCTCTATACACTATGGCACAACCTTGAATAGACCAGACTAGAGTACTGGACATAGCTAGGACACAGCACCACAAAACAAAGAATGCTGCCCATCACCACTACATCATGATGTAGTGGAACCTATACGAGGTGGATAACAAACCCGGCTACCTTCTTGCTTGGCTTCATCGAAGAGGGGAGAAAGCCAAATGGATTGGAGAGATAATTGATGGGACAGGGTAAAAGAAAACAAAGGCAAATGAGGTGGCTTAGGAGTTTTCTCAATACTATGGGAGTGCTACAGAACTAGACCTCAGAAGGGAGAAGAGGAGGTGCAATGTTGCCTGACTTCCCTACCATGGGGAAGCACTCCACTCCACTGGAGGAAAAAGTCACTCTTGAAGAGTTGTCTGAAGCCCTGACACATATGCAAAGTGGCAAGATTCCTGGACCTGATAGGCTTCTGGTGGAAATGTACAACCAGCTTGTGTCTCTTGTGGGGCAACACCCCCTTAGGTCGGATTGAGGGTCTTATCATCTGATATCTCTTTTGAATGTAGAGACAATGATATTGGCTTCTATGCTGACCAACAGACTGAATAAGGTGATAACCTCACTTATTCACCAAGATCAGATGGGATTCATGCCAAATCATTCCACTCTTTTAAACCTTAGACATATTCACAACTGGCTGGACAACGCAAAGGAGTCCACTGACCCCTGGGCTATACTGTTGATGGATACTTGTGCTAACTCCCCGCTGCCTCTGCCTCACTTGGGCTCCCACTGCCACTTCGCTTAGCCCCATTACTGTGAATCTAACGCTTGTTTCTTGTGCTCTGATAACCTAGTATTTTATTTCCAACCCAATCTGCTGTTGTGTTCACCTGTGTTTCTTGTGCCCTGTTAACCATAATATTGCATTTACAACCTGTTCTGCTGTTGTTTTCACCTGTGTTTCTTGTGCTCTGTTAACCTTAGTATTGTATTTTCAACCCATTCTGCTGTTGTTTTCACCCGTGTTTCTTGTGGTCTGCTAACCTTAGCAGTTTATTTCAATTCCATTCTGCACTTTGTCTCAGCCCCGCTGCCTGCTCATTTTTTCCACCTTGCCACAGCTTTTTCCCTCCCGCTTCCCGCCTCCCACCTCCTGCTAACCCTGCCCATTGCCCCTCCTACCAGGACGTACTTAATGGAGGCCGCAGTGTGGCTGCACAGAGCGGGCATGCCAAAGGCAAGCACGTCTGTGCCTGTCTGCCCCTGGACCACGCTCAGTGCCAGGAACACTGGGCCATCCCAGTTACACTAGTGCCGAGATCATAGCCTTGGACCCCAGATTCCGTAGCAACAACAACTGCTGCTGCACCTCTCCACGCTCAACAGTAGGACCTTTTGCATGCCACTACTGTCTCTTCTCCTGTGACACCGGAGCACCCGCACTTGCAATTGCCACCACCACGCCAACCACCACTACACCCAGACAACTCCTCTGCCGCCTGCTCACTGCCTGATCACTTTGCAAACACCCCACCGAGATCTGGGACACTATCACCTCCCTTAACCCCGATATCATCTTCCTCAACAACACCTTGCTCAACCCAGCATCCACGCCTGACATAGCCATGGCCATGGCCAAAATCTACAAGTGGAATCACCATTATCCACAAGGAAACCATCCACTGCACTGCCACCGCAGATAGCACCACCCCGATAATGGAACACCTCATCTTCCATCTGAAAACAGACAGCAAAACCACCATCAGGGGTACCCTTGCCTACAGACCTATTTGGACCCCATCCTGGCTCCTGCGGCGCCATTCCCGAATTCATTGTACCACTAGCCATCAACACTGAACACTACATCTTACTCGAAGACCTCAACTTTCACCTTGACAACCCTAAAGACGCCAACACAGCCAACCTCTTTGAAACAACATCGGCCTCACCCAACTGGTCACCAACCCCACCCATGATGCATGACACATGCTCAACCCTATTTGCACAGCCAGTGACAGAGTCACATACAGACACGTAACCGAGCTTACCTGGATGGACCACTCAATCATCCACTTCACCATTGCAGAAGCCCTCAGCACTGCAATCAAGCCACGCAGCACCGACACCACAGCAGACACAAAGTATCTGAGAGTCAATGGACCAATGCCCTCAACACTTCCCACCCTGTCACGTAAAAACAACCATGAACAGACTGTCAAAAACTTCACAGACTAGATTACTGACTGCGCCAACAGAGTTGCCCCGTCAAACCCACCAAGCTCAAGAGATCAACCAAGCATGCCAGTTGGTATACCTTGGGTCTAAGAATCACGAAGTGCATCTGCAAGCAACTGGAAAGAAAGTGGCGCAGCAGCAAGGAACCCACAAACCACACCATCTTCAAGACATTGCTCAACCACTACCATCAACTCCTGAAAGAGTAAAAAAAACGCCCTTGCCGACTGCAGTGAAGCCAGCTCCAACCACAGCAAAGAACTCTTTAGCATGATCGAGGAGTTCTCGAACCCGTCAACAACCAAGAACATCATCACCCTTCCAAGCAACTCTGCAACACCCTGGCGGATTTCTTCCACGACAAGATGGCCACCATCTACAAACACTTCAAACCCCAACCCACAGCCTCCAATATCCTCAGCCTTCTCGCTCCCACAGATGCTAACTGACCACTGGATCACTGCCTGGGTGCACTCCCCACTCAGAGCACCACAGCCAGCATGCACTACATCCACTTAGTAGCTCCCACAGACCCCTGCCCCACTACATGTTCAACCTCAGAAACAGGACCATCCGCAATGAACTCACCACCATCTTCAATACATCCATCACCTCGGCCACCTTCTCAGAAGAATGGAAACACGCTGAAGTCAAACCCATCCTCAAGGAGCCATCCACACACCACAACGAGCTTAAGAACTACTGGCCCATAACTCTGCTCCCCTTTCTCACTAAAAGTCCTCAAAAAGGCCAACAACTGCCTACTCATTGAATACCTACAGAACATTGATCTTCTTGACTCATCGCAATCTGGATTCCGTATGAACCACATCACCGAGACTGCCCAGGTCACGGTCACCAACGATATCAGAACCCTCCTAGACTGAGGAGAAACAGTTGCCCTGATCCTCCTCGACCTCTCAGCAGCCTTTGACATTTTGTCCCACCATACCTTGACCAAGAGGCTTCATCAGATCGGAATCCAAGAGGATGCCCTCAAATGGACCTCATCCTTTCACACCGGAAAAACAAAGAGAATCCACCTTCCTCCCTTCACCTTGGACATCACCTACGACATCCATAAAGGTTCATCCCTCAGACCTACTCTGTTCAACACCTTCATGATCCCCTGGCCAACATCGTCAGAATCCATGGACTGAACATTATATCCTACGCAGACGACACCCAGCTCATCCTCTCTTTATCTGAAGACCCATCTATCATGAGGGCCAACTTCCACCTGTGCATGACCAGCATTGCAGACTGGATGCAAAACAACTGCAGCAAACTCAAGACAGAAAAACAGAAGTACTGATCTTCAGGAACAAACAACTCCGAGTGGCCTGCTGAACTTGGACCCTCACCCACTCCTACAGACCACACCCGGAACCTTGGCATCATCCTAGACAGCAAATTCACCATGAAAAACCAAATCAATGCAGTCTCCGCTGCCTGCTTCCTCACTTTTTGCATGCTCCAAAGTGTCTTCAAAAGGCTCCCAATCAGCACCAGATGTACCGTCACTCAAGCCCTCATCACTTGCCGCCTTTATTTATTACGGCAAATCACCCCACAGCGGAATCACCACACATCTCCTGAAGAGAATGCAAACCATACAGAACTCAGCAGCCAAACTCATCTTCGACATCCCCAAACAAAGCCACATCACCCCACACCTCAAAAGCCTCCACTGGCTCTCCATCCAAAAGAGATGTCAATTCAAGATGCTGACCCATGCCTACAAAGCCATGCACAATCAAGGGCCAGCATACATCAACCACAGCCTGAGCTTTCATCAGCCGTCCAGGCCTCAGTGCTGTGCTTCCCTCTACCTCACTCACACACCCGCATCCGCCAAAGCAACAGTGGAGGTCGCTCCTTCTATTACTTCGCCGTGAAGTCCTGGAACAGCCTCCCCCTCCAACACCGTACCACGCCCTCCCTTCAAGAATTCAGGAAGGGACTCAAGACCTGGCTGTTAAACTGATTCCACCCGAGCAGATGGCTCTCAGTGCCTGGATACCATCACGGGTTAATAGGAACGCTTTATAACTCCTGTTTGATTGGTTGATACTGAAAAAGTTTTCAATTGTATACATTGCCACATCATTTATTAGTGCTGAGGCATTTTAGTTTTGGTCCCGGCTTCTGCACCTGGATAGCACTCCTTTATAGAGAGCTGTCTGTCTCAGCATGGGTTGATGGGGCAGAATCCGAATGGTTTTACTGGAAAGGTGGACCAAGTTGGGGTGTCCACTCTCATCCCTCCTATTCGTCCTATGTATAGAGCCCTCATTGGGTCAGATCCAGCAGGTGACTAGTCGACTTTGGTGATTCACAACAGGACAAAATCTCAAAATATGAGAATGATGTCCTTTTGTACTTGGCCATCTCTGGGCCCTGTCCCGACATTGTTTAAGGAGTTTAGGAAATACTCCGGATATAAAGTTAGCTGGGGTAAATTTGTGCTTTATAAGATTGGGAACTGATCCCTGGAGGATGAAGTGGCTAGCCCACTTTAGGTGATGCGTAACTGATTCAAATACCTAGGAATGCATGTCACACCAAAACCCGATAGATTCTTGAAAGGAACATAGATGAGCTGTTGGCAGTTATGCAGGGTGACATCTCTAGGTGGTATGAGGTACCACTAACACTCCTGGGGGGAGCAGCTATCTTCAAAATTATTTCACTGCCTAACCCCATCTCTGTTATGGAGACCACTCCCTTTCCCATTGCCATCTTCTTGAGTTTAAATAGGGAGATTCTGTGTTTCTCTGAGATAGGACTTTACACTGTCTGCAGAGCATTATATAATGGAGGGATAGCTCTTCCACATTTAAGGGCATGTTATTGGGTGACTCAACTGAAGGCAGCAAATGACTGGATCAATACTCATCTGGACAAGCCAGCAAACAGGCTGGACAGACAAATCATCCCTGCGCCTAGTTGGCTACACTATTTATTTGGAGGGACTAAGACAAACAAGAAACAGCTTGACCATGCATGGGATGCCTTACTAGCAAGGGACAAAGGAATGGCCCACACTGTATAGAAAAGCTAACTCATATTGAGCACACCACCGCGAGAGGAAACAGTGTTGGAGGAGGTGTGTAAGCTTCAGGGGTATACCCGCTGGTACTTGATAGGTATTTCCAAAGTTGAAGGCAGGATAGAGGGTTGAGTCATCAAACCCTTTAAGCAGCTGCAAGGGAAACATAAACTCACACACACAACACTACAAATACACCCAACTCAAACATGCCTTGCATGCAGAGGCCATTAACTGGGAGAACATGCTTGAATGCGCATCACTTAAGCATCACATATTGAGGGGGCCACTAGGTAAAGGGACGGTCTCCTCAACTTGCAAAACAATAATCGATATCATCCTGGACAACCGTATTAACTTACATCAATGGTAGGAACAAGCTATTTCAAGGCTAAAGGATATAAACTGAAAGGCCACTCAGAGGCACCCTTAGCAGGTGACCACCAGAGCCAGGTTTCACCTCATCCAATACAGGGTCCTGCAAAGAGAGTATCTTGACAGGAATAAACTGCATATACTAGGAAATGACTAGACTCCCATTTGCGTATGATGCAACAATGAAGAATGTTCATTCTACTACATGATTTGGGCTTATCCTTAAATTCAAAGTTATTGGTGCATGATACTAATGGAACTCTGTGACGCTCTGAGTAGCGACATCCCACACAATCCACAATCCGTGCTACTGGAAGTCCCAGGTGACATAGACCTTTGCTGACAAAAAACTTCTGGTCTGCTCACTGGGTCTATTTATTTATTTGAGAGTTTTATTTATTTGAGAGTTTTATATAGCGCGAACCAGACCCTTGCGGGTATCAGAGCGCTTTACAAGGTAAGTGTCTTAGTTGCATATGTACAAGGTAGATAAAATAAAGTTCAGTGATAGTAAAAACATCCTATTGTAGATACATGGGTATATGATACATAGTAAACATTCTCTATAAATCAGGCATAATCTAGATACAATATAGGCTGGCCCTTAGGCATTAAAAGTTCCATGTAGCAGATACATTGGGTCGTGTAATAGCAATGGACCAAACTCAAGTGAAATTTTACCATGAGAAACGATTACACTTCTTTTGAAGGATGCACTAGGAGGATTAAGACTAGTTTCTGGGGATGATAACAATGGACCATATTCAAGTGAATTTAGCCATGAGAAGCGATTTCACTTCTTTTTTTAAAGAAACAGTAGAAGTATTTAGTCTAGTTTCTGGGGGTAGTGCATTCCAGATTCTGGGCGCCATCCCTGAAAATGTTCGGTTTTATGTTTTCTTCTTGTTGAATCTTTGCGGTTTCAATAGAAGGTTTTTAGCACTTCTCATAGATCTGTCCCCACCGGAGGGCGTCAGTTTCCGTGCCAAATAGTAGGGAGCGTTATGATGGATGGCTTTATGTGTCATACATGCTATTTTCAAGTGAATTCTGGCTTCAAAAGGTAGCCAATTAAGGGATTTTAGGTCAGGGGATATGTGAGAGCTTTTTTTGGAGCCAGTGATAAGTCTCGCTGCAGCGTTGATTGTGGCTCTTAGAGGGGCCGTTGCAGCTCTGGGCAGTCCGCAGAGAGAGACACTCCCGTAATCCACTCTTGGGATGACTAGAGCTTGTACTGCCAGTTTGAAGTCCTTTTCCGGCAGGAACGGTTTCAATTTTCTCAAAGTATTTATCTGAAAGTTTGCTCCTTTTGTTGCGTTGCTGATGTGTTTTTGCATATTGAGGTTTTGTGTCCAGTGTTATTCCCAGCGATTTGGCTGCGTCAACGATGAGAGGTTGGCAGTTTAGTGCAGTAAGGTGTTTGATCCAGTCTTGCATTATAGGTACTTGGGCTGGAGGAGCGATTAAGAGGAATTCGGTTTTGAGGGCATTCAGTTTTAGATGGTTTTCTGCCAGCCAGGTCTGAGTTTTTCCGAGACTAGTGTTGAGCGATTTGATGTCTTCTATGGTATGAATCTTAAGGTATAGTTGTGTGTCGTCAGCGTACATGTGGTATTGCACGTTAGACGCGTGAAGAATCTCAGTGAGTGGTTCCATGAATAAATTGAACAGTGTCGGAGATAGTGAAGATCCTTGTGGGACACCTAAAGAAACTGGAACGGGTTTGGACAAGGAGTGGTTGACCTTGAATCGTTGTGATCTGTTTTGGAGGAACGAAGTAAACCAACGTAGAACTGGTCCAGATAACCCCATCCTGTGTTTCAGAAGGTCTATCAGGTTATCGTGTTTGACGGTATCGAAGGCCGAGGAAAGGTCTAGCAAGATGAGTAGGCAGGCTCCGTTCTGATCTAGGATTTGTAGAGCGTCGTCAATTATATGGGTCATGGCTGATTCAGTGCTGTGACCTGCGCGGAATCCTGATTGGTAATTGTTGAGTAGGTTAAAATGTTCAATATAACTTACCAACTGGAGGTGTACGCATTTTTCTAAAAGTTTGGCCAGGGTAGGGATGTTGGATATAGGACGGTAGTTGTTTAAGTCCGCCGGGTCAGCCGTAGCTTTCTTTAGAATGGGGGATACCTGCCCGGCTTTGAGGGTGTCGGGGATGCAACCTTGGCGTAAAGAATTATTTATGATCTTGGTCCAGAGAGGCAGCAATAGTGGGGTGAAGTCTTTTACGAGGTTAGCTGGGAGAGGGTCAGTGAAGTGATTGGCAGGATTCAGGGCAATAAGCGTTTTGAGAATAGCTTCTTCATTGTAGGTATTGAAGGATGACCAAGATGCATTATTTTTTAGGTCAAACTTTGCTGAGATTCGATGTGGGGCATTTAGAAGTAAAGGTGAGGGGTTTGTATGTGAGACAGAGCAGGTGATTAGATCATTGAGCAGGTCCTTCTTTATGGTATCGGTCTTCTGAGTGAAGAAGGAGGAGAATTCTTCACAGTTAGGTCGTGGGCCTAATTTATCTTGGTGGCGGAGAGGTGCATCTTTACATTGAGTTTTGATTAGCTCGAACAGCTTTTTGGGACGATTTTTCGCTTGATCTAATTGGTGACTGAAGAAGTCTGCTTTGGTGCGCTTGATCTTTCTGTAGTATGCGTTTCTCTTCTTTCTTAGTGTCTTGAGGTGATTGGCTGATGGAGCTGATCTCCACCTACGTTCATATATTCTTAGGGAACGTCTGTCCTCGTTGAGTCTCCCATCGTACCAAGACTTAGAATCTTTTGTGGAGACTCTCTTTAGTTGCAGGGGCTACCTCATTTAGTATCGTGTTCATGGAATTGAAGTAGTGGTTGGTGAGATCATGGACATCGGATATCCCTTTGGGGGAAGAAGTGGGTTGTAACTGGAAGTTGTGATTGTGTTAAAGTCAATGTTTTTCACTATTGGTGGCAAACAAGACATACAATTGTGGTGGTCCTCCTTGACACAGACAAAAGACAAAGGACTTGCAGGGATGGATATGTGTACTTTAGCAGAAAAAGTGGTATGCACAAATAGGGGTTACAAATTTAAGAAAGTCTGGGGTTGCTTGAATGACTTCTATGGACTGACACTTGGAGATGAGGGTTTCCCCCTTGCACTTGGTGCCGTCCAATTGATTGTCATGGAGGCTTCATCTAATTGCTACCAGGCCCATGGGTTCTGCATGATAACTTAATTGTTGTTATTGTAATCTCTGTGGTCATTGTTTTTTGTGTTTCTTGATTTATCCTACCAGCTGCACCAGATAGATAGCCCATACTGTTAATTTCTGTACTACACCTCTGAATAGGCGTTGTTGTTATGTGATGTATGAACATGGATTGTGCCTGGTAGTAGGTTCACTGTTTGAATTACTTCATAATTTAAAACAACTCCATAGAGTTAATAAAAAAAATATTACCCAAACAGTCTGCTCAGGTAAAAATCTACCTGAAATGTTTGTGGACCACTTGCATTAAAGAAAAAACTATTCATGTTTGGAAGGTGCCACTCGCATTTCAGTAGCAACTGTTATGAGGCAGTAGTGGTGGGGCTGGGGAGGCACGTGGGGTTAAGAAAAAAATATAAATACACTTACCTGCGCTGCCGGCCGCCGCTTCTCGTCCGTCCTCTTTGATGAAGCAGGAAGTAGACTCCCCTAGCCAATCACGATGCTGCTGTCCAGCAGCGTCATGATCGGTCTGAGCAACATGGCTCGCCACCCAGACAGGCTGTGGGAGCCTGTGCATGTTCTCCACCCAGGCTGTGCATTACAGCTGGTGGAGAACATGCAAAGTGTGCATGCTTGTTTGGCCGGCCCAAGACGGTTGGCCAAACTGCCATGCACACTTAGAAAGTGCTCACTACTCCTCCTCCTGCTCTGTGGGTAGTCTCGCACCTTCAGAGCCTTCTGAAAAATAAAATGATAAAAACATGGAGTCATTATCATTTTATTTTTCCTGTGGGGCGATGCTCCTCCGCATTAGCGGAGGAGCCGCTGCTGCCACATTTGTGATGAGTTGTTTCTCTACATCTTGTGTTATGATTTCACCCCAACGCGGCATAATGGCTTAATCTCGGCAATTATGTGCACATTTTGTTACAGAAATGTACCGAAATTATGCTAATTACCATGGAATAATTAAAACTTTGCCAAGGTCTAGTAAAGACATCCACAACAGTATGAGGGTCCATGTGAATGATAAACTACAAGACCCACAAAAACTTTTACAAATAATTAACCACTCACCAATATGCTAGTACTTCTCTCTCAATGATGGGAGCAGCTCTTCTCATCATCCCTCAAGGCTTTATAAGCATCTGCAATAGTGACTTTTTTTGCCCTCCCTGAGTTCCAACAGAACACCTACTCAAACTAATGTAATCAGTGCTGATGATAGTTTTATCCCTGGTGTCAAAGGATTTTAATGCCGTAGCTGTGGCAATGTTTTTTTACTGCAAAAAACTCTCTCTCACACTCTACACCAAACAAAATTCTCATTTTTCAACATTAGTCTTCACATGCATTTAGTCTTATCAGCAAACATGTGGATGAAAAAATAATAATATCCCCTAGCCCCAGGAATGATCATAACTGGTTCTTGCATTCAAGTGAAGGGTCAACCTCAGTAGAATAGCCAAACCAGTTTTACTTTTAAATAAATTCCATTTTCATCTAACCAGTGACCTAGTTTCTCAACCCCTTCCACCCCAATTAATTTTTCCTTCTTAATGGTTAACCCACACTTCTACAACAGAATTTAAGGCCCTGCCATGAATCTCAATGGTCTCACCAAACAATAGAATATCATCCTGAAGCGTATAACTCTGAACACAGTTTTGAAAAGGTGGTATATAGCTCTCTGGAAAAAGGCTGAGCCAATCACAATGGCAGGCATCTAAACCTATATGTCCCCTTAGGCGAGACAAAAGAATTCAAGATCCTAGAATCTAAGTCAAGAGAAATTTGATGCTATGCTGATGACAAGCGCAGAGTGGAAAAAATGTTGCTCCCTTCATTGTCACCAGCATCTCCCCAATTATAGGCAGGTGTTGTCCATCCTCCCAGATAGCAGAGTTCAAATTATGCAAATCTACTCATAAACAAATTTCGACACCATTTTGTTTTGCCAATATTACTGGGGCAAAACATCCTGAGACCTCAAATTCCCTAAAGATATCCTCATCACACAGTCTTTGTAGCTCTCTTCACAGCAGTTCTCTCATAACCAAAGGCACACCTAAGGCCTTGGGTTATTTGAGTACTGCACCCTCCGTACGTAGTATTGTATGCACAAACCCTCCAACCAACCCATAACCTTCCTTGAAAACTCCTGGAAATTTCACCCCAGATCTCACTCATTATAACATTTACCTCCGCATCTGCTCCCAACACCTGTCTGGGAGATGTGGATCTAAGAAGCATATCAATAAATCCCTCTGTTGGGACCACTCCAACCAACAGGAACCATCCTTACCAATTAAACATGTTGATTGGAAATTGACTCCCTGGAATTAGAGGGCTGCCTCTGTTTCCCAACAAATGGGCTTCATTTCCTTATGCCACTAATTTTACATCAGGGAGATTCAACACTTTGAATCTGAAATTTGATAAGAAGTTCTGTCACAATTAGAGTGTAATGAGCACTGGATTCTGCCTTCACCTGCACTTCTTCACCTTCAATCTTAATAGTGTAAAACAGATTGCCACGCTCAACATCTCCCACCTCACTACCCTGCAAAAAGAATTCTCCTACCATTTTAGCTCCTAGTTTGTCACCTACATTATTTATGGAAATCCTAGAGGTCCCTGGAAACTTTCCCATTTTGCCCCCACACACATCTGTCGCACTGTAGGCAAGTTTTCCTTCTTAGCAAGATGACCTTTCAGGCCACACTTGTAGCAACTTGAAACTCACCTACCATTTTGATTAGCGCTTTTTTAACATGATGGTGTTGTTTCCATGTTGTAGTTGCCTAGGTACTTGGTTTTCTGCAGGAATGCTAGTTTTTCAAGGTCACCTGATTACATTTCTCTCAAACCATCATTGGTATTTTTGGCTTTGGGCACATTGGTCAATTGGCTTCTATTGAATAAACGTCTCTGTGAACAATAGTTTCTCTTGCACCGTGTACTGCTGACTTTCTGTACTGATTGGTCCCTCAACATCTCACTCAAGAAGCTCTTGCAATTGCATGAAGATGCCAATGGTTGCAAGGGCATTAATCATTTTCAATAGATTTACTCAGAAGCTGTTCTGTCTTCAAAAATTTAAATATCTCCTCCCCTTTGTTCTTTTGCTTTCCAAAAATTACATCTAATTGCTGTATTGCAGTATTGTATTCACCCAAATCTGACTCATCTTTTTCATCATCAAGAAGTGGTGGAAGATATTTCAATATGCATTGCTCTTCAGCTCCCAAACAATGCTTGAACATGGCTAGTTTCCTAGAGGCAGTAAATGTATCTGCACCCATTGTCTCCACATATGCTTCAAAACCTTGCTTGTGTTGCTCCCTTATGAGTATAGGTTAGCCAAGAGTGCTTAAGAAATCAGACAGTGCAATTATACCTTCCATCAGGAATAAAAGTGGCGATAATATGCGTGAGGTTTACTGTAAACATTTTTGCAAATATAGATATGTAATAAGATGGAGTGTAAGAGCGGAAGAGTTTTTATAAGCAAAGTTTTGTGTTTTTCATTAGGTGTTGTGCTAAAGCAAGCGCAAATATTGTGAGCAGCTCTTTATTCTCCCTTCAGCAGTGAGCGGTAGCCGCACTTTATTCTCCCTTTTGTTTAATTTTATTGTCAGTGTATCCAGACAACAAGGTAACATTCGTAGAAATCAGAGGCATGTGCCAACTCGCACAAGTGTATCTAAGCAACAGGAGAACAGCCATTGGGAGATGTGCATGTGTTGACACCATGCATGGGAAACAGCAACTAGCTTATGTAGTCTCAAATGATGCCAGGCAACAGAATATTATGGATGTGAAGTGGTGCACACAGTCAGTCAGCAGCCGTGAGAAGTCAAAACAATTTGGAGGGCAGACAGTAGATGTATGCAGCCAATAAAAGTCAAAAGAACCAGATTTAAGACAGTTTCAATGGTGAGTTTTGGAGTAAAACAGCAGGGGCGGGACGCACATTTACTGTAGAAAGTGGTCAAGGTCCTTTGGCTCCTGGTTGGTGGTCATGCTTGGAGCTGTGTGCATGGCAAGCAGAATATTCATGATCCACAGTGCTCTCCTCCCAGCAGGTTCCTGCCGCCAGTGAAGAAGATTAGGATACCCAGGGAAGGTGTAGTATTTATTGAAGATTGACCCTATTGGGAGGGAGCATACCAACCACGTGACCCACTCAGAATGTGCGCAGGTCAAACCATTCTATAAAACCAGAATGCTCCCACACCATTCTTCTTAGCAAATAGGGCAGGATACCCCATGGTTCAATTGCAATAGAAAATGGCAAGGGTAAACCTAGAGAGCATACATGGGATGTAAGCAACGAATTGGCGGAAAATAGCAAGAATGAAGAGGGCCAGCATTTTTCGGTTGTGCCATGGTTTTACGGAATTAAGTAAGTCATCTCAACCAGTTTAGCCCACAGTCTCTTTAGTATCAAAGATAACTCTGATTACTTATGATCAGAAGTAGGACACATAATAGAAAGTAATTTTCGATAATGCCATTGTCACAGTGAAGGTAATCACTGTGATGTCATCATTATACTAATGATCCTGTTTTAAACTTAAAAAATACTACATTCAGAGAAAGTTGGCAAGTATTGTACTATACAAATCTCGTATCTCTGAGCCGTCATTTAGCCTTCAACAGAGTTTGGCACATCAAAAGTTGGGCTGCATTTTCTGTAAATTAATAGCAATGGTACCGGAAAAGGAGAGATGCTGCATGCATCAACATTTCCTGATTGTCATAGAAAATATATTTTCATTGCAATGTAACACTCATTTCCTTTGAGTGTTCTTGTAAAAACTCCCAACAGGCATAGAGTGACAAAATACATTTATAGTTGGCTATCCCAAGACAGTTAGTTAAACAGTCTGGCCATCAGGTAATTAAAAGTGAGAGACTAGCTGTGGCTTCCCTGCTGAAAATCAGATTTTTTGTGTTCATTCTCTCTCTATAAGCTACCATATCTTCACTTGTAAATTATTTATTTCACCTTGGAATGATACAAATCTAACACGTTCTTCATGGTTGAGATAGTATTTCTGCACCCTTTGTATGCATTTATTTATATAAGGTATTATACAGAATGTACTCTGAATTCAGAATGATTTGCTGTATTAGAAAAGTTTACATAGGTCCACTAGCAACTAGTATGTACTTTTATTTTTATTTATTTTTATTGACATGTGTAAATGGTCAACATATCTTCTGTTTACGTAAATGGAACTTCATCAACTATAAAATGACGTAACAGAAAAAGTGACAGGTAGACTAGACAATTGCCATGCTTGTTATAAAGGATGTCTCGCTCCTTCTGCTGGATGTCTACCTACCCTTTGAACATACCACTACCATACAACACAACCCAAATCAACACCATATGTAACTATATCCCATCCAGGCACACACTCCCTGCTCATACAAAACACCAGCTCTACCCACTAATTACTCCTAGAGACCCCTTTCTGTCACCACCAAACCTATGCTCAACCTTCCATCTTTTCTTCCACCAAGAACCTCCTCCTCCTTTTACAAAAACAATTCAACCACACAATCCTTACACTCCACTTCACCACACATATTACCTCTTCCACCAATCAAATCTAACAAAAAAACTCCTAACTCTTGTCCATCTCCTCTCACATACCACACACACTCTTTTCTACAACACAGCATCACCCCCTTTAGCTTGCAGCTTCCACTTACCAACAATCCTTTATAAGCAAACACATCATCATCTCCTCTCACCCCTCCTCAAAAACAAAACATCACACATGCACACCAGCACAACAAAATCTCACACACACACTACCTCATAATACTTTCCGTCACAAACCAGAAACATACACCCACTCAGACCCTGCTCACTACACAATCAATACACACCCTAAACCAACTCTACTGCCAAGCCTTCTCTCTACCCCCACACCTAACACATATACAACAACAAAGCAACTCTCTTTTAACTGACTCTTATACTTTGGACAATTTAGAACCTTACAACATGACCCACATGCTGCACCACCGCCCCTAACTCATACAACTTCTACCCTAAACAGACGCAAACAAAATAAACAACATGCCAGTCTTCACAACTTTGCATCTCCATGTCTACTGCATAACAAGGCTACTCTCCAAAAACAACACAGCTCACCAACTCACTCTCAAACACCATCTCTGCCACCTACACATGCAGAACCATCAAAATGCCTGCTTAGCCTGCTGGATGAGGAATACGATACAGAACAGCTACACTATTGCTCTCCTCATACAGCTAATACCAGCACAAGGACACACCTACTACAAGCCCACAAAATACTGCTCATTCTTCTACATAACAAAGTCACACCATCACCAAAAGACATTCTCTAAACTGCCTACTAATAAATGCTCAATCACTATCAAAAAACAAGATTCACATCTACGACTTTCTCACTGACACACAACCTGACATACTCTTCATAACTGAATCATGGTTGGGAGATGACATGGCTCCAATGTTGCATGATGCGTTCCTCTGGGCTATGAAACTATCACACAAAATCGTATAGGCAAAAGAAAAGGTGTCCTAGCTGTTGTGTTTAAGCAAACATTAAATATCACTAAAGCTGACAACGTCTCCCTACAAGGTTGTCAAGCCCTCTTTACCAGATGCAACCCTACACCATCTTCCTCCTGTAACTTCCTTCTCCTTCACAGACCTCCACATAGCAATGCAACATTCCCAGACACACTTCTAGACACAGTTCCAAACCTGATAACACTACACTCCAACCTATGCATTCTTGGAGACCTAAACATTTGGTTTGACAAACAAAATATGCCCCATCCAAAAATGATCATCACTGGCCTAGACGCACTGAACCTACATCAGATCACCCAAAAACCGACCCACATCACTGGACACATCCTAGATGTCATTTTTGCAAATCCAGAAATAGTTACCTTACCTTTTAAACAATTACTCCAGTCACATGGTCAGACGACCATTTTCTTGCTTCCATCATAGAATTACACAAAGCAACACACTTAAAACAACCATTTATGCATCCACCTATCGACTGTGGAACAAACTCAATTTTGAACACTTAGGAACACAACTAACATCCAATACAGATCTAGAAGTATGTGAGTGGCTACAGATAGCTTTTGATATCCTAATACCACTCAGAACAACACAGAAGAACAAAAGAAAACATGCACCTTGGAGAAATACAGAGCTAAAAGAGAATAAACAACAAATTAGAAAGCTGCAACACGCCTTGCTCAAAACAAACACAAATCAAGACAAATTTCACCTACAGAAATGTAGCAGATTATACAAGTCAGCAATCAAAAACTAAGAAAATATACTATTCACACAGAATTAAAAATATTAAATGTGCAAAGTGTTCTATAAAATTCCCACCGGATTTTATAAACCAAATTGCCTAGAAGGAGCTCATCCCATTATTCAAGATTTCACAGACAAACTGGCAAATCATTACACAACAAAAGCAGACACATTGGACTCCTATTTAAAACAAAGAAAAACCAACAGCACCGACCCTTTTCCAAAACGAATCAAAGAGGAGGGACTGGGGGCTTTTTTAGAAGGTCCAGCAGACGTGCCCCGAGTATAATCAATACAAAGGGTATGCAGTTTCTAACTGTTTGTAAGGAGACAGGGGGGCTTTTTGGCCATGAGTTACAGAGGGAACAGGGGGTTCCTTCTGTTATTATTATTATTATTAATTAATTTATAAAGCGTTGGAATTAGGGCCCTCACACACCCGGCTGGGTGTCTGCTCCTTGTCAAGTCGGCGCTGCAATGCCTGATGGGCACCCTATGAGGGGCTCTTTGGCGGAGATCTTTTATTCCAAATAGCCGTATGGTGCCATGGCGGTCTAAAGGTGTAGATGGAGTGAGTGAGGTTAGTGAATGTAAAGGAAGTTAAACAGGAAATGGAAGTACCCGAGAGAACAATTTTAATCAATAGGCCTTCCAACCTGATTAAAAACAGGGAGGCGCACTTCTGAGGTAATGTCTCAGACTCTGCGCTTTGTTAGATGATCAACATGTTTCTCACCTATCAGTCATATGATCTAGCGGCGATTCGTCAGGACCAATGTAAAAACTTCTATCCACACAAGGGTGGTTGTCTGGTGAAATAACCCTGATGAACCAACCTAAACAAACTCGCAGTTTAGTACCTGTAAAACCATGACCAACCTGATGGGATAAAAACAAATATTAGACAACAAGAAATATAATGCAGTCCAATACAAAGCACACATGTCCCCTTAAGAATACCATGCTCAAAGCACACAGTGAGGAAAGTTAAAAACAACGTGAGAGCCAAGTGAGTGTCGATCACTAGGATCATATGATGGCTCTTGCACAATTAAGACTGGCAGTACACCCACCATGGTAGCAGAGAGAAATGATTCACCCTATTTGGGTTGGCAATTTACAGCATTGAGACCCGGCAGGTAAGACACATGGAATTCCCTTGTGTCCTGGGCAGGGTTCAAGGAAGAAATAACGTAGCAGAAACCTCATTAACAAATTGTTGTAAGTGATCTGTGGGCAGATTAGAGACAAAGCCTTTAGCGAGTGCCTAGTTAGAGACCAGCCAAAATTGCAGGCGAATGTGAGAGGAAGAACATTCAAGGTTGAGATGGCCAGCATTAGGTTTAAGTTAGGTAGATGGCGCTGCCCGTCTTATATACAGCTTAAAACAACTCACTGGAGCGATAGAAAGTGTGTGGCAACCGTTAAAATTGTGATGGAGCATTGCACGTAATGTGAACATGTATCGGCGGTGCTAAGCTTACCGAAATGAGACAGCTACGGTGAACGTCGATACTGTAGAAAGGACTGTGGCATGCACGAGTACCAACTCGTTATGAATTACAGAGAAGCCTGGCTCGGAAAGTTAGAAAAGCATGAGAAGCGCAGAGCCGGCTGAAGTGAGAAAGGTCCGGCAAGTGCCGATACCCTAGAGAGGAGGAGTAGGGCAGACGAGCGCTACCCCTCTTAAAAAGAGTGACATCGGGCATTGTTGCCTTCATGTGGATCAAAGCCTATACTCATGTTTGCTTCGTCGCAACCCTATCAGCAGACCTACCCACTCGCTGCCGGGGACCGGGAGGTGGTGAGCACACGCGAGGAGCTCCCAAATACTACAGAACGTCTGGCACGGGGGCGGGGAAATCTCCTCGCGCTGTGACTTAGCACTAGGATGTTGATGACGGGGATAACCTCAATGGCAATCCCTAGCTGCCATCTTGTGTGAGATAGTGTTTGTCCAAACCGCCGCCATCTTGGAGGGGGTTATTGTGAGAATGACCTATTAAATGAAAGCTGTGTCAATCTCACATATCGATAAATGATGGAGGGAGGACAATGAATAGGAGCCATAATTTGCGTAGTGTGGTATGTGTGGAACCCCTAGATAGTTATCCTCACGAAGTAAGCTACTTATTCTAGGAGCTGTATATAAATAGGGCTGACAAGAGTGCACAAGCTAATATGGGTTTGTTGAGGTAGAAATGCTTAGAAAAAGTAAAACCCATCATTGCTTCATGTATTGAATTCACTCCAGGGGATTTCTTCGTTCAACCCCTGTCTGTCGGTTGAGAGGCGATGGACCCATCTCTGCTCCTTCATGAATAGTGCCCCCTTACTCATTTTTGGAGATGCCTTATGTACAACCCACCGCAAAGTATCTGGTGAATGTTGTTTATCAAAATGAGTGCACATTTTACTGTTCAGTCTGTGGCACCTGATATTGCTCTGGTGTTCTGTAATGCGTGTCTTACCGCTCTTGTAGTCATGCCTATATATCTAAGGCTGCATGGGCACGTGATCATGTAGATACAATTGGATGTGTTACAGTTAGTGTGTGTTCGTAATTCCCATTTAAATCCATTGGAGAATGCGATTTCTTTGGTCACTTCGGTCAGAGCACACACCGCGCACGACCCACAGGGGTAATGTCCCTTGACTGGGGGGAGGGCCCAGAGTTGTCTCTGTGTGTTTTGGACAGACGTTTTAGGCCTGGTGTGAATTAACATGTCCTTAAGGTTTTTAGTGCGCTTGAATGCAAATCTCGGGGTTTCTAGGTCTAATGAGCCTGTATTCAGTATACCCCAGTGTTTCCTGATAATATTCCGAATTCTGTTGGAATCAGGGGTATAGGTAGTCACACGGGTAAGCGTCTCTGTCTTTTCTTTCTGTCTTGTTTCTAGTAAAGCCTCATGGTTGTTGTTTCTGGCTCTTTTGTTGGAGAGGAGAATACTTCGATGAGGATATTCTCGACTGCTCAGATTACTAGCAAGTTGGTCTGCCTCATTTTTTTAGTCCTCTGGGAGCTACAATTTCTTCTTAATCTAAGAAATTGGCAAAAGGCAGATTCTCTTTTAGTGCTCTCAGGTGATAGCTAATGAACAACAACAGACTATTACAGTCGGTTTTTTGTAGATGTCGTACTAATTACTAAGTAGAATGTCTTCAAGTCTTATTGTCAACTATACCATCAAACCCAGGGTACTTCCATGGGTAGTACTTTTGCTCCAGTGTGGCCTGTCTGTATATGGCAGCTTTTGAGGAGAGATTGATCTTTAACAACTCTAACCCCTATAGAACCAATCTACTTCTTTGGAAGAGATTCATTGACAATATCCTTATCTTCTGGAAAGGGGAAAGAGCAACCTGTGAGGAATTCTGTAAGTGGATAAACACTCTGAACCCTTACCTAAGGTTCACGAGTACTATATCACACATCAATATCCCGTTTCTAGACTTGACAATAAGACTTAAAGACAGTCTACTTAGTACGACCATCTACGAAAAACCGACTGACTGTAATAGTCTGTTGTTGTTCAGTAGCCATCACCTGAGAGCACTAAAAGAGAATCTGCCTTTTGTCCAATTTCTTAGATTAAGAAGAAATTGTAGCTCCCTAGAGGACTATAAAACTGAGGCGACTTGCTAGTAATCTGAGCAGTCGAGAATATCCTCATCGAAGTATTGCCCTCTCCAACAGAAGAGCCGGAAACAACAACCGTGAGGCTTTACTTGAAAGAAAACAGAAAGAAAAGACAGAGACGCTTACCTGTGTGACTACCTATACCCCTGATTCCAACAGAATTCAGAATATTATCAGGAAACACTGGGGTATACTGAATACAGCCTCATTAGACCTAGAAACCCTGAGATTTGCATTCAAGCACACTCAAAACCTTAAGGACATGCTAATTCACACCAGGCCTAAAACGTCTGTCCAAAACACACAGAGACAACTCTGAGCCCTCCCCCCAGTCAAGGGACATTACCCCTGTGGGTCGTGCGCGGTGTGTGCTCTGACCGAAGTGACCAAAGAAATCACATTCTCCAATGGATTTAAATGGGAATTACGAACACACACTAACTGTAACACATCCAATTGTATCTACATGATCACGTGCCCATGCAGCCTTAGATATATAGGCATGACTACAAGAGCGGTAAAGACACGCATCACAGAACACTAAAATGTGTTCACTAAAACACTAAAATGTGCACTCATTTTGATCAACAACAATATTCGCCAGATACTTTGCAGTGGGTTGTACTTGAGGCATCTCCAAAAATGAGGAAGGGGGCACTATTCATGAAGGAGCAGAGATGGGTCCATCGCCTCTCAACCGACAGACAGGGGTTGAACGAAGAAATCCCCTGGAGTAAACTCAATACATGAAGCAAAGATGGGTTTGACTTTTTCTAAGCATTTCCACCTCAACAAACCTATATTAGCTTGTATACTCTTGTCAGCCCTATTTATATACAGCTCCTAGAATAAGCAGCTTACTTCGTGAGGATAACTATCTAGGGGTTCCACACATACCACACTACGCAAACTATGGCTCCCATTCAATGTCCTCCCTCCATCGTTTATCGATATATGAGATTAACACAGCTTTCATTTAATAGGTCACTTTCACAATAACACCCTACAAGATGGCAGCGGTTTTGACAAACACTATCTCACACAAGATGGCAGCTAGGTATTGCCATTGAGGTTATCCCCGTCATCAACATCCTAGTGCTAAGTCACAGTGCGAGGAGATTGCCCCACCCCCGCGCCGGATGTTCGGGAGTATTTGGGAGCTCCTCATGTGTGCTCACCTCCTCCCGGTCCCCGGCAGCGAGTGGGTAGGTCTGCTGTTTGGGTTGCGACAAAGCAAACGTGAGTATAGGCTTTGATCCACACGGAGGCAACGATGCCCGATGTCACTCTTTTTAAGAGGGGTAGCACTCGTCTGCCCTACTCCTTCTCTCTAGGCTATCGGCACTTGCCGGACCTTTCTCACTTCAGCGAGCTCTGCGCCTGTCATGCTTTTCCAACTTTGCGAGCCAAGCTTCTCTGTAATTCATAACGAGTTAGTACTCGTGCCTGCCACAGTCCTTTCTACAGTATCGGCGGTCACCGTATCTGTCTCATTTTGGTAAGCTAAGCGGATTGCCGCACACTTTCTATAGCTCCAGTGAGTTGTTTTAAGCTCTATATAAGACGGGCAGCGCCATCAACCTAACTTAAACCTAACGCTGGCCATCTCAACCTTGAATGTTCTTCCTCTCACATTTGCCTGCAATTTTGGCTGGTCTCTAACTAGGCACTCGCTATAGGCTTTGTCTCTAATCTGCCCACAGATCACTTACAACAATTTGTTAATGAGGTTTCTGCTAGGTTTTTTGTTCCTTGAACCCCGCCCAGGACACAAGGGAATTCCATGTGTCTTACCTGCAGGGTCTTGATGCTGTAAATTGCCAACCCAAATAGGGTGAATCATTTCTCTCTGCAACCATGGTGGGTGTACCGCCAGTCTTAATTGTGCAAAAGCCATCATATGATCCTAGTGATTGACACTCACTTGGCTCGCACGTTGTTTTTAACTATCACCACTGTGTGCTTTGAGCATGGTATTCTTAAGGGGACACAGGTGTTTTGCATTGGACTGCATTATATTTCTTGTTGTCTAATATTTGTTTTTATCCCATCAGGTTGGTCATGGTTTTACAGGTACTACACTGTGAGTTTGTTTAGGTTGGTTCATCAGGGTTATTTCACCAGACAACCACCCTTGTGTAGATAAAAGCTTTTACATTGGTCCTGACGATTCGCTGATAGATCATATGACTGATAAGCGAGAAACATGTTGACCATCTAATAAAGCGCCCGAGTCTGAGACATTACCTCAGAAGTGCGCCTCCCTGTTTTTAATCAGGTTGGAAGGCCTATTGATTAAAATTGTTCTTTCGGGTGCTTCCATTTCCTGTTTTACTTCCTTTACATTCAATAACCTCACTCACTCCATCTACACCTTTGGGCCCCCTCCCCCCCACGGCATCATACGGCTATTTAGAATAAAAGATCTCCGCCAAAGAGCCCCTCATAGGGTGCCCGTCAGGCTTTTCCAAAACAACCATACAAGAGTAGGCTAATCCAGCCTCTTCATTCCTTCCAACAAATATCACACAATGAATTTATAGACCTGTTCAAAGCAAGCAGGCCTGCCAGCAGCCCTTCTGACCGGTGTCCACCATAAACCTTCAATAAAATTGTTCTAAATACCTCTGCTGCCACACCAGTAAGAATAATCATTAGCAATTCCTTAACCATGAGAATATTTCCAGAAGACCTAAAAAGGCATATATATGCCCATTAATAAAGAAATCAAACCTAGACCCACTTAACCCCTACAACTAAAGACCGATTACAAATGGACCTTTCCTGGGCAAAGCGATTGAAAGAGCAGCATTTGCCCAGATGTCACAATTAATTGAAAATAATTCCATTCTTTCAGACATCCAAACAGGATTCTGTCCAGGAAGAGGCACATAATCTGCCCCCATTGCCATCTGGGATGACCTTAAGAACATAGATGACTGCAACAAGGTTGCTGGGCTATTTCTCTTGGACCTCTCAGCTGCCTTTAACACGGTTGACCATGACACTCTAGTACAAGGACTCTACAAAGTTGGCATAGGTGGGACTGCTCTTGACTGGATCACATCCTGCCTTCAGAACAGAACTAATGTCCTCCATACCCCCCTTGCTCATCCAAACCATACTTCACAAAAGCAGGAGTCCCTCAAGGCTCTATTATCTTACCCATGCTTTTCAACATCTACATGAAGTCATTACCGGCACTGATCAATCAATTTCACCTCAATGCTATAACTGTGCAGATAACACACAAATACTCCTTAAACTGGATATCCCCAAAGACATTGGAAACTCACAAATTTTCAGCTGCCTCAGAGCCATTGATCAGTGGATGACATGGAGAAAAATGGAAATACTCACATGTGGTGATTGGAAAAAGTATGACTCACTCACCGCCTGGCCTGATGATCTGGGAACACTGCTTAAAGTATCTAAGTAAGAAATCTCAGAATTACCATGGACTCCAAGCTAGCAATGCATGCCCAAGTGGACAAACTAGCAAGATCCAGCTTCTTTACTATAAAAACTCTGCAATGCATTTTCCCCTACCTGGGACTTTCACACAAGGTCCAGGCTACTATCTCTCTTGTTATGGCAAAACTCGATTATGCCAATATCCTCTGCCATGGATCATCTGTAACAACTATGAAAAGACTACAACGGATTCAGAACTCTGCTGCCAGACTACTCTTACGTGGGGGGATGATGTTCCCTTGCCTCTTGAGGGCCTCAGAACTAAAGTGGACATCTTCCCCCAAGCAGCAGTGTGCCAGGAGGCAAATTTGCAGAGTGGTGGAGTAAGGGGGCGTGGCCTCTGATCACCTCTCAGCAATCCAGCTAAGTGGGCCTTACTGAGGGTAACAGGAGGGCTTGTTGGCACCCAAGGACTCTCAAGAGCCAAGGGGACTTCATCCCCCAACTAGTAATGCGCCAGGAGGTGCGTTTGCAGAGTAGAGGAGAAATAGGCCTGGCCACCAAAAACCTCTCAGCAAACCCACAGTGTGGGACTTGCTGGAGGTAGCAGGAAGGGTAATTGGCCCCATTTGATGTACTTATGCATCATTATATTTATTACTTTGCTCCTTTTTCTCTAATGCACTACCCTATATCTCAACCCATACCTCTCTCAATATATCCTTTACCTCAACTCTCTGACTCATCCCAAACCTCAATTTACTACTCTCTCCAATGCACTACCCTATTTCTCACCCTAAATCTCTCTCAATATATCCTCGACCTCCACTCTCTGACAACTATGATCCCCTAAATAACCCTTTCTAGACGCTTCCCTCCTTTACCTCTCCCTTGCATCATCTTAAACCTCTTTTACTATTCAGATCTCCCAAATAAGCCTTTCAAAACCCTTCCCTCTGACTCTTCCCTCCCCTTCAAATCAACCCAAACCTGCTCCTGCTGTTAGAATCTCCAAATAAACTCTTTCTAGACCGTTCCCTCGTCTATCCCTCCACTATCCTTTTCAATCCAACTAATAGGTTCACATGTCCACTGCTCAAAAAATTTCATATTTCCCTGTACTATTTCACCACTAATCCTATTTGGGTTCTGGAGTATCGTGCTACTCCTCGAAAAGTGCTTTTGATGCCTCATCAGGGGTACCAAGCACTTTATAAATGCAAACCCCTCCCTCTTCTATCCCTCCACTATAATTTTCAACCCAAATAACAGACTCACATGTCTACCGCTCAAATTAATTTCATATTTCCCTATACTAATTCACCACTAATCCTTTTTGGGATCCAGAGTAGTGTGCTACTCACCGAAAAGCACTTCGATGCCTCATGAGGGGTAGTAAGCACTATATAAATGCAATTACAACTACAATTACATTAGGTAAGATTTCAGCTATGTACGTTGCAGTTTTATTACAAAAATCTATCTCCTCTCTTATATCTCGTATCATATAGTCAAAACTTTAAGTGGATTGTACAGACTTGGATACACAAGGGCCCAGATTTACTAAGATGTTGCATCATGTTTGCGGTACTCTGACGCAGCCCCATAGCAAAATCCATTTTGACATTTAATAAGCCACACAAAGTTGACTTGCGTGAATTTGCATGGTTTAGTAAACCCAACGTAAAATAGCGCGGTGCATAGCCCTGTCTTACATTACTTTGCATTGGGTAGGTGTTACATGGGTGAAGGGTAGTCATTCTCGTGCGTCCACCCATGTATTTTGATGCAAATTCAGATTTACAAAGACTTGTAAACCTGGATTTGCACAAAGATGGTGCACATACCTGACAGAGATGTAACATGGAGAAATATATTTGTTTCTCCTCATTGCTTCCTCTTTCTATGTGTAATGCATTCTGAAGACATAGAAAGAGGAAATCTCTTAGGATTTGTGTGTGCTCCATCCTTTTCATGCAATGCAACGTAGCAAGTTGCCTTGCTGCATTGCTTTGCGTGAAATATGAGTAAATCTGTCCCAACATGTATCCATTCACACAAGTGTAAGAAGCCAGAACTCTTTCTAAGGCATCTTTACATATTACCAGACCAGCAGTGAAAAAGCACGGATATTCTTTCATAACCGGTAGCTGTCCATTAGACAGAATGAGTACATCAAACATATAGCCATCAACTTTAATTAAGAACGACCAGTTTCATCAGATTGTTTTTCTCTAATTAACATACTCAAGACCAAGGGCCTGATATATAGGTGAGGGTGATACCTGGCTCTCTGCCAAAATGTATTGTACAACCTCATTTACTGCAAAGGCAGCATACCCAATGCTGGAACCTCCATCAGATCTACAATTTTAATTGTCATCATTGGGTGATAGTGACACAAACGAAAATAAGGTTAGACCAGCTGCCCAATCTAGGGTGAAGTGCCCAATGTAATCCAAACTTTTCTGGCATGTTCACTTGCTCAAAACTAGGGCCGGGTTGAATTATAATTCCACTCGCAGAGTAGGCAGAATTCGGGTAACTCTGAGTTACCTGTGTAACGTGGAGTTCCTGCTAAATTCCACCATCCGGCGCATGGCAGAATAATAATTCTGCCTGGGCCAAGTTTTAAGCAAAATTTGCTGGCAGCTAGCTTGACTTCCAGTCTCAACAGATCCTTTTGGCACCATTTTGTGACGCCGGTGATCATGAGCGGTGCCAACTCTGCTTCTTGAGGAGATGTTCAACTCAAGAAGCAGCTAACTCACCTCAAAAATATGTTTTTGAGTGAGTTGTCTACTCAAACAGATGGTTGAGGTTGTTTTTCAGTGGGAAAAGCATTTGTTTTACTTTATTTAACACAATGGGAGCTTAGGTGTGACTTGATGTGCCATCCTGGCAGGATGGAAGAAAGGAGCTGGACCCACCCTCACTTACTCCTGAACAAGCTGTGTCCTGTTCCCACACAAAGACCCCCTGTAGTGAGCCTGGAGCCAGGGCAGGAATGGAGGATCTGTGTGCACATCAAAGGCCTGTCTTTAAAGTCTCTCCCATTTCAAAGACACAACTGGGTATAAGTCTTGGACCTCAGACACTACCACTTCAGCACACTTCTGCACCTATGAAGACTCTGCCAAGAAGATGGACTGCTGTGCTGCTGAACGACTGTCACTCTGCTGGACTGCTGCTTTGCTGGACTCCTGCCTTGCCGCGCTGCCCTGCTATTCCCCTGCCTGGGTCAGAAGGACTGGACCTGCATCACTTAAACCCAGAGTGACTCAATGAGCTAGCTGGCTGGCTTACTGATATGACATCTCAGGTACATAAAAGACATCCTATCAACCTGCTTCTGCACCTGGACTTTGCCATCTGACCTTACAGGCTGTGCCACCCCAGTCCTGGACCCTTGGAAGTGGGCCTAAGTTGTTTGCTCCAGCAGAACCCACACATCCTCTGTCAAACTGAGGCATTGCTGCTGCTGCGTGGACCAGAACTTGTGCATCGCCTCTGTCACGTGGATGAGCACCAACACATCGCTGCCATTGCGTGGATGAGAACTGATGCATTGCCCCTGCTGTGTTGATTGGATCCAATGCATTCCCTTCAGACCCTCCACTGTACGACGCTCTTTCCTGAGCAAGGTCTTTGCATCCCAGTCAACGGCCACCTAGACGATGATGAACCTCTGCATTGCACCGCTCATCAACTCAGGCGCATTGTGCGGATCAGGACCGGTACATCACAGCTGCTGAGTCAATCGGCACCGATGCATCGCCTCGGCTGCATCAACATCGTCGATGCATCCAGGATTAAGATACTTTTATTCAGTGGACCTCACTGCATCCCTGTATCTGGCCCATGCTCCATCATGGTCGGCCTGAACAATTGACTTTGTTCTGTTCCGGAGTGGCCAGATATCCTAAAAAAGCGATTATTGTTTTTAAGAGCTATTGTGCAGTTTATTCTTTAAAAATTCATAACTCAATTTCTACTTATTGGGTTTTTGTCGTTTTGGTCTTGTTTTATTTATTAAATTATGCTCTATTTTCCTAGCCTGGTGTTGAATCTTTTTGTGTTCTCTTCACTGTCTTACTTTTTGAAGTGTTGCACAAATACTTTATACAGTGCATCTGAGTTAAACCTGACTGCACAGTCCCAAACTACCAGAGGGTGAGCACAGGTTAATTTAGGGTTTGCCTGCTTCTTACCCTGACTAGGATTGTGGTTGCTGCTTGACTAGGGCTCTTACCCCAGTCAACCTACAACCCAATTTCTAACATTAGTGATCAGCGGTGAGGATAGGACTTGTGTTTGCACAGTGCCATACAGTGACTTGGTGTACACTACTATTCTACATGCAAGACCAATTCTAATTTTAAATTCTCCCTAATTGGCATTTTTGAGTTTCCTCAAAATCATGCTTCTGGCTGCAGGATTTACAACTTCACCTACAAGAATGGAATTTGAGCTGGCCAACATAGAGGTATATAGTGTGGCCCAGCTCAAGGACTTCTGTAAGGATATTTGATTACCTGCCAAGAGCACCACCAGGAAGGTGGAGTTGCAAAAGATGCTGAGGGCCTGGGCATAAGCTCACTCCATGCTTGGCGAGACCACTGGAGAGAATGATGGGATGGAGGAAAACCCACCAGGGCAGGAAGCAGTGTCTCTCCTGTGCCCTGTCCCCAGAGGAACCGGTGGAGAGTAGGGAGGAGAGAGAATTCAAGCTGCAGGTGGGTAAATTAAAAATGAAGGCAAAGGAGAAGAAGGCTGAAAGAGCCCTAGAAGAAAAAAATATGTTACTCACCCATGAGAGCCTGAAAGATCTGGACAAGAAGGGCAGACATACAGATTCCAGTAGTGATGGTGGTTGCATACATGCAGTACCTAAAGGAGAAAAAAGGGTTCGCATACCAGGGATTTGGTGGCCAGTTATGTGGTTGGAGATGGTTTTCTGCCTATGAAGTTGCACTGAAGGTTCACAAGGTATCTGAACAGTACTAGGGGGATAGTCTGTGGAAACACATGCCTACTGTGGGGAAGGATACACTTATGGCATTAGAGGTTGGGGACAGACCAAGTTCACTCCCATGAAGGCCATTCTACTTGCTACATTTGGCCTGACCCCTGAGAAGTATCGCCAAAGAGTCAGAAGCTCCCCAACCAATCCTGAGTAGATTTTGTGGATTATCCAGTAAAGCACTGAATAATTGGGTGCAGGGCAGCACAGTTAATGATTATGTTGGGTTGTACAATTTAATCATGAGAGATAACATGCTCAGTATCTGTTTAACAGAGTTGTGTCAGCACCTTGTTGACAGTAAACTGAATGATCCCATGAAGCTTGCTGAGTAAGTGGACCTCTGGACTAGCACCAGAGTGTCCAAAACGGTATCTGGTGGGTACTCCCACAAAGGTGGTCAGGGTTACAATCAGATGAAAGAGGGGGAAAAAAACTTAAAAATAAGGATTTCTCAAAAGGCCCCCAAAATAATTCTCAAGGGAGTAGTGGTAACCAGTCCCAGTCTGATATTAAGAAGAAGAGGTTCTTTGTCAAGCAGACACGGACTCATGCACCCCCGAGCTCCCTTCTCCTTATATCTAGGTGCCTACAATGGTACAATCGGCATAGTAGACTCTACTCAGGGTAGCTTTTCCCATGATGCCACATATTACTTACTCCCAAATCTATTACCTAGTTCTGCAAGTTTGGACAGAGAGCCGGTAGCTCTCAACCCTGCACAGTTTTATAGTTCTCGATTAGCTAGAGAGGGATGGCTGCATTCACATCTTCACTAGCCAGGCCAGGGGAAATTGCAGGATAGGGGGAATTGCTATCCCTTCAAACACTTGTACTACTACCACTCCTGCTAACACTGCCCATGGCTAGTGGTGGGCGTGGGTCTATCACGGACTATAACATTGTGACCTGGAATGTAAGGGGCATGTGCACAGCTCATAAGCGCTACTCTGTCTACTCTTATTTAAAGTGAAGTAATACCCACATTGCCCTGCTGCAAGAAACCCAGTTTACGGCCCAGGAGGTCATTTACTCCATAGTAGGTGGTCTGGCCAGGTCTATTCTACTGGGTATTCTGCCTATGCCAGATGAGCAGTAATAAGGATTAACCCATTCCAACTCCTGGCCTCAAGCATTGACAAAGACGGTAGACACGTCCTCCTACAATGGCACCCAGATGGTTCACCTATTGTCCTTAGCTATGTTTACATCTGTCATATGGACCAGGCCTCGTACTGGGCTCCTTATCCTTGCAGATTGTGCAATGCGCCCATACACCTTGGGTTGTGGGTGGGGACTTTAACTGTGTATTAGACACCATCCTAGGCAGATCCTTCTCCCCCACAAGCACCAATGGTGTTTAATGCTAAAGCTCTGGCACACTGGCTCACACACTGGACCTCACAGATGCTTGGCGCCACTACAATTCCATCCTCCTTCTACTCCCCCCTCTTGATCTGCATGTTTGACTACATAGAATACCATGCACCTCCCAAACAAATGCATCAAACAGATGAGCTGATAATTTTGGTCGAACTATTTCTGATCATTATCCACGAGGGACCCTTAGCTGGAGCCATCCCTCTACGCCTGTCCCAATATGGCGTACGCAGCTCAAGATGCTTGAAGACATGGTATTCTGCTCCTCACTGTGTATGGTGATCACAGAGTTTTTTTAATTGAACAAGAGCATGACCTCTACTAGAGCCACAGAGTTGGAGGCTTTTACAGTCTTCATCAGGGGGCCGAGTATAGGTATCAAGGTGGGTGTGCGGCATGATCTGGAGGGGCAGCTTAAGAGTATAGAGTGCTCTCTAATATCTCTTGAGAAGGAGCAATTGTGGATGGGTCCTTTGTATCCCCCCATTACAGGTGGAGCTCCTGGCAGACAGGATCACCCCCTTTTAATCCTGTTGATCCAGCAAGACTAGGAACATTCTTAGTTCATACTAAGGAATGGTTAAAGCCAAAAAAGGGGACACTTAAGTGGGTGGCAAAATAAGTGCTTCAGGCCACTAGTATCATTTAATTTATGGGTATGTTATACTACTTTAATAGGGAAGTACAAGTAAATTAATTATAGCGCTCTGGTGTAAGGCTATTTTACCATGTTTTAGGGAGTGTGCACAAGCACTTTAGCACTGGTTAGCAGCGGCAAAGTGCATAGAATCCTAAGGCGTACAAAAACAAATACAGAAAAATAGGAGGGTGAAGGCAAAAGAAAACGTTTGGGGGAAGACCACCCTATGTCGGACAGGTCTAAAAGTGCCTAAATGCATATGCCAAATGCATATGCTCATTGTGTTTTGGATTTGATGGTGAGATATTTATTCACTTGTTGCTGTGCTCAAGTTTTTGTGATTCGATTAACCGTCCATGTGCAGTATGCTAAGCAGCAGCATGATATAAATGACTATGGACCAGATGTACAAAGCTTTTTTGAGGTCACAAACGGCGTGATTCACAGAATCGGGCCATTTGCGAACACAAAAAATAATTTTTTAACGTACAAAGACCTATTTACAATTCAGTAACCTATTACCGAATCGCAAATTGGGTTTGCCAATATTCCGGGACACCTCTTCAGAGGTAGCTGTGCACTTTACAAAGGGCATGAAAGTATTAGGAAGGGGAATGTTTAGGGCATCCCTTCTAGTACCAAATTGGAGTGGTATGTGTGAATGTTTTGTGACCAAAATGCGGTTGCAAAACATTTTCATTTTACCATCTACTTTAAGTAGGTGGTAACTCATTCGCAATTCGAGAATGTTTGTGAAAATTTTTTTTAAGAGCAGGCAGTGTTCCCCCGGACCACTGCCCACTCTTAAAAAATTAAAAGAAAACTTTTTATTTTTTCATTTTGGAACGCATCCCATTTTCCTTTATGGAAAATGGACTGCATTTAAAAAAAATGCTTTATTGAAAAGCAATCACAGACATGGTGGCCTGCTGACCTCAGCAGGCCACTACCACTGTGATTTTCGCAATTCCCAATGGGTCACAAACAGAGACCTACATCATGAATAGTAATAAGGTAGGTCTATTTGTGATCCACTGCGAATCGCAATGTACATGAGTGTTTGCAAATACCAAATAGTGAATCACAAAAATTAATTATTTGATTAGTGCAAACACTTTCCTACATACAGCTGGCCCCAAATTGCAAAGCTGTCTATGTTTTGTAATTAATATCAGCGCTAGAAACTAGGGGTGGGGGTCCTGCTGGATCCCATTTCCAACAGCTATTTCTGGGCCAGATCTGGTATCTGCACGACCCAGGGAAATGTGCTTAATTTGTGCTGGTGTAATTTTCCAACACTGGGACACATTCAGTTGTGCCCACATATTGTCTGCATTCTGTTCGAAGAAGCAATTTGCAGGCAAAGAGGGGGCTTTCTTATTTCCACTTGCAACTGGGCACACACAAAGGCCTGATATGAAGGTCCATCAGCCCATCTTTTGTTCAAGTATTATCTTGACTGGGAGCCATATGAAGCCTAACACCTAGCGGGCAATGCATTGGAAGGAACAAAGGCACACAGGTTGTTATCACTTCACAAGTACCTAAGGGAAACTATGATTTGGAGGCAGGTTTTTGACTTTCTTCAACCTTCTATGTAAGAGATGTGCTTGCACTGTAAGAATTCCAGATTACCCATGTGTGTGAAAATTACATACATATTGATTTCAATGGCACCTACTAATTTACTTGTTATCCAATTCTTTTATAGCACTATTCATTCCCATGTAGAGTGTCAGAGTGCATCACACACACATACACAATTAATCATACAAGTGTATAAAACAATGAACAGTAAATGTTACATAATGAGAGTTATAAGGTGTAAGATTCGCATACTTGTAGAGATTAGATATGAAGGGGGAATTGATCCCTGTGCTATATTAGAAGGATTGCAACTTATGAATGGGAAGTAACAAAATTACTGTAATGTCAAAACAGTAGCCAACCTACCTATCTACATAAAGTATAAATCTGTGATCCACATTTTACCCAAAGTGCATTGCAGCAGGTATACTAACCCTCTATGCTACTCTAAGAGCCAACTGTCCCCGAACAGCAATAACTACTGGAGATATCTTACCACTAGTATAATCCCTTCACAGCTGCTGACCCACAAAAGATCTCTGCAGCAGGTGTATTAACCCTGTAAGATATTTTAAAATGCAGACTCTTTGTGACAAATTAAGTGAGCTTGAACTAGTTTACTGTCATATTTGTTTTTGTTGCTAATTTTTTGCAGCAGATTAAAAATATTTTTTATAAATTGACTGTCAGACTGGGCTTTTCAAGCTCCACCCCTCGTGACTCCACCCCTTTCCTCTGCAGCACTTTGAAACCCTATTTATGGGTCACCAGAGTATTTTTTTTTTCAATTCCAGCACTGATTAGTATCTTCGAATTATACTTTAAAATATGACCAGACTCACTAATTAATTTACAAAATGTAGTGCTACTGCACCTCAGTCCGACTAGTCTGTAAATATCTTTCAAAGAACTTTCAAAGATACACATCACATAAAAATACTGATTCCATAACACAATATTTATCCATCTATATGTAAGTTCTCTTCGTTTCTCTCTCTTCTGTGTCTTCCTTACTCGCTCTCTTACAGCAGCGCCTAGAGAAAAAGAACTCTAGAGACCTCTGCATAGGTGAGGACGATATAGCTACATCGTAAAATGTTCTCCTTTTGCGTGTCTATCCAAACTCATGTGAATTGGATGTGTCACATTCAATCTCTGAAGTCGCCAAATAAAAGTTTCAAAAGAAAATTAATAAATATCATTAATTATGCAGCAGGTATCTGAAACAAAACGTTTTTATTTACTCACGGCTTATTTTTATATGGTGAAGTGCAAGAGACTTGATTAGCAATAAAACATATTTCCAAGACTGCCTTTGAAAATAAGCTCATAAAAATGACTGCAGAGGTTGAATTTCATGGTTTGTAATTTTCTCTATTATTCTTCCTTTTATATTGATGTTTATTGAAGGGGCAAATATTGAACGCGTCCAAAATCAATCATGATTGATAGGCTATGTTTCAAAAGTAGTGCTAAAGATTTTGTGTTATTGGAGTATACCTTCTTTGCCGAGAAATAACAATCTAAATCACAAATTACAAGTTCATGTTCAACTGATTTTGCTGAGACAAGTCAATGAAATATTGAAACGTTTATGCTGAAGTTGATCCAGAAGCTGGAAAATGTGTGCTTTGTATCTAACAGTAGTGTTGCCTTCTGGCACACGAGACACCGGTAACCAGTCACTAGAATTTGCTCATAACCACTTGAAATAAACCTTATTCAAAACGTAAAAGCTCGACAGGCCTTTTTTAAAAAAAGTTTTCAAAAGGTAATTTTATTAACATGAAAAATACAAATTACAATAAATGTCATATGAAGCAAGCAATTATAACATTGAAATAAGAAGAAGAATTACATGTCAATTAAATAAAATTTGGTAAACTGTGCTAATTAATAACCATACACGTTTGTTAAATAGAGATAATATCAACAATCATGTAATGTGGAATGTCAAGGAGACTTCAAGACTTCTTGCTCTGCAGATGTTCGTATATTATAATGTTTCGCACTTCCATCGATGTATTGAGTGACAGGGGACCATAATAATAATCGCTTCATAGCGAGAGAAGGAGGATACACATAAGCTGTATCTAATCTGTGGTTATGACAGACTGCGTACCACCAAGCCTGGAAAGATAATTTGGATAAATCTTTCCAATTTTTAGTAATTTGCTGAAATGCAACTGCTATGAGCAGGTCCAGAATTAGTGTATTTAAGGAGCAATCATCCCAGTCATCTGACAGGGAACCTAAAAAAATATTATCAGGAGAAAGAGGAGCCACACAATCAAAAATCACGACTATCTGTTTCCAAACTTCCTTCCAAAAATCATGAACAAAAGGACAGGCAAAGAGTAGGCGATTTAAATCGGCATTTGCTGAAGAGCAGGGCCAACAAATATCTGACATGTCCTTGTTTATTCTATGCAGGGTTAAGGGAGAAAGGAGGAGCCTATTATATATATAAAAAAGTGCTTGAGTGGTATTAGCTGCTCTGGAGGTTTTCCTGACCTTAGACCAAATTTTAGACCAGGTGGAAATTGACCAGACCTTTCCAAGGTCTTGTTCCCAAGCTAATTCTATTTTAGCTTTGTCTCTAGTGTTGGTGGACTTGTTAAGAAAAGAGTAAATGGTGGAAGCTATAGCGTTTGTGTGAAGGAGATTACGAAAAAGACAAATGTTTTGGGAAGTATTAGGGGTAGATGAGGTAAATTGGGTGAGGGAGTGGCATAAAGCGTCATATAATAGTAGGTATTTATTTCGAAATGAAGGAGGAAAGTCAAATAGGAGGCTAGCCTCAGAGAAGGACATTACTCTATCAGCTTCAAAAAGTTTATTCACCCAAAGTAAGCCCTTTTGTCTCCAAGTTTTCCAGTAGAAAGGTTTACCTTTGATCAATAAAAATTTATTATGCCATAAAGTGGTATTAAGAAACATTTCGCGACCGAATATCCTAGGCGTGTCTCCTGTAATGCCCGGCTCAAACCAATACAATTGTTCGTACTGCACAGGGCCTACCTCACACCTCTGGCAATAAAGCGTATGTACCCAACTTCCTCTTCGGAGTGTCCTCGGTGTCACAACCCAGACGCAGACTTTATACACATGTTATAGGTCTGCCCTTCCCTTGTAGAATTTTGGACAGAGGTTATACAAGGCCTTACAGACCTTACTGAATGTTCCTCCTGGAATACCCCTGAAGCCTGTCTCCTGGGTCTTCTTCCTCTTTCCAAAAAGGCAAAGGTACTGCGCCATTTTACGAGCCTAACCTTAATGCTGGCCAAGAGACTTATCACACAGCGCTGGAAATCCCATAGGGCGCCGCGCGAGGGGAAATGGCGGGAGGAGGTTCTAAAATGGGCAACTGCTGAAAGAGAGGCGTTGCAACGCGAAGAGTGCAGAGGACTGAGGAAGAAACCAATATCACTGGAATGGGCTCAATTACTAGAACTGTAGTGTAGCTCCTATTTCCCTAATAGGCTCTGCGCATTGGAATAATATACCCTATAGGTTTGACATAGGACTAAGGTCGGTATGTCCCTATCGAGTATATTAAACTTAATTACTTGTGCCAGCTAGCTCAGAGGCCACTAGAAACTCCTTGATTAACAAGAAGGGAGTAGTTTCTGGCAGCCGCAAAACATGACCACTTTGTTTCCCTTTAGAATCAGAACGTGTCCCAGAGTCGTGGAAACAATAGATAACTATTTCACTCAGCTCACTCGTGCCTACTTAGTTTTCCTCAAAGTTACACAGAAAGAATAGACGGGCGTTTCAATAAAAGATTTATTGAACAGTCTTGTTTCTCGTGTAAGTAAAATGTGCTGTTACAATCACAAGACAGTATGCAAGATAAATAATGTACAGCGTAAGCAGTAGAAATAAATAATACTGCGCTAGCATGATCTTTAGTAAATATTCATTTACATAAATAACATAGACTAAAAATGCGAGTACTCATACGATGCGTTTCTAAGCTAGTTCTACCCCAATGTACATAACCTAACCTAGGTGTAGGGAGAGGTATGAAGTAGGTGAAGTATTACTTACTATGGTATACTAAGAGTATGTTACGCTCAGTATGCCTAGTATGCCTAGTATGCCAAGAGTCCCTCTAGGTATCTAGTCAGCTCCATACCTTAAGAATGAGAGAGGTGGGAATCGCTTGCCAGACTCGAACTCCAACATCCCGCGAGGGAAGTCAGATCACTGGAAGCTGGACTCTCTGCGTGCAGGGATGACAGCGTCTTCTCAGTGCGTCAGGCCGGGAAACGGGCTCCTCTGAAGTCGAGGTCTCCTCTGATTTTCAAGGGCTAGGGAAGGTATATTTATACCTGAGAGGTACCTCAGAATGTTAGCATTGACGTGAATCGGACAGCGGAAGACGTCATGAATGAACCCCTAAGGTATAACGGTTCATGCATAATAGATGAGTCCTTGAAGAAATCAATAGTCCTGTGCTAGGGAAACTCCCAAAGCCTAAGGGTCTGTTCTTCAAGAACTCGTTGTGACGTTAGGGTGGACGGATGTCGGAGACCATGCCTGTATTTGGAGTGCACGGTTTAATGCCTAAATAAGGACTGGGATTTTATGCCTATTTAAGGGCAGGGCGAATTGTGCCTATATAAGGACATGATACAGGAAAACCTATATACGGACACCCTAAGAGGAATACAACACCCACTCCACTTTCGTGTGTACGATAATAATAAAATGCTAAACATTTAATACGCTAAACATAAAATGGAGTACCGCATAGTGCTAAGAATATTTCTTAAAAGCATTAAAAAGCATTTAAAAACCTATTAAAATGCAAAAGGTACTGTACATTTCAAGCATTGCTTTTCATTACAGGCATAGATTTGGAAATAAAATGCAATTGGAATGAAAATAAGCAGAAATATTTACATGTGACAGAAAATGATCGATAAGTTGTTCAAAAAATCAAAGTCATTTCATGTCATGAAAATTAATGAACTTTTTAGACAAATAAGATGACAAAGTGTCTGAGGAAGCACCGCGAAGTCTGTACTATAAGGCTAGTTCTACTTCAAGCAGATTGAATTGCCATTCAGTTAAAAAAAACGGAAAAAAAAGTTCAATTTGGGAAGAGTTCCAATTTTTTAAATATGAAGGCCAAATTTTTACTGCGTCTCTGGTACACTGTGGGTTGAATCAGAGTCAGTGTACGGGTCTGGTGTAAACATGAGATCATCTATTTCTGTAGACAAAATATCGTCCACTGAAGTTGGTGTCAGTTGGAACACCTCGTGTAGTAGATTAATTGCACAGAGATGTGAAGCATCGCTTTCAGCATAGGATGCCGCAGCAATGTTCGCGGCCGTTGTTACCTGTGTGCCTGTAGATCCATCTCGTACCTCAGCAGCAGCTGGAAGCGACTGTGAGATCTCAATGAATGCCGTCATCAGGATTGGTAGCCTCTGGGGACAACACAGAGCATGGGCCGTTATCGGGTCCAGCAGAGTATCGACATCCGTTGGCGTCGCCGATGGAAATGTTAGACAAGTGTCTAACACGCATTCTTCACCGCATAGCAGGCATCGTAGAACAGGTAAGATGCAATCTTGCCAGATTGGTCTGAATGACAGGAACTACGTGGTATTCAGGTCCCGTAGACGAGTCATGCCCAAAAGCTGTACTATTCGCTCCCGGCACTTTCGTTCAAGGAGAGCTTTCTCCATTTCGCTCGGAGTGATGTCGGCGAATAGGCTGGCCATAGCGTAATAGCAGGAAGAGAAATAGAATTCCAGCAACAAGTGCGAGAATTAATGGTATGCCACCAAACACCGAATGTGCAAAGTTAGGGATGATTCCAAGTATTGCCTGGAACGGTGCTAACAGACCGGAGCAGATGCTCTTAAATACATGTACAATTCCGCTTGTATCAGACATGTTAAAGATACGTCCTATCATTTCCATGAAATGTATAGGGCAGTTTGTACGTATTAAAGTCTGTATCTCAGCCGAAGTCCTTGCTACTTGTAGATCATAGGTTTCTTTGGCCGAGGTCAAAGGCACGGTTTGTTGCAAAAGCATGGCTTTCATTCTGCTTAAAGTATCAAATCTTATAAAAGAGACGTTCAGTGAAGGCCACAAAGGCAACTCCCTGACTGTGTCTATTGGGGCAAACAATACTTGCATACAGCAAGTGACCCTGGAGTTGACCGTTACTAGATATGGGATGCCTGGCAACGTGCCGCAGCAACTCTGATCATTCAACATGAGGTAACTCCCATTAGAAAGTTGTCCAAACGTTGGATTAATCACAGCAGCTGGTGTACCCTGCTGATGGCAAGACACATTTGTCACAGAACCATTGCAAGCCCCATGTAAAGAAGTGTCCTGACATATAAGTGAACCACTCAGTGCACTTTTACAGTGTGTACCGCTCAAAAACACTTCACGATCCCCACTCCAACATCTATATGTATACGGTAAATCCCAAGATCTCTTAATGTATCCCTTACCCAACCTTTCATATTTGCCTGCTTGCATTTGTATGAGGCAATACTGAAACTGAAAAGTAGTCACAGGTAGTGTGATTTTGCCATGAATGAGCCATTCTGTAGCTGGTTTTTCTGCCACTGTGAATGGTAACTTTTCCAGTTTTTCAATGCTCAGCACTGTATACTTTGCTCCTCTTTGTGCCAGTTCGATCTGTTTATCAGTTAGATTGTATTCTGCAAACAGAGCTGACGTGTTGATGAAACGCCAAGGCACATAGCCCGCACGCAAAGATTGCAGCGTCCAGCTTAATAACACAATAGAACGTAATTGAGATTGGCCTTGTTGTAACATCGCCAAATCTTGTTCTAGTATGTCAAAAGCAGAGGATACAATGTTGTCCAATGAATATATTCTGGAGGACAAAGTTGTTAACCCATTGTCGACCACAGTGAGTGTTTTCTCTAAATTAATACGATCAAGTTCACGTATTCGTTCTGCGGCCTCCATCTGTGACACTTTCCATGCTTCATTATAAGCAGCATAGATGCCGGCATATATGAAACGTTTTTGACGCGGTTTTCTTGGTCCAAGCAAGAATTCCCTAAGGTCTGCGTCTTCTTTAAGTAAGGATAAGTGTTGTTTCACATCCTGTAGTGTAGATTTCTGCAGCCAATCGAGGCATAATTTTCCTACACTGTATGTTGTTACTACCCCGGATGCTGTCTTTGGACGTATCTTGGGTCTGGCCTATGAATAGTAAAGCCCTGAGTTTTATTCAGGAATCTTTCCCGACAGTTGTTCGTGTCTGTGGGCCAGATCAACCATTTTTTCCAATCAGGATTAGATCTGTTGAGTTGTAGTATATTGTCAACTGTCACCGCTGCCTGTGTATTGTTATCACTTGCAGGTGTTGGTACAGAAGGTGTTTTCATCTCTTTTATCTTGGCTAGTCCAAGACAAGATGTTTGTTGGACAGTTTCATTCAAAAACATTATTTGTTCAGGGATGATACAGGCTCTAAATAACGCTTCTATCCCCTGCACTTGCCAATCTTTAGTACCCCAGACAGTTTTTGTGTCTATTGTGCCTTTCCATAAGTCGAAACCCTGTCTAGACAGTTGGGCAATAAATGCTGCAGAGTAAATCTATTTCGTATTAGTCAACATAATTTTCAGTCCTGGTTTGTTTACATTTTTATAAAAAAACGTTTCTGGATCAGATGTATTGTAACCTGAAAAATATGGAAACTTGCTAGCAAATGTTTTTGAACTACCTTGTGGTGGTGTAGGACAATGCTCCCATTGGTTAAACATAAACACATTTCTAAGGTATGCAGATTTATGCAAATAATGATGACCATAGTGGTTATAGCAATACAGCTGTTCATAGTCTGATGAACCCTCTAAATATTCATTTTTAGAAAATGCAGCAGATGTTTCTAGGTCAAACTTTATGTCGTTAACAGTCTCAAAGTCCCAATCATCAGAATAGGTACTGGACGAAATGAGATCACTTAGTGAAATTTTAAATAAATGTGGAATGTTCAATTTTTCCGTCGGGCCATAGATATCAAAATCTGTTTTGTCCCACACTATACCATCCTGTATAGGACCGGCTGTGATGTTCACTGAAGACAAGTCTCTTGCTTCACGATGGGAAGATTTATGTGGTTTCAAAAGTACGTTCACATCTTTTCCTTCAATGTTCACATGGATGTATCTGCCACTTATAAGCACGCTCACAGTTGTAACCAAAGCCAGCCAGAGCAGGAAAACAAATAGTCCAGATATAATCCAGAGCTCAATCCATGGGGAAACCAGATAAGTCTTTTTCAGAAAGTGAAGAAAGTCTTGTACTTGCTGTTTGAATTTTAATGATGCTGGCGTCGTTTCTGGTTCACTCGGATCTCCTGAGAACGTATCAAAGTTAATGAAATAGCCAGAAGCAGTTCTGTCAATTGTTGGAATTGCATCAGGATTTGTAGAAATCGCTGGAACCAGTTGATCACTCGCTACATTGGTGTAGACAGGTGTATTTGGATGAACTGTTACTTGGTTTTCAAGAGGGATGAGTTCCATTGCATGGTTGCCTAGTCCTTCATCTGTTACGGCTGAATTCTCAATGGTTATCAGTCTTTCAGTCTGAACCTCTTGGATAGTAGCGAGAGGAGTGCGTCTGCTACTAGGTCGGAGTCTACGAGGCCTGCTATTTAGTATTGGCCACATACTGTGGTTTGATGAGGTCGATGGACACAAATCTTTTCTCCTTTCTTCCAGCAAGGGGCGGCAGAAGTACTGTTCGTGTTCCTTGAACTGCTAGGACAGGTACTGGTTGTCTGTAAGAAGGTCCAAATTCCTTCTTGTCCGCAATCTTTTCTCTGACTAGATCCCCAACTTTTAGAATCCAGACAGGCCTTGCTGGGACCGCCGGTTTTTCCCCAGTGGTGGTTGGCTGCAGGAATACGTTGCTTGGTTTTGATCTCAGTTCATTGAGTTCCTGTAAAACAGCCAAACGATCTTTGATATCAAACGGTTTATTTTCCACCACTGTGCCTACGTCATCGAGGTCTGGTACCCACATTCTTGTCCCAAATAGGACCTCATATGGAGTGACCCCCCCTAGAGAACTTCTTGGCAGATTGTTTAAGGAGCGTTGGACCCCATAAAGATGTTTGACCCACCCATCACCCGAACCTAATACCCTAGCTGTTATAGACTGCTTTATGTCCCTGTTTTTCCTTTCCACAACCGAATTTCCCTCAGGATGGAATGGAGAGGAGTACCGCAATGCAACGCCCAGACTGGCCATGGCTTCTTTGTAAGCCCGAGAGCTAAACGCAGGGCCCTGGTCAGAATGTAGCGTGCCTATTGCGTATGTGCCGATAAAGACTCGCGAATCTTTTATAACAGTTCGAGCGTCAGCCGAGCGCTGAGGCCATATCCATAGGAACCTTGATTCAGTATTTGTGGGATTGCATTTGTCCAGAAGGATGCATGCGCATAGATAGTCTAATGCTGTCTAACAATGGTGTCTGTACTGGGCAGCTACATTCGTAGCATGGTGTCTGGTGGCTTTCTCGCTGTAATTTACAGTCTATGCAGTTATTGATGAAGATGTGGATTTCTGTATTCATCCCAGGCCACCAGTACATCTCTTTTGATGTCAAAATTGTGGTGGTTGGACTGTGAAAGTCCGCATGACATATTGAACCAATTGTCTGTAGATTTTTATTAACTCTGTAAGTTGAGTAAGTAGTTCCTCATCTGACATTATATCAAGTTCAGGATGAGGTGTGTAGCCGGCTAGCATCGGCCATGTTGCTCATGGTCTACCTAGTGGACCGAGCCTGGTAATGTTTCTGTGATGTTTTAGGGCACCTTTAAACCAGAGCTGATGCTCCTGGTATGTTAATGGAATTTCTATATCCTCGAACGGGATGTATTCCTCTGGTGGATCATCTTCTTTGTAGAAGTGAAACAGTTTTGTAACTGGATTGGATTCAGGAAATATTACCCATGAATAGAATACCTCTGTCTGAAATGATTTGTGTACCTCTATCACGAAAACTGCTCTACCTCCTCTTGGTGGTAGGCCATGTTTTATAAGTTTTAGAGTGATGGCTCTTCTTAAGTTTGGAGCGATGTCTATAACACCCTCCTCGGTTTCATCTAAACCTGTAAAGTTAAAAACTGCTAAGGCTGGGTCAGCCGCAGCTCCACCGGTTTCGGTCATTTTGTTTTTGAAAAATGTAGAACAAGTTTCAAGGTAACAAAGATAAGGTGCACAATATTTTGGAAACACTGTATCCTTCAACGTTGAGCAAACCAAACAGCTAATATATAGGGTGCTTCCCTATGTAGCCGTGGCGGATACTTAACCCTGCCCACTCCAGACGTCTTTTGGAGTATATGGGTAGGGGTCTCTGAGAAAAAAAGGCACGGCTGAGTTACTCAGTATCTAGCGTTGAATTACCGCCTTACCAAACGTTGGGCGCCATGTAGTGTAGCTCCTATTTCCCTAATAGGCTCTGCGCATTGGAATAATATACCCTGTAGGTTTGACATAGGACTAAGGTCGGTATGTCCCTATCGAGTATATTAAACTTAATTACTTGTGCCAGCTAGCTCAGAGGCCACTAGAAACTCCTTGATTAACAAGAAGGGAGTAGTTTCTGGCAGCCGCAAAACATGACCACTTTGTTTCCCTTTAGAATCAGAACGTGTCCCAGAGACGTGGAAACCATAGATAACTATTTCACTCAGCTCACTCGTGCATACTTAGTTTTCCTCAAAGTTACACAGAAAGAATAGACGGGCGTTTCAATAAAAGATTTATTGAACAGTCTTGTTTCTCGTGTAAGTAAAATGTGCTGTTACGATCACAAGACAGTATGCAAGATAACTAATGTTCAGCGTAAGCAGTAGAAATAAATAATACTGCGCTAGCATGATCTTTAGTAGATATTCATTTACATAAATAACATAGACTAAAAATGCGAGTACTCATACGATGCGTTTCTAAGCTAGTTCTACCCCAATGTACCTAACCTAACCTAGGTGTAGGGAGAGGTATGAAGTAGGTGAAGTATTCCTTACTATGGTATACTAAGAGTATGTTACGCTCAGTATGCCTAGTATGCCTAGTATGCCAAGAGTCCCTCTAGGTATCTAGTCAGCTCCATACCTTAAGAATGAGAGAGGTGGGAATCTCTTGCCAGACTCGAACTCCAACATCCCGCGAGGGAAGTCAGATCACTGGAAGCTGGACTCTCTGCGTGCAGGGATGACAGCGTCTTCTCAGTGCGTCAGGCCGGGAAACGGGCTCCTCTGAAGTCGAGGTCTCCTCTGATTTACAAGGGCTAGGGAAGGTATATTTATACCTGAGAGGTACCTCAGAATGTTAGCATTGACGTGAATCGGACAGCGGAAGACGTCATGAATGAACCCCTAAGCTATAACGGTTCATGCATAATAGATGAGTCCTTGAAGAAATCAATAGTCCTGTGCTAGGGAAACTCCCAAAGCGTAAGGGTCTGTTCTTCAAGAACTCGTTGTGACGTTAGGGTGGACGGATGTCGGAGACCATGCCTGTATTTGGAGTGCACAGTTTAATGCCTAAATAAGGACTGGGATTTTATGCCTATATAAGGGCAGGGCGAATTGTGCCTATATAAGGACATGATACAGGAAAACCTATATACAGACACCCTAAGAGGAATACAACAGAACACTTCAAAGTACAAGATGAAACTATTGCCGATGACTGAATTACTGCGGAAGGCACAGACTATTTCCCTTCCTCATTCCCTTTCCCTCTTCTCCTTCCCTTTCCCTTCCTTCCCCCTTCCCTCCCCTCTCCTCCCCCCACCCACCTCTCACCTCACCCCCCCTTGGGCCCTGATGTCCTTGCCCTGACCAGCCCGACGGACGATTGGAACAGACACTTAGTTCATGGTAGCACAATTCTTTTCTTGTTGTTTTGTTTGTTTTTTCTAATCTTGACTGAGATTTATTATTTCACTGCAGGATAATGGATAGTTTACTTATGATCGGCGTCATTATATTGTTTATCCATGTGTAACATGTACTTGGTTTATACCACTTCTATCATTTATGCGACCTGTATATGTAAATGGATAACTTCCAGATGCAATGATCTCAAATCTATTGTTTTGCTGAATGACCTTTGTCATCACTGAATCTATATAATGTTATGTATCTAACATGTATATGGTAGACTGTAATATGACCTACAACAAAGTTGAAAACTCAATAAAATCTGTGTTAAAAAAAAACATTTTGCGACTGTCAGGGAAGAATGAAAGAACAGATTCTAATAAGCGACATGAGTGTTTAAGAATGGGAGTGGATATATGCTGGGGTTTGCAGGTGAACGACAGGTATTCTTGAAAGGAAAAGGGAGATAAATAAGATTGCTCAAGTGATACCCAGAGAGGTGGAGCTCGTGAGGAATCTGATATCCAATTGGAGGTTTGGCGCAATAAGAATGCCCTATGGTATTTGGAAAAATCAGGAAAATTAACACCTCCCTCTGTTTTTGGGCGCATAAGTTTTAATAAAGATATGCAAGCTTTCTTGTTGTTCCAGAGAAAAAAAGAAAGTGTAGAATTAATTTTCTTGAAGGATTTAGAGGATATAGCAAGTGGAATATTAGAAATAGTATAAAGAATAATAGGAGAAAGCATCATTTTGATAGTATCTAAGCGTCCCCACCATGACAAATAAAGTGGATGCCACCTGCTCGTCAAGCGAAATATATGCCTAAATATTTTATATGTTTGGTATTCCAAGTAAAGTTAGTACTGATAAAGTCTTCTTTGAAGGTGAATTTGGTTAAGGGAGAATCTTGCATTTATCATTGTTTAGTTTATAACCAGAGACGAAAGAGAATGATTTCACATCTTGTAAAAAGGCGGGAAGGGAAGATTGAGGATTTGAGATAAATAATAAGATGTCGTCAGCATACGCTGCTAGCTTCACTTGTAATGTATTAGATTTGAAACCATGTATTCCCTGGTTTTGGCATATTTTAGATAGGAAGGGCTCAACGACTAAATTGAAGAGAAAAGGAGACAAGGGGCAGCCTTGCCTCACCCCTCTGCCTAAGGTGAAGTAAGGGGAAGAAGTGTTATTAACGAAAACTGCTGCTATAGGATTTGAATAAAGGAGAGAAATCAAAGAAATAATTTTTGGACCAAATCCAAACCATTTGAGGGACTGAATCAAAAAAGGCCGATGGACTCTGTCAAATGCTTTCTCAGCGTCCAATGCAATTGCCGCTAGAGACTCGGAGGAGTGGGAAAACTTAGAAAGAATATCAAAGAATAATCAGGTGTTATCCATAATGTAGCGTCCTTTAACAAAACCTGACTGTTCCTTGCCAAGAAGAACTGGGAGGTAAGAGTCCATTCTCAAAGCCAGGGCCTTAGAGAAGATTTTTTAGTCTATGTTCACTAAAGAAATTGGTCTGAAATTCTTGCAGTAGAGCAAGTCGTTACCATCCTTGGGAATGAGGCAAATCAGGGCTTCAAGGAAAGAACCAGAAGCTTCGCCATTTTGTAAGAAAGAAGATATGAGAGTAGACAATTTTGGGATGAGTAATTGAGAGAAATGCATATAAAAATCTACAATGAATCCATTTGGACCTGGAGCTTTATCCTTTTTGAGTGAAAGTAATGCTTTATGTGATTCATCTTGTGAGATATCCAACTCTAATGGATCAAGATTTAATTGTGTATAAGAGGGTTTCGTTATGGAAGAGAGATTATCTGTAATTTGAGAATCTGAGGGAGAGGTATCTGGTGTATATAAAGATTTATAAAAGTGATGAAATTCCTCTAGGATCTCAGAATCCTTATATTTCAGAGTTTGTTGGGAATCTAGAATTGATTCAATGTTAAGTCTATTATGTTTAATTTTAAGGTAGTTTGCAAGGAGTTTGCCTGACTTGTTCCGTCACCCATAGAATTTTGCACTGGTTTTAAGAAGATATAATGAGGCATTATCTGTAGATTCTTTATTGAATTTGAGTTTGGTATCAATAAGTTCTTTTAAACAATCTTTTGACCTAGAAGTAAAGTAGGAGTGTTCCAATTTCTTTATTTTTGCGAAGAGATCAGTAGATTTTTTCCGGGCGATGTGTCTCTTTTGGGAAACGTAGTTAATGATAAAGTCTCTTGCTGTCGCTTTAACGGCATCCCGAATGATGTAAAGAGGTAAGTCATCCGAATTATTGAGTTTAAAGTAATCATGCACAAAGGAGGTAAAAGAGGAGGTAAAATTAGGGTCAAGAAGTAAGGAATTATTAAAGCGCCAACGATTGGATAGATTGGGTTCGTTGAGAATGTCTAATAGGATAGAAATTGGGGCATGATCTGAGATTAAAATAGAGCCAATGTCAGCGGATTATAAGGACTGTGAAATATTATGGAAGATAAAAAAATAATCAATACACGACTGAGTCTGGTGTACCGGTGAAAAATAAGTATACTCTCTTGTGGTAGGATTGCAAAATCTCTAGGCATCTAACAACTTCCGTTGCTTAATGGTTTGTATAAAACTTTTGTGAGTTTTGTTCTGTGTGAAGGAGGTTAGGGAAGTACGGTAAATAAAGAGATCTAAAATTTGGTTGCAATCACCCACCAAGATGAAATTGCTGTGAGTGTATTGTAAAAGATTTTTTGTGAGATTCGCCCAAAATAATCTCCTGTGACCGGAGCATAAATGTTAAAGAGAGAAAGTAGGGTCTTTTCAATAATCAGTTCAGTGAAAAGCCATCGACCAACATCGTCAGAATCTTGGGTAAGTAATTTGACATTTAAAGATTTGCGACATAGTGTGGCAACTCCATTCCTTTTGCCATCACCTGGGGAGAAGAAAACCATACCCAACCAAACCCTTTTTAATTTCAAAGATTCTTTTTCGGTGAGGTGGGTTTCTTGTAATAGAGCAATGTCTGCACCAAGCTTCGATAAATGTGTTAGTACACGCTGTCTTTTGATGGGGGAATTTGAGCCTCGTACATTCCATGAAATAATTTTCAATGACATGAGAACTTCAATGCGAGAATAAAATAAACTACAATATGCATATGAAGGAGGTAGCACAGTACATACCTTATAATTCCGAATGAGAAGATAAGCATCATTCCGAACAAGAAGATAAATATCGTAGAAATTGCTTGAGCGTTAGTATTAACATAATAAGGAAAGTGAAAAGACCAGAGAAAATATTGATGAAGAATATAAAGAGGGGACAGGAAGAAAAAAGATAGGTGAAAGAAGGAAAAGGAGACAAAAATAAACACAAAAATAAAAATAAAAATAGACAAAGGACTACTCATACCTACAAAACTCAAAAAAACTCAAAAAGAAGTTGAGGGGGAGAAACCACATGATAGGGCGGCACATCCGGACTCCATGGACGGGACAAACGAACCACCGTAATCAACGAGATGTAGAACATGGACAAGCACAAATACTGGGATGTCTACGGAGGAGAAGTGACAAAAACATATCAACTTTAAATATCAACAAATATACAGAGACAGGGCGTCCGAAGAATATAAAAACAGTACTAAATATTCTATGGCATTTAAAGAACAAACAATTCTGATAGTCAGTGAAATCCTGAAATATGAATTTGAATAGGAAGACGTAGGTCTCGAAGTATCCATGGTCTCTGTCTTGCAAGAGTTTATAAAGCTTCTCAATTTGCTCGGATCTTCGTAGGCAATCGTGTTTTTTCTGTAAGTAACTTTAAAGAGGCATGGTTGGAAAAGGCCATAGCGGGCTCCCAATGAACGAAGCTCCGGTCTCATGCTGAGGAATTCCTTACGTCTGTCAGCCGTGTTCTTGGCATAATCCTGGGAGAAGGACAAAGCGTGACCAGACCAAGAAATGCGATTGAGTGATTACGCCACTGAGGGAACTTTGAGGAGATCTGTATATTCCAAAAAATACAAGATAACGCCTCTTGGAGAAGAAACCACAGCAGGCAAGCAACCCTGTCGGTGAGCGCATTGTATGTTTAAAGAGGTGTTTTCAGGAAGTTTTAATAGTTCTGGGAGAAAATTCTTGAAGAAAGTGAGAGGATCCGATCCCTCCACATTTTCCGGCAGTCCAAAAATGCGTGGATTACTTCTTCTGTTTCGATTTTCCAACTCTTCAACATGTTTTTGTAAAAATTAAACCTGGGTCTGGAGAGAATTGATTTATTTTCAGTATCACTGAAAAGAGAGACGCTGCGCTCCACTGCCACCAAGCGTTTGTCCATTTGAGACCATCTTTCTGTGAGGTATTGTAATTTATTATTTGTTTCCTCCATAAAAGGACGCAGGGCTCGAATTTCAGCTAGCAACAGGTCCAATGAAGCTGGAGGGGGGGATTTTGCATGGGAGGGCGGGTCTTTCTTGAGACGTTTTGTTGAGGCCCTCCCCAAGGCCGCCGAGCCAGAGGTGTGTCAGACAGAGCACCATTTTTAGGAGAAGAGGCTGCTAAGGAGGCTTCCATGGCTGCGAATTTTGAGAAGACCTTGGAATTTTTGATAAATTTCTTTTGCACCACAGACTCAATGAAAGAATCAGCTTTCCTCAGTCTCCCCATAGGGTGACAGATTAACAAGTAAATAAAAGTCCACAAAGCCGCTAAGTTACTGCAATGAATATGGTGCTGTTCTGGGGAAGAACCTAGGCAGCTTCAAAGACCAAAAAGACCATAGCCACGTTTCACATACTCGATACAGGATCAGCAATCCTCAAACTCCCCATATGATGGCCAATTAATAGGTTGAAAAATGTTCCACAGAGTCACAAAGGTAAAGTAGTGAATATGAAGAGAATATAAGGAGAATGTCATTCAGCATCAGTAGGGGCCCAGAAAGACCAAAAACATGTCAGGTGGTTCAAAATATCCTGTAGCCAGAGGTGCTGAAGGGAGAACACCTTGAAATCCTTGGCACGCAATATATAGTATGAATTCTCCTCAGCGACGCTTCCCCGGCATAGATGAGTTGAAAGGAAGCGGCCGCGATTCAAAATGGCGGCTGCTTCTGAGGCGAGAAAGAGCGCACCGTCAAAATGCCTAGAAATCACCGCTGCAGGGATGAAGGCTCTCGTTCAAGGCAGCGCGCAGCTCATCAGGTCCTCCCGAACTCATTTCTGCTTGTCAGGAGAGGCGAAGACGAAGTCGGCAGTCCACGGTCTGCGTCGACTCGGAGAGAGTCACGGACGCGCCGCCATCTTCTCGGGCGTCAAGCCATGCCCCCCCTCGACAGGCCTTTTTAAAGTTGTAAATAGTTTGTTTTTGCCAGAATTCATGAAGATAATATCGCATGCACAAAATCATAGTCGGAAAGGTCCACAGTTGCATTTTGATTTCAAATTAAATTTACTAATTATAATGAAGGCTCTCAGTTTTACGTTTTTACAGCTAGATACAGACAGAAAAGGTTGGTCTTCTTTTAATTAACTCTCAAGAGTGTTTATCACGAGTATAGGCCTAACACCTATGCAGATAAACAACATGGGTAGTTGAAAAATGACCTAGCTTAATGAAGCCTAAATATTTGAGTATGAACATATTTTAGACTCCCACAATCAATGTACATAGTGCTGATATAGTATTTTCAGTTCTTTTACCTCATCTCCCTGAAAGACCACTCCTTAAACTTTCAAGTAGTCATTTTTGTCTCCCTGGCTCTTTCTTTCTTTTTGCAATTGTCATGCATATATATAACTGTCTATGAATATTTCCTGTTGAGACACTATTGGGCCTGCAGCATTTATTGTGCCACCCAGTTAAGTAGCCTTTTTCTTAGGCCTGCCATTGCAGACTGTGTATACAGTTTTTATGCCAGGCACAAACCTTCCTTTTAAATACATACAAGTCACCCCTAGGGTAGTCCCTGAACAGCCCTTAGGGCAGGGTGCACTATATTTAAAAAGTTGGACATGTATTTTTAAGTTTTACATGTCCTGGTAGTAAAACATTTCTACATAAATTTTTCACTACTGCAAGGCTTATCGGTCCCATAGGATTACAATGGAGTTATCTTCTTACATTTTAAAACTGCCCTAAGGTAACTATAACTCGCACCCCTGCCATGCACAGTTTTCTGATCAATAATTTCAATGCAAATGTTGCAGTGATATTATCAATGATGTAATTGAAGATGGCATGAGTAATGTAGCTGTTCATGGGGAGAGCGTGAGTCATGGTTACCGTAGGGCACGAGTTATAGTTACTTGAGATACCTATAACTGCTTAATTTCTATGATTTTGAATATGTAAAATCTGAACCTAACAATAACGTCTATGCAACCTTCATTTTTTTCAGTAAATTTCTAGGGCACCCAGTGTGCAATGGGACGGCAGGGGGGAGCCTCACGGCCCCTGTGGTCCCAGCCAGCTCCCCTCCTCCTGTGGGAGTCAGTATTGCTCTGACAAACAGGAGGCTGCTGAAAGGCAGTACCTGTCTGTCAGAGTAATGATTTTATCTGTTTCTCAGCACGCATATTTGCAAGCAGGGAAACAGATGAACTCAGCTGTGTGCAAGCTGGAGGTGTTTGAGAGCTACGGCTTGCAGAAAGCAGAGTTATGGTTGCTTTTGCTTGGTGGAAGCTGTCGGCTCCCACCAAGCAAAAGCAAACAGCTAACTCTCGAGGGTGGGCACCTTGGTAGGTAAAAGTAGCTGGCCCTGGGGGGTGGCAGTCCCCAGGGCCATAAATAGCTCAACTTGGCTGTGGGGGGGGGCAGCATGGGCCCCCACATGAATTTTTACTTTAGCCCCGGGGAGGTGGCAGTTCCCAGGGTGCAGTGGGCTGCATGCCCCCCTCATTTATTTAACACTTGCCCTGGGTAGGTGGGGGTCCCTGGGGCACAGGGGTGCTGCACGGCCATCCCTCACATACATTAAAACCAGTGTCCTGTGGATGTGACAGCCCCCAGGGCTCTCATAAGCCATAGGAGGGGGGCACCATGCCCCCCCTCCTGCATATATTTGCTGACGCCCCAAGGACCTGGACCGCAAGGGGGCTAAACATTAGTGTAGTCACTAGTTTGTGCTTCTTTTTCTTTTTTTTTGGTGGGAGGCGTGTATCCAGCACGGCTACCACCAATTTTTTTTTTAAATGCCATTTTGCCATGGCAGGGTCCTTTTGGGACCCCACCACCACATCCAGGGGGTCAGGATATTCCTACTTTGCCCCCTTTTCTTTTTTTAAACATTTTGAATGTTTTTTGTGGGACTTGGATGAAGCAAAGTCCCAAGATGGTGCCCCCCCTTCTGCATATATTTGCTGATGCCCCCAGGACTTGGACCACCTGGGGGCTAAACATTAGTGAAGCCGGGAGCACAAGCTTCTTTGTCTTTTATTTTTCGGCGGGAGCCATGGATCCAGTGCGGCTCCCAATGAAAATTAAAAAAAAAATGCTCCCTTGCTGCAGGGGGATGAAGCCGAGTCCCAAGATGGCTGCCAAACTTCCTGTTTGAAGTGTTGTCAGGCAATGATATTTGAGCACAGGGACTGTTGGATCCTCGGAGGATCTACCTCCCTTGATATACATTTTTTTTTTAATTTCTCCAAAACTACTGAACAGATTTACACCAAATAACCAAAAGCACTCTTTCTGGACCAAGAGCTAGCTTTCTGTCAAGTTTGGTGTAATTCCGTCCAGTGGGTTGGGCTGTAGTCGTGTTCAGAATTCCCTATGGAAATTAACATTCAAAAAACACTTTTCTTGGCCCCCTCTTTTCTCGGCCCCTGCTTGACGGATCACCCCGAAACTTTCCATACAAAACAAGACTTACTATGACACTTTTTTGGGAAGTTTTCGTGAAGATTTGTCAAGCACCTGCCACCAGCAGGTAGGTATAGTTAGGACGATGTTTCCATAGGAAAAGCGTTTGTTGACTTTCCGATATCTTTGGTGCTGTTTGCAATTCTTCATGAAATTGTCCAAGAAAAGTGCCCTTGTGATTTTTGTTGCGCATGGAAAGTTTCAGGGTGATCCACCAAGCTGGGGCTGAGAAAAAGTGGATTATAAAATGTGTGTTTCCCATGTTAATTCGAAGAGGAATTTTAGACACAACTACAGTCCGAACCGCAGAATGTAATTATGAAAGCCCCGGGGACCGTCACCTCCCCACGGCAAATATGTATAAATGAATGTGGGGGGCCTGTGCTGCCCCCCCGCAGCACCAGATTCTGCCACCTCCAGGGGACACTGGAAAATATGTATGCAGGCGGGCTGGCTGGGTCCGCCGTTGCCCCGGGGAATGCCATCTCCCTGGGGCAAGTTACGGTAAAAGAATATGGGGGGCTCAAATGCCCCTAGCAGCCCTTGGGACCGCCACCTTCCCGGGCTGAAATAAATTAATCTAGGGGCACCGTAGCCGCCCCCCAGCCCCATGGACCACCACCTCACAGGGCCTAAATACTGCAATCGAGGGGCCATGGATGGCCTTGGGGACCATCACCCCTCCAGGGCCAGCTCCTGCTACCTCCTGAGGTGCCCCCCCTTGGGAGATAGCTGTTTGCTTTAGCTTGGTGGAAAAGCAGACATAACTCTGCTTTCTGCAAGTGCTCCTGCGTGCAGAAAGCGGAGTTTTCATATCTTTCCTGGGACACAAATATGTGTGCAGGGAAACAGATGAAAACACTGCTCCCACAAGCAGGCCGCTGCTATTTAATGCAGCTCTCTGTTTGTGGCAGCAATACCGGCTCCCGCAGGAGCAGAGAGCCGGCTGTGACCGCTGGTGCCTTGAAGCTCCCCCCCGCGGCCCCATTGCACACAGGGAATGGGGTCTCTGGGGCTGTATGTGGCCTGGGTAGTAGTTCATGCTGTTCCTACCACTTTAATGAATGTATTAGGCCCGTGGAAATGGTGATCTCTGGGGCATACAAATGCCCATGGAGGGGGGCCCCGTGCACCCCTTCTTTAATGTTAAAACAAATGGACATGCCCCTGGCACCTGGCCCATCTGGGGGCTTTTTCCTAAACAAGCGCGGGACCTGGAACTTGTTTTTTTTTCTTCATTTTTACTGTGACAAGCACCCACTCACAGACCAACTGAAACAGTGAATTTCTAAGGTATTTTAATTACATTTCTTAACTATAACGTCCCTGTAACCTTTGTTTTTTTCAGTGAATTTCCAAGGTTTTTTAAATGCTAATTCCTAGCTATAACGTCCCGGTAACCTTTGTATTTTTTTGTGAATTTTGAAGGTATTTTTAATTTTATTTCCTAACTGTAACCTGTAAACTTTGAGAGAGGGTGTGTGAGTCGCTGTATAGGTTGGTGACTGGGTGTCTGAGTGGCTGTATGGGTCTGTGAGTGAGTGTGTAATGTCTGGGTAATCACATACATGCATGAGTAGTGCCTGGGTGATTGTATGATTGCATAGGTAGTGCCTGTGTAATTCTATAAGTGCAATTGCCAAGGACACACAGCGAATACCGGGTGTTTTTGACAAAGTGTAAAAGATATATATAGACATAAAATTTCAGTGTTGCTATTTACTAAGATACTAATTTAACTTTCCCCTTTGTATTCATTTGTAGAAATAACTACATCAAAAATGCTTTTTTCTTCTTCACAGCAACACCGGAGGCCGCAATGACATTAGTAGTCATAAATACAAATGAGAAAGTGTAAAACAGATATATAGACATATTTTAGAAAAGTTTGAGTCTCGTTGTTTATTAACATATTGGTTTAACTTTATTTTAACAGCACATTTGTAAAAAACAACAATTTCAAAGAATAACTTTCAACATTTGAACTCACGAACAGAACATAACTACCAAACACCCACCAAACTACCAATTGTTACCAGCGGCGGCTCGTCCACGGGGGCGGAGGAGCGTCGCCCCACTTGCTTTCTGCAGTGCGAGAAGCAGTAACTTAAAATGGTATACCATTTTATGTTACTGCTTCTCGCACTGCTGAAACATAGAAGAAGGGTTTGGTTGGGGGAGGGCCGGTGGGCGGGTCGGGGAGGAGTGGCTAGCCCAAAGTTATGGGTGCTGACTGGTCGGCCCCAAGGCCGACCAAACCAGTCATGCACACTCTCCCGTTTTCTCCATGTAGGCTGCATGCAGCCTGCATGGAGAAAACGGCCTCCCCATGGACGCCTGTACGGATGGCATCCTAGCCAATCACAACGCTGCCATTGCAGCATTGTGATTGGCTTAGGGGAGGGGAGGGAGGCTGCCTACTTGCTTCCTGCGGCTGCGAGGAGCAGAGACGATACGGGACGAGATCGGGCGACAAAGGCAAGTTTATTTTTATTTTTATAAATCGAATTAAAATTAACCACCCTCCTCGCGCAACCCCCCACATCATGCCGGCCATGACTGGGGTGTGCTCTCTTGTCATAAGTACCTCTCTAGGGTGCGTATGAGTGTAGAGAAACTTCCACCGTTGCAGTTGTAGTAATACCATGCAGCCGAGCTGGAAGCGTTAAAGTTCCCAACCCCCCAGTGTACTGTGCACTGGCTCTTTGCCAGTGCACATTATTTTTCCTGAATGTTGGCGCTGGGCCTCGAAGCTTGATTTCAGGGAATGATTGCTGTTGGAATTAACTCACCCCAGTATTCGCACAAATACATTTTATTTAGAAAGGCCTAGGTACTGCAATTTGAAAATGCAGGTCTGCGTGGGCTGGCGGAGGCTGTGGAGTCAGCAGTTTGCGAACATGTATCTGTGCTTGGGAAGGAGCCTGTGACCTGCCTGGCAAGGAGGAGGAAGAGAGCCCTCTGCTTGTGAAGACCCCACCAGCTTGCACAAGAGCCGACGGGACGGGGAGTGGATCCAGTTGGCCGTAGTAGAGACGGAGTCTGTGAGGTGCCGATGAAGGAGCACGTAGGATGCCGAAGAAGAAGCCTGTGAACTGGGGAAATAGCCTCGGAGGTGCAAGGAAAGTACCCTGTGAGTTACGGGGGCACAAGAAAAGAGCCTGCTAGGTGCTCACGACAGATCCTGTGAGTTGCATGAAAAAAGAGTGGGTTACGGGGAAAGAGCAAGTGAGTTGTGGAAACATCCTTTGAGGGGCATGGAAAAGAGCTGACAGCCCCCACCCTTCAAAAGACCTCCATTCAGCCTAAGGCCTATGGCTATTTCGAAGATATAGTAGTCTCGGGGGGGGGGCTGTCATAGCATAATTCTTCATATTCTTCATTCCTTAACCAGTTCCATCCCTTCAGCATTAGAGCCCTTTACGTTCCTGTGCAGGCAGCACAAACACATGCCACCCATCTCCTTCCACAGTTTTTATAGCTAAACAACAGTGAGCAAATCCTTTTTTTTACCCTCGTCATCCGACTTTCCCCTTCCCGCCTTTTTTTCAGACATTCAATTTGGAAGTAGGTGTTGATTTTGTTTCGAACACTGAGCAATTACTTTGGGCTGTGAAGTATTTATGTGGGCACTGAAAATCTATTTCTGGCTGTTGGCGTCGTGCCTTACACTCAGCTCACTTCGATGGGTAAGTTTCTTCATAATAATACAGGCAACATACAAAATAGAAAGTGCTTTGAAGCGAATGGAATAACGACATTCTCTGCAGTTTATGTGTTGACTGCATATCATTTTGATGAAGCATAATATTAAACTGGCCTATGGATTTCGGTTATATTCTCCATGCTGGAGTGCACAGCAAATCAAACTGGTGTAAATTTCGTCCGAATAATGCTGCAATTTATTTTGCTGCTAGGGGTTTTCTCAAGGGCCATATAACAAATTATAGATGCAGGAATGAAATATGTAACTTATTGTTAATTAAACAGATTGCATGACATTCTGGCTACACTATGCATAAGGCACTTGCTGAGGTGAAAATGTAATCATGCAGAAAAAGCAAAAATACACCGGGTTCACCAAATGGCAGCCGAGGGTCCCAAACAAATATCAACATATGATGGTTGCAGTCAATTAAAAGCTCATCGCTGACATAGATATATGTGGCGAGCTGCAGATCACAGTTCAGATCCAGCTAGGCTGACTCAGCATTTCATCCTTCCAGTGTCAGCAGAAGCATGATTCAACCCGGTAGCAATAGTGCTTACTATTTATAGACGTTTAGAAAAGATGCTTGTACAGTGTATAGCACTGTATGAAAGACAAGTATTCTAAAAAATAACATAACAGTCTTGCTAACGGTAGTAAATAACATATGGATAAGAGTATCAGCTAAATATATCATATTTTTGATTAAATTCCATTGAAGCAAGCACGCATTAAATATAGCATTTTTTCAGGGAAAATCACAATAGTAAAATCTTAATTTTATAAAACAAAAATGGTAGTTCAAATTGTTTTATTGCAACATCGAAGAGACTGAAAATGGAGGCGGAATGAAAAGATTGTAGTGAAGTTTAATTGGCTAGATTAAAATTCAGACCAAATATAAAACCACATTAATCAATGCTTCATTTGAATTTCTTGTGTATCTTCCAAACAGAACCCTCCTTAGGTCATTCGGGCTCGCTCGCTACGCTTGCTCGACGAGGTGTGCTCCACCACAAATTTTACACTTACCACTTTCAAATGTCACCAGCCGCCACTGATTGTTACCCAAAGTCATGGGGATTCAAAAACTACTGCAAAACTAGTGCAATGCCCAACCTGTAACAAGACCCTCTCTAGAGGGTCGAACAAAAAGATTAATGTGGGACAAAGTCCATGTTATATAATCTTAAAACCTATCATAGAAAATGCCTACAACTGCCAATCTAGCATAGGGAAACTGGAGGACCATCTACATCAGTGGCAGCAGCAACAATTTCCGGCCAGAAAGTCCCTTTAGAGGTTCAGACTACTACAACAGATATGGCTCCAGAGTCTTCAAGAATGGCCACATATTGCATGGACTGTAGTGTTGCTATAAGTGCTGGTGAGCAGTGCGTTACAGCAATTCGCAATGCTGGAAAGATCGTACATGCTAATTTTTTTACCCTTTTAAATTTTTTGCTCATTTCTCAGGGCATATTTTTCGAATTCCTCCTGTCCCAGTTGCCATTTTTGTTACCATATAAAAGAACAGAAACATTTGAAAACTTTACAAAACAACAAAAAAATGTCAAAAACAAAACAGAAAATCATATCACTGGGAAATAAAGGAATATTATTGGATAATGCACTTTTCTACTAAACGAATAAGAAGAACACGCCCATTTATCTATCTTGAACATTCTTTAAGAAGGGGTTCATATAGAGCAGATTAGCGCAATGCACAATATGTCACAAGATGTTGTCAAGGGGTACAAATAAAAAATATTCTTGCAAGACTCCTTCCATACCATCTAAAAACATACTATAGCAATAGTGTAAAAGTAATAAGAAGGCAGCGCAAGGCTGAAGGACCCTCAACTTCAATAGCAGCTGCAACAACACCAGGTCAGAGAGTCCCTTCAGAGGTCCAATCCCAACTTCAAGATTTGGCTCCACAGGTTTCCCGGATGGCATCATACTGCATGGATTGTGCAGATGTAGTGAGTGCTGGAGAGCAGTTCATAACAGCCCTTCGCAATGCTGCAAAGAATCATAAATGTTTTTTTGTTTTTTTTTGGGCCCTTCATAGTTTTTCTACATTAGCAGGCATTTTATTATCTTACAAAATGGGTGTCTTATATCTATGGGCCAGATGTACGACCAAGCATTTTGCGAGTCACGAATTGCATCGCAGGGATGGTGGCCTGCTGGGCTCAGCAGACTTCCATGTCTGGGACTGCTTTTCAATAAAGATTTTTTTTTTTAATGCAGCCCGTTTTCCTTAAAGGAACATGGGATGCAGTTTTTAAAAAAATGAAACGTTTTCGTTTCATTTTTTAAGGGCAGGTAGTGGTCCCTGGGACCACTGCCTGCCCTTAAAAAATATTTACAGAGCCAGTCACAAAGGGAAAGGGGTCCCCTGGGGACCCCTTCCCATTTGCAACTCCATTAGCACCCTCTTGAAGAGGGTGGCAATTTGCGAGTGTTTTGCGACCGCAATTGGGGTTGCAAAACATTGGTACACGGTTTTGCAGTCGCTATTAGGAAGGGAACGCCCCTTCCTAATATCAAGTCGCAAAACCTATTTAGCGAGTCGCAAATAAATTGCGCCTCACTAAATAGGCTTTGTACATGGCCCTGTAGGTTGTTGCATGAGCAAACGGGTCGCAAACCCGTTTGCACATGCAAAAACGGGTCATACATCTGGCCCTATGTGTTGTTCATTTTATTATATTCTAATTTATTGTAGCACTACTTACATAGAACTTGCCATATGGAGAAGTCAAAGCGTTCCTCTACAAATAAATACACAGCCAACTTTTGCCAGTTATCATTATTTAGTTTTACACTTTTTAAATAGAAGTCAACAGTCTGTGTTTGAATCTTCTAGTGAGTGCATCGATAACATAAACAAACATACTCTAGTTTTTGAGACCACACTGTGTTAATCTCTTTTTCAAAACTATCAACTGTAATATCTGTGTCCTGTTCTGCAACTCCTCCTCTTAACAACTCTTTATTTTCTCTAGAATCCTGCTCAGGACCAAAGAAATGAAACTGCACATCATCACAAACCTTTTCAGCGCCTGCCACAGTACCATGCAAAAGTGCTCTATTCATTTCTCCTAAACAGAAAGCAGGAGTTTTAACATAGTACAGCCTCCTAACTAAAGGTCGCATTGTTGAGTGATGTACAGCTAACATTCTGAAATTATGAATGTGCTTTGGCACACTTTGTTTGTGATAAACAAGCTAGTGAATGTCCCTGCCAATGTGTATGCTTTCCAATCTTGCAAGGATCCAATCCTTGTAAAGTACTTATTTTGTGCTTCAAACTTCACCTTGGAAAGATATGTAGAAATGTCCTTAATATATCAATGGATTGCTGTTGAATACTACAAAAACTACTACAATTTGATTTCTATTCGGGTGCCTGACTCCACCTTCCTTGTACCTCTTCTCCAATAACTTGGTCTACATTTCTAAGTACCATCATCTCTTTCGCTATAGGACTGCCATTCTTCATTTCATAACATCGTCCTCTTTCATCAATAGCATGAACTAATCTGTTATCCTGCAGAAAGCTTACTTCATTAAAGAAAGACACTGTACTTGAAGTATGCATCCATTCGCCACTAAAAACTGTACAAAAGTTACTTCTTATCACTAATCTTTTCTTCTGGTTTTGTCTCCTCATGCACAACACCATTTTGTCAAGAGTCTTCTTTCTATTTAAAATCAAAATGAAAAGCTTCCTCTTCAAATTAAAGGCCTTCTCAACTACTCTCTCAACTTGTTCGTTTTGTTTCAGTGCATCTCTCCTTCTTCTATAGTTCTTCAAATTTCTCAGTAGATTTACAACCACTCTACTACGAATTATCCTGGCTCTGATTTCCTTAAACTGCTTCTGTTTCCTGGTTAAGGTGTGTCCATCTTTGTTACAATCTTTTCTGTTCTTGCAATGTACACTTTGTCCAGTCTTATTGTTTCTCCTAGTCATAATTTTATTTTCTTTATTTTGTAATCTTTGCAAATGTCCACATATATTTTTAAGAAATGACTTTGTCCTCTTACCAGTAGCTCTTTTTTCTCTCTCCGCTTTTTCAGAATTTTCCCCTTTTGTAACTCATTTCTGCAGAGATACTGCAGTTGCTTCTGTTGCTCTTTCGTCCGAGCTTTTGTAGGCATTCTAACTGTGTGTAGATATGTCGATATTGTTCAGTAAAAATAAACAAGTATATTTAAATTTTTACCCTAGCCAAAGTACCAGCTACTGTACTACTGGCACATAATACAAAAACTGTTTTCATGTAGTTTTAAATCAACAGATGAGCCTAAATATCTTACTACATGCACTTACTTCAATATACCAAACCCAAAGAAAAACACAAAACTTTATTTATTAGTTACCTTTTAACATTTTAGCACCCTGTCGTACAACACAGCTGCACCATATCTCACTTCTCACTTAGAAATGGTGAAAGAAAAGTTTATCCCTTCTGTAGTAAATTTTAAAATGAACATCAAGCCAAGGGGTAATTATAAGCCCCATGTGCCGCCAGTGCGTCACTATTTTTGTCACACGACGGCGTAATGTGGTACTCCTTATTTACAAGGCCATGTAAAGCCACTCTGCATGGCTTCTCATGGCCTTATAAATACGGGCCCTTTTCACACAGTACTTTGCGTGAAAGGAGCTTGCCATGGGTGTTGCTGTGGATGTTCCCACACAACACCCATGGATTCAGATTCTGCTGCATTTCTAGATTCACAACGATTCATAAACCTGGGAATGTGTCAGAATCCTACACCTTCCCATTGGAGGTGTAGGGAGGTGCAACGAGGGGCAATACTTTTATTTCTCCTAGTTTTTTCCTCTTTCTATGCATGCTGCATTCTGCAGCACACATAGAAAGAGAAAAATACCCCTCGTGATTGTTTTTGTACAGGAAGGTGTCCCTTCCTGCACAAAAACAATAATCCCCACAACACAGGCATATTTGCACCATGGTGCAAGGGTGCCTCCGTTGGCGCATGGCAGCCAGTTGTGTGCCAGCACAGGGGAGAGTATAGGGATCCGTAATATTGTTGTAAATATGACGCATCCCTGTGCTTCGAAAGTAATGCAGAATTGCGCAGCCAAATGGCTTGCGGCTCCATGCTGCATTACTTTCATGTAAATTTAGCCCCAAGTGTAGAAGTACATACAGTGTCTCAACACTGTAAATCCGAAAACACAACATTGGAGCTATTTGCGTGCCTTTCTACCAGTCTGCCACTGGTGTATTTAGTATCTCAGTATTGTTCTACTTAAATGTATCAGATTTACATTTTGGGAAACGGTGCATATAACAACCTGCACATTTATCTCTATCAAATCATATAGCTCAATAATTCTACAAGTACATGCAAAGAGTGTGTCACAGTTTGCATATATAATTCACCAGATGGTTCATGGACTACATATTCCTCAGTAAAACTTGTAAAAACGTGTTTGTGTTTGAATACATGAATACTCCCTGGATGATTGAATTGGTGCATAGATAGTACCTAGGTGATTCTTTGAGGATACAGGTAGTGCCTAGATGATTCTCTGAGTATAGCAGAACTCCATGGGTCATTCCATATATGCATAATTACTTCCTGCAAGTTTGCATGCCTATAACACTACTATCTGGGTGTTTGGATGAGTGCATGAGTAGTACCTGAATAATTAGATAAGTGCATGACTAATGGCTCAATAATTCAATACATGCATATATACTGGTCGGATGATTAAATGATTGTAACTTTAGTGCCTGGATGATTGCAAGAGTGCATAGATAGTATATAGGTGATTTATAGAGTGCATGGATAGTGCATACATGATTGTTTAAGTACATGCATAGCACCTAGCAAATTGGATGAGTGCATCAGAAGTGTTTCAGTGATTGCATGACTACTTGGCTGCTGCCCATGTGCTTTTGGTTCATTGAACAGGTAGTGCTTGAGTGTTTAGAGAACTACATGGGTAGTGCCTGGATCATTGAATACGTGCATCAGTAGTGCCTGGCTGATTACATGAGTACATGCCTAGTATCTGAGTGATTGCATGACTCCATTGTTAAACCTTGAAAGATTGGATGTAAGTAGGTGTACCACTGGGGTGATTGTAAAAGTCCAAGAGTATTCCCTCAGTAATTAAATGAGTGCATAGCTACTGGATGGATAACAGGTTTACTACAATGATACTCTCCATGCAATTAGATGAGTGCATGAGTAATACCTGAGTGTTTGCATGAGTACATGACTGTGCCTCAGTATTTCAATGACTGCATGGGTTGTAAGTGTGTGCTTAAATGACTGCATAGCTTCTACGCAAGTGTTACAATGACTGCATAGTTACATCCTTGTTAATTGCATAAGTACATGTGTAGTGTCTAGGTAATTAAATAACTCCATGAATACTGAATCACTGATTTGATGACTGCCTCACTAGTGGTTGGGTGATTGCATGTGTACCTGAATATTGCCTGACTGACTATGAAAGTATCTTCATTACTGTTGGATACATAAGAGTTGTGGCTATATATCTGACTCATTGGTTATCTCCTTCTGCCAGTATCAAAATACCTGTTTTACTGTATGTATGATTTTCTACTGAGCTATGTGTGAGTGAAGTCTAGATATCACACTTGGTATACAATTGCATACATGGCTCTCTAGGAGCATACATTGCTTTGTTACTGAGCATGCACATGCATCAGTATGTTTCTAAAACGGAAAACAACATTTAACCATTTTTGAAAGCACAAAACCTTTTGTGAATGGTATAGCAACATCATTTCTCAAATACTTCTTCTGCTTCTAAAACATATATTCAGCACTTCCCAAACAAACCCTACACTCCAAATGAAGCTATCACAAGAACTATTGAGGCATTCTGCACTTTTAATCCTTCTCAATTTTAAACAAACCATGTTTAAAGAAAAACCACCTTCACCATATACATGAAATTTTTATCTAGCCTTACTGAACATAGATCACCATGTAAACATATATGCATTGTCTTAATAGATGTAGACCTTCAAGCCATCTTTCCAAAAATATATACCTCTCTGCATCTTTAAGTAAACTCAAAAGGCCCATTGTGTATATATAGCTATCTGCAATCAAAAGAACCATATCTCACCATCTAAGCATATGCTAAGTGATCATATAAGTTAGAAACCACATTGAAAACACTTCCCAATATATACCTAACAAGTATTACTTCTTTCTAATTCATATATAGGCAGAAAACATGTTCTCATCTTTTATTTGTGACTACATTACTCCTGTTTAATAATGTTACTAAAAGTACTACAACTCTCAGAATGCAAATCACAGATGTATCTCTTCTGCACATGATATTTAGACATTTAAAACATTCTTAGTTCCTCTTAGTAACTTTCCACAATACTATACTATTATTTTTCAATAAAGTACACAATGTAATAAAGAGACACTAATTCATGTTTCTCTTACTTCCCAAAACATCCACCACTAACCTCTTAAACACATACCCTCTAATAGATGCAGTTCATCTGATATATTTTTTCATATCACTGTGATACTCTTTTTATCAAACTCCCATATACATCTTCATTTCTAATGTAATTTTTATAAAGGATTAAAAAGTATCAACATATCAGTGAATTCAGTTTGTAGATTATATTGCTGTTTTACCTCTTTCTGGATAGTTTTGACACTGCTAGGATTTGTAAAAACTAAGCACAAGAATGGTACACCTCTCTCATATATATACATATATTTTTTAAACACCTATATTTTCTCTGCTTTTCCTTTGGGAAACTACCTGATTCAGCTGCAGCCTCCTCCTGACTACTATTGCTTCTTCACTTCAAAATGGATTGTGGGCCACAGCTATATCTATTGGGCTAAACAGGCTGCAAAAAAGAGAGGTATTGACAGGGACTTGGGTTTGCCAAATATGCAGATTACTTGGTTTGGCCAGAGAGGGTTAAAGTTTCATCAGTTGCTGGCTTTGGTTAAATCCATTGTGGAATCCCAAGCTCCTCACCTCATGATTGTGCACTGTAGTGGCAATGACCTAGGCACATTGATTGGGGTAGGGCTGGAAATTCTAATTAAAGAAACCTTTGCAGAACTGATGTTGTTTTTCCCTCACACTGTCTTGGTGTTCTCTAATATATGCCCAAGACAGAAATGGAAGTGGTCAAAACAATTCTGTCCACAGATTGACAAAGCCAGGAAACATGTTAATAAAACTGTTTCTGCATTCCTCAGAGCCCATCGCTTGGCCTGTATTTATAATAACAATCTGCATTTTGACATGCCTGGAATTTATAGAAATGGAGTGAAGTAACCAGAAACTCTGCATCCGGTCTCTTTTATAGCAGCCATATACACACAACCAATTTGAAAGAGCCACCCTAGTACCCGAAATATTGTGAAGTATTTTTCTAAAGATTTTTTTTTTCTTGAGTTTTTGGGGATCTCCGCGATGGCGTTACAATCCCTGCGGACACATCGTGAAAACCGAAAACAAAAGCACACATTCAATGACCACTAACACATCCAAAAATAATGTGTATAAAAATCCATTCTGAACATTGCCCCACACATATTACTATATACATACTTCTTTCAAAGCATGTTTAAACTCATATTTTTGTACTAAGTTTCTTTAAAAACAATCTTTCAGACCTATTTCCCGTTTTCGCGGTTATTCGGGACGTCGCGATGACGTTGTTAACCGTGACTATTGCGCCTTTTCCATATAGTTTAAAACACATATATTCACACATATTGCAGTATTTTACACACACTAGGGGTTTCTTATAGTATTCTCTAAAGTCATTTTTTGTAGAGAGTTTCTATAAAAACCATCTCTAAAACCTATTTTATGTTTTTGCGGTGACTTCGGAGGTCGCGATGACATCAGTAATCGCGATCCCCCCAGACACATCACAAAAGCGGAAAACAAAAGCAGGCATTCAATAACCACCAACACATCCAAAAATAATATGTAAAAAAATCCATTCTGAACATTGCCCTACACATATTACTATATACATACTTCTTTCAAAGCAAGTTTAAACTCATATTTTTGTGCTAAGTTTCTTTAATAACCATCTTTAAGACCTATTTTTCATTTTTGCTTTTATTCAGGATGTCAGGTCGACGTCATTAACCACAACAATCACACCTCTTCCATAATGTGAAAAAACACATATATGCACACATATTACAGTATTTTACACACTAGGGGTTTATTACTGTACACTTCAAACTCATGTTCTTCTAGTGTATCTCTAGAACAACCATCTCTAAAACCGATTTTCCATTTTTGCAGTGAGGCCGGAGATCGCAATGACATAGGTAATGGTGATCACCGCTGTTACGTCGCAAAAGCAGAAAGCAAAAGCAGGAATTCAATAGCCACCACCACATGAAAAAAAGATAACTCTATATTTAATTCTAAACATCACAGTAGATTACTCACTATATAAATAACTCTATAGAAACATTAATCAAAATCTCAATATCTCTATAACAATGCGTATTAATGATTCACTGAAATATTTTTTATATTTCCACCAATATTCGCGTCGATGTTGATAGTCGCGATGTCCCCGCGATAGTACACGGGGGCCGCACTGGCGGTCATGGTGCTGTATCGAATATCGCACGCGATTAAAAAAATCAATTTTTGACACGTAACTTGTGTCACCAATACCCCCATTTCTCGAACATGGGGTCAGAGTACATCTACTCTGACCCCTTATGTTAGCTTTTTCAGAAATTTTCAGCCCCGGGAACCATTCCCGATCAATAAAATGGCAGCCACAACTTTCTGTTCAGGTTCCATCCAGGCAATCAGAGCATTCCCGTTGGCACATAAATTCACAAGTGATTGCGGAATCATCACGAAATATCCGCAGCCAGAGATATCACTATAATTTTAAACTTACATTTCTCAACAACTACTGAACGGATTTACACCAAATAAGCAAAAGGCACTTTCTTGAACCGACATCTACCTCCCTGCCAAATTTGGTGTAAGTCTGTTCAGCGGTTCAGGCTGTAGGTGTGGCTAAATGTTCCAATGGGAATTAACATCATAAACTCAACCTTATTTTGCATCCCAAATTCTTGATCCCCACTGCACGGATCACCCACAAACTTTCCATAACATTAGAACCCACCTTGACACTTTTTGGGGAAATTTTCATGAAGATTGGTCAAAAGACGCCAAAGTTATAGCCAAGTAAAAAAATTATTTTCCTATGGAAACTAGGTCCTAACAATAACTACCAGCCAGTAGGTAATATATATATATGTATGTATATAAATATATATATATATATATATATATATTTTATTTCTTTTTTTCTTTTTTCTACAAAGGTCAAAGACTTCGAAGACGCACTCCTAGCAGTTGTAAAGCAGGCAGCTTTAATAACATTGAGAACCGACACAGATTGCTCCAATCAGTCTTTAAATGCATGCAAGGACCCCCAGTGGGTCGTGCTCAGTGCTCTGTTTAGTACAATGCATGCTGGGACACCGAGTCCCGATTGGAGAAGATTCATTACACAAAGTGAGTTCCGTGTGTCCTTTAATTAAAAAGCAATATTTTAGCCCTCCAGTGGGCCCCCAATTGTCATGCAGGTTAATTTTCTCACATCTGCTACGCTGATCGCGGCGTCGGCATAGTTCCTGTTGCCGCGCAGCCTCTCCTGTATTGCGGAAATGGTGCAGCCTTCACGGCGAGACAGCCGTGTAATTATTTTTCTACAAAGGTCAAAGACTTTAAAGACGCACTCCTAGCAGTTGTAAAGCAGGCAGCTTTAATAACATTGAGAACCGGCATCTTCAATTGAGGTGAGCATTTTGTGCTGACGCGTTTCAAAGCCGTAGCTTCTTCATCATGGGCAGCTCGAGGTTTGACACAGATTGCTCCAATCAGTCTTTAAATGCATGCAAGGACCCCCAGTGGGTCGTGCTCAGTGCTCTGTTTAGTACAATGGGTGCTGGGACACCGAGTCCCGATTGGAGAAGATTCATTACCCAAAGTGAGTTCCGTGTGTCCTTTAATTAAAAAGCAATATTTTAGCCCTCCAGTGGGCCCCCAATTGTCATGCAGGTTAATTTTCTCACATCTGCTACGCTGATCGCGGCGTCGGCATAGTTCCTGTTGCCGCGCATCCTCTCCTGTATTGTGGAAATGGTGCAGCCTTCACGGCGAGACAGCCGTGTAATTATTTTTCTACAAAGGTCAAAGACTTCAAAGACGCACTCCTAGCAGTTGTAAAGCAGGAAGCTTCAATAACATTGAGAACCGGCATCTTCAATTGAGGTGAGCATTTTGTGCCGACGCGTTTCAAAGCCGTAGCTTCTTCATGATGGGCAGCTCGAGGTTTGACACAGATTGCTCCAATCAGTCTTTAAATGCATGCAAGGACCCCCAGTGGGTCGTGCTCAGTGCTCTGTTTAGTACAATGCATGCTGGGACACCGAGTCCCGATTGGAGAAGATTCATTACCCAAAGTGAGTTCCGTGTGTCCAGAGCCAACCTCGGACTGAAACAGCTCGTCACGACGCCGACCCACATCGCCGGACACACGCTCGACGCCATCTTCTCCTCAAGCACCCACGTCTCCTTCAGCCACACCTCCGAACTCACCTGGACCGACCACCACTGCATCCACTTCACCTTTCGGAAACCCGCCGCACACCACCGCACCCTACAGATCCCCCGCAGATGCTGGAGCAAAGTAACCGAAGACCAACTCCAGACAAACCTCGCATTCAGCCCACCCACCGACCCCTCCAACCCCGATGCCGCCGCCCGCAATCTCAGACGATGGATGGACGACTGCGCCAACACCTTAGTCCCGCTGAAAAAACCAACCTACAAAGACACCAGCAAGAGAGCCGGCTGGTTCATCCCGGAACTTCTAGCATCCAAGCTCACCTGCTGGAAACTGGAGAACAAATGGCACAGCGAGAAGATGCTGGACAGCCGCGCAGCCCACAAAGACGCCATCCGCAACCACCATCACCTCATCAGGTCCGCCAAGAGGACCTCCTTCAAAGACCGCCTCGACAACAACGCACACAACAGCAAGGAGCTCTTCAGCATTGTGAAGGAACTCTCCAACTCCAGCTCCAACGCCAACGTCATCAACGTCATCAACCTCTCCTTCGAGACCGCGACCTTCCCAGAGAGCTGGAAACACGCCGAGATCAACGCCCTACTCAAAAAACCCAAGGCGGACCCGAGCGACCTCAAGAACTTCCGGCCCATCTCCCTGCTTCCATTCCCAGCTAAGGTCATCGAGAAGATCATCAACAGACAGCTCACCCGCTACCTCGAAGATAACAGCATCCTGGACCCCTCCCAGTCAGGATTCCGCAGCAACCACAGCACCGAGACCGCCCTCATCGCCGCCACAGACGACATCAGGATCCTGCTGCACAACGGCAAGACGGCGGCCCTCATCCTCCTGGACCTCTCCGCCACCTTCAACACTGTCTGCCACCGCACACTACGCACATGCCTCCACGATGCAGGGATCCGAGACAAGGCCCTGGATTGGACCACCTCCTTCCTTTCTGGCAGAACCCAGAGCGTCCGCCTCCCCCCATTCCGATCCGAAGCCTCCGAGATCATCTGCGGCGTACCCCAGGGATCTTCCCTCAGCCAGACACTGTTCAACATCTACATGGCTCCACTCGCACGCATCGCCCGACAGCACGACCTCAACATAATCTCCTACGCCGACGACACTCAACTGATCCTCTCCCTCACCAAGGACCCCTTCACCGCCAAATCCAACCTCCACGAAGGAATGAAAGCCGTCGCCGACTGGATGAAGTGCAGCCGACTTAAGCTAAACACAGACAAGACGGAGATCCTCATCCTCGGCTCCAACCCATCAGCCTGGGACGACTCCTGGTGGCCCTCGTCACTAGGGGCACCCCCGACACCAACCGACCACGCACGCAACCTGGGAGTCATCCTCGACTCAACGCTCACCATGACCAAGCAAGTCAACGCAGTCTCCTCCTCCTGCTTCAACACCCTCCGCATGCTCCGCAAGATCTACAGGTGGATCCCGACAGACACGAGAAGAACAGTCACCCAGGCCCTCGTCAGCAGCAGACTCGACTACGGAAACGCCCTCTACGCAGGAGCCCCGACCAAGCTCATCAAACGACTGCAAAGAATCCAAACGCCTCTGCACGCCTGATCCTCGACATTCCACGCCACAGCCACATCACCCCCCACCTGAAAAACCTGCACTGGCTCCCCATCGACAAGAGAATCTCCTTCAAACTCCTGATCCACGCACACAAGGCACTCAACAAAACCGGCCCAGCCTACCTCAACAGTCGACTCTCCTTCTACGTTCCCAACCGTCAGCTCCGCTCCGCCGACCTCTCCCTGGCCACCGTCCCGCGCATCCGGAGAACCACCACCGGAGGAAGATCCTTCTCTCACCGCGCCGCCAAGATCTGGAACACCCTTCCCCTCAACCTACGACAGACCCAAGACCTGCTGACCTTCAGGAGATGACTCAAGACCTGGCTATTCGACCAGTAGCGGCAACACCCCCCCTCCTCTCCCTCAGCGCCTTGAGACCCTCGCGGGTAAGTAGTGCGCCTTACAAATCTTGTGATTGATTGATTGATTCAGTGGGAACAGCTCTCTAATCACGCTGTCACTCTGATGGCCATCTCATGACTATTTTCAGGCCTAACCATACACTGGAGTAAAGGTGGCTATCCCACAGCGAAGGGTAGTGCTGTGGACAATGTCTGCAGTAATGACCTCTTTCCATGAATGGGTAGTTTTAACTCTTAAACTATGATCACACTCCTCAAAAAAGTTACACCCGTCAGGGTTTTAGGTATAGAGATCAATTTACTAAAGACTGATGGTTGAGCTTCCCTGTTTTAGAGTAAAAATAATTTTCAGAGCAGATGATATGCATTGAGGGATTGCATTCTACTGGAATGTGAATGTTCCCCCTGGTACTCTCCTCTTAACTCCCCATGTTATTAAGCAAAGCTGGCCGCAGGGCTGGAGTCCATGCTCAGTGATTCTCACAACAGACATGACTCGAGAACGCTGGGATATGAGCGAGGGCTCTTTCTCACTATGATAGATACTTCTCTAGGCATGTAATGCTGCAGAAGTGTTTCCTTGGATTATGTTTACACCTAAAACAGAGTACGCTGCGCACTAATAAACCATAGGGCTAATAATGTCCACCTCCTACCAGTTGGCACTCCAGCAGGTACTTGTGTATGTCCTATATCACTCAGCGTGAGTACAGACTATGCTCCCCACCTATACCCTGCGCCTGCAGAGTCATCCACCTTTGAGTAAGGCTGCCTATTGACTCGCCGCATTGCCTGTACGTTGTCTGGATGAGTTAGACTATGTTTCCCATGATCACCCAGTACAGCCAGGGCCCTCATTTCCTGGTCATGCACCATAGGCATTCGACCAACATCCACCTACCAGTGATGAAGGCGAACCACTTAAATAGAAGGCAGATGCTCCCGCCACTTTTACCTGTGGTCGGAAGCGGTTACACGTAGGTAACACGGTGTGGTGTACCTTTTGATGAAGTAAGTGGGGACACTTGGGCTGATACTCTTCCATCTGGCCCACGCAGCCCCTATTGTGGGATAGGGATGTGTGGGCTGAGTAATGGCTGCAGCCCTACAGGGAAGTATGTATATTGAAAGGTCCCGGCAGGCCCAGGATTGTTTGCATGAGCTTCTATCTAGAACAGGGGTCTCCAACCTTTGCTGTAAAGAGAGCTACTTCTGAACAGTGAAAATCATCATGAGCTACTAAAGGCTAAGTAATTTGCGCATTGTTACCAGACACCACCTCGCCCAGCTTAAATGATTTTAAACCTAATGTCCATGGAGTCCGATACTATGGTTTGAACAAAATACTGTGACTAGGGGCACTATGATAGGGCTGCAATGTGCATCAGTGAGTGCATGGCCTTAGGGAATGTATGAAAATGTGTGTGGATGAATGGGATATATGTGTATGGGTGACTGAGAACCTGTGTTGTTTGTACTTGTGGCACAGGACATACCTTTCACCATATGTGGCACCATTACATGTGCAACACAAACATGCAAAAACATTTTTTTAATGGGAGAAATTTAAAGTGCAGAAAAATGTTCTGCAAAAATGTTTATAACAAGGAATACTTTTCTGCACTTGATGGAACATTTTTCTGCAGTTTTCATTTCACCCATTTTTTTTTCAAATGGCTGTATTTTTCATTTATAAATATGGTACCATGTCTACCAGCCACTGGGAGCAAGAAGTCTGCTGTGTGCAAATGCGACACTTTAAAAAGGTGGAAAACACATATGAAGAGTTAACTTTATGTTTATATGCATTACAGAAAACTCATCATTTCAATTTTCTCCCATGTCAAAGTGTCTTTACAAACAGCAGGCATTTTACTTCCAGTGGCCTGTAGATATGGCACCATATTCATAACAGGAAAATACAGTCATTTATTTAAATGTGAGAAATTTAAAGTGAAGAAACATGCTTCATAAAACATTAGGGCTTAACTGGCTCAGTTTAAAGAAGAGCATTAAGACAATGTTTCCAAGAAACATTTTTCTTCACTTTAAATTTCTCCCATTTAAAAGGAAATGACTGTATTTTTTAGTTATAAATATGACACTGTCTATCAGCCACTGGAAGCAAGATGCTTGCTGTTTGTAAATGGAACACTTTAAAAAGGGAAAATTAAAATGAAGAATTAACTTAATCATTTCAGCTAACTCTCCATTTTCGACTTTTATTTAAGAGTTAAATACCTCAGTTCTTCAGTTCTTAACCTCTGTGACCCACCTGTGTCATAAATATGAGTGGAGTACTTCTCATTATCAGGCTTTGCTATCTGCAGCCTGATAATAATGTAAAATAAACATAGCCTTTCCTTAACTTTAAAAGGAAAACACAACACTTATTTATTACAGTTCTTAGTTAAAAATGAACTCAAGGCTGGGAGCTACTCTGAAAGTTTCTGCGAGCTACTGGTAGCTCGCGATCCAGTGGTTGGAGACACCTCATCTAGAAGCATAACTCAGCTTTTGCAGTGTGTACAAAATGCGTGTGAGTGAGAAGGAAGAAAACGTCGCGGCAGTGCATACTTACATTAAGCGGTACATTAACACTTCAGCTTTCCAGTTTGACATGTTATTGTATGGCAAAATGTGCATTTTGCTTGTAAGTGAGTGCAAATGGCAGAATGACATGGGGATCCCTTTCTATTATACATGACGTTTAGAGGCAAGCATGGAGTTAATAAAACAAAGCAGCACGGATGTAATAAACTGTTGTTGATGTTTGTTTCATTAAAGGACCATGTGGCTGGCATGCCGCCCTGTACAGCTTTCACCATGTCTGATTTGATTGGCTGTATGTGTGCAAAGAGTGTGTGAAGGACACTCTGCAACGAAAGGATAATTATGTGGTAGACTCCTGCGCATACAAGCAGACAACTTGCTCTGCATGACCTAAAAATTCATGTAAACAGCAGGAATGTTTGAATGACTGATTGGTGATATCACTGATCAGAAGAGCATTGATTGGCCCGCGAGTTATGGTACTGCCGGGGGTAAACATCCTTTTGTACGCGGTCATTACACCGCGTACCATTACTACGCAAGCTTTACTACGCATGCGCTGTAATAACGCGTAGCCATTTCTACGCATGTTATTACAACGCTTGCGTTGTAAAGCGAACCACATCGTTGTGAGGAAACTGAGGCGTTTCCTTACAACGACGTGCAACGATCACCGCCTCTCTGAAGACGCAGGAAGGAGAACATAGGACACGAGGAGAGAGAGGTAAGAGGGGCTATTTTTAAGGGTTTAGGGTAGGGGGAGGTCTTTAAGGATTAAGGTAGTGTTGTGTTTGAGGAGTAGTGTTTTGGGGTTTAGGGTAATGTCGGGGGGTCATGTAGGGGAGTGATTGGGTGCAGGGACAGGATTGGGGGTAGGGGAGGGTCATGCTGGGGGTAGTGTTTTAGGGTTTAGTGTAGTGTTGTGGTGTTTGTGTAGTGTAGGGTAGTGTTTTAGGGTTAAGGGTAGTGTTGGGGTGTCATGCAGGGTAGTGTTGTAGTGTAGGGAGCAGACTGGGGGAAGGGTGAGGGTCGTGCATGGGGTACTGTTTTAGGGTTTAGGGTAGTGGTGTGATGTAAGTGTAGTGTAGGGTAGTGTATTAGGGTTTAGGATAGTGTTGGGGGGGTCGTGCAGGGTTGTGTTTGAGTGTAGGGACATGACTGGGGGTTGGGGGAGGGTTGTGCAGGGGGTCGTGATTTATGTTTTAGGGTAGGGTTGTGGTGTGGTGTAGTGTAGGGTAGTGGTTTAGGGTAGTGTTGGGGGTCGTGAAGGGTAGTGTTTGGGAGTAGGGGCAGGGTCGTGCTGGGGGTAGTGATTTAGGGTTTAGAGTAGTGTAGTGGTGTTTGAGTAGTGTAGGGTAGTGTAGTGTTTGGGTAGTTTTTTAGAGTTTGTTTTGTGTAGGGTAGTGTATTTGTATTTAGTATTTAGTGTATTTTTGTGGTAAATGTCTGTTTTTATTACTTTGCAAGTTTTAATGTTTAGTGTAGTGTCGGGGGGTTGTGATGGGTAGTGAATGAGTGTAGGGACCGGATTGGGGGAATGTGTATGTTCGTGCAGGGGGTAGTGATTTAGGGTTAAGGGTAGTGTAGTGGTGTTTCAGTAGTGTAGGGTAGTGTACTGTTTGAGTGTTTTGGTAGTGTTTTCCATTTTTAGATGTGTAGGGTAGTGCATTTCTATATATTATTTAAAGTAGTGTTTGTTTTAAACATTTTAAAAAAGGGGTTAAATGTCTTTTTTTAATATGACACGTTATTCCGCATACCATTTTTATTACTAGGCAAGTTTTTACTTCGTATATGGTATGCGAACTAAAAACTTGCGTAGTAACAGTTATTGCTAAGTAATAACTGCGTAGTAATGGCATGCGAAGTAATGGCATGCGAAATAACGTGTCATATTCACTGCCCGGTCATGTGCAGTATACTTCCTCCCATGGCTCTGATATGAGATGCGATATGAGAAGCTAGCTACCCTCCTCCAGGTAGGACTACCTACTTATACCACTAATTGTCATTACCTTGTGATTAGTTTGTGACTACAAAGGGCATCACCCTCTTATTGACCAGGAAGCCAATACACCCTAAAATCTAGGGTAAGGAATAGTCCAGTTACTGTATTATGATAATTCGTCTATATAGGATACTGTTGATGTCATATGTCAATTTCGCATTTGTGCTTTTTTTTAGGGTTACCACACCCTCCCACTTTTCACATGTGTTAGTTTTGCAGTGGTTTGCGGTGACAGTGCACTTGCATGCCCACATTTTAAATATAAGTACAATGTATACGCTGATGTAGGATAGTCTTTATATTCTTTACAAAATGTTTTTCTAAAATTATGTATGTCTTGTTAATCCTTTCACAAATATGTTAACATATTGAACTATATCCAGTGTCAGGTAGGATTCACCTGGGATGAAGGTAGCTTACACTTTATAGCAACAATTGTCTATGTAGCTATTAGAGCCATTAAGGCTTGTGAAGGGGTCCATAAGCCCTAAAGAATGCCCCAGACCTGCTAGGCTATAATTGATGGGCTGAAACATGTTGGCAGATAGGAGACAGGTTTGAGTCATAATCCTCTGTATACCCGCTCGTTCTCGGTTTTAGATACACCCAGGGTCCTCACTAGTAAAGGTGAAATACTGGGTAACTCTGAGGTATTTTTAGAAAGTCCGTATCCCGCCTTGTCGAGTAGTTTTTAGTCTAAGAACTCACTCTTTCCTTTAAGCCTTCGAGGAGGTAGAGTCAACGCTGGTGGCACTGATCTTGCAGGGTGGGGAGAGGATGCTGATGATGAAGCATGGCACTACTATGTGTGTGAGGTTTCCTCCTCCATAAAGGATGACTTTCCTCATAAGTGCACCAGAAGTCCTATGACATCCAAATATTGTAGTTTTCTGATTGTTGTTTAACAATTCCGAAACAACACATCTTCTGTCTTTCTCTTGTCTTGTGTTTTCTGGTGCTACCATATTCAATTTTGTGTTTTCACTGATACTCTGGGGATACTCTGGGGAGACATATTGTGGCCTACCTCCCACCTCTCTGTTTATGTGTTAAAGGGAGATTAATATTTATTTCTCTTGGTTATGGTGGAAATAAAATTAAAAAACGATATGTCAGGAGACACTTTCGCTATAAATTACTCACACAAGGCTTTCCCAAGGGAAGACACGCAATAAACACTTCATCAAAAACATGAATAAATGCAAAAACTGAAAAATCTTTTTTTGCTTCCATCTTTTTTCTAACCCTGGGTGTAAAACTCCGCTCCGCTCACGGAGTTTGCGTATTTTTGGCAACTCCTCGATCCACGTAGAATGCTGAGTTGCTGGAAAACTCCGCACTCCGCAACGGAGCGGAGCTTTTTTTATGTTCGTGCACCCAAAATGAGTTTCCGTGCGTGCGGGAGTGACTTACTGGGTGCCTGCGATCGCCGAAGAGATTTCCCATCCGTTCGCGAGCGACACAAGATTTGCTAGCCGGCCGCAAGGTCCCGCAAGAGTTTGCAATCGCGAACACGTCATTCGGGCGTGCCATCGGACTTCCGGCAGAAGTTCTGTGAAGAACACGATCCCGAACACGCAGAATCTGCAATCTGGCAGAGGTTCTCTCCCGTGCAGCATCAAAACCTTCTCGAAATGACGATTTGGATTAAAAAAAACTCCTCAGATTGACATTTGGCTGTACTTTTTTGTGCAAGGAGTCCTTTTTCTTTTTTTACTTTTTTTTGGAGAGGAAGGAAGTGCCCCAGAGTCTCCAACTTCCTGCTCCTGTCCAGCAGGCTCCTCCCAGTGCTTTGTCCATCTCCTGTTCACTTTACATTTGGATTTGGATTTGGAGCTGGAAGGATCACTCTTTGTCTGCTGCATCATATATCATTGAATTTGAGGACTTTTGAATTTGAGATTTTGCAAGTAAGTTGGAAAATTGGTGTTGTTTGTTTGATTGGGGCATTGCACCTAAATTTTTTTGTACATTTCATCGTTTTTTAAAATTTATTGTGGTGGGTGGCCTGTAGTTTTAGTAGGGGCCTAGTTGTTTCTTTGTAAGTAATTTTTCTTCTTTTATAAAGGAAACATGTTGCACAAGTTCACTACATTTTCTCCAACTTTTGAAATGAATTTGCAATATTTATTTAATTCACTAGCCCAGTAGTCTGCCAATAGGCCTTTCAGCCAGCAGGCCCAGAGCTAATCATGGGTGCATGAAACAACTGTTGCTGTGGTGTCTGTTGAATTTAAATATCATTTAGGGCATGAATAGCATTGGATTGAAATGCAAAATGTTTTTTTTTGCTATTTCACTTTTTTTCATGTGTGTTAAATAAATATCTTTGTAGGATGTGTGTGGTTGTTGTGTAACTTATAAACCTTTTTTAGCCCTGTAGATATTCGTTTTTGGCATTGTTGCATTAAAGCTGTATTGTTTAGCATGCCTCCTTTGTCTGGCCAGTGTGTGAGTGTGTTTGTAATAGTGGGCCAGCAACATTTGTCTTGGCTGAGCCTCCCCATGTGGCCAGGGGCCATTTTGTAAGGTCTGTGTCCATAAAGGCCTGCTTGAGTTCATTGTTTTCCAGGCCTCCTGCTTGTTGTTGTGAGTGACCATGTGGCTGGTGGCCATATTGTGGTGGTAGTTAGTGTGCTTTTGCCATAGGCCTGCATGTCTTCTTTCCTTTGTTCCTCTTGGCTTATTGCTTCTTGTTGTGGTAGCCTGGCCATGTGGCTGGCGGACATTTTGTGAAGGCAGCCAGTGTGCTTTTGCCTTAGGCCTGCATTGTCTGTCTTCCCTTTCTTGTTGTTTGGTCTGGCCATGTGGCTGGCGGCCATTTTGTGAAGGGGCAGCCAGTGTGCTTCTGCATTAGGCTTGCAAGACTTCTTTGTGGTGGGCATGCCTTCTTGCTGGTTGTTGTTTTGCATGCAATTCTTTTTCTTTTTATCCAGCAAAAAATGTAGCACGGTTCACTACATTTTCTAATAAATTTGCAATATTATTGATTTGAATTGATTCACTATGTGCCAATGGGTTTTCCAACCACTAAGCCCAGAGCTACTCATCATGGGTGCATGAAACAACTGTTTCTGTGGTGTCTGTTGAATTTAAACATCATTTAGGGTATGGATGGCATTAAATTGAAACGCAAAATGTGTTTTATGTGGTATTTCACTTTTTTCATGTGTGTTGAATAAATGCCTTTGTTGGAAGTGTGGTTGTAACTTGCGAACCTTTTTTAGCCCTGTGGATTTTTGTTTTTGGTATTGTTGCATTAAAGCTGTGTTGTTTAGCATGCCTCCTTTGTCTGGCAAGTGTGTGAGTGTGTTTGTAATAGTGGGCCAGCATTTGCCTTGGCTGAGCCTCCCCATGTGGCCAGGGGTCATTTTGTAAAGTCTGTGTCCAACTCCATATAGGCCTGCTTGTGTTAATTGTTTTCCAGGGCTCCTGCTTGTTGTTGTTGTGACTGTTGTGAGTGACCATGTGGCTGGTGGCCATTTTGTGGTGGCAGTTAGTGTGATTCACTGCTTTTGACATAGGCCTGCTTGTCTTTCCTTTGTTCCTCTTGGCTTATTGCTTCCATCCATTGTCAGGCGCAGCTCCCTGAATGCTGCATCCCACGTGATGCACCATCCCAAACCGGGTCCTTTACATTTGTATTTTTGTTGTTCTTCTTCTTTCCTATCCTTCCTGAGTGTACTGTACACTACAGTACACCAACCATGAAAGCCCTTGTTGTTGTCAAAGTCTCACAAATGGCTACACTGTATTGTTATGTTTTTTTAATAACAGAGGTAATACATTTAATAATATTAATAACACTAACAAGAGTGACCACACACTAAGTTCTATATTATATTTGTTTGTTTGTACTAGTAGTAATTGAACCACAAAATGAATGCCACATTTCACTGATGTTTTTCTTGCTTCTTTGCTTTTAGGTGCACGCAAGAGGAGGAGACAACATCAACCGTTGTACTACCAGACAGAGGTCCTGCTGCTCACAACGTCATGTGACGTGTGACCACAGACATCTTTTCAACTTGTGCCACTGCGTGCTGCTGACATCTTCAAGATGGCCCCAAAGAAAGGTACCAGGTCCAGTACAAAGAAAGTTGCCAGTGAGAAGGCACTGCCACTTACCGAGACTGGAATGTCACCCAAGACCTTTTTTGGGAATCCACAAATTGAACCTGCATCAGCGGTGTCCGGGGAGCAAGCTGGGAGCAGCACCCCTGCATCAGTGGACCCAACACACCAACCTAGGCCCAAGCCCATGTCTGTCACAGAGGTAGCCAGTCTAATCACGAGTCCCATCTGACAACAGTGATGTTGAAATTGACATCTCGTTATCGCAAAGTAGTACCCAATCAATGCAGGAAACTCAGATAAGTGGGCAACAACAGCCGCAACCACCCCCAATAGTAGTTGTTCCTCCCGAAGTAGGGGCAGTTTAGGAGATCGAGCTTCCTGCAGAGGAAGAAGAAGAGCAAGCCACTCTTTGAGAAGATCCATTGTCTTCCCGATCCCCAGCAAGGAAAAGGAGGGTTAGTCCATCAACTTCTTCTGCAAGCCCCCCTTCTGATGATCTAGACGCCACTTGGAAGCCACCTCAGTCTGAAAGTGAGACATGCCACGAGACAAGGATAGGGAAAAGGAAGGTTCCAGAAAGCATTAGAGTTATGGAGGTAGATGTAGAAGAGGAGGATGATGACGAGCCAGTCATCATGGACATTAGTCCAACCCTAGTGGAGACTGACATTTCCCCATCCCAAATTGCTGTGAAGGATGTGGCACGGATACAACCAACACAGATGCTACCTCCAACACCACCTCCAGCTGCCATATTTTGCCAGCAGCAACCTACATCCACCACAACCACCTTAGTAGAAGTAGGTAGTGCAGAGAGTCAAACATCATACCCACCTACCAGTTCATCCAACATTGCAAATGGCATCAGCAGCGCCAGAAAATTGACCTCCCCAGTTTGGGACTTTTTTCAGTTAGCAAGAAGGAGGTGACCATTGCTATATGCTCCATTTGTGGACAAGGTGTTAGTGGGGGTAAGCTTGGTGCAAACTATAGTTCCGGAGGCCAAACAACCCATCTGAGAAAATACCATTGATACAGTGGGAGGCGCACCTTAGCGGCCAAAAAACTGCACGTGTTGTTGGTGGAGGGGATGAAGGAGAATAGCCGATCACGGTGGAAGGTGAACAAGAGGGAGACTTTTTCTCTTTTACACAAAGCAGCACTGTCCCCAGCAGTGCAGTGGTACCGCCCATATCATCATCAGCAACATCGCAATGCCACATGAGTCAGGCTGAGACACCAAGGGGTCCAAGGCAAGAGAGTACCGCAGTGAAAAAACATGCATTGAGCATAACATCTGGCGTCAAGAAGTCACCTGCATCAGTGGCACCAGAAAAGAAAAAAATCCAGGCTACCATTCTCAGCATGTTTAGGTCGGAGGGGCAGTACGAACGCAACCACCCAACGGCATGTTTGTACAACGCGAAGCTGGCTAAAATGTTAGCGCTGGACCTCCTCCCTTTTTCTTTTGTGGAAGGGGTGGATTTTCTTGAATTTGTGCCAGCCAGCCATCTGTCCGAAATGGAAGGTTCCCAGCTGGTCCTATTTCGCCAGAGTTGCTGTTCCAGCACTACATCACAACGTGCTGGGATTGCTTGGACAAGCTTTGCAGCAGAATGCTGTTCACACTATCCACCTGACAACAGACATGTGACCAGTTGCCAAGCCACTGATTACATGTGCATCTCTGCACACTGGATCTCTTTTGTGGGGGTTAGAGAAAAGATATCTGCAGGTGTTGACACTGCTGAGATTTTTAATGCCGCTCGGAAACATGCAACTGTAGCCATGTTCGCCATGGAGAAATCTCATACCGCTGCAAACATTTTGAAAGACTTTGACAGCAAGGTCTTTGAATAGCTGCGACCAAGAGGGCTTAACATTGGTTTTGTTGTCAAGGACAATGGCAGTAATATAGTTAAGGCCATGGCCGATGGTGGCTATTTCAGGGCCCTGTGTTTGGCACACTGCATTAACATCGAGTCAGCATCTTACTGACCACCTGCAGAAGAATCTGCACACATTTCAGCCATTCTTTTAAAGCCCGGAAGCAGCTGAGGATCATTCAACGTGATAATAGAATGCCAGTTAAAGCACTCATCCAGGTGGTGCCAACACATTGGAACTCAGCATATTACGTGCTTGAACGTCTGTTTAAGCAGTACAGACCAATCAATGAATATGTCATGCAAAGAGGGTATGCTACTGTGAAAGGCATGATCATTGAGATGTATTAATGGGGCCTAGTTAAATGCCTGACAGAGATGCTACTTCCTTTCGAGGTCTTCACACGTGAAGTCAGCAAGGAGGACTGTACTATGGGCCAAGCTATCCCATTGTTGCACATGCTACAAGAACAGCTGAAGGGGGTGTCTGCAATGTATGTAGGTGTGGAGGAAAAAAAAGAAGCATATAAGTTGGTGGAGAGCTTAACCCTTCACTTATCTGAAAAAACAAGGATGCAAAGAGGCATTGTGTCATCCAACCATTACATTTGTGCTACAATTCTTGATCCACGGTACAAACCATTACTGCACACTTTCATTCCTTTTTCAGACAGGGATGTTGCCAGCTACAAAACTTGGATAGCTGTGCAAGCCAGGCAGCTAGAAAACAAAATGGCTGAGAATTGGAGGCCCGCTCCTCCAGGGCACAAGTACTGCAGGTCAGCCTTCAAGTTCAACTTCAGAGCCTGAGGGCAGTGCAGTTGACTCACAGCAGCCAAAACTACCAACAACACCAAGAACAGCATCAACAACAACAAGAACAGGAGCATCAGGCTCAAAATCAGCAGAGGAATGGTTTCTACAGGCAGGGCTTAAGTCCAGTGCTGAGGCAAAGGCAAAAGAGGCCGAGCATAGTGGAGCACCCATGAACATTGAGCGGATGGTCCAGGCCTATCTGGATGATACAACAGAGGTCTACTTTGACCAAAAACCATTGCTGTATTTGTATGGGAAAAGACACCAATGGCCAGTGCTCAGCAGGCTGCCGATAAACTATCTGGCTTGCCCTGTCGCAAGTGTCTCTTCTGAGCGTGTTTTCAGTGCTGCTGGTGCCGTTCTGACAGTGAGAAGGACCAGTCTCTCACCCCAAAACGTGGAGAGGTTAACCATGATCAAAATGAATTAGCACTTTATATCACCGGATTACACCATACCTGAATTAGCACAGCAGGAAGATAATGACGGCGACTCAGGTCATGGAAGTAGTGTGTTAGGTGACCTACTTCTGGGTGAACCACCAAAGTTTGAGGATGAGCTCTACTTCCCTTACAACTAGGCTTTTGAGTTACTTTCTTTTTTCCTTTGATGCCCAACTAAAAGCCCACAAAAAAGATATAGCTAAAAATGTATTATTAGTGTGGTCACTATCTTTCTGGTTCGAATCACAACAAATCCATCACCACCGTCTTACTCTTTTATTGCTGGATTGGAGTTGCACCTGTGTGCAGACAGTGAAGAAGTAAGTCCACTCCTCTGAGTCCTGACTCGCCCTAAATCCATTTCCCTCAAGCCAGACATTGGATGGAGATTAGTACAACAAATGTGAAATGTGTGCCCGCCTTCCGAGCCTAGAGGCACTGCCCCAGAAGAATAGGTAAATTACGGCATGCATTGCATGCTGACTATGAGTGATTGGTGTTTGTTGTGCATGATGTCTACTAGTATTCTAATCTAGTACACATAAAAAAGTGACTCAAGTCAATGTTTCCCTTCATGTTGTTCAATAACAAAATGGTACCACTGCAGGCCAATCCTTTGAATTTTTGAGTCTGGACTCACTCGGGACACTACAGAGTTGGACACCATGACCATATACTCGCAGTCAGTCAGTAGGATAGGAGATGATTGATGGAATAACTCGGGCGTTTCATGAAGTGGCCTAAAAGGAAAACAACAACACCAGAACCTGCTACATGTCTGTGTAGTGGTGGAGGCGAGTGTGGTGGTGTGACTGACAGCGGTGCATTGATTTGTTACTTAATTTAGAAAATGCTATGTTACTTTGTGTATATGTGTGCTCAGTGCTGTCTGGCTCAAATTCTAAGCTAAGTTGAGGTTGAGTGGGGCAGGGGGTTGCTCCTGTTGTTGGAGGTAACTGCTGGAAACAGACATGATTTAGCCATCCCGCCTCTGAAAGTCTTCTTGTTGCACTCCTCCTTAATTTATGCAGTTTAACTTTAATTTTCTCCTTGAGTTTTCAATATCCTTTTTGTTTTTCCATCTACAGGCCGGCCTCTACCCTGCGCTATATTGGGAAAAACAACTCACACTTACCTTACCAAACCGCATCCGCCAGATAGGCACCCAAGGTTGATGGACGGACAGTCCAAGGAAGGACCAAGAGGAATGCCGAGATGCAATTAGGCAATAATTATAGTATCATTTCATTTGATTAATTTTTCTCTTCAATTATTATGACTGTGTGTGTTGTTGTTTATGTTTGCTTATATTTGACTCCTACAGATATTTTTAATTTTCTTTGCTAGCTTTCAAAGGAAGCCCGGTACAACAGAACATAAAATGTATGTAACTTGGGTCTCTCTGGGGGCAGGCAAGGCAATTGCGTAATAATTAATAATATACTGTTGCCCTGTACTACTGGTCTAGTACTATTAAGCAAGTCATCATCATGCATGCATTTCCTTTTTCTCTCTTAACAGATTTATGATGGTCGGCTGCCAAGATTGTGTGTTGTCCATGTGTAGGGTTTGTCTTTGTCAAACCTTTCCCTCAAATCCCCCTTCCCAACCATTCATCAAACCCTAACCCTCTCCACCCGGGCTGTGTGATTTATATTGTGGTTTGACTAAATTAAATTTACACCAATTTTTGATCACACACATGCTTGGGCGGATGTGGGAAAGCAACACTAACTCAAGGCAGGGCGAGGATCTTCTTCTGCTCTAAGTATATATACTTTAGCCCACACTGGCAATATTAGATTGCCCACCCATGCACAGTATTCGATATTCAATTTTTTTTTTACAGAGGAACATAATCCATCATAATAATATAATTGGTTGCCAGCATCGAGTTATGAATCATCCTAGTTCCAGCACTAAAGGTTACGAAGCCGTTTGTCCGCTTCATCATAGCTCAAGTCGACTTCAGTTTGGAACTTGTACTAGGCTAGCCCTCCAGGCATTCTGGTTTATTTTACTTTAGCAGTGCTTATCATCGTCATGGTTTCTTGTTTGGCAGTCTTCTTGTGTACTGTACTTCTACTACTCATTCCCGAGTCTCCCTCAGGTCTGACTGTCTCATTCTATTTTTTTGAAAATGCTACTGTCAGTGTCAACTACTACTACCACCACCATGGCACCTTGGGAAACCAAACCATCACCATGCAGCCATCGATTCACCTAAGTACAAATAAACATCAATCACAGGTAAGAGAAGAAGTTTGGGGAGGCATAATACTATGGAAAATAATTAATTAATTCACACACCCACAACCTTCCGAGTCCATATGGGTTTTAGTTGCAGACTGCATAGACTAGGAGGAGAGACTGACAGTACTAGTAGGACAAGTCACATGTGAGGGTACCACATCTATCTGTTGGTGTGTTACACTATCAGCAGATTGCAATCAAAAACTGGCTGCGGCCCTGCTGCAGCAAAGGAAACAGTGTGAGGTAAAAGAGTAACCCTCCCACGAATCACTGACAGAATATCGATGACCAAAATATCGAGGTCCCAAAATATCGGGACCTAAATATTGATGTCAAAAATATTGACATCCTATCTACATCATGGTAAGTACAAAAATATCGAAACAAAAATATAGGGGCCCATTACGCATGCCGCAGCCCACACGCCCGCCAAATTACGATGTGAAAAGGCAGCCAAACACCGCCGGCAAGCCAGCGACGCCGTCCGCCATCAAAGTGCGCCCGCTCACGTAGCGGCGCAGCCCAATGGAGACACACCGCCAGACGAAATCACGTACCTCCCGGCGTACAAATTACGATGCCGCAAACAAACAGCTCCCACGGCTAAGAGACACCGCACGTGAAAGTGAGGCGGAAACCCGAACGCCGAGCACAGACACCGAAGAGGCGACCCCCCCGAGCATGAATCCAGCACTGCAGGCCCTCCCCATGCTATACCTGATGCACCACCAAGGAGGCAACGTACCGCGGAGACGCAGGTAGGCACACACACAACAATGGCACGCAAACAGCGCACACAGTGCAAGGGCGGAAAAGGAGGACATGGCACCCCCCAACACCCATGCGTGGACAAGACACATCCACCACTGCACCCACAAATGTAACACAGGGCAAAGTGCAACATCTCGCAAATATCATGGGCACACCACCTGGGACCAGGAACTAACGACCCCGTCACGGCACAGCAGCACAGCGGCGATGACGCAGCCACACATGCGCACAACTCAGCGCCCAACTATAACGCCATGTATGCGTCGCACACAAACAACACAGGGACACAACCAAGCACCACACACACGAGCCACACCCAGAACGCACATGACACGTGACAGGCCTGCCACAGTCATGACCCCAACGCCCAATTCACGGACAACACCCAACGTCACACAACCGACGCCCACATGTCAGTGAAGTCACGCAACATCAGGACACACCCCTGTGTGACAAACATGGCGAAGCACACAACGGCGGCAACACCACCCAGTAGAACATGGGCCCCGTCGGGAAGAGGTACGCCAGTACCACACAGAAACACCCATACCACCCTGCACCCATGAACCAGACATACAAAACGGAACACCAAAGAGCCCGGGGACTGACAACAGGTGGACCCAAGAATGACACCCACACACAAGGCCCAACGCATAGCGGAAACACAGCCTGCCGCCCACACACGGGAGAGCAGACAGCACTGAATGACCTTCCATTCCAACTCCGTAACCACATCCCGACTAAACAAGCCGGAGAATACAGCCATTGTCCCAAAAAAAAACAACACAGGCATGCAGAGGAAACCGACCACAGGGCAGATAGCGCATATCACCTAAGAACATACCGAACGGGAAAGAAAGGAATATATAAAACTCCCCCATGCCGTTCCCATGCATAGTTATCTGGAAGGAGTCACACACCACTGACCTTGAACATTCAGAGAAGCACGTGGGATGAGGGCCCGTGTCCTCCGCACAAGCTAACAGAACACAAGTCCTGCCCCCTACGACCATCACAGATCTCACAGCAACCTCGGAGCCTGCACACTGCAGACTGCACACACAGCCGGAGCACGCCACCACATCGCCCCGCAGCAAAATGGCACCTACAACACACCTGCCCAACTACGCCAAACAGGTCAAGCTGTACAAACACAACCTGATACAGCTACTGGGATGCGAACCCCTATCCCTGCTGAACGTAAGTTACCGACTGACTTACCGCATCGCATTGTTCAGCTGCGTCATACCCGTCTTCTACTGTCGGAGGTGTCCCTTCCACCATCCTGTGGAGTTGTGCCTCTCCAACCCGGCATGTCCAAGGGCGGACCTGCTACCACTATTCCACCCTCTGGACGCACACGACAGGGCCTGTTCAGCCTATGGGGGCATGGCGTATGTGGCGAACATCGGACCCACACTGCAATGGGACCACTGTACCTCCACACGACGGATCATGGATCACAGCTACATCGAATGTCACCCAGCATGCCCCATCATGCTCCTACAAGGGACAACTTACGAACAACACCGTGACAGCCACCATCCGCTACATTGGCTGGCAAACATGTATACCACCAATGAAATGGAAGCCCTGCAGGAAGCCATCGCATACCTGACAACCTGTCAATTCGTAGGACCCCGGCGCAATCCCCCAATTGAGCCATGATGTCCGACACTGTACCCATGCTTAGCTTCCGCACGGACTGGCCAGTAACCACCACAACAGCCATACCAAACGACCTGCAACTGATACCACACCATCAACGACACTGCCATGACATCGGATGTGTCCGGGACATGCACTCCGTTCCCCATCACATCCAGGAACTCTGCATGTATCGGGGGAGGCAGTGGCATGGGATATGTGTATCGCACCCACATGGACAGAACTGCACGTACAACTATGCCATGACATGGATCCTGCGCCCATGGACATATGCACCGCCCAGTGGACAGGAATCGCCCGGCTGGAGTATGTGAGAGCTGCACCCCTTTTCCCCCTCCCCGGAAATCCCGTAACAGGACCATTGCATGGACGACAAGTGCATACAACAACAACACGACCCCAGTGACTGTGACATGTCCAGTATCCACCATATGGCAACAACAAGTGGGACGCCGTTGCATGCACGTAAGCCCATGCCCTGATGTCAACCCACACGCACGCGTGCATGAGTAACAACAGCAGCACACCTGTCACATGGAACTGAGATGGACTGTGCCCATGATGCCAAGCGGTCTGGTAGGCTAAATGTATCCCGTCTGTGTCAAAGTCCGCAGCACCGCAGCCACTTGCAAATGAACATTAGCACAGCAACAGCCAAGCAGATGTAACTCTGAAGCCCACATCCCACATGCAACAGCTAATCACATGTACCCCTACACCCTTAGCTATGTGTAATCATGCTCAGTATATCCCCCACATGCATACCGCTGCCAGTAGTGTCCACTATACTGCATCACAGAGGACATAAGTCACAATACATGGTTTGAAGAAAGAAACTGTCTCTGCTGATTCCTTTCACAAGTACGAATGTGAGATGATGAGAGTGTGTGATGTACACGGCAGTCGTGACATGACTATGTAGTCCACTGTCATTCGATGTCAACGCAAATGAGTAGCACAACTGTGTAAGACACACATGTGTCGTGTGAAGCGGGGAGACGCTTCGCTCAGGTGGGTGGGTGTGACGGGTAGATGCGCACATGCAAAGTTGAAACACGCTGTGTCGGGAGGGGTCCGGAACTGCACATTACCGCTTCCCTGGGCAATGTCAAAGGCCACATGTCGGGGGGGATGTGAACACGTGTGTGCACAGCAGCCGGGCACACGAACAATGCGGTATCAGGCGTACACGTCAGCCCACCCTCTGTGGACAAGCTGGATCCTGTTGTGCGCCCGCCAGGCCCTTGACAAGGCACACACAGCCCCTGCCGACCAAGTGTATCCCCAACATTGTCAACCTGCACAGGCAAACCAGGGCACGGGATGGCAGTGGAGCATGGTGGGGGAGAGGACTCGGCGCGCTCCTCCGGGACACATCACGCAGGCAAAACATCCTCAATGTGTAGCATGGCTCAAGTCATATGGAAGTATTGGGGGACGCACACATCACGAGCAGGAGTGACGTCACGGAAGGTGGCTCGCACCATCCCACCCATTGCCTACATCTCCACACACGTCACATGCCGTTGCAACAGAGAAGCCAGCGCGTGCGCAAGCACCTCCGAGCCCGCCCCAGTGAGGCAAAAGAGTGAATGTGTGGGTCCATCAGCCCCAGATGGACGCGGCATGGGCCGCTAGGGCAGCTACAGCCTCTGTGTGTCGCAGGTGGTGTATCCGGACTGCGGAGACTGCCATGCATTGTCTATGTTGCCCGTGTCGCGAGTCGGGGCACCACGCAGGTGGACGGCGTCCCGCCACACATAATGCCGTGAGACAGACCACTCGTTCAACTGGACCCACACATACACTCCTTGGCCTCTCCGGGGCGAGCTTGGGGCTGCATCTGCATGCGCTAGCCCCACAGTTGCAAATGCATATTGTGGGGAGCGAGGGGAGGCCATGAGGACAGGGACAAAGACGACTGTATTACTGTCAGTGAGTTCAAGGAATGACCCTGATGTGGACAGGAAAAGACGTGCCCCGTGTGTATTGCAACTAGTCGCTAATCCGATCACCCTCCCATGTCCTGCATGTAAGCCCGCACCTAGCCCCGCCCACCCACCACATTGAAATTAGCACCAGCACAAAATCATTCACATTCGAAGCACTGACTGGGGGTGACAACCATCGGACACACTTGTTGAGGCCACCCACGCGTACCTGCGGCCAAGTGATGACATGCGCAATGACGGAAGTGAGGAGAGCTGTCCGCCCCACGCACAGATGGTGCATCAGCGCCACAGACCCAGCAGCGAGTGCAGCAGGGGTCACATGTGCAGGGGCAGCTGTGCCTGGTGTGAAGGCACATTCAAATTGACAGCACATCGACCAATGTGTAGTCTGCCCACATCTACAATCCATTATCATGCGGACATGGAAAATGAACATAGGGCAACACATCTGTGTGGGTGCACCCACTGTGACCAACACTGCGCAATCATCGACGTACTCGCCCTGTGCATGGCCCACCACACAAAGGAGGTCACATTCAGTGCCACCATCCCACACACACATCCCTATCACGAGACATGGTGTGTCCAATAGTCAGTACTGAGTTTGCGCCCATCTGGAGGGTCCTGAACAGGAGACACATGCAACCCACTAGGCAGTCGGTGCTGTCACCTACTGGCATTGTGCAGTCAATGTGCAGGCCAGGCTTGCTGGGACTGAGAGGGGCAGCATGGCCCAGCCTGACATCCACACGAGCAACAAGTGCACTGAGACCTGCATTGGCAATTGCAGACGTTGGCCTGCACCCAGCTGGCCCGGGACGCCTACCTCCATAGTGGAACACGCAGGGTGCAACCGCGAGGGTCATCGGAGTTGGCCGTAATGGCCTGGCCCATGTTGGTGACAGTCCGCTGATGCCATGTGCACCACACAGTATGATGTGCGCACTGCATCGTCAGGTGTGGCCATGATGTGCGCGTGGGTGCAGGTGCACAATGGACGGGGCCACAACATGCCGTGTGCATAGGCAGGGACGGCCAGTGGCCGGCCCCCACATGTCTGTTAGCATGTCATCATCTGCACATTGGCATGGGTGCATGGTATACGCATATGCACACGCATGTCATCTCTCACTATGTACATCTGCCACTTGGCACGTGCAAGGTTACGTGTCACATGTGATGTGTATTTGCAAGCACACAGCCGTGTTGGCATGGGGCTGTCAATGTGTACACCTGACAATGCTTCTGGAGGTGTGATCCGTACAGTGCTGCACATAGGGTGCAGTGGTGACATCAATGACTGTCTCATATCCCCTCGTGCCACAGGTCCCACTTGTCTTGGCCGCTCAGCCTGTGCCCACCTCTTCGTTGGTGTGTGCCATACTCATCCAGCCTCGGAAGCAGTGTGATGCACAGCAGCCAGTCATGTTGCCGTGGTGTTGCCGCTTGCCGAATATGCAGTCAGTCCCCATCAGCACGCCTCACAGGTCATTGAGGCCTGGATCCCCATGTGCATGCACATAGCAATGGTTCGTGTCACTGCTCATTGCTATTGGTGGGAGACCTGTGTAAGTGTATTGTGGCTGTGCTGTCCCTGCATGACAGCTGTTCTGTGACTCATGTTCTTGCTCTGTCATATCAGTTATGTGTATGTGAAAATGCCATGTGGCGTGTTGCTTTGACATGTGTCCACTCCCATCTTTCCTAGGCGGAGACCAAACATTTACCGCCCTTACCAATTGTTGGCGGACATGGAGGATTCTGAGGTCATCCGGAAATTTCGTCTGGACCGACCAACCCTGCATCGACTATGTGCCATGTTGGAACCCCACCTCCGTCCTCGCAGGGTGTATCCGACAGCATTCACCCCCACGGCTAAGGTGATGGCTGCACTGCATTTTTTCGCCACTGGGTCATACCAGCACACAGTGGGCAGTGGAGGTGGGATGTCCCAGCCCATGTTCAGCATGGTGCTGAGGGATGTACTGGCAGCCATGATGCTGTACAGGAACAGGTACATCAGATTCCCCAGGGCACGTGAGTTGGCGGCAGTGAAGGGTGCATTCTATGCCCTTGGACGGATCCCACACGTCGTTGGTGCCATTGACTGCACCCATGTTGGCCTTGTCCCACCACAGGCCACTGAGCAGCTCTTCCGCAACCGGAAGCACACGCACTCCCTGAATGTGCAAGTGGTGTGCCTTGCGGACATGGTCATCTCCCACGTGTGTGCAAAGTTCCCAGGCTCGGCCCATGACGCGCACATCATGCGAAACAGCATATTACCACGACTGATGACCAATCTGCAACAGGACCGTGGCTGGATTGTCGGTGAGTATGTGGAGTTGTGTAGCGTGCTGGCTTAAGGATGCTGTCTACTGTCCTGTTTGAATTGCAACGGTTCTCTGTGTCCCCCACACCCAGGTGACTCGGCTTACCCGAATGGGCCCTGGCTGCTCAGTCCATTACGAAATCCTCGGACCCCAGCAGATGACCGCTACAATGAGGCACATGGGAGGACCAGACGTGTGGTCGAGCGTACCTTTGGCCTCCTCAAGTCCAGGTTCAGATGCCTGGACCGCACCGAGGGTGCGCTGGCGTACTCCCCACAGAAGGTGTGCCAGATAGTGGTGGCTTGCTGCATGCTGCACAATCTGGCCATTCGAAAGCAGATCCCCCTAATTGTGGATGACGGAGATCAACCAGGGCCCCAGCCTGCAGACCAGGACAGCTCCAGTGAAGAGGACAGTGGAGAGGATGAAGCTGTGAATGTGCGTCAGCAGCTCATCGCCCGCTACTTCACTTGACGGTGAGTGACCATGTACGACGGCTGATGTAGCTGTAGTTGTGCAGGTGTATGTGTGCTCTGTTACTGGGGCCTTTTGTTCACTGAGTGCTGTGTGTCAATGGTCCATGTCCAGGTTGGTATGCCACTGTCAGTGGCTGTAGCATTGTGCCCTGTTGCTCTGTGAGATGTGTGTGCATTGCTTGTAGTTGGTGACAAGTACTGTGTGATGAGTGTGTGACACACTCATTGAATGTACTCTTGTTCTGTTTTTCACCCCTAGGTCCCTGCAGCCTCTCCTGTCCCATCGACATGCCACACAGCAGATGCTATTCTGCTCATGGTGGCGATTGCACATCTTGGAATAAACCCAGGACACATTAAGCCGATTGTGATCAAGGTGTATTTATTAACAGCGGTGACATGTGATTGTGTGCAAGGTGATGACAAATGTGGTGCATGCTGTGACAATGAGTTGACGGTCATGGCTGCGTGATGGTCAAGGTGTACCCATGGAGTTCTATGTCCACAGTCCAACAGACACATGCCATTCACATGGCAGTGTGGGCTAGGATCGTATTCCAAGTCAATGCAGTAGGTGGTCAAGGTGGCTGGCTGACTCACTGGCGTTTGGTGCGGGCGAAGTCCTCTCTGGACACCTGTTTCCTCTTCGGACGGCCCCTTCCACGTTTGGTAGGGGGGTGTTGATGTTCCGCTGGTGGTGGTTGAGGAGTGCTCACTCGCTGTGGACGCAGGGGAACGCGATGCTGCACGAACCTGCGCCACAGCAGGTGGTGGCGGAGGTGGTGTTGCTGGCCTTGCTTGTGCCCTCCCCCACCACCAGCTGGCCCATGAGGTCCGCGATTTGGGCCATGTGGGCGTCCATGGACCTCAACACCGCAAGGACCTCCCGCGTGTCGCTTGCCGACCTGGCCCATTCGCCTTGGGCCTCCTCATAGGCCCCAAGGACTCTGTCGATTGGCGGCAGGGCTTGGCTCCCAGGCACAGTTGGCGTTGGCCTGGCCCTGCTCCTCCTACCAGTACTGCTGCCACCGACCTGCCCACTGGCCACATTGCTCAACACGGTCCTCGCTGTGGCTCCCAGGGTGGACCCAGTCGGCCGGACCACCACTTGCGCTGGGGCTGGGGCCAGTGATGACGTGGTGATGGTTGCGGCAGTGGGAGTGGCCGCAACGACCGTGGGAGTGGCCGCCACAACAGTGGTAGTGGCCGCTACGACAGTGGCAGCAGGGGGCTGTGAGTGGTCATCAGCCCTGGATGATGGGTTGGTGGGTGGGAGGGTGCCTGGGGTGCGGTTGGGCCCTGCCACACCAGATGGGCCTGCTGGGTGGTCCGTGTCCGAATCGGAGGACAGATCCTCCACATCCGTGAGTCCTTGTTGGGGGCTTGCAGGCTGGCTGTGCTGGCTGCTGTCTCCATCTCCAGCATCCAGCAGTTCGTCACCTGTGGGGGGAATGAGATATGTTATTGTGTTGCACATGACAAAGTATGTATAGGTTGTCTGACATCCACAGTTCGTGCACAGTCGTGCACAGGTTTCCCGGAGCCGTGTGTGTGGCTGTGCTATTTGTTGTTGTGTGGGCATGCCAATGGGACTGTGTGCTGTGGACATGTGGCATGGGACGGATTGGCAATGCCGATGGGTGTGTTGCTGTGCTCCTGCTTTTTGTGGCTCTGGTGTATGCGGACTCCAGACCCATCGTGGAGGTTGGTTTGTACTATGCTCTTGGGGTTCAAATGTAACGCTTCGAAACGCAGATGGCATAATGGGGGTCAGCCCCCTGAAACGCATTTGAGATGAACTATGCTTTGGGGGTACATACTGTGTGCCATGGGTGCAGAACGTGACATGTGTTGTGGCAACATGACAGTGCATGTTCTGAGGTGTGTGTATGTCTGACATACCCTGCATATTTGCTGTCTGTTGTGATTTCTGGCCATGTAATTGGACGCATTGTTATGAGTGAGTGATGGTTGTGTGCCACACGACGTATTGCAGATGGTCCAATTCCTTGGTGTGCGTGCTGCCCTGTGCCATGTGCATCACTGCAGTGCTCGGGGGTGTGTGGCCCATGTTATGTGTGTAGTTGCTCACAGTGTGACGTGCGCTTCATTCACTTCTGGCACATGATTTATCATGGGCATGTTTCTTTGCGTGACTACTGTATGTGGACCAGCTGTTCGGATGACATACCTTTCATGTGACTGGGGCTGACGGATGAGATGGATGGTATGTTGTATGTGCATTGTGTGTCTGTGTGTTTGATGGGTCCAGTGGTGTTCGTGTGCATTTCTGTTGTTCCACGCTGTTGCGTCTAGTGTGGTATGTCTTACATGGGCGTAGTTGTGGGATGTGTGGTTGACAGGCAGTAGGGGCTACATGGACAGGACTTCGATGGTGTTGCAGTTGTGTGTGATGGGTTGCACTGTGCCTGCCGTGTGGTTCTGTAATCAGTGTGACTTGTGCATGCAGACGTGGCTCCTTGGGTGTTGCTGTGTCTGTGATGGGTCATGTGGGGTGTGACTCTGTGGTTCATGTCCGTGTGCACATTGTTCACATGGTTGTGGCAGGGAGCTGTGCTGCGTGTTCCTCTGCTATTTGACATGTCCCATGTGTTAGTCGTAATTCAGTCCTCATGCCTCCAGTCACCCCGCCCTGTCCAGTTTCCCACCTGCAGGTTGTTTTTGAGCGTGCACTGGACTGGATGCAACATGGTTATGGGCGGGGGGTGCTCCATGTTGCAGGTCTGTGGGGGTGGGGGCGGTGTTATGGGTCGTGGTGATGGCTGGACACCCACTGACACCGTTTGTCCTGGGGCGGGATGTCTACCTGTCGGCTGCCGGTGTGCACTGCAGTGGCTGCTACGTGGGTGTGGGGTGTGGGCTGTGCTCCTCCTTGCTGTGCTGTGGGACTAGGGGCCTGGTGTGTGTTGTACTTCAGCTGTCCCCCTCCCACCCACTGCGCTTTGTGTTGCTGCTACTTACCTGTTACTTGTCGGTTAGTGCAGCTACGGCTGCCACATGGGTGTGGGGGGTGCTCCGCCTTGCTGTGCTGTAGGACTAGGGGCCTGGTGGGTGTTGTACTTCAGCTGTCCCCCTCCCACCCACTGCCTTTGTGTTGCGGCTACTTACCTGTTACTTGTCGGTTGGTGCAGCTACGGCTGCCACATGGGTGTGGGGGTGCTCGTTGTGGCGCTTCTGGAGTACTAGGGGACCTGTTGGTAGTTACGTGGCTGGCTGGGTGTACACATGCCCCCATGGTTTTGTTAGTTGATATGTTTGGGCTGTGTGTGTGGTGGTGCCTGTTGCATGTGTGGGTGATGTGTTGTGTATTGTGTACTGGACATGGGGGTGTTTGTCCCTCGGAGCTATGGCATGGTGGTAGTGCATGTGAGTACATAGCGGTGTGCTGGTATACATTTGTTTGTACTTACCAGCCTCCACTCCCCCTGGTAATCCGGTGAGGATCTCCGGATGGATGATGACTCGCACCTTCTCCTCCCACGCTTTGAAGGTCTTGTAATGCGCGGGATTCCCTCCGCCAGTCGTGGCAGCCAGCTCTCGGTTTTTGCTCTCCTTCTTCTTGACCAGGCTTTTGATGTCGTTCCACCGTTTGTTTATCTCTCCTCTGTTTCTGGGTACGGTCCCGACTGCATTGACCTGGTCTACAATTCTGTTCCACATCCTTTTTCTGGTGGCTAGTGGGGTGTGCTGGACCTGGTTGCCATAGATTTGTGTGTGCACCTTGACGATCTCGTCGACCATGACCGTCAGCTCAGTGGGAGTGAACTTGGGCATTCTGTGTGATGCCATGGTGTTTGTGGTGCTGGTGCGGTGTGTGATGTGTGATGTGCAGGGGGTTTGTGGTGCCGGTGTTTGGTGGTGGTGGTGGTGGTGGTGGGTGTGATGTGTGCGTATCTGTGGTGTACTGCTGTCCTTGCTGTGTCACTGTGTCCTCTCCTCTCCTCTCTGCTTTGCAATGTTGCTAGGGGTTGTGGTCTGTGGAGGGGCTGTTTTTGTACTTACCTGTTTGGGTGTGTCCTGATGGTCTGTTGTTTTCAGGTGTGTTGTGGCCGGTGTTCTGGGCTTTGTGTTTATTTGTTTGTCCAGGGGTGGTGTGTTTTCGGGATGTGTACTTTGTCTGTGTATTTGTGCGTGGGTTGCTGTGTGGACTTGTTTGCCATGTTGTGTGTGTTTGTTTGAGTCCGGGGCTGTTTCTGTGCAGGGACGTGGCCGCCATGGCTTCTGCCGTGTCCATTTTCTTCAGTGTTGTTTCCGCTGGCGGGCGGTGTATTTGTTGTTTTTCCGCGCTCATGTCGGTGCGATCGTAATTTCACGTGCGGTGTCTCGACCGTGAGGGCGGGCGGTTTTGTGTTGTCGTGCGTCTTTCCGTCCGTGGCGGGCGGTTTGACTCCGACTCGGGCATGGGCGGGCGGTATTCTGTGTGTTTTACCGCCGCTGGCGGGTTTCGGTTCGAGGCATCATAATTGCTGGGTCGGTATTCAGATGGTGTAGGCGGGCGGATTTTTGCCGCTTTCATGGGTGGCGGATTTTTTTACGCCCGGTATCGTAATGGGCCTTAAAATTCATAACTCCTAAAAATGTAATACATATATTAAAAAACAAATGCAATACTTAAACAAAAAATATAGAACACATACATTTAAAAAACATACTAAAATACATAACACTAATATAAACATCGATATTATTAACAACGATATTTTTACAAACGGTATTACTAACTTCGATATTAACAAAAACGATGTTTCTTACCTTAAAGTCGATATTCTGGTCCACGATATTCTTGAGGTCGATATTCTGTCATCATGATATTTGCAACTCGATATTGTTGTATGTCGATATTTGCAACTCGATATTATGTGTGTGCACCACTCCCACAAAAGATTTACATCATATGTAAACTATAAATGATTTATTCCCCTAACAAATAAACTAACTGGAACCCATAACACCTGACCCACCCCTCTCCCTAACCCCAACCAATGTTCATCATAAGAGTCCAATGTCCATAAAAAAAACAACTTTCCCCCAATGCCAAATTCCCACCAACCCAAAAAAAGATTAAAAAAGGGGCAAGGCAATGGAGTTCTAGCGGCGGGTTCGCCAGATCTTCCTCTCCAGGGTGTTTATCTACTCCTCTAGGCACGCCATCCAGAGGAGCATGCGGCGCTTAACTGTCTTGCAGTTGCATGAACAAGGGTGGGTAGCAGTGTTTAAAGAAGTGCGGCGGGCAGCTGCCAGACCACGGTGCCGTACCACTGGAGGCACTGGTGGGGCCTGGCTGGGGCCTGGGGCATTGGAGGAGGCTGCAGCTGCTGCCGCTTCCTACTCCTCCTCCACCAGAACCACCAGCCGCAAATATTCTGCATGGATGGCCTCCAGCTTCCGTTGCTGGGCCATGGCTGCTAACTCCTTCCTGTTTGATTGTTTCGGTTGGGAAGGAGTAGCTAAATTCAGAAAGAAAAAAGACAATTGTAACCAATTCTCTTAGCAAAACAGTAACATAGAATTAATTATACACATAAAATTATAGTGGCACAGTAGCACTAGCAAGCACAGTACATAAAATGTGTGGTATCCTCCCACTTCCTTGGCCTCTAACATTTGTGGGAGTTTCAGGCATTACTAGACAGTATGGAGTAGACAAGTCTTCTTCTTCTATCTCTTGTTTAGCTAAATTAGCTTTGTAGGCATGCCAGCTCAGTCAGCTTGCACCCTAGACAGACATACTCGTGTCGCAGACTCACATTATTTACTACTGTCGGCAGGTGGGGCAGCTGTAGTCTACAACCACACAATTATCTTATTTTTCAATTATGGCCATACTCTGTTACATCAATGGCAACTGCTCAATTTCACTTTCACCCTGACTACTACAACAAGGCAGATGATATCTGATATGAATGATTGTATATGGGACGACGTGAGGTACTATGATTGATTGTGTAACCATGCAGCCGATAGGCCACCCATGGCTGACACGGCCAAAATGACATAGGTAGGGAGGGGCCTCAGAATCAGGGAGGCGATTGATAATGGGTGGGTATGGGTACACACATACACAATATATATGTTGTGCTTACAAACTACTGTGAGTCAAGGGAGTATTCTGAAATACAACCTTGAATCAAAAACCTTGAAAAAAAACAGTCCTTGTTTCTTCTCAGCGATTTTTCCATTTATCATTGCATTGCTCTTCTAGCATTTATTTTTATTCTAATCGTATTCTTATCTTCACCCTTGGCTTTGCTACTCTGGCACAGTTTATTTTTCTTTTACATTCTCTTCATCCAGTGACAGTCTCCACCTATGCTATGATAGAATACCATCCAGGCATCCATCCATTCAAAGTAAACATGGCTATCATTCTCCTTAATCTCTCAACAAAGCTTTCACCAACAACATACATTTGTAATTTTTTTTTTAAACCACCACCCATGCGTCCCTGCTTGCCTTTGAGTTTGACCCATAAAACCCCCCGGAGGATTCCTATCACCCATACAGTTTCACCCACCCAGGCAGGCATCCTTTCTTTCACCTTTCACCCATCCTTCAACCACCCATGCATCCTATCAACCACCTATGCATCCCGGGCCCCCTTCCTTCACCCATGCATACTTCTCGGACAGTCATATATTATATGTCACCCATCCTTCCTCCTTCCATCCTTCTTTCCCTTTTCGTTCAACCCATCCATCAAGGTCATCTGACTTTTAGGGGCCGATTCCGATTCGGGCCGGAAAATGTACCGACCGACTCGGTACGGGAATTTAGTCTGACCGACTCGGACCGGCGCCGCACGACCCGGGTAGTACGATGAAATGAATGTGAAATCCGACAGACTCGGACGGAATAAAAAACGACCGACTGAGCCGGACGGAAACAAGCTATCCGGCCGGGAAATCACGCGAAACGAACCGACCGACACGCACTCGGATTGAACCCGAACGAAACGTACCCGCGAACTCCAACCCGCGTAGTACGATGCTGTGCGTGCAAAACACGACAGACTCGCCCGGAGCACAAGCCGTACGACCGACACGCATACAAAACCCAGCCGAAGCAACCCAATACTACGCGACCGACTCGTACCCCGCATATGAAACCTAGCTGACACACAGCGGGAACGAGTCGGACAAGATCACACCACACAACTGCAGCGTCCTACTCGGACACAAGAGCGACTCGTACATGCACCAAAAACACCAAGGAAAAATTAGAAAAAAAAGGGCCAAACAAGCAACCACTAAGCCAATAAATACAGGGAGGGAAAAAAAATGGAACAAGGACACACCTCCAACTCCACCTACATAAAGGCCACAAATCCCTACCATGATCCTTTGCAAATTCCACTGACCTGCCAGCACACAACACCATCACACAGCAACCACAGACACACTCACAGCTCATACATTACACAAGCCACACACCATTACCACACCTACAAATAGCACCCTCACACACACCCAGCTAAACCTACACTCACACCCCCCACCTGCACACACACACACATCAATCACCACCACCACCCATCACCATGCCCCCAAAGAAGAACCATAAGTTCCTAGATTGTGAATTGGAAGTCCTGGTAGACGAGATACTCAGGGTAGAGCCACAGTTGTTTGGCACATTGGTACAACAGACCCCCATGTCGCAGAAAACCAAGATGTGGGCGAGGATTGTCGACAGGGTGAACGCACAATCACCATGTTTGCGCACAAAGGAAGACATCCAGAACAGGTGGTATGATGTGCGCAGGAGGGTCCGGGACCAACTCAAAAAGGACTACCTCCTCAGCCAGCACACCGGCAGTGGCCCTCCTGCAAAACCAGTATACCTCAGGCCCGGGGAGGAGAAGGTGCGGGCCATCCTACCAGCAGTGAGCGTATACGGACTAACAGACATCCCAGAGCCTGGTGAGTACACAACTAATATATACAATATGGTGTGACAACACACACACATCACAGTCAAGGGGATAGGCAAACCATGCACACTTAGCAAATACACAGCAACCAAATGATATTCATCCCAAGATGTGAATGCTAGTCAGACAAACACAATACCTGCCATCTCATAGTGACATGTAACTGTGTCATGACATCTACAAACCTAACAACAAATACAGCAAGGCAGTGGCACAAATAGAACCAACAAACACTCACAGATATTTACCCACCACTAGAACACCACCTCACAGTGAAGCTCACTCAAAGGAAGGAATCCTGTGTATGCTGGTCAAGTCAGTGTAGCCAATAGCATGATGGGAGTGGTAGTCACAGATATTGGTCACACCCACAATTGGCCCATCAACACCACTCTCAACCATGCTCACATCACAGGGAGTGGATAAGGACTCACAAGATGGCTGACACTGGGTACTGCTGTGGGGAGCACAAGGCCCTGCTGGGAACTGTGCACCAACAAACAGCACAACACCACTGCCTGACATCCTGAAAGCCAACTTGCACTCCCTGCAATGCAAGCACGTTGCATGGTGGGATATCTGGCTGGGTGGGAAGGAGGACTCACAGCACTGACCATAGTTACAAGCAGCTCTCCTCACACACCCCCTCAACACTAACTCCACATAACCCACCTGGGAGAATGCAATGCCTCACAGCCTAACTGAAGATCCCACAAAGAACCACCACCCTGGGTTATGCTGTGTGAAGCACAGGGACACTCTTGGGACTTGTAGCCAAACAACTGCCAGGACAACACTCCCAGCCATCCTGTCAGCACAGGCACCCCACCCCACAGGGAAGCAGAGTCAAAAGGAAGGAAGGATGGCCATGCTGGGTAAGGGGGTGGAGGCAATAGCATGATGGGAGTTGTAGGCACATATATTGCTCACCCTCACAATTGGCCCATCAACACCACTCTCAACCATGCTTACATCACAGGGAGTGGATAAGGACTCACAAGATGGCTGACACTGGGTACTGCTGTGGGGAGCACAAGGCCCTGCTGGGAACTGTGCACCAACAAACAGCACAACACCACTGCCTGACATCCTGAAAGCCAACTTGCACTCCCTGCAATGCAAGCACGTTGCATGGTGGGATATCTGGCTGGGTGGGAAGGAGGACTCACAGCACTGACCATAGTTACAAGCAGCTCTCCTCACACACCCCCTCAACACTAACTCCACATAACCCACCTGGGAGAATGCAATGCCTCACAGCCTAACTGAAGATCCCACAAAGAACCACCACCCTGGGTTATGCTGTGTGAAGCACAGGGACACTCTTGGGACTTGTAGCCAAACAACTGCCAGGACAACACTCCCAGCCATCCTGTCAGCACAGGCACCCCACCCCACAGGGAAGCAGAGTCAAAAGGAAGGAAGGATGGCCATGCTGGGAAGGGGGTGGAGGCAATAGCATGATGGGAGTTGAAGGCACAGATATTGCTCACCCTCGCAATTGGCCCATCAACACCACTCTGAACCATGCCCACATCACAGGGAGTGGATAAGGACTCACAAGATGGCTGACACTGGGTACTGCTGTGGGGAGCACAAGGCCCTGCTGGGAACTGTGCACCAACAAACAGCACAACACCACTGCCTGACATCCTGAAAGCCAACTTGCACTCCCTGCAAAGCAAGCACGTTGCATGGTGGGATATCTGGCTGGGTGGGAAGGAGGACTCACAGCACTGACCATAGTTACAAGCAGCTCTCCTCACACACCCCCTCAACACTAACTCCACATAACCCACCTGGGAGAATGCAATGCCTAACAGCCTAACTGAAGATCCCACAAAGAACCACCACCCTGGGTTATGCTGTGTGAAGCACAGGGACACTCTTGGGACTTGTAGCCAAACAACTGCCAGGACAACACTCCCAGCCATCCTGTCAGCACAGGCACCCCACCCCACAGGGAAGCAGAGTCAAAAGGAAGGAAGGATGGCCATGCTGGGAAGGGGGTGGAGGCAATAGCATGATGGGAGTTGTAGGCACAGATATTGCTCACCCTCACAATTGGCCCATCAACACCACTCTCAACCATGCTCACATCACAGGGAGTGGATAAGGACTCACAAGATGGCTGACACTGGGTACTGCTGTGGGGAGCACAAGGCCCTGCTGGGAACTGTGCAACAACAAACAGCAGGACACCACTGCCTGACATCCTGAAAGCCAACTTGCACTCCCTGCAATGCAAGCACGTTGCATGGTGGGATAACTGGGCTGGGGGGAGAAGGAGGCCTGGATGGTAACCAAATACCACCAATGCTGATCATGCACACTCCTCAACATTCACATTGACATGCCACAGGTTGGCAGGACAATGTGCTACACCAATATCACTCACTGACTGTCACTATTTAGGAGAATGCAATGTCCTGGCCCACATCCAGAGGTACAGTCACAACTGTCAGGTGTTTGAACAATTGATGCCAGTAGAAACATAACATACAATCTGTGTCTCTCCCCAAAACAGGAGATGATGGGGACACAGCAGCAGACCAGGAGGACTCCCTGTCCCAGGCTCCGGGGAACACTGAGCTCACTGGTGTGGATCAGCCTCTGCACTCCTCGGATGGCGAAGAACCAGCTGGACCCTCCGGTGTGAGTCATCATGCAGCACCAGCAGGACCAACATCTGCACCCCCTGCACCCACCCCTCCAACAACTGCCAACACACAGGCCACCCCTGACAACACGGACACACCAAGGACCACAGATGACAACTGTGCACGGACCCAGGCCCAAACTGGAGCTGCTGACAACGAGCCCAGGAACAACACCCAAGTGGGCCCACGGTCACCTGTGCGTGCCACTGCAGGTCCTGCACGTGTCGCCAGGGGTGGTGTGAGGGTTGGGAGACATAGGTCTCTCCTTGCAGAGGGGTCTGGACTGTATGATGACCCACAACTGGCACGCATCGCGAATGCGTACCAGACTAGCACCGGAGAGGTCAGCCAGGTAGTGGGGATCCTCAAGGTCATACAACAGCAGCAGGCTGCCTTTCATGCCCGCTTGGACTCCCAAATGTCCCGTGTCGAGACACACATGTCACGTGTCGAGACACACATGTGTGGCATGGAGTCCAAGTGGGACACATTGGAACAACTGACAGCGGTGCATAGGGACATACTGACATGCCTCCGCCAGATCAGCACCAACATGGCCTCACCTCCCTGTGTGCCCACAACATCTGCTGCTGAAACAACTGCAAATGCCACAGGGAGGGAGGAGGACTCTGGCAGAGAGTCCCCTGCACCGCCGCAGCCTGCACCTGAGGGTCCCCCCCAAGAAGAGGGGCCATCCGAGGAGGCCAAACTGAGAGGCCGATGGCCATCTACATCCCCCAGGAAGCCAACACCTGTTCTGGAACTTTTCCTCTGTGTGCATACTGCACGCCCTGTTGAAGCCAAGCCAACTCTCCCACATGACATGGGGAGCTCTAGTTGACCAAATGTATCAGATGACTGTGGACTTTACTCTGGACTTTTCAGCTACCAAGACTTCCAATTCACATGGGAACTTTGGATCCAAATTTCTATGTACAGCACCCACCATCCTGTGCACCATCCTCACACCTGTATGTAAATAAACTCACCAATACACCATATCTGCCTCTGTTGTGATTCCAACGTGGTTTTAGTCATGTAGATGTTGATCTTCTAAATTACACTGTGCATGCTAACTGCTACAGCAAGTCCAACACTGTCATGTCAGTCATGGCGACGTGACACATATGAGGGAGACACACCACTAGGGCCACAAAACACATACACACCAGGGCCATCAGACTCATCACCTATACTGATGTTGCAACGAAGTACAGTGGAATGTACAGACACGCCACCTATTCACAGTCACTGTCAACTAGACAACAGGTGCAGTAAGCAAATGTCAGTCAGATGTGTGACTACAGACAACGCACATCCCAAAGTCAAGCACAGGTTTATTACACATTTCCAACATGTAGTTTCCACTACAAATGCAAGCTAATCCAACCTGGCTGTGGCCACAAAGTCAAAAAGTGCAGAAGATAGAAAGTCCAGGGGTGTGTGGCACATCACCTGTAGGGAAACGACTGCTTCCACCTTGGAAGTTGAATCATGGATTCGGGGGATCCAAGTTGATCAGACAACTCCAGCAGCACCCTGTGAAGGACAGACATGACACACAGTCAAAACCACTGAAGAACAGCACAGAACGGCAATACTCATGTCTAATACATGTCACAAGATAACTACACAAAACCAAGTTAGCATGTCAACACTGTTGGGCAGTACAGACCACCTGCAAGGACACATCGCTGCACGCATCCAGTCAAGTAGCACATGGCCACACTCAAACAGCACCAGAGCACCACACACACATATCATGCAAACTCAAATCATTGACATTACAACCCTCTGGAGACTCACATTCAGCTGAAGAAGTTGGTGATGAGCTGTGTGCGGACATCACCATCATCATCATCATCATTTTCACTGGCATCGTGACCCAGGCCAGGATCTTCCACAGGTGGCGGACGTTGGTCATCGTCATCCAGGATGAGAGGCAACTCCTTCCGCACTGCCAGGTTGTGTAGCATGCAGCAGACGATGACAATCTTGCACACCTTTGCTGGGGCATATGGGAGGGCCCCTCCTGTCATGTCCAGGCAGCGGAAGCGGCTCTTCAGGAGACCAAAGGTCCGCTCAATCACCCTCCTCGTCCGACCATGTGCCTCATTGTAGCGCATCTGGGCTGGTGTCACAGGGTTCCTGAGGGGTGTCAGCAACCACGGCATGTTGGGGTATCCCGAGTCACCTACAGACAGACAATTGCACATTAGCCGATTTGAAAATGTGTGCGGAAAACAACATAGCAGAACACACACAATGGTACAAAGTCAGTACACACCAACAAGCCAGGCACGCTGGTTCGGCATCTGTGACATCATCCTCGGGATGCGACTACTCCTCATCACGTAGGCATCGTGTGCCGAACCGGGGAAACGGGCACACACATGTGTGATGGTCATATCTGCAAGACATACCACCAGAGCATTGATCAAATGGTAATGTTTACGGTTGCGGTATGCCTGCTCATGTGCCTGTGGTGGTATCAAAGACACATGTGTCCCATCAATGGAGCCAATTACATGTGGCATCCTCCCCAGGGCATAGAAGTCACTCTTGACGTCAGTGAGTCGTTGACGTGTTGGGAAATAGATGTACTGGTTGAGGTATCTCAACATTGCACCCAAAACATCGCATAGCACATGGCTGAACATAGTCTGTGACATCCCACCAGTAGGTGCCACAGTGTGTTGAAAGGTACCAGTGGCAAAGAATTGTAGGGCTGCCATCACCTTCACCTTGGGGGTCAGCGCTGTAGGATACGGCCGGCCAGGCTGCAAATGTGGGGCCAACCGCACTGCCAAATCCTCAATCAGCTGCCTGGTGAAGCGGTACCATCGGATGCTGTCACGTTCCACCATCGTTGCCAGGTCTGGGAATGGTCGATGGACAGCAGGAGCCCTGCAGTGCATAGGTGAAGAAAGCAAGATTGTCAGTCACCCCACCAATGTGCCGTTCACCATCCTCAATTTCACATGACACATCAGCAACATACACAAGTACTTGATGTGTGTGTCGTCCCGTTTGGACATATATGGCACCTACATGGACATCATCTAACATCTCTCTGTTCAACAAGTATTGACAACTGGTTCCAGGCTGTGCTATGGGACACTATTAGGCTGTGTCACAGTACACATTAACTGCTCTCACGTTCCACACACATACCACAGTGACATGTCTGGACAGATGCTCCACAGGCATCACAGCTCATTGACAGGTAGATTCCCAGGGAGCCTGTCTTGCCACATGGACACTGGCATGACATGGCGTATCATGTACACGTCAGAAAAACAAACATGACACCCACAGGTGGTGGCCCCTGTAGCCTCTGCAGGACAGACATGGACGTCTGTGACACACACACACACACCATCAAAGTTCATGCACAAACCACATGGATGTGGATACTGTCTCCCATTGTGCACATGGAGTCAGAGACATGTGATACACAACATGCACACAGACTGTGGAGGGACATCACTATTGTTGGAATGGGCCACCCTGTGACATACATGCCTTCCCACATGTGAGCCTGGGGGTATGTGACATGTCATACACATACACAACCTGGAAATGTGACCATGACACATGCTCAGAAATGAAAAGTTGCACACCACAGTGGTCATGTGCACAACACACAAAGGACCCTGTCCCCATTAACATGTGCACAGCCTGGGTGTGTCTGCCCCCAAGTGCCACCCCAAAATACACATGTTCACCCCCATACACAGATAAGGTTATGCTGCCACACATGCCTCATAGACAGTGTGGACTGGGTGTGGTGTTGTAGGTGTGCCCCTGAGTCCCTGGAAAGTAAATGTGGCTGGCATAGGTTCACCAGTGACCAGCATGGTGACATATGCGTGTGACCTGTCCTGGTATGCGTTGTAGAGCAATGGACCGATCGGTGTGCCCGCACGGACCATTGCATTGAATGTGAGCGGGTACGCGTTGTACAGCAATGTCCGATCGGTGTGCCCGCATGGACCATTGCATTGAATGTGAGCGGGTACGCGTTGTACAGCAATGGTCCGATCGGTGTGCCCGCACGGACCATTGCATTGAATGTGAGCGGGTACGCGTTGTATGCCTGGTACGCATTGCGCAGCAATGGTCCGATCGGTGTGCCCGCACGGATCATTGCATTGAATGTGAGCGGGTACGCGTTGTATGCCTGGTACGCGTTGCACAGCAATGGTCCGATCGGTGTGCCCGCACGGATCATTGCATTGAATGTGAGCGGGTACGCGTTGTACAGCAATGGTCCGATCGGTGTGCCCGCACGGACCATTGCATTGAATGTGAGCGGGTACGCGTTGTACAGCAATGGTCAGATCGGTGTGCCCGCACGGACCATTGCATTGAATGTGAGCGGGTACCCGTTGTATGCCTGGTACGCGTTGCACAGCAATGGTCCGATCGGTGTGCCCGCACGGACCATTGCATTGAATGTGAGCGGGTACGCGTTGTACAGCAATGGTCCGATCGGTGTGCCCGCACGGACCATTGCATTGAATGTGAGCGGGTACGCGTTGTACAGCAATGGTCCGATCGGTGCGCACGCATTGGCTGGGGCCTGGCATGGCAACGGACGCGTTTTTGAAGCTTCAACTAGTCTGATGCAGTGAATTCAGTTGGCCAGCCACAACAATGTTGCAAGTTCATGGGTGTCATGAAGTTGAAATTTTTGAAGGATGCTGTGGGCGTGTCTTGGTGCTGCAATTCCATGGATTGGTCAGATTCATAAGATGCATACGACTTGGACCTATCACTTTGGACACATGGCACAGTATCTGCCTCTGCAGCACACATATAATGCTGGCTGTTCCCCTGAGGGCTCACTTGCCTGCACTACATGCTCCAGGACGACATCTGCCACTACACTGCTGCTGTCTCTGCATCCTCTGGCTACTGCAATGGCATGTACTGTGGAGAGAGCCCCAGCCTTCACCCATGAGGAGAACCAGGCCCTGCTGGACAACCTCCTTCCACAGTACAGCAAGCTGTATGGGACACCAGGGGAGCAGGTGAGTGTGCTGTCCACTGCCTTACTAATTGTGCATGTTGTCTGACTAGCAGGATTTACAGTGTGCACACCACTGGCTAGCATGCTCACTGAGTAGTACTCACCCACCAAAGTGTGTAGTCACATGCACTGAACAGGTACAGTGGAGTAACAGTGCATTCAAACAAGGTTCACTTCCCATGCAATGATACCATGTAGTAACTGCTGGCAAACTGTCCATAGCCCTCGTTGCACTGCCTGTGTACATCATATGCCCCTGTGATTGAGACATGTATTTCCAACTGTGTGATGCACGGATATGTTGCATGTGTAGTAATGGCCTTTTCACTTTGTCATCCTCACAGGTTGATGCCCATCAGAAGCAGGATATCTGGCTGGCCATCATCCGGACAGTCAGATCCGTGGGGGTCTACAAGCGCTGGATCCGCAACTGCCAGAAGAGGTGGCAGGACCTTCGGGGCTGGACCCGGAGGATTGCAAGGGTCCAGCTGAAGCTGTCGCCTCCTCGCAGGAGGGGCGGACACCGGACCCTGACCCCCCACATGCTCCAGATCCTGCCGGTGGTCTTCCCAGAGCTGGATGGGCAGCTGAAGGGCAGACAGCAGCAAGGAGGGGGTGAGTCAAAGACTGCACTGTGAACTCTGTCTGACATTCTATGTGCCCTCCTGTGGCATGGTTAAACTTCCCCAGTACATCAGTCTTGTTGTCCAGTACCCATGTCCCTCTATTGTGACATGGCCACTACCCATCTGATAGGACGGTGTGCTCCTTACGCTCAGGATAATTGTGTCACTCGGGTACAGGGTCCTTGCATTTTGCTTTGCTCAAGGTGGGTGACAGCTTTTGTTCCCGTGATATTGTGTTAGCCTTCATGGGTGGGCCAATTGCTCACACAATGCCTGAGTCATGCAATGTAGTCTGGGTGTAACTTTGATATGTGATCCACTTGCAGATCAGAATCACCACATGTCCCTGGGGTATTTGCCACACCCCCATGCTGCGGGTGGGTAAAATGTTTGGGCCTCAGGAGTATGTATGTCAAGTGTGTTACACATGCCTAGCCACCTGCCTACTGACCAGGGCTCATCCATCTTGCAGGTGGAGCCGGACAGTCATGCCTACTCCAGGGCATACAATACACTCTGTACTCCCACTCCCGTGTGTCAGCTGACATGCTGTGCTCAGTGAAATGTTACCTCAGGTGTCTGCCTCTGTGTCGTTGTGCTGTGACTACGTAGTCGGGACTCCTGTGATGTTTATCGGTTAGGGGTCAGCATGCCATCTGCTATTGGACCATGTGAGACAAGACTTCTGTGACTTATAGGTGTTTGATCACATGACTGTGCAGACAGGTGTATGCCACTGTGACTTTCAGGCAGCTGTTTTTCACTCTCAGCACACTGTGAGGTGCTCATGTTCAGAGAGTTGTGTTTCATGTCCCCCATATGTCCAATTGGTATGACGTGGACAAATAGTAGTTCAGATGATGTGGTTTTTGGGGGATGGACATGTGCACTTGTCAGTTACATTACTTGCCTTCCCCATGTCCTAGGATTGTGACACAGTGCAGACTGTTGTTGGCTGGCTGCCATGGCCATGTGACTGGAGACAGTGATGTATGACCTTGCAGGCATGCCTGTGTCATGGCATTAAACTTCCTAAGAGTGATCCTGCAGGGGAGTGACATGTGTAACATGCACCCCATTGTGGCATTGACTATCCGGACATGGGTGCTTCATGGGGTCTGGTGCTGGTATGCATCACATGCATTTCTATTTAGACTCTGGCCGTCCATTTATACAGACACCTGCACTGACTCAGTGGCAAGAGATGTGACGTGGGCATGTTCACATACTTCACCGTGTTGTCAGCAATGTCCAACTACTGTGTAGGTGGTGCATGTGTCCACACTGGGGTATTACCATCAGACAGGCACCAGACCGATGGGTGCAAGGGCAGGAGGGGTGTGAGTTCCATGGTTGACCATCAGACTGACAATTCGCTTCTCCTAATCCGTGTGATGACTTTTGGCAATGTTCTACTAGAGATGCCAGGGCTTGCTCTGTGATCTGCTGTACTTACTGTGGTGTGTGTGGTCAGTGCAGGTGACTGATGTTTGTCTGTTTCCCTAATTGTTTGCAGATACATCCACAGCCACAGGAGGGGACAGCTCCACGGACCAGGAGGAGCAGCGGAGCCTGACTGGGTCTGCGTCCGTCGAGTGGTCAGAGGGACCCAGTGGCACGGAGGGCGAGGGGAGCCACACCGAGGAGTCCTCAGCACCATCCACCTCAGCTGGGGACCACAGCAGCTCGGAGGATGACTCCCTTGTGGATGCGGGTGTCAGCAGCCACAACACCCCAGCTAGTCTGTCTGACCCCGCCACCACCACCACTGCCCTCCCGTTGGCTCCCATTCCTGAGGTCCGTGGAGGCTCCCGTGCTCAGGAGCGTGTCTCCTTCAAGCCAGGCACCGCACCCCCTGCCCCTGTGTCCCCTGCTGCCCTGAGTGAGGAGTCTGTGTACCTCCTTCTGCAGCTCCATGTAGGGCAGACAGCAATGCTGACTGTCCTCCATGCACACATCACTCTGTTGACACAGCTGGTGTCGTTCATGGAGGGCATCTCAACGGGTATGTCTGCCCTACAGAGGAGCAATAGGTCCATGGACTCCTCCCTGACGGCAGCAGTGTCCCTCCTCCAACAGTCCCTCACCCCTCCCACCTCTGCCCCATCCTCACTTCCTACCACCCTACCTGTCCAAAGCACATGCACACCTGCACAATCACCAAAACACACAGACACGAGCAGCACACACACCCCCAAAACCAAGGCAAGACGTGCACACAAGCATCATCAGGGGACTGATTCCACACACACAGGGGATGGGGAACTGACACACACACAGGCAACCACAGTCACTCCGCAATCCTCAAGATCCTCTCCCTCCAAGACCCCTTCCCTTGCCTCACCTGCAACCCCACATACACAGCAGCTCTTCCTCTCTGACCTCGGCCTCTTCCCCTCCAATCCCACTGATCCAGCATACCGGGGGAAGAGGAAGTCCACACACAGAGAGGGGAGTGCCCCTCGCCCCCAGACACCCTCCCCCAGGGCAGGCAGAGTGAGCCCCCCACCCGCAAGTCCCCCCAGACCCGGAAGAGCAAGACCCCGCCACCGCCCTGCAAGTCATCCACTCAGTCTCTCACCTCCATCCCCCAGGCCACCACTCCACAGGTTCCACCGCCACACCCTGCCCCAGGTTCCCCCACACACCGATACCGCATCCCCAAACTGCTCAGGCCCTCCCCCCCTGCCACTTGCTCTTCCACCCCCAAACCAGATGCTCTGCCTGTATGTGCCACTGGTGTGGAGACCGTGTCCCCCCCTCTGTCCTGCCCAGCTCTTCTGCCCCCCTTCCACTCCCTTGGAGTCATGCACTGCGGTGGAGTCCACAACAACCCCGTCTGACTCGGGCACTGCATTGGGGACCCAGTCCACTCCATTTGACCAGCCCACTGCAGTGGTTGCAGCACCAACACCATCGGACTTGGGCCCTGCGGTGGTGCCGGCCCCCCCTGAGTCAGACACCTCCACTACAGTTGCCGGTGACACTCCTGCACCCACCTCACCTTCCCTGCCTCCTTCTGGCATCCCCTGATCCTGTCCTTGCGGTGCCTGGCCTGCCCCTCGTATGCCCCTCCAAGGGGGATGTCCCCTGTCGGTACCTGTGCAGGCAAGCAATTGGTGACAAGTTGTCACACATCACCCTGTTGTGACTGTGTATTTGGACTGGACATTGGCCCTAGTTAATTTTGGACTTTTGATTTCAGTTGCACACTTGCTGACTAAAGCCTCTTTTTGTTTACTTGTGGTTAATCTTTGGTGGTACATGATGTAGATGTGTAGAATCATGCATTTGCTGTTGTAATTGTGTTCAGATCAGGTAAATGAAGTTTTGCTGTGATGGGCTCCATGTGATCCATGGGATATGTGTCCTAATCTAGTCTGGATCTATAGCATCCCTTGCTGCAGTCTGAGGGTGTGATGTTCAGCATTTGACACAGGGATGTACGTTTAGCATTTGTAGATTACCATCTTTGCCCTACACTGTTGACATCTGTTGGGCTTACCACTGTCCAATGTTCCTAGTACCCTGACTGTGTGCCCGTCACCACTGGACATGCAGTTTTGCACATCAATTTTGGAGGACTCATCTGTGTATACAGTACAACTGGATTGCCACGTGTTTTGGGTGTATGCAGATGACTGACGTGACACTCCCGTACCCAGGCTGATGTGAGCAGAGGCTTCTGTGTGTTGTAGTTGTTGACTCACTGACGGAGTGTCCTGCTGATATGTTTGAGTCGTGCACAGACAAGGTTTGGCACAGTGGACCTTCCACAGGAGTGGAGTGCCCTCATGGCTGTGTGTAATCTGGTGACATTGCGTGTGCCCGTGTTGTGTGTTGTGTGAGCATGTCTGTGCATGTTCCCTTCCCTTTTCATACACAGGCTGTGTCCCTAGGGATGTTCCTGTTTGTGATGCTTGCAGAGTTGGTATGTGTTCATCCAGCATCTTGGACCTGGTTTCTCCGTGATGTGGGTGCATGGCAAACTGATGTTCATGAGGTTGTCATCCCAGGTTGTCTTTGTTGTCAGGGCTGGGGATGTGGGCAAACGCTGATGGGACACATTCAGGATTCCCCGTAGCACTTGTTGTTTACACAAGTAATGTGATTTTGAGTTTGTGGTAGCTTTCAGTGATTGTGACGCGTTGTGTGTGTGACTGCTGCCACTCCTCAGGGTCAGAGCTGCAATGTTGGAAGTTGTGTACGTGTGTTCTTTGTGTCTCACCTTGGCTTCTTCGTTGGTGTGTGACTATGGCCAGGATCCCATTGTTTGTGGTGGATTTCACATCATGCGCATGTACGGCGTACTGTGCTGTGTGTCATACATAGACGAGTCATGTTGAGTGGGCATGTGTGATGGGTTTCTGCACCTTAGTTCCCCCCACCACCCCTGGGATTGTCATGGGTGCATGTGCAATGTCACCAGTCCATGTGAGCTTCACTGCTGCACATTGGTGGAGATCAGGGTGTGTGGTGTTGAGTGTGCAAATGTGAGTTGTTGCACGGCTAGACCACTACCTCCATATTGGCCTTGGCTGGCAGGCCCTGCTGATTGATTGGAGCTTGTGTAGGTGTGATGGTAGTTTGTAGCTGAGGACACATGGCTGTGGTTCACAGTGTGATCAACATCTACCTTTGTCATCACAGTGGAATTGTCATGCAGGCTAGTGTCTGCACAATGTGGGGTCCCTGGGGGTAGTGCTGTGGTGGGTGTGTCTCTTGCTGTGTTAGTTGCTGTTCCTGCAAGCTTGTGTGACATGTGTAATTTGGGCTCCCTCTCATCTAACAATGCCATATTGCCCAAATAGGGGAATCCAATCCATGAGTTACTTGTGTGTGGCACTGTATACACATCTGTGTAATTGGGATTCAGCCCTCCTCATGTGTTGTGTGGTTGCCTGGGGACACTGGCACACACCCCCATCACCTGTTGTGTTTGATATGCAGTGTGAGTCTGCCTGTTTGTGTTAGTGCATTTGCATCACTGCATTGGCATTTCTGTAGTGTGCCATTGGCTGTATGTTGTTTGGTGATTTTCCCCTGCTCTCCCTGGGACTCCTGGGTCATCAGTCAGCACAATGATCATGGTTAGTATGTCCCATTGCTGCCATGGTATGGTATTTGTTCACCTGACATCGACAGTCTCCACAGGTTATATACATTTGTGTGTCCATAGGTGCAGATATGTGGGTCAGCATCATGATGGTCACTTCTGTCATTGTGTAATTGGCTGATTGTTGGCAATGTGGTCCCCCATGTGTGATGTTTGTATGCACATGGCCAAAACGATGTTTCTGTGTCACTGCACTGTTAGCCTCGCCCAATCTATGTTGCAATGGGACACAAGCACTACTATGCCACAGATGTTTTTGTTGTTGTGTGACCAGGATTCATCCATACAGTTTGTCTTTGGCAGCTTTTACCATGCCTACACTTACCTTATGATCACCGTGGTGATGGTGCTTTGGGCCCCATTGCCACACTGATCAAAAGGTGCATCAGCCTTGAAACCCACACTTACCTTTTGGTAACTGTGGTGATGGTGCTTTAGGCCCCATTGCCACACTGATCAAGAGGTGCATCAGCCTTGGACCCCACACTTACCTTTTGGTGACTGTGGTGATGGTGCTTTAGGCCCCATTGCCACACTGATCAAAAGGTGCATCAGCCTTGGACCCCACACTTACATTTTGGTGACTGTGGTGATGGGGCTTTGGGCACCATTGCCACACTGATCAAAGGTGCATCAGCCATGGACCCCACACTTACCTTTTGGTGACTGTTGTGATGGTGCTTTAGGCCCCATTGCCACACTGATCAAAAGGTGCATCAGCCATGGACCCCACACTTACCTTTTGGTGACTGTGGTGAGGGTGCTTTAGGCCCCATTGCCACACTGATCAAAAGGTGCATCAGCCATGGACCCCACACTTACCTTTTGGTGACTGTGGTGATGGGGCTTTGGGCCCCATTGCCACAGTGGCCATGGTCGGCTTGTATTGTGGAGGTCACACACTTTTATGTGTCACACATGTGATAGTGGGTCACATTGTATGTTCATTGTCATGTTTTGTGTTGTTGGCATTTGACATGGACTACACACGCTTGTCATGTTGTTTGGGTGGATGTAATTTTCTGTGATTCCTTATGTGGGAGTATGCTGGTTGTGTCATGCATTACCCGTCCTATGAGTAGGGGTGGTGGTAGTGGCAGGCATCCAGCCCCCATGGGTAGAGGTGGTAGTAGTGGTAGGCATCTGGCACCCCCTGAGTAGGGGTGGTAGTGGTGGTAGGCATCCAGCCCCCCATGGGTAGGGGTGGTAGTAGTGGTAGGCATCTGGCACCCCCTGAGTAGGGGTGGTAGTGGTGGTAGGCATCCAGCCCCCCATGGGTAGAGGTGGTAGTAGTGACAGGCATCCAGCCCCCCATGGGTAGGGGTGGTAGTAGTGACAGGCATCCAGCCCCCCATGGGTAGAGGTGGTAGTAGTGGTAGGCATCTGGCACCCCCTGAGTAGGGGTTGTAGTGGTGGTAGGCATCCAGCCCCCCATGGGTAGAGGTGGTAGTAGTGGTAGGCATCTGGCACCCCCTGAGTAGGGGTGGTAGTGGTGGTAGACATCCAGCCCCCCATGGGTAGAGGTGGTAGTAGTGGTAGGCATCTGGCACCCCTGAGTAGGGGTGGTAGTGGTGGTGGGCATCCAGGCCCCCATGGGTAGAGGTGGTAGTAGTGACAGGCATCCAGCCCCCATGGGTAGAGGTGGTAGTGGTGGTAGGCATCCAGCCCCCATGGGTAGAGGTGGTAGTAGTGACAGGCATCCAGCCCCCATGGGTAGTGGTGGTAGTAGTGGTAGGCATCTGGCACCCCCTGAGTAGGGGTGGTAGTGGTGGTTGGCATCCAGCTCCCCATGGGTAGAGGTGGTAGTAGTGGTAGACATCTGGCACCCCCTGAGTAGGGGTGGTAGTGGTGGTTGGCATCCAGGCCCCCATGGGTAGAGGTGGTAGTAGTGACAGGCATCCAGCCCCCCATGGGTAGAGGTGGTAGTGGTGGTAGGCATCCAGCCCCCCATGGGTAGAGGTGGTAGTAGTGACAGGCATCCAGCCCCCCATGGGTAGTGGTGGTAGTAGTGTTAGGCATCTGGCACCCCCTGAGTAGGGGTGGTAGTGGTGGTTGGCATCCAGCCCCCCATGGGTAGAGGTGGTAGTAGTGGTAGGCATCTGGCACCCCCTGAGTAGGGGTGGTAGTGGTGGTGGGCATCCAGGCCCCCATGGGTAGAGGTGGTAGTAGTGACAGGCATCCAGCCCCCCATGGGTAGAGGTGGTAGTGGTGGTAGGCATCCAGCCCCCCATGGGTAGAGGTGGTAGTAGTGACAGGCATCCAGCCCCCCATGGGTAGTGGTGGTAGTAGTGGTAGGCATCTGGCACCCCCTGAGTAGGGGTGGTAGTGGTGGTTGGCATCCAGCCCCCCATGGGTAGAGGTGGTAGTAGTGGTAGGCATATGGCACCCCCTGAGTAGGGGTGGTAGTGGTGGTGGGCATCCAGGCCCCCATGGGTAGAGGTGGTAGTAGTGACAGGCATCCAGCCCCCATGGGTAGAGGTGGTAGTGGTGGTAGGCATCCAGCCCCCATGGGTAGAGGTGGTAGTAGTGGTAGGCATCTGGCACCCCCTGAGTAGGGGTGGTAGTGGTGGTGGGCATCCAGGCCCCCATGGGTAGAGGTGGTAGTAGTGACAGGCATCCAGCCCCCCCTGGGTAGGGGTGGTGGTAGTGGTAGGCATCTGGCACCCCCTGAGTAGGGGTGGTAGTGGTGGTAGGCATCCAGCCCCCCATGGGTAGAGGTGGTAGTAGTGGTAGGCATCTGGCACCCCCTGAGTAGGGGTGGTAGTGGTGGTAGGCATCCAGCCCCCCATGGGTAGAGGTGGTAGTAGTGGTAGGCATCTGGCACCCCCTGAGTAGGGGTGTTAGTGGTGGTGTGCATCCAGGCCCCTATGTGTATATGTGGCATTGGTGATGGCCATCCCGCCCCTATGGTGCTGCTGTTGCTGGTGTAAGTAATTTCTGCATCCCTCTGTGTGTGTGTGATATGTCGGGTACGTGTAATTTGTTTTTGTTGTTGGTGTCTGACTTACCTTCTGCGCCGTACGCGTCCGTGCTTGTTTCGGTAATAGATGTAGAATATTGGTAGGATCGGCACGATGGGATTCATGGTTGGTTCGTCTCGTTCGTCTTTCTCTTTGCTTCGCCTCGTCCTCGTCGCTGGCGTGTTCGTCTCGTAGCCGTGGATCGTCTTGTGGCGCGAATCAGAGCTTATGTGCGCCTCTCCCAGATGCTTTGATGTGCTGTGCGTAGCGACGGGTTCGGCGCGTACGGAAAGCCCATCGTACTTGTCCGGCCGGACAGGGCTGCATTTTGGCTTCCGTGCGACTCGATTTTGCGTTTCCGGATCCGCCTCAGTCGTAGAACAGGACCTGTATTGGGTGAGTACGACTGGGTCGGGATTTGGGCAGTTGTGCGCATCGTACTTTCTCGTTCGACGTATGTGCGAATCGGTCGGGAAACAGGCATTCGCCTGGCTTTTTTCCCGGTCGAATGGTATTAGGTGCGCCTCCGACCGGGATCGGAATCGACCCCTTAGTCTTCTTCATAAAACTTTACCAGCTGAGTTGAAGTCAGATAGAAGAGGCTATTAGTTACTCAACTCCCGCCGCTAATGCTATTGCTAATGCTAAGTAAAGGGTGTCTTCTTCAACCATTGTTCACAACAACTTAGTCTCTCTCAACAATACAGCGTACAGTAAAAGTAGAAAAAAACGCAAAATATACACTTAGGATGAGAGAGGGATAGATAATTAATAAAAAAAGATCAGATAAAAAGCTTTAGAAATATTGAGAGGATTCAAAAATAGGCCCCAGAACCATAACAAAGAGTAGAAAAACAAAATGGCCGCGCCCATTGGCGACCGCGTGGTGAAGTCTGCGCAATATTTCCCCCAAACACGCAATCCGCGTTGCCGAGCATCAGAAATGTATCGCGAGCATGCAGAACAAGCAACTCCGCATGCTCGCGGAACTCCGCTCAGCATTGCATAGTTTTTTACAAGTCGTGGAGTTCCGCGTAGTGCAACTATGCGAACTCCGCCTGGGCCTACTCTTTTCAGCATCACAGTAAACACCGACATGGTATCTCCTTCCATCAGTATATGTGGAGACTAAAACCTATCATACTAACGAGAAACTAGGGGGCATATTAGCAAGCACCCACGTTGAGCATACGCCGTTTTAGCGGCAGGAAACTGCCGCTAAAACGGCGATAATAGGCTTGCTAATATGCGTTATAACTCCAATAGAAGCCCAGGTTAGATGTGCAGGACATCTAACCTGGGCTTCTATTGAAATCCATAACGCATATTATCAAGCCCATTATCGCCGTTTTAGCGGCAGTTTTCTGCCGCTAAAACGGCGATAATTTTAACGTGGGTCTTGCTAATATGCCCCTAAGTTTAATGTGAAGTAAAGCATTACACCACCCCAAAGAGAGCTTTTGAAGAAATCAGGAAGCAAATGTGCTTTATGAGTGGGAAGAGCCCAGATGTCTAGGAAAGAGAAGAAATATCAAGCTAACCGCGGCATTACCATCTGCTTGAAAACTACGAGAATAGTCTTCTTATAGTCGGAAGGCCAGCTCAGTGGGATGACTGCGCACCACTGAACATATGGTGACAGGCATGTCAAGAGTTGGGATCCCAGCAAGGCCCATGCAGACCCCAATATTAGGAAGAGAGACATTAACTTGGGTAATAATTACATCATCACACACAGGGTTTTTCTTGCCAGTGCTGTTCATCATCAGTAATACCCATTTGATCTTTTTGTCAATTAATTACATTTTCATTTTATGTGTTCGAAACTGTGCCAATAAGGCAGCACATTTGTTCTTTTTGCTAATGCTGAATAGTATAGGCAAAAAACATTGGCAACCAAAAGGTGAGACCTACTGGCTTTGCCGGCGCCTGTTCCTCCTTTGTAAATATGTATGCTATCTAAAGAAAATAGTGGAATGATGTCTGGCCTTTTGGCCAAAATATTCTACCACTGGAACACTCTTCAATTATTGTCAGGCTGTGTTTTTTATTTATTTTATTGGATTGTAATGTGCATGTTTCTAACTGGCTGCTAATTTAGAGTGTTGATGTTCATAGCAAAGACACTTTTAACATTCTTCCCTGGTAATGCTTGTTTCAATGCAGTGAACGCATTAAATGTTTCATCAGAATATCAAATCTATCAGACACTCTCACACCCACTGAAAAACCCACTTAGTAACTCATGCACCCACTCACAAAACCATTCTCTAAAAAAAACAAAGGTTACAGGGACATTATAGTTAGGAAATAACACACAAACAAATAGAAATCCACTAAAAAACTAAAGGTTACAAGGTTTGTCATATTTACAACACAACTTTTAAACCATTCACTCAAAAAACACAGATTACAGGGACGGTATAGTTAGGAAGCATAATTGAAAAACCTTAGTAATTCAATTAAAAAACTTAAAGGTTACATGGATGTTATAGTTCGGTAATAGAATTTTTAAAAACTTAGAAATTCACTAAAAAATAAAGGTTACAGGGACGTTATAGTAGGTTCATATTTCACTCGACAAAACCATAGAAATTCAGCACTTATATTTACCTGAGCTAACTATAACCTAGGCCCCTGCAATGCTCTGCTTCTGACCTCACATATTACTTCACTAATGACATTGTCAGTGACATCACTGATGACATCACTTATGACATCTCAAATGATGTATGGTGGATAAAATTGGGTGAGCAGCAGGAAAACACATTGTTGATTTCCCATACCCGATTCATACAGCCACCATTGATTTCAGGGAAGGAACACTGGTAAGCTGGAGGGTTGTGACTGGTTGAGTGCTGGCCTCCATGCTGTTTTTTGTGACGCAAAGTCCGATCAACTACCGCTATACGCCTGATTGGTTTGGAGTCTGAAATCTCCCTTTGCACATTTTGTACAGCGGCAGGAGTTCCGTCCAGCAGGAGGATTACTGCAGAGAATGGTGTGGGATCTCGACCACTTGTTAAAGATATCTTGGATGAGGCACTCTTAAGGCATTTAATATGAGCAAGACAATTTGAAAGAGGCTTGATGTGGCACGCAGCCTTCTCAATGAAGATGAAGTCGGGGCACATCGAATGCAGGTCATGATACCTCTGAGGTGACGAGGACTTTAAAAGAGAATTTGGCCCAGTATGAGAGACTATGCAAAAAAGAGATTAACCTCAGTTGGGAGGTGATTTCCTTAACCACATTGAGGTAGGGAGAGTGCCACATGGCTTGAGGATATTGATAACACCAACCTACAAAAACCCCCACCCTAAGTTACTTGAGGAGTGGTCCCTTCAGATGGCTGTGACATGTAAAAATATGCTGGGTCTACTCTCTTCATATGCTGCAATCGAACTAGATGAAATGGCAGAGGAGTTAAAAAAGCTTAAGGATCTACTGGATAAACATTCCTCACAGGAAGAAATCAAGACCTTTTTGAAGGAATTGGATGCGAGACTGGAGAAATATGAGGACAAAATTAAGACCAAAAAGAAGCGCACATCTTAGAGACAAGATAGATTATGCAACAGGTCGAATTCTCACATTTGAGAGAAAATACGATGCTGCGAGGAAGGAATTTGAGCAATTGAATTCACTGAGACAACAGGAACTTCCAACATCTGAGTCTAGCTCAGACAATTTCTCAGATTTAGAGGATTTGCAGGGCCCTGACAACCCCAATGCTCCACCTTTTCACACTAGAGGAACACAGTTTTTACAACTAAATCAAGGACCTCAGAGAAATCCGCCAAAAGGAAGAGGAGGCAGCAACGAAGGAGGAGAAAAATCAGGAGGGGAGGCATCTATGAAAAAATACACCTTGACACTTGGGAGAAACGCACTGCAAAACAAGAGGAACAAATAAAGGGTGAGAACAATTTAACAGTCATCAATTTATCTACCCATGAACTCAGTGAGGATTAACCCTGGGCATAATACTTTGCTACGCTCACGAAGCATGCAAAGTTTGTGCTACTACGCAAATTGCACGTAGCAGAGTGAATAACTGTGCTAATAAACTTAGCGTAGCAGGAGTATAATAAACTCCTTCAAATGCTTTGATAAAGCAATTTTTATGCTAAAAAGCATATAACCAATTCACAAAAATGAATTTTGACAATAAAATATCAAGCTAATGAGAGAGGTGATGATTTTGGAGTTCCCCTAACCTAGGGGAGGACCAAGCAGATGCCTTGAACACAAAAAGCATATCATGTGAACGATTCAATGGTGGTCCCTTCCTCCTAGGACCACCCCAAGCATCAGTTATGGGCAAAAATACAATCCCAGCCAGGGCATTATGGGGCGAGATTAGCAGTGGGCAGTGAATATTATAGTGTCCAATATCAAAATAATTCTACAAAGAGCTGCAGTTCAACTAGTCGTTACTAGGTGTCAGTCCCTCACGAGTCAAATGCAAAAGCTTCATGAAAGGTTTTCAATACTTTTGCATTTCACTCTTGAGGGACCGACACCTAGTAACGACTAGCTGAACTGCAGCTACTTTTGTAGAATTATTTCGATATTGACACTATAATATTCACTGCTCACTGCTAATCTCGTCCCATAATGCTTTGCAGGGCCTTTGGTTGGGATTGCATTTTTGCCAATAACTCGTGCTTGGGTGGTCCTAAGAGGATGGGACCACCACCTAATCATTCAATAAGATGTGCTTTTTGTTTTCAAGACATCTGCTTGGTTCTCTCCCTAAGTTAGCGAGATACCAAAATCATCACCTCTCTCACTGCTTGTTAACTTTTGTTTTCACTTTAGTGAAATTACTATATGCAATTTTAGCATATAAAGACAGAGATATTTATTTTATCTTAACTTGCACTGTACAAGTTTGATTTTGGTAATTATTGTACAGTGCAGTCAAGCACACAGCTACGCACTACGCAATTTGCATAGCTACGCCCAGGCTTAATAATAAACTCCTTCAAATGCTTTGATAAAGCAATTTTTTATGCTAAAAAGCATATAACCAATTCACAAAAATGAATTTTGACAATAAAATAATCAAAGCAATGAGAGAGGTGATGATTTTGGAGTCCCCTAACCTAGGGGAGGACCAAGCAGATGCCTTGAACACAAAAAGCATATCATGTGAACGATTCAATGGTGGAACCCTTCCTCCTAGGACCACTCTAAGCATAGTTATGAGCAAAAATACAATCCCAACCAAGGCCCTGCAAAAGCATTATGGACCGAGATTGCAGTGGGCAGTGAATATTATAGTGTCCCAATATCAAAATGATTCTACAAGGCTGCAGTTCAACTGAGTCGTTAGCATTAGGTGTCGTCCCTCCACTGAGTCAAATGCAAAAGCTTCATGAAAGGTTTTTAATACTTTGCATTTCACTCTGAGGGACGACACCTAGTAACGACTAGTTGAACTGCAGCCTCTTTGTAGAATTATTTTGATATTGGACACTATAATATTCACTGCCCACTGCTAATCTCTGTCCCATAATGCTTTGCAGGGCCTTTGGTTGGGATTGTATTTTTGCCCATAACTGTGCTTTGGGATGATCCTAGGAGGAATCGATTCAATAAGATGTGCTTTTTGTTTTCAAGACATCTGCTTGTTTGTTGGTTCTCTCCTAAGTTAGTGAGGATACCAAAATCATCACCTCTCTCACTGCTTGTTAACTTTTTGTTTTCACTTTAGTGAAATGACTATATGCATTTTTAGCATATAAAGACAGAGATATTTATTTTATCTTAACTTGCACTGTACAAGTTTGCTTTTGTGTAATTATTGTCACAGTGCAGTCAAGCACACAGCTACGCACTACGCAAATTGCATAGCTACGTGTAGTTGTAGTTGTACTTCACGTAGCTACGTGAAGTGCTACTACGCAAACTACCCCCGGGCTTAGTGAGGATGAACGATCTTTAATGGAGTTAGAGTTATCCTTCTGCCCCGTTGTCAATTTTGACTATTCTAAGACTCACATTGACCTCCTTTTTGTGTATCAGGAAACTAAGGGGCATATTAGCAAGACCCACGTTAAAATTATCGCCGTTTTAGCGGCAGGAAACTGCCGCTAAAAGCGGCGATAATGGGCTTGCTAATATCGATTATGGAATCAATAGAAGCCCAGGTTAGATGTCCTGCACATCTAACCCAGGCTTCTATTGGAATTCTATAACGCATATTAGCAGTTTCATTATCGCCGCTTTAGCGGCAGTTTCCTGCCGCTAAAACGGCGATAATTTTAACGTGGGTCTTGCTAATATGCCCCTTAGATTGTTAAACGGTTTCACCCAAGAGAAAGAAAAATATCGATTTGGAGGTATTGGAAAGTGGATTATTAATAGTGGTAAATATATATCTACTACTGGCATTAAGGCCACTAACACAGTCTAGGCTCTCAGAAAATTATTGCCATGCTCAACTCTTGGTAGCTTGGCTGTGAGCAGGCAGGCGTAACTTCAGAGACAGGTATGTAAAGCATTTAAAACACCAATTCAGTAAATAATTAAGACACACCATGCAATAAAAATCCAACACCAATTTATAAAAATGGGAAATACTTTTATCTTTAAAATGACACCAAAACGAAAAACATCCAATGTAGGGAACCGTAGATATCAATTTTTAACGATTTAGCACTATATAGCACATAAAAACCTATAGCGCCTATTGGAACATCTGGTCGCACTAGACCGGGACAAAGTAAAAGTTTCAGGCTGACTGCGATGGAGTCTTGCGTGGCTATCCCTCGCGGTAGGCCTCGGTCAAAGTTTTTGCCTTCTGACTTTTCTGGAGATTGTTCTCCCGGGGTCCCTCGAAGCTCTCCACCATTCCGGATTCGCAGACGGTTAACTAGCTTGCCTTGCGACAAGCTCCCGTTCATACCTATGGAAGTCAGACCTCCAGACCTTTCCAGCGGGACAAACCAGAGATCCAGGCCAGCTCGCAGTTGAAGGTAGGCAGCTTGACTCTCGCGGTTGGTCCCGGTCAACTCTTCTACCTTCGGACTTAGACACTTTTATGGAGCTTTTTCTCACGAGGTCCCTCGATGCACTTCACCAGGCCGGATTCAGTGAGAGTTCGCCGGCTTGGGTTTCAGCTAGCTCCTGTTCAAACTGTGGAAGTCGGACCTTCGGAGCTTTTCAGCAGGGTGAACCTGGAGGGCAGGACGGCTCACGGTTGACGGTCGCTGGCTTGGCTGGCCAGGTCAAGTTGGCTCACTTATGGAGCTTTTTTCCAAAGTTGCTCCAAACTTCTTCAAACTTCTGGAACTTCTTCCTGAAGTTCCTTTGAGGGTCCCAAAGTGTGCAAAACTTGCTCCAAGGGTCTAGAAGCTCCAAGATGCTCCTTGAAAGTTTGGTACTTCAATTCCCACAATCCACTTGGACAAAACCCTTCCAAATCCACTGGAGCCACTCCAGGCTGGGGATTCTTGGTGGTGATGGTCCACGTGAGTTCTGTTAACCTGTAGCTTACAGATAGTCCACTCTTTAGTCCTTTTGAAGCAGGTTTGATCCACGGGGCTGTAGTTTCAGATTGTGCAGCAGCGTAGTCAGTCAGAGTGCAGGGCCTGGTTGCTGCAAATCAAACTTCCAGCATGGACCCTTCTTCTTCAGTAGTTTCAAGCAGCTGATCTTAGAGGCTCTGCCCCTCTCAGATACTTATTCAGTGTTCTCTGGGTCAAGCAGGAGGGCACTCCTTTTCACTGAAGTGCAGGGCAACACCCCAGAGCATGACCATTTCCTCCAAAGTGTGGCACAATGGTCTCCCAGAAAGCACTATTTCTTCAAAATTCAATATTACTGAAGTCTCAGCAGTGAGGCAAGAGCTGGCTAAACCAACCTCCAGGATGGCTCATCTCCATAGTCTCTCTTCCCTTGGCATCTGCACATTCCTTCCTTAAGCCTGCCATCTGGCTGGGTTCAGAGGGGGTGGGCATAGATGGACCTGGATTTCTCTGCCTCTCCTCCTTGAATGATATTTTGCTGCAAAGCCTGGTGTTCTTTATTAATTAATAACTGAATGTCATGTTAATCTATGTGACTGGGGATCTGCAATGGGGAAATGGAACTGAGCAATTTCTCCATCACCAGGGCTTATATAACATCTTTTATAAGGACACTGCCTATATCTATAGGACCCCTCACCCCTGGAACACCTAGAGAAGACTTTAGGGGTACAGAATATGTAAAAAATATTACAGATCCTCACTCTACAGTGCTCCTAGCACAAAAGTCGATTTTGGGAAGCACTTTACTACAATGAGGGAAGTGAAATGCGCAATTTCCTTATCCCCAGAGCATATAAAACCTATTTTATAATGGTCCTCCTGACAAATACCTGACCCACCCACCCCTGGAGCACCTAAGGGAGACCCGGGGGGTAACTAATATGCCAAAATATTGTAGGCTATCAATTTTTAAGTGCCCCAAACACCAAAGTTGAGTTTGGGCACAATTTACGTTTTAAAAGCAGTCTTGCAACACAGGACTGCTTTTAAACTGAACTCAGGCCTCAGCAGTGCACACATGCAAATGCAGAAAGGGCTGCTTGCCTCTAAACTACCATACCTTATTATATACTAGGGACTTAAAGGTAGTTTTAATCGCCTTGCCCTATTATGTACTAGGGCCTTACAGAGAAGGTCATGCCAATCATATGGGTACCCTAACCCATAGTGTACCCTCTTGTGAATAGGTGTTTTCACGGTATTCTAAGTGTGTTTTCACCATAGCACTGATCCTGGGCCTGCCTAGCAGAGCCCAGGTCCCACTCAGAGTCAGAAAACCATCATCTAGGGGTCTCAAATGGGGCATAAATTGGGGGGGCACTGCAAACAGGTCCTGATTTCCAACAGGAGGTAACGTTGAGTGATTCCAACTTTGATAGCCTTTGTATCGGTGATATTGAGGGTTGGGCCGCATTAAGAGAGTTCAAATATGGTGGTAAAGATTTGGAGACAGAGAGAGAATTGCTCTACAATTTGGGTCTGGAAATACATAAGACCAGCAAAAATTATTTTAAACCCAAATCTAAATGCAATCCTGTAACCCCACCAAACAGTTTTGACATATTTTATGAGATTGTGACCCATGAGCTTTTGCGATTGTGGCAGAATAGCAGTAATAATTTAGCTAAGAATCTAACCTCAGGGCAGTGGTCAGCTCTTGATACTTTAAGCAAAGCCACCTCATTTGTTATAAAGCCCACAGACAATGGCGGTAATGTTGTCTTGTGGGATGTGAACAAAAATAAGCAAGAGGCTAAATGGCAATTGGAGGTGTCATGAAGTTATGTAAAGTCATCAGTGACATTATACAAACAAACCATTACACAATATCATACCTTGCTCTGCAATTGGCATGAACAGGGTTTACTGGACTTTGAAGAATTCCAATTTCTGATGGTCATGAAACTCACCGCAACAAGCTTTTATATGCTGCCAAAAATCCACAAACATGGTACAGACCTTCTAGGCAGGCCCATCATATCTGCTAACAACAGCTTGCTGGAAAACACCTCTATCTACCTGGATTTCTTTGTATGCCCTTATGTCCTTAGTCTTCCAGTATACTGTAGAGACAGCATGGACTTCATAACCAAAATTAAGAACATCCCATGGAAACCGAGTTACATATTAGTTACCATAGATGTTGTGTCTTTGTAGACATGTATTGAGCACGATCTGGGCATACAGGCCTGTAAATACTTTCTCAGGGACAAACCGTTGTTTTTATATGATCACTCCAGGATGCTTCTCAGTATGCTATGGTTTTGCCTAGAACACAACTTTTTCCTTTTTGAAGATCAATGGTTTAAGGAACTTACTGGGACTGCGATGGGAAGCTGCTTTGCTCCCAGTTATGCCAGCATTTTTATGGGGTGGTGGGAGGCTCAGCACATCTGCCAGAAGCAAATGAGAGGTGGACTCAACACTTGATATTTTGGACATGCTATATTGATGACCTTTTTTCATTTGGGATGGTCCACAGGAGGTGTTGGTTGCATTTCTCATTTGGATTGCCAATAATGATCTGAACCTCAAGTTCACATTTAAGACACATAGAACAACCATGGAGTTTCTGGATGTGCTTTTCACAGTAGAAGGAGAAATCATACACACAAGCCTTTTTAGGAAGAGCACTGCTGGCAACAGTGTTTCACATGCCCGCAGTCATCACCTGCCCAATCTCAAATGAAGCATTCCCTATGAGGAAATGCTGAGAGTCAAGAGCAATAACAGTACTACTGAGGCATTTGAAGCAGAACCGGGTAGAATGGTGGGAAGGTTCAAGTCCAGAGGATACCTTGGGAAATTCATCAGAAAAGTTTGTGGGTGTCAGAAGGAACAACCTGCCGATACTGAAACAGAAGAACAAAGAAGACAAAGGAGTGAGACTAATCAACACTTTTAACAGTTAGTCCGACTCTGTCAGACGGGTATTAACTAAACACTGGCAATTGGTTAGGTCTGATCAAGTCATTGGTGATTTGGTCAGCTCTCGCCCCCTGATACCCTGATAACCTATAGGAAAAGTAGATCATAGAAAGATATGTTGGTATACAGTTACCCCATGAAACAACAAGCTGGCTCAGGATCCTGTCTTAGAGAGCAACAGGGTTTTTTTAAGTCTGGAAAGTGCAAAGCGTGTTTCCACAGTACCAACAGAAAAAACATTCACATTACCTTCAGGCAGAGAGGTCAAGATCAAGAGATTTATAAATTGCAATAGTGACTTTGTGATTTATGATTTGGTTTGTCCATGTGGTTTGCAGTATGTAGAAAGCACAATATTTCTGGTAAAAGAGAAGATTTTGGAGCATTTACGCGTGATAAAAAAATACCACTTATCCTTTAGCACGTTACTGGCACCAAATGCATGCACTAGTCACTCATGTGAATTCATTTTTTGGTATTGACAGGGTTGTGACAAACATGAGAGGTGGCAACAGGCAGAGGATTTTGAGGAGTATGGAGTCTGAATACACCATTATGCTCAATAAGAGACACCCAGGGGGAGGGGCGTGGCCTAACACCAAGGCCGGTTAGACATATCTCGCCGAGCTCCTCGCGGCGGCCCAAATCACTGAATATCCTAATGCATCCTGCCCCTAACAATAAGCTCTAACGAACAGCGGAACACACCGGGATGCTGCCCAGCTGAATCTAAAAGATTGCGGACCTGCCGGATGGCCCGGAGACACTGAAGCGCCGGCGAGGTCTGATACGCGCAGCGGCGCCATCTTGGGCGAGGAGGATCGGAGATCGGGGAGCTGGCGCATTTCATCGAGGGTGCACCCCGGTTATTAACGCTGGTCAGGAAGATCGGCTGGTGCGCCAGTGGCGGAATCCTGCGCTCAAGTGTCGGCGGAACGGGAGGGTGCGCCTCCCACAAGGACGACGTGCTGCGACAAGGACGGTGAAACCAGAATGACGGTGGAATCGTCAACCGGCATTTAAAGACGCAAGCGGCGACGGCGGAGCCCCGGGGATTGAGGAGTGGACATACAGGTGAGCCGGTTGGGTGCGGGAAGCAGCGATAGCGCCCCCGGCAGAGCACCTAGTCCTTCCTCTCCTGGGATGAATGGTGGACAGTGCCGCCTGGGCCCAGCTGGACGTTTGCAAGGATAACCAGAGGTATGGCCCAGAGGAGTGAGGGGGCCAGAGTGAAGTTAATACCGGCCCCAAAGGGAAACTCTTACCTGAAATAGGAGGAGAAGCGACAGGGCCAAGAGTACTCCCTGCACACCTACAGCAGGCGTATACAGCGGGCTCTTTAATCCTACGCGAGCCACCGCAGGGCACCATAGCATTGTGAGGATACAACGCGCTCGCAGTGTGAAAGGCCCCAAGAAAGTAACAGCGGAGCGGTGATTCGGAAGTATCAGCGGGTGCGAAAGTACAAGAGGCGCCAAGGAGTGGGTCTGAATGAAGTGGGACGTAGCCTAGCTCCGATAAGGACACGAGAAACCGCTTTCCCATTAACGCAAAAGGAGGGGGATAAAGGCCACCGGCTATTAACAGGGAGGACAGTTGGAGTTCTAATACGAGAATACAATGCGAGGACAAGCTCATTTCAGACTCCAAGCAAAGGAGCGCGGGAGGAGAAATTGGAGGACGCCATGGTGAAAGACAAAGCGTCTAAGGTACAAGCAAACAAAATTTCGAATTATGCCCAACCCGTACAGCCAGGGCCGGAACACACTGACGAAGACAACAACGGTGGGAAGGCTCCCACAGAGAGAGGCAGTAAAGACCCACCTACGCTAACAGATGTGATTCAGGCTATTCAAACAACTAGAGACAAAATGGTTCACAGGATCGACGCTGTGGCTATAGATGTAAATCTGTTGAGGTGCGATTTAAGAAAGGTCTCGGACAGGGTATCTACCACAGAGAAGGATGTCAACACATTACAGAAAGAAATGAAGAGCCTAAATGCCACAGTAGTCGAACTTAAAAAACAAGTTATACAACTGGATGAGAGGGCGGAGGACTCCGAAGGGAGGTCAAGAAGGAGCAACCTAAGATTCGTTGGCTTCCCCGAAAAAGTGGAAGGTCCCTCGGTGGAATTATTTTTGGAGGACTGGATAATTAAAGAAATTGCCCCCCGCGGGCTCTCCAAATTTTTCAGCATTGAAAGAGCACACAGAGCATTGGTATCGATGCCCAGGCCTGGAGCACCGCCTCGAGCCATTATTGCAAAACGTTTAAAAAATAGGGATAGAGATTTTCTCCTCCAGCTGTCCCGTAGAAGGGGACAGTTCTCCTACGAGGGCCACTCTATTTCGGTATATCCAGACTATACCCAAAAAGTGCAGGAACAGAGGAAATCCTACAGTGCGGTCAAGCGACGACTACGGGACCTGAACCTAAAATACAGTCTCATGTTTCCTGCAAAGCTGCGGGTGGAGAATGAGGGCCGTACATTATTCTTTTTCACAGCAGGAGATGCAAGTGACTGGTTAGATACAAGAGGGGAGGGTGGGAGGCGGCTGGCCTCGTCCACCGGATCAACAGGACACCAAACTGCGAATTCCTCGGCACAAGACAGAAGACAATCCAAACGACAACAGCAATTGGATAAAACAGCGGATCGAGGGAGAATTACAGTCCTAGAGGATGGCACTCTGCAGGCTTCGTACGCTGAGACTGTCCCGGAATCAATGGTGATGTCGCAGGACCCAGAGACTGAGAATGGAGAACAAGGAAGCAGATGGGAATGATGGTGCTCTCAACTTTAATAGCCAAAGGAACATATAAGTGACTAATAAGCAAACAAATATGATAGTGTGGAGATATACATGTTTTAAAAATGAGAGATGATATGGGCATGGTATAACTGAGAGCTTTATTATGTTAATTTACAAAATTGGGGATGGAACGGGCAGCCGCGGGCTAGCGACGCCCCCACTAGAGTTCAGACCCACGTAGGAAGCTGGAGAGCAATCTCGCGCCTGGGCGGTATTGGTTCTCTAGCGTAGCACTCGACCACGTATGAGTACATGGGGATTTATACAGTTTTTGCTATATTTCTAAGATGAATACAGGTTGGGCGGTGGGTGGTGTTAGGCGGTAAGTGCTGAATTTTGTGTTAGTTGTAAGGCTGGCAATGGAACTCACACGACTGCCCATGGGGTGGGGGGGACAAATAACACTTTTGTTGTACAGGTTGTACTAGTCATGAGTTTATTTCAACAAGGGGAGGGGGAGGGGACTCAGCATGGGGAAATCGACCCAACATTACAGCGCGTAGAGATGTTACCGGAAGTCCATTTGAGACATGAAGAACTCTGCATCACTGTGATTCTATGGATTCCCCTGCACTGAAATTACTCACCTGGAATGTAAGGGGAATTGCAATGCATGAAAAAAGACGACGAGTATTTGCTTACTTAAAACGATATAGAATATCTATAGCATGTTTGCAGGAAACCCATGTCTGGGGGGACACGATACCATGTATAAAGCGTAGATGGAGGGGACACATGTATGCCACCTCATACTCAGGGTTTACAAGAGGGGCCTTATATGGATAGCCCCCGGGGTTCCATTCCAACACCTTCATCATGTAACTGACCCAGACGGATGCTATGTGATGAGACAGATATGTCTCATTAATGTATACGCTCCCAACATTGACTGCCCTGACTTCTTCCCGGCCGTGCTGACGGCGGCAACTCCATATCTGGGAGCGGGGGTTATTTTAATGGGAGACATTAACTGTGTCCTGGATGGATCCGTGGATAGAGAGCCCCCGAGACATAATACTAAACCGAAAATGACTGGCACACTTAGAGACTTATTAGTTGGAATGGTCATGCGAGATATATGGATAGAGAGAAACTTAATTATTCGTGTCACACTCCAGCGACGAACACATTTAGTCGACTTGATCAATGTTTTGTATCGCGCAATTTGATCCCTGATGTATTGGACATAACTTACCTGCCTCGGTATTTATCGGATCACTCACCAGGGTTGCTCATGGTGGGTGTTAAATGCCAGAGACCCCCAATACCCACATGGAGATTACAGGTGGAAGCACTATCAGATCCCCCATTTGTTGCGACCCTCACTGAGGAGATCACTAATTACTTTGAGGATAATTGGGAGACAACAAACACGAGGGCGACAGAATGGGAGGCAATGAAAGCGGTAATAAGAGGGGTCTGTATAAAAACCACATTAAATTTTTTTTTTTTTTTAAAAAGAGACACCCAGGATGAGGAGCTGCATGTGCACATTGGTTGAGCTGTTGGATCTTGTGTATACTTTTTTCTTACTTGGGAAATTCATGTCCTGACCAGCAAGTGGGGCTGTTTTTCACACCAGCATCAAACATGAGACGGTGAGCTGGATTTGTTCCTTTCAGACTTTAATTGATCAATTTTTTGGTCTAGTGTTCGAACATGTCTGATCCACCTTTTATATACTGTCTTGTTTGCTACTAATTTTGTGTCCTTTTGATATACAGGTGCCACTGTCATTTACAATTTGCTGATAGTTCAGATGCTGCCTACACCGATTTCATTTCTGTAGTGTGTTTTCGTTTTCCTTCTCTTTTTTTTGTATTTGTTATTTCACTTGGGTGTCCACGCCTTTCATATATGTTTTTTTTTAAAACACTCTTTATTGGCATTTCACATATAACAACATTGTCCAATACATTATAGAGGACATTCCCTCCACATCATACTCTTGTTTTGTTTACAGGAATTAGTTTGCTTTAATGATATTTTACCAATATAAGGTTTCTCTTCTTATCAACAGTTCCCCCTCCCTTCCCCCCATCTCTCCGTGGCTGAGTGTTAATTTTTTTTTTTAAACATATTAATCTATAAATCCATATATTATCTCTACTATGTGTTACCTTGTCAGGTATCTTGACTGCCATCTATCAAGTGTCCTGATCCAGGGTGCTTTGCCAATCGTTCACCACAGCTTCATTCAGCCCCCTTATTTCCTTTACGTCTGCGATCATGGCAGACCATGCCAGTACATTATCCTCCTCAAGTCTCTCATCTTTTCTAATGTGCTACATTCAGACCAGTTCCGCTGTTGCCCATTCCTTTAAGTCTTGGATCCACCTCCTTGTCAGTGGAGGGATCGGGCTAAACCACCACATTGCTATTCTCCTTTTTGCAAGCACTAGACCCAAAAGCACAAATTTTCTGCTCAACTTTTTCTATTTTGGGGTAGGTAATAAATGTAAAAGAACAGATCTGATCATCCTAGGGATAACCCATCCAGTTGCTGCCCGTATTATTTCCTGCACTTCTCTCCAGAACCTGTCTAGCTTCTCCCAGTTCCATATCATATGCACGAAAAGTGCTGCTGTTGTTCCACACCTAGGGCAAGTATCCGGTCTATCTGGGTAAATTCTACGCAACCTGTGTGGAGTTATATATACTTGGTGGACTATATTATATTGAATGAGCTTAAACCGGGAGTTAGAGCTCGCCTCACGAACTCCTCCATGGATTTTTACCCAATCTCCTATTATGGGTTCCTCCGATTCCTCCTCCCATCTTGCCTGGACCGGTAGAGCACTAATTGGACTATCATCTCTAAGGGCCTTATAGATAAGGGAGATCAGACGTCACCCTCCTGCCATCGCTAGCATAGTTGTGAGAACTGCTGAACATGGGGGTTCTTCTGGGAATGAGGTCCAGAGCTCCCTAGCCACTGCCACTATCTTCTTATACTGTAGGAACTGACCTGGTCCCAGTTCAAATGTAGTCACCGCTTCCTCTCGGGTTATAAAAGTGCTATTTATATACAGGTCTCCCACGTTAAGGCAGCCCCCAGTTTTCCATCTTTGTATGGATATGGACTCTGTTATTTTTTTGAAGGGCCTTACAATCCACAGGGGCATGTCAGGGGAATATGGCGCTGTTAGACTTGGCACCATTGGCGTGGGTCTCCCTTCCATTTTTTTGCTGTTGCCTCTTATGTTTTGCTGGTTTTAGATGCTTTTGGGCACTGTGCCACTGCTGTTCAGTGCCACAGTGCAAGTGCTCCCTACTGTAAATTGATGTATGGATTAGTGACTCCATGATTGGATGATTGGTTTACTTATCAGTCCCTAGTACAGTGCACTGAGGGTGCCCAGGGCTTGTAAATCCAATGCTGCTGGTGGGCTTGCAGCACTGGTTGTGCCACCCACAGAAGCAGCTTGTAAAATGTGTCTCAGGCCTGCCATTGCAGAGCCTGTGTGCGGTCTGTGACTGCCATGTCGACTTGGCAAGTGCACCCACTTGCCAGTCCCTAAACCTTCCCTTATCTTCATATCAGACACCCTAAGGTAGGCCCAAGGGCAGGGTGCATTGTAAGTATAAGGTAGGACATGCCCTGGTGTGTGTGGCATGTCCTAATAGTGAATTACAGCCATTTTCGTTTTTCACTATTGCAAGGCTACCTGTTCTCCATAGGCCAGAATGTGCAGTTTGATTATTACACCTTATAATCCTAACTGACCCAGGGAACATGGTAGAAAAACGAATTTAGTATGCCTGAACTCAGAATGATAAAATACATCTTTTAGTGAAGTTGGTTTTAACATTCTGTGTTTGAAAATACCACTTTTAGAAAGTGGGTATTTTCTTGCCTAAACTTCCAAGCCTGCCTCTGCTAGGTTGTGTATTCCTTGTCTGGAGATTGAGTGACAGGGGCTTGGGGTGGCTACAGGAGACAGGGTGAGTCAGCACAGGGCTGAATAGAAAGATCTGCATCCAGAGTGGAGGAGGAGTTGCACCTGGGTCTGAGTAGGGCTGTGCCTGCCTTCCACAATGCTGGCTCCACCTCCTGCCGGGCGTCTGATGGCTCTGCCCCTCACTCTCAAAGGAAAGAAGGAGTCAGAAAAACAAAGTGCTCCAGGACTGACCAGAACTGGTTTTGGACTAGGCAGAGGCCTCTCTGCCTTCAGAGAACAAAGAGAAAAGGTGTATAAAAAGGGGACCCAGACCCCTAGGAAGTTGATCACTTCTGGGAAATCAAGAAACCTGTTGCCAAGGAGAAGAACCGGAGAAGCTGAAGGAGGAGTACTGCCCCTGTGCTGTTTTGCTGATTGGGGTTGGCCTGCAGTGGTTGCTTTCTGCCAAGGACAGGAGAAAAGACTTTGCTGTGCTTTGTCATCTTGAAGAAGAGAATCTCCAAGGGCTTGAACTAGAGCTTGCCTCCTGCCTGAAGTCTCAGGGATACAAGACTTCACCAACCAGCTCCCCCTGCATTCCCTTGCTGGGAATTGAAGTGCCTGCTGTTGTGCTGAGCCTTCTGAGGAGACTGCGTGTCGCTGGGAGCTGGAAGCGCGACGCAACAACGAGAAGCGTGTCGCCGCTGCAGCCGTGGTCATCGCATCGCCAAGGAAGCGAGACGCCGCTGCCGCTGTCATCCTCGCATCGCCGAAGCGCGGTGCATCACCGGAGAAGCGGGACGCTGCCACAGAGGTCATCGTCGCAAGACCGGAGAAGCGCGTCGCAGGGCCTGTCGCGGCTCCAAAGATCGCAACCAAGACGCCATTTTGTTGCATCGTACCGGAGAAGAGTATCGCATCGAGGTGCCATCTTGTCGCATCGCACCGGAAAGCAGTAAGAAACCGACGCATCACCTCCCCACACAGTAAGGAAGTGAGCATCAACTCCCCTGCAGCAGTAAGGAACCGACGCATCACCTTCCCTGCGACCCTTTTGTTTTCTTAGCGTTACGCATTCAAGGTACATTGAGAGTAAAGTGTCGCATTTACAACTTGAGAGAACTGAACTATTTTATAACCTTTTAAAGTCTATTTTTGAGTACAGTATTGTGGATTTTTGCTATTGGGTCTTGTGATAAGTCTATATAAAGATTACTTATTTTTACATAACAACCAGTGTGGTGTCCATCTGTGAGTGTTTTCACTGTATTACTGTATGTGTTCACAAATGCTTTACACTGCCTCTGAGATAAGCCTGTCTGCTCGTGCCAAGCTACCAGGGGGTGAGCAGGGGTTATTTTAGAGTGTATCCCCCTTATCCTAACTAGAAGCAAGGGTCCCTATTTGGACAAAGGTGCAAACCATTGCCAACTAGAGACCCCAGTTCTAACATTGGTGGCAGCGGTGAGGATTTGGACTTGCATTTGTGATTCATATACAGTGATTGGTGTACACTACTAGTGAGTGCAGACCAATACGCGACCACATACATTTTGATAGGACTTTTTCCTTGGAACCTTTATTTTTGTTGAGAACTGCCAATTTTCACAATGAGCAAAAAAGGATCCATTGCACCTGCAGATATTGAATTTGAAGAAGATAGGGTTGATACCTACACTGTGCCAGAGCTCAAAGCCGTTTGTAAAAAGTTAAAAATCTCTATGAGAGGCCTCACCAGGAAGGAGGAGCTTCAAAAGGCGCTGAGGGCCTGGTTGGAAGCACGGAATGCCAGTGGGCAGTCCGAGGAGCCTGTGGAGGAGGCAGAGAATTTAGATGAGCAGCTTGAGGGGCCATTAGGCTTACCCGGGAGGAGAGTGCCTTCCAGGGAGGGCAGCAGTGTTTCTCAAAGGGCCTGTCTCCAGAGGAGCTGGAGGACAGGGACAAAAGCAGGATGCATGAAATGGAAATGGCCAAACTGAAACAGGGAAGCCATGATAGCCTTGAGCACAAGAAATTGGAGTTGGAAAGTAAGAGGTTGGCCATGGAAGAAAAGAAGATGCTTTTAGAGCATGAGAGAGTGGTGAGGGAGCTAGAGCTAAAGGCTAGGAGCCTAGAGATCACTCCCTCTGGTGGCAGCACACCTCCAGTGCCTGTAGAAAGTAGAGTATACATCCCCAAGGAGGTTATTAAGGATTTCATGAAGGGGGAGGACATTGGGCAATGGTTTAAAGCATATGAGATCGCCATGACATCACACCGGGTCCCTGAGAAAGATTGGGGAGCGGGGTTGTGGGGCCGCTTTACAGGTGAGGGAAGGGAAACCTTGCTAGCCTTGCCCACAGAGGATCAGATGTCCTATGCCCACCTGAAGGAAGCTTTAGTGGCAAGGTATGGGTTAACTCCAGAGCTTTATAGGCAGAAGTTTAGGAACTGCAAAAAGCTGGAGTCTAGTACCTGGGTGGAGTATGTGTCTTATTTTTGCAGAGCATTGGATGGATGGGTAAAGGGTAGCAAAGTAAATGACTTGCAGGGGTTCTATGATTTAATTGCATGGGAGCACTTGTCCAGTAGTTGTTTTCCAGAGCTACGCCAGCACCTTGTTGACAGTAAGCTGACTAATCCTAGGAAGCTTGCTGAGGAGCGGACCACTGGGTCAGTACCCGGGTCCACAAGGGTCTTGTGGGAGACTCCGCCAAAGGTGGGCAGGGTCCCCAGCAGAAGAGTGGGGGGACAAGGGTAAACAGAAGGAGTTCCAAAAGGGCCCCAAAGTAAACCCCAAGGGAACCAAGGTAAGGGTTCCCAGCCTCCCACTGAGAAAAGACCATGGGTCCCAACAGATAAGTCTGTTCAGAAGGGGCCCAAAGCATGTTTTAGTTGTGGTCAGGTGGGTCACTTTGTAGGAAGTCCCAAGTGCCCCAATACCGTGACCACTGCACCCATTGGTGCACCACCCCGGCAGATGGCTAGTGTAGCCCTGGGGGAGGAGTTGGGTGCCCAAGGTGGGTGGGGTCCCGCAGAGATGTCCCTGGTCTCTTTAGGAGACAGTGAGATGGTCCCTAGGACCCAGCTGCCTGATAACACTAAAAAATACAGGCAGAGGGTGACCATCAATGGCCATAGGGTGGAGGCTCTCAGAGACACCGGGGCCAGTGTGACAGCTGTCAGTTGTCGGCTGGTGTCTGAGGAGCAGGTGGTCCCCAACGTATTCTACCCTGTAGTTGCCGCTGACAACTCAGAGAGCCACTGCAAGGTGGCCCAGGTTCCCTTTGAGTGGGGGGGGTCTCAGGTATCCTTCAAGTAGCTGTGAGGCCAGCCATGCCTGTTGACTGTCTGCTAGGCAATGATTTGGAGAGCTCCCTTGGGCGAAGGTGGAGCGGAGGTCTCATTTGGAGATGTTGGGTCTGCCAGAGTGGGCGTGTGTGACCACTCGGTCAATGGCAGCCGGTAAGGGTATTCAAGAGAACCTGGAGCCTGGAAGAAAGGCCCAGGTGCCTGCCTTAAAGAGAGGAGGCGGGGGCACGGGAAACCGGCCCCCGAAGTTCCCACCGGTCCAGGAGGAGGCAGACCTTGAGGGGGATGCCCTGGAACCTACAGGGGAACAAGTGGCTGAACTGGGGGACCTGCCTGAGCTGACCCATTGGCAGCAGGAAGGAGGCCCCTCCAGGGAAGAGTTCTGCGAGGAGCAGAAGAAGTGCCCTTCTCTTGAGGGCTTGCGGCAACAGGCTACAAGCCAGGCAGCAGGTGATCAGTCTGGATCACACTGGATCTACTGGGAGAATGGTCTCCTGTATAGTGAGCCTAAGGTTGCTGAGCCTGGGTCAGCCCGTGTGCTGGTGGTACCCCAGCGCTTCAGAGCCTTCCTACTGGGTCTGGCTCATGATGTGCCTTTAGCAGGACATTTGGGGCAAGACAAGACCTTTCAAAGGCGTGTCACCCACTTTCATTGGCCCCAAATGCGCAAGAGTTCAGATACTCATTGCAGGACCTGTCAGACTTGCCAGGCAAGTGGTAAGAGTGGGAGGAAGCACAAGGCTCCTCTCCAACCTTTCCCTGTTGTCAGCACCCCCTTTGAGAGGGTGGGTATTGACATTGTGGGGCCTCTGGATCCCAAGACAGCCATGGGCAACAGGTTCATCCTGGTCTTGGTGGACCATGCCACCCGGTACCCGGAAGCCATCCCTCTTCGGACAGTGACGGCCCCCGTGGTGGGACGTGCACTGATGGGGATTTTCTCCCGTGTGGGGTTCCCCAAGGAGGTGGTGTCCGACCGTGGTACCAACTTAATTTCCAAGTATATGAAGTCCCTATGGCAGGAGTGTGGTGTAACCTATAAGTTCACCACTCCTTACCCACCCCCAAGGTAATGGGCCGGTTGAGAGATTCAACCGGACCCTGAAAGGCATGATTATGGGTCTTGAAGAACCCATGAGGCGTAAGTGGGACGTCCTCTTGCCATGCCTGCTCTTTGCTTACAGAGAGGTGCCCCAGAAGTCCTTAGGGTTCAGTCCCTTTGAACTGCTGTACGGCCATCCTGTAAGAGGACCTCTGAGTCTGGTCAAGGAAGGCTGGGAGGAAGCTCCCAGGAAAACTCCCCAGGATGTATTTAGTTACATGCTGGCCTTCAGGAACCAGACTCGGCGTTTCAGACAACACGCTGAGGCGAATCTGGAAGCCAGCCAGGAAGAGATGAAACGTTGGCATGATCAGAATGCCACTCTGATCGAGTTTCAGCCTGGACAAAAGTTTGGGTCATGGCCCCAGTGGAGCCCTGTGCGCTCCAGGATAAGTGGACCGGACCATTTGAGGTGGTGGAGCGCAAGAGTGATGTCACCTACTTGGTGGACTTGCAGTCTCCCAGGAACCCCTTGCGGGTCCTGCATGTGAACCGCACTGAAGCCCCACTTTGAGAGGTCTGAAGTGGGCATGCTCTTAGCAACAGATGCTGGGATGGAAGAGGAGACTGAACCTCTTCCTGACCTCCTGTATGCAAAGAGCAAGATGGGTCAGTGGATGGTGTGAACCTCTCTCCCACCCTGACCCCTGAGCAGCTAGAATGACTGTCGCCAACTGTTGGGGCAGTTTTCTGATCTGTTCTCCCTGACTCCCAGTATCACTGAATGGTGCATCCATGATGTGGACACTGGGGACAGTCCTCCTGTGAAGCACAAAACTTACAGAGTGACTGACAGGGTGAGAGCTTGCATCAAGGAGGAGGTCTCCAAGATGTTTGCCTTAGGGGTGATTGAGTCCTCTAACAGCCCTTGGGCCAGCCCAGTGGTCTTGGTCCCAAAGGCTTCTGCGCCTGGTGCCACACCCGAACTCCGGTTCTGTGTGGACTACCGAGGACTCAATTCAGTCACCAGGACTGACGCGCACCCCATCCCCAGAGCTGATGAGCTCATTGATCGGTTAGGGGCTGCCCGGTACCTCAGCACGTTTGATCTAACGTCTGGATACTGGCAGATTGCCTTAACTGATGGGGCCAAGAGAGGTCAGCATTCTCCACACCAGATGGGCACTACCAATTCCGGGTGATGCCCTTTGGGATGAAGAATGCCCCTGCCACCTTTCAGAGGTTGGTCAACCAGGTGTTGGCTGGGCTGGAGGATTTCAGTGCCGCCTACCTGGATGACATTGCAGTGTTCAGCGCCACTTGGGAGGAACATCTGCACCACCTCTGGGAAGTGTTGAAGGCGCTGCGGAGGGCAGGCCTCACGATCCAAGGCGAGTAAGTGCCAGATCGGGCAGGGTTCTGTGGTGTACTTGGGACACCAGGTTGGGAGCGGCCAGGTGGCGCCCCTACAACCCAAGATAGATACCATCCTGGCTTGGGAACCCCCCAAAACCCAGACAGAGGTGAGAGCCTTCTTAGGACTCACCGGGTATTACAGGAGGTTTGTCAAGGGATATGGCAACATTGTTGCACCCTTGACTGAGCTGACTTCCAGGAAGCAGCCCAGAAAAGTGAACTGGACTGATGCCTGCCAAAAGGCTTTTGATGCCCTGAAATCTGCCATGTGCACGGCGCCCGTGCTCAGGCGCCTAACTTCTCAAGGGAATTCATTGTGCAGACAGATGCTTCAGAGCATGGTGTTGGGGCTGTGCTTTCACAGATGAATGAGGAGGGCCTAGACCAACCTGTAGCCTTTATTAGTAGGAGGTTACTCCCACGGGAACAGAGGTGGAGTGCGATTGAACGTGAGGCATTTGCTGTGGTCTGGGCACTGAAGAAGTTGAGACCATACCTGTTTGGGACTCACTTCCGGGTTCAGACAGACCACAGGCCCCTCAGATGGTTAATGCAGATGAGGGGTGAGAACCCAAAACTGTTGAGGTGGTCCATTTCCCTACAGGGGATGGACTTCATGGTGGAACACCGCCCTGGTACAGAACACGCCAATGCTGATGGTCTGTCCAGATTTTTCCTGCTTAGTGATGAGAACTCCCAGGAGGAAGGGTAGTTCTCCCCACATTTCAGCTGGAGGGGACACGTGTTAGACTTGGCACCATTGGCGTGGGTCTCCCCTTCCATTTTTTGCTGTTGCCTCTTATGTTTTGCTGGTTTTAGATGCTTTTGGGCACTGTGCCACTGCTGTTCAGTGCCACAGTGCAAGTGCTCCCTACTGTAAATTGATGTATGGATTAGTGACTCCATGATTGGATGATTGGTTTACTTATCAGTCCCTAGTACAGTGCACTGAGGGTGCCCAGGGCTTAGTAAATCCAATGCTGCTGGTGGGCTTGCAGCACTGGTTGTGCCACCCACAGAAGCAGCTTGTAAATGTGTCTCAGGCCTGCCATTGCAGAGCCTGTGTGCGGTCTGTGATCTGCCATGTCGACTTGGCAAGTGCACCCACTTGCCAGTCCCTAAACCTTCCCTTATCTTCATATCAGACACCCCTAAGGTAGGCCCAAGGGCAGGGTGCATTGTACGTATAAGGTAGGACATGCCCTGGTGTGTGTGGCATGTCCTAATAGTGAATTGCAGCCATTTTCGTTTTCACTATTGCAAGGCTACCTGTTCTCCATAGGCCAGAATGGGCAGTTTGATTATTACACCTTATAATCCTAACTGACCCAGGGAACATGGTAGAAAAACGGAATTTAGTATGCCTGAACTCAGAATGATAAAATACATCTTTTAGTGAAGTTGGTTTTAACATTCTGTGTTTGAAAATACCACTTTTAGAAAGTGGGTATTTTCTTGCCTAACTATCCAAGCCTGCCTCTGCTAGGTTGTGTATTCCTTGTCTGGAGATTGAGTGACAGGGGCTGGGGGTGGCTACAGGAGACAGGGTGAGTCAGCACAGGGCTGAATAGAAAGATCTGCATCCAGAGTGGAGGGAGGAGTTGCACCTGGGTCTGAGTAGGGCTGTGCCTGCCTTCCACAATGCTGGCTCCACCTCCTGCCGGGCGTCTGATGGCTCTGCCCCTCACTCTCAAAGGAAAGAAGGAGTCAGAAAAACAAAGTGCTCCAGGACTGACCAGAACTGGTTTTGGACTAGGCAGAGGCCTCTCTGCCTTCAGAGAACAAAGAGAAAAGGTGTATAAAAAGGGACCCAGACCCCTAGGAAATTAGATCACTTCTGGGAAATCAAGAAACCTGTTGCCAAGGAGAAGAACCGGAGAAGCTGAAGGAGGAGTACTGCCCCTGTGCTGTTTTGCTGATTGGGGTTGGCCTGCAGTGGTTGCTTTCTGCCAAGGACAGGAGAGAAAGACTTTGCTGTGCTTTGTCATCTTGAAGAAGAGAATCTCCAAGGGCTTGAACTAGAGCTTGCCTCCTGCCTGAAGTCTCAGGGATACAAGACTTCACCAACCAGCTCCCCCTGCATTCCCTTGCTGGGAATTGAAGTGCCTGCTGTTGTGCCGAGCCTTCTGAGAGACTGCGTGTGTCGCTGGGAGCTGGAAGCGCGACGCAACAACGGAAGCGTGTCGCCGCCGCAGCCGCGGTCATCGCATCGCCAAGGAAGCGAGACGCCGCTGCCGCTGTCATCCTCGCATCGCCGAAGCGCGGTGCATCACCGGAGAAGCGGGATGCTGCCACAGAGGCCATCGTCGCATCCCCGGAGAAGCGCGTCGCAGGGCCTGTCGCGGCTCCAAAGATCATCGAGTCGCCGCATGGCCGTCGGGCGTGCACGCATCACACCAACGTTGTCGCATCGCAACCAAGACGCCATTTTGTCGCATCGTACCGGAGAAGAGTATCGCATCGAGGTGCCATCTTGTCGCATCGCACCGGAAAGCAGTAAGAAACCGACGCATCACCTCCCCACACAGTAAGGAAGCGAGCATCAACTCCTGCGCAGCAGTAAGGAACCGACGCATCCACTCCCTGGAGTGTAAGGAACCGACGCATCACCTTCCCTGCGACCCTTTTGTTTTCTTTGCGTTACGCATTCAAGGTACATTGAGAGTAAAGTGTCGCATTTACAACTTGAGAGAACTGAACTATTTTATAACCTTTTAAAGTCTATTTTTGAGTACAGTATTGTGGATTTTTGCTATTGGGTCTTGTGATAAGTCTATATAAAGATTACTTATTTTTACATAACAACCAGTGTGGTGTCCATCTGTAGTGTTTTCACTGTATTACTGTATGTGTTCACAAATGCTTTACACACTGCCTCTGAGATAAGCCTGTCTGCTCGTGCCAAGCTACCAGGGGGTGAGCAGGGGTTATTTTAGGAGTGTATCCCCCTTATCCTGACTAGAAGCAAGGGTCCCTATTTGGACAAAGGTGCAAACCATTGCCAACTAGAGACCCCCAGTTCTAACAGGCGCCCTCCAGATCGCCTTTTTTACTGTATCCTCCCAGATCTTTACTACCCATTTGATCTGGTAAGGGGAGTCTTTAGGAACTGCGAACCCCATCATAGGCAATTCAGGCAAAGTACTACCCTCATACCTGCCCGCTAATAGGGCTTTCTCCCAATTATTACCTTCTTCCAACCAATGGACTGCATGTTGGAGCTGAGTAGCCACATAATATAGGTATATACGGGGCAATTCCACACCCCCATCCATCCATTTCCGTTGAAGGGTTTCTAATTTAACTCGTTTACGCTTGTTTCCCCATAACAATTCTTATCAGTTAGCTATCTATTGTTTTAAAGTAGGGTTTAGGAATGTCATGGAACGAATGCTGCAGAGTGTAGAGGCAGCGAGGCACGATGATCATTTTCATAATGGCTACCTTACCCATTAAGGACAGAGGTAGGGATTTCCAGAAAGCCACCGAGGCTCTTATCCCCGATATTACTCTCCCTATATTATGTTCCATAAACGCTGAGGGGGTGTGCCATAGTTGAATACCTAGATATCGTATACCTTCCAATTTCCACTGTATCTCCACTTCCAGGTGCATCCCAATGTTGTCCCATGACAGTTTCCCTATGGGGACCAGCGATGATTTACTCTGGTTAACCGTAGCCCTGAGAACTCACCAAATTTCCGTAATTCTTCTAAAAGGATCGGGGCTGCCGGACTCGGGTGTCTTAAGTATACCAGCATATCGTCAGCATACATAGATATTATATGCACTGTATCTCCTACAGGGATTCCATAATCCACCATGTTCTTCCTAAGCGTTGCCGCCAGCGGCTCCACCGCTACCGCAAATAGCAGCGGTGAGAGGTGGCACCCCTGCCTCATTCCCCTCAACAAATTAAACTGGTCAGATACCGCTCCTCTAAGACGCACCCAAGCTAACGGATTACAATATAGTAGCTGAACCCAACGAATGTATTCTTGCTGCATCCCCATTTTCTGGAGGGTAGCCCAGATATAGTTCCACTCCACTGAATCGAAGGCCTGCTCTATATCTAGCAGGGCTAAGGCACAGTCCTCGTCTTGTATTATCGGAGCATGCCATACATGAGTCAATATACGTAAATCATGTGTGGTGTTTATCCTGGGTATAAAACCTGCCTGATCTGGGTGAATTAGATGGGGCATGAAAGGGAGCAGTCTGGTTGCAAGAATCCGACTCGGAAATTGGTCTGTAGGAGCCAGGTTGTAGGGGGTCTTTATCTGGTTTTAAGATCATGGACACTAATGCCTCTTGCATTGATCTTGGCAGGGATCGTCTGTCATAGGCCTCCGTATAAACCTCCAACAATTTGTCAGCCAGTAGTGGTGCAAACTGTTGGTAAAACTTGGCGGGGAGGCCGTCTCCCCTGGGGCACTTGGCTGTATTAAGACTTTTAATAGCATTTAGTATTTCCTCCCTTGTAATAGGGGCTGCGAGGGCTTCTGCCTCCTCTGGGTCTATTTGTGGCAACTCTATATAGTCAAGTTAATTCTGCATATTTTCTGGTGAAGTATTCAATGCGGAGCCACAGACACCAGCCAAGTGTTATGCTAAAGTTTCGGCAATTGCTCGCTGAGAACCTACTAATTCTCCAGTACAGTCTCGCAATTGTACTATTGGGGACGGTGTGGATTCAGACCTCATCAACCTGGCTAAAAGTGCTCCCGACCTATCACCCTCTCTGTGAAGTCGTTGTCTATATGCTGTATAGGTATGCTTTTCCAATCTACCCAGGAAGCCATAAGTTCTTCCCGTATCTTTTCCCACTCCCCCAGCACCTGCAGGTTCTCATGTAGGGTCTTTTCTATATCTCCCAGTTTCCGTTTCTGCTCCCTAATGTCCTGTTCCAGCTGCTGGCGGGCTCCATATGTTGTTTTAATAGCTACCCCCCTGATCACCACTTTCATGGCCTCCCACTCTATTGCTCTGATAGATGCGGTTCCCCAATTCTCAGAGAAATAATGTGTAAGGGCATCTCGGAGAGCAGCAGAATAGGGGATCCTGAAGTGCCTCAGCCCATAGACGCCATAATGGTATTGCTGGTCGTCCTCTACCTGCCCTAAGATTCACCAGGAGAAGGGTACATTAGGCTTGTAATGTTTTGAACCGTGATGAGTAACATGCATTTATTTATCTTTGCTGCTGGAAGAGATATGCATACACAATAAAACTTGGATGGAACATTAATATAATGTGCATCTAACATTATAATTTATTTCATGGTCTGTAATGAGATATTTAGTTTTGCTTCCAAATGTATTAACTTGCTTCACAAGTGACTTTTTGCTAGTCTTTTCACAATTTTTAATATGCAAACAATGATGGACTGTTTTTTAAGGGAATTAGGGCATTGCTCACTGTTATGTAAGGCTTTGACAAAGACCATCCAGTTGAAACACGTCAGCCAGCTGATTAAATCTTCTTGTGAAAATCGACATCTTGGAGTGTGTGCTCTTTTATTGTAGTGATTGTGAGAATAATTGATCATATATATATATATATTTATATATATATATATATATATATATATATATATATATATAATATAAAAACTATAAATATTGTCGCAGGTTTGTCTTTTATGTTTGTATATGTTCCTGTGTCATTAAATTGTATCATGTGAAGGTCAGGAAAAGTCACAGACGACTAGTTGAGCATATATGTGAGAAGAATTCAAATGAATGGGCACAATTTAGACATTTTATAACTGCCTGAATTAATGCCTATGTTAAGTATAATGGGGCGACCCAGTGTCCCTCAGAACCTGGGTATTGATAATATAGAAAACAATTGGTTCTGTTGGGCAATGCAATTGCTGTGATACATGTATTCAATACAAAAGGAAAGTTGTATTACACTTTCTTATTTAAAGTGAAATGTCAATTTCAGTTAAGAACACACCAGGAAAACACGGGAGGAGTTGATTAACTCTTATATTTGAGTATGCAAAGGCTGTCACAAATACAAATAAATTGCGGGAATACGATGGTGACTACTGTGTGAAAGTGACATGTGGTGACTGGTGAAATGAACAATAAACTATATACAAAACAAACATATGTGACATAAATAAAAAGAATTGCTTTATATTTGTCTTGTCTCGTTATGTAACACATGTAATACAAGACCCAACATTAATTGACTATTGGTCAAGAAATCTGTGTGGACATGTGTGATGGAAGAAAGTTGACGTTTCGACCCTGGAAACGGCGCGAAATGGTGAGCGTCACTGCGGGTCTTCCTCAGGACTATGAAAAGAGGGGTGGACAGCCAAAAGGTCAAGACGTAAAGATTTCGAAGATATAGGTTCGATCACAGTGCATCAATTGGGCGATTCTTCCTATTCGCAAAGGGCTGGATGCCTCCACCATCCGCTTGGAGTCTTAATAGTGGACAATGCCACCGCGACAGACGACATCCACCAGCCGGTTGGAGTCATGTTATGATACCTTCAGTTAGTAACTGCAGCCAAGAAAAATTAGTTGAGTGCTGTGAAACAGCGAGCGTTTGTTCTTACTTCAAGGATTAATTCAAGAGAATTAATACCTATGCCAATAATTATTGTGGGGTACTTTCTCCATTTATTTAATAGCTAATTCTGCTACAATCTATTGCCCCCAAACATTTACAGTATGTGATAAAAGTGGTAGATATAACCAATGTTTTAGGAAGAAAAGAAAAAAAAGACACCACCTCTACTGTGCATTGTAATGACATCCACAGTACTAAGCCTCTACCCTAATTTTTTGAATCAATAAGGATTTGTAGAGCACTGCTGCTTCACCCATGAGGGTCTGGATGCGCTGTCAGATATTTCTGTCTGTTCTTCTATTGGTTGAACATCCATGTCTTGAGGTCCTTTCTGAATTGCTGGAGCAATGGTTAGGCTCTGAAGTGCAGTGGGAGGTCGTTCCAGGTCTTGGCCGCCAGATGGGAGCAGGAGCGGCCTTTGCTGCTTGTCGGCAGATGCAACGGGTGTCAGCTAGGGCGAGGGATCCAGATCTGAGTTTCCTGGCAGGCTGGTGAAAGGTCATGCATTGGTTGAAGTATGCAGGTCCTTCATTGTGTAATGCCTTTATGAGTGGGTGAGTAGCTTGTACTGGCATCTCTTCATGACTGTAGCCAGTGGAGTTTCCTGAGGTGAGGGGTTATTATGTGCGTCTGTCTGGAGAGGTCAAGGATGAGCCTGGCAGCTGTGTTCTGGATTGTCTGGAACTTCTTCATGAGTTGGGCTGTTATTCCTACATAGAGGGAGCTGCTGTAGTTGAGTCTGCTAATGACAAGATCCTGCATGACAGTTTACCTGGTGTTGGTCGGGAGCCAACTGAAAATCTGCCTGAGCATACGGAGTGTGAGGAAACAGGCGATGGAGACAGCACTGACTTGCTTCTTCATGGATAGCTGGCTGTCGAGGATGATGCTGAGGTTGCAGGCGTGTTCGGTGGGTATCAGGGTTTGACCCAGCTCCAGGGTACACCATTCATTGTTCCAATGTGTGTCCTTGCCTTTCCTGAAGACGAGTACTTCTGTCTTGTTGGTGTTGAGACAGTTGTTGTTCATTCTGTCAACAACATCTTTCAGGAGCATTTGCACTGTGGCCTCTTTTGCACCTTTGCTTAGATTTGATTGTGCTGGGGCCGATCCTACAACACTAAAATCCCTAATCTGACTGGAACTACAGAGAATGTCATATAAGGTTAAGGATTTGAACGTAGCTTCATCAAAAAGGGCTCTAGAAACGTATAAGCTACCTGACTTGAACACGCTAGATAAGCTAAATCGACTGACTCGAAAATGTATGTTACGTAGAACTTAGGAGAAATGACTTGGCCACGTAACAGCACTACAAACATATGTTATTTAGTTTCAGAAGCCCTTGTTTCTCCAGACCTTGAATATAGCTGGTCGAACCTGCCTGGTCACTTCAAACTGAAATACCGAAGATTTAGACTGCTCTACATCTCCATTTATTAATTTGAGGGGACACTGAATCAATCTTTGTAAGGAAAGTCTGCTTGTTGACTTTTTGGACTTACAATTGAAACTCGTATGCACATTTTATGTATCTGCCCTAAACTTTTATATTTAAGAAAAATCTACTTGTGACTGAGTTTTTACGAGCCAAAAATAATATCTACTCTAGAGACTGTTAGGTATTGTTTTAAAATCAAAGACAAGGGTGCTATTGTAAAGCTAACGACATCTTTAGACAATGCCTATTAAGCCTCAGCCTGCTGAGGTCAGTAATTTTTAACCATACTTTTTCTTTTTTGACTTACACATGTCCAGTACTTTTTTAACTTGCTATTTTATATTCATGTTGATTGTGATACATTGTTTCTATTGTAATCGGTAGGATTAATACAATACACTTTTAATTGACGATGTGCTTAACTAGCAGGGCTAGGAACTCGGGGAAGACGTGAGATGACACTTCTGTTTTTTAATTTTTTTTTTATTTATTGGAGATCAGGTACATACATATTTACATTATCTAATTATTCTTAGATTTGTTTAACATCTGTAGCAATGGTCTCATTGTTAAATTCATCTACTTTGACAATACTATTTACATCTTTACATATTTACACATATTTACACAGCATTTTATTCTGCTATCTTTTTCATCCAAGCCATTAAAGGATCCCATATTTTCATTCCTTTCCGCCTAGTTTTAAAACCTTTATATTTATACAGAGAAATTTCCTGCTGACCGATATTCAGTATCCTATGCACCCATTGTTGATACGAAGGGGGTTCCTTATCCTTTCATACCGTGGCAACCAACAATCTTGCCACTGCAACTGTTATAAATACAAAATCTCTCTGTGAGACGTCGAATTCCATCCTCTTGTCATAGCCTAAAAGCATCAACGTTGGGGTAATTTTTACTTCTATATTCATTCCTTGTAGCCATAAGTTCTCTATACCTGTTTTAAGCTCATCCAGTTTCCCACAGGAATAAAACATATGAATACTATCTGCTGGTCTACTTTGGCATCTTGGACATTCGTCTGTCTGGCTCAATCCCCAGCCAAACAACTTCGCTGGTGTGTAATAGAGATCATACACAGTTTTATGCTGTTGCGCTTTCAAATTTGATGACAGCAAAACCCTAATCCCGATTTTTATTATCATATCCAAATCTACCTCCCCATCTACAAGCTTTTCAGCCCATTTTACCTCTATTTTCTCCATATCATCTGATAATCTCTGTAGCAATTCCACATAAAAATCCCTGATCCTACTATCCAGGCATTTCATTACTCTCAGCATTGGTACCTCTTCCACTTTAACAGTTCCCTTAGCTAAGCCCTTTAATGTGATGATGTATCTGTATATATTTAAAACAGGAGCTTCTGTTTAAGTCAAACCTTTGAACAATCTCCACAAAAGTTACTTGTTCTTGATTCTTAAATAAATCTGCCACCTTCTCAATTCCCGCCTGCTCCCATTGCCTGGCCATTCCATCATATAGTGTATGTGGGAGAAAATCTAAATGCCACACTGAGGTATATTTATTATATCTACGAATTTGACAGTGCTTCATCACCTTTTCCCAAACCTTTATTACCCCCTGGACACACTTATATCGAATTCTTTTACTATAGTTGGGTTCAGATTGCCTTTGAAGGAGACCATCTGCCTCTTTCCCCAGCGCCAGCTGATAGATGTTAGGTATCTTCAATCCTTCAGCCCTGTCATTTTCTGAGAAGTACAGCGTGCCAAGCTGTTGTAGGGCACACGCCCAATAGTAAAATAATATGTTAGGAGCTCCCCACCCCCCCCCTTTCTTTAGGCAAAGTCAAGAATTTATATGCCCGTCGTATCTTTTGATAACCCCATATGAACTTTGAGAATATAACCTCGATTTTTTATTTTGCTCCCAGGTAATTCCAACGGTATCGCTCGCATTAAATATAAAATCTTGGGGAATATCCGCATTTTTATTACGTTTATCCTTCCTATAATCGTAAGATGTAGCTTATCCATTTGTCTAAGTTCAGCATCTTTTTTCCCCAATACAGGATCTATATTAATGTCCCACAAATGATCTACCTGTGATATTAAATTGACCCCTAAATACATAGCCTTCTCTATTACCCGAGGATCCTGCAGATGACATTGTGAGGAGCATATAATTTGCGTTTTATCTTTATTTAGCAAGTAGCCAGACTGCCTCCCAAACTCTATTGCCATACTTTCAATTTCTTTAATTGTCCCTTGCGGATCTGATGTAACTATCCCGATATCATCTGCATACGCAAGAATCTTTGTCTCATAACCTTGTGTAGTAATTGGTTTAATCGCCTGATTATTCACAATTCTTGCTATAAATGGATCGAGATAAAATGCAAATAAAATAGGGGAGCAGGGGCACCCTTGTCGCCTGCCCCTAGAGATCTTGATCCTCTTAGATGTGTTACCCATCAATTGTATCTGAGCATACGGTTTAAAATACATGGCTTGAATAGCCCTCAGAAACCCGGGACCGAGCCCTCTCTCACCCAGAGTGCCCCACAAATATTGCCAGGACACTCGGTCAAATGCCTTTTCTGCATCCAGGAGTACCACAGCCACTTCCATAGCCTCTGCTTCTGCAATATCTAATATTGATATAACGCGCCTAGTGTGGTCTGTGGTCCCCCTGCCGGGAACAAACCCATGTTGCCATGGTGTTACCATTGGAATAATTATTTTTTGCAGCCGTCCACACTTCTATGTGTATGCCTGGCGCACTCCTTCGGCTGTTTATGAACTGGACAAACAAATGAAAAATATTTTCAGTCTGCACATGTACTTTAACATTTTTTCGTGAATCTAGCCCATCGTGTTTTTCTCCTTTAAATTCAGTTTGAGGCGCTAGTATAATTTCGTAAAAATGCCTTGTGGTTAAAAGAAGAGCCATACATTGTGGATTTGTTTTCCACTCCTATAACACATGGCACAATCAAGGGCTGCAGTTCTCGAGTGGTCTGAAATGAGTGCCTGCTCTTAAATATTCAATTTACAAAGGAAGAAACAATTCAACCCATCTTTTGAAAGTTCAAAAGAATAATTTAAGCTATGGAAGTAGCTCAGTCTTTTGTGCTCAATTTACAGCAATTTGTGATAATTGCAGGTTTTGATCTTTGCGTTTTCGCTTTAAAAACACTTTGATGCATTTTACTGTTTTTATATTTGTAAAAAAATATCAAAGGTGGTGAAATTATTTATTGTTGTCAACTTGCCTTATGTTTTATTGCAATGCATACAATATGCGATGCGTCCACTCTCGGCAGATTAATATTCATAGGTGAATGATGATAGCTTTAATCTAGTGGGGACTGGCACAAGAAGGATAGATACAGGTGGCTGGGATAGATTAAAATTGATGTAGCATCATCTGCCTGCACCTGTAGATCAACCCGTTTCAAACAAACCTGAAAAAACTGTTTCGTGATCAGTGTTAATCTCCCCTTTAGTTTGAGATGTATTTTTGCCTTTCTTATTGCAGAGCCCGGCTGTTTATCAGTACACTGGCCGGGTTCAGTGGCCCCTAATATTGCATAATATCAGATAACAAGGCAGTCTCGCCTTCCCAGCTCTCTCACCTGACTTCACCCCGGATTTTGCATGAAACAACTTAATAATAGCTGCACGGATCAATTTTTTATAAACGTTCTCAGCACCAGAGGGTGCATAATAGTGCGTCAATAATGAATAGTCAGATTTAAATAAAACGTTTTTTTTCCACTTTGTTATCACCTGGGCCACCACGGTCATTTCAATTGTTCAAAATCAGAGTGCAAGGAACTAATATGTATTGTGTACGCATGGCAATTTGTAAATGACCTGATTTGAGGTGGCACACATTATAGATGTGGATACCTGGTGAAATATAGGCATGGTCTTGATGAAATTCAAACTTGCAGACTCCCACAGAAAATACCTGTCCCTGTACTCATGCTTTCATAGCTGCTGTCGTCTGCTGTCGTATAGGCCTTGGTATAGACTACACCTTCAAATATTTACAGACGTGGTGTATTGCATGGGATATGAGTACATGCTCAATTTTCACCATTTCTTTTCTGTTTATGTGATGAATATATATGGTGCTAGCAGAGGCAATCATTATTTGTTCCTTAAAACGCCTTTAATTTGACTATCTGATCTAATTTAATTACTATATATATATTTATTCAGTGACTTCATTTGTGTGCTAGTGTACTCCATTAGGTGATTTTGAGTAAATCTATTTCCATCAAATGTATATAAAACCCAACTGAAGGAGTTTATTTAGCACACCAACTAGGACCTGGATGGTTCAAATAATGTGAAAAGCCCAGTTCCATTTCTCGTAAAGCAGCCACGGGCTGACGCACAAGATTTGTTTAGTAATAGACCTCTAAGTTCTAAAAGCAAACTCTACCTTCAATCTCAATGTATGTAGTGCAGTTCACCAGGTCACACATCTGAGTCAGAGCCGTCAGCTGAAACAGAGCACAGAAACATGACTGGCACAGTACACACACTTGCACAAGACAACATCGCCTGCCCGCCCATGCACACCCAGGCAGAGGCACCCCAACCCCTCCCGCCGCCCATCGGAGCACGCCCGCCCATGCACACCCAGGCCTCAATGCTCACCTTCCGCCACCGGCGCGTAGACAGGAGGTCCCACCACATGCCGCTGCAAGCCACAAGCCCGGGGCCCGCGGACATGGCACCCTCCACATCATGCAGCCCCGCTCCGCCGGCCACCAGGTCTCACGTTTGGTGCTGGGTCTTGATTACTCCATGGCAGAGGACATACCAGTGCACCCGGCACCATCGCAGGCTGCACACCCGCTCAGCCCAATGGGTGCCACAAACTCTGGGATCCCGGAAGCGACGCCACGGGGCGGTAGGCCCGCGCTGCCCGTTGGCTCTGGCCTACACTGCGGTCCAGCAGGGCACACAAAACCTGAGCTGTCCGGATCACCGGGACGGGGCATCATCGCAGGCTGCACACCCGCTCAGCAGCTCAAGGTGCCACTGACACAGTGCACCCCAAGTCACCGTCCCGTGGCGGGGTGCCAGCGCTGTCCGCAAGGCCCCGGGTGCCACTAACCCTGTGCAACCCCAGTCTGCGCCACGTGGTGGTAGGCCCATGCCTTACTCAAGGCCTTGTGTGCCACTAACCCCGTGCAACACCAGTCTGCGCCACATGGTGGTAGGCCCGTGCCGTCCGCAAGGCCTCGGGTGCCACTAACCCTGTGCAACCCCAGTCTGCGCCACGTGGTGGTAGGCCCGTGCCTTACTCAAGGCCTCGTGTGCCACTAACCCTGTGCAACCCCAGTCTGCGCCACGTGGTGGTAGGCCTGTGCCGTCTGCAAGGCCTCGGATGCCACTAACCCTGTGCGCAACAACTCATGGGCCCTACATGAGTGAGAACCGTGGAGCGGCCATCATCCAGTCACCACCGGAAGAGGGGAATGTGACGTCGTCGGCCCCTTATGTTGGCGGAGTCACATGGCCTGTGACGCCTATGCCGGATGGGTGTGGTGTGTGTGAAAACCTGCCCTCAGGGAGTGGCTGTGACACCACCAGCGAGTACGGCTGCGACGGGAAGCAATGAGGGCCCCCCCTCGGGGCGTTAGCGGAGTGGTCTGGCCTGCCGTATGCCCGACCAGCGCAGGGCTTGCAACAATGACTCGTGGGCTCTGGGCGTGGTCCAGTCCATGTCCGGACAAGGAAGTGACTGATGCGTGTGTCCCTGTTGTAGTGTTCACGGAACCCGGTACACAAAATGCAATGTTGCACCCTCTGACTGGCATCCCACAGGATGAACATCATTGACGCAAGGGAAGGCACTGTCCCCACATTCATCCACACATCCATACATGTATGACGTAAGACATTACACAGCAGTGCGTCACTGGATGTTTATTTGCACATCCAGTGCAGTCATGCAGCTGGAGCGGTACAGGGCAATGCCGAGCACACTACACAATATGGGCCCGTGGAGGGCCAGCCAGTGTCCATCCGGGGATGACCTGTACTGCGGAAGAGGAAGGGTACAGTCCGCAGTCTGTCCGCCGTGTCATTGGTCGTCAAACAGGATGTGGCAGTCCATGTCGCTGTCCAAGGTGAGTGCATCGGAGTGTATCCGGGGTCAGTGGTAGGTTTTGAGGACATGTGCGGCACCAAGCAGAAACAGGCAAGGTGGCGGAAATGAATGCTAGTGCCTGGCCCTCCTGACCACAGTCCCATCCACGTCCTCGTCCCCGGGTGTGTGCCCTGCCCCACCTGTGGGTGTTGCAGTACCGGCTGTGGCACTGTGTGCCACTGTCACATCAGGGGCCGGAGGAGGATTGTCGGCCGCACTGGGAGGCACTGACATACCAGGGGGCGGAGATGTGGATGGTGTGGGGGCAGCAGCATTCATCATCGCCACGCCTTGTGGCAGCAATGCCATGACGAGGACATGCAGGGCACGGTAGATACTAGCTACATTTCGCTGATGTGCAGCGGCGGCTGCCATCCTTTCCGCCTCCATCCGCACCATGTCCTCCATGAGCCTCCGCATGTGTGCCAGCTCACGGCTGGCATTGCTGGGGCCACTCTGAGTGGACAGGTATTCTTCCCTCCGCATCATGACTCCAGAGATGTCAGTCAGGGCTCGCTGGAGACCATGGGGCAGACATAGACACCCAAGGATGGTGTCCAGTTTGTTAGCCATGAGCTCGAACCCCACCCGCACCTGCTCGGCTGTCTCCCTCTGGCCCTCCAGCACACGGCGTTGGAAGGCCATTTGTTGTTCCTGGGGGTCTTGGGAGGGTGCCGGGGCTGTGGGTGCCTCCTGCTGGGTGGTTTGGGTGGTGGGTGGGGTCTCATGGATATAGCTGGGCTGCCCTGATCCTGGAGGTGAGTTGCGGATGAGGTCAATGAGGTCTTGGATGGTTTGGGTGTCGATGCTGGTGTTGTCCTCCTCCTCGTCATCAGTGAAGAGTGGCTGTGACTGCTCTGCAGGAGGTGTTGATGATGCCCCTGCGATGTGAAGGGGAGATGGTGTATTACAATGTGTCCACATGTATGTAGCCGCATGGTACAGGTTGACATTCAGACAGCATGGCATTGTACATTGTGACAGTCTGTGGGTCTGGGCGAGGACCCAGAGTGATTGTGGGTGTGCACTGTGCCCTGCTTGCTTGTGCATGTGTGCCATTGTGGCCATCTCCCCCCGTCCCCCCAGTACCTGGTGGTCACTCACCCTGTTGCAGTTGCCGTTGTGTTGTGTCCTGTCGAGCAGTGTCCGGTCCCCCGACTCCAGCCACAGTCTCCACACTGATGACTGTCGACACCAGCTCCTCCATGTCATCCAGCTCCAGCTGTGGCGCTGGGCCCCCACCTCCGGTCTGCGTTGCTGCCTTCAGGTTGGCGGAGAGTTTCTCCTTGGTCTTCCGCTTGATGTCATTCCATCGCCTCTTGACCTCGTCCATTGTCCGCTTGTGCTCTCCGACAGCATTCACCTTGTCGACGATGTCCCGCCATATTCCAGTTTTGGTGCCCAATGACACGTTGGAGGTGACGAGGAGTTGTTAATGGTGTTCCATCACCTCCGTGACTATGATCCTGTTCGCCTGCGGACTGAACTTGGTCTTCCTGGTCTTCTTGTCCTTGCCCTTCCCTATCCCCGAGGTCCCAGGCTGGTCGTCCGGGGTGCTTGTGGGGTTGCGCTCGTCCTCTGCGCCTGCTCCGGCTGCCTCCATGTTGCTTGTGTGTTGGCCAGTTTGTGTGTGGGTGTTTTTTTCTACTTTTATGGAGGGTTTTGACGACTGCCAGGTGGGTGTTGCAGGCCTGGCGCTGCTTGTCGCTGGTTTCCTCATTGCGCTTTGGCCCATCACGTGTTTTTTGGTGTTGTGGTTTGTGTTTTTATCTCCATCGTGGTGGTTGTATCGCGGACTTTGTCAGCGGTTTCGGCAGACTATCGCATGGTACTGCCTTGTTGTGAATTCCACGTTGACACAGGGTTATTTTCCCGCGATGGGCTGCGATATTGAAAGTTGCGTTACGCTACTCTTGCGGTAGTTATCACACGTTCTTGTGAATTTACCCCAAAGTTGTGTATTTTTGCCATAAAGTCAATTAGTATCTTGGGTCTGTTTAAGGAAGAAAGTTCACCTGTTCCATGGCCACCACTATTTTCTTTTTCCCTGAAAGTTGCCTCGACTTTTTGCTTTTTATAACAGATTGTGGGGCCTAAAACTGCATTTTGGAGCTTCTCATTGTCACCCTTTTGGTGAATTCCAAGAGGCTAGACAATAATTTTTTTGACTCACCCTGAAATGTCAAGAAAGGACTCTCTACCCCCCCCCCTTCAAGCCCTTACTGGTGGGGTAAACTATGTGTAATTTTTAAGGTGGATAGTACCCTGGGGAGCGGTCTAATGGCATCCTTGTGTAGTTGGTGGAAGACAGACATGCCTTCATGTTTATTACATTTTGTGTGTTTGAGATGTTGGTGAATGGTTGTCTGCTGAAATATCGCTGACAAAAATATCACCCAGAAAATATTGCTATAAACATATCTTGTGCACAAGTACTGACTTTATATACTTTGTAAAGTCAAAAATATTGAGAACAAAAATATAGAAGACCACAATATTCTCAAAAAGGTATAAGTTTATTGAATTTTAACCATTATGCAATATATTACCTTTAAAACATATTTTAACTTTGAAAATAAAATTACATTTAAACAAAATACACTAATAACCTAAAATACTTTAAAAAAATTCAAAACCTAATATTTAAAAATGAGAAATAAATTATATAAAAATACTAAAACAAATTAACTATAATAAAAGCTCTAGATGTGTACAAATTACAAATTACATATTATCTTTTTTTTTTTTAAATACAAAAAATAATAATAAAAAATATGTACAATAAACTAAATTTTAAAACTACAATTGTCATTCCAACCTGAGAAACAGTGGGAAAAGTGTTGGACTTTGGAGGGTCAGATCTACTATTCCCACTTTAACTTAAGCAACAGTAGGGAAAGTGCTGGGCTTTGGAGAGGTTAGATTTACTCTTCCAACTCCCAACATAAGCAACAGAAGGGAAAGTGTTGGACTATGAAGGGGTAAGATTTACTATTTCCCCACCAACTTGAGCAGCAGTAGGGAAAGTGTTGGATTTTGGAAGAGTTAGATTTACTATTCCCACTCCAACATATGCAACAGTAAGAGAAGTGCTGGATTTTGGAGCGGTTAGGTTTACTATTCCTACTACAACTTAAGCAACGGTAGGGAATGATTTGAACTTTGGAGGGGTTAAATTTACTAGTCCCACTGTAACTTAAGCAACAGTAGGGAGCGTGTTGAATTTTGGAGGGGTCAGATTAACTATTCCCACTCCCACATAAGAAAAAGCAGAGAAAGTGATGGACTTTGGAAAAGTCAGATTTATTATTTCCACTCCAACCAGAGCTACAATAGGGAAAGTGTTGGACTTTGGAGGGGTTAAAGTTTCTATTCTGACTTCAACCTAAGCAACAGGAGGGAAAGTGTAGCACCTTTAAGAGGTCATGCTTACTATTTCCAGTCCAAACTGAGCAACAGTAGAGAAAGTGTAACACTTTTGAGGAGTTACAATCTATTATTGCCACTCCAACAGAGGTAACAGTAGGACAAGTGTTATATTTTGGATGGGTCAAAACTCTCTTCCCTCTCCAGCATAAACAAGAGTACGGAAATAATTACACTTTAGAAAGCTCTGATTTAATTTTCGCTATCCTAAATTAATTCAAAATAAATTGCTAAATGTGAAATTTGAATGCTTCATGCTCATACAGAGCTATATTCAAATGGTTATTCTCTCACAGAACTGAAGCCAACACCTGTTTCATGACTTTACAAATAACAATATCACTTTATCAGGGTAAATTTAAGCTTTAAAACAGATTTTTTATATGTAAATTCTGGTGCTGTGATTCATTTGAATATGCTGTGAGATATGTAAGACTAACAGGGTGATCAGTCTACGTCAGTAGTGGTGAATTTTTATAGTGTATTGTTACAGATGAGAGGTATAACAACCTTCAATAATTCAGGCCTAATGGTGGGAGGAGGAGTTTGTAAGAATCAAAGAATCTGAATCAAAGATCCTGTATTAACACTGTGTAGATATTACATTTGCCCTGAGGAAGAAACATTATTATTTGTAAAATTGTATAATATGTGTTGGCTTTAGATTTGTGAGAGAATAACCATTTAAATATGGCTCTGTATGAGCACAAAGCAAGCATTACACTTTCACATTTTGGAAAAATCCTCTGCTTCAATCTTTATAATTCATGGATGCTTATTATCATCAGAATCCTCTAAAACCTCCCTATATTTAACTTGGTAGAGTGTGTAAGGGTATTTACATCCCTAGAGGTACAGCAGGCAGTCTACTATATGGGTTCTTTTCCATTTTGTGACTCAGTTACAAATGAAATGCCATATATAAAATGAACACAGATAAAATATATTTCCATGAACAAATTAAAAATAATTTTACCATTATATTAGTTATTAAAAACGTAAAGCATGAAATAAGAATGTAAACATTTACATAAAAATACCATTTTAAAATTAAATCAATTATTACATTTCAAAACTACTTTTAAAACGAATTCACTACCAGACAAAAATAACAATACACATGCTTTAAAAATATAATTCAACTGTAAAATGATTTATTAAACAAAAGGTAAACATAATATACATTATTAATGTCGACAATTAAAAATAATTAAACATACTTTTAACACAAAAACTGATACAACTCGATTAAATAATTAAAAAATGATATTATGTACAGCTACATTTATTAAACAATATAGAATACCAAATAAAATGATATTCTTACTGTCTATATTTTGTCCTACGATATTCTTGACATCATGATATTTTTACACAAAATTTGTGCCTCCCGATAATTTTATACACAATATTTTGTCAGAATACCTGGCGAACATGATTTTGCTTTACTGACTTTGGTCTTAGGACAGTGTGTGTACAGTGAATATTTTGCAAATGAAACAGTGGACCTGTAGTCTATAATACCCATAAATATTTATAACATTTTCTTTAGTGAAAATGTATTGTTTTAAATGAGGGATGATAGATGCTGCAACGGAGGATAATCCTACCCTCAAATCCTTTCCTTGTTTTCACAGGAAATATGGAGGAAAACATATGGTTTTCTATCAAAGCAGCCCTATATGATGTGTAACTACATTTCTGCACATAGACAATGACATCAGCATTGCATTTTGGGCAGAAGACTTTTCCAGACTCCTCTCAGAGAGTGAAACTGTGCTCCATTTTGATTTTTTTTAACTTTTTTTATTTATTGAGGGTTTAAACCATGCGGCATCAGAAAAACAGTACAGATACATCAAAATCCCAGCACAGTACAATGTGGTTTCAACATTTTCTACAGTTAGCAAAGATTGTAGTGGAAAAATATTCATGAAGGAAACAATACCTCCAGGACTAGAAAGAATATACCAACAGCAGATATCTGCACCAATACTCTTTACAGTACTTTTAGCGGATTGCAATTTCCCAATAAACAAATCATAAGAACATAACTCTATAAACAAAGCCGCCCAGCCACCCTCCCGGGTCACATACATAGAAATTCTTCGCCTGTACCATATGACACTTCATCCGACCACCCTTAATGTCAGGATGATTACTCTATGCTCAACATGAGAGTGTCTGATTGTTGTACCACAATTTCAGCATCAGCTTGATCTACGTGTGTTTCCTCCGACCCCTGCGTTCCGGCGGCCTCCTCTAGGGGGACCTCCGATATCAAGATGTACCAAGCTCTAGCATCTACTTCCAACTTTTCATCTCTCCTGACCCTCTTCATTCGGACTAATTCCGCTGTTGCACATTCCCTTAAATCTTTGGCCCAAGTTTCCACCTTGGGGGGGCTGGGAGCTCATCCAGTCAATCGCTATCCTCCTCTTGGCTAGCACTAGCCCCAGTTGGAGAAATCTACGAGAAGGCTTCTTACCAACAGTATCTCCTTAATGGGCTGGGGTAGCGTCCATCCCCTTGACCTGTCGTAAACGCTCCAGGATGGAGTTCCCAAAAAATTGCAGCCTCGGTCAGTCCCATAACATATGCAGGAAGGGGGCATCATTATAACCACATCGGGGGGAACAAGAGGAACGATCTGGATATATTTTATGAAGCACTTGCGGGGTCAAATAGGTTTGATGAACAATGTTAAATTGGATAAGTTTAAATCTAGTATTGGAACTAATTTGTTTAACTCCTTCGTGCACCCTTTTCCATTCGGGATCCGTGATGGGCGCTTCCAATACTACACCCCACCTGGCCTGTATCGGAAGCGGGCGTGTAGTGAGATCTGCCCTCAGTGCCCAATAGATATGAGAGACCAGTCTACGGCCCCCGGCTAGAGTCACTAGGGCCTGAAGGGTGGCGGCTATAGGCGGCTCCTCCGGAAACATCGGCCAAATCCCTCGGGCTACCGCTGAAATCTTCGCATACTGAAGGTATTGACCTCTGCCCAGGTCAAATGCAGATTCCGCCTCCTCCCTGGTTAGGAATTGCTGATTCAAATATAGATCGCCCATCATCTGGCAGCCTCCCTCCACCCATCTGGAGACAGACATAACTTGGCTAATTTGCCCGAATGGGACAACTGCCCACAGCGGGGCCTCTGGGGCATACGGCGCTCTACGTATCGCTACCTTAACTGCAGATTCCCAGGTGGAGTACACCTCAGTAACTGTTTTTCCCAATTATCATTCTCATCAAGCCAATGTACTGCATGTTGGAGCTGCGCTGCCATATAGTAGAAATCTAGTCTTGGAACCTCCAGTCCCCCTTTTTCCCAAGTTCTCTGTAATGCCCGCAACCCCACCCTTTTCCGTTTGCTTCCCCATAATAGGTCAACCAACAGACGGTCCAATTGGAGAAAGTACTCCCGCGATATCCGATAGAGTGAGTTCTGCATTACGTATAAGCACCTCAGGAGGACCACCATTTTTATCAGATCAACACGTCCCATCAGTGATAAGGATAAAGTACGCCAGAACTCCACTGATTTGCGGATACCCTCTACACATCGTCCAATATTGTGCTCTAAATAAGCCTCCTGTGTGTGTATCAACCAGACCCCAGGTATCGTACTGAGTCAGTGAACCAGCTTATCCCCACAATGGCAATTCCTCTTCTTCTTTGTCCCTCAGGTTTCCCATAGGGAAAAGCTTAGATTTCTCTGGTTAAGGCAAAGACCTGATACCACACCAAAAGCAGTGAACTCCCGAAGGAGCTCCGGGACCGCCTCCCTGGGACGATGGAGATACACTAGTGTATCATCAGCATACATTGACACTACGTGCACTGTTGGACCCAATGGAACACCCCACTGTGCCATCCTGTGTCGCAACGCAGTCACCAATGGCTCCATCGCCAATGCGAAAAGGAGCGGCGACAGGGGGCAACCCTGTTGAGTACCCCTCTGGAGTTCTAAACTGTAAGATACTTGGTTGCGCAGACGGATCTGAGCCGTCGGTCTAATGTAAAGAAGCTTCAACCAGTTCAAATATTCGTCCCCCAATCCCATTTTAGCAAGCACTGCCCATATATACTCCCATTCAACCGTATCAAAGGCCTGCTTAATGTCTAAAAGGCACAAGGCACAATCCTTATCTTGTAGGCGTGGTGCATGCCAAATATGTGTAAGTCGTCTTAAATTATGTGTGGTGTTTCGACCTGGAATAAAGCCGGCCTGGTCATGATGGACCAGTCGGGTCATATATGGTTGGAGTCGTGCTACCAGCAGTCCACTAAGTATCTTCTCATCAACATTTAAAAGAGATGTGGGCCTGTAAGAAGCCGGGGACAAGGGATCTCTTTCCGGCTTAGGAACCATAGACACCAGAGCTTCCATCATGGTTGTGGGAAGTGCCTTCCTCTCGAGAGCCTTGTTGTACACTTCTAGGAGATGATCCACCAACTGAGGGGCAAACGTTTTATAAAACTCAGTCGGGAGGCCATCACTACCAGGACATTTTGCTGACTGCAGGCTCTTAATTTCAGTTAACACCTCCTCCCTAGTAAGTGGTGCTCCTAAGGCCGCAGCTTCCGTCTCTTCAAGGGTAGGGAGTGTCACTGCATCCAGGTAAGCTGTCAAGGCTTGCGACTGGAGCAGGGGGGCCGCCGTGCATATCTGATGTGAGTGAGCCGCAAAAGTTGCAAGTATCGCAGTTTGCGTGTGCACCACCTCACCTTTATCAGTACGAAGTTGAAGCACCGGTACCTGTTCAGTTTCGGTACGAATCAGTGGTGCTAAAAGTGCCCCTGACATGTCGCACTCCATATAAAGTCGCTGCCTGTAAGTGGTGTATTTATGCTTCTCTAAGCGGGACCATGCCTCAAGTAATTCTCCTTTAACTCGTGTCCACTCAGCCATCTGCCGGGGTCTTGTAGAGTGTGGTCTCAATGGTTTTTAATCGTGCTTCCAGGGAATCAATATCGGCATTGAGTTGGTATTGGACCCCATAGGTAGTCCTCATACAGACTCCTCGGATCACAACCTTTAGCACCTCCCATATTTGTGGCTCTAGTTTAGGCTGAACCCCAATTTTCAGCAAAATAATGTCGAATAGCCTCCGCTACTGTCTGCACATATGGGGGGTCCATAAGGGCCTCTGCTTGTAGTTTCCAGAGCAGAATGGACGGTCATCCCGGTCCGCTGGACACTGTCAACAACAGCGGGGCATGATCAGACATATAACGCGGTAAATAGGAAATGCCTTCGGTCGCAGCAGAAAGGCCCGCCGAGAGACAACAATGGTCAATTCGGGAAAAGGTATTAACCGCTGGAGTAAAGCAAGAGAACTCTCTTCTATTGAGGTTGCAGGCTCTCCATTCGTCTCTCAGATGCATACCCTGAAGTATATCAGTGAGGGAGTTCATCATTCGGGGTTTAGTACGCTCTTTTGGGGGCTCTCTATCTAAGTATCCATCAAACACACAATTGAAATCTCCAAAGAGGAGAATCTCAGCACCCATATAGGAAGTCGCCGCTTTTAAAACAGCCGGGTAAAAATCAGGTCAATCCAGATTGGGGGCATAAACGTTAATAATGCAGATCTCTCTTCCTTCCCATCTGCCAAACACAATAACATATCGCCCCTCAGGGTCTAGCATATGTTGGATATGGTGAAAAGGAACTTCAGGCGCCACCCATACTAGTGCCCCCGGGCAAATCCAGAGTATGATGTAGCATATAACTGTCCCCTCCACCGTTTACGGAGACTCGCTATTGTATTTCCCCAGATGTGTGTCTCCTGCAGTCCAGCTATTGCTTTTTTATATCTCTTCAGGAAAGCATATATTCTACGACGCTTATCTAGGGTCGCCAACCCTCGGACATTCCAGCTAAGAAATCTCAACGTCTGTGCTGTCATGGTAGTGTTGTAACAAGTGTTTGACGGATATCACACCCCCGATAGAATCTCCCTCCCATGTAGTCCAAAATCTGTGTACTATGGCATAATATTTCATGACCTGAAAAATTCCCCAACAAACGAACCAACATCCAAAAATCAAACAGTGCGATCCCTTGAAATTAATATGTACATTTAAGTGAACGCTGTGCAAGAGAACAGGTACCGTCAAGGCGCGAGATTGCTCTCAAGCTACCTCGACGGACCTGGGCTCTGGGCTCTGTGCCCCATCTTGATTGTCTATTACGTTTGAACTTGGAGTATGGCCCTGGCTGAGACTACCCAAATGTGTTGACAAACTGATATGAAAGCTGAAGTTTCCATCTAGCTTGTAGAATGCCTTTTTGGCATGGGCCTGCTTGGACCATTGTTCAGTAGACCTGAGTGAGTCCCACTTCCTCTGAGTTTCACTGGGAGATAGCCCAAGGAATCCAAAGACCTGGACACAGTAAATAGAAGCCCTTTTTAGCACTCTACAGAAATCAGAGGAGGACTGACCAAGAAATCTACTGCTATGAAGTACAAGTGAGCCAAAGGGTTAGTTTGCTTGCAAGCACATTCTCTCACATCACCAATTTTTTGTGTTTTGTTTGTTCTTCGTTGATACTGTTCCAAAACGAACTAGCTACATCAAGAGAGGTAGGTGTGTCCATTGCATGCAGAACTGCAGACCCAGAGTTTCTTGTGCCACTCAGTAAAGAGTTATTTACATTTTAATTGATCAGAACCACTAACCATAGCCTAGCAAATGTGATTTTCTTTCTGGAGCCAGTATATGAACACTTCAAACTTCCAGACACTGTGCCTTCCTTTGTAGGCCACCAAGTACAATTGCAATCACTGCAATTTACTTTTGTCTGTTCTTGTTTTATTTTAGATAGACACAAAGATTAGGGTAAGAAAAAGTAAGTGTAACATACTAATAATCACAAAGAAACCATTTTGAAATGAGGTATTATGAATCCTCCATTTTGAAATGTACAGGTTGTCATCAGCTATTGATCATGAACATCCATTCTTTGCTAACTTTGTTCTACTCGTTGTATTCCTGTATTCCTAGTGGGACTGCACTTTTTGTTACATGATATTGCTTACCTTCACAATTATGACACTGAATATTGTATTGTGTAAATAGCAAATTTGACTACTACACAGTATTATACTATTATTCAATTGTGCATTGTGATTTAATTGATCAAATATGTTATATTTATATAATCTAGACCTTTACTGAAGCTGTGCTATTTGTGTTATACTCACAAAACCACTTTTCTTCCGCAGGTTTTAGCTGCTCATCCACATTTACCTAGCGAGTTAAGGATGCTTAGTAAGGTCAGCTTCTCATCGCAGACCCATCATATACTCAGTACCTGAAACCCTGGTAAGTGGAGGCCTCTAGCATTTGAATTTTTTGAGTGCTTGTTAGCCCCTGTGCTGCTCTCCCTGCAGAAAAAGCATGATGGCATACTTCTCTTACTCAAAAACATAAATATACTTCGAATTAACCAGAACGTTTTGATCACTGTATTAAAATATACGCATCCTAAAATGAAGAAAAGTAGAGAAGGATGTAGGGGTCTCTTGGTGCAGGTCTCATGAGTATGCAATTCTGTCTTTTCCAGATAAGGCTACTTGAGGATCATCTATCTTTCCAATTTGGCTTTAACACATTTCACTTCACTCTTAAGCACTAGACATTATTGTGACAACTCAAAATGAAGATACCACTTTGAGTATGCAGGTAATGGTTTTATTGTTAAAGATGAACAGGAGTCCCCAGCATCCCAATTGGTCAGTTTCCCTGTCAGAATGTCCATTCACCCCCACCCCCTTAGAATGTACATTTTGCTAGCGTTTCAGCATGAGGGGGAAGAAACTAAAGGCAAAAGCCAAAGGACCATCAAGAGAAAGTAATTAAGCAGATGGCAATAAATTACAAGACTATGGCAATGCATTGTTTACATAAATGTTATAGTGTACTAGACAATATAACAACTACCCTCCTCCCTCCTTCTTCCCTTCCGTATTTCTATGCTTCCTTCTTTCCCTCTACCCTCCCTTCATATCTAGTGACAGCTCCTCCGCTAGAGCGGAGGAGCGTCGCCCCACTGCTCTCTGAGCAGTTCAAAAAGGAAAAATAAAATGATAATAACACAACCTTATTATCATTTTATTTTTCCTACTGCAGTGGTTCAGTTTCATGTGGGGCGGGGCTGGCCAGAGCAGGGGGGTAAGAGTGGTGGCACTCTCTAAGTGCGCATTGCGGTTTGGCCAGATGTCTTGGGCTGGGCAAACAGTCATGTGCACTTTGCATGTTCTCCACCGGCTGTATTGTACAGCTAGGGTAGAGAACATCCACAGGCTCCCAGTCCCCATCTGAGTGCCAAACCAAGGCGCTCAGACCAATCACGACGCTGTGTCATGGTGACAGCAGCATCGTGATTGGCTTAGGGGAGCCCGGGTGCTTCCTGCTACCAGGACTCGAGACAAGAAGATGAAGATGGCGGAAGAGAGGTGGTGGCCGGCCGTACCAAGGTAAGTGCTTTTTGTTTGTGATATTTTTCATTTTCCCGTCTCCACTCTCCCCACCCCACCACCTATGTCCGGTAGCAGCCTCTACTGTTCATATCATGTCAAAATGCATTTTTTTTACTTTATTCTCCAAACTCCAAAAGAAACTCATCATTTTGAAGACAATGGAATTTGGTTAAAATGGCCATCTAGTTAATGATGTCACAATGGGTTTTACAACCCAACCAGACATCATTAAACGATTGGACTTTCCGGAACCCTTACTGGTGGTGATTGTTGATGACGCAGGATTGGGTAAGTGGATTTTGTTTTCTTTTCAGTGGATAGACCCTTGTAACCTGTAATTGAGTTGAAAAAGTGTTCAATGCACAAAAAGGATAGCAATTAGAGCAATTCGCTGTCATAGCAAAGAAATGCATGTACTGAGAGAGTTGTTTTTTCAAGTCATCTTCGCAGTCATCTACTAAAATAATATCTCAAGTTGCATTTAACAATTTAATTTAAATTTCACTGCCCCCTCAATTTTATTCACAGCTGGATATGCTGTACATTATTGAAAATCCCGAATGTTCATGCTTGATTCCGAGGAACTCAGTAAATTACGAAGGTGACTTAAGTGGGTGTATGTCATCAGTAAGTGATTATTCTGCTCAGTACACGCAATTTCTATTTTCTCTCCAGGTCACATTTTGGAATGATATCTTAAGACAGATGGCACACAATATACAAGCAAGCGCATGTAATTGGAGATTGGTATTGGTAATTCTCTTACAGTATTGAACATGAGCTAGGAGTCTGAGTCGCTTTAAAGGTGTGTGACTATTTTGTACTTGATGCACAAAACGCTGTTGTGACATTATTTCCAGTTTGAAGATGGCAATTTTAGAATCGTTTTTGACATTGCCATTGATATTACATTTAATTATTACACATTCTGGATAAAGAACAATAACACTGTGAATAAAATGTTATGTCCGACACGCGCCCAGCATTCCAAAACCAGGTGGTGTGGATCGGTTCTGGAGTGTTAAGAGCAGGAAGGGAGGTAGTTGGTGGCGATTGCGGCCGAAGTCTCTGTTCTGGTGGCTGCCGTTGCCTTATATCCATTTAACTAAATAAGCAGTACTTTTCCTGTGTGGCGGGTTCCGACGATTATATCATCTATTGCTCCCCCAAGATACTGGCAGGAAGCTGTAATGGACTCCTGCGTTGGCAGGTTAGCAGACACTCCACACTCCAGATTTGTACCAGACAAGCGGTGAACAGCTGTTGACACCCATTTGACCTTGAACGGGCCAGAGCCCTGGGGTGTTGCAGACTGCTGACTCTGACGTGTGGTGCAGATTTTTTTTTTTGGGGGGGGGCGTTTCACTAAAGAGAGAAGAAGGATTAGCATTTTACCGACATCTACTACGCATATGGCCATCTTAGGTTGGGCTTCATTTCAGCAGTTATTAGTGTTGTCTCAACGTCATGGATGCTGACGACCAGTTTTGAAGGGGCATGAATTTAATTAATAAGTGACTGATGCTTAGGGTCTTCTGGGTTCATTTTAGGCCAGATTTGCGATCTACATTCAATTAAGGGTCTACATTAAATCTGGTACTGTTGTCATTTTGGTTTGGCGTATTCACCCTTACAGTTTCTATAGTAGCTCATATGTGACTATCTCTGTTCTGGGCATTTACTGTGCTATTATTTTTTGGGATAATATACAATATTTCAGAAGAAACTGGCAACCACTTTGGTTTGAGATTCTGGTCAGCTTTTAAAGTTAGTCATTATTCTTTCAGCAGTGTGGAGGTGGGAGCGGTGTTTTCACAAGGTAAAGATAGCCATGACTACACCATCACCTTTGGATCCCGTACTTTGAAGCAGCATGTACACCAGTACTCAGTTATTCAGAGAGGATTGCTAGCTTGTACTTGGGCAGATGACAAATTTTGGCCATATTTATGGGGGACTAACTTCCTTGTATGGACGGATCATAAACCGTTGATCCCAATTCTGAATGGCAGCAATATTAACTCATCTAGGGCCACTGCAAGGTTAATACGACTCAATTCTAAACTTCTGAAATATCACTTCGATTTTGAACATTTAGCTGGCAGCAGGAACAAAAAAGCTGATTGCCTTTCTTGTTTTATTCTTAGTGAGGATTCAGAACTTTTGGGGTCAGGCGAGTAGAATGAAGATAACTGCGAATGTTTAGTTGCAAGTGTGTTTTGGTTATCTCACAAGTATGTGACTGAAAAGGAGTGGAGGACTGAGTTGTTAGAGGATAGTGAGCTTGCTAAGGTCACAAATTACATGGTGAAGGACTGGCCATGTGAAAATTCTCTACTCCCTCAGTATCAAACCTACAGTAAGGTGCAAAGTGAACTTACTTTGGAAATGGGATTGTTATTTCGCGATGACAAATGAATCCCTCCATGTAAAATCTGGAACAGGCTGTTAGAATTGTCTCAAAAGGGACATCTTGGCATGACAGCTAGTAAGAAGAGACTGAGAAACAGTGGCCTGCAATGGACAGAGATGTTGTATAATGAATTGAAAAGATGTGTGGTTTGTAGTGTTAATGATAAGAGTTTACTTTGCAGGACCCCTCCAATGAGGAGTGTAGAGTGCCCAAGTCACGTATAGGAGAGATTGAGCATTGATTTTCTTGTCCCTTTCCCAGAGGCGGCTGGTGACATTTGAAAGTGGTGAGGCATAAACGTTGGGGCTGAGTGCCCTGTGGCGAGCAAGCATAGCAAGTGAGCTGAACTGGCATAAGGGGGGTTCGAGTGGTCCTCCCCCAAGAACATTTTTAAAAAAGAGTGGGCAAATTATGGATTTTCAAGCAAATTTGAGAAAGCAAGAAGGTTAATAAAGCAATTGTGAAAGTGTAGTTATTAATGCACATAAAGAATCAGAGGAAGAGGCCCTAATGGGAGACCGTACTGCTCCCTATCTGAATATAAAACTCACTAGAAGTGTGTTCTCAAAAAAAAGGAAAAGGAAGAGATCCCTAAGATGGTGTGATAATGGTGTTGGGGCCAAGAGGTTATGTGCCCTATTCGTAAGGGGAGAGATCTTTTCTTATGACAAGAATCCTCACTCACCCAAGCGTGACATGCTTCATCATAGGGTTCCCTCCTCACACCAGGGCCACAAGGTCCCTGGTGTGGGCTACAACTCTTCTGTATTAAAACTGTATCTAAGGGACCAAATTACTTTACTACGTGGTCTCTTGAGACAGGATTAAAAAGAAGAGGACTAGGGGTTATCAGTAAATATACCCCTAATTTAGGTCAACATGATTCTGCCTGTCAGCGACCCCAGCCGGGGTTCCGAGGCATTCTTCAGGACCAAAGAGTAAAGTCACACTGCATTCAAGTTATTGAGATAACATTAAAATGTGTATAAATGTGTACTGACCATGATGTAGCAGTAGCCAGTAAATGTGGACGATGGCCCAGAAATTGTAGAAAGGAGGGTACACCATCTCATCTGTAAGAGAAAAGCACAGGTGACCAGGCCATCCTCCATACATTAAAATACCCAAAAACAAAACAAAAAAGGGGTAGGTCTCAAAATTAAAAAGAGTTAATCAGGTGATCGTACCTGATAAGTGATATTCTAATACCTCTCTTCAGCCTTGTGGATACCCCACTACGTACATGGCTAGAGGGAAGACATAGAAGCATAGCAATAGAAAAGGGTCATAGGAAATAACTCATCAAACAGCATTTTGCAATTTGTCAGGATAACCTGATAAATGACATCAGCAATCTAATGTGTAGGGTGTTGAGAACTAGGGATGGCTTGGTACAGTCCAGCTAATATGCATTGTTACAGTAGCTTGCTCAAACTACACGAGCCCCAGGGTGGAGCAAAAATGTATTAAAAGCAAGGGGAGGGAAAAGAAATAAAGGAAAGTGATGTGTCATAGTTTCTTAAGAAGAACTTGTGTCACGCACATGGTAGAGTCCATCAAGACATATACAATGCAACTTTAAAAAAAAAACTTTATTTATCATTTTATTAACAGCATACATAGGTTCATGATGTGTAATTTGTAGGTACATTTCTCGCAGACTCAAAAATAAAAGGATACAGACATAATTAAACAAATACAGATAAATAGGTACATGGGCCTAACCCGGGAATATATACATTTCACCGACCATCCTAAATGGGACAGGCAGTGTAATGTCCTTCCTCTCATGGCTCATACTGCCCTGGGATGTCCAAGGAACTATTCTATTGACGGATCCAATGAGGGTTCCATCAACAGAATACATAAGGTCCGCCCGTCTCTAGATCAGGTGGGTGGACCGAGGGTTTGGTGGCAGGGAACTATGTTTAATTTGTGATGGAGTAGATTGTCCTTCAAACTCTAAATCAATCCTCTTAGTATCACAGAAGATTGGAGGAGAAACGTTTCCAACAATGCAGCCATCCAATCTTTAAAGGTTTAAGTTTCAACACTAGGACATGTTTATTTATTTTAATATTCTACAGAGATCCATGCTGCCATTCAATTATTTTAAAGTGCTTCAATAGACAAATACATTCAGTCAGACTGGCCTCTGCCCAATTTATTTTCTGATAAATTTGCTGCAGTAAATGATCATGCTTTTGAGCTACTTTGTGGAAACAGTCAAACTTGAATTTTATCAAAATGGGTGTACATCATTGTCTATGGAAAAAGAAACTGAGATAAAGCTACTCACTTGTACAGAGAGCACCCAACTTGCCACAGTCATAGGCATATGTGTGAACCATGGGATGTAAAGGTCAATTTTCAGATTTGTGGAGCACATACTCAGAGAAAATGTGTTCCTGTCCTGAATGTGGTACTGAACAACTGGGTCTTTGTAACTCTTCAATAATGTCTAGTGCCACCAAAACATTTGTTCCTGAAAAGGAATGAGGAGGGAAGTTTATGAGGGCATATTAAAGACAAGTCTATATATAAGGTTGTAAAATCCTGGCAAGGTATCTGGGTCTGGCTAAGCAAAGATTGATAGATAATGTATAGGGACTTGAAGTGTGTCCCTTCTCTAATAATTAGCCACTCAGGGTCTTCACTGTAACGTTATCAAAACGACATATGACAAATATGTTCAGGACAGTATGCTTTAGGCCTGTCTGAAGTTTAGAGATAGGTTTGTTGTCAATATCTAGGTAATGAATTAATACACCCAAAATAAATACAATTCTTTGAGTTATTTAAAGAGGGAGAAACCCCAGTAAATGTGCATACAATAAAATGTGTTTTGGGTTACTGCATTTACTTGCATTCAACAGAAGGCTACCTTAAACAGAGCTTTTGTGGCGAGTGAACACGTCAGAGTCAGGTATCATTAAAAGTAAATTTATTTTCCAAGTATAATTATAAAAAGTCACCACCAGACAAGCGAAGCGAGCTCGCCCTCCACCCTTAGCCCAGCCCTCATTTCCTCCATGTTCCACTCCTAGCAACAGAACCACCCACTCCCAACAGTCTAAGAATACCAAAATACAGCATTGTCTTTTTCCTTTTTTAAACTTAAAACAACAAACCGATCATAACCCATCCCCCTTAAAAAAAACAAATACAAAAGTGACAAGACACCAAACATGAACCCACAAATGGCCATAGCACAACAGATTGCCTAAAATTAAAACTCTACATTAAACTATAAATCTATTAACATGTTCATTGAAGCTTCCATGGCAGCAGTTTGATGCGATAACATTGCCGCACGATGAATTCAGATGCATTAATGGTGTAGTGTCTTTTGAGTTAGACAGGATGGAACTCTTTTGGCTCCTGAGGGACGCTGTGGAACCGTGACATAAGTGTTAGAGTGGAGTGCATTGAAGGCTGGTTTAGAATGTCGAGTTTGCAGTTACACGCAGATGAATAAAGATGTGTAAGCCTAAGCTCTGTGTGTGTCATAGTCATTGGAGGGTACCCAGGTTGGGCAGGATGCTACAACTGGTGACAAGTCAGGGGATAAGTAACCTGAAGATCGACAGTGCTCTCCCATAGAGTTTGCTGTGGTCCAAGCAAACTGCTCATGCGTGCCACATGTGTTGCAGTCAAAGTACGGAATTGACGCTTAACGCAAGTGGAGTCAAAGACAACTCGAACCGCTGCAAAGAAGTTGAAAACAGCAAAAGCATTGCAAAGAAATCTACAAAATGGTGACATAGAACCTGCTGGTCAGACGGTACATAAAGTACCACTCTGCTACGCAATATACAGTCGCATGCAATCCGGAGCATTAACTTTAAAGGCAGATACAACCAGATTTTCAAAGAGCAGCTATTAATAATCACAAGTTTCAAGATAACGTGACTATTTGAAAGTGGTGAAGACAAATTGCACACAAAAAGACATCAAAGAATTAAACAGTTATTTACTCACCAGAGTACAGTGAGCCGCTATGAGCTCAGCGCCAGGTGCAACAACCCAGGTGGCACAGGAGATGTGCTTACCATGCTGGTGACAATCTAAAATGCCCGAAGACTGAGGTCTGCATTTCAAAAGTCATCAAGGATGATCCAGAGGCCAGGACACCTCATGGCCTTAAATATGGTTCACACAAACCGATTAAAGATGAACTGCTAAGGGAGCTAGAGAGAGCGAAATATCAGCTACTCCCAGCAAAAGTTACAATGCTGCCACTTTCCTGAAAACACAACCACTGTTCAATACTGCCAAAAAGCAAAATATTGGCAATAGATGAACTGCTTGGATAGAGTCATTCGATGATTTCATTGATGCACTTGAAGAGACTGATAAGAAACAGATTATCAAGTATCTCAAAAGTCTTAAAAATCTTGCTGGTGATGGTGTAAACAGACTCTCAGATATTATAGGTTCAATTAATTTAATGATGAAGAAGCTATGTATCTGAGAGTTATTGACGGAAGCTTGCCAGATTCATTCAGGCGAAGAATGCTGAGAGAAACTTTTAGTCTGGAGCAAGTGCCGATGGCTGCCAGAGTTGAAGAGCGTGCTGATAGACAAGCTGCTGACATGAGGGTCAGAGGTACCCAGAACGAATCCGTCATGAGTGTGAAAAGTAAGCCAACACAAAAGACTGAATGACACGAAATGATGTCTACAAGTAAAAAGTTGTGTTTTAATTGTGGATTCTCGTTTACACATGAAGGTAAATGTCCCTATCAGGGACATATATGTAAATGCTGTGGGAAGGAGAACCTTTTTGTGACAGTTTACAAAGTGAAGGAAAATGTAAGTGCGTCACAGCGTGAAGACAAAATAGCTGCCAGAGTGTTCCAGAAGAAACGTTTGACACACACCCACAAGGCCAAGAGGCAACATCAGTTGATACAAAACAACACTGAACTAAGTTGATCATCCTACAAATCAACGTCAAACAGTTCCTCTGTATCAGTATCATGTGAGAGTGATGAAAATGATTGTGCCATGTTGATGCTGACCTCAGAAAAGTGTGCGCATTTTGGTTTGGCTACTTGTGAAGACAAAATGTCAGTCAAAGAAAGATCGACATGCCAAAGCACCACCAAACTCATTCATACATTGTCCGAAGATTACACTGAAAGTAAATGGTTGTTCAATACCTTTCATTATCGACAATGGTGCATCGGCAAACATTATGCCTGAGGAGAAATACAATATACTATCTCCATTGCCGCACCTTACGCCATAGAAAACCAAAGTATACACTTGAGCTGCATCGACGCCCTTAAAAAGTCAAGGTTAATTTTTAGCGACAATGAAGCACAAGAAAACAAAGATACAAGCACCCATCCATGTGCTTCCCTACATGGCGTCCAGTGCCTTTCTAATTAGTTACAGCACAGCCACTGATATGGGACTGATCTCAGTGAATTACAACATTAATGTTCACCATTAAATAGTAAGTCAGTTCCCTTTGTTATTTCATGGTTTGGGAAAACTTAAGACTAAAAAAGTAAAGTTGCATATTGTTGAGGATGTCCTTCCTGTTGCTCAAAGACATAGATGAATTGCTTTTCATTTGCAAGAAGCTATTGAAAAAGAACTTGAAGCATTACTTAAGTATGACATTATTGAGCTTTCAACTGGTCCAACGCCATGGGTTTCTCCCATACGGGTAGTGCCTAAAAAGAACAGTGAAGGAGCTGTATGCATATGCATTGACATGTATCAGGCAAACAAGGCAATTGAATGAGAATGACATCCAGGTCCACATATTGCTGACATGATAATGTAATTAAATCGTGCGAAGGTCTCCTCTCGCCTTAATTGAGAATTACAGGTACATTACAACCTTTTCTAAACATGTTGGTCTGTTTCAATACACAAGACAAGGTTTTGGTTTGTCATCCACTGCCAAACTGTTTCAAGACCTCATTCGATGTATCATACAGCCTGTCATGATTGCGTTCAATTATAGCAATGACATATTGGTTTTTAGAGCTTCACAAAAATAACATGATAAAGCTCTTACACAAGCATGTTGTTTGCTTGCTGAAGCAGGTTTGACTTTAAATGCAGACAAGTGTGAGTTGCATAAGATAAAGCTAATATTCTTTGGCCATAGCTTTTCTGATGGAGATATGTGAGGAATTGAGAGACATGGTTATTCACTGTACGAAATGCCTCATGGTTGTGACTGTAAAAATGTGTTCTGTTGGTGCAATCATGGATACAGTGAAGAAGCATTTCAAAATCTGTTAAAACCCTACTAGAAAAAACCCACTTCTTGTTAGAACCACCATTCATTCAAACAAAGAGCTAACTCTGTGTTTTTAATGTCTCAGTGACTGTATCAGTGTGGTGTGCCAGTGTGTGCACTAGTGTATACCTGTGTGTGAGTGTCTGCATCGGCAAGTTCCTGGCCAAGTCAGTTTGCATCCACGAATGCCTGGGTGTGTTATTGGATGCACTGGTGTTTGGATGGCTGTATCAGTGTCTGGATTGCTGTATGCCTGGATGTGTCAGTGTCTGCACTGGTAAGTCTCAATGTGTCTCAGTGTGTCTATCAGTGTGTGTCTTGGTGTGTTATTGGACACATTAGCATTTGGTTGGGTGTGTCAATGTCTGCAGTACTGTACGCCTGTTCTCAGCTTCTTTACTCATACACCGTAAACTATATACTTTTTAAGTAGTCATCATTGAACAGAAGATTGTAGAAAAAAAACGGCACACTATCTCATTCAAATTAAGGAACACTGTGTATTGCACTCGCTACAAATAAACAAATAAATATAACACAACCTATTTAACTATTTAGACATACAGTTTTGTGCACAACCACTTTAAACACATGCACCTATATCTTTACACCAGCAAGGACAAAATAAATTGATGTCTGCAAGCCTTTTACAATACCTTCAGGGGTAAATAAGGCTAGACCTAAATATATCTAGTGTAATATTTGCAGCATACAGTTAACCAGAAGCAGTGGCAAGAAGTATTCCCATGAAACAAATTCCAAATGAAACCATTTAAAAACAATCCATGAAACAGTGTACAGCTGAATGATGCAGGAGATACTTAACAGAATATTCCATCTCTACAGCACTATTGGGAGAATGTTCATCAGCTGCAGTCATCATAACACCAGCAGTCTGTGAAGATGTACGTGAGATGGTTACTCACTGTGCAAAATGCCACATATTTTACTGTGCAAGTTTTTTGAGTGGGTGTGTGATAGTGTGTGTGTGTGTTTCAGTACATGTGCGAAGGACTGAATCAGTGTGTGAGTACATGTTATCAGTGTGTGAGTACATGTATGAGTACCTGTATGGGTGTGTTTGGGACCCTTAACTTAACAATAAATATATTTGTAACTTTACAAGTATATTTTTAACATATTAGCATATAATTTAAACCAAACAATTAACACATATAATTTAAACCAAACAATTAACAAACAAACATAACATAACTTATTTAACTATTTACAAATACAGAAATACACAAAAACTTGAACTATTACAACACAAAGCAGTACCATTGGAAAAGAGATGATTCCTAGAAATGTAGAGGAAGAGATAGGTAAAGAGGTACAAGGAATGCATATACATGCTCCTGTGTATAAATGAGAGTGCAGAAGTATTTGTATTATTTGCCAGTAATAAACTGATACAGTAGGGGAGCCCGTCATTGCCATTTTGCCTCACCGGGGTGCAGGACGCTAGCCCCCAGCTTGCCTTGCGGCAGTCAGGCCGCCAACGTCATCGCACCAGGAGGCGCTTAAGCAGCTCGAGGCTACAGCAGCGCGGGAGCCGGTCATCGCCATTTTGCCTCACCAGGGTGCAGGACTCTAGCCCCCAGCTTGCCTTGCGGCAGTCAGGCCACCAATGTCACCCCACCAGGAGGCGCTTAAGCAGCTCGGGGCTCCCGCAGCGCAGGAGGCACGCGGGCTCGCCCGGGCTCGCCCGGGCCGAGGGCTGGCTTGTCTGTGCCTGTCATCGCCCGGAAGAGGCTGGGCTGGGCCACCTCCCTGACATCTGCCCAAGGAGGATCGGCTCCCAAAAATTGAGGACTAGAGCTGGATACATAAGGTACAGCATCTCTGTACTGTGCTATTATCTGCTGTAACAAGCAAAGGGGGACATCAAGATACCAGGCTCCTGTTTGTTCCTACATTCGGGGTGGAGCTATCAAGGGTTGTCTGCTTGTAATTTAGTATTGTTTGGATTGTGGGGCTACCTTTAATCCTTTGATACCGGCAACAATGGGGCTTGCCCCTCCAAACAGCAAACTCTGCCCCAGCAGCATGCCTCCACAGTGCCTCCTACCTCAATTGATAAAATATTACAGAGGGCCATTGGTGCGGTGGCATCAGAAATAGAACTTACAGAGAGGCAATTGTTCTTAACACCCGGCCTTTATTTTCCTGAGTCCGATATGGTCTCACCTCAAACTATCCCAGCTACAGAACTTGTTTCTCATGCTCCACAATCTAATGTTATTGACATTAGGACCCGCTAAAAATGGGAAACCTAAACAACCCAGCAGAATGGGGGCAAAAAGAAAGAAGTGCAATGATGGGTCACCCGATACTGGAGGACATCTGGATGATCTGGACATGAACTCGGGCAGTGTAGATAATACACGAGTGTCTCTGGATTACCCATTATGGGTAAAGAACTTGGTGGTGGACCTTCAGGCACAAGTTAGATTGATTGTAAAAGAAGAGCTTAGCTATCTAACAGCATGGGTAGATAAACTGGCAGAAACATTTGAGTACTGGGTGGAAAGTCAATGTTAGACCCAGGGAAAGGAACAGATGTTAGCTGCCAGGCAGACACTGATGCTCAAGCACATGACCAAGCACCTGCCCAAGCATCTGGAACAAGGCCAGAACCCCTACATGCCCAAAACTCAAAATCTACCTCTGACCCCAACATGGCTAGATGTGAGTACAGGAGTGGAGATATGGTACATCCTAGTAAGGGAAACAAACAAAACTATGCGAATCAGCTTGGGCTTAGGTACAGAGGGGAGTGGTTCAGTAGAGATCCCAGTAATGGGGCCAGGGAAGAGAGCAGCGACCTACCTTCCATTAATTTACCCCGTACCTCATCTCCATATGTTATCGTTTTAGCAGGTGTGCCTAAGCTTAAACAAGGGCAGTGGGAAACGCATCATGAACTGAAGAACAAATGCATTATTTGGTTGGCAAGGCGGAGGCAATTTTCCTATGAGAATGCTGGAGACTTCCTTATGACTCATAGGTTTAGGTGGGTGGGAAACAGACCAAAAGATGTGCAAGGGGACTATATAGTGATCAATTTAAAAAACCCCATGATCACTTAAAGCCTTTTAGGCTTAAGTTATTACAGCCAAGATGAGGGAATTAGGTCTCTACCACTAGGGTACTTCTACATCCCACACCAAGTACTAGCTATCAGCACGCACACAAGCCATGGACAGGAGCTGTGGAAGCAGAACCACCAGTATACTTGACAGGGGTACCATTTCCCCAGTGTCCTTCTATATAACATACCCACAGAAAACAGATTTGGAGTCTTATTAGAGGTAGATTGACTAACAGTAATGCAGCATCCTGAACAGACAACTAACTTCCAGCTGGAAACCAGGGAGAGGGTCATTTCAAATAGGGAACCTTGCCTCTTAAGTATCACATCAGGGCCAGAGGTGGGAGCCCTGAAGGAGCCCCAAGTTATAATCCCTTCAGGTGGGGATAGGCAGGCAAGCTGTGCTTGCCTAACTGCTGTGGGGCAGTCGTCTAATGAGGCTTTTATAAGTCCAACCACAGGATTGTTACAAACTGTGCCTCGGGCCACAGCCCTTGTACCCCCGGTAGACTCCGACTCCCTAGTGCTCGTAGCTGACAGTACTGAGGTCCTAACCAGAACTCTAGCAATTAGATTGAGTGACCAACCTAGCGAAATTGGGCTTCTTAATGCTAATCCTTGGTCACTTATGCCCGTTAACTCTATAGACCCAACAAAGTTAAGGGTCTTATCCTGGAATATCGCGGGCCTTAGAAACAAGCTGGATATACCTGACTGGGGGGCCTTTGTGGATCAATATGACATCTGTATGTTTAAAAAAACATGGGACAGGGAGGAGGCATATCAGTTGGGTTTTGCATCCTATAGTATAGCCGCTACCACCAGGGGTAAGGGCAGACCCTTAGGCGGTCTTGGTATATGGGTCGGGTCCCATCTGGGCTGTTTAGTTAAACAGCTGGAGTTTTTCTCTAACGACGTCCAGTGCATTCTTCTGACATTTACATCTAAGGTCAGAATTGCTCTTGTTAACGTCTACTCCAGGCCAGTTAGCAACAGCCATGAATCACTGACCTTTGACCAACTAGCAGCTTCTATAGCTACTATCCCCAGTAATCATTGGATGGTCATTAGGGGAGATTTTAATTGCCGGTTTGAGCCCCTGAAAGATTTTAATGGAGGAATTCCCAGTGAAGAAGATTTACACTGGGCTGTTCCAGAGGCAAGCAATTAAATCCCTTAACTTGAACTACTCCCTAAGGGCATGTAACGGCTGAACCAAATCAGATACACCAGGGAACATACTTTCAATCGCCCAGGACACTCCTCCATCATAGACTATATCCTAGTCGATATCAGGATCTGGCATCGGGTGGTTGACTTTGTTGTCTCCACCCGACATGATATCGATCTGTAGTGAATAAAAGCAGGTCCAATTCAAGTAGTTTCCATGTACGTTTATTCAGGATAAGATGCTACAGCGTAGAGCCCCAGCAGGAGCAGCCTTCCTACTGCTCAGCCCATCCACCAACTGACTCACACACTCACCAACATTCCACTCATCAACATTCTGTCACCACAGTCACACAGGCTGAGCAGCAGGTATAACACATCTCCTTCCTTTATATTAAATACAGAAGAACTCTAAAAGAATAACAATGAAGTATGATGCCAGCTAAAGATGACATAGGAACAATAGCATGCAACAGAATGATAACAGAACCATTGCCAGACATAAGGAAAATAGCAACGATCTGAAACGTCAGCATGACGAAAATAGATGGAAAATATCATGCTTCAAGAAATAAAAAGAGAGAGAAACAAGAACACAAGTGCTATAACAAGAATACACTCATGCACCATCTCCCTTTCTACCACAGCAAAATACCAGCACTACTACACCGCAAACACAAACAAACCCAGATACCTAAAACATGCTAGCTGGCCAGGCAAACATGAGAAAAGTAAATCGGGTGCCAACCACAGGTGAGGTAGGGAACCATTCTAACAAGGAACACGAGGCTGCAGAAAATCATTCCACAGAAAACTAACGGCATAAAAGTTGCCCTCCACCCTTACCCGTAGTAAGGGTGGTACGTGTGGAAGGGGCTTCACACGGAACATGAGCAAGTACATAACTCAACCAAATAGTAGGAGAAACAGCAATCCCTAGGGAAAAACACTAATTCTTGAAAAATACAGCTTCAACTCAGCCGTTCACCCATAACCCTAAATTAGAGTGGTACGTGTGGAGCGACACCCCACACGGAACATCTACAAATGCACAGCTCAAAACCCAATCAAATCAAATGAAAAACAGCAATCACTGGAAAAACCCTCACTCTACAAAATCTGGCTTCACCTCAGCCCTTCACCCAAACCCGAAGTAAGGGCGGAACGTGTGAAAGGGGCTCCACACGGAACATGTGAAAATGCACAACACAACACCCAATAAAATGTAAGAACAGCAATAAGAAGGAAAACACTCAGGGGCCGATTCCGATTCGGGCCGGAAATCTCTCCGACCGAGCCGGACCCGGAGAGATTTCCGACCGAATCGGACCCTAGCAGTCCGACCGAACGAGTATGATGCGCACGCATGCTATCGGACTCGATTCGGTCGGACTCCCATTGAAGTCAATGGGAGCCGGTCGTACAACGCGTACGCGGGCTCCCATTGACTCAATGGGTGCGAGGCGAACAAGGGCGCCCCCTACAGCGGGTACGCGTCGAGGCGGGTCGCGCCGTACATGCACAGGTAGGGGGACCCATGGGTCCCCCTGTGTGCGACTCGCATGGCTACGCATACAGGGGGTCCGACACGGACCCCCAAAGTGCGGCTCCGACTGCTCTTTTGAGCCGGACGGCGCGAGTCGGTCGGACTGCTCGAGGCGCGCATCGTACTTACCCGGCCGGGGAACGTCTCCATTGCGCGGTGCGAGTCGTGTCCGTGCGAGTCGGTCGGAGCGGTCGGCTTTCGCGAACGAGTCGGTCGGTGCGGTTGGGTCTCGCGAACGAGTCGGTCGGAGATTTCACATCGTACTCGCTCGCCCGGACGCACGTACGAATCGGTCGGGAAACAGGGCTCCGAATCGGATCCGGTAATGCCGAATCCGATCCGGAGCCCTACCGGCCGAGATCGGAATCGGCCCCTCACTCTTCAAAATCTGGCTTCGTCTCAGCCCTTCACCCAAACCCGAAGTTAGGGTGGTACGTGTGCAAAAGGAGCTCCACACGGAACTAGTGAAAAAACACAACTCAACATCCAAACAAGTAGTAAGTAAAAAACAATCACACACCTTTCAAAAATCAGGCTTCACACCGAGCAAAATCCCGGTAACACACAAGATCAACTCCCAATAACATTAATCTCCAGTAACGCACAAAAGCAACTCAACCCTTAACGCACTTAACTTTAACACCATATAAACAGTGTTGAGGGATAGCTATACACCGTACACCTGACTAAAATAAGAAAAAAAAACACATCCACTGCCACAACATCAGCCCTAACACAGAGTACTTCCACGGACACACTCTGCAAATTCCTGAACATTCATCATCAAAGACAGCACATTAAGCACTTAATTAGGAAATCCTGTCGGAAGACAATGCATGTAAAATGCTTACTATGGCAAAATCATTGAAAGAACAGGACAAAAAGAAATGGGCACAAATAAAAGCCGACAGAGCACAGGACACTGGTGAGCGACCTCTCACCTGAAGTATGGCACTGTCCCCATCCTTACATTACTGTAACTTGCTGCAAGACTTTGGCAAAATCAGACAAGATGAAAGTGTGTATGTGATAACCATCGCGAGTCACTGAAGTCATTGTAGATGCAGCAGAGGCTGGACGCTGGGCCGAACAGTAAAAAAACAATTGGGGATTTTGCACTCTCCTTACCCCAGTAAACGCCTCGCCATGAAGAAGAAACAGTGGAACAGACTGCCTTGCAGTTGAAGAACGAAGATGGTGATGCACAGTAGCAGAACATGTTGTACAGCACACCTTCCAGAAGAAACGTCACTTGTCTCGCTAGACTTCTAGTTTGAAACCGCAATTCCATTGCTTGCGTGCTATCACCATACACAAGAGGTGGGCACGCAGAAAGACGTAGAGCCGGGTGGCTGCAGGCACGTTGTTAGGTTTTAAAATCCTGTCCCTGCAATGTACTCCTTTCACGTTATATTAGGTTAGCAATGTGTGGCTAAATAGATGCCAGTCGTATTTACGTTATGCAACCCACTGAGTTATTCCTGTAATGTGCAGGCTTCAGTTAGCGAGTGCGACTCCATTTTGTTTCTCGCAATCGTTATTAGGCTGCTTAGAATGTGCTTGAGTTAGGCCTCATGGCTCATAATGCTTGCCTCAGCAGAACACTGTATTTCGTTATTATTTCTTCCTTCCTGCTCAAGGCTGTTTCCCGACCTGCTAATAGGGAGACAATTCAGCTCTCACATACCAATCTAAGTGTGTAGTTCTGCTCCCACGTTAGGAGACGCTGAGACCCGGCGCAGTGGCCTTGGGTTTCTGATAACATGTACCCATCTGACAGGTGGTAGCTCATCTCCCTGTGCCTCCTTTGTTCATGTCCGGCTCAGGCCGGTAGTTTTCCATGGTGGGCGGGGTTGGAGGCTCCAGGGGAAGAATGATTACTCACTGTAGATTGTTGGGGGGTCAGTCCCTCGGCAGACATCTTAGGGTGCAGGTCATGATGGACTCCTCTGCAGAGCATTTCTAATAAACATGTAAGTTTGTATTCTCTACTGTCTGACCGGCTCTTCATTCTTGGGAAGGCATAGCAGGTGATTGTGAGAAACCGAGGGGCCCTAGCGGGCCACTTCCTTCATCGTCATTGCAGCACAGCGTGGAAGCTGCAGGGCACTGCACGAGATGGAGGCAGGGCTCTCGCTGGAGAGAACAAGTGGCAGTTGAAGGTAGGTGACGGTTGCCAGATAAACTTTGAAAGATTTGAAAAAAGACAAAAAAAACGGAGGGAAAGAAAAACTCCTTCGCTTGTAGAACCTCCCAAGCGGCTCTTCCCGGGTCGTTCCCCCCTACACAAACTGAGGGGACACCTCTTCCAAGCCGCTGCAGACCTAGTAGACCTCTTCCAAGATGCAGACAATGGGGACTCCTCATAGTCCTTGCTCTCCTTAACACAAATTCTGACACGAAGACAGGGTCATTAAGCTCCTCATAAACGTTACAGATCCGAACAGGGACTCAGAGGACAGTTCCCCATCACACTTTCAAACACGGGATCTGGGGATAACACGGGCTCTCGGGACACAAGAGCTTCTCCCGGTGTTGAACATGGACTCTGAAGAGTAGATGCCCTTCACAACACGGGCACCTCTTAACTTTGCACTCTCCCCAGAAGCTCTTCCCCACGCAAACTGAGGGGAACTCCACACGGTTGCAGCAGACTGGTAGATGGAAAGCTTAACAGGAACTGGCACGCTTGGGTTGGGGCCGACCGATCTTCAGGTCACTGGTGGGGCTCAGGGGTGCTAGATTGCTATTAAACACACTGCTATTAGTTTCAATAGATGTTCCTTTACCTTGAAATTGCTTCAGGCTTCAAATTTCAGTGGAAAATGTTTCCAATTGTCATAGCTTCCACCATCCAGATGTCCTACCCAGGTTCTTTTCAAAATCGTCGCCAAAATGTAGTGAATAAAAGCAGGTCTGATCCAAGAACTTTCCATGTAAGTTTATTCAGGATAAGATGTTGCAGCATAGAGCCCCACCAGGAGCAGCCTTCCTGCTGCTCAGCCCATCCACCAACTGACTCACACACTCACCAACATTCCACTCATCAACATTCTGTCACCACAGTCTCACAGGCTGAGCAGCTGCTCAGCCCATCCACCAACTGACTCACACACTCACCAACATTCCACTCATCAACATTCTGTCACCACAGTCACACAGGCTGAGCAGCAGGTATAACACAATCATAATGCCCTGATTGTGGAGTTAGAACTGCCGATTAGTGAAGTCGCTTCTGGTTTGAACATATTTCCAGATGATAGATTAGTTCTGACCAATGATAGAAGAAAGGTCTGGTGGACAGCCATCCAGCAATCATGTGAAGATGGCTTCCCTGTATGATGCAGTTATCTCGTGTCTAGAGGCAGCAGAACAGTCCATTTCTAGTGATGGTTCTCTCACTTCCCTTGTGCAAGTTGCAGAGACCCATGAACTGCTGACATCTATTCTAGCTGATATTTTTTTGGAACGTAACATCCTAGTGGTTATACAAAGGGCAAACACCCATGGTTTAAGGACAGTTGTCGGACGGACAAGCTAGCCCTGATTGTGGCAATTAAATACAAGGATAGACCCCTAATTAGAGCAAAAAGGGTGCTATATAGAGCTAGTATCACTCAAGCCAAAAAAGCTTGGGAGTTGGACAAGTGGGAGTCCTTGAAGCAGGCCCTATCTGTTCATGACATGAAGGCTTTTTGGTGCATACTTAACACAAGCAGCAGGGAAGGGAAGCAGGCTATTGAACCAAACATTGCTGCTGATAAATGGAAAGAACATTTTGGGGCCTGTATCAAAGGTTGGAGGATGCAGGCAATAATATAACCAAAGACATTGCTCCACTGCACAATATCTGTACTGAGGCCCCACAGATAACTCTCCTAGAGATAATAAGTGCCTTAAGTATAATTGCCCCTTCCAAAGCACCTGGTCTCAATAAGATACCTGGGGACCTTATTCACTCTGAGCCAACCATCTGGGCCCCTTATCTATGGATCCTGTTTAATGCCATACTGCAAGGAATGGCTATTCCACCTACATGGGCTGGTGTGGAAATTCTTCCAGTCCATAAAAAGGGTTCACTGCTTCTCCCCCCTAACTATAGGCCCATAAGTTTAATTGACGTTAGTCAGAAAATCTTTGCCAGGGTATTGTTGGCCCGTCTCCAAACTTGGATGGACGAACATGAAATATTAAGCCAATTACAAGCTGGCTTCAGGAAAAGCACGTCCACCATTGACCAAATATTAAGGCTTCTACTCTTGTACTGGAAAACGGTGAATTTCGAGGGTAGCAGCCTTTATTTGATCTTCGTGGATTTAAAATCTGCGTTCAATGTAGTACCAAGAGATAAACTGTGGCCGTTTTAAGTGATCTGGGGGTGCCTCTTTATCTTTGTTATATGTTTAGGAGTTTGCACGAAAGCAATTATGCCCAAATTAGATTTGGCAACCGTGGGGAGCTCACATCGCCTATAACTATAGACAGAAGGGTAAGACAGGGTTGCGTGCTTGCCCCCACCCTCTCCTGCCTGTTTATAAATGCACTCGTAGATGCAATAAATGCGGGGAAGGATAACGATGTACCCAAGATAGCAAGTAGGAAAATACCGGCAATGATGTTTGCCGATGATACTCTGTTGCTTTCAAAGTCCCCAATGGGCATACAGAGGATCCTCAACAACTTCAAGGCCTTTTGTGACAGCAGGGGACTTGAGATTAATTGTATGAAGACCAAATACATGGTTTTTAATCCATCCAGCACTACCCACCCTAATCCTAGCCTGCACCGCACTCCTCTGGAGAGGGTTTCTGTTTGAGAATACCTTGGGTTCACTGTAACTGAAAAAATGGACTGGGGGGCTCAAATTAATTAAACCAGTTTGAAGTTAGCACAGAATACAGGAGGGTTAATAAAGCTGTTTAGGAACTCTTCTCTTAAACCTATTGGACCAATAGTGGAAATTTATAAAAACACAAACAGGTTCTGCCATGTATGGGGCTGAACTCTGGGGGTATAGTTCTCTGAGAAACATCATCAAGACAGAGAACTCATTCACCAGGCAGCTTTTTGGTCTTCCCCTTAGTACTCCCCTTACACCGCTCTGTTTAGATTTGGGGATAGGACCTAAAGCTGATGAAATTGTTCTTAGACCCCTAATCTTCCGGCATCAATTATGGTTAATCTCGGAATTGGCTGTGTACAGGGACGAGCTAAAGGAGGTCCTGGCCCTGCATGGCGCTGGGAAAGTACCATGGTTAGCCTATGTTAGGGACACATTTCTGAACATGGGCAGAGTAAGTAAAAGTAAGTCCGTTTTTATATAGCGCAGCTACTCACCCTTACGGGTCTCAAGGGACTGGGGGCTGTCGTGGAAATTAAGTGAGCTATTGCCCAGAGTCACATGGTGCTGAGCTGAGCTGCCGCCGGAGCCGGGGATAGAACCGTGAACCCTGTGCTCCGAAGTCAGCTGCCCTGGCCGCTGCACCACACCTCTCCAGAGTGAGTTTATGGTATTATCCCAAGGAAGCCTGTGCTACAGTTTCCAGGAAGGAACTGGCTCAGAGTTACAGGGGGGACAAATTTGCCCGTATACAGGGGTGTTCAGCAACAGGTTTGTTAACAGTTGCGTTCTTGAGAATAAAAGATCAGTACATCCTAGAGCCTGCCCTGGATGAGATACAACCCGTGTTAGCGAGGAAAATATATGTTCGATTTAGGCATGGGGTCCTCCCACTGCTTGTCTTTTCCAACAAATGGGCAGGTACACTCGCTCTAGGCTGTGCTGCCTTTAACCACACAGAGGAATCAGAGTTGCATGTTTTCTTCTTTTGTCCTGGTAATAGAAAATCTAGGCGCCACTGGTTGATGCAACACTGTAGAAATTTGGGCACCAACCACTGTGTAGAGGTATTTAGGTTACTGAAATACAATACCTTATCCCCTATTGTATTTGCGATGTCATGTTTTTAACTTTCCATGTGGTGTATGCGCAGGTCATTTTTTAAAATAAATTGTATAGGACAAATCTGACAAAACTTCCTTCAGTTTTAGCTGGGCTGACTCCCTTTTTTTTTTTAAACTTACCTTAAAGCTTAATTTTTATACATGTGATTTTATCGAGAGCTTTTTTAATATTGTATTTTATTAAACCATCAGCGCCATCTCTCCCCAATCATTGTATATGTTTTTTACTATTTGGTCTTTTTGTATGTGCTGCTATGTATTTTCTATAAATATTGGGGTGTTGGTTAATAGTAATAATCTGCAACTGCAATCTCGGACTCTGGTGCCTCGGGTTTATGTATCCGAGAATGTTTTTATTTATTGTTGCATATTTTGCACTTTTATGTCTATCGACCGCAATAAAGTATTTGATGATGATGATACAGTAGGACCCCACCCATGTACTTGTAGTGCTATTTGCTTTACCTCCGCAAATATTGGAGCGAATGAGTACTGGTATCATAGCCATGTTGATCTTAAGTGCATGTTGTGAAATTTAGGAAAACTAACTTGGTTTCTAACCCTGAGTTGTGCAGAATAACCATGGAATCACTTAAATTACTTTAAGAGAAGCAAACTCTAACATTAAAGACATCATCCACTGAGCTTCAGAAATGGCTTAAAGGTACAGTTGTGTTGTTTCCTTTAGATGTAAAAAGCAATATTGAAACTGTGGATGTAAAGAGAGATTTAGAAGAAAGGAAGGAAGTATGTCTTGCACCATTTCCAATAGAGAAGTCTCTCTCTGGGGGGTCACCTCCCTCCTGTGGGAATTGTACCCACTCATTTCTCCACTCCTCTCCCTCCTTCTGAAACCTACCACACTTTAGACCCATGATTCTGGGATCAACTACAATCAGGGTTCTCCCTTTTCTAGAGTGCTCAAGTAGTCCTCTTCTAATTCTTCTTGTGGTGTAGGTTGCATTCTGTAGATGCCCCCGTCCCAGGCTTTAAGGGCAAACTAGTACTCAAACCTGGACATACACATGAGCAAATGGGTGTGTGAAAGGTGTTATTGGTGTGTGAGTGAGTGTGGCAGTCACTGTCCGGCTATATGAATGATAGATGCATAACTACTTTTGTCAGAATGTAAATGGGTCTGTGAAGTGCCTTCCTGACTCTGAGAGCATGTGCAAATAACATACTGTTAAATTATGTACTATACACAAACACCCACATCTAATTTCAAACACATTCATTCATACTGGCATAATACAATTAATATACATTCAGTAAAGCAATTCTTCTTTCTCCTTTCCTGCTCACTGTATTTTAGTTAATATTCTCATCTAAGCAGCCTTCTGTTTTTCCTTCTAGTATACTGTCTAGAAGCTACACATTTTCTTTCACCTTAAATACACTCACTATTTGTTTCTAAACATACTTTTATTTACTACAACCTAATTAACCCACCTGTAAAAGCTCTTTGCTGTTCTCTCAGTTTTATTTCTATGTCTGGTAACATCTGTTTTAATTTGAAATCTCCAGTCAGAACTCCTGCAAACCACCTCCTTTCTCAGTAAAAGAGAGGGGGAAATGGGTAACACTCACCATGTGCTCTTACATATGCTAGTTAACACAGGCTTCCTTTCATTTTTCTTTTTGTTTATACCCCTTCTAAATGGTCAGTATTTTTTTAACCCTGTCCATGTTTCCTGCAAAGAAGTCAATATGGTTGTTTTTTTTTACCACTCAGGGGATCCACTGCGGCACTCAGCACGGCCTCCCTGAATACCTTTGCGGCAAGGTTCGTGAAATTACGTGGGGCCGTGCTGAGCTCCACGTTGGCTCTGTAAATCTCGCGAGCGACCAAAAAAAAAACATTTCTGGGCATTTCACTGCCCATTAAACATGTTTTTACCTCATTTATAACATACACAAGGGGTCAGGAAAGCTTTCATCTGACCCCTTCAATTAGTATGCAAGCAACTTTTCAGCCTTGGGGACCGTTTCCCAAGATACAAAATGGCGGCTTCAATTTTTCTCTCAGGTTGCGGCCTGCCAATTAGTGTTTTATTGTGGAGCGTGGAGCTCCAGATTCACAGCGGGAAGATTCGCGGAGGGTCTGCGTCCCTAAATATACAAATTTGGTTTTCAGTTAAAATCTCTAATAACTACTAAACGGATTTACACCAAATAACTAAACTTTTGGTTTAATTCATTCCAGCAGTTCAGGCTGTAGTTGTGTTAAAAATCCCTATGGTAAATTGCAATGGAAAAAAGTGTTTGGGGCTCGTCCCTTTTTCTCGGCTCCTGCTTGATGAATTAACTCAAAACTTTTAAGAGAGCAGTTTAGATGAGCAACAAGCTAGTTTTGAAACTTTCGTAAAGATTCGTAAAAATGCACCAAAGTTATTGGCAAAGAAAAAAACACTTTTCCTATGGAAAAAATGTCCTAACTATAACTACCTACTGGTGACCGCCACTAGGATATATATATATATTGTGAACAAGGCCGCATGTCTGGCGGCCGAAACACATCATTTTGGACATTGATACTTAAATAAAGACACTTTGCCATCACTTTGCCATCATCACTGCCTTGGAGTCTGTGCCCTTTTGTTGCGCCGCTGTGGCTGGATACTTTGGGATTCACATGCTGATATATATATATATATATATATATATATATATATATATATATATATATATATATATATGTATATATATATATATGTATATGTATATATATATTAACTGAATAAACCATAGGTTTCAGGAACGTTATAGTTAGTTGGACATTTCACTCGTACAAAACCATAGAAATTCCGGCGTTATAGTTAGTTCAGCTAACTATAACTCGCGCCCCCGCAATGCACTGCTGATGACGTCACATATTACATCATTCATGACATGGTCAGTGACATCACTGATGACATCACTGATGACATCTCAAATGACATCACTGATGACATCATCCAGTGACTGTGTGTTTCTGTAAAGTTTAATTTTGTTTTATATATCTGCCAAGCTGTATTGAGGAATGAGTGGGTGTATAAGTGAGTGATTAAATGTGTCTTACTGACTGCATGGGTTAGTGACTAAACTGTGTGAAAGTCTGTATCAGTCTGTCTGTTGTTGTGTAAGCTGCTGCATGGGTTGGTGAGCAGCTGCATGAGTGTCTATATGGGTTATTGATTGCTTGCCTGAGTATTTGTATGGCTGCCTGAGTGTGTGTGTGGGTGGGTGGGAGGTGTGTGACTCTGTGCATAGATGTGTGAGTGGTTGATTCACTGGGTGTATGGGTTCAAGAGTGCATGTGGAAACAGCTGTATGGGTGGATGAGTGTATGTATGGGTGTGTTGGTGAGTGAATGGATGTTTCAGTGGTACATGTGCAAGTAACTACATATGTAAAAGGCAGTATATGTGAGTGATGGTGTATATAAATAACTATATGTGAGAGTCAGTAATTGTGAGAGTGGCTGCATGGATGAGTGTGTATTTGTATCAGTGATTCTATAAGAGAGTAATTATGTGTTAGTATCTGTATGAATAAGTGAGGTTGTGTCTGTATAACTGTATAGGTGAGTAAATGGAAGTATGATTGATTCTTTGCATGACTAAGTGTGTGAGTAACTCTGGATATGTGGCAGTGTGTGAGTGTCTGTATAGGTGTATGTGTGCATATGATAGTGTTATATTGATGAGTGACTGCATGTATGAGTGACTGTATGGGTGAATGAGTGGATGTGTGTGTAGACCTAGGAATCAGTCAGTGCGTATTTAGTAACTGGTATTGATGTGTCTATTTTTTCGAAAATGGTAGTCAGTATTTTAGAGTGGGTGTATCAAAGGTTATATTCAGGTGTGAGGAGGTGCATCAGATTTTCACGTGCATGATGTAATCAGTGATGTCATCAGTGATGTAATTTGAGATGTCATCAGTGATGTCATCAGTGATGTCACTGACCATGTCATGAATGATGTAATATGTGACGTCATCAGCAGTGCATTGCGGGGGCGCGAGTTATAGTTAGCTGAACTAACTATAACGCCGGAATTTCTATGGTTTTGTACGAGTGAAATGTCCAACTAACTATAACGTTCCTGAAACCTATGGTTTTTTTCAGTTAATTTCTATGGTTTTTTAAATGCTAATTTCTAACTATAACGTGCCTGAAACCTATGGTTTTTTCAGTGAATTTCTATAGTTTTTTAAATGCTAATTTCTAACTATAACGTGCCTGAAACCTATGGTTTTTCCAGTGAATTTCAAAGGTTTTTTAAATGAAAATTTGTAAGTCTAATGTACCTCAATCCTATGTTTTTTATATATATATATATATATATATATATATATATATATATATATATATATATATATATATATATATATATATATATATATATATGCCACAACGGTTCACTTCTCCCGGATTTCAGGTGCTCTGAAAGGTGCGTAACCAACGCGGTTGAACCACACCGCAATTTATATTTTCCAAACCTCTATATAGAAGTAAAGGTCGCACTCCAGCAGTATTCTTCCAAAAGCATAATTTATTCTTATTCTTAAATCATTTCTTCAATGGTCAACACAGATCAACCAACGCGTTTCGGTATCTCCATATACCTTGATCACGGTTAATTAGTCATGTGATTGCTTACTTTTTAAAAAGGCCCCTTCACAGGAAGCACTATGACATCATTTCCTGTTTGTTTCTAGGACTACTGCATTGATTTCTGGGAGATGTAGTCCTGTATTTTACAACCAAAATATTTACAAACAAAACATGCAGGAAACTTTTTTAAAAACTTTCACGAGGGTCATATTACTCTTTGCAACACTGATTAGTATTTGTTTTTTTGTTTTTTTGTTGTTTTACATGTCACGTTAGTCATTTATGGCATATCACATGTTACTATCTTGATGCTTCAAGAGTTCGTATCAGGGGCAAGTTAGCCTTTCCTTCGCCTCCTGTATATTCACTGTCACTTGTAGTTTAGAAAGGGATGTCACCAGGAAGTTCATACCCTTTTGTCAAGACCCTCAATTGGGCTTCATTTATTTATTGCTTTTCTGGTTCCCTTCAGTAAGTTTTTTTTGGGTTCTTGACATGCTATAACCCAGGTATCATGTGCTCCAAACCATGTGATTTCATACCAAATAGACATGTTTTATTTCTCTCCCGTTGCATTATTGGAGACTTTTAAGACTTGTTACTTTTGTTTTTTACAAATGTATATAAAGTTCCTCTGACTGATTCAAACCAAAAGGTGTCATGGTTCTGAAATTTAAAATATGCCGGGACTCTTTTTGTCGCAATCTTTTTTCCCGGTTGCCACCTCGTGTATTAACCGGTACAGTCTCGATCCCATAAAATTTCAAGGATTTCCAGTTTGCGTTATGATGTGTCTCCATATGTTTGGCCACTGCGTTGTTCCTGTCTCTATTTTTTGTGGCGCGTACATGCTCCAGTATACGTTTTTTTAAGTCACAAATGGTGCTGCCCACATACCTGCATGTTTTGTTTGTAAATATTTTGGTTGTAAAATACAGGACTACATCTCCCAGAAATCAATGCAGTAGTCCTAGAAACAAACAGGAAATGATGTCATAGTGCTTCCTGTGAAGGGGGCCTTTTTAAAAAGTAAGCAATCACATGACTAATTAACCGTGATCAAGGTATATGGAGATACCGAAACTCGTTGGTTGATCTGTGTTGACCATTGAAGAAATGATTTAAGAATAAGAATAAATTATGCTTTTGGAAGAATACTGCTGGAGTGCGACCTTTACTTCTATATAGAGGTTTGGAAAATATATATATATATATACACATATATATATTTTAAAAAATTGTGAATAATTTTTAGTTAGGAAAACTATATTCATTCTTTTTTTTTTAAATATTATACAGAAGTCGCGCACCCTTCGCGCACCCTACACGATGGCTGTGCGCATTCCGGTAGCCATTTTGAAAAGTCACGCTGGGGTCGCGACTTCGGCGTAATTTGTAAAGTATGAAATATCTTTAAATTAATTATAAATAAAAGTTTTCCTTTAAGTGTTTGTCTAAATTTATTAATAAAAGTATTTTTAAAGTATTATTTTCAATATAATTTCGACTAAAAATTATTAGATTATTATTGGATTCGGAGGTTAGGAGGGATGGCCATTTTGCTCGATCTGTTTTGCAAGATTTTTTGGTCTAGTCAGGTGGACATCCTCCTCCGGGTGAGGTACGGCTTGAGGATTCTATTCAAAAGGTGAGGAATCAACAGGCAGAAGTATCCATCAGAAGAGCAAGTTACTTACCTTCGGTAACGCTTTTTCTGGTGGATACAGTATCTGCCTGTGGAATCCTCACTGTCCCACCCGCCTCCCCGTTGTCCACCTGTTTCTACCAAAAAGATGCTTTTAGTGTTTGGCATGAATGTTTTTAATATGTCTTAATCATGCTTATGTTTTAACAGTGAGAAATGCTTGATTTGTTGCTATTTCTTTATGCCTTTATTGGTTATGCATTTGTATATATATATATATATATATATTTAGTATACTATGTATACATGTGAAAATGTGTCGGTCCACCTGTTTACCTCGGTGGCACGAAAAAAATGGGTGGAACTGACGTCAGCACGCCGACGAGGTCCTCTTATGGCTCCTATGACGTCATACGGTGTCGGGAGCGGAGCCGTGCTATTATGACATCGTCGTCGACGTGGGGGAGCTAGGAAAGAATTTCCGCGGAATGCTGGCGCAGGGGATATTCACCTAAGTGTTCAGGCTAGTCCTTTGGGAGCAACTGTTTATGTTGCCACTCCAGAAACCGAAACCAGTGATCCGAGGGCAGAGGCCCTGCAGATGGCACACGAGGTGGGGAGCCCAGTCGTGTGCACCGGCGGGGCAGCGAAGTGACAAGCACCACTACCCACAGAAAAGGTAACGAGGGCACTGAATAACACAGGATCTTCTCTTTGTATCTGGCAGGAACAACAAGGTTAAAATGCCCTAGTTCCAAAATGTAGAATTAGTGCTACAACGGTCTTCAAGAGGACCTGCAATGGATGCCGCTTCTGCCTTCCGTACACTGGAGTCTGCACATGGGTCACGAGGTACGGTCATACTGCGGTGGGACGCACACTCGTTGACCTCTCATGGCACTGCTCCACACTTGGGGGACAATGCTTTCCATTAGCTGTGTTTTCTGATGACGTGTCGCGCCGGCCCCGTCCAACAGCAGAACCCCTTTAGATCCAAACAGACTCTTCCACTCTCTCACCGGAAGTGAAACCAGGCCACGCGGACACTTTCACAATACAACAGCCGGGAATGCACTTTTTGGTAAAAAATACACATTCCTTCCTCCTAATTTATCCAATAAACGACTCACTGAAGAACAGGGGCCAGCTTCGATCGGTAAACAGCTGTTACAACGTCTTTTTTACTTCACGATACCCTTACAACGCATGCATTACCACGCATGCGTTATACATCGCGAAGTCATTACTACGCATTTTTTTAGAACGCATGGTCATTTACCACGCATGCCTTTACAACAAATTTTGTTGTAAAGGTATGTATGGTAAATGACCATGAGTTCTAAAAAAATGTAGACGATCCACTTCGTTGTAAGGAAACAAAATCTGTTCAATTTCCTCACAACGACGTGCACCGCCCCTCAGAGACGACATGAAACAGGAACCACGAGGAGAGAGGAACCACGAGGAGTGAGAGGTAAGGGGGATTGGGCATGGGGTGGTGGTTACTTTTCTAGGGTTTAGGGTAGTACAGTGGTGTTTGGGTAGTGTAGGGGGTCGTGCTGAGGGTAGTGTTTTAGGGTTTAGGGTAGTGCAGTGGGGTCTGTGTAGTATAGGGGGTCGTGCTGGGGGTAGTGTTTTAGGGTTTAGGGTAGTGCAGTGGTGTTTGTGTAGTGTAGGGGGTCGTGCTGGTGGTAGTGTCTTAGGGTTTAGGGTAGTGCAGTGATGTTTGTGTAATGTAGGGGGTCATGCTTGGGGTAGATTTAGGGTTTAGGGTAGTGCAGTGGCGTTTGTGTAGTGTAGAGGGTCGTGCTGGGGTTAGTGTTTTAGGGTTTAGGGCAGTGCAGTGGTGTTTGTGTAGTGTAGGGGGTCGTGCTGGGGGTAGTGTTTTAGGGTTTAGGGTAGTGCAGTGGTGTTTGGGTAGTGTAGGGGGTCCTGCTGGGGGTAGTGTTTTAGGGTTTAGGGTAGTGCAGTGGTGTTTGGGTAGTGTAGGGGGTCGTGCTGGTGTAGTGTTTTAGGGTTTAGGGTAGTGCAGTGGTGTTGGTGTAGTGTAGGGGGTCATGCTGGGGGTAGTGTTTTAGGGTTTAGGGTAGTGCAGTGGTGTTTGGGTAGTGTAGGGGGTCGTGCTGAGGGTAGCTTTAGGGTTTAGGGTAGTGCAGTGGTGTTTGGGTAGTGTAGGGGGTCGTGCTGGGGGTAGATTTAGGGTTTAGGGTAGTGCAGTGGTGTTTGGGTAGTGTAGGGGGTCGTGCTGGGGGTTGATTTAGGGTTTAGGGTAGTGCAGTGGTGTTTGGGTAGTGTAGGGAGTCGTGCTGGGGGAGTGTTTTACGGTTTAGGGTAGTGCAGTGGTGTTTGGGTAGGGTAGGGGGTCATGCTGGGGTAGTGTTTTAGGGTTTAGGGTAGTGCAGTGGTGTTTGGGTAGTGTAGAGGGTCGTGCTGGGGGTAGTGGTTTAGGGTAGTGCAGTGGTGTTTGGGTAGTTTAGGGGGTTGTGCTGGGGGTAGTGGTTTAGGGTAGTGCAGTGGTGTTTGGGTAGTGTAGGGGGTACTGCTGGGGGTAGTGTTTTAGGGTTTAGGGTAGTGCAATTGTGTTTGGGTAGTGTAGGGGTACTGCTGGGGGTAGTGTTTTAGGGTTTAGGGTAGTGCAGTGGTGTTTGGGTAGTGTAGGGGGTCATGCTGGGGGTAGTGTTTTAGGGTTTAGGGTAGTGCAGTGGTGTTTGTGTAGTGTAGGGGGTCGTGCTGAGGGTAGTGTTTTAGGGTTTAGGGTAGTGCAGCGTGTTTGTGTAGTGTAGGGGGTCAAGTTTTAGGGTTTAGGGTAGTGCAGTGGTCTTTGGGTAGTGTAGGGTGTCGTGCGGGGGGTCGTGTTTTAGCATTTAGGGTAGTGCAGTGGTCTTTGGGTAGTGTAGGGGGTCGTGCGGGGGTCGTGTTTTAGGGTTTAGGGTAGTGCAGTGGTGTTTGGGTAGTGTAGGGGGTCGTGCCGGGAGTCGTGTTTTAGGGTTTAGGGTAGTGCAGTGGTGTTTGGGTAGTGTAGGGGGTCATGCTGGGGGAGTGTTTTAGGGTTTAGGGCAGTGCAGTGGTGTTCGGGTAGTGTAGGGGGTCGTGCTGGGGGAGTGTTTTAGGGTTTAGGGCACTGCAGTGGTGTTCGGGTAGTGTAGGGGGTCATGCTGGGGGGAGTGTTTTAGGGTTTAGGGTAGTGCAGTGGTGTTCGGGTAGTGTAGGGAATGGTGCTGGGTGGAGTGTTTTAGGGTTTAGGGTAGTGCAGTGGTGTTCGGGCAGTGTAGGGGGTCGTGCTGGGGGTGGTGTTTTAGGGTTGAGGGCAGTGCAGTGGTGTTCGGGCAGTGTAGGGGGTCGTGCTGCGGGTGCTGTTTTAGGGTTTAGGGCAGTGCAGTGGTGTTCGGGCATTGTAGGGGGTCGTGCTGGGGGTGGTGTTTTAGGGTTTAGGGCAGTGCAGTGGTGTTCGGGCAGTGTAGGGGGTCGTGCTGGGGTAATGTTTTAGGGTTTAGGGCAGTGCAGTGGTGTTCGTGCAGTGTAGGGGGTCGTGCTGGGGTAGTGTTTTAGGGGTTAGGGCAGTGCAGTGGTGGTTGTTTAGTGAGCAGCACATACGCTGCATCGCTAGGCGAGACCTAAAAAGCATTGCACCAATATGGCTGCCAACACTTCCTGGATTGAAGTGTTGGCAGCCAATTAGAGCCAAGCTCGTGCTTGTGTAGTTAGGTCCCGCCCAGATATATAAAGATTTTTTCCTTTAATATCTCGAAAACTACTGAACAGATTTACACCATTTAAAAAAAGGGCACTTTCTGAATCAAGCACTACTTTTTTGCCAAATTTGGTGTAATTCCGTTCAGCAGTTTTGGCTGTAACCGTGTCTAAAATTTCCTATGGAAAATTGATTTTTTGACCTCTATTTTTTTAATTTCTCAGGAACTACTGAACGGATTTACACCATTTAAAAAAAAGGGCGCTTTCTGAACCAAAGGCTACCTTTTTGCCAAATTTGGCGTAATTCCGTTCAGCAGTTCGGGCTGTAGCAGTGTCTAAAGTTTCCTAAGGGAAATAACATGGGGAAAACGTGTTTTGGGACCCCCCTTTTTTCTCGGCCCCCGCTTGACGAATCACCCCGAAACTTTCAGGATAGGAGCTGACCGGAGCGCCCACTTGTTTTGAAAATTTCCCAAAGAATCGTCATCCGCGCCAAAGTTATTGGGAAAAGAAAAAACGTTTTTCCTATGGAAACTAGGTCCTAACTATAACTATCTACTGGCGACCGCCAGTAGATAATATATATATATATCCAACTCCTTTCCCGACGATCCGTTGGTAGACAAACACAACTCGGGCACAGACACCAGGATTAGTGATAAAACATGAGGTTTTATTCAATTTGCATAGTCCATATGATGCGTTTCGGTCACAGTCCTGTGGCCTTGATCACATAACGTGCTACATTCAGTAATGAGCTTTATATAGTGTACGCACATGTAACCCAACCGTGATTAACAGTTGCAAGCGAACACAGGTGAAAATACAACATGACTCCGCCCCCTAGCTGTAAACAGGTATGAACATGTTAGTGACCACGTAGGTCATAGACATTATAAACAGACTGTGTGCCTCCAGCTATAAAACAGACAAAATAGAAGAGGATCTGTAATAGCCTAGTCATGCTGGACATGCTGTGTGCTGGCACGAGGTAAGTGAAACTGTGTGTTACGGCAAAACGTGCGAGTGTAACTTCTAAGCGCATGCAGGAGAGATATGGGCAAAAGTCACAGAATGTGAGGTATGCAGCCCAAACGGCATGAAATGGAAGCCGGGGGCGGCAGCTACAAATATAATGCCTAAATGCGGAGTTTATCATGACAATGCTAATGCTGCCTGAGATGCGCAAATCAGAGAGAACTAATCGCCTGCCGTAAAACCGATTCACAATGTCCCCTGGGGATGGAGGATATGGTCTCCGGATAATGTAAAGGCATAGGCAGAGAAGGGGAATGGGCGGGTGTTCGCTGTGTATGAAGTGAGGTAATTGAAGAACCTTAAGCAAGTGTGGTATACGTGACACAAAAAAAATGTGTGCGCGGTGCCCTGCGTGTGATACTATTTGGGGGCTGAGGAAGTGGCGGGGAAGCACGGTGCAGGGAACACATCTAAACATATTGTAAAAGTATTGTTAAAATGAGGCTAAAAGTACAAAGCGGTGCTATGCGGATTACATGAACATCATAGTGATGTTGTAATGAGTGCAAGCTTGTTCAGAACAAATAATCAAGTCCTATGGAGCAGAGAATGGAGTATGTTTACTGTGTGTATCTCAGAAAATAAACATAAACACCGAGATCAAGGATATGTCAGCCTAATGTGTGGAGTGCGCACTCAATATACAGGGATACGTGTCTAGAATACCACAAGTGTGGAAATCTCAAACAAAAACAATGTAAAATCTAATGGCAAAGAGGAGAAAATAGTGAAAACCGAGTGGGATAAATGGGAAGGGTTACTATATGGAAAACACAAACAACACCAACACAATACGAAATTACAATAGACTAAACACGCTAAAGTTCACCAAAATGTAGACAGTGTAGTGTTGTGTACAGAACGAAGAAAGAGGACATAGCCAAATGACATTACAGGAAGTTGTACAGATCTTCACTGATGTTGAGACCACATGGTGTCTTCGTGTTAAGGTCAAGTATGTAACGGGACTCTAGTTGCCTGAGAAGTTTTTCCCGGTTACCACCTCTTCTGCTTGTGGGTATGCTGTCAATGACAAAGTATTTGAGGTGTTGTAGGTTGTTGTTGTGGGCCTCTTTAAAATGCCTCACCACTGGGTATGTGTGATCATTATTCACTATGGCCCTGAGGTGTTGAAGAATACGCATGTGCACTTGGGGCCTGATTCACAGAACTAACTTACGTCAAAAACGTAAAGTTAGTACTTTTTGGTATTCACAGAATACACTTACTCATTTTGATATTCACAGAAGGCACTTACTCATTTCGGTATTCACAGAAGTTAGTAGTCCTAACTTTAGGACTCCTAAATGCCTTCTGTGAATACCGAAAGTTTTAAAGTTAGGATTTTTCTCAGTTTAGGAGTAGTGAAGTTAGGACTCCTAACTTTAGGACTCCTAAATGCCTTCTGTGAATACCGAAAGTCTTAAAGTTAGGATTTTTCTCAGTTTAGGAGTAGCAAAGTTTCAGGTTGGTGAGCCAGTTGGATGTAGTAGTGATTTCTGGGCTACTTCTAACCAGGGCATCCCTCATGGAAAACGCACGTCTATAGGTGATGTTAGGACGTGCGGGGACCAGCGGACCTAGGACAGGGTCCGTCTGGATGATACGCCACTGTCTATTGATGATGGATCTGATGGCTCTTTCTTCTCTACTGTAGGTGATTATAAGGCGAGTGTCTACTGTCCCTCCAGTGTTGGTGGTAGTTGCGGCAATTGCAGATGTATGAATCTGAGTATCATCAGTGTGACCCTCAGTAGCTGTTCTCGGGAGTGTTGTTCGCTCTCTCAATTGCTCTAGTGATGACCTGGGTGGAGTACCCCCGTGCCTTGAACCTCCTATGGGCATCAAGTTGACAGCTAGTCAAATCCTCCTCATCGCTACAGATTCTCCGTAAATGGAGCAACTCACTGTAAGGGTTGCTCGTTACAAGATGTTTCGGGTGAAAGCTAGAGGCGTGAAGTGTAGAATTGCCTGCAGTAGTTTTGCGATGTAGTTTGGCTTGTAAGGTATTGTTTGTGGTGTAGACAGTGACATCAAGGAATTCAATATGGGAGGCACTGATGGTGGCACTGAATTCTAGGTTGAGATCATTGTTGTTGATCTCAGACACAAAACCCATGGCGCTTTCCTCAGTGCCCCGCCATATCACAAAAATATCATCAATATATCAAAGCCACGTGACTACATTGTTATTGAATGCTTTGTGATGGATCGCCCTATATATATTTTGCAAACGGGTACTCCTCCAATCACCGCATACATTAATTCAACACAGTGTCTCCAGCTGGAAAAAAAGTAGGTGGCACAAGGTTGTAAGTCACCAGCAATCTTTGTTAATTTTTAATTTTTAAATTCCATAAGGTGCAAAAGACAATTGACCTACGCGCTTTGGCGTTAGCCTTCCACAGAGTCATAAAGTGTTATGGTGTAGAGTGTCAATTTAAACGAACAAGGGGCACATGCATCACTGCAAATTGCGATCACAAAGGGGCAGATTTGCAGAATCTGCCCCTTTGCGACCGCAATTTTTGCATTTGGGATGCATCATCCCAAATGCAAAAATCGATATTTGAGTAATCGCTAAATTTGCGATTACTTAAATTGCAATTGCATTTAGGGAATCGCAATTTGCAACGTAACAAAAACAAAAAAATAGCGATTTTGCATTTAAGAAATGCAAATTACCATCAACTCAAAGTTGATGGTCATTTGCGAAACTTTGAAAAATGCACAAAAGTGCATTTTTCAAAGTTCTATGTTGCACACATACATGCCCTTGGGGCATGTGTGTGTGCAACATGTTTTTAAATTGCAATTTCAGGGGTGCATCAGGGTGTCCTTTTGGCACCCTTGCACCCTTGAAATTGCATGCGCAATTTGCAAGTACCTATTTGGTACTCGCAAATTGCGCATGCAATTCCCATTGATTCCTATGGGCCTATAGGCCCATAGGAATGAATGGGAAACAATTTCTTATTTGTGATTCGCAATTTGCGAGTCGCAAATAAGAAATGTGTAGGAATCGCAAATTTTTTTGCGATTCCTACATGCATAAGGAATTGCGATTCCTAAATTGCGATTTCTTAAAAATCGCAATTCCTAACTTTGATGCACGTGGCCCCAAGACTTTCCCCATCACTAATAAAAAGAAAACAAACTACTGGAGCATTAACCTCATATCTTTTTCATATCTTTTACAGGTTCAAGTGGCAAAATGTAAATGCCAATTTTTTCTTATATTTGAAACCTGTATTTCATTTCATACAATAATTTCTTTCAGGAAAGCTCTTAAAGACCGAGAGTTATTTTACCTATTTTTCCTAATTTCTCGTCATAGATTTTAGATTTGACCTTTTATTCAATAATAGCGAAGTACCTTCAATATCACATTTCAATGGGAAAATATTAATATAAGTCCATCAAAAACATCAATTCATCTATTTCCCCTTTTCAAGTTGAAATCAAAGTTCCATCCCACATTCTATAAAGTGCAAATGCAGTAAAAAGTGCAAATAGAAAGGGGGCCTTCTTTTTGAAAGTGCAGGTGCCATAAAAACATTACAATTACATAATGATTTAGTGCAAATGTAATGATGTTAAACATTTCAACATTTCAACATTTTAATACATTTCGATATTCTAATATTTTATTAATTCAAAGTACAAATGCAATGAACCCCATTTCGTAGTGAAAAAGATATATAAATATAGAATATATATAGTCCAGATCGGTTAAATCTGTCAATTCACCCATTGTCTATATCTTCTGCATGATTTAGGGGGAAAACACATCAATATCATCTTTCAAGTGTGAGCACATTTCAGTACTTCACTGTTTTAATCCTATACAAGATTGGAACCTCCTTGGCATGATATAAAGTGCAAATGCCTCAATAGTATCTTTCAAGTGCAAGTGCATTTCAGTATATGCCAATTCAACAAAGTGCTATTGTATAAATCATCTTTCAAGTATAAGCGCATTTCAGTACTTCATTGTTTTAATCCTATACAAAACAGAATCCTCCTCAGCATGATGTAAAGTACAAATGCTTCAATAGTATCTTTAAAGTGCAAGTGCATTACAGTCAATATCAATTCAAAAAAGTGCTATTGTCTAAATGATTGCCTCAGGGATCTATATACGATATGCTTACTATAACTGCTGAATTTTTCTGCTTTTGTACGAGTGAAATGCTAGCCTATAACATCTCTGTAACCTTTGTTTTTTTAGCGGAAAAAATTATATATATGTATATATATATATATATGTATATATATATAAATATATATATATATACATATATATATATATATATATATATATATATATATATATATTTTCCTTCCAGCCTCTGTAAGGACATGCCAATGATACACGCCACTTTCCCAGGGCAAACAGAAGAATGGCACACCAAAAATCCTTTATGACGAGGTGCTTTATTTAAAGTGCAATCAGCAACCACACGTCATGGAGCCAAACCAAGCAAAGTGCAGAGGTGCATAACAACCAAAAGCTGACCTACGCGTTTCGGCCGGACCCTTCTACTGGGTCATAGAGTGATAGATAGAGTGTCAATTTAAAGGGAAATCACTACCCTTTAACTATCACCAATTAAAGTCAAACATTTGTTTTAAAGGGGACACAGTCAAAGTCATTCTAGCTTTCTCATTCTAATTGTGTAAAGAAAAGAACAGATTGCAACGTTGCAGATGAACAGGTAATGTTATATATATATATATATATATATACACATTTTTTAATTTGGGAATAACTTTATCATCTTTTGATGAATCTTTGCAAAATTTTCACAACTAATACACCAATTCAGCTGCTATCTTGCAAATTTCGGGGTGATCCGTCAAGTGGGGGCTGAGAAAAATGGGGGTCCCAAAACGTTTTTTCTCCATGTTAATCTTTATAGGAAACTTTAAACAGCCAGAACTACTGAACGGAATTACACCAAATTCGGCAGAAAGGTAGCTCTTGGTCCAGAAAGCAACTTTTTTGTTAAATGGTGTAAATCCGTTCAGTAGTTGTGGAGAAATTTAAAGAAATTCCCAGTTGTATATCTAGGGACGCGAAGGATCCGTGAACCCTCCCGATCTAGTGCCTGAGATCTGATTGGCTGCCAACACTTCAAACCAGTAAGCGTTGGCAGCCATCTTGTGCCTCAGTTGAACCAAGTCACAAGAAAAAACGCTAAAAAACTATAGGCCTCTTGGGAGGTTCCCACCAGGAATCCCCAGGGCCAAAAAAGCATTTCTTTTAAACATTTTTGTCGCGAGTCACGTTCGAATTTAAAGAAAAAATGAAGCGCAGTCTCCTGCACTTAATTAAATAAAGGCCCCAGTGGGCCAGGTCCTGGGGGCAGTTTATGTGGTAATGTGGGGGTGCCTATGCAGCACCCCCATGCCCCAGAGGGGCTGCCACCTCCCCAGGGTAAACATAATTAAAGACATGCAGAGGGCCCTGCAAGGCCAACTGCAGCTCTGGGGAACGCCACCTCCCCAGGGCTAATTGTTAACAAAAAGTGCAGGGAAGACCCTAGGGCCTGCCTCGCAACCCCATGGACCGCCACCTCCACAGGGCTAATGTAATGGGGGGACTCAAGGACCCCCCTGCCACAGGCACCACCACCTCCCCAGGACTTTTAAATATTCATGTGGGGGTCCTCACGGACCCCACTGGCCCCGGGGACCACCACCTCCTTGGGGCTGAACTGAATTTTAAAGAAATGGCAAGGGAGCTGCGTGGACCTCCTCATGGTCCGTTCTCATCCCTGTGGACCACCACCTCCCCGGGGCAAGCCCTACTCAAGGAAGGAAGAGGGGCTGCATGACCCCCCTCCTGGAGCCTTAAATGGCCCTGGGGACTGCCACCCTCAAGGGCTGGCTCCAGCAATGTCCCAGGTTGCCCAGCCCCGGGACATTGCAGTTTGCTATGGCCTGGTGGAAGCACCGCTACCGCAAAGCCATACCAAACACTGCTCAGCTTTGTGGCAGAGAGAACATTAAAAATGCTCTTGCTTTCACAAAGCGGTGCAGAATTGCTTTTGGACAGAGGGAGCTACATATTAGCAGCTCCCTCTGTCCAAAAGGAATCCCAGCTCTCTCAGGACGGGGGAGCTGGCAGGGACCACGGAGGCCTTCAGGCTCCCCCGTGGTCCCCAACGAAAATAACTGGGTCCCCTGGGTCGGAACAGGGCACCCAGTAGTAAGGCCAAGCCATGGGGGAATGGGGTCCCCGGGGTGAAAAGCAGCCCAGGAGGGGGGTCCTGAGGACCCCCTCAACCAATAATAATATTATTATTTTTTGTCACGTGGTCGGAGTCGTGACCCCATCGCTGCACTCAGTGCGGCCCCCATGTAACGTCGCGGTGGAGTCGCGGATCAACCCAAAATAAATGAAAAAATAATCATATATTAATTCACTTAAAATTTATTGACTCACACACTTATACAAACAGTCACACATGTACTCACAGACTAATTCATAGACTTATGTACCCACTCAAACAGCCAATGAGACACTGATGCACCCACTTACAGATCTAATCAGTCAGTGATGCACCCATTTCCAGACACTGATGCACCCACTTACAGTACTAGTCAGACACTGACACGTCCACTCATCAACCCACACAGACACTGACACACCCACTCACCACTCCACTCGGACACTAAAACCCCAAGTGACAAGACAACTCATACACTGATGCACCTATTCACAGATCCACACAGACACTGAGGCATCCTTTTACAGACCTACTGAGTTATTGATGTAGCCAGTTAGAGACCCACTCAAATATTAGCATACCCACTCACACACCCACTTAGACACTGACACATCCACTTTGACTATGATGCACCCACTGACAAACCTGCTTAGATATTTATGCACAGACTCACAGATCCATGCATAGGGTGATGCACCGACTCATAGACTCAGACAGACATTGACACACCCTCTCACAGACCGTCTTAGACACTAACATACCAAATTACTGACAGACGCAGACAGATGCACTCAGAGATTTATTTACATAGTGACGCACCCAGTAACAGACCCACTCAGATACTGATGTACCCATTAACATACCCACTCAGACGCTGAAACAGTCACTCACTGACCTACAGAAACACTGATGCATCACTTAGAGATCTAGTCAGACAGTGACACACCTAGCGACAGAGTTAGTAGGACACTGAATCACCCACAGAGAAACCCATTTAGACAATGGTTCACCCACTCACAGAGCCAATTGGACATTAATGCACCCACTCACATTCCCACTCACACACTGATGTACCCATTCACAGACCCATTCAGTTACTGACATGGCCAGTCACTAAGTCTGTTGCATCCATGTAGAATTCTATTTAGACACTGATACACCTAAACACAGACCCACTCAGTGTGATGCATTCTGTCACAGACCCACTCAGACACTTGTGAAACCTATCATAGAGCTACTTAGTGTAAAGTACACACTTACATTCACATTTACAGAGTCAGATAAAATTTTAATATGTATACAGTTAAAATTATAGTTGAAAATGTAAAATGTGTTGTTGCTGTGCATCGAGTTTGTGCTTTGCGAATCCGTGATTAGTTTGCAAATCTGAAAAATATTTTTGAGGAATATATTTTTAAAAATCTATACTTTTAAGTTTTGGGGTATAGGGTGGCTCTGAGAAGAGCCTTTGTGTTCATTCTGACTTTGTTGCAACTACATATAAGTGCAGATGCACAGTTTCAGGTTGCTGAGAAACACCCTGTTTGCTTCATCTGTGAAGTGAAAGCCATTACTTCCATAGATTTTATCCATGTCAAAACACAGGTTGTTTTTGTAGATAGAGCCCATGATATGTTCTCTGAGGTATGCAGAAACAGCTTTATTAACATGATCCTTGGCTTTGTCAATCTTTGTCAATCTGTGGACAGAACTGATTTGACCACTTCCATTTCTGCCTTTGGCATATATTAGAGTACACAAAGACAGTGTGAGGGAAAAGTGACATCAGTTGTGCAAAGGTATCATTCATCAGGATTTCCACTCCTACCCCAGTCAGTGTACCTAGGTCATTGCCAGCACAGTGCACAATCATGCGGTCAGGGGGTTGGAAATACAAAAAGGTTTTAACCAAAGGCAGCAATTGGTGCCACTTTAATCCTCTCTACGCAAATCATGTAATATCCACATTATGCAAACCCAAGTCTTTGTCAATACCTCTGTCTTGAGTATACTTTTTGCCCCAGAAAACATATCTGTGACATACAATTCATACTGTAAGCATTTTGAAGGCAGGTGTGCTAGGACTCAGAAGAATTCTGTAGCTGAATATGACAGTTAGTATAATGAAAGGTATCTAAAATGGTGAACAGAACGTGGTCTAAGAAAAGGAGATACGTCACTGGGTGTTCATAGACATTGCCTACCTAAAAATAGGTTGCATCTAAGATTGTCAAATAAGTAACTTTCTGATTAGTTGTGGAGAAAACATTGAAAGGTACAATACACTGGATAAGCTAATATTTTGAAGTAGTCAACCACACCTGCTATTGTTGAATTGGAAGCTAGTGTGCTGCATTTGAAAATATAGTGAACTTTTGACTTACTGGTACAGTTGAATGTTGCAGAAACTGTTACTATGGAAACTAAGGTGAGGCAGTGTGGGGGAAGGGTTTAAAGTAAAGTGTGCTTTTAAAATATAAAATGTTGCATTATATATATGGTATATATTTGAAAAATGATTTTTTCCGAATTAGTAGTATGTTAAAAAGTGATATTTGTTAAAAAATAATAGTAGTATTATTGGAAATGGGTTTTTGAACTCCTGTAAGGATTCTCAACTCCATTGCATCTTTACACTGTGGGTCATGCTGAGCGCCACGGCAGAGTCGCAACTCCAGCAAGTTACTCTACCAGATTGGGCTTCTTTAGAAAAGAGTAGTAAAGGGTTAATATAAGTATCCAATAGAAAGTCTTTTTAGATTTTGAAAAAATGAAGTGAATATTTTGATTTGATGATTGCATTCATTTTTGTGGGAAAAGAGTGGGAACATTTGCCATTACTGGCTCTTCTTTTTGAGAGTGGTACATCATATTTACTATTTTGAAAAGACAATTACCTAAGAATATCTGATAATTTTTGAATCTACAGCGGAATTTCACAGGTAGGCTACAAGTATAGAAGTGTGAACTATTGTAGAAAAGTTTTTAAGTGGCTTTACTTACTTTTTTAGACATGATATCAGATGGTTATACAATTTGCGAACCATTTAATATTAACTGTGTGTCTGAGACTCTCTTGATGTATGTGAAATGATAGTGACAATTACAAGGGTAGCATAATCGGAATTTGCCATTTTAATTTGGATCAGGCCTTGTACTGGAACCTTTATGTGTGTAATGAGACTGGTAGAGAAATCTGAGATTTAAAACATGTTCCTAAGTTTATTAACCAGTATGCTAATACATATGACTCTCCTCAAAGGTACACTGCAAGTAGGCCATAAATAGTAATGTATATTCTTAAAACTGAAAATTCATTTTGTTATGTTTGAATGTCTGATGTTTATCAATTCTCACCCATATCTGTACTTCTACATGTAGTCTGACGCCTGTGGTACAGCTGATGAACCTAACTTTAAAACTACATGATCTATAATACCCCACTCTTTGACGGCTCTAAAAACATGCTGGCACCAATAAGACTGGTATGATAGGAGTCAGCCTTTGATTTTGAGTTAGGCCTGGCACTGGAAGTTGAGTGTCTCTAATTAAACTGGCAGAGAAATGTGAGGTTTAAAACATTTATCCTTCTGTATTAAGCAGTATTTTAGTACATATACCTCTCTTCAAAGGTACAGTGCAAGTAGTCTATAAATAGAAAATGTATGCACTTAAAACTGAAAATGTATTTTGTCAAGATTGAATGTTTGACTTCTTCCATATCTTACCCATGTCTGTACTTCTGTACTTAGTCTGACACGTGTGGCGCATATGGTCTATTATACCCCAGGCAAAATATTGAGAGGGGTAGTTCCCATTTCAGCCTCAGTACCACACATCTCTTTCCTAAGTAGGCTTTGTATAACCACTTAAACACACAGCTTCATATTCTGGTGCCCTGAATGATAACTAGAAAGCAATCCTCGCAGTTTCTTCTACACACATTTATGGACCATATGGTCTGAAACAGAGGTAGTCTAGTACCTACAGGTTATGTTTTATGTGTCATCTCAGTCCTAAAAGGCACTGGCACATTCATTGAGCTCTCTAGAAAGACGCTGACACTAATAAGAGTGGCATGACAGTAGGTGGCCTTTCATTTTGGGTTAGGTCTGGCACTGTGAGCTCTGTGTCTCTAATCAAAGTGGTAGAGAAATGTAAGGTTTTAAACATATTGCCAAGTGTCTTAATAAGCAGAAAGTGATCCATGCAGCTTCTTCTACAGACATTTACAGAGGATACTGTGTGAAACCGAGGTAGTCCATTACCTATAGGCTACTTTGCATGTGTCATCTCACCCCTAAAATGCACTGACACACTCATTGAGGTCTCTGGAGAGATAATATTGAAAAGCTACTTCACCTTTCAGTCTCAGTATCACACATTTATTTTCTAAGCACGCCTCATGGAAGCACTTGAACACACAGCCTCATACCCCACTGCCCTGTATAATAAGCAGAAAGTGATCCATGCAGCTTCTTCTACACACGTTTTCAGAGGAAACGGTGTGAAACCGAGGTAGTCTATTACCTATAGGCTTGTTTGCATGTGTCATCTCACCCCCTAAAAGGCCCGGACACACTCATTGAGGTCTCTGGAGAGATGCTGACATAAATAAGAGTGGCTTGACAGGAGTCAGCCTTTCATTTTGGGTTAGGCCTGGCAGTGTGAGCTCTGTGTCTTTAATGAAACTAGTAGAGAAATGTGAGATTGAAAATGTGTTGGCAAGTGTATTAAACAATATCCCAGTACATATAACTCTCTGCAAATGTACACTGCAAGTAGGCTGTAAATAGTGATGTGTCTGCTTGAAACTGAAAACGTATTCTGTAAAGTTTGAATGTCTGATCTCTTCCATGTCTCAGCCATGTCTGTACTTGTACATGTAGTATGAGATGTGTGGTGCAGCTGATGATCCCAATTTGAACCTTATACAGTTTATCATACACCTGGGCAAATATTGACAGAGCTGTTTCACCTTTTAGTCCCAGAACCACTCATCTCTTTCCTATGCAGACAATGTACTTGAACACATAGCTTCATACCCCGCTTCCTCTGCATAATAAGCAGAAAGTGATCCATACAGCTTACTCTACACACATGCACAGAGGATACGGTGTGAAACCAAGGTAGTCTATTACCTATTGGCTACTTTGCATGTGTCATCTCACATATAAAAGGCACTGACACACTCATTGAGGTCTCTGGAGAGAGGCTGACACTAATAAGAGTGGCTTGACAGGAGTCAGGCTTTCATTTTGGGTTAGGCCTGATACAATCAGCTGTCTCTCTAATCAAACTGGTAGAGAAATGTGAGGTTGAAAACATGTTCCCAAATGTATTAACGACTATTGTAGTACATATAACTCTTTGCAGGCGTACACTTCAAGTAGGCCGTAGATAGCCATATCTGTGCTAGAAACTGAAAACGTATTCTGGCAACTTTCAATTTCTGACCTCTTCCATGTTAAGCCATGTCTGTACTTGTACATGTAGTTTATATGTGTACAGCTGATTATCCTAATTTGAAAACTATATGGTCTATCATAACCCTTTCCAAATATTGACAGAGCTACTTCACCTTTAAGTCCCAGAACCACACATCTAATTTCTAAGCAGGTATCATGGAGGTACTTGAACACACAGCTTAATACCCTGCCGATCTGTACGATAGCCAGAAAGTGATCCCTGCAGTTTATGCTACATACATTTACAGACCATATGGTCTCAAACAAAGGTAGTCTACTATCTACATGCTAGTTTACATGTGCCATTTCACCTCTAAAAGGCAGTGACACAGTCAGTGAGGTCTCTACGAAGATGCTTACACTAATAAGAGTGGCATGACAGGAGTCGTCCTTTCTTTTTTTTTTTCATATCATCTTTATTTCGATCACAAAGGATCTTAAAAGAACACAGCACAGAATACAATAAAACAAGAGAATTGTACATAAAGAAAACATCGAATAAGAAATTTGAAGATAAGATCACAAAAATAAAAAATAGGGTGGATCCTAAAATGGTTAGCAAAATACATGGTGTCTTTCTAAAACTGTATTTAAAATCAGATTATATAAAAAGTGCAATGTGTCATAAAATGCATTTCAAACGTTTTATCCATAACGCGTACCAAAATCTAAAAAGGCTGAAGACCACTACTCTACCAGTATCAGTGCACAAAATTCTTAGGCCTTCTAAATAGTGACCCCTGCCAACTAACTTACAAAGTGGTAATATCCATTTTTTTCTAAAGAGTTTGTAGTTAGGGCAAAAAAATAAAAGATGAACAATGGATTCTGGGGTAACATTACATGCCGGACAAAGGTCTTTGCAAGGGACATCTTTTCGCCAGCTTTTACTAAAAGGTTTTGTAGGTAATGTCTTATATCGAAATTGGAAGAATAATTTTTGGGCCAAAGGAGGAACAATTTCATCTAATGTATCCCCGAAGCAGGGAGTCGATTTAAAATTTAAAAATTCAGAGGTCAATCGGCCCTCTGCTTTAGCCAAGATGTGCAATGATGGTACTTCGCAGAATTTTTCTTTCAAGCTCTTTTGGGATACATCTGCCAGATTGTCGTCCTTTCATTTTGGTGTAGGCCTGGCACTGTCAGTTCTGTCTGTCTGTTCAAACTAGTTGGGTAATGTGAGGTTGAAACATGTTCCCAAGTATATTAACCACTATCTTAGTCCATATAAATCTCCACAAATGTACACTGAAAGTAGGCCATAGATAGTGATATGTGTGCTTGAAACTGAAAGCATATTCTGTTAAATTTGAATGTCTGACTTCTACCATGTTTAAGGTATCTCTATAATTTTACATGTACCCTGACACGTGTGGTTAAGCTCATGGACCTAACTTGCCAGATACGATCAACAAGGAGGCAAGGGAGGGCAGTAATAATAACTCGGGCTGCCTGCGCCGCCGGTAGCACTTTTCTGTGGCAGACCCAGTGCCAGCACTCTCCGTCGGCAGCAGGATGCGCCCAGAGGACGCATCCAGGATCTGAGGATTTTCAGGGAGGTGTGCGCGCTGGCTGCCTGAAGGAGACGAGGCAGGAGGCTCCGCTTGTGGATCGACGTGGCCCGTGGAGTCAAACGAGACCGGGGATGAGTACACTGGTCCTGCGAGGCAGCCCTGGTCGCCTCCGGGGTCAGAGACTGTGCTGATCGCATGCGGAGGGGACCCCGCTGCCACCATCGGACGGGGAGGCTTCCGGGACCGCAGGAGGGGTGCGGGCAACAATGGATAACTTCTTCAGCGTGGGGGCGCGGGTCTGGTTGCGAGAAAATGGCCAGCACTTCCCGCGTTATGTTCAGTCTTGTGCCGGTGGCGTCGTCGTTTTCAAGACGGAGTATGGCCAGAGCTTGGCTTGCAGCGACATTTAAACAATCTCCTTTGGATGTGCACGAGTCTGATCTGCCTGGACTGACCTGTTCACTGATACCTGAGATGGTGGCTCCACTGTGGAGATGCTCTCGGTAGGAAGCCTGACGTGTGATCCCTATCAAGTGTCTTGCCTTCCAAGAGTCCTAAGTAAATGTTACTAGTTCACAATCCAACAGGGTCGCAGCTGAGGCTGATGGGTGCCTGACCCTAACATGGCCGCCAGTTGTGACTTTTTTCCCCCAGCTGAAATCTTCCTTACATAATCCTATCAGGACTGTGCCTGACCTCAAGATGGCGTCTGGAATTCATTCGGACCATGGTTTCTCCCCCCCCAAATCTGACAATCTCTGAGTACTCCTGATCTCCATCCTGACAGCGGAGTCCGAGCACTATGTCCGACGCCCGGTGGAGCTGCTCTGTTCAGCTATTGAGGAGATCGGCCTTGGTTCATCCCCGGACCGTCACCTACCCAGCCGGACTTTGGGCACAGTTTTTCTCCCCGTCTCCCTGTCTCGCCCACCCCACCCCCCCATCGTATTTCTGTAACTCTGCTTTTTCCTTGTCTCCTATCTATCTATCTGTTCCCATTTAGCACTCTTTCTTTCTTTCTTACTTCCTTTGCTCATATCCCCTCTCACCTGAATCTTTCCCCTTGCCCGCTACACCGCCTAGCCCCATGTCCTTTTGTGCCCTTTGACTAAGCACTCCTTCTCCCCTTGTTGGGGAAAGATACAATATTTATACTCTGGAGTCTCAGCGAACCCGCTGAGAGAGTCCACAGCGCCTAGGGAGCCACTCACAGTTGAGGTATGGTATGGCACCCCTTGCCAAAGCACTCCCTCTCCCCTTTTTGGGGAAGGATCCAGTATGTAGGCCTTGGAGTCTCAGAGACCCCTCTGAGAGAGTCCACTGCGTATAGGGAGCCTCTCGCAACAGAGATGGGGAAATTATACCACTTCCCCTGGGATCACAGCTTACTGGACTTTGGACGCAGCTCTGACTCGTCTACCGGTTTGTGTGTCCCCGTCACCCTCCCCCTCCTCTTTCCATGCTGTGTCTCTCACCCTCCCCTCCTCTTTCTCTCCTCCATTCTCTGTCTACTTCCCCTGCTCTTCCCCCCTCCCCTGAATCTCTCCCCTTGTCTGCTTTTTCCCTTACGTATATGTCCTTTTTGTTTGTCTCGACCTTACTTGTCACTATGTTGCCAGGCTCTAATAACTATGTAACCTTTGTAACGATGTAACCTGCAATTATGGTCTGATACTCATGTAAAGCGCTCTGATACCTCCGGGTCTAGCCAGCGCTATATAAAACCTTTAAAATAAATTAAAAAAATGAAATAACTTAAAAACTATAGAATCTATTATACCCCTATATAAATATTGTTATAGGTTCTTCACTTTTAGTCCCAGAAGCACACATCTCTTTGGTAGGTAGGCCTCATGGAAGCAGTTGAACACACAGCTTTAGACCCGACTACCCTCATCTCTGAAAGACATTGAAACACTCATTGAGGTCTCTACAAAGATGCTGATTATAATAAGAGTGCCATAACAGGAGTGGGCCTTTTATTTCAGCTTAGGCCTGGCATGGCGAGCTCTGCCTCTCCAATGAAACTGGGGGAGAAATGTGAGGTTTAACCTCTATCCTCGTCCATATAACTCTCTGAAAAGAAACACTGCAAGTAGGCTGTAGATATTGATGTGTCTACCTGAAACTAAAAACTTATTCTGTCAAGTTTGGATGTCTGACTGCTACCATGGCTCAGATATGTTTGTATTTCTATGTGTAGAGTGACACGTGTGGTGCAGCTGATGAGCCTAACTTATACAGTCTATTATACCCCTGGACAAATATCCCAGAAGCACACATCTGTTAGCTAGGCAGGCCTCATGGAAGCACTTGAACACACAGCTTCATACCTGGCTGCCCTGTATAATAGGCAGAAAGTGGCACATGCAGGTTCTTCCAAATATATTTATAGAGCCTACCGACTGAAACAGAGGTAGTCTAGTACCTATATACTTCTTTAGATGTGTTATCTTACCTCTAAAAGGCACTGTCACACTCATTGAGGTCTCTGGAAAGATGCTGACACTAATAAGAGTGGTATGAAAGGAGCTGCCCTTTCATTTTGGGTTCAGCCTAGCACTGGAAGCTCTGTCTCTATAATGAAACTTGTAAAGAAATGTGAGGTTTAAAACATGTTCCCAAGTGTAACCACTATCCTAGTATATATAAGTCTCTGCAAAGGTACACTGCAAGTAGGCTGTAAATACTCATGTGTGTGCTTGAAACTGAAAACGTATTCTGTCAAGTTTCAATATCTAACCTCTTCCATGTCTCAGTCAAGTCTTTACTTGTACATGTAATCTGAGATGTGTGGTGCAGCTGTTCATCCTAACTTCAAAACTATACAGTTTATCATATCCCACCAGGGCAAATATTGACAGAGCTACTCCATCTTTCAGTCTCAGTACCACTTATGACTTTTCTAAGCAGGGCACATGGAAGGACTTGAACATACACCTCATACTCTGTTACCTTGTATAAAAAACAGAGAATAATCCATGCATAAACTAAAAGGGTATACCTACTTATACATCCTCTCAGACAGTGTTTCAAATATGTACACCTTCTCTGACGTATATAGTTAGAAATCCTTCCTATCTATCAGTAAAGGAGACATTGACAATCTAATTTAAGCAACTACTAATTGATTGTCATGAGTAATGTTATATGCATAATTCAAGATTAATAATTCATATAACATACATTCAAATTATTCTTTATTTTTAAATATATGCTTTACTTGAAGCAAAGACTTAAATATGACAAAAAAACAACAAAATAGAAGAGCGCAAAAAAACAGTACTTAATGAAGACTGAAAAGAAGAAATTGGAAGATTGACACACTATTGTAGAGGAAAAGAAATCTACTGGTAAGAGAACTAAGCAGTTCCTTAAAACAATATTAAGAAAAATGAAGACTGTCGAAAGTGTTGAAAATACAAACAAAACTTTAGCAACAAGTCACAAATGAAAAGGGATTGCTCATGTTCAAAGAACAACAAATTGTAAAAAAACAACTCATCTAACGAAGGCAGAAACAGCATAAAGATATAAGAAGGAGAATGTTTAGAAGTAGAGTAATTCAAAATTTACTAAAGAATCTAAAACAGTATAAGAGAAGATCAGTAGCCTATTAACAAAAGCAACAGATTGAAAGTGTAGTAGATAAAGCTTTTGAGTTGAAACAAAAATTATTTGTCTTAATATTGAAACAGTTTGAGAACACTGGATAAAACAGCAGCCTTCATGAAGGAAAAAAGTATGAAAAAAAAACAGGCAAATAGAACTATGTTTTGTAAAACATTTTACTGGTGAATGGAAACACACTTCCAGCCCTGAGCCTTTCTTTAATGAAGAAAGCTATTTTCAAGAGAACACATCAGTACATGCAGTTGATACTAGTGGTCAACATTATGAGGTGAAAGATGGTTCTCCCATTCCAAAAGAGAAAATGATTCCTAGGAATGCAGAAGAAGTAATAGCCGAAGAAGTACAAGGAAGGGATACACAGGCTCCTGTATATAAGTGGAATTGCAGCAGTATTTGCAGTATTCGACAGGAGTATCTTGCTATAGTACAAATTATTTTAAGGGAATATGCAAAAAAAGTATTTAATGGAAGATTAACATGTTGCAATGACTTGATCCATGTAAAATAAGAAAACATACCAATTTACAGGGACATTCTCTGGCTTGTCTATCAAGGAAAATGTGCCAAAGCACTTTTCATAATTTAAGAATGTTAGCTGTGCACCAATCTGAAATGTGGAAGTTAGTTAGGAGACTTTACTATGTAAAAACTCCTGCAGTATAGTTAAGTGAAATGAATACAGCTCTTTTGCATGGTACAGTAGCGGATGTACAGAACGTTTGTGATGATGTACAGTTTTGTTTTTTGGTCCTGAAGAGGAATGTACGGAAAGTGAGGACTTGATAGCTGCAGGTGTAGTAAAACAGGACAGAAAGATCAGTATTGATGATTTTGTAGAAGAAATTACAAAGTTTAACACTCTTAGCTCTGAAAAACCAAACTATGTTTGAATTTGTTGTCGATGCACTAATTACAGAAATCAAACTATGAATGTTGATTATATTTAAAAAATGAAAAAGAAAATAATTATAATGGAAACATTTTGCTGAATATTTGTAGAAGAACAATTTCACTTGTCTACTGATCAAGTTATATGTAAGTATTGTTACAAAAAATTAGAAGAAAGCAACATGCCAGCTAGAGCAATACATAACAACTTAGAGTTGGTACCTATTCCTCAGAAAGTGGCAGATTTAAATGTATATGAGTCTATTCTTATCCAATCTGTACACCCATTCTAGGCCATAGTACGTATGAAGCTTAAGACAGGTAAGCTGCCAACAACAGATTTACAAAAATGTCTCAAAGGTAGAGTTGTGTACTTACCTTTAGATTTTAAGAAAAATATTAAAACTGTTGGTGTAGACGGAGAGGAACAACAGTAGTTATTCTAATAAATGGTGTACAACAAAGAGTAAAAAAATATGGCCAGAGTTTGTAGATATTACTAAACTTCAAAATGCAACATTATACCTGGTACAGAATAATATCTATTGTAAGAATATAAATGTTTCAAAGTCAAAATTGTGGAAAATACTGCAGAAGGAAATACAAATGTCAAAGAAAATTTTATACCAAATGTTGTTTTGGATTCCCATGACCTATAATTTCAAAGGAAGAGGAAACAGCTTTTTGTCAGCAGTAAGTCATACAATAACTCGGAAATCTACCAAGAATACACACAACTTAGGAAAAACAGAAGCTTGAAAGTATATTAATGACTATAATCCAGTCACTTTGAAAATGTGAAATGCAAACATGGATATTCAGTTTGTTGCGGACAACTCAATTGCTGTTGCTCGTTACTTCCCATTGTATATTACAAAATCTGAGAAGCCTAGATGATAAAATGTGGGAAGAAATCTCTGCAGAAAGATTCTCAGCAAGAAATTGTACAGCTTTAGCTTGAAGATGCTTTCCGATAGAGAGATAGGATTCTATGAGTGTTTGGATTGGTTGAGCTCATCCAGTTTGAATTCAAAGTCAAGAGGAATAATTTGGGTAAGTCTAGGCCTAACTTCCACATGGAACAGAGGGGCATATTAGCAAGACCCACGTTAAAATGATCGCCGTTTTAGCGGCAGGAAACTGCCGCTAAAACGGCGATAATGGGCTTGCTAATATGCGTTATAGAATTCCAATAGAAGCCCAGGTTAGATGTGCAGGACATCTAACCTGGGCTTCTATTGGAATTCTATAACGCATATTAGCAAGCCCATTATCGCCGTTTTAGCGGCAGTTTCCTGCCACTAAAACGGCGATCATTTTAACGTGGGTCTTGCTAATATGCCCCAGAGTATTTAAATCTTCTCCAGAAATCCAATAATTAGCACAGTATGAGCCAGAAAGCACTGATATTGTCAAAACTAATATGTTGGATATATACTATCCAAAAAGGAGTCCACATCTTGAAAACGATGTCTGTAGAAGTACTTCAACACTACAGATTTAAAGGGAATGTTACAGAAAATCTAAGAGAAGAAAAATATGCAGTAATTGGATGCGATGGATGTTTAGTAAAATATGGCAAATGAAATCTTATTAGCCACAGAAAATTCAGTTGCAAAACTCCAGATAAGAGAGAATCTTTCTATTTAGCACTTCTGCAACTGTTCAAGCCTTGGCGTAGTGAAACAGAATTACTTGGAGATTTTGACTGCTACATAGATTCTTTTAATGCAATAAAAGGTACAATTCAGTGTATGATATTTCTGACTTACTTAAAAATGATAAATGATGAGATTGAATAAGAAGGAAGTATTGCAGCTGAAATAGCTAGAGAAAGTTCACAAAGCAGTCAAAGTTCTGGTCCATTGACCTTAAGATCCACTTGAACATCCAATTATTGAAAATGAAGTGGCAATAGCCATGAATGAGGTAGAAACTGCAATGCAGCAAGCACAACAGTATATTTTTGAGTTTGAACAGTTAGAAGAACAACTGAATATTGAACAAAAAGAAATATATCTTCAAGTGAAAAAACAAGTAGAACATTTCTTCCTCCATGAAAAAAAAGAATGTCAATGTTCATCATTTCAACCTATTCTATTATACATTAGTGGTTAAGCTGGGACAGGAAAAAATGTCTTAATTAAAGTTCTGACAGGTTATCTACACACGACTACAGAATCACATTTATCTTGTGTCATAACAGCACCTAGTGGATTAGCAGCACACAACATTAAAGGTATTATTTTACATTGATTACTTATGCTACCTAATGAGCATGATAATATACTAGAATATCAGAAGCTATCTGGAGAAGCTTGTTATGAAGTCTCAAGAGTACTGAAGAAACTGAAACTTTTAATCATTAATGAGGTGAGCATGGTCTCAAACTTAAAGCTTGCCTTGGTACACTTGATAATGCAACAGATTTTAAAACCAGAATCTGATGTGCTCTTTGGAGGAAAACATTTAATTGTATTTGGAGATCTGCTACAACTTACTCCTGTTAAAGGACAACTTGTTTTTAAAACACTTCTCCATGATGAGACAAGGAAAAATATGCGACAAGCAGCTGATGAAGAATATGGAAATATCCTTAAAGAATTAAGAATTGGAGTGTTGACAAAACATGGTAAAGAAGCTTTGGAAAGTCGGCAAATAAGGAATCTGTTTAAATCTGAGAAAACACCAGCAGAACTAATGTGTAATATGGTTGTGGAAAAGAAATCCATAGTTTGTGTAATGCCTACACTACAAGAGTGTTTTAACATTAATTAACAACTACTGACACTGGAAAAACATCACATTTTGGAAATTAAAGCTATTGATAAAATAGAACACCAGGGAGTAACAATTCTACTAACTGAAAAGCTACAAGCTAAATTGGATTCTTTAGAAAAGTCTGCAGGATTAGAGAAGTGTATACAAGTATGTAAAAACTGTCGGGTAATTTTTGCGCCGTAATTTGAATATAGAGGAAGGATTAGTAAATGGTGATATGGGAAAAGTTGTTGATTTTTCAAAATAGAGACAAAATTGAAAATTTAGTTGTGAAATTTGATCAGATTAATGCAGAAAAACACTTTGGATTTTGTTTTGTGCGTTTTTTACTTGTAAAGGACTTGTATGATCAACTACAGCAGTTTCCTGTGTCACTAGCATATGCAGTAACTATTCACAAATCTCATGGTTTAAGCATAGACAGAGCTTTTGTAAATATTGTAAGTACTGTGTTTAAAGAAGAAATGGCATATGTTGCATTGTCTTGAGTAAGAACATCGTCTGGTGTGTATTTGATTGAATTTGATGACAGAAAGGTTAGTGCTGATGGAAGTTGTGTAAGAGAGTACAATCACTTAAGAAGTGTCTATACTCCTCATTTAGATGAATATCCAATATATGAGACGCGTATACTAAGTTCAAAACAGATATATATAAAAAAAACTCAACTGAAATTCAAGCTAAGTAAGGCAATCAAGACAAAGTTGAAGGCATAAAGAAGAAAAAAGTGGAAAGCGATGGTGATATTGTAGGATACCAGTTAGAAAACAGTTTAGGGATGAACTGTTATGCTAATGTCGTTCTCAATTTAATCTTTCATTTACCACGTCTTCTTAATGAAATCATGCAAAATCGTAGAAAAAGATTCTGTCAGAAGTAAAATAAATACTGCTTCTGGAATTCAACATCTTTTGGATATATGTAGCAGATCAGTGACATTTACTCTGAACATACAACAAGATGCACAAGAATTTCTAATGGTTATGTTTGGAGTATTAGAAGGCGAAGAAGTAAATATTGATAATCTATTTGGACTAAGTTACAAATGGGAGCATGGCTGTGAAGATTGTTTACTTACCTCTACTACTGAAATACATACAGAACGATTCCTAGGCGTACACTACCAGATTGCAAAACATCTTTTAACAAATTGAATAAAAATGCAAATCAAAATATGACGAGCTCAAATTGTAGATCAGACATGTTGTCTACATTGCACATACAAAGATTTCAAAAATATCTAGAATTAATGCTACAACAATGTAAAGCTGATGGAACAAAATTACAAACAAAAATTACAAACTTTAAAGCAAGTCAAAAATCTATTTCAGGGAGAACTTATACAACAGTGGCTATTATTGTTCATGAAGGAGCTACTACAACATCTGGACACTATACTGTGTCTTTAAGGTGTAACAGTGGATGGACACATTACAATGATGCCCACCTGGAATTCAAAGCTATATTACATTCTCAACTAGCAAATTCTGATATGTTATTTCTGCAGCCAAAGTTCTAAGAACATCAATCGGCCTATTAGGGGTGATGCCATTAAAAAACAGAAAGCATTGGATTCTATCAGTATTCATAATTAGTGTTTTGATTAATATTTTGCCTATTGGACATACAATTTTGAAAAAGGACTTTAAAAAGCAAGTAGAATCTATATTTGTTTTCAATACTGTACCAGGTATAATAGTATTAGTAAATCTTTTAAAATCTATTTATGTTAAGTAGTAGAGTTAATATAGATGAAAGAAGTGATTAAGAAAATGTAGTCAGTATAAAGCATAGTTACACATATTCATAATGATATACTATGCTGTTTTAAAAAAAGAATTATACAATCTATTCGATTGTTTTTTCCCTACTATTCAATGATGATGCTATGTTCAATCCACCATGTGTGGTAAAGTTATATGCAATCTGAGAACAGTAAAAAAGGAAAACTGATACTGATATCTAACTATAATGCAATGTTATTTAAAATAATATGTAATATTACTTTTTATGATCTATCCAAATTACTTGAAAGGTAAGAATATAGAATGTAAGTGATGATGAACTCTATATTTATTAGAAATGTGTTACTCATTCACAAGACAACCCTTTAACATGTACGAATATCTCATTGGTGTGAAACAGAGATAATCTAGTACCTATAGGCTACTTTACATGTGTCATCCCACCCCTAAAAAGCACTAACACACTCGTTGATTTCTACAAAGATGCTGACACAAATAAAAGTGGCATTACAGTAGTCGGCCTTTTATTTTGTGTTAGACCTCCTACCACAAAGTCTGTCTGTTTAATGAAATTGGTATAGAAAGGTGTGTTTTAAAACATGTTGCCAAGTGTATTTACCTCTATCCTAGTCTATATAATTCTCTGCAAAGGTACACGGAAAGTAGGCCATAGATAGTGATATGTGTACTTGAAACTGAAAGGGTTTTATGGTAAATTTGAATGTCTGACTGCTTGCATGTCTTAGGTATGTCTGTAATTCTACGTGTAATCTGACCTGTGTGCTTCAGCTGATGGCCCTAACTTAAAAACCATACAACCTATTATACCCTTATACAAATATTTTTAGAGCTACTTCACCTTTCAGTCCGAGAAGTACACATCTCTTTCGTAGGTAGGCCTCATGGAAGCACTGAACACACAGCTTCATACCCCGCTGACTTGTATAATAAGTAGAAAGTGATCCATGCAGCTTCCTGTACACACATTTACAGAGCATACAGTCTGAAACAGAGGAAATCCAGTGCCTATACGCTGCTTTACATGTGTTGTCTCATCCCTGAAAGGTACTGACACACTCATCGAGGTCTGTGGAGAGATGCTGACACTAATAAGAGTGGCATGACAGGAGTCTGCCTTTCATTTTGAGTTGGGCCTGGCACTGTGAACTCTATGTTTCTAATCAAACTGGTAGAGAAAAATGAGGTTGAAAACGTATTTCCTAGTGTATTAGCCACTATCCTAGTACATAAAAGTCTTTGCAAATGTACACTGAAAGTAGGCCATAGATAGTGATGTCTGTGCTAGAAACTGAAAATGTGAACTGGCAAATTTCAATTTCTGACCTGTTCCATGTTTGGCCATGTCTGCACTTGTACATGTATGTGTGTTGCCGCTGATTATCCTATTTTGAAAACTTTACAGTCTATCATAACCATTGGCAAATATTGATAGAGCTACTTCACCTTTCAGTTCCAGATCTACACATCTCTTTTCTAAGCAGGCCACATGGAAGCACTTGAACACACAGCTTCATACCCCGGTACCCTGTATGATAACTAGAAAGTGATCCCTGCAGATTCTGCAACATACATTTACAGAGAAAAAGGTATCAAACAAAGGTAGTCTACCTCTAAAAGGCACTGACACAGTAATTGAGGTCTCTAAAAAGACGCTGACAGTAATAAGAGTGGCATGACAGGATTGGGACTTTCATTTTTGGTTAGGTCTGGCACTGTCAGCTCTGTCTCTCTAATTAAACTGGTAGAGAAATGTGAGGTTGAAAATATATCCCAAGTGTATTAACCCCTTGCATGCTCACGACGGCCCCCAGCCGTCACGCGTTACAGTGGGCGTGTGCTCACGACGGCTGGGGGCCGTCGAAAACCCACCAACGCGTTAATTCTCCCGCACAGCGGGAGAATTTACCACGCACGGAAGGGGTTAATCACTATCCATGTATATATGTCTGCCTGAAACTAAACAATTATTCTGTCAAGTTTGGATGTCTGACTGCTCTCATGTCTCAGATATGTTTGTATTTCTACGTGTAGAGTGACACTTGTGGTGCAGCTGATGAGCCTAACTTAAAAACTATACAGTCTATTATACCCCTGGACAAATATTGTCAGAGTTATTTCAACATTTAGTCCCAAAAGCACAAATCTGTTAGCTAGGCAGGCCTCATGGAAGCACTTGAACACACAGCTTCATACCTGGCTGCCCTGTATAATAGGCAGAAAGTGGCACATGCAGGTTCTTCTATACATGTTTATAGAGCATACTGACTGAAACAGAGGTAGTCTAGTACCTATAGGCTTCTTTAGATGTGTTATCTTACCTCTAAAAGGCACTATTACACTCATTGAGGTCTCTGAAAAGATGCTGACACTAATAAGAGTGGCATGAAAGGAGTTGCCCTTTCATTTTGGGTTCAGCCTAGCACTGGAAGCTCTGTCTCTATAATGAAACTGGTAGAGAAATGTGAGGTTTAAAACAGGTTTAAAACATGTTCCCAAGTGTAACCAGTATCCTAGTATATATAAGTCTCTGCAAAGATACACTGTAAGTAAGCCGTAGATAGTGATGTCTGTGCTTGAAATTTAAAACGTATTCTGCCAACTTTCAATGTCTGACCTCTTCCATATTTCAGTCAAGTCTGCACATGTACATGTAGTCTAAGACGTGAGGTGCAGCTGATGATCCTAACTTGAAAACTATACAGTCTATCATAACCCTTGGTATATATTAACAGAGCTACTTCATCTTTCAGTCTCAGTACCACACATCTCTTTTCTAAGCAGGCCTTGAGGAAACACTTGCACATACAGGTTCATACTACTCCACTGTCTTCTATGTTGACCAGAAAGTGATCCATGCTGCTTCTTCTCCACACATTTACAGACTATACAGTCTGAAACAAAGGTAGTCTAGTGCCTACAGGCTGCCTTACATGTGCCATCTCACCTCTAAAAAGCACTGACACACTCCTTGAGGTCTTTAGAAAGACGCTGACACTAATAAGAGTTGTATGACAGGAATCGGCCTTTCATTTTGGGTTAGGCCCAGCACTGTCTGCTCTGCCTCTCTAATAGAATTGGTAGAGCAGTGTGAGGTTGAACACATGTGTATTAACCACTATCATAATCCATGCAACTCTCTGCAAAGGTGCATTGCACGTAGGCCGTAGATACAGCTGTCTGTCTGCTTGAAACTAAAGGATCACTGACAGAATATCGATAACAAGAATATCGACCTACAACAATATCGAAGTAAAAATATCAAATACCAAAATATCGACTCCTATCTACAAACAGGTAAGTACAAAAATATCGACTCCAAAAAATAGTTGTAAAAATATAGTCAGTCAAAATATCGAATTTTTAAATGTATGAAATGTAATGTAAAATTTATGAAATAATATATATAATTAACTAAAACATACTTAAAAATACTTAAATAACTTTAAAATTAATAAATAATTAATGTAACTTAAAAAAATAAACATACATTTTAATTTTTTAATACATAAATATATTAACGTAATATTTATAAAAATATTCAATATTTTTAGCGTAGGATAGCGGGACGGTAAAATTTACTATTACCACTTCAGTCAGTGCAACAGTAGGGAAAGCGTTGGATAGCGGGAGGGTAAAATTACTATTCCCACTCCAGACAGTGCAACAGTAGGGAAAGCATTGGATAGCGTAGGAGTAAAAATTACTATTCCCACTACAGAGAGTGGAACAGTAGGGAAAGCGTTGGATAGCGTAGTGGTAATAATTACTATTCCCACTCCAGAGAGTGCAACAGTAGGGAAAGAGTTGGATAGCGTAGGGGTAAAAATTACTATTCCCACTCCAGTGAGTGCAACAGTAGGGAAAGCGTTGGATAGCGTAGGGGTAATAATTACTATTCCCACTCCAGAGAGTGCAACAGTAGGGAAAGAGTTGGATAGCGTAGGGGTAAAAATTACTATTCCCACTCCAGTGAGTGCAACAGTAGGGAAAGCGTTGGATAGCGTAGGGGTAATAATTACTATTCCAACTCCAGAGAGTGCAACAGTAGGGAAAGCGTTGGATAGCGTAGGGGTAATAATTACTATTCCCACTCCAGAGAGTGCAACAGTAGGGAAAGAGTTGGATAGCGTAGGGGTAAAATTACTATTCCCACTCCAGTGAGTGCAACAGTAGGGAAAGCGTTGGATAGCGTAGGGGTAATAATTACTATTCCAACTCCAGAGAGTGCAACAGTAGGGAAAGAGTTGGATAGCGTAGGGGTAAAAATTACTATTCCCACTCCAGTGAGTGCAACAGTAGGGAAAGCGTTGGATAGCGTAGGGGTAATAATTACTATTCCCACTCCAGAGAGTGCAACAGTAGGGAAAGTAATATTTTAATATTTTACAAAAAATAATTAATTATCAATACTAATAAATATTATTAATAACACTAATTACCAATTAATGAATTAAAGAAAAATAATTACCAATTATCAAAATGTAATTACCAATTAATAATTAATTAACAATAAATTAATTATCAATACCAATTAATATTTATTAATATGTACTTAATTTCAATTAAATTACTTCCCACCCTATTCCCCTATAAACCCACATCCCGCTACAACTATTTAATTAATAGAATTAACATAATTACCATTTAATCAATTAATTTTTTTTTACCAATTAATAAAATTTAATTACCAATTAATAATTAACAATAAATTAATTATCAATACCAATTAATATTTATTAATATGTACTTAATTTCAATTAAATTACTTCCCACCTTATTACCCTATAAACCCACATCCCGCTACAACTATTTAATTAATACAATTAACATAATTACCATTTAATTAATTAAAAAAAATACCAATTAATAACATTTAATTACCAATTAATAATTAATTAACAATAAATTAATTATCAATACCAATTAATATTTATTAATATGTACTTAATTTCAATTAAATTACTTCCCACCTTATTACCCTATAAACCCACATCCCGCTACAACTATTTAATTAATTGAATTAAGATAATTACCATTTAATCAATTAAAAAAATTCCAATTAATAAAATTTAATTACCAATTAATAATTAATTAACAATAAATTAATTATCAATACCAATTAATATTTATTAATATGTACTTAATTTTAATTAAATTACTTCCCACCCTATTCCCCTATAAACCCACTACCCGCTACGGAATTAAATTACGCAAAAATTAAATAACATAAAATTCATTGCTTTTAAAAAATTAAACATACATTACAACAACTAATATACACTTTTAACACATATACTAACATACAATACACTTAGAAAAAATTCGATATTATTAAAAATTCGATATTTTTTAATGCCTATATTATGTACTTCGATATTTTGACTATCGATATTACTTACCTTACTTTCGATATTTTTAACGACTATATTATGTCCATTCGATATTATGTCCATTCTATATTTTAGACTCGATATTGTGTCCATTCGATATTTTTGTTTCGATATTATGTCTGTTTACCGAAACTAAAACTGCCAGTCACCCATACAGAAAGTTTTCTATCCACATAAAACGGTTAGTCATACATATACTCTGTAACTTATACTACCACATAAATACTCAGTCACTGTTTTGAGATGCTATTTACACACTGTTTAGAATGTCTACATTATACTTCTATTCTACATTTGTCACTAGTGCACTCAGTTATAGATAGAGTCACTCACTTATCCTCTCACTCAGTCAAAGTACCTATTTATAGAACTAATCATTTGCTCATACAGCTATTCACACAGCAAACACTCACTCATACAAGTACTTGTACACCCACTTATTCTCCTACACACACAGTCACACAACCACTCATTCATCCATGCAGCCTCTCAACAGAGTCACTAAGTCAACCACACAACCAGTCACACACTCACTCACACACGCACATACTTACATATTGCAGGTTCATACTCCACTGTCTTCTATGTTAACTAAAAAGTGATCCATGCTACTTCTTCTACACACATTTACAGACTATACAGTCTGAAACAAAGGTAGTCTAGTGCCTACAGGCTACTTTATATGTGTCATCTCACCTCTAAAAAGCACTGACAGACTCATTGAGATCTCTGGAAAGACACTGACACTCATAATGAGCACCACTCCCACCATGCCGTAGGATACAGTGCTCCGCTTTGAGCAAGAGAGAGCATATTGCTCTTGCTTGCTGAAAGCGGAGCAGTTTGCTTTTACACACTGGGAGCTGCATATCAGCAGCTCCCTGTGTGTAAAAGCAATGCCGGCTCCTGCAGGAGGCGGGGAGCCAGCAGAGACCGCTGGGGCCTTCAGGCTCCCCACACGGCCATAAATGTCCCAGGAGGGTGGCTGCCTGCCCCTTGCCTTTAAAGAAAATCTTTAGAAAAAAGAAAAGGCCTGGGCCCGGGGATGGGGTCCCCTGGGCTGAAATTGACCTGGGGAGGGGGGTGCACGCCCCCTCCCCCTTTTTTAAAAAAGATATACAAAGGCTTGGCCCCGGGGGACGAGGTCCTCAGGGCCAAAATCAGCCAAGGGAATAAGGGCTGCTTATGAAAAAAAAATTAAAAAAGAAACACTGGGCCCCGGAGGATGGGGTCCCCAGGGCCGTAATCAGCCCAGGAGGGGGGCCCCCATTTCATAAAAGACTGGCCCCCTGGGATGAGGTTCCTGGGGCCTGGCACAGGGAAGGTGGGGCGAGGCAGCCCTCCTTCCCTAAAAAATAATAATAAATAAAACCCTCCTGCAAGTCACTGGAGAACACGCTCCCTTTACCACCACCATGCAAACGCACCTCCTGGTGCAGTAGTGGTTGGGAAATAAAGTCCCCTTAAATGCTGAGGGTGTTTGGGGGCCAACAAGACCTCCTGCTACCTCTAGTAAGTCCCAGACAGCAGGATTGCTGAGAGTACTTGGAGGCCATGCCCCCTTTCTCCACTACTCAGCAAACGCGCCTCCAGGCACGCTTCTGGTTGGGGAATGAATTCCACTTTACTCCTGAGGGCCTCAGGACTAAAGTGGACAACTTCCCCAACCAGCAGTGTCCCAGGAGGTGCGTTTGCAGAGTGGTGGAGAAAGGGGGCATGGCCTCTGATGACCTCTCAGCATTCCAGCTGTGTGGGTCTTACTGGAGGTAACAGGAGGGGCAGTTGAACCCCAAGGACCCTCAAGAGCCATGGGGACTTCCTCCCCGAACTAGTAGTGCACCAGGAGGCGCACCAAGAGTGATGGAGAAAGGGGGTGTGGCCATTGAAAGTCTGTCAGCAAAACCACCATGTGGGTCTTACTGGAGGTTATATGAGGGGTAGTTGCCCCCCAAGGACGTCCTTGTATGAATTTCTAAGGTTTTTTAAAATCCATTTCCTAACTATAACATACCTGTAACCTTTGGTTTTTTCAGTGAATTACTAAGATTTTTTAAATGCTAGTTTCAAACTATAACGTCCCTTTAACGTTTGTTTTTTCAGTGAATTTCTATGGTTTTTAGATCGAGCCTACAGTGCGCATGCGCTGTCTGGAAGACCTGCTGTAATCAATAATACCACTTTTTCCCACCTGCTACTTACCATTGGTTCAATCCAGTGTTGCTTTTGTTTGCTGCCTCCTAACTTGTTGCTGATACGTCACTTCAGTTCAAGGCTGAGGCACACCGGCCAAGCACAACTTCCTTATGCTGGCATTTCTTATCTGTCCTTTGGGAGAACTTCTTCTTTTTTAAAATATGGCTTTCCACCTGTCACGGACTTCTTTCGCACCACCACCCATTTGGTTTTTAATTGCTATTTTCCGCCCGTTCCTGTCTAGCATGTTTATGTACCCATCCCTTCCCCGGAGCTGCACTGAAGAGCCTCACATTCTCCCCTTTGCTGATCTTTTTTTTAAAATATTGCTTCCCACCCCGACATTAATGAAGAGAGCAGCACGCTACACATCCAAAGATATAGAAATCGTCAGGTTTACTTTTTAAGGAGGTATTTATTAATTTATTTTCAGTTTTATACAGCACTGCACTTCACATTATTGATACTCCGCCCGTCACTCTCTACCGTGTTTATGTAGCTGTCCCCTCGCCAGAGCTGCACAGAAAAGCCTTGCAATTTTTCCTTTGCTGTTCGTTTTTTTAAAATTATTGCTTTCTGCCCGTCGTGGACTTTACACTGAAAGCCAGTTTTTTATACGCTTTGGGGACAGTCACGAGAACCTACGTCGCTCACCTAGTGTTCACCTTGACTGAGGCTTCTGAGTAACCCTGGGCGTAGTTTGCGTAGTAGCACTACACGTAGCTACGTGAAGTACATTTTGAACTACACGTAGCGACGCAAATTGCGTAGTGCGTAGCTGTGTGCTTGACTGCACTGTGCAATAATTGCCAACGGTATCTTGCACAGTGCAAGTTAAGATAAAATAAGTATCTCTGCCTTTATATGCTAAAAGCATATAGTCATTTCACAAAAGTGAAAACGATAAATTAACAAGCAGTGATAGAGGTGATGATTTTGGGATCCTCCCTAACCTAGGGAGAGAACCAAGCAGATACCTTGAAAACAAAAAGCACATCTTGTTGAACGATTCGGTGGTGGTCCCATCCTCTTAGGACCACTCCAAGCACAGTTATTGGCAAAAATACAATCCCAACCAAAGGCCCTGCAAAGCATTATGGGACGAGATTAGCAGTGGGCAGTGAATATTATAGTATCCAATATCAAAATAATTCTACAAAGAGCTGCAGTTCAACTAGTCGTTACTAGATGTCCCTCACGAGTCAAATGCAAAAGCATTGAAATTATTATTACATCAAGCTGCAGTTCCACTAGTCGTTACTAGATGTCCCTCACGAGTCAAATGCAAAAGCTTCATGAAAGGGTTTCAATGCTTTTGCATTTGACTCGTGAGGGACATCTAGTAACGACTAGTTGAACTGCAGCTCTTTGTAGAATTATTTTGATCCTGCCCAATCCCTGGGCAGGATTGGGACCCGGGGGCCCCATCCCCTGGGGCCTACCCATTTAAAATGGGTGCCTCTAGGGCACCCACTCACCAATGGGACCTACCAGCTCCCAGCCTCCTGCGGGAGCCGGCATTGCTTTGGGATCCAGGGAGGTGAGCAGGGAAACAGACACTGCTCTGCTTTCAGCAAGCAAGAGCATTTTTGCTCTTGCTTGCTGAAAGCAGAGAGTTTATGGCTTGGCAGGAGCGGTGTTCCCACCAAGCAATAGCAAACTGCAATGTCCCGGGGATGGGCACTCTGGGCATTACTGGAACCGGAAGTGGGGTTGGCAGTCCCTAGGGCCATCTAGGGCTATTCTGACCCCAGGAGGTGGTGGTCAATGGGGCTGTGGGGGGCCGTGCGGGCGTGTGGGCACCCCCGCATAAATGACAACAAAAAAAACAGGGAGGTGGTGGTCCCCGGGGTTTAATTTACCCCTAGGGGGGCCACGTGTGCCCTCCTTTATTTTTACCATGTCCACAGGATTTGGCCCACCCAGGCACTTTAGAAAAAAGAAACGCAAGCTTTTATAAATTTTGGCGTGAGTCCACGGCAAGCTTAAAAATAAATGACTTTTACCATATCTAGCGGGTCAGGGTATTCCTAAACTGCCCCCTTTTCTTTATTTTTTACTTTGTTTTTGGGAAACTGGCTTCAAGTCGAGTCCCAAGATGGCTGCCATCACATCCTGGTTGATGCGTTGGCAGCCAATCAAATTTCAGTAGGATCCGCGAGTGATGTCAGCAGTGATGTCACTGACCATGTCATGAGTGATGTAATATGTGAGGTCATAAGCAGTGCATTGTAGAGGTGTGAGTTATAGTTAGCTCAGCTAACTATAACTGCTGAATTTCTCTGGTGTTGTACAAGTGAAACCTGAGCCTAACTATAACATCTCTGTAACCTTTGGTTTTAAGGTGAATTTCTAAGTTTTTTTTTAATCCATTTCCTAACTATAACGTACCTGTAACCTTTGCTTTTTTCAGTGAATTTCTAAGGTTTTTAAAATGGTAATTCCTAACTATAACGTCCTGTAACCTTTGTTTTTTTTCAGTGAATTTCTATGTTTTTTTTTAGTAGTAGTCGCCTTTGCAGAGTGGTGGATAAAGGGGCCTGGACCTCCGACCAGCTCTCAGGAATCCTGCTGTGTAGGACTTAAAGGAGGTACCAGGAGGACTTCTCAGCCCCTTAGGCCCTCAGCTTCAAAGAGGACATTCACTGAATAAGTATTTCAGTGGATCTGTGAGACGGTGCATCAGTCTATAAGGGCCACGCGGTCCCCCTTCCCGAGTTTTAAAAAGGCCCTGGGGATCCTAGGTTTGTTCCTTCATTAAAAGGGAGTGGGGTCATGGGGCTCCCTGCACTGAGCCTTTAATTGCCCCAGGAACTCCATCTTTGGAGATCATTTGCTGTGTCCCGAAGAGCCCACTTCAGTGATACAGTAGTTTCCCTGCCCAAGACTGCGGTTGCAAAGAACCTTGTGTTTGCTCCCGTCTGGGGGGAACATTTTCAAATCTCCTGCCAAACGGGACCAAACACAAGTCTGCTCCAAGCAGGTGAGAGTTTTGCAGAAAAGCTTCAGGAGGAGACAGGCTCGTGAACTGGCTCGTGAACTGGCCTGACCACGCTGGTTTGTCCAGCTGAAAGCTATTGAGCTCCTTGACATTGATGTGGAGGACAAAGAATCCTCAGGGTCACTGAGGCATCATGCTGCAGCAGGCTGCCATCATCGAATCAAACTCTGGATCTAAGAAGCCTGAGAACCCACCAACGAGCCTGTCGATGAGCGATAATCTCCAAGGAAAAAACTAAATCTAAAGGTAATCTTTTGACCGGGACCTAGCCCTCAGCGTATCTGACCAGCGCTCCATCGCGGTCAGCCTAAAACTTTGACTTAGTCCTGATCCAGCTTGACCAGATAGCTGCATGTAGCGCTTTAATCTTTGCACAATTTTTTATTTAGCCTTTGAAAATTCATATCTCTGGTTCCCTACATTGGATTTTTGTTGTTTTGGTGTTGTTTTGAAGACAACATATTCCATATTTTGATAAATTGGTGTTTCATTTTTATTGTGTTATGTCTTTTACCTATTTACTGTTTTGCTGGTATTAAATGCTTTGCACATACCTGTTTTTCAGATAAGCCTGACTGTTCATTTGTTAAGCTACTAATGGTTGAGCAAGGATTAATTTACCAAGACTTGACTGGACCTAGTAGTGATTGTAGTATTATTACTAGCTGAGGGTGAACCCCCCACTTTCCTACAGGAGGTGACCCAGTGAAGGGTCATAGTTAGTCCCTAGATGCCCATAGACAACCTTCTGGGGAATGAGTTCCCCCTGATTTCAGTACCCTGACAGTTCAATTTTCTGGGAGTACCACTCAAAAGCAGAAGGGATGGGAGCCCAGATGAAATGGCAGGGTGAGGGAGGACTCACCCTTGTCCCCTGTTCAGCCTCAAGGTGCAGACCCTGACCTGAGTGGCCAGTCTCAAAATACCCCCCTGAAATGGTTGAAGGTAAAGTGGAAGTAGGGTGCCTAGCACCTGGGACTGTTTCCCCCAGTTAGAGACACCTTCTGAGGTCAGAGAACCCTCCGGAGCCCATAGGGAACTCCTTGACAGCCCCAAGGCTGGAAGAAAGGTCTACTCAATGTCCCCGCTTAGAGCCTCCACTAGGCAAAGATGGCCTGGGGCATAGCTCCTGACACTGAAAGCTGAAAGTGGCCTCTGTTAGTTGCTGTTCTTATGGGCACAATTTTCCTTGGGTTGGGGACAGAAGTCTGATCTAATGGGTAGAATGGGCCACATCACTTTGTTTTCCATGGTGATACTATCTGCCTACTGGGATGCATCTGTGAGCAAGTTAAGATTAGGTGCTACACAGATGGGGTCCACGGGTACGGAGAAGGGTTCATCATGGGTCAGTTTAGTGGCTCAAGAGACTATAGAGAGAAGGATCATGCTGATCTATTTGCAGAGAAGGTGACATGTGTCACCCCTCCCCATCAGTTTTCGGCCCCGGGGACCCCATTCCCCAGGGACCAATCTATTTAATAAGGGGAGGGAGTGCACAGCATCCATCCCAAGCTGTTTTTGGCCACATGGACCACATCTCCAAAGAAACAAAGTCGGCTCTCACAGCATGCAGGGTGCTGGCTAGGGCAGGGAGGGCCCTGAGACTCTCCCTTCAGCCCCCAACATGTGCATAGTGGGTGTCAAGGAAGTGGGGACTGGCCTGGATCCTGTAACATCTATTCTCCTGCTTTTGGAGTCCAGCTTATCTCTCCAGCCCACTTCCTCTCCCTGGCTGTTCCAGGAAGCAAATCTCCTCCCACCAAATGGCTGTTTTGTTGCAGCCCCAGGCCTCTTCGCACCTTCTCAGGGAGCAGCTTGGCTCAGGCTGTCAAAGGCTCACCAAACAGAAGAGGCTGCTACAGCGCTGCTTTAAGTAACTTCAGGATATCGAGTTCTAAAACTATTTTCCTGTAATTGTTACATTAAGTATAACTTTGGCAAGTTGTTGGATTTAATGTGACCATTAATTTGTTACTTTGAATGGTATTGCTAGCTAGCTTCAATGCAAAGACAGACTTTATTAAGTTTTATAAAGCCTTCCCCATGTTAGCCTATGCGTCTAGCAGCACTTCAATAGGGAAAACGACTTTGGCTGTTTTTCCTTACCATGGCATATAAAACATCTTTTATACAGTCCCTGCTTTTTATAACAATGCACCCCACACTTGGGGCACCTAGGGTAGACCTTAGGGGTGATATTATTATTATTTTTTTTTACAAATAGTTTTATTTGGTTTTTGTAACAAGTGCAACAGCGGTGATATGACAGAACAATCAAGGCAATTGAATGTCTCTTCGAAGCATACCAAGAAAAAAGGCATTTATTCAATATAACTCAAAGGAAGGCTATGTGAATGTAAATGTAGCCAAGGTGAAGAGGTGAGGGCTGCGAAGCACTGTTTAGAAAATCAGGGAGTTTCTGGGATGTATCTAACCAGTGTGCTGTGAACTGAGAAGGGTACCACTGGATTCAAGCTAGCTTGGGTGATGAGGGGTTATACCCCAAAACCAATCCCAGGTTGCTTGTTTCCGTTACAAGGAGGACCTGGCTTGGCAGTTCGGGTTGGACTGTTCCCATGAGAAGCAGGGTCAAGAATGATTTGCATATGGCTGGGTCCAAACTGGGGTGGCGTGGTGGGCAAACAAAAGATGAATTAAACCCAGATCTGTTGACTGGGAGTGAATGTTTGCATTGTTCAGCATTCTGTGCATCATTTGTTCTTTTTGTATTTGCTTCCCTAAGTGGGAAGGGTATGCCCAGACGAGGGTCCCGTGCTCACTGCGCCACTGAATTCAAGCTAGCCTGGTTGATGAGGGGTGATACCCCAAAACCGGTCCTAGGATGCTTATTTCCATTCCAGGGTGGACCTGGCTTGCCAGTTCTGGCTGAAATCTTCTCATGAGGAGCAGGGTCAAGACTGATTTGCATATGGCTGGGTCCAAAATGGGATGGCGTGGTGGGCAGAAAAACAATGGATTAAACCAAGATCTGTTAATTCAGGGTGAATGTTTGCATTGTTCAGCATTCCGCCCATCATTTGTTCTTTTTACACATGTTTAGAGGAGAGAGCACAAACACTTCAGAACGGGTTAGCAGTCCTAGACCAGCAAAAATGAATTCAGCCAAAATAGGAGGGGAAGGCAAAACATTTGGGGATGACCCTGCAGAGAGGGCCAGGTCCAACACATAATTAAGGATTCAAATGGAAATATAGAAGTGGCAGAACTCACTGTTCCAAAATACCTTTTTGCATTGAGAAGTGGTTGTGTTTTCCATTAAAACTGTTGCATCAACTCTAAGAAATGACAGTACTTTCCCTTTCAAATTGAAAAATGCAGGCACTCAATAACTGACAATACCTCTCCATAGTACAAATAGGACACATGAGAGTGCAAACAACCCGACACTGAAACCCTTCAAAGGAAAAAAGATATGATGCTCATGAAATGCTGATATGGTTTACAACGAAGTTTATAAAAATGCATTAGTACAAACATTCATTACATTTTTAGAGCATTTATAAAACTATCACAAACATTAATAAATGATCCCATAAAACATTATCAGCTGTACTCAATAAACTATTAATATTGAGCTGAATACATGGGCATAGTTGGAAAATTGCCAACAGCCATACTAAAACGAACTAATTTGATTTGATGGAATAGCTCACAGAAAAGCAGCTAAAGCTCCAAAGTTTCTAAGAGATGTGGCATAACCAGCTAGTTTTTCTTTGCAATGCAAGCCCTGCAATGCTCCTTACACCTCAAGCAGCTTTTTCGATTTTGCAGCGCATTCAATATAGTGTGAACCTTTATTTTGTTTCCTTTAAGGAGAACAGGCTGCACTTAAATAATATATATGTAAAAAATGTGATCACAGGCACAGTGGTTTGCTGACCCCCAGCAGGACACCATCTCCATGATGGCCATCAATGATAGTGTGTCAGGATTTGTGACCTCCCTCATGAATATTTATGAGATAGTTTGGACTGCGACCCACTACAATTTGGAATTTTGTGAACTGACCTGTTAGTTCACAGGTCGGTTGACAAAATTCCACATTGGCCGAAAAATACTTGTTACAATTTGTGACCAGTATTTTGCGACCAGTATTTCATACATCTGGCCCTAATTCCAATCACGTGTTTTAAATCCTTATTAACTTCATGATGTTAAGTTTCTCCTATGTACTATTAATTTACACACTATACAGGGCTGGCTTTGGAGCTTGTGGCGACTGGTGCAACAATCTTTTTTTGGTGCCCCTCTTCCCCCCCATGACCTTCTCCACGGATTCCCTCATTACTATACAATGCCCCCTTCTCTCCATATCCCCTCTCTGTCATACATTTCATTTTTTTTATTGCACTACTCATAGTTTAACTACACTCAACACTGCGATCTGCATTGTTCATGCTCTTTGCAGCAGGCACATTAACCCTCTGTGCCACTTTATGACGAGTCAAAACTGCCACTAGCCAAAACTCTGATGTCTCTCCAGCAGGAATATTAATCACCAGAGTGATCTTGACATTTTATCATTGTCTGAAAGCTGCTGGACGCACAAGGAGCTCTGCAGCAGGTGCTTTTAAACCCACAGGTTATTTTTAAACGCAGCCCCGCCCCCACCCCTTCCAAACTCAGCACCATGAGCGGGTGCACCACTCGCACTCCCCTGAATCCGGCCATGGACTAGCTTAAGTAAAAAGGGAAAATAAATGATGTTCTGATATCTGAAGGATGGCAAAGGCTCAAGTTCAACTGGATTGGGTTTAACAACAGGGTAAAAATGTGATTAATACTACTGTAGAAAATCCTTTCAAAATGCATCACCAGTTACAGTGATTTTAAAGATGAAGAGGGCATCTCAATTGGTTTTAGAAGAGAGAAGCCCTGAGTTGACAAAGAAACAACCTTGTCTTCTTACATCTGAGGAAACCTGACAAGCTCCCACGAATATCACATTTGTACTTATTTGATGCGAAACACAATGGTCGACTAAATGCAAGTAAGAGCATGAGAGCAGGCAGAAAAAAAGCTTTGCGCTATGAAGGAAAAGGGATCCTAGATGACTGGCGAAGGACCCGAGTTACAGATGTGCCTGAAAATTATTTTTTTTAAAGCCGAAAAAAAGAGAACTGTGAGGCTTTTCTGAAAAGCTTCTTGTGTAACTTAGAAGAGAGAAACATCGTTCATTAAAGGTGCAATGTCTATTGGCAGGCTGTTATGGCTGTAATTTAACAACATATTATCCCAGCGCTGGAAAGAAAAATGTAGATTTAACTATCACACAACAACCAAACTCTCACCCACAGTGCAGTGTGCTACTCGTTCCCCGATGCTTTACGGCGCCCTGTCAGTGGTGTGAAGCGTTACATAAATGCAATTATAATACAATACACTGACTATACTCATGTAGCAAGAATACCGCAAATGTCCTTGCCCAAGAAACATACCTGTGTTGTTAAAAAACATATTTATTGTTATTGTTGTCCCTTGGAGACACACCTGAGATGTCATAAATAGGAATATGCGTCTCTCCATAGGAGGTGGAGTTTTGCACTTGTGGAAAACAAAACACCACAAAACATGGAAAATCCCAATGAACTTTTTTTGCTTCCTGTGTGATTCAGAAAGTTATTTGCAACAGGACAAGCATGAAGAAGATAAAGGTAAAAGCATATGCAATAGATACATTATTTAGACATTAATTTTAGGTAAGTCATAGAGATTTTAGCAAACACAAATCCTAATTATTGAACAGACCTATCAAAATAGAGCAAAGCAATTTTTCACTGGCTCTGCTCTTAATACAATAAAAAGATGAAACACATTGATTGTGTCTCAAACACAAACCCATATTTCCAATTTGAAAAGCAGAAGAAACATATGTCCTAAAGTGTAGCAGCACAGCTGCGTTTAGTAGCCTTTGCCAAAATAGGAAGAAAAAAAATCTAAACATAAATTAATGATTATGAGATTAGGATTCTCACTTCGGACATTAAAGTCTTAAGAGGGTACGCAAACAGAATATCGAGTTTTTAATATCGAGTTGCACAAATATCGAGTCAGAAATATCGTGATTGAGAAATATCGACAGCAAGCATATCGCGGTCAAGAATATCGACTTAAGGTAAGTAATATCGATTTAAAAAATATCGAAGTGTTTAATATTGTTTGCAAAAATATAGTTGTTAAAAATATCGATTTTTTAATTAATGTTATGTATTTTAGTATATATTTTAAATGTATGTGGTGTATTTTTTTGTATAAGAATTGTTTATATTTTTTAATATATGTGTTACATTTTTAATAGTTATTAATTGTTTTTTAATTTGATTTCCGTACCGGGTTGTCAGTTTATAGGGGATTAGGGTGGGAAGTAATTTAATTATATTAAATTAATGTTTTTTTTGTATAAGAATTGTTTACATTTTTTAATATATGTGTTAAAATGTTAGTAGTTATTAATTTTTTGTGATTAGAATTTTGCTTTTTTTAGTTACGTAGCGGGTTGTGGGTTTATTGGGGAATAGGGTGGTAAGTAATTTAATTATATTAAATTAATGATTATTTTTTATTTATTAATATTTATTTAATTGAGATGTTATAGTGTTAAATCGAGCTCAGAGCTGCAGAGCTAGTTGCTGGCCATGGAGTTGCGGAGCGGTACAGCAGAACAGCGCCCCCCCAGGCTTTCAACAACCTGCCTGACTACCTGCACCGGACAATAGAAGGTGAGACCCAACCGGGACCCAGACACTGCAGCGAGTGTGGGAGAGACGGGGGAGGCCACAACACTAACAATGATGCGGTGTAGGGGGCCGACAATATCGAGCCCAGGTCCGATCCCATCCCACGGCACTGCCTCTGTTTTTCCACTTCTCCCTACTGGCCTCGTGCTCCTCACCCATCCACCCCCGCACCAACAGGGGAGATCCACAGAGTTCTGCGGGCCCTCATTGAGGAGGGCAAGAGTCAACAGAACAAGAAAAGAAATTGGCGGTGCTTGGAGGTAAGAAAAAGGATACGAGCGCAGCGGTAGTAGATACCACCTGTCAAGTGTGAAACCGGGCCCCCACAGAAGCGGCCCAACTAGGTCTTAGTGCGGCTTGTGGGTTGCCCAGTGAGTTCCTGCTCATGGCCCCTAACCTCCAGTGCCCCCTCCCCGGGCGGTACATCATACCAGATCGGCACCTGCCCAAAAGTATCTGCAGATAGTGCTCAGTAAGCAACAAACGCCCTCCCCACTCCACCAGGCAACACGGAAGTTGATGTGCTCTTTGTACCCCTGTGAGGGGCACCAGGTGCCAGGGCGGCCCCGGCCTATCAGCACATAGGTGAGATAGAAAGGGCCACTGGGTACGTCGGGGTGATCAAACTCCATTGGCTACTGCCCCATGGCCCCTCAACTAATTCCTTGCCCACGCCTGAGTGCGGATTGCCTAGCATGGACTAGGGTGCTGAAATGCAAACCTCAACTGAGCCATCATGAGATCGGGCAGGGTCCGAGAGACACTAAAAGCAGCAAAGAAGCATGGCCCAAAGAACAAATCCAAGCAGCCAGCACAAGCAGCCAATGGGAATTGCTCTGTTATAGATGAAACAACCAATACACCTGAAACACCCAAACCACCTCCTCCGGCTCAACCTTCAGCCAAAAATACACACAAGGCCCTAAAAATCACAGGTTTTTAAAAATCCCCCAGGAGCCAAGGTATGACTTCATCCAGATCATGCCAATTAATCTCGTCACCAACCTTAATAGGCAATTCTACAAAAACATCCAACAAGCAGATAAGAGTCATCGCGCAAGTTCATTCTGCAGAAACCGATCAGACCCACCCAACAGTTCACCTTTAACAACCATTAAGGGGTGTAGAATGCCTGTCCATCACTCCCCTCTTCTCGCTCTCTTTAATTCCTCACTCAGAGCCCATGGCATTGCATCGCTAGAAAGATCATTGGAGACTTCAGCAGTGTGGCATTGCCTGTTATCTGCCCTTTCGAGAAGAAAGACGATGAAGATGAAGCTCATACAAACATAACAGTAAACCCTGGACCACAGCACGATTATAATGCTATGTTTTCCCAAATAAAGACTAAATAAGAAAATGGCCACAGTGCCAATATCAATATTTCTGAGGACATGCCTAAAAACAAGGAAAAACAAACAAGTAAGGTTCTCTCACCAACAAAACAAAGTAGACCTGCCCCTCACCATTGTCCTCAGCTCCCTTATGGACCCCTTTTATAAACTCAATGGAGGTGATCTCCTCGGCGCTTACATTTCACTAAGAAAAACTTGAAATACAATTTGATTTATTGAACGCACTGGCCACTCACGTCACAGGCACTGAACGTAACTTGCAGGAGATAAATATCTTAATCAATTAAGTGCAAAAAGACCCCACCACAGCTTACCGTTCTTGTCAATGTTCCTCTACTTTGGACCACTTAACGTCAATGCCAAATATCCTCTCAGAAATGTTAACGGAAGTTAGATCCACAAAACAGCTGGACAGCCCAGTCTTACTTTACTTCCAGAAGACCCCAATACTTAAGAGCGTTCCCCTGGCCACCCGGGGCAACGAGGGTAATCCCAACCAGTTGAAGGAAAATGCACAACCGGCAACAACAACCAACGAATTAGAAAGTTGAAGACCCTCTGCCTCCCCCGATAATTCTGCCATGCAGCAATGACTGTCCCTAACTAAAAGAGAACACAAACGCCTTAGTAAAGCAATAAACAATAGGCCAAAAAGACAGCCAACACAATCACATCTTTAAACGGCCCAAGATTCAATTTCTACCACATCGGATAGATCCATACAGCCGGGGCCAGTCATTTTTCTAATATTTCAAAGAAACATAGTGTCGACCAACGAATCAGGCCGAAACATAACCAAAAATTCTTGTAGACACGAAACGGCATTCCCAATGGCACTTCATCTGTGGCAACCACTTACATTGGCAGAGCACCCATATGCAACAGCCTTCCCAAATAATCAACATCCTTGCGAACCCCGACTATATAGTATGGCCATTAATGATCATCTCCCAAAGAACTGAGAAATCAAAGAAGTTACCATGTATGCCAACAGGTGCTCCCTTGTCCTGAAATCACCATCACCAGTCAAACCCAGCCCCAGTACTACTCTGAGGCACAAATTTGGGCAAGGGCCAAGCGTACTCCATGGACAACTCACCCCCTCAAAGCTAACGAGGGAGACCCCCATTGAAATTAGTAATGATCCCTTGCTACAGGTCCAGAGGAAGACATGACATACTGAATAGAAGTGCTATTCTGAAATTAGTCAACACAATAGAAACCCTGAACCACATAAGCACACATGATCTAGAAAGTGTTGAGTTTAAACCCAACCCAGAACTGGCAGGAGCCTAAGCAACGGTGGACACCTGGTCCAACTTAAAAACAGCCATGGAGATATGGCAACACAGGGGCCATTTCTTCAACTGGGTCGTTGATCTTAACATAACTCCCGGGTACCAGTAATGCCAGCTGCTTCCCCAACGGTGTCGGGCCCCTCTCCTTCCCTGCCCTCAGTAGATGCTGTAAGAGACAGAGACATAGGTTCAGTAAAGTGGCCTGCGCACAAAGATGAGATGCAATACACACAAAATTCATTTGACTTAAGACCCACATTTAACTTGTACATGTACTGGCTGCATAAGCCCAATCTCATGCCAGATCACCTAATGCTCTGACAGATGTTTATTGGACGGTCATGCGCCATGATGCGTTGACACAGCTAAATTACTCCCACCTGAAGTATGAGTTCACAGAACCACACAGAAACAAACTGAAACATGACTATTGTTAAGTGACATTCCATCCTTCCATCCAACTATGTTGGTACTGCAGCACAACTACTGCTGAACATTGTTTACCAATTTGTAGAGTCATCAATGACATGTAAGTACACACCACAAATATCCCAAGGCACCCTAACATGATGCTCACTGCTGTTCACTGCCAGTTGATGTGTCTGAGGCTTACACATCTGCATATGTAACATAGACACATTTTTAGGGATAAAGTGCTATGAAGCACCATGTACTAATTTTGTCAAAAAGACAATGCACATTCGCATGACTAGGGAAATGTGACGCAAGGGCCTTGCATGTTGTGGCATATCACAAACCAACATCCTTTCAATTTATGGCCAAGCTGTCAATGATCCAAGGCATGAGAGTGCCAAGTGTATTTGAAGCTCTAAGTGGCCTCCATAAGGACAGCCAGTGTGTGCTAAGATCTAGGGTCTGGCATCTGACATCCCTACGTTGTGCTGAATGCTGACATCCATGACACATCAATGCCACAAGACATCACTCACTGATGTAAACCAGTAGCCACATCTTTACCATGCACTGATGCATATGGACACCCCTCTTCAATGCACACATAGTAAGTACTGCCACTCAGAGTGACATTGGCTTTTTGCATCAAAAATTACAGGACAACACCTCACTTACATCACAATTTGCCATACACACTGATCACATCCAACCTGTTAAGCCCTAGGGCCAACTCAATCTCACAATAGCCACTTTTAGCTCCATTGCTTCTACCTTCCACTGTCTAACCCAAACAAAGACATGTTACCATGTGCACAATGAGCAAATGCAGATCATCCAATGCATCACTGGAATCAACACCATCTACACCATCAGCACCTGTGTGCAGTTGCTGTCACCGTGGCAGGGAATGACTTTATGTGATGCTATGCTGCTGATATTTGTCTAAATGTGTCGCTGTAATGCTGTCATCTGTATCGTTTTGCTGTATTCCACCCATGGGACAGGTGTAACCTCTGCTAACTCACTGCACCCTGAGTCCACATTTGAGTATGCACTTCATCACATGAGTCACAATATTGAAAGAGCCACACAGCACACACAAGGCTGATAAGTGTACTGTGCTAGACACTTCACAATACTTCTTTGCCTGTGTAGGAATGGCTCAGTTCAGACACCATTTTCAAGATGGTAGATGCAAACATGTAAAGATGATTTGCAATGACATTGTTCATGTATTCCTACATGACAATACAAATGTTGCACACATGAAGAACCTCTGCCCTCGCCACTGGGGCTACTTAGAAGCAATTGCATCACACTAGAGAGATCTCAGAGGTTCATGATTTGCTCATGTTTGTGATTAATACTGTCAGTCATGCATCAAGTCACACTTAGCCCAATACTCACCCCCAACTTGCTGCTCTCAAGCCCTCAAGCCCTCAAGCGTCCATCCAGCTCTGGTTGTGTCACTGCCAGGATGCGGGCCAATAGTGGGGTCATGCTCCGGCGCGCCAACCTGCCACTTCTGGGGACCAGCCCCAGCATCATTTCGGCAATGTTTTGCTGAGGCAGCAGATGTCATCCCACCTCTTGTGGCAGTGAGTATGTCGCCGGTTTGAGACCCTCAGGGCCCGCATCTTGCGGGCGATGGCCCTCCATATTTCCTTTTGCTGATGGACCTTGAGCTGTAGGCATGAGAGAAAAGATGAGAACTTTTTAAACAGTGTGTTGTTGACCATTGTGTGCCAGTCCTGAAGCATTTATACACATACTACAAACATAAATCAATGGACAGCAGAGTCCATAGACCATGTCACATATGACACTCTGACCAAGCTTGCTGAGTCCAATGTACACATCTATGAGGATGGACCAAATCCATGCACATATCATTGACATGCAGAGGGCGTGCACTGAAAGAAAGGTGAAACAGGGCATCATCTGTGGTGCATGATGTGAGTGAGCCTGACAGACAATACACTGTAATTGATACTTAGTGGTCATACTCACTGCGTCTAACACTACAGAACCCTTAATGTCCAGGACCATTGCATAGATACACATGTCATGGATGTCATGATAAGGTACCTGACACTACATTCTCTTACTCATGTGACAAGGTGTAGGCCTGTCTTGTGTACTCCTCATACCTCTAAATGCTGATTCATATATATTGTAGGGTGAACTAATCATATCTCTTCCATAGTCCTGTTTGTGATGTGTGCAGATACATTGTGCATTTACAGTACAGGCCTTAGGTGTTTTAGTAGACGTAAAATGTGGGTCATCACAAGTTTAACATGCATGTAGAAAGAGAATGATGACCCAGTACATACACATGTGAGCCTCTACACATAATGGCACCAAACATAAGGATGACATGTCCATTGTACATTTAGCAGATGTGTGAGAGGTGAATTGCTACTAATCTACACAGATACAGGCATCAAACTCTTGTGCTGACTGGACTCATCTCCATAGTGTAACTGTCAAATCATTACACCCACCAATCTGTATCCTCTGCCCAATCTCACTAATGATTATGGGTGAACTTACTGAAGTTGTACATGACATTTGACATTGAATCTGTGTTCAAAGTGAGAATTGCTCCAGTCATCAGTGTAACTGCTATAAACCGGTAGGTTCAAATCATCATTGCATGCAGTCAGGGATCAAGGGGAATGAGGCTCTACACACCATCAACGTGAAGTCATTCTGCTACACAGTATCTCACACATTTACATTACTCCTTCAAGGAATAATATGTGTGATTTAAGGGTTTAAGGGAGCTGCACCAGTGACAATGGTGCCATCCTCCCCACATACTCAAGTGCAACAACTTGTACATCATGAATGGGCCATGCAGATGTCAAAATCAGAATGCATGAACATTGGCTTGCACTCTGAGGCCATACTAGTGAGCAGTCACATAGGTTGAGCATTATCATCACTCAAAAGAAGTTACACATTCACTTACCAGTACCTCGGGAGCACCATATAGCCGCCCGTACTGGCCAAGGACCTCGTCCACCAGGACCTCCAGGTCCTCTGTGGTGAAGGGACGGGCCCTGATGTTCTCAGTACGAGCCATTACTGGTTCCAGAGATGATGTACAGCAGCAGTTGGTGGGGAGGAATGACAGGCAGCAGTGTCTGTAAGCAAGTGACAAGTGTGGCCAATTCACACACATATATAGTCCCCAGAGGTTGTTTCTGTGTTACTCTGCTAATGCCAATACCTCTTCTGCATTATTCAATTGGGGCCAATGCCTGTGCCCGCATTGGCGGAGCATGCCTACCGTGACGTTCAAATATGTAATGCACTACCGCGATGGCTGCAATGTATTTCCTGTACCCGCACTGGCGGAGCACGCCTACAGTGACGTTCAAATATGTAATGCACTACCTCGATGGCTGTAATGCATTTCGCATAGGTGGTGTCACACCGCGGGGGTAATGATGTCTCCACCGATACCCGGCATCATTCAATTGGGGCCAATGCCTGTACCCGCAGTGGCGGAGCATGCCTACCGCGACGTTCAAATATGTAATGCACTACCGCAATGGCGGTTCCCATTGGCTGCAATGTATTTCGCATAGGCGGTGTCACACCGCGGGGGTCATGATGTATCCACCGCTACCTGGCATCATTCAATTGGGGCCAATGTCTGTACCTGTAGTGGCTGAGCACGCCTACTGTGACGTTCAAATATGTAATGCACTACCGCGATGGCGGTTCCCATTGGCTGCAATGTATTTCGCATTGGATGTGTCACACCGCGGGGGTCAGGATTTCTCCACCACTACCCGGCATCATTCAATTGGGGCCAATGCCTGTGACCCCAGTAGCTGACAGCTACCACGCCTGTAAACATATTGTGCATTTGCATTATCGTTTTGCAACTTGCATCACTGATCCAAACAGAATTATCCACATAAAAATGCACCTTGTAAAGGTATTGGAGAGTGTGAAATGTAACTTAAGTCTTCCCACACATGTAATGGAAGTACACATGAGATGAAATGCATTTGTCTGTCCGCCATCACATGTTATTTTTATCCATGTGTGCCTGTATACACATTTCATGTTGATTTGTGTTTCATTGTTGGGGACATCGCAATGTGTGTAATGCTAACTCCTACCACAGTCAGGATGGTCTGCCCACGTAATATGCATATGTTTCTGTACACAGTTTTGTATATGTATGGATATAAGGTCTTGAGGAAGACCCTCAAGACCTGGCTCTTCGGCTAAACAGATCTGCCGACCTCCTCCCCCCTCCCCCCCTCAGCGCCTTGAGACCCTCACTGGTGAGAGCGCGCTTACAATTCCCTGATTGATTGATTGATTGATGGATTGTTGTCCAGCTACACTCACTGACAGCATTTTGTCATCATGTTGTGTTTTTTGGGACTCAAGGTGGATTTTGTGCACTAACAGCAGCTACATACAAGTCTGCATTGATGCTGTTTGCCACATGTGCTGTGTCATCTACCCACAGGGCTGGGTACACATGATTCAGCAGTGTACCTTGTGCCATACACATAGTTTAATTGTGATTTGACAAGAGGTAGTATGTACACCCTGGCTACCTATTTGACTACAGTGGATCAAAGTGTCTATGCATGCCACCTGTGCCTTAAACGGGTTCAACAGTCCTGTCAATGTTGTGGTTGTGTCAGTCATTCTGTAAGCTGTTACCCACATCTCATTTTTGTTTCTTTTTACACCTGTCTACTGCCAGATTACGTAGGAGAAGACCACCTGTGTATCGGCCTATACCAGACCTGTTGACAATGGAGGATTCAGACATCATCAAGAAATACCGTCTCAATCGCCTTACCCTTCAAGACCTATGTGCTCAGTTGGAGCACCATTTGAGGCCTCACAGAACCTACCCACAGCTTTGACAGAAAAAGGGAAGGTGATGGCCGCCTGCATTACTTTGCCACCGGTTCGTTTCAGTACACGGTGGCCATCGCAGGTGGGATGTGTCAACCTATGTTCAGCATGGTGTTGCGTGATGTCCTGTCTACATTGTTGACATACAAGGACAGCTACATCCACTTTCCAAAGAGACATGAATTGGCAGATGTGAAGCGTGAATTTTATGACCTTGGTCACATCCCAAATGTTGTTGGAGCCTTTGACGGCACACACATTGGCATTGTTCCACCACAGGCACCGGAGCACAACTACCATAACAGGAAGCATTACCATTCAATAAATGTGGAAGTGGTATGCCAAGCCGATCTGATAATATCCCACATGTTTGCCAAATTTCCTGGGTCTGCACATGACTCCTACATAATGCAGAACAGCATCATCGCACAATTGACTGAAAATCTTCATCCAGGAAGGGCCTAGCTTGTTGGTGAGTGAGGTGTGTCAATAATTGTTGTGTATGTGTGACATGTTGGTCTCCTCAAATACTTTGATTACATTGTTGGTCTGTGTTTCTCACAACTAGGTGACTCAGCGTATCCCAACCTGCTGTGGTTGCTGAGCCTACTGAGGAATCCAAGGACGCCAGGGGAAGTCTGCTTCAATGATGCCCATGGGAGGACATGTCAAGTTGTGAAGCGAGCTTTTGGACTTCTGACGGCTAGATTTAGGTGTCTGGACAAGAGTGGTGGTGCACTACTCTACTCTCCACAGAAGGTGTGTCAGATCACCGTTGCCTGCTGCATGCTCCACAATCTGGCCTTGCGCAAAGAGATCTCCCTGATTCAGGACGATGATGAGCAGCAGAAGCACCCCGCAGCAAATCCACACATGCCCAGTGATGATGATAGTGGTGAGGAGGAAGGTCTTTACCTGCGTCAACAGCTCATCAACAACTACTTCTCTTGAGAGTAAGTTTGCATTGATCAGCTATGACTGTGTCAGTTTGCTTTGCTGTTAGGGCGGAAGCATTGATGATGTTTTGGGATGCTGGCTGTTGTTGGCACACTGCTGTGGGGTACTTTGTGCATCGCTGTGTTTGTATTTCCAATTACCTGATATCAATGTTGATGGTGTTGGTCAGTGTTAGCGGAAATGAATCTTGTACAGTGTTGACCAGTGGTGTATTGTTGCTGTTATGCCATCATATGACAACTCAATGTTATATTCTTGTGTCGTTCTAGGTCCCTCCGCACTATCAATGGATTATCACAATCAAATATTGTGCTACATTATCTGAGTTTACATTGAACTTACTCTGATAAATATAGCACTCACACAAAGGCATATGTGTGTTAATTGTGTTTATTGTCTATCACATGTGGTTTGTATTAAAGTGAGTGAGATGTTAATTGTGCATACAGAGTGTTTCAGTTTTCAGTGATGGTAACAGAGACAAATAGTGTAGTCACCACATTAGTAGAATTCCACAGTCCAACAGACTCATGCCATCAACATGGTAATGTGGGACCAGATGGTCAACAAAGTCAATGTCCGGTGCAACACTGGTGACATCATGGCTGGCTCAGCGACCTGGCTTGACTTGATGCTTTGCCATGTAATCCTCCCGTGGTGTTTCTCGGATGTCCCTTCTTGTGTTTGGCAGGGGGGGCTCTGCTGCAGGCTCAGAGTTGTCAGAGGAGTCATCGACTTGCCGCTCATCCCTCCCTGTGGCCGCTGCTGAGGTGGTGAAAGTATCAGCAGGCTGGCCACTGGAGGGTGGGATAGGCGTTATTTGAACTGCATGTATGTCCCTCAGAACACCCACAAGCTGGCCCATGAGATCTACCAGTTGTCAATTACGTGTGTCCATGGACCTCTGCAGCAGGCAGAGCTCATGCAGTTCTTCTACAACCTGGCCCATCTGCCCCTAGTTCTGTCGTACGCCCCAAGGACTCTTGCGATGGTGGCCAGGGCTTCAGTCTCAGTGTCCACCTGTGCTTGGCACACAGCTGCCCTCCCACCTGCCCTGCTCACACGGACCTGTGGCCTTGGCTGTACAGGCACCTGCACACTGTCCTCAGCATCCTCGGCGTGGGTGGTGGTGTTGGTAACCACTGAGACAGGGACAGTGTTGCCTGCAGCGATGGTGATGGTGGAGGTGGTTTCCACACAGCTAGTTGCTGCAGGGCTCTGCGTTGTTGTTGTTGCTGTTGTGTTGAGAGTGGTGGTTGTGGGAGCAATGAGGCCCAGAGACTGAATATGCCCTGGCACTCCTGAAGGGCCAGGTTGTTGCTCCTCGTCCAACAAAATTGAGAGAATCTGTATCTGGGAGTTCATGCTCTGGGGGGGGGGAGACTGGCTCTGCTAGTTGGTGGTGGTCTCGCCAGCTGTTGATTGCGATTCACCTGTTGAACAGAGGTTACAATGTCAGCATGTTATGTACACTCCACAACTTTGGTGACCCTGTCATTGATGTTTTAGTGGAGAAGACCAAACCTTTAACATTGAAAACTACTAGTCATTTGTAACAGTTTATCTGCTGTATGACATGATGTTGAGGTGCATCCATTAATTGTTAGCGAGGTGACGTGGCACTACCAAACATTTTGCATGTCCAGATAGGGTGTTTCCAAGGACATGTCATCATCTACCAACTTGGTGCTCATCTACTTTTAGTTCAGGCAGGGATATTGTAGACTTTGCTAATAATATGTTTCAACTATGCAGACACTTCCTAATTTCTGTAGGTCATTTTGTATTAACATCATGTGTATTGTATCCTTTGGATGAGTGTCCATGCATGTATTTAATGCATATGAGCCTTAATGTTTTCCAAAACTGGGACTTACAAATACTATTTTGTACATATCGTGCTTGTGCTCTGCTTTTCTTAACATGTGACTTTGTGATTCAAAGTGTGATACATGTGACATATACATGAGCTTAGCTGTGTGCGCACTGGATGTGAAATATGGAGCATTGTAGATTGGGCTAACAAGTGAGGGATGTGTTGGTCATATTGCTACATGCTGTTTGGGAGTGAGGCCAGAGAGCATGAGCTGGCTACCTACCTGTAAGGAGGTACTGTGGAGGGAGATGGCTGTCACATGGCTCTAGGGTGGGGGGAGTGTTCCATGCTGTTTGTGAAGGAGGCCAGAGAGCATGAGCTGGCTACCTACCTGTGAGGTGAAGCAGAGGATGGAGATGGCTGCCACATGGCTCTGGGGTTGGGGAGTGTTCCATGCTGTTTGGGAGGGAGGCCAGAGGGCCTTGTGGGAGTTGTAGTGTTGCTCTCATGTCCCAACAACCCCCTCTCTACTAAGATGGCTACCTACCTGTGAGGTGAAGCAGAGGAGGGAGATGGCTGCCACATGGCTCTGGGGTAGGAGGAGTGTTCCATGCTGTTTGTGAAGGAGGCCAGAGAGCATGAGCTGGCTACCTACCTGTGAGGTGAAGCAGAGGAGGGAGATGGCTGCCACATGGCTCTGGGGTAGGGGAAGTTTTCCATGCTGTTTGTGAAGGAGGCCAGAGAGCATGAGCTGGCAACCTACCTGTGAGGTGAAGCAAAGGAGGGAGATGGCTGCCACATGGCTCTAGGGTGTGGGGGGAGTCTTCCATGCTGTTTGTGAAGGAGGCCAGATAGCATGAGCTGGCTACCTACCTGTGATGTGAAGCAGAGGAGGGAGATGGCTGCCACATGGCTCTGGAATGGGGGGGAGGGGGTCCATGCTGTTTGTGAAGGAGGCCAGAGAGCATGAGCTGGCTACCTACCTGTGAGGTGAAGCAGAGGAGGGAGATGGCTGCCACATGGCTCTAGGGTGGGGAGGGAGGCCAGAGGGCCTTGTGGGAGTTGTAGTGTTGTTCTCATGTCCCAACAACCCCCTCCCTATTAAGATGGCTGCTGACCTGTAAGGTGAAGCAGAGGAAGGTAATGCTAGCCATTTGAGACATGTTTTTGAAAGAGTGCATTGTACATCAATACATTTTTGTCTGTGAATTGTAGCTCAACAGTTGTGCACGACAGTACATGACAGTGTGATGGGATAAGTATGTTGGTACTTACCAGTCTCCACTCCCCCAGCTATTCCTGTGAGACTCTTTGGATGCAGGATGGCAAGCACCTTCTACTCCCATTCAGTGAATGTTAGTGGTGGAATGGGAGGGCCACCGCCAGTTCTCTGAGCCACCTCATGGTTCCTGTTGGCACTGTATTTCACCCTGGTCTTGAGGTCATGCCACCTCTTCTTGATGTCACGTAGTTTGTGCAGGGTGGTCCCTACTGCATTGACTTTGTTGACAATCCTTTCCCACATTTGATTTTTTCCGACAAGTGTGGACCCTGCTTCCAAACAAATGTGGTTCTACTCTAATTATCTCATCTACCATCACTGACAACTCATTGTCTGTGAATTTGGGCATTTCTTTCTGTGACATGGTGTATGCTGTGCAAATATAAGACAAGTGCAGGGAGTGAGTTGGTGGTGGAGGTGTGTAAGGTGTGTGTGTGAAAAGCCTTGGGGTGTGTGGATAGGTGGGTGTGTTGGTGTGCTGTGTGTTAAGCTGCCTCTCCTAATAGCTGTGGTGTCTGGCCCTTCAATGCTGTTGTTTTGCAAAGGATGATGGTCAGGGAAGTGGTTGGTTTTATACTCTGCAATGTGGGTGTGTCCAAATGATGAATGACCATCAAGTGTATTTTTTAATTATGACCAGGGCTTTTAGTGCTTTAAAAAAAATGGGGGGTCTATCATTGGGGCATGTCAGATGTAATTGAGGGCAGTGGAGAGAACCGACACACTTGAAGGTCTGGTTATGACGTTTCATTCGACTGTCATTCATGTAGCAGTAGCGCGAACACGGCGGTCGTAACGCAATGATCGTCATGACAGCTCCGCAATCTCATCCCGATTTGCTGTTCGGTCACATCGCAGGTGAATCGGCCTTTTCAGTGCATGATACAGCTTTTCCATCAACCGCGGTCGGATTTTCAGAATTCCCGACCGTGGAAGACGGTGTTTTGTGAAATCCTACCGCAGCGGTCAGATTTTACATGCATTGCATCATAATTTGACCAACGGAATTGCAGCGGAACGTGCATGCGTTTTTTTCTGGAGGGATGGCGGTTGGAGGGCTTTTCGGTCCGCCATCTTAAGGAGCCCCTTTGTTAGAAAATATATTGAAATTTCCAGGTACGCTGGCAATTACAATACAATACTAAACGAGATACAAGGCCTATCTTCCTCAACTCCATACAACAATATTAGCAGCTCTAGAACACTTCTTCAAACTATGATTTTGGTAGATCTTTGGAGGGCAAGGAACCCTGAGACAAAGAGATACACATTCCATTAAAAAATATAGATACTTTTTAAATGACACTATTTCCTAATCCAGGGGATATTGCTAGGTGGAGTAATGGATCATATAACCCATTTTCCTATATATCTGTCGGATCATGTCATGGTCCTTTTAACAGCAAATAGATCTACTTCAAATGGGAAGAGAAGAGGGACCGAAAAGAGGAAGCTTTTCGTAGATGAGACTCTAGTAAACTATATGAAGAGTTTAGTAAATTACTTTGCTCAGCGCCATGTATGACATCACTAGGCTCTATTCGGGATACTTTCAAACCCTTTATTAGGGGAAAAATAACACAGCAGTCAATAAGGGACCAAACAAGTTCAATACAGAGCAAAATGATCAAAAATAAATTCTCTCGGGCAGGGAAACAATTGTCCTCCTCATTGTTAAGTTCTAATCAATATATTCATAAAATTAAATAAATAATCTAACATGCCGATTAGATGAAATTAATAGATGTTCATTAGATGACATTAACAGGAAGACGTGTGAAGTAAGCAAACTATAACATTTTCAGTATGGGAAAGCTTGTGGCTGTCTTTGGCTTGGAAAACCAGAGTTGACACTAGAAGGAATTTTATCATAAACATTTATGACCTTACCAACAATAAGGAAGCAGGATCAGACTGAAGCTGTTTGCCCCAACTATTGGATAAGACAGACCCCAGGCTGTACAATTCATTATCCCAACCATCTCACACACAAACATACACTCATAAGCACAAACGTTTTGTAAATATTCAGATGGCGACTCAAAAAAGACAAACACCAATTTGGTGTTTAAAACCAGCTGCAACTTAATATGTATTACCTATCTGCATTAGACGCTAGATAGTGTGGTTTATGTTGAAGGAGAGGTCCACCCTCCTCCCCACAGCTTCCGCATAATTTTAGCTGTCAATTACTCATCACTTACTATGGTGAACTGTACCTTCATGAAGAATGAACCTCCATGAACTGGAAGCTGCCAATCCACATCATTGTCTGTAGGCTGAAACCAGAAATACAGCATGGATAAGACCCTCAGTCCCACACACTTTACTTGTAACCACACCCTTACATCAACCCGCAGGTACTGACACAGGCTGACCAGAAGGTCATGGCCCGAGGACTGGGCAATTGAACAGACCCCTACACCAACAAACGCCAGGGCCAGGAAGCCAGCAGCTTCTGCTGAACCTCCATCTGTATCTGCCCTCTAATTAAGCTATGCCTTATGTAATTTAGGGCCAGATGTATGACCCTCAGTGTTTGTGACTCGCAATTTGCATTTTTTTGCACAAACACCGATGTACAACAGTGTCTGAGACACTGTTTGCGATTTCCAAATGGGTCGCAAAGGACCTGCCTCATTAAAATTCATGAGGCAGGTTGCATTGCGACCCATTGGGAATGGCCGGCACTCAAGGAGCTGTTAGCCTGCTGGGGTCAGCAGACCTCCATGACTGTGACTGCTTTTTCAATAAAGCAGTTTTTTTTTAAATGCAGCCAGTTTTCCTTAAAGGAAAATGGGATGCATTTAAAAATAAAAATTAAACGTTTTCAGTTTCATTTTTTAAGAGCAGGCAGTGGTCCGTGGGACCACTCCCTGCTCTTAAAAAAAAAACATTTTCACTGCCAATCACACCGGGGAAGGGATCCCCTGAATACCCTTCCAGTTTGTGATTGGCTTACCATCAATTTGTAATTGGTGGTAAACGCGATTGTTTTGCTACCACATTTGTGGTCGCAAAACAATTGTGCATCCCCTTGCGACTCGCTATTAGGAATGGACGCCCTTGGCATGCAAGAGCGACTCGCAAAATCTATTTTGCAAGTCATTTACAGGTTACCGACTTGCAAAACAGGTTTGGTACATGCTACAACCCTTTTTAGCAGTAACTAAAAACGGTTGTTCATCTGGCCATAAGTGTTTATAATTCTGTTGATCTGATGTTGTACTCTTTCAATCTGTTCCTTTATACACCCTTAAATATATGGATGACTTTGCATATATCTTAATATATACATACAGCATGCAGTATCCGTTCTCTTTTAAAATGTCCATTTTTGCCTGCTACGACCATTCAGGCAGTTTGATTTAGTGTTCCGCAACCCCCTGGTCATGTCACCCTGCCGTGGGTGAAATCAACCACTCATTTCCTGAAAAATTGAAATATAGGGAGAAGGGAAAATTCTCAGGAGGCCCCCTATTGTTGACCCGTTGAGCTCAGGCTGACAACCCTTCTAGAAGTATCAGAGCAGAGCCAAGCAGTAGCACAGTTAACGGGTGAAAATAACGCTAGTAATACTTCCACAATCCAATCTTCGCAATAATCATACAGTCATAGTCATACAAATACCATCCGAAGCTACACATATTTGAAAATATTAATTACTATACTGCTTGTGATCCAATCCATATTCCTTGAATGACGCCTTCAAATTAGAAATGAAGTGGTATATAATCATTATGAACCAACATCGGATTCCCTAACCTCGGCCACCCTGCCATGTAGTCTGCATTAAGCCTGACTGGGAATATGACAGTGCTTGTTTGTACGTTTACGACCACCCATTCACCCCTATATGTTGTATCTGTCTTGGATTGTGGTATATAGAAGTCACTAAAAACGTGTCACCTCCACAGTGAAACCCTGTCAAAGTCATTCCAAAAGAGGTCCACACTTTGACATCTTCCTTCACTCCTTTAGATAGCTGGTAAACCGTGACCTATGTCTCAGTCCCACTACAACCATTGTTATCTCCTTGAGAAAGGTCTCCCCAGCAGTACCAGTCATGCAGCAAAGTTTAACTTGCAATCATCATCTGTAACTGCATACTATTTTCTTTTTACCAACATACAAAACCACACGGAGGCCCTGAAGGCTTCACCTTTCTCCCTCTGAAGCCTCGACTCTTGCTTAACCATGTTCAAGCCAATTCCCAAAAAGGACAACTTTGAGACCGGTAACCCTAACACATTTCATGGGCAGAGGGCACCCCCAGTCTCATCGGTAGCTTCTGAAACATTCCAGCAGCATTTCCCCTGACTCAGCCCTACCAACAAACAGGAAGTCATCAGGGTAATATGCCACTTCATCCAGACTGTTTACATTTCCTCTCTCAGAGGGTACTGAACTGTTGCAGGGTTTCTGCACATACACAGAACTATGTGCAGGAAAACAGGACCTCGGTGTGTAGGGGCTGAGCTTTCCTACCGCCTCAGTACCCAACCTCAGAACCGACTAGCTATAGTGTCTCATTCGCTCTCCTACAAAATCACGAAGCTACAAATGATTAGACAACACAGAACACAACACTCCAGACTCTCTCAGGAAGCGTGGTAGCAAGACATACCCTTTCGCTCACTCACTCGTACCTGTCCACAAAAGGAATTGACAGAGTCACTGTTATAGTTCAAAATTTTTATTTTAACTATAGTGCTCTATAATGCAGCATACGAGCCACCTCCAGCAGCAAAACGCACAAGCCTAAAACAGTTAGCATTGTTGCAATTCCATAGATTATAAAGGGGGATGTCATTGTATATAGACAGTGGATAAAGGACTATAAGGCCTAACCACCCTTCCCTTGGTAAGAAGAAGTTTTATTATATAAAGGAAGATCTCTGGGCTTTGTCAGCAGACCCCATACCTTAGTGCCTAGATGGTAGTTTTACATCATAGGAACTGCTTAGCTCTTCTCCCTGGAAAGGTCCCTCTCCAAGTGTGTTTTTGAACAACATGCATCCCCATAATATGAAAGCACAAGTTTCCAGCAATAGCAGCTGTGTTAGCATGTTTTGTCTAGATGCTAGGGACTGACCAGAACAGAATAACAAGGGGCATTGTTTATCGACCTTGCACATCGTGTTCAGACTAAACTCCAGGAACAGGCAGAGAACGCAGAAAGCAGACGGTTCTCACGTGAAAGGCACAAACTGAGTCTTGAAAAATAAAGTCATGTAGTAACGTATGCAAAAGCAGCATCATGGCAGCAGCGCTCATGCTAACTTAGCAATGTCGACAATGACCCTAACGGCCATATGACACCCCTTGGTAAGGTCGTAGTGTATAGAGAAAAAGAACCAAACAGAGTTCAAAGGTATGCAGAATCTAGAAGCGCTCAAAAAAACCCAATTGGGAAAAAAAAATGTCATTTAGAATTTTGTTGTTCTTGAAGAACGGGATTAAATTGGGGGTGGAAAATCCAGGAAAGTATGTGAACCTTAGAATGCAGTTCATTCCAAAAGGTCATCCCTATGGTTCGTAGCAAAAAGGGATGCCATCCAATCAAGTAGTCCGAAGGAACACACGTGTTCCTCATAATCCGATGCCTCCAAAAGCATAACCGGGCAACTTGCGTGATATTCGATGAAACTCCGTTGCAAGAGGTCCTGCGCAGCCACGCAGATATCCCAATCAGCCAACACTCCAAGTGCAGCCGCACGTGCCATACGGTCATCCCGTGAACAGGCCTGGTCGTGAGCCAGTAATGGACCCACTAACAGATCATAATCCGGGTTCATGCATGACGTATTGGAGAGGCATAAATCCAAGGCCCAATATAAAGGGCACCGCCGGCAGTAGAATACAGGTTGCACGCAAGTGAAGTAGGCAAAGCGAAAAGTTAGTCCATAACTTATGGCAAGCGTCGCTAATGGCAAGTATCCAAAATTTTGTTGCATTCAGTCACGGTACAGTTGCAACTGGCCTGGTCTATGCATTACCACATGATGGGCAGCCATTACGCAACAGGAGCAGGAGAACCAGGACGCCACCCGCCAGCGCTAGGATTAAGGGGAACCCTCCAAATGCGCTAGAAAAAATAGAATGAATAAAGGCCTGTATTACTCCAAAAATCGTCTGAAAAGAAGTCACAAGGCTGGATCCCACAAGTTTAAAAAAATGAGCCAGGCCTTCTGTGTCAGACACATTAAATATTTGATGTATCAGTTCCCCAAAATGAAGTGGGAGATTTGTGTTCAGCAGTGACTGAATCTCACTAGACGTTCTAGCCACCTGCAATTCGAAGGTCTCTCGAGCCAAAGTGAGAGCCACTTCTTGTTGAAACAAGAGCACTTTGAGTCTGCTTAATTTATTGAAATCTGTTTTCAAAGTCGGGATGGAAGGCCAAATGGAACTATCTACATTCCCATGCGGGGGTGGGAAAAGCACATTGCTACAACAAGTAACACATTGTGAAACTGTTACTATATACGGGATGCCTGCCCGTAAACCACAGCGGTCGTGGTTATTCAAAATAAGATAACTGCCGTTAGAAAGCAATGTGAGAGCGGGAATTATTGCCCGGACGGGAGTTCCTTTAAAAGAACAAGCAAGATTAGGCATGGACACATTACAAGCGCCGTGCAACTTAACGTGTTTACAAACTAGGGAATGTCCTACTGTGGAATCGCAGACCTTCCCTGTTAGGAAAACTTCCTTATCCTCCAGTTGACATCTGTAGGTGAAAGATAGGGACCATAATTCATGGATAAACGTACTACCCAGGGGTTCAAAGCGGCCAATTGGAAAATGTTTCATGCAAGATTGAAATTGAAACAGCGAAAATGGGAGAGAGATAACGACATGAATTAACCATACAGCTGAATCGGTCTCCACCACAGAAAATGGCAAGTATTCTAAGTGCTCAATGTGTAACAGCGTGTATGTAGCGTCTTTCATGGACATAAATCTCTGTTTATCAGTTAAATTAAATGGTAAAAACAAAGCAGAAGCGTTCAAATAATCCCATGGTTCTTTTCCCATATTGAGAGTTTGTAACGTCCATGCAAACTGCATCACAGATCGTAATTGATTTTGACCATGATATAACACAGATACATCACTTTGAACAATATCAATAACAGATGAAACAATATTATCTAAAGTATAAATGCGGGAAGACAGTGTATTTATGCTATTGTCGACTACTGCAAGGACTTTCTCTAAATTTGCTTTGTCAATTTGGCGTAGACGGAATGCTGCTTCCATCTGTGACAGTTTCCATAATTCATTGTATGCTGCATAGATGAATCTCTTTGATCTCGGAATCCTAGGGACCTAAAATAAAATCAGCCAAATTGATGTCGCTCGACACGATAGACAGATGTTGTTTCACTGACGACAGAGTAGAGTGTTCCAACCATTGTTAGCACAATTTTCCCACAGAATATGTGGTGACCGAATGTGAATGTGGGTAACGAGGATCTGGTCTAGTCTGTGTGAAACCAGTTGTTGAATTATAAAAACGCAATTGACATGCATTTGAATTGGATTGCCACATCAACCATCTTGAGGGGTCAACCTCAGAGATGTTGAAACTGTTATTTCGAAACAGAGCTTGTAATACATCGATGGTACTATTGGTATATTTACGCCAACTATCATGCTCCGCCAATGACGGAATGGATTGGATATTCCGATTCTTGGCAGTAGCCAAGCCAAAACAAGTTATTTGGTGTACTGTGTCATTTAAAAATAATATTTGAGTCGGAATTAGGCATGCACGATGGAAAGCTTCAGTTCCCTGGACCTGCCAAGCTTCAGTGCCCCAAATCGATTTCAAATCAATGGTGTCTTTCCAGCGATCATAACCCTGTAAGGCCAATTCAGTCCTAAATGAATTTGAATATATTTAATTTTGTGTGTGTGAGAATAAATTTAGATTGAGATGGCAATGACAATTTAAAGAAATAGGATTCTGGATTGGACGTGTTATAATCAGTAAAATAGGTGAACTTATTTCTAAGCGTTTTTGAACTTCCCTGTAAGGGAGTTGGACAATGTTCCCACTGCGTGTAATTAAAAACAGGTCTTAACGTGTTTGCTCTGTGCAGGAAATGATGGCCATAGTGTTGATAACAGAATAAATCCGCATAATTGGCAGAATTTAAATACAAATCTTCAGCATCGAAAGCAGCATAATACTTTAAATCAGAAATTAATGAATGTACTGCTTGTACATCCCAATCATCAGAATGTATGTCTTGTGTTACCACATCTCCTAATGAAACGCGAAACACGTATGGTATCATGAGGACTTTTGTCAGACCATGGATTTAGAAAGCAACTTTATCCCAAACGATGCCATCTGCGACAGGGAAAGCTGAAATGTTCACAAGGGCTTGATCACGTTTCATGATGTGGGACGATGTATGTGGAGCCAGAATACTATCAACCAACTTTGCTGCAGAGCGTTCTGGCAAATAATGACCATTGATGAGCAAGAAAAATACTGTCACAAATCCAATTGACATGAAGAGGAGAATCAGGATAAGTACCGACCAGATGTAGGTCCAGGGCGGGACCAGGTAAGTCTTTTTGAACCATGTGATAAAAATACTTGTTGTTGTCGGTGGAAGTGTCACAGAGGAAGACGATGAGGAAGAGTCATGGGAGAAGCTTGTACGGTCCCCAAAATAACCGCTTCCACCCATGTTCATTAACGGTGGCAGCGGAGCATCAGCTTGATGTTCCAAAAGGACTGTCCGGAACTTCAATGTGTGATTCATCCGCTGGATAAGCGTACTCGACATCTGCGTTGGAAGAGGATGAAGACAAAACAGGCAAAAGGTCAATATTAGTTTCCATCTCTCCCTCAATGACACGGGTATTAGTCAAAGAGGCTAAAGCCATCGGAATCAGAGAAATAGCATTGCATGAAACACTAGGAGTCACACTGTTCATAATCGACCAGATGGTGAAGTTTGACACTGTCGACTTAAATGTATCTGTTTTCTTTGCCACCAGGCAAAGGTGTTAGAATCACTGTACAAGTACCCTTCAATCCAAGAACTGGGACTGGTGCACGATAAGAGGGACCAAGGGGCATATTATCAAGCGGCAGCGATAATTATCGCTGGCCGCTCTTAGCGAGATTTTTTTTATCGCCGGCTATCGCTGGCAATTATTGCCATGCCATCGCTGTATTAACAACGCATAGCGCAATGGCGATACTTTTCCAGTGATAGCGGTGTTTTCCATGGAACATCGCTGGTTTTCCAGCGATGTTCCATGGAAACGGCATACTCCTGCTGATACGACCCTGTGGTCGTATCAGCATAATCCACCTCCCATGTTAGGTATGCCTTAGTCAGGAATTTAACAGACGTTAAGGGGCATATTATCAATAGACGGCGATAAATATCGCAAAGCGCGCTTAGCGCTTTTTTATTTATTGCCGTCTATCGCTGGAATTTATCGCCCAGTTAGCGCGTTATTAACAACGCATATCACTGAGGCGATAAAAATTCCAGCAATAGCGGGGATATCGCCATTTTCCATGGAACAACGCTGGTTTTCCAGCGATGTTCCATGGGAAACGGCGATATCCTTGATGATAGGGCCTGTGGTCTTAGCCACACAATCCACCTCCCATGTTAAGTATGCCTTAGTCTGGAATTTAACAGACGTTAAATTTCAGCGTTAAGACCCAGTTAGTGCGAAAAAAATCAGCGCTAAACCGGACGGGGCTTCGTTGTAAATACAGCGAAGCACCGTCAGCGATATTTTATAATATAGTTGTAAGGGGCACGCCTACCTTGCTTCTCATTAGCGAGGCGAGGCGATAGGAAACCGGGCGCTAAGGCAAGGAAACACGCGCTAGCGTGTCCTTGTTAATAAAGCGATAGAATTATCACCGCTTTTCGCCCGAAAACGGACGCTAAAGCGGCGATAATGTTATCGCCAGCCCTTGATAATATGCCCCTGAATTCCTGCGTTAAGGCTGAGTTAGCGCGAAAAAGATCAGCACTACACCGGAGGGGGCCTCGTTGTAAATATCGCAAAGCCCCGTTAGCGATATTTTACACTGAAGTTTTACGAGGCACGCCTACCTTGCATCTCATTAGCGATGCGAGGCGAGGCGGAAAGAAACCGGGCGCTAAGGCAAGGAAACACACGCTAGCGTGTCCTTGTTAATAATGTGATAACATTTTCGCCGCTTTTCGCCCGAAAACGGACGCTAAAGCGGCGATAATGTTATCGCCAGCCCTTGATAATATACCCCCAAATTCTTTTTTGTTCTCCAGCTTTTCTTGTACCATATCTCCAATCTTAGGAAGCCAGCCGGTGACCGGAATCAGCATCGCCGTGTCATTGGAAGAGGGTATATGTTCTGTTGTGTATCCGTCACAGGTCTTTTGAAGGTCCTGTAACATAGTAGAATGGTTATCTACGTCAAATGTTGCAGCCAAAGCCACAACATCTAGACCATCAAGGTCTGGCACAAACATTTTAATGCCAAAGAGCATTTCGTATGGGGTCCGCCCACCCAGAGATCTTCTTGGGAGATTATTAAGTGCACGTTGAACTCCATACAAATGAGCCAGCCAGTTCCTGCCAGTACTTAAGACTCTAGCTGTCAAAGATTGCTTTAAGTCACGGTTTATTCGTTCCACTATTGATTTGCCCTCAGGCCTGTATGGAGACGAAAACTGCACCATCACCCCCATAGACTTCATTTCATCCTTGTACGCCTTAGAGACGAACGCTGGACCTTGGTCAGAATGGAAGGTGCCACAGGCAAACGTCCCGACAAAGACACGCAAATCTCTAATGACATTTTGGGCGTCAGCACTGCGTTGTAGCCAAACCCAAAGGAATCTAGTGCATGAATCAACTGCAACAAAAATGTATTTATATGCAGTATCAGAAGACAATGGACCGCAGTGATCAAGATATACACAGCCAAATGGCTGATTAGAAATACATAGCTGTGTTTGTGGTGGGCGTGAGACTGTAGACGGTTTGATTTGTTGACAAATTTCACAAGAAAGTACATAATTACTGGTTTGTTTATATAAACCACGCCACCAATACCGTTGCTGTAAAATAAAAACAGTTGCAGACACCCCGGCATGTGCAGAAGCCATGCCCTCGTGTGCGGCTATGATCATAGCAAGTCTGCGGTCCTTGTTGGGAATCAGCCGATCCCCAACTGATGGAATTGGAGCATATGGAACCTGTTCGGCAGATAAATGATAAGAATACTTTGAAGGGAAGCCCGGCGGGTAAGCAGTTCCATCCTTAGAAGCAGCTATAGCTGCCAAAATTTCATTATCTATCTTAGTCATGGATCTTGTAACTGCTGCAACGGAACATGTGGCTATTGCAGATTTGGCTGCCTCATCAGCCAAAGAATTACCAACAGTATGTGCTAACACACGCTGATGGCCAAGAGTATGTATAACCTGTGTGAGTGGCAGACGGTCTTTAAGCTCCGCCACTCGAACCCACAGCGTTTTATGCTTTATTGCGCTGCCTTTAGAGTCACGATATTCATTCTGAGACCAAAAGTTGTCATTAAAAGACTGGACACAGTAGCATGAATCGCACACAATAAGAGTATTCACATTAGGATCTGCAAACTCGAGAGCTAGAACAAGAGCTCGCAGCTCCGCCAATTGCGCAGTGCAGTCCCCCAGTGCCTGTGTATGTACAATGGAAGACTTAAATTCACCATTTACTATTGAACCAGCTACAATAGCTGAATAAGCATGTTTGGACCCGATGGCCGGTTGAGCCGAACCGTCAGTGTAAATGATACATTTGTATTCATCCAAAGGAAGCAAGGACAATGGAGGAGGATGAACATGTTCATACTGTAAAAACTCCTGTGTCTGAAGAACAGGATCAAAGAGAAACGTGACATCAGCCAATGTCAAGGAAGTAGCCCATTGTATCCCACGGGGATGTAGAGCTTTACAGTTCTGTACACTTGCCTTAGTCACTGCTTCTAAAGCAGGAATAGGCAAAACTGTAAGAATGTGTTTCTTCTGTGCAAGCGCGCATTCTATCAGAATCACCATTTGGACCGCAGTCAAAATCTTTTCAACATTCGAAAATCGCATTTCCGCAGCTGTGTACAAATGTGATTGGTATGCTATAGGCACTGTGTCGCCTTCGTTGAACGTCAAGTAAGTGAAACCCACCGTCCCTGGTACAATTCGTATGACCAGGTTCGTGGAATTATCACGCATCAACAAGTAGTTAGTCGCTAGTAGATCTGACTGCAAAGATTGAAGATAGATAGATAGAGTAGGCAGAAGAATATGTAGGTTGTATCAACGCATAAAGCGGTTTGATACGCTGGGCATAATCGGGGATGTATGTCCTACCGAAATTTAAAATTCCCAGCAAAGACTGAAGCTTCTTCAGTGTAGACGGAGGTTGCAATTGTGCACATTTCTCCAGAAAGTGGGGGGCTAACCCCCTACCTTCATTATTGAGCTCGTAGCCCAAAAAGAGCACCGACCAAACAAGCGATGTGCGATTTACCAAAATTGAATTTGTATCCGTAGTCGGCAAACAACAGAATAATTCGGTCGACTCGGACAAAACGCGGTATCAGTTCGTCGTCCGTCAGATAAATATCATCGACATATGAGTACGCATCTGGATCTATGCTGTGCAACAAAGACACAACACGTGCAGCAAATGCCCCGGGGCTGTTCTTATACCCCATAGGCAAGCGCGTAAATCTTTTTTGATTTCCGACGGCGCTAAATGCTGTCAAGTCACAGCTCTCTGGAGCCAAGTTATGACTATAGAAACCATTGGATATATCCAATGTCGTTTTGTATTTTTTACGAATAAGGCTGTTCACTAGCGCAGAGCTGTGTGTGTTCTGTACCGCAAATGTATAACAGTGGCTATTCAAATTGCGATAATCTAGTACAATGCGATATGAACCGTCCGGTTTTGATACCGGAAAAAGAGGATTATTCATCGGTGATACACAGGATTCAATTACTCCTTGATATTACAATTGAGTCAGAATGTCACAAACGGGAGCCTTAGCCTCACGTCTGATTGGATATTGCAGTTGTGGCTGTGGCATTGACCGCAATAGTATCTCATGCGCCGGTGAATCTCTATCCCAGCCCACTTGATTACGGTACATTGCCGGGGCTAGAGCCAATGCCCACTCAGATGCGTAAGCCTGTTTAGCTTCCTCAGGGACGTAACGTGAAAAACTCAGAAGTATCACGTCCTCCCCTCTAGCAGCAGCCAGAACAAATGGTGGAGGCCAATCTGCCTCCGCCAACAAAATTTCATACAAGGAGGTTAGATTTTCCCAGAAAACCGCTGTAATTGTACGCTGTATATCACCCTCAATTTGGAATACAATTTCATAGAGTCTATCTGGGGGCGCAACTCGAGTATCTGCTGTTTCTACTGTAATAAATGTATTAATTGCTCTCTCCTCCAGACAGGGGCACAGTGCCTCACGCACTATGGTAACCTCTGCCGTGCTGTCGAGCAGAGTCACTGCCCGTGTCCAGTCTAGGAGTAGCGTTCTCACTGTCTGAGGCATACTTCGCTGTTAAAGCGGCAACTTTCTTCTTTTGATACGGGGGTCAAAAATGTGGCAGTCCCTCTTGTTTGGCTTTCACGTCAAACTGTCGAGGTTGATCCCGTCCTTGTTGTGTGGTCGCACCTTTGCTGCGATCCTGGCGCTCCCCACCACCGACTTGAGATTCCGATGTGTCCTGCAAAGAACGAGGAGAGCGCTGATCAGGGACTTGAAATCTAGCAGGAGTATTAATTTTCGCGCAGTCGCGCAAATCATAAGTTCGCTCAGAAGAATCAGGTGTTGGTGAACCAGCACACGAACCTTGCTTCTGTTGTTGCTGCCCCTGTTTTTTATTTCTCCAGTTCTTTTTAGGAAAGAACTGGCTCCCATCCTTATCAGTCAGGGCTTTTTATTGAGGTTGAGTTTGAGTAACAGGCTTAATTCCCAGACTATTGTGCCCTAAGGTTTTTTAAGCTTTAGCAATAATCTTTGGCAATTCGCGCTATTTGTCTGCGTCAGCAACAGCATCCAAGCGTTGTGCCACTTGTAAGGTTGCTGCTTCACTCTTTACATTAGCAAGGATCATATCGCAAACAATGTCGAACGCTCCCACCAGTCTCATTCCCAACTCCAGGGCCGCTTCGGCCCCTTGTTCATCCTAAACTCGTTTTATCACGGAAGGGAGTACAGTCATTGAGGGAGTGCCAAAACACATCGAATATACCGCTGCAAACACTCTACCCCAAGTGTTACAATCAGCTAATTCGGGGTCAAGGCCTGTAGGTAAGCTCATTGTTAGAATCCTGTGTTTCTCCACAGCTGTGGTATTTGGAAAAACAGCTTCGAGTTGCCCACATTTTTCAGCAAGCCAATGAGGAAGCTCGTCCTTATTTTGCGGGCGCTTGCCCATCACTGAATTAATCATGACAGGACTGATAACTACACCAATGGGTCCCAGTGGGTGTGCAGCAATTCCAGGTGGGCCCACCTGTATATTGCGCGACATGAACTGTATAACAGCTCTATGGACACGTATTAACGAAGTGTGCAATACGCGTAGCTCTGCGACTGTTGCATTAAGATAATTTGGCTGTGGGGTATACCCAGCCAAAATTGGCCACGTGGCCCCATCAATCGATAAGGGGCCTAAACGGACTGCTGTCATAGGGTGAGGAAGGGTGCCATTAAACCATATAGTGTTGTTGCCAAGCCATTAACAGAACTTCAAGAGATCGATAAGGTTCATAATCCCGCTGAAGTGCGGTGGCAGTATGCTCGTGAAAGAAGTGATCCGTTCCATCCACTGCCGGAAAGGTGACCCAAGAATAAAACACCTCGAAGCGGTACGCTGCATCCACCTCAACAACAAAAATAAGATCAGCACCACCATTAGGGACTCCATGTTGAGTCAAATAAGCGGTGGTTGAGCGTGGTTCGGAGCTGTTATGGCAACAGCCATAATCAAAGCAAGAGAATAACAACCTATGAATGGCAGCACAATAACATGCAAAGAAAGAAAAAGAACCTTTTTAGAATTCAAGCTTGAAAAACCTATAATATCATAATATAGGAGGCTACACCGTCACACTTGTCTCCGGAAACAGATGTGGGGGATTGTGGACAAGCACAAGCAGTACTCAGGAGTCTCGCAGATAAGTACCAGACCAGAAGTTGGCGGTGCCATGTTGCAGGGATTCTGCACATACACAGAACTATGCGCAGGAAAATAGGACCTCGGTGTGTAGGGGCTGAGCCTTCCTACCGCCTCAGTACCCAAAATCCCAGAACCGACTAGCTATAGTGTCTCATTCGCTCTCCTACAAAATCACGAAGCTACAAAAGATAAGACAACCCAGAGCACAACACTCCCGACTCTCTCAGGAATCGCGGTAGCAAGACATACCCTTTCGCTTACTCACTCATACCTGTCCACAATAAGAATTGACAGAGTCACTGTTATAGATCAAAATGTTTATTTTAACTACAGTGCTCTATAATGCAGTATACAAGCAACTACCAGCAGCAAAACGCACAAGCCTAAAACAGTCAGCATTGTTGCAATTCCATAGATTATAAAGGGGATGTCATCGTATATAGACAGTGGATAAAGGACTATAAGGCCTAATCACCCCCCCTTGGTAAGAAGAAGTTTTATTATATAAAGGAAGATCTCTGTGCTTTGCCAGCAGACCCCGTACCTTAGTGCCTAGATTGTAGTTTTACATCATAGGAACTGCATAGCTCTACTCCCTGGAAAGGTCCCTCTCCAAGTGTGTTTTTGAACACCATGCATCCCCATAATATCAAAGCACAAGTTTCCAGCACTAGCAGCTGTGTTAGCATGTTTTGTCTAGATGCTAGGGAATGACCAGAACAGAATAGCAAGGAGCATTGTTTATCGACCTTGCACATCGTGTTCAGACTAAACTCCAGGAACAGGCAAAGAACGCAGAAAGCAGACGGTTCTCATGTGAAAGGCACAAACAGAGTCTTGAAAAATAAAGTCATGTAGTAACGTGCGCAAAAGCAGCATCATGGCAGCAGAGCTCATGCTAACTTAGCAAAGTCGACAATGACCCTAACGGCCATATGACAGAACCTCTCAGTGACCGTGCATGATACCGCGCTCTCCATTAGCAACCATTTATTGCAGTAGCATTTCACATCCAACGCAAAATCCATCAATGCGTAACTGTTTGGATGGACTCAATGCAACCAAAGTGCGGCCATTATTTCTGCTTTCACCTTCAAGTCTCCCAAGCCCTTAATGAGAACAAGTACCTCCTCTGCTTCAAAGAACTTGTAAGCCACTGAGCATCCCTTCTTGTCAATGGAGGAGTTCTGCTTTTGCGAGTTATTGTATCATTCTAAATTCCTCTTGTTCCTTTTTTGGCACCAATCCTATGATGAAATTTTGAAGCTGCAAACCAGTGGCTTCTGAAATGGGCTGGCAACATTCCCCAAAGATAGCTCATTCTCAATTTTCTGTTTTAAAATGGTGGTCACTTTCCCTGCTGATTTTAGGGTAGGCACTGTGGCATGCGCCTATAACCGTGATATGAAATCATGAAACCTTGTGCGAACCCTTTCCTAAATACATCTGCGTCGCCTTCATTGCCATAAAACCTTGTTTAGTTCTTGAAGTCTTGATTAGTTCTTCACAAATGCACTGGCTTTTTCCTATCCTGCTGCTACTCCCCTTCATCTTTCCAATCTGCCCAGAAATGTCCAGCTATTTTGTCTCGACTTGGGCTCTTTGATGAGAGTCACTACACTCATTGCATTTGTGCAAGAACCTGCACAATGTACCTGTGTAGCAATGGTTTTTGTCATATGCCAGCAGCACCCTTTCTTCTTTAACGTCCTTTCTTCCCCGCCCAATGATCTTCCTTTTGCCAGGGGGCTGAGTGAAAAATACCTCATCTCTCTTTCCCTTCTGTACATCCAATAATCTGCATGCCTTCCTGTCCAACATGCTCTTCATTGTTCCTGCTGAATAGCTCATCACAATACCACTACACGTCACTGCTCTTATTACCCTTATACAATATTCAATCATCCTCCCTGCATTTTAGCAGCCCTGATGCCAAAGAAGGCCACTCCTCCCACATTATGTCCATCATGATGGCAACACCTATTTTCCAGTTGTCAAATGTCTTATATACCTGTTACTTAGGTATCTCGCTGAGCTCATTCAAAATGTGCACAGCTATATTACCCCCTTCCTACTCAGCCATAGAGGGTGTCATCATGTTGATGCAGGTAAATTAGAATCTCACATTGCAACTTTCCCAGAGTTGCCCAACTCCAGTTTCTTTGTATTCTCTTCCCACAATATTTTACACATCCCCACTGTTTGTAGCTTAGGGAGTCCCCTCAGAGTCAGCTTTTGTTTTAACTGAGTACAGTTTCATCTACTTTGGATTATACTAAAAGCGAGAGAGATGAAGGAATATGGAGCTTAACTTTCTACAATGATGCCTAAATCTATGTTTTGTTCTGTTAGTGTTAGAAATAGGGTTATTGGATGAGAGGGGTGGAAGCCCTACTCAAGCAACAACCACAATCCTTGGCAGGATAAACCACAAAAAGTTACTAAATTAACATGTGCTTAACCTTCTAGTAGTTTAGCACAAAAACAGTCAGACTTAACCTAGAGGAAATGTGTTAAGTATTGATGCAGCACACAAACAGTAATAAAGTGAAAACACAACACAAGAAAAAATCTCACACCAATTTAGAAAAATGAAATACATTTTCATAAATAAAATGATACCAAACTGAATTAATCCCAATCAGTAGAACCTGAGTTTTTTGAGTTTTTAGTGAAAAAGGGCTCCAAAAAGAACAGAGCACCAACTGTGGGTATCTGATTGTGAAGACCGGGATAAAGTCACAAGTTAAGGCTGACTATTAGGTAGCATGGGTCAGCAACAGGTGAGAGTTACTTTCGGATTTAGAAGAAATTCAGAATATTTCCAAGAGAAGGTTGAGTCCTCAGCTGGGCCAGGCAGCTGGCTGTAGCTGGTTGTACCTGAGTTGAGGTTGTCGACGACAGAGAGCCGCTGGACGAAGTCCCAGTGAAGTCAAAGTCGATGGCAGGAAAAGCTGGATTTTCAGGCCTAGGAGGTCAAAATCTCCAGTGGGGTGCTGGTCGTCATCAAGCACGGTGACGATACATACATTCCAATTTACAAGTTTTTCTGGAGCTTCAATCAATCAACCAGTCAAGATTTGTAGAGCACGGATAATCACCCACAAAGGTATCCAGGCACTAGGTTCTTGCTTGGATCAGTTGACAAGCCAGATCTTGAGTCCATTTCTTAATTCCGGGAGCAAGGACGATGCTCGGAGGTGAAGGGAAATGTTGTTCCAGGCCTTGGCAGCGAGGTAGGAGAAGGAGCGTCCTCCACTGTTGCTTCAGCTGATGTAGGAGTGTGATTGAGGGCGAGGGAGGTGGAGCACAGGTGTCTGGAGGGTTGGTGAAAGTTGAGGCAGTTGTTGATGTATGGCGGTCCTTGGTCATGGAGGGCCTTGAAGGCATGTGTCAGCATCTTTAATTGGCATATTTTCTGTATGGGTAGCCAATAAAGGTTCCTGAGGTGTGGGTGATGTAGATCCCACTGGGGAGGTCCAGGATAAGTCTGATGGCTGAGTTCTGTGTCGTCTTGAGTCTCTTCAGGAGTTGGGTGGTGATTCCTGCATAGAGTGCGTTGCCGTAGTCTATCTGGCTGGTAACTAGGGCTTGAGTGATGGTGTTGGAAAGTGGATTATTAGTATTGGTAAGTATGCATCTACCACTGTCAATAAGGCCATTAACCCAGTCTAGGGCTCAGAATAGGTCTCAGAAAATTATTCCAATGCTCAACCCTTGTTAGCTTGGCTGTGAGCAGGCAGTCTTAACATTAGAGACAGGTATGCAAAGCATTTAAAAACACCAATTCAGTAAATAATTAAGGCACAACACATAATAAAAATCCAATACTAATTTGTAAACATAGGAAATATTGTTATCTTTAGAATGACACCAAGACTAAAATAATCCAATGAAGGGAACCGGATATATGAATTTTTAAAGATTTAGAACTATATAGCACATAGAAACCTATAGCACCTATTGGGACATCTGGCTGCTCTAGACCAGGACAAAGTCAAAGTTTCAGGCCGACCGTGATGGAGCCCTGTGCGGCTACCCCTTGCGGTAGGCCTCAGTCAAAATTTTACCTTTGGACTTTTCCTGAGTTGCCCATCTCCAGTTTCTTTGTTTTCTCTTCCCACAAACTTACTTCCTGCTGCATCTTTTTTCCTTCGTATCTAGTCCGCTGTCATCCTTTCCTTCCACTGCCTGTTAAGCCCAAAGAGTCCTTTCAGGGTCACTACCCCTCCAATCTCCATCTTTGCAATCTCACCCTGTTCCCTTCTGCTCAGCCTTGTCCCAATCCTTGCACACTTGTCCCTTCTCCCTCTCACCCACTTTCCGCCTTCTCTGTAGCTCATCCCTATATCCTATTGAACCAGGTTCCCCTTCTCCCTCCATCTCCTCTGTGTGACTTTGCCGACTTGTCCTTTCTTTTTCCCTCCTAACCAGCTCTTTAATCCTTTCTGCAAAATAGTCCTCACTCTCATTCGCGGAGCTCCACTCCTCTCTCTTCTGCTTTCCCTTCCTTTTATGACATATTCTTTCTTTCCCTCCTCATAGGACTTGGATCTCTCTTTCTCACTATGTTCTGTGCCCTGAGACAACCTCTTTGATCCCTTTCAAGCAACTTCCCCACTGGCGTCTTCCACTCATACCTCCATTTAACTGCAGACCCATGTCCTGTGTTCCCTTCTGCCTTTTCTCTGTACTTTTCCTTCTTCTTCTGTTCTCTTTTAATCCTTTGCATATGCTCCTAACCCTTCCATTTATTCCAGGCACTGAAAGGTCCCTCATCTTTACCTCTTTTTCCCCTTTTTCCTGAATTCTCCAATGCTGCCTTATTCCCTCCTGTCTCCTCTACACCAGGCCCACCCCCTGATTCCCCTTCCTAATCCTCTCCCTTCCACCATTACACCTTGTTCAGACACAGTAGTCCCTTGCATGGTGATGAATAGGCATGGGCGTAACTCGCTTAATTCCATGTAGCATAATCGCACACAATTAGCAAAAAAATCCACAAAATTACACAGAATTCTGCAAAAATAGTAATTCTGCATTTAGTACTATTTTCTTAGGGCCAAAATGCAGTCTTACGTTCAAAATGGACATGAGGATGGATTTTATTCTAAGAAATATCACTAGATGAAGCAGAACATGAAATGCTAGTGCAAGCGAAAATAACGCCAAATGCAACAGAACAAAAACAGTAGTGAGACCAGCCACTTGGTACCAATATTTGGTCATGCGTATGTTCACACTACAGAAACACCACATAAATACATACATTCATACATACATATATACATACATATATACACATCTCTACATGCACAGAGTGGCATATGCAAGCTTTACATTACACATCAAACTTGCTCACTTTTGCTTCACATGCCTGCTAGCAGCTATCAATCATTGACAGCAGTAAAAACATATTTTAATGTGTGTGTACCATATTTTCACTTTGTGGACAACAATTTATAAAAACAGTTTCAATAACTTTCTAATTTGTGTCCAATTACCTAGTATAGCTCATGTCTTTCAGCTTGCGACATCCTCCCGCTTTGTGCTCTTATAAACACTCTTCCTCAACACTGTGCCCTGTCTCTATGTCTAAGATCTCTGGTACCTTCTCTTTCAGTGTGTGCCCTCTTTCAAGGTCTGGGAAACATTTAACAAAATATTGTGGGAGTTAGTGCTGGTGGTGGAGTGGTCTTCTGAGAGTGAGAGGATGAGCTGGGTGTAGCCTGCATAGGATATGATGGACTTTGGCGGGGAAGGACAGCAGGGAGATTTGGCGGTAGTTCTTAAGTTCGCTGGGGTTGGTGGAGGGTTTCTTGAGGAGGGGTCTGACCTCTGCGTCTTTCTATCTGTCTGGGAAGGTGGCTGTGGTTTTGGACCTGCTGATAATGGAGGTTGGTTTGCAATGGATTTCCTTGCTCCAGAGGTTGCAGAAGAGGTGGGGGCAGGGCTCTGTGGGTGCTCACGAGTGGATGGATTTCATGATGGCTGTGGTGGTCTGTGCAGTGAACTGTTCCCATATGGTGAGTGGGTGGTTGTGGGTGGCGTCTGTTGGTGTGGTGAGGTTGTAGTAGTTGGTGGGTTGTGGTTCGAAGTTTCTGTAGATGGTGGATATCTTGCTATGGAAGTAGTCCACCAGGGTGTCGCAGAGTTCCTGGGAAGAGGAGATAGTGTTCTCTGTGGATGTCAGGCAGGAGAACTCTCTGACAATTCTGAAAAGTTCCATGCTGTGGTTGGAGCTGGCTCTGATGTGGTCTGCCAGAGTGACTATTTTTGTCTTTTTTGGCATTGATGGTATTTGTTGAGGGCTGACTTGAAGGTGGCTTGGTCTGTGGGGTCTTTGCTGGTGCACCATCTTCTTTCTAGCTATTTGTAGATGTGTTTCATTGTACTGTGTTCTAGTGTATACCAGATGTCTTGTTTGGGGGATCTGCTGGTCTTGGTGGGCTTGATGGAAGTGACTCTTTTGGTGCAGTTGGTGATGCAGGCGGAATAATTCTTGACGGCCAGTTCAGTGTTGGTTATGGCAGGGTCAGGTGGGTGATGTTGAGGGCATCCATCCATTGGGTATCCTTAACTTTGTTCCAGCTGTGGTGGGAGGAGCTGGGAGGCTTGGTGGTGGTGGTGCCTGGGGAATCCTGCGATGGTGAAGTGGAAGATTGTATGGTCGATCCAAGCGAGTTTGCTGACATGACTGTTCTTGACTCTGTCTCTGGCAGTGAATTCTACAAGCAGAAAGAGGCTACAGACAGTAGCCAAAGAGGGCTCCACAAGGCCGGATACCGTCATCGAGAGGTCCTGCTGAAGAGGATTATTTGCTGCTGCATAGAAGAATGTAGCGGGTCAGCAAAGTCAATTTAACCGGTGATGCACTTCATCAGACCATCTTGCAGGTACGTACCAGTTTCCTGTCAGTTCTCAGAGCAGTTTCTGCTGAAAAATATTCTGGGTTCCACGTTTTGGGTTTGGTAGGAGGAGGCCACTTTAGCACCACACAAAGAGTGCAGGACCTGGGGGAGGCACCACTTGGGGGCTAGGGCTAACTTCAGCATGGACAAGTAGCAGCAGGCATGTAGGTTGCAGGGAGAGCTAGTTGTGTCCGTATATAGCTCACACAGGAGATCAGCCAGCTAGCCCTTGGACTCTCTTTGGTGATCCTGGATTGAAGGACCGGGTCTAGACATCCTTCCTCAGGCAGCAAGGCAGTCCTTTCAGCAGGAGGTCATTCCTTTTTCTGCCTCTTCCACAGATCTGGAAAAGATCTAATTTGGGGTCTGAGGATGGAACTATTTATCTTCAGTGCCCTTGCCCTTTCCTGGGTTTGGCTTCCAAATATCTGGGGTAACAAAAGATTAGTGCCAGGTTCCTTTGTGTGTGCTGCACACAAGGTCTTTGAAATGTAATTCAGTGATGAGTACACTTCTCTCCCAGCCATCTTGCCAGGATGGCCCATCCTGTCACACCTAAGCCCCTTTTGTGCCCATGTCTGAGAGGAATACAGAACCCATCGCCGAAGAGGCAGCCACAGTCATGTGACCTTGTTTACTGGCAGAAAGGCACTGTAGGTTTGAGCACAGAAATGCCAACTTTCTAAAATCCAGCTCTACCATTAACGAGGATTTTAAATTACATTTTTCTGCCTTCGCCCAATCTGAAGTGGCAATTTTTTAAAGTGCAATAAGGTATCTCAGTGATAGTCAACAACAGTGAAACATGTCCCTAGGGATTTTCCATGTTAGGACATGTAAAACGGAAACCCACATGTCCTACTTTTTAAATACCATGCGCTGTTAGAGCCTACTTTATGAGTGAATTATAAGTTTAAAAAAGGCAGACTTAGGCCTGGCAATATGTTTAATTTTCCAGGTACAAATGGTAGTTTAAATCTGGACTACTGACTGCAGTGGCAAGCTTGAGACGTGTTTCAAAGTGCTACTTTAGTGGTGGCACAATGAATCCTGCAGGCCCACTAATAACATTTAATTTACAGACCCATGGTACAAGTGATTAAATTTACTAGGGACTTACCAGTAAATTAAATGTTCCATTTAAGTACAGGCCAATTTAACTATGTGTTATGGAGAGGGTACAAGCTCTTTAGCACTTGTTAGCAGTGGCAACATTGTCCTAACATCAGCAAAAAACGAAATAGCAAAAATAGGAGAGGTAAAGGAAAATCATTTGTGGGACCAGCCAAGGGCATAAGGTCTAGCAGTTAGGACTGCCATCATTTTGGATAATCAGGGTGAATTATGGTTTCTGCAGTGCTGCGTTACCCTTCTCATTTCTTGTTCAGTCATAAGCGGCCATACCAGGATGGTCCATCTGATAACATCAGACACTTCTACGGTGTTCTCAGCTAACTCAAGATGCTGCTGTTGTGTTCTCTGCTAACTTAAGATACTGCTGTTGGGTTCTCAGCTAACATCAAAAGCTGCAGCTGTGTTCTCAGCTGCCTATTTTCCCATTTCCGGTTCGGTCCAGTTCATCATAAAGGACTTGTAGCTACAGAGATTCCATTCTGCCCTTAACCGTTGATCATATGACCATGCACAGTAGAATTCAAATAAAACAAAAATAGATGAATCAGTGCATTTGATAGGTAAGGTCAGTACTAAACAGTTTTACTTTTAAAGTTTTATTTATTTAAAATGCTTTGTAATGCTCTGTTGATATTTCTGATAGAGTTATTTCCATAAAATATTCACAGCCATTTCAATTGCTAATATTTTCAAATCTGTTTCAGATTGGGCAGTTATAACAAGCAAAAGGTAATATGCTTTCAGTGGGCTTCATGCTTTCAAATATTTCCAACATAACTCAGATGATCAATTCATTAAGAGCCTAATTTAGCATTATTGACGTGGGAGGCTAAGACAATCGGTTGCCGGTGGGGCCTACAGCAACCATTTTTGGGAACCAGGGCTTATTTTTCCGCATGAGACATTATCCAAGAGCAAGAATGTGAAAATCATACAAACAAGAAAGACGGAAAAACACATTACAAAGGCAGAAAGGAGGGACCAGCAAGAGTGAGAAGTGTCTGGTAGTGGATTGAAGAGGCATCAGGTGGTTTTAGACCTACACAGTCTTTGTATTTGGTTTGCTGACATTTAATAGCACCAGCCACAGGCTTCTGAGCAGAGATTCGTGCACTGGCACTCATTCTTTTACAAATTAAGTACCATAGGCAAACCGTCCTAAATTCCATTGCATAACAAATTTGGTTATGGTGACGCAAAGTCCCTAAGGTCCGACTCCATTTTACATAGGCCCTAACTCCATCATAGTTAAAGGAGATTGCCATCTTCCCTATCTCTGATGATGGAAGTTGCCATGTTCCCTGAACTGTGCAGAATCTTTGTCATGTCTGCCCTTAGATGCAGATGTTGCCAGATCTTATCTTTCTTAGAACTGTGGAAGTGTCAAAACATTTGATTAATGACATAGATAGAGTATTTGATGTGACATTCGTCTGGTTCAAATTTCTACTCCTAACCATGTCAAGGTTAAATATTAACACATATAGACATAGTAGACATACACCTTGATGCACCTAATCTATGTCAGATATTCCTAAACATGTCAGAAATTCCAATTTCTGCTAAGATTTAGTATATAAGGACTACCACTTGACCACTTGTCGGGAGAGGTCCTTCGCCCAGATTATCGCCCGAAATGCTGCCAGAAACAGTTTTACCTAATGCCAGCACACTTCGTACTTCACAGATGCTACATTCTGCCTGATGCCGATAAAGCTGAGTCCCAGAAGAAGACTAACTGATTACTACTGCAGCGTGTGTTTGACCTTCATGGGGAATACTGTATTCATGCCTCCACTGATAAAGACAGCCTTCACTGTCAAAAAGATGTGCAGTGCATCTCTTCTCCCTAAGAAACTCCAGACTGCAAGTAGTTCTGCCTTCCTTGCTCTCTTAGTATAGCACATGGAAGTAGATGTTAGGGAGTTAGACTCTAGATGACATTTTAACAATGTTAGAAATGTTTATTTTATTCTCGATATTAATAACGTTCCTTCTTGCTGCTTCTATAATATTCTGTGTAGTTGTTTTAGATGTACTGAGAAACAGATTGTTCCTGTAGTAATATATACTTTTACTTAAAAGTGTTTATTTTTTTTAGTAGAGCGCATGTGTGGTATTTTGAATAGCAAAATAGGTTTGTTACTGTTACCACGGTGCCCCTGATCCTTTTATGAGATTGTTAGTGACCCAAAAGCAATACTTCTATGTTGATTACACATTGAATAGTGTTCTGCAAGGCTAAAATAACCTGTCTTTCTCATTCATCGCTCGTGCTTTGAACCAAGTTTGCCTGTGTCACATCTTGTAGAGTTACGTCATAACTTACGCAGCAATTGGTGCCCAAAGTGGGACTCATATCTTACGGTTACGCCTTGAGTAGTTATTTCACTATTCACACTCATGTGAACCATTGTTATGTCATTACGGAGATGTCCATAGTAATCATGGTTACCTCCTAATGGGGATAAGGGAGCATCTATTTCCATAGGTTTGTGAAGCTTGACTCATAAAAGGTTAATCCCCATTCTGTGAGTTTTCTAATTCTTTGATTCCAATTTCAATTAAATCCATTCATTATAGCAACAACTGTTGTGATAGGGTAATTTGCAGGGAAGCAGTCACTCAGCATCTCAAAGCTCGAGGAATCCCAGATGGGGGGGGTAGTTACTTCTGTAATAGCTGCACATCCAGCATATGTCATTGAGAAATTTTACTAATAGGTGGAGTTCGAGTCTATTGATGATGCCTCAGGACAGTTTCACGAGTGCACAGCGGTAGATCCACCAAGACACTATAGGACCTACCAAAAGTTGTAAATCCCTTTAACTTACCCGGAACACCAGTATTGGTTTGGTGGTGAATTGCCATATACACACAGAAATGTCTGTTTGGGGCTTCTGAGCAATGATGGAGCTACGTGGCTAGTCTTGGCTGGCTACACTCCCTTTCTTTGCCCTGACAACCTAGCAAACGCTGAGGTGGTGGGTGTGTTAAATTACATGGTCACGTTGCACAGGAGACTCGTAGAGTTTGCACAATGCACTTTGAGTTCCAGACTTGCTGTCATAGCCGGATCTGCTGCTCCCGCACAAATACAAACTATTAGTCCACAGACTATTAATGCTATCATAGAAAAAGTGCCCACAAACAGGCTTTCTGCATTGCTCGTGATACCAATGAGTTATCCCAAGATAAACATAGGATAGTGACTATGGGGTATATTTACAAAGAAATGGCACAGTGCAGCACTGCAAGCAATGTAGCTGCACTGCATCATATCAAAAACGCAGGGATAATCCATATTTACAAGAATATGGCACACCCCGGTGTTTTCCCTTGCGCTGGCGATAAAAATAAGCTATCTACTGCCAACACAGACACCATGGCACCATGGTGCCGTGGTGTCTGTGCTGCAGGGATGATTGTTTATGTGGAGGAATAAAATAAACAATCTTTCATGGTGATTTGCTCCTTCTATGTGTGCTGTAGAATGCAGCACAGATAGAAAGAGGAAAAACGAGGAGAAATAAAAGTATTTCTCCTTTTTGTGCCAATCTAACACCTGTTATTCAGAGGTGTTAGTTTTTGGTGCTGCCTCAGATTTACATATTCTTGTAAATCTGGGGCAGTGTCAAAAACCAATTGGTGTTGCAGTGGAATGCCCACAGCAGCACCCATTGCACGCCCCTTTCACGCAGATACCTGCGTGAAAGCATACGATATTTACAAAGTGGCGCTAAGCCACACAAAGTGGCTTAATGCCACTTTGTAAAAATGGAGCAGGTCATTGCACCTCCAGAGTGTCCTAAAAAGTGATGCTCCGGTGGCGAAATGCCCTTGTAAATATGCCCCCAGTGTCTCCCTCTTGGAATGGTGCCTCCCATATCTTTGCATGCATTTACATTAGTACACGCGGTACACCTTCATTGGCAGTTCTCCCTGATGTACCTAGACAAGTACAAAATGATCACAGAGCTGCACCAGCTCTGGACTTAAGAATGAAATTATTGGGGAAGTTTTCCACAGTGTCCTCCATCATCCTAAGGAACATCAAGGAAGAGGCTTCAGTTCTGGCTATACGTCAGAGACTAAAAGCAGTTCTAGTTCAAGATTGTGATGGGAGCAACCAAAAATAATTGCAGAAGTTTAAACCTCTGTAGGTAGAGATACCCTGGGTACTTGACCCATGAAGCCACATTTAAAACTTACAAATGATACTAAGGTTTCTGTTAAAGGGAAATCTGCAGTTGAAGAAAAGAAAAAACAGACAGATAAGGATAAAACATGAACTGGATCACCCGCTTCTTGGGAATCTGGTGGGGGGGGGTTGTAACTTAAGAGACCGCAAGGAAATTAAAAAACCTGAAAGGTATCAGTATTCTGATAGCCGCTCTTCACATTATTTTCAGGACACTGAAGGTAAAAGAACAGAGAAGAGGAGCCGATCCAAGTGCCGAATAAAAGAGGAGTACAGTAGGAAAAGCGAAGCCGGACACCAGGCAGACGTCAGCGTAAAGAGGAAAGAAAAAGGATTGGACTTTAAGACCCCAGTAAAGAAGAAGAAAGTAGCAGGACTTTCTAAGAAACATGCCGATCCAGCTGCGAGTCCTCCTGCAAAACAGGGTTCGGCATGAGCCCTCCTAGAAAGCGCTGTAGAAGTCACAACATGCATCAGATGCATCAGAGGTGTCTGCATGCAAGTCCAACTGATGACTTCCTACCGATTGGAACTCCAGATCAATATTTAAAGCCTCCCAATAGATTTTACAATTTAAACATTGTGAGAAGTTGGCCTGGTATATGCTGTCCACTAATTAAAGTGGGCACCTTGTACCAGTCCAAACAACCCTTATTGTGATTTAAGAGGTCAAAGATAACCTGAGAAAGCTATCAAGTGGTGGCTGTGGAGATCAGCCTTCAGGCTTAGTCTTGAAGGAATGTTAAGCAGCTTGTTTTACCAGAATGCAACATTATTGTATTGGTTAAATGAAAGGAGAACCACACAGTAGTTATACAAATATGTATTTGTTATTATAACACACTGTAAATACTTCACAGTATCTGCTACACGCAGACAAACCCAAAGCACACAATACTGTAGCACAGAAACAATCGTAAGTAGCAATAATACACAGTGGGCTCCAGGGGGAGAGCAAACCATATACTAAAATAGTGGTATAAGAACCACGACTCGAGTCAAGACAGTGTCTAGAGGATGTAGAATCGCTGGAACCCCAAGGAACCACCCAAGGTGAGTAAGTAGGGACCCCACAGAGGATGGGTGCAGTGTGGGAACACGACCGCGTACGTCGTACAATTCTATGGGAGAGTCGCAGTTGCAGTTTTAACATTTAAGGACCCTTCTCGGTGGATTACGAGGAAGCCCTTTGGGTCATAGGAGGTTGAAGAGCCACCCCACCCCTGGATACTGTAGTACCAGAGTTACCTATTCCAGGGAAGCCGGGTGCATAGGGCTGAAGTGGTGTCGGAAACTGCCGTCGATCTCAATGGAGGACTTCAAGGAAATGCCACTGCGGGAAAGAAGAAAAGTGTCAGGTGGAATCCAAAGGTGGATTCTAGATTAAGAGTACCTGAAAGCAGAGGGGACAGAGTCTGGGTCACTCAGAAGTGACCAGGGGCTCGGTAGATGAATGCCCACCGATCTCGGGTGCTTCAGGTGCGTTGAGGGGGTTCCTGACTCTGCAGCCACCAGGATCAGGAGATGTCGAGGATGACCAGGAGCTGGATACTAGCTGGCCCACAAAGAATTTCAACTGCTGAGGGGTCAGTGTCCAGCTGGAGTACCAACAAGCCTTGGCAGCAGCAACCCACAAAGATGGTCAAGAAAGATTAAGGTTCGGACCAGCAAGGTCCAGGAAACTCAGCAAACACAGGGGAGTCGGGGCAAGCATTGAGCAACCAGGGGAGCCCAAGAAAAGCAGTGTTGACCCTCAAGAGAACCCACAGGCTGGAGGCACAGGAGTCACGAGGGGACCTCAAGCAGATTTACAAAGCAACAGCCCATGGAGCACTTGGTGCAAGGAGGCCAAAGTTCTTTGGTGGAAATGATGCCAGAGGTTAAGGCTACTCAGAGCCCAAAGCACTTGTTTTGGGAATGCCAACAAGCATATGCACTTGCAAAAGTATGCATTGCACATGGGTACGGATATTGCAACCCCCACAAGGGATTCTGTCCTCAAACTTGGTGAGAGGGCAGCTCGGACCTCAAGGGACTTGGAATCCTACCTCTTGTGTTGCTCGATCCTTTGGAGTCCATAGGAGCTCAGGAGCAGCAGACCAGTCAGTTGCATTATGGTGCCTGCGAATGCAGGGGAGTGACTCCTTCACTCCAAGGGAGATATCATCAGTTGTCCTTGATGCTCCACAGGTCCTGCACGGAGCCTGTATGGTGCACGGGTACAGACAATGCTTTGGACAGAGTGGGAGACGAAGTCAGTCCCATGCAAAGTCCAGGGTGTCCAGATGGTCGAAGGTCAGTGGTTTTTTGTTCACAATCTTGTCCTTGTCGAATCTAGGGTCCTACAGCCAGGTAAGCCCTTTTGTACCCACGGGTGAGGGTTGGACAGATTCACAAGAGCCTCCCAGGGGAGGGTCTGAACAGTGGGGAGGTTACTCCCAAGTCCTTTGTCCAGTTTCGTGCCAGAGCATGAGCCAACGGCTCCCAGGACTGGTTTGAACTGGACTATGCACAGGAACACCAAATGTGCCCCTCATGCACACTTTCGGTCGCTGGCAAGCTCACCCACCCAGGCCTAAGACACTAAATCCTGTCTGGGAGGTGGTCACACCTCCCTGAGACAGGATGCCTATTGTTCTACCTTCTCCTGCTCGAGCTTGGCTCAGCAGCAGGAGGGCAGAAATGTGTCTCTGGTCGGCAGCAACCATGTTGGGCTGCCCGGGACAAGAAGGCTGATACCGGAAACACCAGGGACCTCATAAAGCTCGTTTCTGAGGGGTGGAACCATACCTCCCACACCGGTTACGGTGTGGGGGTATGATTCGACAATGTTTGACACCAAACACGATAGGGTTACTTTCAGTCATTTTAGAGTTGGTCATCACGCGGTCACATAATGCCACTCTAATTGTCGTAAACGGCTGCAGCACTAACAACCCGGGAGAATGGACTCCGTAGGCTGCAGGGGTGTCCTGTTCATGCAGTGGCACCCTCTCATTTAGAACCAAGCACCCTGCCTTAAGGATTGTCAAGGCCTGCTATAGGGGTGACTTATAGGTTTTAAGTGTAGTGACCCTTAGATATAGTAAACCTATATCTTTAGTAAGTGGAGCATGCACTAACTTACACAGGCTGCAATGGCAGGCCTGTAGATCCATTTTGCATGGCCTCTCATGGGTGGCATAATACATGCTTCAGCCCATGGGATGCCTCTGTGGTACCTATGCCCCGGGTACCTGGGTACCATATACTAGGGACTGACAAGGGTACCACAGTATTCAAGCTGGAGTGTACCTAAGTACATGACATAACATTTTAGGGAGAAAGCAGATAGACTGGGGTCCTGATTAGCAGGATCCCAGTCAGACTAGTCAAACACAGTGTAACATGACGCAAAAAGTGGGGGTAACCATAAGAAGCAGATCCTACTTTCTTATACAACCCCCCAAACATAAGGAGATGAGACTAACCTTGCCCAGTTGAATCTTTATTTTCTAAGTGGAAATATCTGGAGAGCCCATCTGCATTGACATGGTTACTCCCAGCTCTATGTTCCACTGTATAGTCCATACCCTGTAGGAAGATGGACCACCTCAAAAGTTTGAGGTTTTCACCCTTCATCTGTTTTAGCCATAGGAGGGACTTATGGTCTGTCTGAACAATGAAGTGAGTGCCAAACAAGTATGGCCTCAGCTTCTTCAGGGTCCAGACCACAGCAAAGGCTTCCCTCTCTATAGCTCACCAACGTTTCTCTCTGGGGGTCAACCTTCTGCTGATAAAAGCTACTGGTTGGTCCTGACCCTCTGCATTAAGTTGTGACAACACAGCCCCTACCCCCAACTCAAATGCATCTGTTTGGACAATAAATTGCTTGGAGTAGTCAGGACTTTGCAGAATGGGAGCAGTGCACATGGCCTGCTTGAGATCATCAAATGCCTTCTGACAGCTAACTGTCCACTGAACCTTCTTGGGCATTCTTTTTGATATGAGATCATTCAAAGGAGTCACTATAGACCCATATCCTTTAACACATCTCCTGTAATACCCAGTCAGGCCCAAGAAAGCTCTGACCTGAGTCTGGGTAGTGGGAGCAACCCAGTTCATTATGGTCTGGATTTTGCTCTGTAATGGTTGAACCTGACCTCCACCCACAAGGTGGCCCAGGTACACAACCTTGCTCTACCCTATTTGGCACTTAGTAGCCTTGATAGTAAGGCCTGCTTTCTGCATAGCCTCCAAAACATTCTTCAGGTGGACCAGATTATCCTCCCAGGTGGAGCTAAAGACAGCTATATCATCAAGATATGTTGCACTATAGTCTGCCAGGCCTGTAAGGACTTTATTCACCAGCCTTTGGAATGTGGCAGGTGCATTCTTCAAACCAAAGGGCATCACAATAAATTGATAATGCCCACTAGGGGTTGAAAATGCTCTTTTTGGTTAGGCATCCTCAGCTGGTCTGATTTGCCAATAGCCAGCAGTTAGGTCAAATGTACTTAGATACTTGGCTGAGGCCAAAGTATCAATAAGCTCATCTGCCCTAGGGATTGGGTGAGCATCAGTCCTAGTGACTGCATTGAGTCTTCTGTAGTTCACACAAAACCTCATCTCTCTCTTACCACCCTGGATGTGAGGTTTAGGTACCAGGACTACTGGGCTAGCCCAAGGCCTATCTGAGGGCTCAATTACTCCCAATTCCAGCATCTTTTGGACCTCTGTCCTGATGCAATCTCTGACATGGTCAGGCTGCCTGTAGATTATATTCTTCACAGGTAGACACTCACCTGGGTCCACTTCATGGGTACACCAGGTGGTTTGACTGGGTGTCAGAGAAAACAAATACCTATATTGATTGAGGACCTTCCTACAATCGATCTGCTGTCGACCAGTGAGGCTGTCTGCCAAGACTATACCATCAACTGATCTATCATCAGGGTTCTGTGAGAGGAGGTCAGGGAGTGGGTCACTCTCTTCCTCCTGTCCCTCATCAGTTGCCATGAGCAAGCCCATGTCAGCCCTGTCAATGTATGGCTTGAGCCTATTCACATGGAGCACCCTGTGGGGGCTACTGGGAGTACCAAGGTCCACCGGGTAGGTGACCTCTCCCTTCTGCTCAAGTATGGTATGGGGTCCATTCCATTTGTCTTGGAGAGCTGCTGGGGCCACAGGCTCCAACACCCACACCTTCTGCCCTGGCTGATAAACAGTCAGTACAGCCTTTTGGTCATGCCAAGCTTTTTGCAATTCTTGACTTTCCTCAAGGTTTTTACTTGCCTTCTTCATGTACTCAGCCATCCTGCAACGGAGACCAAGTACATAGTCCACTATGTCTTGTTTGGGAGGTTTGAGAGGTAACTCCCATCCCTCCTTCACCAAACACAAGGGACCCCTAGCTGGATGCCCAAACAAAAGTTCAAAATGGCTTTAGCCAACCCCCTTTTGTGGGACCTCTCTGTAGGCAAAGAGAAGGCAGGGCAACAGGACATCCTATTTTTGCCTAAGCTTTTCTGGGAGGCCCATGATCATGCCCTTGAGGGTTTTGTTGAACCTTTCAACTAACCCATTGCATTGTGGGTGATAGGTTGTGGTGAACTTAAAGTTCACTCCACACTCCTTTTGCATTGCAGTGATGTACCTTGACATGAAGTTTGTACCTCTGTCAATTAAGACCTCCTTAGGGAAACCCACTCTGGAAACAATTCCCAGGAGGGCCCTGGCCACCACAGGAGCTGTGGTGGTTCTAAGGGGTATAGCCTCTGGTTACCTAGTGGCATGGTCCACCACCACTAGAATATAACTGTGGCCAGATGCAGTTGGAGGGTTCATGGGACCAATGATATCAATCCCAACCCTCTCAAAGGGAACCCCTACCACAGGTAGTGGTATGAGGGGGGCCTTTGTGGTACCACCTTACTTACCACTGGCTTGACAGGTGGTACAGGAGTGACAAAACTCCTTTGTGTCTTCTGACATGTGAGGCCAGTGAAAGTGAGGGACAAGCCTGTCCCAAGTCTTACTTTGGCTTAGGTATTCTGCTAAGGGGATGTCATGTGCTAGGGTGAGTAGGAAGCCCCTAAACCTCAGCGGTATGACCAACCTCCTGGTGGCACCAGGCTTGGGGTCTCTACCCTCTGAATATAGAAGTCCCTCATCCCAATAGATCTTGTGAGATCCACTGATACTCCCAGCAGCCTCAGAAGCAGCTTGCTGTCTGAGGGGTACAAGAGAGGGGCAGGTTTGCTGCTCCAAACTCAAGTCTGCCCTGGAAGGGCCCCCTGTCCCCAAGAACTCAACCTGATCAGGTTCCAGTTCCTCTGAGACAGTTCCTTCACAGGGACTGAGATCATCTCCCTCAAGAGATTGATCCTCACACTGACTCTGGGGGGAAGACACAGCCTTACCCCTTCTGCTCCTTCTCTTGGAAGGCCCTTGGTCCATTGTTCCAGGATTCAAGGCCTGTTCAGTGTTAGCCAGCTTGGCCTGTGTCCTGGTCATAGCAAATACATCTGCAGTGATGCCCCGCATTGCTGCATGAGTCCTTAACTCTACTTCAGCCCAAGCTGACGTCTCCAGATCATTGCCCAACAAACACTCCACTGGAAGGTCTGAGATAACCACAACTTTCTTAGGGCCAGTTACCCCTCCCCAGCTGAAATTAACAACTGCCAAGGAATGATCAGTCCTGACATTGTTAGCATTGGTCACTTGGTACATCTCTCCAAGTATGATTTGGTCAGGGCCCACAAGATTCTCTGTCACCATAGTGACACTTGCACCTGTGTCCCTGTATGCCATGGCCTCTTTACCATTGATCAAAGGTTGTTGTCTGTATTTGGCCAGGTTACTGGGACTGATAAATAAGGTGGCAAGATCCATGCCACCATCACAGACTAGTACAGCCTGAGCTGGAGTTCTGACTAGGCCAGAACTCATCTCAGAGCCCAAGGTTAACCCTACTAATCCCTTGTACCCTGTACCACCACCTGTACTTGTGCTAGGGGGCGCAGTTGCCTTAGGGGCAGTGGTGGTAGTAAGATTTTCCTTGGCTTTTGGACAATCAGCATCCTTTGTCCAATGTGTCTTCTGTTTACAGAGATAACACCAAGGTTTCTTTTTGCCTTTACCTTTGTTAGATTGTGACCCCCCCGATGCAGGTTTTTGGGGCCCTGATGAAGGCTTTTGATCTTTACCCTTGTCCCCACCCTTATCTGGAGTTTTAGCATCTTGCTTCTTTTGGTCACCACCATTGTTCTGGTTTTCCTGCTTCACCCTGGTTCTGACCCACTTATCTGCCTTCTTTCCCAATTCTTGGGGAGAAGTCAGATCAGAGTCAACCAGGTACTGATGCAACAACTGATTTTGGCAATTATTAAGGATCTGCTCCCTCATAATCAAATTTTACAATCCTTTAAAATCATTCACTTTGCTGCCAAGCAACCAGCCTTCCAGAGCCTTAATGGCACTATCCACAAAGTCTACCCATTCTTGATTCTGTATCTTCTGGGTGTTTCTGAACTTAATCCTGTACAGTTCAGTGGTTAAGCCAAACCCATCAATGAGAGCACTCTTCAAGATTGAATAGTTGTCAGCATCCTCTTCTCTAACAGTGAGGAGCTTATCTCTACCTTTGTCAGCAAAGGAGAGCCACAAGATAGCTGCCCACTGCTCTTGAGGGACCCTCTGAACTTTACAGGCCCTCTCCAAAGCAGTTATCCATTTATGGTTGTCATTCCCAACATGGTAGGGAGGGACAATCTTGCTCAGTTCCTATTATCAAAGGAATGTTCCTTAATTCTAGGGACACTCTTGCTGCCACCATGGGACTCTAGTCCCAACTTTTTTCTAGCTCTCTGGACTTCTAGGGACTCTTTGTTAAGGGCCAATTGCTGTTGCCTGAACCTAAGCTTAGCTTTCTCAAGTTCCAGAAATTGGTACTCCCTGGCATAAGAGTGGTCCCTCTTGCTAGATACAGAGGTCCCTACAGACTGTCCTGAGTGATTAGACTCAGCAGAGGGAGATCTAGATCTCCTTGGTAAACTCTGCACTCTTCCAGGAGGGGTGAAGAGGGGGCCTTCTTGGCCTTCTCCATCACCTCCCTGATGATCTGAGTTGTCCAGGTGGGACCCATCTTGGTCCTCCTGGCCAGGGTTTGAGTCTAGGTCATAAAAGGTATCACCTTCTAACCTGTCCTCATTCCCTGTCCCACCCACTCTCTACTGTTCATCTGACCCAGGGGTCTTCCTAAAGTCATCTAACAGTAACATTTCTATTAGACGCTGCGTGTTGGCAGTTCTCCCTGTCTTCAGCTTTCTAGAGGCACACAGGGCTTTCAATTCTTGGAATGTAAGCTCACTCTACCTAGAGGGCAGAGAGCCACTGGCATCTCCTTTAGTAGACAAACTAAGTGTGGTGAGGTGTTGCACCTACCTAACCTAGTGGGAACTACACTCTCTGAGGTTGGAGAAAGGATGTGCTAGACCCTTGACTTTCCCAACACTAAGTTCAGTAGAACTTACTTATTCTAAGCTAGTATTATATGTACCTAGTACTTAGCGGTTTTCAGTTAATCAATACAAAGATTTATCTGGTAAAACAATGCAGGCTTGAATCCCAACCGCTGCCCATCAATGTGAGAAGTTGGCCTGGTATATGCTGTCCACTAATTAAAGTGGGCACCTTGTACCAGTCCAAACAACACTTATGGTGATTTAAGAGGTCAAAGATAACCTTAGAAAGCTATCCAAGTGGTAGCTGTGCAGAGCATCCTTCAGGCTTAGTCTAGAAGGAATGTTAAGCAGCTTGTTTTACCAGAATGCAACCTTATTGTATTGGTTAAATGAAAGCAGAACCACACAGTAGTTATAAAAATATGTATTTATTATTATAACACACTCTAAATACTTCACAGTATCTGCTGCACACAGATAAACCCAAAGCACACAATACTGTAGCACAGAAACAATCGTAAGTAGTAATAATACACAGTGGGCTCCAGGGAGAGACAAACCATATACTAAAATAGTGGTATAAGAACCACGACTCGAGTCAAGACAGTGTCTAGAGGATGTAGAATTGCTCACACCCCAAGGAACCACCCAAGGTGAGTAAGTAGGGACCCCACGGAGGACGGGTGCAGTGTGGGAACATGACCGCGTACGCCATACAATTCTATGGGACAGTCGCAGTTGCAGTTTTAAAGTTTAAGGGCCCTTCCCAGTGGATTACGAGAAAGCCCTTTGGATCATAGGAAGTTGAAGAACCACCCCAGCCATGGATACTGTAGTACCAGAGTTACCTATCCCAGGGAAGCGGGGTGCATAGGGCTGAAGTGGTGTCAGAAACCGCTGTCGATCTCAATGGAGGACTTCAAGGAAATGCCACTGCGGGAAAGAAGAAAAGTGTCCAATGGAATCCAAAGGTGGATTCTAGATGAAGATTACCTGAAAGCAGAGGGGACAGAGTCTGGGTCACTCAGGAGTGACCAAGGGCTCGGTAGACGAATGCCCACCAATGTCGGGTGCTTCAGGTGCATTGAGGGGGCTCTTGACTCTGCATCCACCGGGACCAGGAGACATTGAGGATGACCAGGAGCCAGATATGAGCTTCCCCACAAAGGATGTTGAGTGCTGAGGGGTCGATGTCCGGCTGGAGAACCAACAATCCTTGGCGGCAACCCACGAGGAAGGTCAAGATAGGTTACGGTTCGGACCAGCAAGGTCCAGGAAACTCACCAACTACAGGGGAGTCGGGGCAAGCCTGGAGCAACCAGGGGAGCCCAAGAAAAGCAGTGTTGACCCTCAAGAGGACCCACAGGCCGGAGGCACAGGAGTAGCGGGGGGACCTTGAGCAGATTTACAAAGCAACAGCCCACGGAGCACTCGGTATGAGGAAGTTCTTTGGTGCACTTTTTTTGGGAACGCCAACAAGCATATGCACTTGCAAAAGTACACGGTGCACAGGGGTGTGGGAATTGCAGCCCCCACAAGGGATTCTGTCCTCAAACTTGGTAAGAGGGCAGCTCAGACCTCAAGGGACTTGAAATCCCACCTCTTGTGTTGCTGGAGCCTTCAGAGTCCATAGGAGCTCAGGAGCAGCAGACTGGTCAGTTGTGTTACGGTGCCTGTGAATGCAGGGGAGTGACTCCATCACTTCACGGGAGATATCTTCAGTTGTCCTTGATGCTCGACAGGTCCTGCATGGAGCCTGTATGGTGCATGGGTACAGACAATGCTTTGGACGGAGTGGAAGACGAAGTCGGGCCCAAACAAAGTCCAGCAAAGTCCAGACCGTCCAGACGGTCGAAGGTCAGTGGTTTCTTGTTCAGAATCTTGTCCACATCAAATCTAGGGTCCTACAGCCAGGTAAGCCCTTTTGTACCCACGGGAGAGGGTTGGACAGATTCAGGGGACCCTCCCAGGGTAAGGTCTGGACAGTGGGAAGGTTACTCCCATGTCCTTTGTTCAGTTCCGCGCCAGAGCAGGATCCAACGGCTCCCAGGACTGGTTTGAACTGGACTATGCAGAGGGACCCCAAATGTGCCCCTCATGCAGACTTTCGGTCGCTGGCAAGCGCACCCACCCAGGCCTAATACACTAAATCCTGTCTGGGAGGTGGTCACACCTCCCTGTGACAGGATGCCTATTGTTCTGCCTTCCCCTGCTCGAGCTTGGCTCAACAGCAGGAGGGCAGAAATGTGTCTCTGGCCGGCAGCAACCATGTTGGGCTGCCCGGGACAAGAAGGCTGATACCGGGAACACCAGGGACCTCACAAATCTCGTTTCTGAGGGGTGGAATCATACCTCCCACATCGGTTACCGGTGTGGGGGTATGATTCCACAATGTTTGACACCAAACACGATAGGGTTACTTTCAGTCATTTTAGAGTTGGTCATCACGCGGTCGCTTAATGCCACTCTATATGTCGTAAATGGCTGCAGAACTAACAACCCGGGAGAATGGACTCCGTAGGCTGCAGGGGTGTCCTGTTCATGCAGTGGCACCCTCTTACTTAGAACCAAGCACCCTGCCATCAGGATTGTCAAGGCCTGCTATAGGGGTGACTTATAGGTTTTAAGTGTAGCGACCCTTAGACATAGCAAACCTACATTTTTAGTAAGTGGAGCATGCACCAACTTACGCAGGCTGCAATGGCAGGCGTGTAGATCCATTTTGCATGGCCTCTCATGGGTAGCATAATACATGCTTCAGCCCATGGGAGGCCTCTGGGATACCTATGCCCTGGATACCTGGGTACCATATACTAGGGACTGACAAGGGTACCCCAGTATCCAATCTGGAGTGTACCTAAGTACATGACATCACTTATTAGGGAGAAAGCAGATAGACTGGGGTCCTGATTAGCAGGATCCCAGTCAGACTAGTCAAAAACAGTGTAACATGAAGGAAAAGGTGGGGGTAACTATAAGAAGCATATCCTACTTTCCTACACACATGTAAATTGAGGGGGCCATACCATGTATTATTAAGGCTGTCTTCTGGACACATTTATCTGATGATTATGACATCATCTTAGTGGAAGAAGACCGGCCTCCATTCTTTAAGCAGCCTTGGGGAGGAAGTCATAAGGGTAGCCTTCTCTCCCATAGTACCTAAATATATCAGGGAAATTTATGTAGGTGAATAGGCAGTGAGACAAGCTCCGGCCTTATATAGAAATTGAGCGGGTTGGGACGAACACTCTAGTCCACATGTTATTTCCTTATGCAGCGAACCACGAGCTTAATGCCCTTTAAAAGCAGAAGCAAAACGTTGTATTAAAGCAATATTAGTCCAATTGCAGTACTAGTCCAATTGCAGTACTAGGATTCACTAATGAATATGCCCCTTCTTCCCGTCTCTAAACTATACAATAGTCTTAGTCTATAGGAATTTAAACTCACACATGTGAACATATGCAGTGCCATGTAGTCACCACCTTGTTCAACACCTCAATTGCCACAGCCACCTTCCCTGAGGACTGGAAGCATGCAGAAGTGAATGCCCTACTAAAGAAACAGTAAACTCAACAACTACCGACCAATCTCCCCGCTCCCATTCCTGGCCTAAGTATTGGAAAAAGCCATCAACTAACAAATCTCCTCACATCTGGAACAGAATCTTCTACTCCGCTCCTCCCAATCCAGACTCTGCTGCAACCACAGCACTGAGACAGCCCTCATTGTGGCTGCCAATGACATCCAAGCCTTACTTGACCGAGGAGAGACTGTGGCTCTGATTCTTCTAGACCTCTCGTAAGTCTTCGACACGGTCTCCCACCACACACACATCACAAGGCTGCACAACACAGGCATCCAAAGAGCCACCCTGCGATTGCTCACTTCTTTCCTCACCGGAAGAATGCAAAAGGTCTGCCTTCCCCCTTCACCTACGTACCCAAGGAAATCATCTGTGGAGCACCCCAAGTATCCTCGCTTAGTCCCACCCTCTTCTGCACTTATATTACACCTCTGGCCTGCATCGGCAAAACCCACTGACTCAACATCATATCCTATGCCGACATCAGACAACTCATGCTTTCCCTCTCCGAAGACACCACAAAGACCAACTTCCACAACTGCATGGCAGATGTCGTCAACTGGATGAAGGACAACTGCCTGAAGCTCAACACAGACAAGACAGAGGTCCTGATTTTCAGAAACAAAAGCTCCCCATGGGACACATCCTGGTGGCCCTTAGAACTTAGACCTACTCCTACCCCCACTGACCACGCTAGGAATATAGGCATCTTTTTGGACAACATGCTAACCATGACAACGTAGGTCACCTCCATCTCCTCCTCCTGTGTCTTCATCCTCCACATGCTTCATAAGATATTCAAATGGCTACTCCAAAGCTCAAGACGCACCATCACCAAGGCCCTCATCTCCAGCCAACTGGGCTATGGCAATGCTCTCTACTCAGGGATCGCAGCTCACCTCCTCCAATGACTACGGACCATACAGTACACAGCAGACAGACTCGTACTGGATCTCCCTAGATGAACCCACATCGCCTCCTACCTCAGGGAACTCCACTGGCTCCCTGTACAGAAAAGATGCCACTTCAAGCACCTGACCCATGCATACAAGGCCCTGCACAAATGTGGACCCGCCTCCTCGAACCATCGCCTTAGCTTCCATGAGCCCACTAGACACCTACGCTCCATGTCCCTTTCTCTAGCAGGCCTAGCAGCGAAGACATGGAATGAGCTACCCTTACATCTATGGATCCCCCATCTCTTCCAGAGTTCCAAGAGTTCCTGAAGACCTTGCTGTTTTGGTAATCAACTGGACCGTGCCAGCATCTGGATATCCTCACGTGTGACAAGAAGTACTCTACAAATCTACTTATTGATTGATTGATTCATGCAGTACCTGGTGCAGAAAAAATCAAAAACGACCCTGGATATTTCCAATAGGTTCTTTAGCCAAAACATAGCGCCTGAAAGAAATTAACCACCTTTAGTTTTCTCGGAGTGCAATTTTCAATCTGATGTTTTCCCATGGGCTGTAAGAATAGTCCTGGCTTATTTTCAGCACAAATCATGGAGATCATTCAACCGGAACCCGAGGTACTGTCATTCATTGAGGATATCTATCTTACTGGTGATGATTTGAATCGACATCTAACCAGGCATGACAGAGTAGTGACCATATTGACATCACATGGTTACAAAATTAATTTCAGAAAATCGAACTTTGCCTACCTGATGGTGACCTTCTTTGGATATGAGTTATCTAGTGAGGTCAAGGGTTTAGCTCCAGACTTCCACCAGAAGTGTTCAACCCTGTAGCCTCCCGACACACTGAAAATGTTGCAATCCCTGCTGGGATTTCTCAACTTTGGACATATTTATTTGCCTCACTACAATGAGAGAGTGAAGCCTTTTTATGACCTGATTTCTCCCATGTTTTCATCCAAACAGTGGCTGGCCACAAGGTCAAGCATACCTAATGCTCGTGCCCTACACCCAAGATGGGTACAGTGAGCTTCTTCTTTAAGTGTAGTGGATGAAAAGTATGAACCCTCCCTTCGTACACAAGCTTTTCTCCAATATGAAAAGGATGTTGGTCCAACTCTAGCTACATTACCAAGTGATTTTCAGCAGGACATCTGCCCAACCTGCGGTAGGAGAAAAATATACTCTGCAGCCTGCAAGGCATTACAAGGTTTATTGAAGGATGGTGAATTTATTGACAGCACACCCACACTAAAATCTTAGGTGATAGTACTACACAACATGAAGAATTACATGCCCTGCTACTTGCATTACAAAAGCCTGGCAAGTCAATTCCTGCACTTATTGTGTCTGACTCAGCCTTCTGTGTGCAAGGTTACAATATCAATTTGCAGCATTGGCATTTGAATGGATTCAAGGATTCAAATGGAAAGCCTATAAAGAATAAACAGCTTTGTAGAAAGGTAGCTGTCTTACAAGATAAGCTTTCATTGGTCCATGTGAAGCTCACTTTGGACTATCAGTGTGATGGTATTCATGCTAAAGGGAACGGTGCAGCTGACCTATCAGCTAAAGTTGCAATTGAGACTGTCAGAGTTGCAGTCTTAACCAGATCTCAAAGGAAGATCGACACAGATGTTTTAACAGCCATAAATGCAACCAAGCAAGCTAGGAAACATCCTGCAGGTTTTCCTCCCAAATATTCATTTACCCTTAATTCAGATAACATTCCTGCAGTCATAATACCAGGAGTGGAAGACAGAATAATACCTGATGGCCTGTCTAAAGTAGATTTAATCAAGGAAGACCATGAGGAGCTGGTATCCTCTCATGCAGGGATTAATGCAACCATAGCAAAGCTACAGCAATGCTACTGGTGGCCTAGTTTATATAAACAGACTAGGGATTATGTTGGGCAGTGTGATATTTGTCAGCAGATTAAACCCTCCACTGTCAAAAGACCCTTGTCAACTCCCCTCATGATCTCAAGGTGTTTAGACAGAATATCAGAAAAAAAAATTGTGATGCAAAAATATGATATCAAGAATATTGGGACATCAAAAAGATTGTTGACTGGAATATTGAAGGTAAAAATATAGTTTTTAGTGTTGTTTTTAATATTGTTGTAAAAAAATCAATGTAGAAAAGGGATAAGCGGGGGAGATTTTTAAAATATATATATTTTAAAATAAAAAGAATGTTAGCAATTTTGAAGAAATGCAAATTTATAAATTTGATTTTGAATATTTTTTTATATTTAGCAAAACATTTCTTTTCATGAAAATATATATTAATAGTATAAGAAATGTTTTTAAAATAAAGTAAAATATCACAAAATTTTTCATAAAAATTAAATTTAGAAATATGTTTATTTACAAACCTATAATTTTATTTTTTTTGTTAACGTGTCACAATTGTAGTACCTTGTTAATATTTTTTGATTTTTTTAAATTTTATTTTATAAACATATTTTAAATATACTAAAATATAAAATGTTTCTAAATATTTTTGATTTGATGATTGTTAAGTTTGAAATCATAGTTTATTTGTTATTTTATAGTTTATAGTTTTGGAAAGGTAGAAACAGAATTTCCAAAATATTTTAATTATTAATATACATTTTTAAAAAGTCAAGGTTAATATTTAAGTTTGTATATATTGGTTAGCGGTGTAGGTTAGTTTGTTTTTTGATTAAATTACATTCAGGGCCCGATTACGATGAGGGTCTGAAAGCCTCCGACTGCATGTCGGAGGCTTTCCGAGCCTCATCGCAGTTTCAGTTTCGACCGCCGCATTATAATGCAGGCGGTCAAAACTGAACAAGGCCGGTCATTCCGGCTGGATTCCGATGGGCTCAAGGAGCCCGTCGGCCAGTAGGAGACCGGCACGTAATCCCTATGGATGGTGTTTCCGCTGTAGGGATTACGATGTCGGTTTCCGACAGGCTTTCCATGTCGGGCTTTCTGACATTGAAAGCCTGTCAGAAAGCCACATTGGGGGCACCTAGCAGGGTCCCTTCATCCTGCGGCCTCCGGTTGGGGGCTGAGGGGGCACCTTTGGTGTCACCTTGTTAATCCCTGCACCTTGTAGCAGGCACCCTGGGGTGCATGCCATGCGGTGCAGGGATGAGCAGATTCTCCCATTTCTCTATGGGAGGTTGTGCTACGGCCATTTTACGGCCGCAGCACAAGCTCCCATAGGGAAATGGGAGTGTGCGACTGCACCATGTGTGGTCGCATCGTAATAAGGTATGGGGTAATAAAGTAAACAAATGTGTATGAGTATGGAGCATTGATTTTTATATTGAAGTGAATGAAGTAAAGTTCAAATTAGTAGTGTCCAACACCTTTTCAAATATCCTTAGTTGGAGTTGGATTATTAATGGTTACCCTTTTAGTGTTCAACACCTTCCTTTATGGTTGGATTGGAGTAGGAATAGTAAATATCAATCTTTTAGTTTCTAGGACCTTCAACCAATATTGTTGGTTTGAAGTGGAAATAGTAAATTTCACCCCTTTAGTGTCCAACATCTTCTTCAAATGGCATAGATTGGAGTGGTAACTGTACATTTCACCCTTTCAGTGTCCAAAACCTTCCTCAAATTGGTATAGATTAGAGTGGGAATAGTAAATGTCATCCCTTTTGTGTCCAACACCTTCCATCAGTATGGTTGAGTTGGAGTGGGAATAGTAAATGTCACCCCCTTAGTGTCCAACACCTTCCCTCAGTATGGTTGACTGGAGTGGGAATAGTAAATGTCACCCCTTTAGTGTCCAACGCCTTCACCAAGTTGGTTTAGATTGGAGTGGGAATAGTAAAGGTCGTCACTTTAGTGTCCAACACCTCCCCTAAATTGGTTTAGATTTGAGTGGGGATAGTAAATGTCACCGCTTCAATATCCAATGCCTTTCCCAAATTAGTTTAGAATGGAGTGGGATTAGTAAATGTGTCCAACACTTTCCTCCAATATGGTTGGATTGTAGTGGTAATAGTTAATGCCAATGTGTCCAGTAAATGTCACCCTTTTAGCTTCTAGCACACTCACCCAATATGGCTGGATTGGAGTGGGAATAGTAAATGTCACCCCTTTAGTGTCCAACGTCTTTCCCAAATTGGTTTAGATTGGAGTGGGAATAGTAATTTTCACCTCTTTAGTGTCCAACATCTTCTTCAAAATGGCATACATTGAAGTAGGAATAGCAAATGTAACCTCTTTAGTGCCCAACACCTTCCCCCAATATGGTTGGATTGGAGTGGGAGTAGTAAATGTCACCCCTTTAATGTCGAATGCCTTCCCCAAATTGGTTTAGAATGGAGTGGGAATAGTGAATGTCACCCCTTTACTGTCCAACACCTTCCTCAAATTGGTTTACATTGTAGTGGTAATAGTAAATGACACCCCTTTAGTGTTTAACAAGTTTTTGTTTTTACACATATTTTATGTTACAGTGTGACTATCTTTTATTTTATTTTTATATAATAGAAATACTTTGTGTTATTTTATTAGTACGGGTGTTCATCAGTAATATAAAAGAAAATAGTTGTATGTTTGTAAATATTATTAATATTACATTGTTTTGTATAATGAAGACATGTCACACATTTTTCTCATTTTAGTTCTGTTTTCAAAGTTTATTTATTGTATATTTTGACATTATTTATATATATCTAACCCAAAAAACACACATTTTTATAAAGGTAAGAAAATAAAACATTTCTTTTTATTTTTCTATACATAAAAAACATGTAAATTATACTTAATAGTAATGTGGGTTGTAGATTTTCAGCTGTTATTTTCCATTTTTGTTTAGTTTTTTAACATTTTTAATGTGTTTTATACACATATTTTCAACATCATTTTAACATTTGTCCTTATGTCTATATTAAATAATTGTATATATTTTAGACTATTATTTCATTTATACCTAATACATTATTTTTCATTTAATCACATTTTGTTTACATGTTTTACATGTTTAATATTTATTTTTTTAAATTCATAAAGAGTTTTACAATAAATTGAAGTATATCATATATTCCTTTGATTTGTTTGCTAAGTTTTGGGCCAATTTGGCTAACAGATTGCTCCATTCTTAGTTGTTGGTAGCTTTGCTCTTTTTGCAATGCTTCTATAAATTTGTACAGTGTAGGTTGGGGTCAGCATAATGTGGATTGGAAGGCATTGTGCCATCTTTCCAAAGCGTTGTTTGTTTTGGCTTCCTGTGCCAAAGTGCTGTCACAGACATTCCACCATGGTATTTGGAATTTTGTTTGGCATCTGTGTCCTGAGCGATGCAGTCTGCCAACCCAAGTGTCTTTGAAATAGTGCATTAGGGTGTGAGGTTTATCTGCATTTTGATGGTAGAAAGGGGTTTCTATTAGGAAATTGTAGTCGTTAGCTACCTCTGTGAGAGGGACATAGGCTAGTGCTATTTTTATTTTTATTTTAAAGGCAAATTGGCTGTTTGTAGAATATTCTACACTTAATGCACGCTTTTTGGAGGTGCCTCCATATACTTAGATTGAAATGATAGTAACAGCCTTGTATGGCTGGGTGAGGGTACATTTTTAGAATGGTTTGAATGATGGCTTGCTCAAAGTCTCTGATTAATTTTTGGGTCTACTGATTTTTTGTTTTGTGTTTGATATGGTTTAGGATTTTGTAGTAAGTGCTGCTTTGTTTATTTGGCAGTAAAGCATATATATGATAGATATTGCTCTTTTGTTATTCACCATATCTGGTGTATTTCTGAGTGAATGGTTTGGTATACAGTTTGAAGGTCCCATCCATCAGCCACATGTCACATTGTCTCTGTTTTAATAAGTTATCTGCTGTAAAGGATATCAGGATTTTTTAAATTTATTTAGGTTGTCATGTAAAAGAAAAGGTTCCTCCTTATGTGTCATTGTTAAGTGTTCATGTACGTGCCTGTCTTGGCATCTTCTAAGGGCAGGTGTGGCATTGCTGGTGGCTTTTTTAGTTTGTGCAATTAAATGTTTTAAAGTGGGGATAGGTGGTAGTTGACCTGTTATGTGTTCAGGGACTTTAGGTAGTATATCTTTAAGGATTTTGCTTGTGGGTTCCTGGGAGCTAGTCTTGCCTCTCCTATATCCTGCAATATCTCACTTACTTCTATTTTTGTTACATTTGGGAGATGGCTGTGCTCTCTTACATGAATTACAATGTCATCTTTTGTAGTTTCCCTCCCATAGCGTATATTAGAATAATATTTAGTACATTTCCTGGTTATAATTTCTGTTGATGCAGTTTCTTCACTGTAGGTGTAGCCCATGTGATTTAGTAACTGCTTTCTTTTCCCTGAAGTGATATACTTTGCAGCTTCTGTCACTGTATCTGAAAGTAGTGTAACATATACAAAATGTACCTTTTGCATATTTATTATTTACATTTAGAATTATGCAAACACTTCTATTTTGTAAACTTACATGTATGCTGTATATAGATGTTTCACTCGAGTTTCCAGCTTTTCTGTAGGGGTGTTCTTATGTGGAGCAGGTGCTTTCTTCTCTGTTGGATGAAAAACAAATCATAAGTTTCACTTTAAATCTTCATTTGTTGTTACTTTGTAGACGTTGAGGTCATTAGGTTTATTTTTGCTCTCTATTTCGGTGAATTTACACATTTTTTGTTTTTTTATTTATGCTTACTTTCTTATAACTTTTTGATGCTTTGTGATTTTCAGGCAGTTTATCCCTTTTTCCAGGTGCGGCTTTTGTCTTAAGAAGTCTATGTAAAAAGATAGAAGTTGGATAGTATTTTACTAATTATATGTTATTTAACATTTTTAAGTTTAGTTTAAATATAAGCTTTACTTACTTGGTTAGGTAGTTGTTTAAATGTATATATTTTTTCTGTAATGGCTTGGTGAGAAATTCTGCCAGAGTTTCCTCATCTAGTAGCGTTTGTAATTTGTGATGTATTTAGTGGTTTAAATTAGTGTTGTTACTTTAATTGCTATTTTATTAGTTAAAGTTGTATATACGTCTATGGTAAACACTAATTTAAGTATCATTTTTGATGTATAAAATATAGTTTGTTAGTTTTGAATATATATACATATGTATTTACGCATATTATATCTAATTATATTGAGTTTATGCTAATATGTTTTTAGGGCCGTATTGTTCTAATTTTTGTCACATATTTTTGGGGTGAAAAGTAAATGAAATATATTTTTGTTTAACTTAAGTATGTGTATGAAACGTTTTCGTTTTTTTTACGTAATAGTTTTATGGTAAAAGTGTTTTTTCTATATTTGTTAGTGATTATTTAATTATTAAGGCGATATTATTGTCATCAGTATTCTGTCAATCAATATCTATTACACATTATATTTTTATTTAAAGGTAGCAATATTTTTGTATTCAATATTTTTGTTTTTGATATAGATAAAAATCATTATTATGAACAACAATAATTGTGGTGTTACTAGTTAAGTATAGGAAGTCAATATTTTTGTGATCCATATTTCATTTTGTTATATTTTTGTGTTTTAATATTGTATGGATCAATATTATGTCAGTGAACTATGGTGCTAAATTCAGGACTAAGGGGCCGATTTCGATGTCCGACATTGATCTGGAACTGGGACCGACCGACCTCATGTTGGCGGTCCCAGACCAGTCTGGGACTGAACACTGTTCAGTCGCAATCTAATTCTTCACAATGGGAGCATGCTTTCCGACCGGAAAGAGCTGCGGTGCAGTTCATCCCTGCACCCGGTGGCAGGCACCTCAAGGTGCCTGCCACCTGGTGCAGGGATCAACAGGGGGCACCATAGGTGACCCATAGGCCACTATCCAGAGGTCTTGCATCCATGGGGGCCCTGCTGGGGGCCCCCAAAGTCAGATTCCCACAGCCTTTTTGTGTCGGAAAGGCCGGCACAGAAAGGCTGTAGGAATCTGACATCATAATCCCTCAGGAGGAAAGATCCGCCCTTGGGATTACAGGCCCCTTTCCTAATGGCAGACGGACTCTACGAGCCAGTAGTAAGCCATTCAGAAATCCTGTTTGGATTAATTTCTGGCCAACTCCATCAAAATGTGTTGGTCGGATATTAATCCAAACAGGATATTACGATGCCGTAGGAACGGCTCCAACCGAGGGAGAGCCGTTTCCGACGTTATCGGAAACGGCCCCTTAGTTGGTAACATAATCTGTATGGAATCCAGAGAGCATTAAATAACTTGCCTAGACGAGTATTGGGAAGACACACTCCATATAACGTTCTCTTCTGAGTTCCTTATGTATAAGCATGGCTTAGATAATTCTAAGAAGGTGGCAGATGAAAATAAATTTGACTTGGAGAAATGTTTGTATGTTTTATAGAGTAGCCAAGAAGTCAAAGACAAGCTGTGTAACACAAACCACTCCGTTGCTGCCACTTGTGAAGTGAAAGATATCACTGCTGCTGATGGGAGGGTTCCCAAAGTTGAGGACCTAGTTCTGGAAAAAATCCACAAAACCAAGCTTTTGAACCTTCCTACAGACCACCTGTCTTGGGTACGAGACAAAAGAACTGGTACTCTGCCACCTCTGCCTGGATCAAGAAGAAACAATTAACTGTCTATCGATCATGTTAAAAAGCTCTATGTGGCCAGTCCTATACAGCCGACCACCGCTGACACCAAGAAGGATTCAGAGTAGTGCCTCCCAGACTCCCCCTACTCTGAATACTCTACCTCCTGAACACAGCAGTAACATTTCTAGCTCGAGTTCCCAGCTGGAGATATTTGAGCTTAACACTCTACACAGAACATTAAGTGCAACAAAAACAGCTGATGCTGCCAATATGACACTGCCTTCTGTCTATCACAATTCCATGGATTACTATGAAATTCAGCCACATGCTATGTCATTTGAACTGTTACCCTTTTTAGAGCCTCGAGAGACCAATTATTGTGATAGAATCAGGGGATAGTGGAATATGGAATGTAGAACATGATGGACTGGGTTCTAGGGTGGGCAGTTGGTTGAAGGGAGAGGCGAGTTGGTTAATGTGATTGCCGCACGCTGGTGCCACTCTGTGCAAGGAATTACTTTACTAATTAAAAAAGGCTTCCCTCTTATCATGTGATGACCCCTTTTTTTCCACAATGGCGATGAGGATGGGATGGACTGGCACCGACAATTTAGAGATGTCTGCAGAATCTGTGAAGGCGACTATTGCAGAGGAATTTGTGGTTGCCGTGTAACTGTTGTGCTGCTGTGGTCGTTGCTGATGTCGGAGGAGGATCTTAAGCCTGCTGTCGTTCGGCCTCAACCTGCCTTGGACTGGTGTATTCCAGAGGTGAAGTTGGGCAGAGTCGACTGCTGATCGGGACGTGTCCTTCATCCGAGGTGCAGCAGAGTGTGACGTCAGTGAGCGGCTTGCGTGCGGTGGCCATATTGATTGGATGATCTTCGTGTAATGTTGCTGTACTAGCTGTGGAGTGACGACATAATGTAAAGCACGCATTTTGGCAGCCATCTTATTGGTGGTGTTGCTGTCATTGATGCAGGTGTTCCCGCGATAGTGTATGGTGGATGATGTCAGGGCATTGATACTTGCACATTGGTGGCCAATTTGAGGCATGTCAGCGGTACAGCACTCTGTGGGAATCGGGCCAGTACTGTGCAGCACTTTGTTCCGGGGCCGACACACCTTGTGCTTGTTTTTCTTCACGGTGACAGGCACATCTTGTGGGGTGCATTCGGCATCTTTACCAGGTGCAGTGAGGAGCGTCATGATTTAGAGTAATCAGCGCTAAATTTCTGAAGTGTAATGCCTGTTGCCGCTCGGTGATTGGCACAACACTTATTTTCTCTTATTGTTATATAATGGTCAATTTAATTAACAGGACTGCCCTGAATTGTTAAGCCAGTTACTGTTCAGTGATTTGCACACCAATTTGCTTTTTGTTTATTATGTCGTATTGTCACCTCTCCTAACTTATTCGTCTGGAATTGTGATTGTTGGTGAATAGTGGTTATTTGGATTTTAGTGTGTGTCCATCTGGATTATAGTGTGTGTCCATCCTAGTGAGTAGTCTAGATAGCGTAGGGTAGTATGGCGAGCATTCAGCCTCCACCATTTTTCTTAGCAGAACCGGGAGAACCTCCAATACCTTGAGATTTATGGGTTGATCTATTTGAAGCTTACGTGGAGGTACTAGAGGAAGGTGAATGTTGGGAGGAAAGACATTTGTCCTTGTTGAAGCATAGATTAGGTGCTGTAGGATTGAGAGATTTAAAAATGTGCCTTTATTAGAAAATGCGGGGACTATGGGAGTGTATCAGTATGCAATCAAACAGATACAAAAAAGATTTGGCAGGAAAATGTATCTAGTTATGGAGCGGTTTAAGTTTTATTCAAGGGCACAAAAAGAAGATGAAACCATTGACCAGTTTGTGTCTGCACAAAGGAGATTAGCAGTGACATGTGATTTTGATCACATGACGTACAACCAAGTACTAAGGGACCAAATTCTCATGAAGACCAAATCAAAAAAAATTCAAGAAAAATGATGGTCTTGTGGAAAGATATCCTTGAAAGCAGGCATTGAGGCAGCTAGGTGTATTGAGGTATCAGATGAATGCATTCAAATGGTGAGGAGTGAAAGCAGTGGTGGTAGTCAAGTGAGAGCAGCTAATGTTGGAAGGGATGCTAAATTCAAGAGTAAAAGTGGGGAGGTGAAGATAAGTAATGGTGGGGAAAGAATAAAACAGGTGATGTGAAGAGTTTGTTATGTTTTAGATGTGGCTCTATTAGTCATTTGGCTATTTTCAAGTTGTGTCCGGCATTTAACAAGGTGTGCGGTACGTGCAAGAAGAAGGGCCATTTCAGTAGGGCATGTAAGAACATGGGAAGGAAAGGAAATCAGTTTCTGGAGGATGTGTTGGACAATGACGCGAGTGTACGAGGTGTAGTGTTGAGTGTGCAAGATGATCAAGCGGACGGAGGCAGTGGGGTCACAAGTTTACCGACTTGTTTGATATGCATTGATGGGGTTTAAATTAAAACCATGGTGGACTCATGTGCATGGTACAGCATCATGGGCAAAAGTATTTTCGGAAAAGTATGGCCTGGAAGGGTATTGTGTGATCCAGATGTTAATCCAAGTAGTTACTCTGGACATAAGATTCAAATGGAAGGATCTGTGCGGGCGACATAGAGTTTGGTGATAGAAAATGTCATGGTAAGGTTTATGTAGCTGAGAAGGGAGCTACAATTCTTGGTTAGCCTAGTTAATTATGGAACTAGGAATGAAGATTGCTGTGAGTGTTAATCCTCCAGTGTGTGTGGTGCATAGGGAGAATGAGGAGGGAGGAACAAAATGGCACAGAGTGCAGTTATAGGAACTTCAAGGGGTTTATCCTGATGTTTTTACAGAACAATTGGCAAAATGTGAGAATTTAAACATAAAATCATTCTTCGTGATGATGCTATTCCCATTAGGAAGAAACTTAGGAATGTGCCAGTGAACTACTGGGAGAAATTGAAAGGTATGTTGCAGGACATATGTGTGAAGGGAGTAATGGAAATGGTGGAAAGCTCGGATTGGGTTTCTCCGGTTGTGCTATATCTTAAGGCCAGTGGAGAGCTACGATTATGTGTAGACTTAAGGGGGCTTATTTACAAGCCCTTTGCGCCGCCGCTGCATCACTTTTAACATGGGAAAAAGTGGCACACCCGTGGCGCAAGGGGCTTGTAAATAAGCTCCAATATGTTTAAATGAGGCAATATGGGTTGATAATTTTCCTTTGCCAAATTTACAGAAATTGACTTTGTCAATAGGGAATGCTGCTTGGTTTTCGAAAATAGAACTTGCAAGTGCATACTATCAAATTGAGTTGGATGAGGAATCAAAACACTGTACAACGTTCATAACTCCTGAGGGTATGTTCCGATACTGTAGAATACCATTTGGACTAGCTAGTGCATAGGTGGTGTTCCAGAGAGAAGTGACAAGGATTCTTAAAGTAATACAAGGAGCCAAGGTATTCCAAGATGACATTTTAATCTTTGGTCAAGATAAAGATACACATGGTAAATCTCTACATGCAGTATTGTTGGCCCTCAGGGGAAATGGGTTACTGTCAAAAATGAGAAGTGTGTGTTCAGGAAACAGGAAGTGGAGTATCTTGTCATGTGATATCCAAAGAGGGTATTTGACCAAAGATCAGCCACGTGGGAGCTATCCTGGCTGCACGGGAGCCCAAAAATAAGGAACAATTAATGTCATTTTTGGGTCTCACAGAATCTTTTCACGGTTCGTTGAGAACTATGCGTCTAAGGTAGAACCATTGTGAGTATTAGTGAAAACAAAATGCCTACTTCGTTTGGTCTGAGGAGCAGGTTACATGTTTCAAAGCAGTGAAAGAGGACATTTCTGTGGCTCCCAGTTTGAAATTATTTGTGTGGGAGGCAGATTGTGTGTTGTCCGTGGATGCAAGTGGATATGGCATCGGGCCTGTTTTTTCACAAAACAGTAAGAATGATGCGTGGATTGTGGCATATGCCTCTCACACTCTTACGCAAACTGAGCGGAATTACTCAGTCATAGAGAAAGAGTTACTGGCAGCAACACGGGCTGCTGAGTGGTTTTGCATGTATGTGGGGGGAAGGAAATTTAAAATTTGCACGTATCACAAACCGTTAGTTAATATTTTGAATTCCGAGGGGGGAAGGAATTTGACACAGAGATTGGAAAGACTGGTGTCAAAATTGCAAATGTTTTATTATGAAATTGAGTATATTCCAGGGGAAAGTAATACGATTGCTGATGGGTTTTCTAGATTACCCAGTAGTCGGATGGCTAAGCCTGGAACAGATGAAGATGAATGCAAAGTGGCATTTACGTATGAGAATGCCATATCTAGGGGAATTCAAATGATTGAGGGTGAGCAACAATTAACAGAAAGTTTGTTGCTACAGGAAATGGGTAAGGATGTTATGTGAAAGCTGTGGAGAGGTATGTACCGAGTGGATGGTTAAGGGAAGGGCAGCTGCGAGGAGAGTGTGGTGCTTTTTGGAAAATAAAGGAGGAGTTATGTGTATCCAACGGGATAGTTTTTGGACAGGATTGTGCCACCGGATAGAGTACGAGGACATATTGTAGGTATTGTAGGTATTGTAGGTATTGTAGGTATTGGACATAAGGGGCATGGTTGTATGTCAAGTACTAAGAGGAGAATCAAGGAAAACCTTTGGTGGCCAGGGATGGATGCCATGATGGACCACTGGGTCAGGAATTGTAAAGCTTGCAGTACTAGTGATAAGGTGACTAAACCCTTGAATATACGTTCGACCATGGTAATATTACCGGAAGGTCCATGGCAGAAAACAGCTATTGATTTCATGGGTCCCTACACTATCAGCTATGGAAAGTTATGCTATAGTGTTAATTGATTATTACTCTAAGTGACCAGAAGTGAGAATGGTAAGTAGTGTGACAATAGATGCAGTAATCAAATTCTTGGAGGATGTATTTTCATGGGAAGGTGTTCCAGAAGTACTAGTTTCTGATATCGGCGCGCAATTGATGTCTGTAAGATGTAAAGATTCTTGATATAAACTGGCATTAAGCATGTAAATACATCATTGTATCACCCAGAAGGAAATGGTCACATGGAGTGGTTTAATAGGGTGGTCAAGGAGGCTATCCAAGCAGCTCTTGCTGCTGGTAATACCTTGGAGGAAGGCGGTACAGGGAAGATTGTTAGCTTGCAGATTACACCACATTCCGTGACAGGTATACCTCTTACCGTGTGATGACCCCTTCTTTTCCGCATTACCCTTTTGAGAGCCTTGAGAGACCAATTACATTGTAAATGACTTTGGATATTTCACTGGAGATTTTTCAACTCCTTCTACAGTCAGCTTCAGAGGATGTTGCGTGCTTGCCTGTTGTTTCATGACAACTATTTGATTCCACTGTGGTCCTATACCTGTATTGCTTTGGGAACTTTTCTTCTCATTATGTAGTTGTCTATGATATTCGTCATTCTACTACTACTGGATGGACATTTCATCCCTGCCAGAACAATTGCATCGCCTGTGGTTTGTGAACTACAGCCACAGTCTTCATCCCACAGAGCCCCAAGAGTTCTCTATGTTGCAAACATTACAGCTTCTCTTGTGCCTGAGGGCATAACTTGGGAAAAGCTTTCATATCAGTATATGGGACCCACTGAGATTACAATTGCCTGATATGATAAAAGTTTCAATGAATGGCTTTATAATGCCTGGATCTATTTAAGATGATTGTGACATCAAGAATTGTGTCTGCTTTATAGGCATATGCTACTTTCAATAATGAAGATCCTTATTTGAGTTAATCAAATTACCAAGAAATGTATTGTTATCACCACTATGCATATTATTTCATACAAAGTACTAGTTAGCCTATAATGATTCATAATTGCACACAGTGGGAACACTGTGAGGCTCCACCTCTCGATAGTCATTCTAATTTCTTGAAGAAATTCCCTTCCTTTCAGAGTCCTGACAGATCACATCCTTCAGCCTTCTATTTCACACAAAAGCCACAGAGGCTTCCGAAAAATCTAACCACTACTAACAAACTGATCTACTCTATTGAGTTTAGTCAAAACTTGGCTATTCAAGGATACAAGTATCAGAAAGCAAATGTTGATGAAAAAATCATTTGGGGAACCAAATTCTGCCAGCTCCAAGGCAAAGAAGCCTTATTTTGACCCTGTATAATATCGAAAGAAATGATCCTTCTAAACAAAACTATCTTGCAAACTACTTGTCTGAGGTCTGGAACTATGAGGATTTAAAGAAAGCTTCTATTCCAAAAGTCAATTTGAATATGTTCAATAATTGGCAATTCTAAATGAATATGTCTGAATCAGACATAAATATTATGATACAGAAGGGAACTTATAATTCAACTCAATTTTCTGTTGAAGGTTTTAGCCTTATGACCTTATAGTTCTATTACGTGCATGCAGTGTTTCCTTTCCAACACTCCTGTGCCAAAAATCAATCATCCGGGTCAACATTACAATAGACAAACACCTGTAGTAATTACCACATATGGTGCAGGGAAGCTGTGCCAAAAAGTTGGAACACTCCATTCTCTCAGCTGTGAAAGAACCCTTTTTCCTCAAATAACAAGAACATGGATTTTTCCATCTTTTTCTGGGACCACGTCCTAAAAGAAAAAAATATTCCTTGCCAGAGGAATATACGCCATCAATAATGAATTAAACAAATATTCAGATAAAGAAGCTGCAGAAAGACAAAACAGAATGCTCAAGCTTTCTAAAAGAGTGTACTATTTAAATCATATTTTGTCCTCAGCCTTAGACCTCCTGAAAGAAAATCTAAATTTATTAGAACGCGGGCAGGCTCAGTAAAGAGCAATTATACAATTACTTTGGACATTACACACAATTCGATCAGCTTTCATGCCATGGCAACTTCTCAATGAAACAACCCTATTATAACCATATAATTTGACACTCACTCAAAAACCAATGTCCAAGAAAGAATCTACGTACACACTATTAAGTATGAAACAAGTTGAAGATACACAATTTACAGTGAGCAATACTTCACCTATTACCTGGTTAATAACTGGCATTATTTTGTTGCCCATTAGAACGTTTCATTTTCACATCTGGCAAAAGTATAAATCTATTGGCTGGTATGAAATTATGCACAATTCATAATTGTTCCATTCATGGAAATTTCCTTTTTCACACATCTGTGTAAATGAGAATGAGCTTGATGGCCCTTTGTATATAAGTACAGCAATCCTCTTGGACACTCCCATCTATGTGACACCAGATTATTGCATAGAATGTGTAGCACTTTGATGCCAGGGTTAACTTATCTGTTTCTCCCATTGCATCCATTCCCACACATCTTGAACTTTTGAATAACAGCTCTCATTTATGTCTAACAAATGTTACTTGGTATGGGTTGGAACCCGGCCAGCCATACCTGATAACGGGTTCTCAAACAATAGTGTTGTGGAAGGAACTTGTGTCCTCAGCCTTGGAATATCATTAGGGAAATCCCTTGGCCTAGTATAAGCATGAAATCTATGCATTGTGGTTATTTGACCAAATTATTGTCTGTTCTCCTGCAAAAAGAAGTCCCTTTGACTTCAGTGTTTAAAGTTTATAATTGTGCAGGCAGCTAGAACCGCTTCCGAAATTCAGAGGCTATTAGATACACAATACCCGACACATTTTGCAGATATCATACAAATGATATTAATATAATCTGTAACAAGTTGTATTGTGCATCTTTTTAGGAACATTGGATCTGATCTGGTGACTGGATTTAAAGCAGTATTTGGATTGATTTCATCATTTTTTCATTCTCTGTTCTCAAGCCTTTTTGGAGGACTGCCGATTATCATACTGCTAATTGGCCGTGGCATCATTATCTTCTGTTCAGAAAAGGAAATCAACAACATGGAGTACACATATCCAGCTGAACAATGCTGCAGAGAGACTCTAGCACGCTACATGGGACATGCTTGGCTATCTGAACTCAGCGAGCACTGGATGCGTACATTTCACAAAAGAAAAGCTAAACAAGTAAAACCTGTATTCTGGTACATAAACTGTCTGACAGATAATCTTTAACTTATATCTGGAACAGTCCCCAGTGGCTTATCTTGACATGTAAATGATTATTCAACTTCTACATGAGCCCAGTAACAATGCCGAGCAATGCACATGTCTCTTCTACATGATGCTACTTATGAAAGAGATATATATCACCAGTGGCACTTTTCAAAGCAGCTCTTGATGAGTGGTTTTACTCACTTTTATCTTTCGAAGCCCCTGGAGAGAAGCTGCCATTACCATCAGGCGCCTCAGATGAGCAGCCAATTGCTGGTCGATCGAATGCACAGACTGTTAACTATGAACATGGTCTATATCAGGGGACTCCAAACTCTTTTGTAGTGAGAGCTACTTGGGACCAGTGAAAATCATTGTGAGCTACCAAAGGCTAAGCAACTCGAGCATTGTTACCAGACACCCCCACGCCCAGATTCATTGACTTTAGCTTAATGTCCATAGAGCTAAATACTATGGTTCGTAAAAAATACGTTGACTAGAGGCACTATGACAGGGCTGCAATGCATGTCTGTGAGAGTGTGGTCTTCGGAGATGTATGAACATGTGTGGGTCTGAATGGGATATATGTGTATGGGTGACTGAGAGCCTGTGCAGTATTTACTTGTGGCACAGGACATACCTTTCACCATATGTGGCACTGTTACATGTATAACAAAAACATTTAACCATTTTTTAAGTGGGAGGAATTTAAAGTGCAGAAAAAAGTCAGCAAAAATGTTCAGAGTATGGTAACATTTTCTGCACTTTGAATTTCTCCCACTTAAAATAATGTCTGTATTTTTCAGTTATAAATATGGCAACATGTCTACCAGCCACTGGGAGCAAGATGCCTGCTGTATGTGAAGGTGGCACCTTGAAATGACCTGTAGGTACTGTATTCTATTTATAACAGAAGAAATACAGCCATTTGTTTAAATGGGGGAAATTTAAAGTGAAGGAATATGCTTCATAAAACATTAAGACGTAATTGGCTTAATTGAAGGTGGAGAAAAACATTGATTTAATGTTTCATTGAACTATATTTTTCTTCACTTTAAATTTCTCCCATGTAAAAAAAAAAATGACTGTAGTTTTCAGTTATAAATATGGCACAGTGTGTACTGGCCACTGAGAGCAAGAAGCCTGCTGTTTGTAAATACAAAACTTTGAAATGGGTGAAAATTTAAATGAAGAGTTAACTTAATCATTAAGGTAAGTTTTTCATTTTAATTTTCTCCCATTTAAAAGCATTCAGAAGCATCATTTTCTTCTCACACTACAATAATGTATTGACAATAACTTTTAATTAAGAGTTAAATACTTCAGTGCTTCAGTTCATCACCTCTGTGCCCCAGCCTCGGTCATGAATCTGGCTGCGCACTGCTCATTATCAGGCACTACTGTCTGCAGCCTGATGATAATAATGTAAAATAAACACAGCCTTTCCTTCCTTAACTTTAAAAGGCAAATGTGACCCTGCGCTTATGTAAAAAAGAACTCAAGTCTGTGAGCTACTCTGAAGCTGTGTGCAAGCTACTGGTAGCTTGTGATCGACTGGCTGGATACACCTGCTTAAAATAGATTATGAGATTATAGTTAGATTATGAGATGTATATTCTTCGATTATCTGTGACAATGCATAAAAGCATTCATGCTTCGCTATACTTATTCTATTCATCGTTTTCGCCATTTATGTCATATTGATTGTCTATGTTAAATGCTTCAGTTTTATGTATATATAATATTGAATGTTTTCCATTATATTTTATATACATAGTTTGAAAGTTCATATTTTATTTTAGGTATTGTTAGTTCATAGTTATTTGTAACCATGGATTTCCCTAAAAAGTTATCTAAGTCCCTTTCAGATAAAATACACCCCAATGAATTCACCTTCAGACTCACAAGCCAAGGATGATCTAAAGTCAATTAGGGCAGAATCCATTTTATATAGGCCCTGACTCTATCTTAGTTAATGGAGATTACCATATTCCCTATCTCTGATAATGGAAGTTGCCATGCTCCCTGATTTGTGTGAAATGATTTTCATGTGTGCCCTTACACGCAGATGTTGCAAGGCCTTATCTTTCTTAGAACTCTTAAAGCACCAAGGGCCATATGTATCAAAAAAGAGTTTTGCAATTTTTAGCGAATCGCAATTAGAGAATCGCAAAATGCAATGTATGTAGGATTTGCTAAAAATTTTGCGAATCCTACATATTTCTTATTTGCGAATCGCAAATTGAGATTCGCAAATAAGGAATACCTTCCCATTCATTCCTATGAGCTAGGAGGCCCATAGGAATGAATGGGAAGACATTCTCAATTTGCGATTACCAATTAGAGAATCGCAAATTGAGAATGCAATTTCAAGGTTGCAAGGGTGCAAAAGGACACCCTGTTGCACCCCTGAAATATGCATGTGTGCACATTTTGCACACATACATGCCCTAAGGGCATGTATGTGCGACATTTGGCACTTTTAAAAAATATCAAAAAAGTGCTTTTTTAAAGAAAATCGCAAATTACCACCAACTTGAAGTTGGTGGTAATTTGCAATTCCTTAAGGCCAAATAGCACATTTCCGGTGCTTCCACAATTGCATTTAAGGAATCGCAATTTGCAATTCCTTAATTGTATTCACAAAATAGAGAATCGCAAATTTTGCGATTCTCTATTTTGCGATGGCCTTTTGGGATGATACATCCCAAAAGGCTTTTTCCCATTCGCAAACGGGCAGATTCTGAGAATCTGCCCGTTTGCAAATGGGAAAAAGGCTTGATACATATGGCCCCAAATCATTTGATTAATGACATAGATACAACACTTGATGCAACATTTGACTTGGTCAAATGTCTACTTCTTACAGTGCTTAATTTGTAAAATATTAATGCAGGTGCTCCAAAAATTTTTTAGGGGACCACACCCACGTCCCCCGGCTCCACCTAATTCCTCCACTGGCTCCACCTACTTCTCTATATGCTCCGCCCACCACAGATTCCCTTACCACCACTCACCAACACTGCCCCTTATCTCTCCATAGTTCCTCTCTCACAAACATTTCATTTTTTGTTTTGCGCTGCTCATACCAGTGCAGGGTGTCAGAGCACTTGATACCACAGAGACATTATACAGAGACAATGAATCATCCAAGGAAATGTTAAATAAACCAATGAGGATTACAACAAGGTGTAGAATCACGTCATCCATACTAGGTAGCTGGTATATTTTAAGAGTAGTTTGGAAAAGCACAAACTCAGGGTTTAAAATGTACCACAGTAATTGGGGTTGTCTTTCCTAATAAGAATGCATTTCTACCCAAACTAGCTAATGGCAGTTTTCAGGTCACTGTGTGGATTAGGACTGTAATTTATTAATTGCAAGTAACCAAAGGATCCCTGCGACAAAAGCAGTAACCCACTGAACTATCCACATAAAAATAAAATACAGTTCTGTGATATGAAAAATACACATTCTTTGCAGCATGCATGTTAACGCTCTTTGTTACTGGTGAGTTAAAACTTACCCTAGACAAAACTCGGGCCTCTCTCCTGCAGGAACATTATTCACCACGTTATCTTTGACTTACCAAGGAGTCACTGACAGTGGTGGGTAAATAATGCCTGCTCTGCTGCCTTGGAATTGTCGCTGTAGCTGTAGTCTGTGGAGTCCACACTGCAGACAGGTGCTCTGACTGCCAAGATGATGTGCAGAAGCCCATCCACTGCGAAGGAGGTCGGAGGAGGGGGCCAAGTCCATCGTGAGCCGGGAGATCTTCACGGGAGCGGGAGTGTGCTGGACTACACTTCCCAGACTCCCTTGCTGCACCTGTCATCGCCCCAGCGCCAGGAGGCGCCTACAAAGCCCCAGCGTGACCCCCGCAGCGTGGGAAGCCCATCCACTGCGAAGGAGGTCGGAGGAGGGGGCCAAGTCCATCGTGAGCCGGGAGATCTTCACGGGAGCGGGAGTGTGCTGGACTACACTTCCCAGACTCCCTTGCTGCACCTGTCATCGCCCCAGCGCCAGGAGGCACCTACAAAGCCCCAGCGTGACACCCGCAGCGTGGGAAGCCCATCCACTGCGAAGGAGGTCGGAGGAGGGGGCCAAGTCCATCGTGAGCCAGGAGATCTTCACGGGAGCGGGAGTGTGCTGGACTACACTTCCCAGACTCCCTTGCTGCACCTGTCATCGCCCCAGCACCAGGAGGCGCCTACAAAGCCCCAGCGTGACACCCGCAGCGTGGGAAGCCCATCCACTGCGAAGGAGGTCGGAGGAGGGGGCCAAGTCCATCGTGAGCCTGGAGATCTTCACGGGAGCGGGAGTGTGCTGGACTACACTTCCCAGACTCCCTTGCTGCACCTGTCATCGCCCCAGCGCCAGGAGGCGCCTACAAAGCCCCAGCGTGACATCCGCAGCGCGGGACGCGCGCGGGCAGCGCCCAGACGAAGCCCGGACCAAGGGCGGACCCGTCTGTGCCCGTCCGGGTCCGTTAGAGGCCGGGCTGGGCCACCCCACTAAGCCCCCTAGAGCGGGTGTGATCTGGGCCCGAGGACTACCTGTCTAAGTAAGTCTGTTGATTTGCATGTGCATAATTAAAGAATAATAATGCCTAAAAGAAAGGTGCGCCATGCAGCTAACATAGCAAATGCACCAGGTCAAACGTCATTGTTGAGCTTTCTCTCCGGGGCAATGGGGGCTATCGAAGAACAGATTAATTCAGTAGAGGAGTCTCTATCTAAACGAGGACGGGGCTCTGCACCAATTCCCCCAAATGAGATCCATACAATACAGGGCGCCCCTAATGGTTGCATTTTAGAAATCTCGGACCACATACGTGAGAGTGATGCGAATGACTCAACAGAGGACCCACGACCCCCTCCCAAGTGTAGTAAGAACACAGGAAACTCGGAGGGATTCCAACTACAGAAAAGGGTAGGGTAAACCCCGGTGAAGCAGCAAAAAAATACACAAAGTAAGAAAAGGAACACCCCGGGCAAACAGCTATTATTAAAACCATTTACACGTAAAAACACTGTTATCAGTAAAAAGCATACAAGTGTGGCCCAAATGGAGGCCCAAACACTGGCGTTGGAAAATATACTTAAAAGTATAGATGCAATGCACACTTACATGGTGGGAGCCTTGGAAAAACTGTCTGAGAGAGTTGCAAACCTGGAGGGACCTTTAATGGGGAAAAGCAACGATAACAAAAAACTGACCACTCAGACAGGTCCAAATTTAAGTGGGCCTATTGGCATGGGTCAAACATCTACTTTGATTACATCAGTGGATGACACTACTACTAGACCCCCATTACACAGACCTATGGCAGGTATGGTAGAATCAAACATTAAAAAAAGACAAAATAGGCTCATGACAGATAATGTTATTTCTGAAAATAGCTTGGGGACCACTCCCGGTAGATTAAGGCATGACCAAAACCACCCATCCCATAATCGACTTGACTTGCCTCCGGCAGCCACGCCGTATGTGGTAATTCTGGCCAACGTCCCTACCCTCTCGACATCAGATCACGAATCTTGGAGTGAACTTCGCAATAAGTCACTCCATTGGCTGGGAAACCATACCGGTTTTCGTGATGTATTATTTAAAAATTTCAAAATGGCAAGAAGAGTTGCTTGGTTGGGTAAAGAACGTAAAGTACTCCGGGGAGATTGTATAGCACTGACGTTTAGTGACCCTATGTTAGTTCGTGCTATCTTAACTAAGGTAGGGAATGTCTCCTACGATCATAATGAAATTAATGTATTGCCGTTAGGAGCTTTTTATCTACCACACCCATTTATAGACAGGCCTGATTTTAGTAAATGCGCAGGGGATTCCCATATACAATCCTTAACCCGAGGAAACATCCCACTCCGCAATCGTTTTGAACCACTAACCTCGTTGGAGGAATTGGATTGACTAACTCAAAGTTTAGATCTATCACCTCAGAGGGAGACCCTATGCACATTAGGGTACATGACACGTGCATTCAAGATGAAAAAGCTAGAGGTAATTCATCCCACAAAGAAAACAACAGGGACTTGGGGATCACAATTGTAGACTCACCCAATAATCAAAGTAGCGATGATAAAGGGTTTAATAAATACCCCATATCAGGCCTGGATGGGTCTGGTGAAGGAGAGCTGACTGACCCAAATACCAATGGAAAGTGTAAATTACTATCCTGGAATATCGCAGGAATTGCAGCTAAAGTAACTGACCCCCAGTGGTTATCATTAATAGATGATTATGCTATAATCTGCCTCCAAGAAACGTGGGCCCATAGGGATATACATATAACTGGCTTCCGAACTTTTAATATCCCAGCAACCACAACTAAACAGGGGCGAAATAAAGGGGGCTTATGTATTTATGTTGCAAATGTGGCTGGGGTTCATAATGTGAAAAATGTACATGATAGTGAGTTTTACCAGATATTGAAAATGAATCTGGGAAGGGATAAGGATGTTGTGCTGATAAATTTTTATAATAATATTCCTAAAGCACTGTTGAAGAATGTCCTTACCGATCTATCCCGATTTTTAAAAATATCGAAGGAAAAATGTCGGAGGACATGCCTATCATATGGGTTGGTGATTTTAATTGTCATTTGTGTAAGCATAGTGAACAGGGCATTTGTGGGCTGGGTCATGATAAGAAAGACACACCTCCACACTTTGCCCATAGAAGCATTGGGGATTTATTAAATGAAATAGTTTTCCAATTTGATCTAGGGTATGCAAATGATCTGTGTTCACCCCCTATACCCTTTCTTCCAACTTTTAATGGCAGGGGTTGTAATTCAACCATCGATTTTGTGCTATTATCCAAGAGGTATTCGGGCAACGTAATTACTTGTAACACCCTTGATAATTTAATGAGTGACCATTATCCTATTTCTTTAAACCTTTTAGTAAGAGGTATGGCGAAAAGAACCAAAAGGAATGTATTACATAACACTGATATCCAGCTTGCCAGTACTAATGGGTATACTCTAAAGTGGGCAAAGGTAGATTCCGGAGCATTCCTTCAACGACTAATCAAAAAAACTTCGAAGGAAATAGATATATGTCTTTCTCAGGACAGGGATGATGAGGACATTTTTTATGCCTTTCTTAAAATTACAGATGAGGTTCGGAATTTATTAACAAGGAAAAAGCAAGACACAGTGCGTAATACTCAGGGCTGGTTTGATAAAGAATGTACGAAGATGCATACTCTTCTGAAAAAGACACTGACCAGTAACCCTAGATGTGATGAAAAAGTAAGACAGGCTAGAATCCTATATCGATTAGCCCTTAGGAAACGAAAAGCACATTTAAAAAGGGAAGCATGGGAGGCTTACATCAGGCCTGTACAAATAAAGATAATATCGGTTTTTGGAAAGCGGTTAACGCCCCTTTCTTTATGGAGAGAGACTGATATTATAGATATGGCTATTACAGGAGACAAGTGGGTAGAATTTTTTATGGGGCTTTATAATGATGAGCCTGCCACCACAATCTCTATGGAAGATAACAACGATTGTGGACCCTTTCCCATAGATATTGATATCTCTCTTGAGGAGGTTATTAGAGCAATAAAGGAAAGTGCCCCAGGGAAAGCACCGGGCCCGGATGGTGTCCCGGTGGATATCTATAAATCTAACATCGACTTGTGGGCCCCACTTTTAAGAAATGTGCTTAACAGCTGTAATCACTATAAGTTTATACCTACTTGGACTGATGCTATTGTAATTCCAATATTTAAAAAGGGAGATAGAAATGAACCCAGCTGCTATTGCCCTATCTCCTTATTGGATGCTTTTATGAAACTTGCAGGGAGAGTGATTTTAAATAAGTTACAGGTATGGGTGGAAGATATGCGAGTCTTATCAAATTTTCAATACGGTTTCCGTGTAGGGTTAGGCACAACTGAACAGGGACTTAATCTATCATTAATTATAGACAAGTACACAAAAGCTAAACAGGGTAAACTTTACCTAATGTTTGTGGACTTAAGTTCCGCCTTCGATTGTGTTAGACACAATAAATTGTGGAGTATCCTGGAAGAACTAAAGGTTGACCCACCGCTGTTAACCTTTATTAAGGAGTTGTACAGGGAGGCTGGGGCGAGGGTCCGATATGGGAAACACGGGGAGTGCTCAACAAAGTTTTCTATAAGGAAAGGAGTGAGGCAGGGATGTATACTTGCCCCTCTCCTTTTTTCACTCTATATTAATAGTTTGGGTCAATATCTGAGCGGATATCAATGTGACTACCCCATTATAAAGGGAACCCTGTCCCCATCCTATTGTACGCGGATGACGCGGTAATAATGGCACGGACGCAATTAGGGTTACAGAGGTCTGTTAGCCTCTTTGTCGCTTACATGAAAGACAGGGGCCTAAGGGTAATACCACTAAAACATACACCATGAGTTGTGGTACAAATAAAAAAAAGGTATGTGACATTTTTATTGATAGCAAAAAAGTGGAAAGTACGAATACTTTTTCATACTTAGGCATAAACTTCGACAGAAAGGGTTCATGGAAAACAGCCATGAAGGCTAGAAAACTGAATTTTTCAAGAGCCATAGGAGCAGTTGTTAACTTCGCCAAGAAATTAGGTGGTAGACCTGTCCCAGAGTTGCTGGCAATTTATAAATCTAAATGTATTACAACAGGGACATATGGAGCAGGTATTTGGGGCATTGAGGGAGTAGAAGAAATCCAATGTCTTGAAAACACTTTTGTCCGCTACTTGCTAGCTGTCCCCAGTACTACTGCCACTTTTAGCTGTCATAGGGAACATGGCCTTCCTTATATTTCTGATACTATTAAAACTAATCCTTTACTGTTATGGCATAAGGTTTGGGTATCGGAGGAGACTGGTTTTAATAGAGACAAAATCTTAGATTGCCTTAAATTAGACAGGGTGGCTAAGATCCCATGGATTAATTATATAAAAAGACTTGCATATGAAATTGGCCATCCAGAATATTTTGAGTCCCCAAGTTCCATGGAAATGGTAACAAGAAAAGCATTAAAAGATATCTGCCTGAGTCATTTAGAGAATAAGCGTTGGCTAGTGGAGAGGGAGAAAAAATCAGTTATGGATAACCACTTGATGATAACATGCATAGGCCTACAACCTTACTTGGTATTGGTACAGAGTAGCTACTGTCGCATGCTTTTGGCTCGTTTTCGCTGTGGGTCTTTTTTTAGATTGGTCACGTTCCCTGAAAAAAATGATTGGTTGAGTAGGTCGCCCATTTGCCCATGTGACGATAAATCAATCCAAACAACTCTGCACTGTACTTTAATTCTCAGATAGATATGGATATGTATTTTCCTTACTAAAAAAATGTATATCCTTTTTAAGTTTATCTGTTTTTCTTTTATTTAAATACTCTGTATACGAGTTCATCTCTGAATCTATTTCTTCAAGCTTTTTCTTTGCATCTTCCACAGCTGTATTGTTTTTAATTTTGTTTTCTAGATCTATAATTTCAGAAATGAGTTGTTGTAACATTTCTTTCGCTGTTTCTACGATAAGCATCATAAGGTCTCGTGAACAACGATTCGCAATCAATGACCATTTTTCTAAAAATGATTTTAATTGGACAAACAGTCCTGGAATATTTCTAACTCTTAGGCCTTGGGGAATGACACCCGCCCTTAGATATTCAAGCATGTATTGACCATGTAATTCAATCCTTTTGGTTTTTTTCTTTAATGCTAGAAGTTGTTTTAATTCTTCATTTCTGTCTGGATTTGTGGTTGATTGTTGACCAAAGGGGGTTGAGCTTCCCACCATTGATATGAAATCATCATCACTAAACCCAAATGTTTTAAGGTTAGCCATTATTTTACTATATGTGAAAAAATAGTAAAGTTAAGAAAATCTTATATAGATCAAGAGATAAAGTGCAATAGGAAATACTTGATGTAAAGAATAAAGAAAAGGTTATATAGAAAATGTCCCTCTAACGCAAATGCACAAATGAGTAAAGCAACGGCTGGATTAGCCTATTAAAGCCATCCCCTCACAGACAGGCTGTGAGAAAACTGATTTGGAAAAAGGGGACCCCTACATAGAACAATGGAGCTTGCTAGCTGTAGGGAAAATTACATAAAGGGTAAAGATGTAGCTAGAATCAAGCTAAACATTTATACTTGGTGTTTCATACAGGCTAAAGATTCAGACAACACAATTGTCAATGAAAGTACAGAATAAAACATACATATATACAACCAGGAATTCTGTTTTTTGTTTCAAAAGATCTTTTTTTATTTTTATTATTTATTCATTATTTGTTCATGCTTTCTTATTTTTATTTTTTCTTCTTCTCAATGATTTAATACAAAATTACATGTACAATACAATGATATACACTCATGAAACATATATAGACAAACCTACATATAAATTACAAACAAATACGAAAAAATAGTTAAAAATACATCATCCATAAAACACAATGATACAAAAGATGGAGAAGGTGGATTATTAAAAAGAATTATTTCCAAGCAGGCGGTAGAAAACCACTACGCGCGTTTCGGCAATGTTGCCTTCATCAGGAATGACCGTCTTAACTTTCTCTATAACATAAACATATAATGAATATTTGTCAAAGAACTTTTAGTTATAAGCCTGGGTTAAACACTCTTATTTATTTTGAGCAGAGCATGCTTCATTAGCTAATAAACTGTGCAGGTGCGCTAGAGGACAATAAACTATAAAACAAAAGGAATTTAAAGGCATACCAGATCAAGATTTCAATTACTGTGACAACAATTTAATGAAGAAGTATCCTTATATCCCGAAGCAAAGAATAATATTTGTGCATATAGAAAAGAAATGAAGAAGAGTATAAAGTACTATATTAGTGCTGCAATCTAAAGATATTTAATCATTAGTGTCCCAAGTTGGTAAAATCCAACTCTCAAATATTGCTCAGTATACCCTTAATGGTTATAGTATTATAATTGTGGAATATTTAGCAACTATACCTGTTGTAAATAAGGTCAAGGGCTCTCTTTTTGTTAAAAAAGGAGGAGAAGAATCCTATATGAGCAAGATGTTGTCTGTAGCAGGATAAACAAATCTGTCAATATGAAGATGTAAAATTACATTTAAAGTCCATCATAATGCTGTGTATTAAATAATATTCTCACTAGTGAATGAATACTTACTGCCAATTAGCAGATGCTCATGGCTAGTATTTATTGATGATAATATATTAAAAGCACTGTGAGTCACTGTTTATAGTATATCTGTAAATAACAGAAACCATCATTATTGCATATACCTTATTAAGTGGTTCTGTTCACTAAATCATTACTAAGATATAACTTGAAACTTACTTGTACAATGTAAAAATGCATTTACATCTTTCTTTGAAAGGTGACGATAATAGAGATAAAGGAAGTGGTGTTGTTGATCACAAATGATCAGTAAATGACATCTCCTAAAATAAATTGAAGCAATAATGCTGTTATCACCAACTAAAAATAGGAGTTACATACATCACATGTAGTATCTTTGGTTAGATACAATTAGGAACAGTCTATAGTTCAAAATGAGGGAACAGTCTCTTTGTCAAATACTGTTCTATTATTGTATCTGGAAAGATGCAGTTAGTGTGTTGCGAGTTTGTCAATAATCTAGACAGACTCGATAGATGTACTAAAATGATATCTTCTTTATATAGCGGCTCCCACCTTATTATTTCTAAGTGATCGGTGGTAAATACCTCGCTTCCTCAGTTTAAAAAAAACAAATAAACGAGAGAACGGGGAAATTAATAGAAACTTGTGACGGCTACCTTACTATATAGATACAACAAGCCTAAGGTCTGATATGTCTACAATTCCTATTCTATCAAGCATAGTACTTACCAGCACGAAGAGTTCGTGTCTTCTTGGACTGAAGAGGACAGGATATCCGACGATAGTTTGCCGACCCAGAGATCCCGCATTTTATCTTTCCTCCTGCGTTAATTAGATGACGTCGAATTCGACGTACATTACATGCGCGACCAGCATGTGGTGTGGAAATAAACAACGGGCTAAAAAGTGTCAGCGCCATGTTGGTATGAGATTTAGATCATCGACATAAAATATACAAGCAGTGTTTATATCACTGCAGAGATATATATAACGCTAATTACAGAATATGCGCTAACATCGAGTTTTAAATAGTATAGTTGCATATTCATATACAAAAATACATTCATTAGCCAGAGGAGATAGAATTAAATAAACAACGGGCTAAAGAGTGTCAGCGCCATGTTGGTATGGAATTTAGATCATCGATGTAAAATGTACAAGCAGTGTTTATATCACCGTAGAGATATATATCACTAATAACAAAGTATGCGCTAACATCGAGTTTTAAATAGTATGGTTGCATATTCATATACAAAAATACATTCATTAGTCAGAAGAGATAGAGTTGGACATATTTAACTAATTCATCAAGCCGGTAAGATAGAGACAACGGGCTTAACAAACCTCAGCGCCATGTTGGTGTAGAGTATAAATACTCAATCATATATATATACAGATAATGTATATGTCATTACAGGTTGCTATCTATGGCTGGAGAAAGAATGTAAATAGATACTTGATCTTATGACAATAGAGGTACATATTTCTATACTAAAGTTAGTTCATTAGTTTTTAAGCACATATAGTATAGTAAACCAGCCATATATTAGTGGTTGAACAATAATACTTGTTCCCATGGTGTTTCCAGATTCAGACCTCTATTGACAGTATCTAAAGTAAAGATCCAATAAACCTCGCGTTTTTTTCTTATTGCTTCATTACTATAGCCTTGTTTAGATGAAATTCTTTCAATTATGAACCATTTTATATCATCTTCATAGTGGTTCATCATATTATAATGTTCAACTAGTGGGGCTGAGAATTTCTTTGTTCGAATCGCAGAGCGATGCTCAGTTAGCCGCACATTAAGAGTCCGTGCTGTTTCGCCCACATAGCCCAAACCACATGGGCAAACTAAAAGATATATAACATCTTTTGTTTTACAGTTGGAAATACATTGAGCTTTAATGGTATTTCCATTTAATTTGACAACATCTGTTTCTAAGGCTAGTGGGCAGACCTTGCATGTCCCACACCTAAAATTTCCGATAACTGGTGTGGACCCTACAATACTTCTCTGTATGAGCTGTTTTTTGGGGGCATGCGTGACCTCACTACCAAGTCTTTCAAGTTCTTGTTTTTTCTATAGGCATATAGTGGTTTAGGCAATTTATCTTGTTTTTCTTTATTTGTATTCAGAATATGCCAATTAGATGAAATGATCTGTCTGATTTGGGCATTTAATATAGAATGTCGTGTGACAAATACTAATTCTGCTTTGTCTGTTTTTTTATTATTATTGGTTGTTAATAAATGCTGGCGATCATAGAATCTAGCCCTCTTATATGAGTCCCTTACCAATTTATGGGGGTAACCACGTGCTATGAATTTCTCTCTCATTATTTGGGCCTTTGAGTCAAAATCCCTAATGCTGGTACAGTTTCTGCGTACCCGCAAAATTGCCCAAAAGGGATACTGTTCTTCTGTGACGCAGGGTGAAAGCTATCATAATGAAGCAACGTGTTACGTGCTGTTGGTTTGGTAAATAAATCGACAGCTAATTTCCCTGAGACATGTTTAATAGAGATATCCAAAAACTCTATTTGGACATTACTGTGATTTGAAATAAACCGTAGGTTGGTATCACATAGGTTTATCCAGATTAAAAACTCATGTAACATTTCTTCTGTGTCTGTCCAGATAAAAAACACATCATCTATGAAGCGGGACCATTTCCAGATGGATTCAAAGAATGGTGCCACTTCATTATAGATGTTAGTATATTCAAATCGGGCCATGTAGATGTTTGCTATGGTAGGTGCGCAGGATGCGCCCATACTTACGCCCTTCACTTGTTTGTGTAGTTGACCGTTGAATTCAAAGATGTTTTCCTCAAGGACTATTTTCAAGCACTGGATTAAAAAGTTGCATTGCAGTCAATGTACATCAGGTCGATGAACCATTGAACTGCCTCAAGTGCTCCCAGAATGGGGATGTTGCTATATAAGCTTTCAATGTCCATAGTTACCAGCCATTGTTGTTGTGAATTGAAGGGAATATTTTCCACTAGATTAATTATGTGCCTAGTGTCTTGAACATAGGCGGGCGTTTTGTTAATGTGTGGACGTAAAATTGCATCCAAATATTTGGAGAGCGGTTCTGTAATAGAACCTATTGTAGTGACAATAGGTCTATAAGGTGGATTGATCTCACTCTTGTGTATTTTAGGTACACCATAGAGACTGGCCATTTTAGGATGTTCAATATTTAGGTATGCATATTCTTTATCGCAGATATGTCCATCTCTAAGTGCCTTGCTGGTCAATCTTTGGATTTTACTTTTAATTTTATCTGTGGGATTTTTTGCAACTTTTATATAGAAGTTAACATCATTCAACATTTCCTCTATTTTAGATACATATTGTACAGTGTCCAGCACAACAATTCCTCCACCTTTATCACAACTTTTTATAGTGATACTTGGAGAATTTTTTAGAGTCATCAAGGCTTTATGTTCTTCTTGTTGTAAATTATATGGTGTTCTTTGAACATATTTTGTGGCAGCCATCATTTTTTGGTGTACCACCTGTTCAAATACTACTACCTCAGGTGGCACTTGCTCCGTAGTGGGTGTAAAGGTTGATTTTAACATCAACCCTGATCTATTAAGTTCAATCTCAGATGGAGATAATTGGGCAAAATATGCCTTGAGACGTATTTTCCTGAAGAATGCTGATAAATCTCCAAATAGTTCAAATTTATTAATCCCTGAATGTGGGACAAACGTCAACCCTTTTGATAACAGGGAATAGGAGGCTGGGGTCATCTCAGCTGTACTAAGATTAAAAACGGGAATTTCTCTCATTCCCTCCAATATTGGGCATTTCGTGTGACCAAATATTGGTTCTGGTTGTTCTGATGACTTCCCCGGTATTGGGGTTGATATTGTGTTCTCCAATTGCCTCTCGTTTGAGGGCGTCTTCCTAAAAAGGCTGCTTAGTCTGGTAAGGTCTGGTTGTATATCGACTATTTCTGGGGTCAAATCGGTTAGGTGCAGTATCATTATCAGAATCTGATGAGTCAGAAAATGTGGTAACTTTCCTATTGTATTGCCTAGAACCAAAAGGTTCTTGTTGTCCCCCTTCTTGTTGTGAATAGTAATTCTCAGATAGATATGGATATGTATTTTCCTTACTAAAAAAATGTATATCCTTTTTAAGTTTATCTGTTTTTCTTTTATTTAAATACTCTGTATACGAGTTCATCTCTGAATCTATTTCTTCAAGCTTTTTCTTTGCATCTTCCACAGCTGTATTGTTTTTAATTTTGTTTTCTAGATCTATAATTTCAGAAATGAGTTGTTGTAACATTTCTTTCGCTGTTTCTACGATAAGCATCATAAGGTCTCGTGAACAACGATTCGCAATCAATGACCATTTTTCTAAAAATGATTTTAATTGGACAAACAGTCCTGGAATATTTCTAACTCTTAGGCCTTGGGGAATGACACCCGCCCTTAGATATTCAAGCATGTATTGACCATGTAATTCAATCCTTTTGGTTTTTTTCTTTAATGCTAGAAGTTGTTTTAATTCTTCATTTCTGTCTGGATTTGTGGTTGATTGTTGACCAAAGGGGGTTGAGCTTCCCACCATTGATATGAAATCATCATCACTAAACCCAAATGTTTTAAGGTTAGCCATTATTTTACTATATGTGAAAAAATAGTAAAGTTAAGAAAATCTTATATAGATCAAGAGATAAAGTGCAATAGGAAATACTTGATGTAAAGAATAAAGAAAAGGTTATATAGAAAATGTCCCTCTAACGCAAACGCACAAATGAGTAAAGCAACGGCTGGATTAGCCTATTAAAGCCATCCCCTCACAGACAGGCTGTGAGAAAACTGATTTGGAAAAAGGGGACCCCTACATAGAACAATGGAGCTTGCTAGCTGTAGGGAAAATTACATAAAGGGTAAAGATGTAGCTAGAATCAAGCTAAACATTTATACTTGGTGTTTCATACAGGCTAAAGATTCAGACAACACAATTGTCAATGAAAGTACAGAATAAAACATACATATATACAACCAGGAATTCTGTTTTTTGTTTCAAAAGATCTTTTTATTATTTTTATTATTTATTCATTATTTGTTCATGCTTTCTTATTTTTATTTTTTCTTCTTCTCAATGATTTAATACAAAATTACATGTACAATACAATGATATACACTCATGAAACATATATAGACAAACCTACATATAAATTACAAACAAATACGAAAAAATAGTTAAAAATACATCATCCATAAAACACAATGATACAAAAGATGGAGAAGGTGGATTATTAAAAAGAATTATTTCCAAGCAGGCGGTAGAAAACCACTACGCGCGTTTCGGCAATGTTGCCTTCATCAGGAATGACCGTCTTAACTTTCTCTATAACATAAACATATAATGAATATTTGTCAAAGAACTTTTAGTTATAAGCCTGGGTTAAACACTCTTATTTATTTTGAGCAGAGCATGCTTCATTAGCTAATAAACTGTGCAGGTGCGCTAGAGGACAATAAACTATAAAACAAAAGGAATTTAAAGGCATACCAGATCAAGATTTCAATTACTGTGACAACAATTTAATGAAGAAGTATCCTTATATCCCGAAGCAAAGAATAATATTTGTGCATATAGAAAAGAAATGAAGAAGAGTATAAAGTACTATATTAGTGCTGCAATCTAAAGATATTTAATCATTAGTGTCCCAAGTTGGTAAAATCCAACTCTCAAATATTGCTCAGTATACCCTTAATGGTTATAGTATTATAATTGTGGAATATTTAGCAACTATACCTGTTGTAAATAAGGTCAAGGGCTCTCTTTTTGTTAAAAAAGGAGGAGAAGAATCCTATATGAGCAAGATGTTGTCTGTAGCAGGATAAACAAATCTGTCAATATGAAGATGTAAAATTACATTTAAAGTCCATCATAATGCTGTGTATTAAATAATATTCTCACTAGTGAATGAATACTTACTGCCAATTAGCAGATGCTCATGGCTAGTATTTATTGATGATAATATATTAAAAGCACTGTGAGTCACTGTTTATAGTATATCTGTAAATAACAGAAACCATCATTATTGCATATACCTTATTAAGTGGTTCTGTTCACTAAATCATTACTACGATATAACTTGAAACTTACTTGTACAATGTAAAAATGCATTTACATCTTTCTTTGAAAGGTGACGATAATAGAGATAAAGGAAGTGGTGTTGTTGATCACAAATGATCAGTAAATGACATCTCCTAAAATAAATTGAAGCAATAATGCTGTTATCACCAACTAAAAATAGGAGTTACATACATCACATGTAGTATCTTTGGTTAGATACAATTAGGAACAGTCTATAGTTCAAAATGAGGGAACAGTCTCTTTGTCAAATACTGTTCTATTATTGTATCTGGAAAGATGCAGTTAGTGTGTTGCGAGTTTGTCAATAATCTAGACAGACTCGATAGATGTACTAAAATGATATCTTCTTTATATAGCGGCTCCCACCTTATTATTTCTAAGTGATCGGTGGTAAATACCTCGCTTCCTCAGTTTAAAAAAAACAAATAAACGAGAGAACGGGGAAATTAATAGAAACTTGTGACGGCTACCTTACTATATAGATACAACGAGCCTAAGGTCTGATATGTCTACAATTCCTATTCTATCAAGCATAGTACTTACCAGCATGAAGAGTTCGTGTCTTCTTGGACTGAAGAGGACAGGATATCCGACGATAGTTTGCCGACCCAGAGATCCCGCATTTTATCTTTCCTCCTGCGTTAATTAGATGACGTCGAATTCGACGTACATTACATGCGCGACCAGCATGTGGTGTGGAAATAAACAACGGGCTAAAAAGTGTCAGCGCCATGTTGGTATGAGATTTAGATCATCGACATAAAATATACAAGCAGTGTTTATATCACTGCAGAGATATATATAACGCTAATTACAGAATATGCGCTAACATCGAGTTTTAAATAGTATAGTTGCATATTCATATACAAAAATACATTCATTAGCCAGAGGAGATAGAATTAAATAAACAACGGGCTAAAGAGTGTCAGCGCCATGTTGGTATGGAATTTAGATCATCGATGTAAAATGTACAAGCAGTGTTTATATCACCGTAGAGATATATATCACTAATAACAAAGTATGCGCTAACATCGAGTTTTAAATAGTATGGTTGCATATTCATATACAAAAATACATTCATTAGTCAGAAGAGATAGAGTTGGACATATTTAACTAATTCATCAAGCCGGTAAGATAGAGACAACGGGCTTAACAAACCTCAGCGCCATGTTGGTGTAGAGTATAAATACTCAATCATATATATATACAGATAATGTATATGTCATTACAGGTTGCTATCTATGGCTGGAGAAAGAATGTAAATAGATACTTGATCTTATGACAATAGAGGTACATATTTCTATACTAAAGTTAGTTCATTAGTTTTTAAGCACATATAGTATAGTAAACCAGCCATATATTAGTGGTTGAACAATAATACTTGTTCCCATGGTGTTTCCAGATTCAGACCTCTATTGACAGTATCTAAAGTAAAGATCCAATAAACCTCGCGTTTTTTTCTTATTGCTTCATTACTATAGCCTTGTTTAGATGAAATTCTTTCAATTATGAACCATTTTATATCATCTTCAGAGTGGTTCATCATATTATAATGTTCAACTAGTGGGGCTGAGAATTTCTTTGTTCGAATCGCAGAGCGATGCTCAGTTAGCCGCACATTAAGAGTCCGTGCTGTTTTGCCCACATAGCCCAAACCACATGGGCAAACTAAAAGATATATAACATCTTTTGTTTTACAGTTGGAAATACATTGAGCTTTAATGGTATTTCCATTTAATTTGACAACATCTGTTTCTAAGGCTAGTGGGCAGACCTTGCATGTCCCACACCTAAAATTTCCGATAACTGGTGTGGACCCTACAATACTTCTCTGTATGAGCTGTTTTTTGGGGGGCATGCGTGACCTCACTACCAAGTCTTTCAAGTTCTTGTTTTTTCTATAGGCATATAGTGGTTTAGGCAATTTATCTTGTTTTTCTTTATTTGTATTCAGAATATGCCAATTAGATGAAATGATCTGTCTGATTTGGGCATTTAATATAGAATGTCGTGTGACAAATACTAATTCTGCTTTGTCTGTTTTTTTATTATTATTGGTTGTTAATAAATGCTGGCGATCATAGAATCTAGCCCTCTTATATGAGTCCCTTACCAATTTATGGGGGTAACCACGTGCTATGAATTTCTCTCTCATTATTTGGGCCTTTGAGTCAAAATCCCTAATGCTGGTACAGTTTCTGCGTACCCGCAAAAATTGCCCAAAAGGGATACTGTTCTTCTGTGACGCAGGGTGAAAGCTATCATAATGAAGCAACGTGTTACGTGCTGTTGGTTTGGTAAATAAATCGACAGCTAATTTCCCTGAGACATGTTTAATAGAGATATCCAAAAACTCTATTTGGACATTACTGTGATTTGAAATAAACCGTAGGTTGGTATCACATAGGTTTATCCAGATTAAAAACTCATGTAACATTTCTTCTGTGTCTGTCCAGATAAAAAACACATCATCTATGAAGCGGGACCATTTCCAGATGGATTCAAAGAATGGTGCCACTTCATTATAGATGTTAGTATATTCAAATCGGGCCATGTAGATGTTTGCTATGGTAGGTGCGCAGGATGCGCCCATACTTACGCCCTTCACTTGTTTGTGTAGTTGACCGTTGAATTCAAAGATGTTTTCCTCAAGGACTATTTTCAAGCACTGGATTAAAAAGTTGCATTGCAGTCAATGTACATCAGGTCGATGAACCATTGAACTGCCTCAAGTGCTCCCAGAATGGGGATGTTGCTATATAAGCTTTCAATGTCCATAGTTACCAGCCATTGTTGTTGTGAATTGAAGGGAATATTTTCCACTAGATTAATTATGTGCCTAGTGTCTTGAACATAGGCGGGCGTTTTGTTAATGTGTGGACGTAAAATTGCATCCAAATATTTGGAGAGCGGTTCTGTAATAGAACCTATTGTAGTGACAATAGGTCTATAAGGTGGATTGATCTCACTCTTGTGTATTTTAGGTACACCATAGAGACTGGCCATTTTAGGATGTTCAATATTTAGGTATGCATATTCTTTATCGCAGATATGTCCATCTCTAAGTGCCTTGCTGGTCAATCTTTGGATTTTACTTTTAATTTTATCTGTGGGATTTTTTGCAACTTTTATATAGAAGTTAACATCATTCAACATTTCCTCTATTTTAGATACATATTGTACAGTGTCCAGCACAACAATTCCTCCACCTTTATCACAACTTTTTATAGTGATACTTGGAGAATTTTTAGAGTCATCAAGGCTTTATGTTCTTCTTGTTGTAAATTATATGGTGTTCTTTGAACATATTTTGTGGCAGCCATCATTTTTTGGTGTACCACCTGTTCAAATACTACTACCTCAGGTGGCACTTGCTCCGTAGTGGGTGTAAAGGTTGATTTTAACATCAACCCTGATCTATTAAGTTCAATCTCAGATGGAGATAATTGGGCAAAATATGCCTTGAGACGTATTTTCCTGAAGAATGCTGATAAATCTCCAAATAGTTCAAATTTATTAATCCCTGAATGTGGGACAAACGTCAACCCTTTTGATAACAGGGAATAGGAGGCTGGGGTCATCTCAGCTGTACTAAGATTAAAAACGGGAATTTCTCTCATTCCCTCCAATATTGGGCATTTCGTGTGACCAAATATTGGTTCTGGTTGTTCTGATGACTTCCCCGGTATTGGGGTTGATATTGTGTTCTCCAATTGCCTCTCGTTTGAGGGCGTCTTCCTAAAAAAGGCTGCTTAGTCTGGTAAGGTCTGGTTGTATATCGACTATTTCTGGGGTCAAATCGGTTAGGTGCAGTATCATTATCAGAATCTGATGAGTCAGAAAATGTGGTAACTTTCCTATTGTATTGCCTAGAACCAAAAGGTTCTTGTTGTCCCCCTTCTTGTTGTGAATAGTAATTCTCAGATAGATATGGATATGTATTTTCCTTACTAAAAAAATGTATATCCTTTTTAAGTTTATCTGTTTTTCTTTTATTTAAATACTCTGTATACGAGTTCATCTCTGAATCTATTTCTTCAAGCTTTTTCTTTGCATCTTCCACAGCTGTATTGTTTTTAATTTTGTTTTCTAGATCTATAATTTCAGAAATGAGTTGTTGTAACATTTCTTTCGCTGTTTCTACGATAAGCATCATAAGGTCTCGTGAACAACGATTCGCAATCAATGACCATTTTTCTAAAAATGATTTTAATTGGACAAACAGTCCTGGAATATTTCTAACTCTTAGGCCTTGGGGAATGACACCCGCCCTTAGATATTCAAGCATGTATTGACCATGTAATTCAATCCTTTTGGTTTTTTTCTTTAATGCTAGAAGTTGTTTTAATTCTTCATTTCTGTCTGGATTTGTGGTTGATTGTTGACCAAAGGGGGTTGAGCTTCCCACCATTGATATGAAATCATCATCACTAAACCCAAATGTTTTAAGGTTAGCCATTATTTTACTATATGTGAAAAAATAGTAAAGTTAAGAAAATCTTATATAGATCAAGAGATAAAGTGCAATAGGAAATACTTGATGTAAAGAATAAAGAAAAGGTTATATAGAAAATGTCCCTCTAACGCAAACGCACAAATGAGTAAAGCAACGGCTGGATTAGCCTATTAAAGCCATCCCCTCACAGACAGGCTGTGAGAAAACTGATTTGGAAAAAGGGGACCCCTACATAGAACAATGGAGCTTGCTAGCTGTAGGGAAAATTACATAAAGGGTAAAGATGTAGCTAGAATCAAGCTAAACATTTATACTTGGTGTTTCATACAGGCTAAAGATTCAGACAACACAATTGTCAATGAAAGTACAGAATAAAACATACATATATACAACCAGGAATTCTGTTTTTTGTTTCAAAAGATCTTTTTTATTATTTTTATTATTTATTCATTATTTGTTCATGCTTTCTTATTTTTATTTTTTCTTCTTCTCAATGATTTAATACAAAATTACATGTACAATACAATGATATACACTCATGAAACATATATAGACAAACCTACATATAAATTACAAACAAATACGAAAAAATAGTTAAAAATACATCATCCATAAAACACAATGATACAAAAGATGGAGAAGGTGGATTATTAAAAAGAATTATTTCCAAGCAGGCGGTAGAAAACCACTACGCGCGTTTCGGCAATGTTGCCTTCATCAGGAATGACCGTCTTAACTTTCTCTATAACATAAACATATAATGAATATTTGTCAAAGAACTTTTAGTTATAAGCCTGGGTTAAACACTCTTATTTATTTTGAGCAGAGCATGCTTCATTAGCTAATAAACTGTGCAGGTGCGCTAGAGGACAATAAACTATAAAACAAAAGGAATTTAAAGGCATACCAGATCAAGATTTCAATTACTGTGACAACAATTTAATGAAGAAGTATCCTTATATCCCGAAGCAAAGAATAATATTTGTGCATATAGAAAAGAAATGAAGAAGAGTATAAAGTACTATATTAGTGCTGCAATCTAAAGATATTTAATCATTAGTGTCCCAAGTTGGTAAAATCCAACTCTCAAATATTGCTCAGTATACCCTTAATGGTTATAGTATTATAATTGTGGAATATTTAGCAACTATACCTGTTGTAAATAAGGTCAAGGGCTCTCTTTTTGTTAAAAAAGGAGGAGAAGAATCCTATATGAGCAAGATGTTGTCTGTAGCAGGATAAACAAATCTGTCAATATGAAGATGTAAAATTACATTTAAAGTCCATCATAATGCTGTGTATTAAATAATATTCTCACTAGTGAATGAATACTTACTGCCAATTAGCAGATGCTCATGGCTAGTATTTATTGATGATAATATATTAAAAGCACTGTGAGTCACTGTTTATAGTATATCTGTAAATAACAGAAACCATCATTATTGCATATACCTTATTAAGTGGTTCTGTTCACTAAATCATTACTACGATATAACTTGAAACTTACTTGTACAATGTAAAAATGCATTTACATCTTTCTTTGAAAGGTGACGATAATAGAGATAAAGGAAGTGGTGTTGTTGATCACAAATGATCAGTAAATGACATCTCCTAAAATAAATTGAAGCAATAATGCTGTTATCACCAACTAAAAATAGGAGTTACATACATCACATGTAGTATCTTTGGTTAGATACAATTAGGAACAGTCTATAGTTCAAAATGAGGGAACAGTCTCTTTGTCAAATACTGTTCTATTATTGTATCTGGAAAGATGCAGTTAGTGTGTTGCGAGTTTGTCAATAATCTAGACAGACTCGATAGATGTACTAAAATGATATCTTCTTTATATAGCGGCTCCCACCTTATTATTTCTAAGTGATCGGTGGTAAATACCTCGCTTCCTCAGTTTTAAAAAAACAAATAAACGAGAGAACGGGGAAATTAATAGAAACTTGTGACGGCTACCTTACTATATAGATACAACGAGCCTAAGGTCTGATATGTCTACAATTCCTATTCTATCAAGCATAGTACTTACCAGCACGAAGAGTTCGTGTCTTCTTGGACTGAAGAGGACAGGATATCCGACGATAGTTTGCCGACCCAGAGATCCCGCATTTTATCTTTCCTCCTGCGTTAATTAGATGACGTCGAATTCGACGTACATTACATGCGCGACCAGCATGTGGTGTGGAAATAAACAACGGGCTAAAAAGTGTCAGCGCCATGTTGGTATGAGATTTAGATCATCGACATAAAATATACAAGCAGTGTTTATATCACTGCAGAGATATATATAACGCTAATTACAGAATATGCGCTAACATCGAGTTTTAAATAGTATAGTTGCATATTCATATACAAAAATACATTCATTAGCCAGAGGAGATAGAATTAAATAAACAACGGGCTAAAGAGTGTCAGCGCCATGTTGGTATGGAATTTAGATCATCGATGTAAAATGTACAAGCAGTGTTTATATCACCGTAGAGATATATATCACTAATAACAAAGTATGCGCTAACATCGAGTTTTAAATAGTATGGTTGCATATTCATATACAAAAATACATTCATTAGTCAGAAGAGATAGAGTTGGACATATTTAACTAATTCATCAAGCCGGTAAGATAGAGACAACGGGCTTAACAAACCTCAGCGCCATGTTGGTGTAGAGTATAAATACTCAATCATATATATATACAGATAATGTATATGTCATTACAGGTTGCTATCTATGGCTGGAGAAAGAATGTAAATAGATACTTGATCTTATGACAATAGAGGTACATATTTCTATACTAAAGTTAGTTCATTAGTTTTTAAGCACATATAGTATAGTAAACCAGCCATATATTAGTGGTTGAACAATAATACTTGTTCCCATGGTGTTTCCAGATTCAGACCTCTATTGACAGTATCTAAAGTAAAGATCCAATAAACCTCGCGTTTTTTTCTTATTGCTTCATTACTATAGCCTTGTTTAGATGAAATTCTTTCAATTATGAACCATTTTATATCATCTTCAGAGTGGTTCATCATATTATAATGTTCAACTAGTGGGGCTGAGAATTTCTTTGTTCGAATCGCAGAGCGATGCTCAGTTAGCCGCACATTAAGAGTCCGTGCTGTTTCGCCCACATAGCCCAAACCACATGGGCAAACTAAAAGATATATAACATCTTTTGTTTTACAGTTGGAAATACATTGAGCTTTAATGGTATTTCCATTTAATTTGACAACATCTGTTTCTAAGGCTAGTGGGCAGACCTTGCATGTCCCACACCTAAAATTTCCGATAACTGGTGTGGACCCTACAATACTTCTCTGTATGAGCTGTTTTTTGGGGGCATGCGTGACCTCACTACCAAGTCTTTCAAGTTCTTGTTTTTTCTATAGGCATATAGTGGTTTAGGCAATTTATCTTGTTTTTCTTTATTTGTATTCAGAATATGCCAATTAGATGAAATGATCTGTCTGATTTGGGCATTTAATATAGAATGTCGTGTGACAAATACTAATTCTGCTTTGTCTGTTTTTTTATTATTATTGGTTGTTAATAAATGCTGGCGATCATAGAATCTAGCCCTCTTATATGAGTCCCTTACCAATTTATGGGGGTAACCACGTGCTATGAATTTCTCTCTCATTATTTGGGCCTTTGAGTCAAAATCCCTAATGCTGGTACAGTTTCTGCGTACCCGCTAAAATTGCCCAAAAGGGATACTGTTCTTCTGTGACGCAGGGTGAAAGCTATCATAATGAAGCAACGTGTTACGTGCTGTTGGTTTGGTAAATAAATCGACAGCTAATTTCCCTGAGACATGTTTAATAGAGATATCCAAAAACTCTATTTGGACATTACTGTGATTTGAAATAAACCGTAGGTTGGTATCACATAGGTTTATCCAGATTAAAAACTCATGTAACATTTCTTCTGTGTCTGTCCAGATAAAAAACACATCATCTATGAAGCGGGACCATTTCCAGATGGATTCAAAGAATGGTGCCACTTCATTATAGATGTTAGTATATTCAAATCGGGCCATGTAGATGTTTGCTATGGTAGGTGCGCAGGATGCGCCTATACTTACGCCCTTCACTTGTTTGTGTAGTTGACCGTTGAATTCAAAGATGTTTTCCTCAAGGACTATTTTCAAGCACTGGATTAAAAAGTTGCATTGCAGTCAATGTACATCAGGTCGATGAACCATTGAACTGCCTCAAGTGCTCCCAGAATGGGGATGTTGCTATATAAGCTTTCAATGTCCATAGTTACCAGCCATTGTTGTTGTGAATTGAAGGGAATATTTTCCACTAGATTAATTATGTGCCTAGTGTCTTGAACATAGGCGGGCGTTTTGTTAATGTGTGGACGTAAAATTGCATCCAAATATTTGGAGAGCGGTTCTGTAATAGAACCTATTGTAGTGACAATAGGTCTATAAGGTGGATTGATCTCACTCTTGTGTATTTTAGGTACACCATAGAGACTGGCCATTTTAGGATGTTCAATATTTAGGTATGCATATTCTTTATCGCAGATATGTCCATCTCTAAGTGCCTTGCTGGTCAATCTTTGGATTTTACTTTTAATTTTATCTGTGGGATTTTTTGCAACTTTTATATAGAAGTTAACATCATTCAACATTTCCTCTATTTTAGATACATATTGTACAGTGTCCAGCACAACAATTCCTCCACCTTTATCACAACTTTTTATAGTGATACTTGGAGAATTTTTAGAGTCATCAAGGCTTTATGTTCTTCTTGTTGTAAATTATATGGTGTTCTTTGAACATATTTTGTGGCAGCCATCATTTTTTGGTGTACCACCTGTTCAAATACTACTACCTCAGGTGGCACTTGCTCCGTAGTGGGTGTAAAGGTTGATTTTAACATCAACCCTGATCTATTAAGTTCAATCTCAGATGGAGATAATTGGGCAAAATATGCCTTGAGACGTATTTTCCTGAAGAATGCTGATAAATCTCCAAATAGTTCAAATTTATTAATCCCTGAATGTGGGACAAACGTCAACCCTTTTGATAACAGGGAATAGGAGGCTGGGGTCATCTCAGCTGTACTAAGATTAAAAACGGGAATTTCTCTCATTCCCTCCAATATTGGGCATTTCGTGTGACCAAATATTGGTTCTGGTTGTTCTGATGACTTCCCCGGTATTGGGGTTGATATTGTGTTCTCCAATTGCCTCTCGTTTGAGGGCGTCTTCCTAAAAAAGGCTGCTTAGTCTGGTAAGGTCTGGTTGTATATCGACTATTTCTGGGGTCAAATCGGTTAGGTGCAGTATCATTATCAGAATCTGATGAGTCAGAAAATGTGGTAACTTTCCTATTGTATTGCCTAGAACCAAAAGGTTCTTGTTGTCCCCCTTCTTGTTGTGAATAGTAATTCTCAGATAGATATGGATATGTATTTTCCTTACTAAAAAAATGTATATCCTTTTTAAGTTTATCTGTTTTTCTTTTATTTAAATACTCTGTATACGAGTTCATCTCTGAATCTATTTCTTCAAGCTTTTTCTTTGCATCTTCCACAGCTGTATTGTTTTTAATTTTGTTTTCTAGATCTATAATTTCAGAAATGAGTTGTTGTAACATTTCTTTCGCTGTTTCTACGATAAGCATCATAAGGTCTCGTGAACAACGATTCGCAATCAATGACCATTTTTCTAAAAATGATTTTAATTGGACAAACAGTCCTGGAATATTTCTAACTCTTAGGCCTTGGGGAATGACACCCGCCCTTAGATATTCAAGCATGTATTGACCATGTAATTCAATCCTTTTGGTTTTTTTCTTTAATGCTAGAAGTTGTTTTAATTCTTCATTTCTGTCTGGATTTGTGGTTGATTGTTGACCAAAGGGGGTTGAGCTTCCCACCATTGATATGAAATCATCATCACTAAACCCAAATGTTTTAAGGTTAGCCATTATTTTACTATATGTGAAAAAATAGTAAAGTTAAGAAAATCTTATATAGATCAAGAGATAAAGTGCAATAGGAAATACTTGATGTAAAGAATAAAGAAAAGGTTATATAGAAAATGTCCCTCTAACGCAAACGCACAAATGAGTAAAGCAACGGCTGGATTAGCCTATTAAAGCCATCCCCTCACAGACAGGCTGTGAGAAAACTGATTTGGAAAAAGGGGACCCCTACATAGAACAATGGAGCTTGCTAGCTGTAGGGAAAATTACATAAAGGGTAAAGATGTAGCTAGAATCAAGCTAAACATTTATACTTGGTGTTTCATACAGGCTAAAGATTCAGACAACACAATTGTCAATGAAAGTACAGAATAAAACATACATATATACAACCAGGAATTCTGTTTTTTGTTTCAAAAGATCTTTTTATTATTTTTATTATTTATTCATTATTTGTTCATGCTTTCTTATTTTTATTTTTTCTTCTTCTCAATGATTTAATACAAAATTACATGTACAATACAATGATATACACTCATGAAACATATATAGACAAACCTACATATAAATTACAAACAAATACGAAAAAATAGTTAAAAATACATCATCCATAAAACACAATGATACAAAAGATGGAGAAGGTGGATTATTAAAAAGAATTATTTCCAAGCAGGCGGTAGAAAACCACTACGCGCGTTTCGGCAATGTTGCCTTCATCAGGAATGACCGTCTTAACTTTCTCTATAACATAAACATATAATGAATATTTGTCAAAGAACTTTTAGTTATAAGCCTGGGTTAAACACTCTTATTTATTTTGAGCAGAGCATGCTTCATTAGCTAATAAACTGTGCAGGTGCGCTAGAGGACAATAAACTATAAAACAAAAGGAATTTAAAGGCATACCAGATCAAGATTTCAATTACTGTGACAACAATTTAATGAAGAAGTATCCTTATATCCCGAAGCAAAGAATAATATTTGTGCATATAGAAAAGAAATGAAGAAGAGTATAAAGTACTATATTAGTGCTGCAATCTAAAGATATTTAATCATTAGTGTCCCAAGTTGGTAAAATCCAACTCTCAAATATTGCTCAGTATACCCTTAATGGTTATAGTATTATAATTGTGGAATATTTAGCAACTATACCTGTTGTAAATAAGGTCAAGGGCTCTCTTTTTGTTAAAAAAGGAGGAGAAGAATCCTATATGAGCAAGATGTTGTCTGTAGCAGGATAAACAAATCTGTCAATATGAAGATGTAAAATTACATTTAAAGTCCATCATAATGCTGTGTATTAAATAATATTCTCACTAGTGAATGAATACTTACTGCCAATTAGCAGATGCTCATGGCTAGTATTTATTGATGATAATATATTAAAAGCACTGTGAGTCACTGTTTATAGTATATCTGTAAATAACAGAAACCATCATTATTGCATATACCTTATTAAGTGGTTCTGTTCACTAAATCATTACTACGATATAACTTGAAACTTACTTGTACAATGTAAAAATGCATTTACATCTTTCTTTGAAAGGTGACGATAATAGAGATAAAGGAAGTGGTGTTGTTGATCACAAATGATCAGTAAATGACATCTCCTAAAATAAATTGAAGCAATAATGCTGTTATCACCAACTAAAAATAGGAGTTACATACATCACATGTAGTATCTTTGGTTAGATACAATTAGGAACAGTCTATAGTTCAAAATGAGGGAACAGTCTCTTTGTCAAATACTGTTCTATTATTGTATCTGGAAAGATGCAGTTAGTGTGTTGCGAGTTTGTCAATAATCTAGACAGACTCGATAGATGTACTAAAATGATATCTTCTTTATATAGCGGCTCCCACCTTATTATTTCTAAGTGATCGGTGGTAAATACCTCGCTTCCTCAGTTTTAAAAAAAACAAATAAACGAGAGAACGGGGAAATTAATAGAAACTTGTGACGGCTACCTTACTATATAGATACAACGAGCCTAAGGTCTGATATGTCTACAATTCCTATTCTATCAAGCATAGTACTTACCAGCACGAAGAGTTCGTGTCTTCTTGGACTGAAGAGGACAGGATATCCGACGATAGTTTGCCGACCCAGAGATCCCGCATTTTATCTTTCCTCCTGCGTTAATTAGATGACGTCGAATTCGACGTACATTACATGCGCGACCAGCATGTGGTGTGGAAATAAACAACGGGCTAAAAAGTGTCAGCGCCATGTTGGTATGAGATTTAGATCATCGACATAAAATATACAAGCAGTGTTTATATCACTGCAGAGATATATATAACGCTAATTACAGAATATGCGCTAACATCGAGTTTTAAATAGTATAGTTGCATATTCATATACAAAAATACATTCATTAGCCAGAGGAGATAGAATTAAATAAACAACGGGCTAAAGAGTGTCAGCGCCATGTTGGTATGGAATTTAGATCATCGATGTAAAATGTACAAGCAGTGTTTATATCACCGTAGAGATATATATCGCTAATAACAAAGTATGCGCTAACATCGAGTTTTAAATAGTATGGTTGCATATTCATATACAAAAATACATTCATTAGTCAGAAGAGATAGAGTTGGACATATTTAACTAATTCATCAAGCCGGTAAGATAGAGACAACGGGCTTAACAAACCTCAGCGCCATGTTGGTGTAGAGTATAAATACTCAATCATATATATATACAGATAATGTATATGTCATTACAGGTTGCTATCTATGGCTGGAGAAAGAATGTAAATAGATACTTGATCTTATGACAATAGAGGTACATATTTCTATACTAAAGTTAGTTCATTAGTTTTTAAGCACATATAGTATAGTAAACCAGCCATATATTAGTGGTTGAACAATAATACTTGTTCCCATGGTGTTTCCAGATTCAGACCTCTATTGACAGTATCTAAAGTAAAGATCCAATAAACCTCGCGTTTTTTTCTTATTGCTTCATTACTATAGCCTTGTTTAGATGAAATTCTTTCAATTATGAACCATTTTATATCATCTTCAGAGTGGTTCATCATATTATAATGTTCAACTAGTGGGGCTGAGAATTTCTTTGTTCGAATCGCAGAGCGATGCTCAGTTAGCCGCACATTAAGAGTCCGTGCTGTTTCGCCCACATAGCCCAAACCACATGGGCAAACTAAAAGATATATAACATCTTTTGTTTTACAGTTGGAAATACATTGAGCTTTAATGGTATTTCCATTTAATTTGACAACATCTGTTTCTAAGGCTAGTGGGCAGACCTTGCATGTCCCACACCTAAAATTTCCGATAACTGGTGTGGACCCTACAATACTTCTCTGTATGAGCTGTTTTTGGGGGGCATGCGTGACCTCACTACCAAGTCTTTCAAGTTCTTGTTTTTTCTATAGGCATATAGTGGTTTAGGCAATTTATCTTGTTTTTCTTTATTTGTATTCAGAATATGCCAATTAGATGAAATGATCTGTCTGATTTGGGCATTTAATATAGAATGTCGTGTGACAAATACTAATTCTGCTTTGTCTGTTTTTTTATTATTATTGGTTGTTAATAAATGCTGGCGATCATAGAATCTAGCCCTCTTATATGAGTCCCTTACCAATTTATGGGGGTAACCACGTGCTATGAATTTCTCTCTCATTATTTGGGCCTTTGAGTCAAAATCCCTAATGCTGGTACAGTTTCTGCGTACCCGCTAAAATTGCCCAAAAGGGATACTGTTCTTCTGTGACGCAGGGTGAAAGCTATCATAATGAAGCAACGTGTTACGTGCTGTTGGTTTGGTAAATAAATCGACAGCTAATTTCCCTGAGACATGTTTAATAGAGATATCCAAAAACTCTATTTGGACATTACTGTGATTTGAAATAAACCGTAGGTTGGTATCACATAGATTTATCCAGATTAAAAACTCATGTAACATTTCTTCTGTGTCTGTCCAGATAAAAAACACATCATCTATGAAGCGGGACCATTTCCAGATGGATTCAAAGAATGGTGCCACTTCATTATAGATGTTAGTATATTCAAATCGGGCCATGTAGATGTTTGCTATGGTAGGTGCGCAGGATGCGCCTATACTTACGCCCTTCACTTGTTTGTGTAGTTGACCGTTGAATTCAAAGATGTTTTCCTCAAGGACTATTTTCAAGCACTGGATTAAAAAGTTGCATTGCAGTCAATGTACATCAGGTCGATGAACCATTGAACTGCCTCAAGTGCTCCCAGAATGGGGATGTTGCTATATAAGCTTTCAATGTCCATAGTTACCAGCCATTGTTGTTGTGAATTGAAGGGAATATTTTCCACTAGATTAATTATGTGCCTAGTGTCTTGAACATAGGCGGGCGTTTTGTTAATGTGTGGACGTAAAATTGCATCCAAATATTTGGAGAGCGGTTCTGTAATAGAACCTATTGTAGTGACAATAGGTCTATAAGGTGGATTGATCTCACTCTTGTGTATTTTAGGTACACCATAGAGACTGGCCATTTTAGGATGTTCAATATTTAGGTATGCATATTCTTTATCGCAGATATGTCCATCTCTAAGTGCCTTGCTGGTCAATCTTTGGATTTTACTTTTAATTTTATCTGTGGGATTTTTTGCAACTTTTATATAGAAGTTAACATCATTCAACATTTCCTCTATTTTAGATACATATTGTACAGTGTCCAGCACAACAATTCCTCCACCTTTATCACAACTTTTTATAGTGATACTTGGAGAATTTTTAGAGTCATCAAGGCTTTATGTTCTTCTTGTTGTAAATTATATGGTGTTCTTTGAACATATTTTGTGGCAGCCATCATTTTTTGGTGTACCACCTGTTCAAATACTACTACCTCAGGTGGCACTTGCTCCGTAGTGGGTGTAAAGGTTGATTTTAACATCAACCCTGATCTATTAAGTTCAATCTCAGATGGAGATAATTGGGCAAAATATGCCTTGAGACGTATTTTCCTGAAGAATGCTGATAAATCTCCAAATAGTTCAAATTTATTAATCCCTGAATGTGGGACAAACGTCAACCCTTTTGATAACAGGGAATAGGAGGCTGGGGTCATCTCAGCTGTACTAAGATTAAAAACGGGAATTTCTCTCATTCCCTCCAATATTGGGCATTTCGTGTGACCAAATATTGGTTCTGGTTGTTCTGATGACTTCCCCGGTATTGGGGTTGATATTGTGTTCTCCAATTGCCTCTCGTTTGAGGGCGTCTTCCTAAAAAGGCTGCTTAGTCTGGTAAGGTCTGGTTGTATATCGACTATTTCTGGGGTCAAATCGGTTAGGTGCAGTATCATTATCAGAATCTGATGAGTCAGAAAATGTGGTAACTTTCCTATTGTATTGCCTAGAACCAAAAGGTTCTTGTTGTCCCCCTTCTTGTTGTGAATAGTAATTCTCAGATAGATATGGATATGTATTTTCCTTACTAAAAAAATGTATATCCTTTTTAAGTTTATCTGTTTTTCTTTTATTTAAATACTCTGTATACGAGTTCATCTCTGAATCTATTTCTTCAAGCTTTTTCTTTGCATCTTCCACAGCTGTATTGTTTTTAATTTTGTTTTCTAGATCTATAATTTCAGAAATGAGTTGTTGTAACATTTCTTTCGCTGTTTCTACGATAAGCATCATAAGGTCTCGTGAACAACGATTCGCAATCAATGACCATTTTTCTAAAAATGATTTTAATTGGACAAACAGTCCTGGAATATTTCTAACTCTTAGGCCTTGGGGAATGACACCCGCCCTTAGATATTCAAGCATGTATTGACCATGTAATTCAATCCTTTTGGTTTTTTTTCTTTAATGCTAGAAGTTGTTTTAATTCTTCATTTCTGTCTGGATTTGTGGTTGATTGTTGACCAAAGGGGGTTGAGCTTCCCACCATTGATATGAAATCATCATCACTAAACCCAAATGTTTTAAGGTTAGCCATTATTTTACTATATGTGAAAAAATAGTAAAGTTAAGAAAATCTTATATAGATCAAGAGATAAAGTGCAATAGGAAATACTTGATGTAAAGAATAAAGAAAAGGTTATATAGAAAATGTCCCTCTAACGCAAACGCACAAATGAGTAAAGCAACGGCTGGATTAGCCTATTAAAGCCATCCCCTCACAGACAGGCTGTGAGAAAACTGATTTGGAAAAAGGGGACCCCTACATAGAACAATGGAGCTTGCTAGCTGTAGGGAAAATTACATAAAGGGTAAAGATGTAGCTAGAATCAAGCTAAACATTTATACTTGGTGTTTCATACAGGCTAAAGATTCAGACAACACAATTGTCAATGAAAGTACAGAATAAAACATACATATATACAACCAGGAATTCTGTTTTTTGTTTCAAAAGATCTTTTTTTATTTTTATTATTTATTCATTATTTGTTCATGCTTTCTTATTTTTATTTTTTCTTCTTCTCAATGATTTAATACAAAATTACATGTACAATACAATGATATACACTCATGAAACATATATAGACAAACCTACATATAAATTACAAACAAATACGAAAAAATAGTTAAAAATACATCATCCATAAAACACAATGATACAAAAGATGGAGAAGGTGGATTATTAAAAAGAATTATTTCCAAGCAGGCAGTAGAAAACCACTACGCGCGTTTCGGCAATGTTGCCTTCATCAGGAATGACCGTCTTAACTTTCTCTATAACATAAACATATAATGAATATTTGTCAAAGAACTTTTAGTTATAAGCCTGGGTTAAACACTCTTATTTATTTTGAGCAGAGCATGCTTCATTAGCTAATAAACTGTGCAGGTGCGCTAGAGGACAATAAACTATAAAACAAAAGGAATTTAAAGGCATACCAGATCAAGATTTCAATTACTGTGACAACAATTTAATGAAGAAGTATCCTTATATCCCGAAGCAAAGAATAATATTTGTGCATATAGAAAAGAAATGAAGAAGAGTATAAAGTACTATATTAGTGCTGCAATCTAAAGATATTTAATCATTAGTGTCCCAAGTTGGTAAAATCCAACTCTCAAATATTGCTCAGTATACCCTTAATGGTTATAGTATTATAATTGTGGAATATTTAGCAACTATACCTGTTGTAAATAAGGTCAAGGGCTCTCTTTTGTTAAAAAAGGAGGAGAAGAATCCTATATGAGCAAGATGTTGTCTGTAGCAGGATAAACAAATCTGTCAATATGAAGATGTAAAATTACATTTAAAGTCCATCATAATGCTGTGTATTAAATAATATTCTCACTAGTGAATGAATACTTACTGCCAATTAGCAGATGCTCATGGCTAGTATTTATTGATGATAATATATTAAAAGCACTGTGAGTCACTGTTTATAGTATATCTGTAAATAACAGAAACCATCATTATTGCATATACCTTATTAAGTGGTTCTGTTCACTAAATCATTACTACGATATAACTTGAAACTTACTTGTACAATGTAAAAATGCATTTACATCTTTCTTTGAAAGGTGACGATAATAGAGATAAAGGAAGTGGTGTTGTTGATCACAAATGATCAGTAAATGACATCTCCTAAAATAAATTGAAGCAATAATGCTGTTATCACCAACTAAAAATAGGAGTTACATACATCACATGTAGTATCTTTGGTTAGATACAATTAGGAACAGTCTATAGTTCAAAATGAGGGAACAGTCTCTTTGTCAAATACTGTTCTATTATTGTATCTGGAAAGATGCAGTTAGTGTGTTGCGAGTTTGTCAATAATCTAGACAGACTCGATAGATGTACTAAAATGATATCTTCTTTATATAGCGGCTCCCACCTTATTATTTCTAAGTGATCGGTGGTAAATACCTCGCTTCCTCAGTTTAAAAAAAACAAATAAACGAGAGAACGGGGAAATTAATAGAAACTTGTGACGGCTACCTTACTATATAGATACAACGAGCCTAAGGTCTGATATGTCTACAATTCCTATTCTATCAAGCATAGTACTTACCAGCACGAAGAGTTTGTGTCTTCTTGGACTGAAGAGGACAGGATATCCGACGATAGTTTGCCGACCCAGAGATCCCGCATTTTATCTTTCCTCCTGCGTTAATTAGATGACGTCGAATTCGACGTACATTACATGCGCGACCAGCATGTGGTGTGGAAATAAACAACGGGCTAAAAAGTGTCAGCGCCATGTTGGTATGAGATTTAGATCATCGACATAAAATATACAAGCAGTGTTTATATCACTGCAGAGATATATATAACGCTAATTACAGAATATGCGCTAACATCGAGTTTTAAATAGTATAGTTGCATATTCATATACAAAAATACATTCATTAGCCAGAGGAGATAGAATTAAATAAACAACGGGCTAAAGAGTGTCAGCGCCATGTTGGTATGGAATTTAGATCATCGATGTAAAATGTACAAGCAGTGTTTATATCACCGTAGAGATATATATCGCTAATAACAAAGTATGCGCTAACATCGAGTTTTAAATAGTATGGTTGCATATTCATATACAAAAATACATTCATTAGTCAGAAGAGATAGAGTTGGACATATTTAACTAATTCATCAAGCCGGTAAGATAGAGACAACGGGCTTAACAAACCTCAGCGCCATGTTGGTGTAGAGTATAAATACTCAATCATATATATATACAGATAATGTATATGTCATTACAGGTTGCTATCTATGGCTGGAGAAAGAATGTAAATAGATACTTGATCTTATGACAATAGAGGTACATATTTCTATACTAAAGTTAGTTCATTAGTTTTTAAGCACATATAGTATAGTAAACCAGCCATATATTAGTGGTTGAACAATAATACTTGTTCCCATGGTGTTTCCAGATTCAGACCTCTATTGACAGTATCTAAAGTAAAGATCCAATAAACCTCGCGTTTTTTTCTTATTGCTTCATTACTATAGCCTTGTTTAGATGAAATTCTTTCAATTATGAACCATTTTATATCATCTTCAGAGTGGTTCATCATATTATAATGTTCAACTAGTGGGGCTGAGAATTTCTTTGTTCGAATCGCAGAGCGATGCTCAGTTAGCCGCACATTAAGAGTCCGTGCTGTTTCGCCCACATAGCCCAAACCACATGGGCAAACTAAAAGATATATAACATCTTTTGTTTTACAGTTGGAAATACATTGAGCTTTAATGGTATTTCCATTTAATTTGACAACATCTGTTTCTAAGGCTAGTGGGCAGACCTTGCATGTCCCACACCTAAAATTTCCGATAACTGGTGTGGACCCTACAATACTTCTCTGTATGAGCTGTTTTTTGGGGGCATGCGTGACCTCACTACCAAGTCTTTCAAGTTCTTGTTTTTTCTATAGGCATATAGTGGTTTAGGCAATTTATCTTGTTTTTCTTTATTTGTATTCAGAATATGCCAATTAGATGAAATGATCTGTCTGATTTGGGCATTTAATATAGAATGTCGTGTGACAAATACTAATTCTGCTTTGTCTGTTTTTTTATTATTATTGGTTGTTAATAAATGCTGGCGATCATAGAATCTAGCCCTCTTATATGAGTCCCTTACCAATTTATGGGGGTAACCACGTGCTATGAATTTCTCTCTCATTATTTGGGCCTTTGAGTCAAAATCCCTAATGCTGGTACAGTTTCTGCGTACCCGCTAAAATTGCCCAAAAGGGATACTGTTCTTCTGTGACGCAGGGTGAAAGCTATCATAATGAAGCAACGTGTTACGTGCTGTTGGTTTGGTAAATAAATCGACAGCTAATTTCCCTGAGACATGTTTAATAGAGATATCCAAAAACTCTATTTGGACATTACTGTGATTTGAAATAAACCGTAGGTTGATATCACATAGATTTATCCAGATTAAAAACTCATGTAACATTTCTTCTGTGTCTGTCCAGATAAAAAACACATCATCTATGAAGCGGGACCATTTCCAGATGGATTCAAAGAATGGTGCCACTTCATTATAGATGTTAGTATATTCAAATCGGGCCATGTACATGTTTGCTATGGTAGGTGCGCAGGATGCGCCCATACTTACGCCCTTCACTTGTTTGTGTAGTTGACCGTTGAATTCAAAGATGTTTTCCTCAAGGACTATTTTCAAGCACTGGATTAAAAAAGTTGCATTGCAGTCAATGTACATCAGGTCGATGAACCATTGAACTGCCTCAAGTGCTCCCAGAATGGGGATGTTGCTATATAAGCTTTCAATGTCCATAGTTACCAGCCATTGTTGTTGTGAATTGAAGGGAATATTTTCCACTAGATTAATTATGTGCCTAGTGTCTTGAACATAGGCGGGCGTTTTGTTAATGTGTGGACGTAAAATTGCATCCAAATATAAACAGTGACTCACAGTGCTTTTAATATATTATCATCAATAAATACTAGCCATGAGCATCTGCTAATTGGCAGTAAGTATTCATTCACTAGTGAGAATATTATTTAATACACAGCATTATGATGGACTTTAAATGTAATTTTACATCTTCATATTGACAGATTTGTTTATCCTGCTACAGACAACATCTTGCTCATATAGGATTCTTCTCCTCCTTTTTTAACAAAAAGAGAGCCCTTGACCTTATTTACAACAGGTATAGTTGCTAAATATTCCACAATTATAATACTATAACCATTAAGGGTATACTGAGCAATATTTGAGAGTTGGATTTTACCAACTTGGGACACTAATGATTAAATATTTTTAGATTGCAGCACTAATATAGTACTTTATACTCTTCTTCATTTCTTTTCTATATGCACAAATATTATTCTTTGCTTCGGGATATAAGGATACTTCTTCATTAAATTGTTGTCACAGTAATTGAAATCTTGATCTGGTATGCCTTTAAATTCCTTTTGTTTTATAGTTTATTGTCCTCTAGCGCACCTGCACAGTTTATTAGCTAATGAAGCATGCTCTGCTCAAAATAAATAAGAGTGTTTAACCCAGGCTTATAACTAAAAGTTCTTTGACAAATATTCATTATATGTTTATGTTATAGAGAAAGTTAAGACGGTCATTCCTGATGAAGGCAACATTGCCGAAACGCGCGTAGTGGTTTTCTACCGCCTGCTTGGAAATAATTCTTTTTAATAATCCACCTTCTCCATCTTTTGTATCATTGTGTTTTATGGAAAATTTATTTTTAACTATTTTTTCGTATTTGTTTGTAATTTATATGTAGGTTTGTCTATATATGTTTCATGAGTGTATATCATTGTATTGTACATGTAATTTTGTATTAAATCATTGAGAAGAAGAAAAAATAAAAATAAGAAAGCATGAACAAATAATGAATAAATAATAAAAATAAAAAAAGATCTTTTGAAACAAAAAACAGAATTCCTGGTTGTATATATGTATGTTTTATTCTGTACTTTCATTGACAATTGTGTTGTCTGAATCTTTAGCCTGTATGAAACACCAAGTATAAATGTTTAGCTTGATTCTAGCTACATCTTTACCCTTTATGTAATTTTCCCTACAGCTAGCAAGCTCCATTGTTCTATGTAGGGGTCCCCTTTTCCAAAGCAGTTTTCTCACAGCCTGTCTGTGAGGGGATGGCTTTAATAGGCTAATCCAGCCGTTGCTTTACTCATTTGTGCGTTTGCGTTAGAGGGACATTTTCTATATAACCTTTTCTTTATTCTTTACATCAAGTATTTCCTATTGCACTTTATCTCTTGATCTATATAAGATTTTCTTAACTTTACTATTTTTTCACATATAGTAAAATAATGGCTAACCTTAAAACATTTGGGTTTAGTGATGATGATTTCATATCAATGGTGGGAAGCTCAACCCCCTTTGGTCAACAATCAACCACAAATCCAGACAGAAATGAAGAATTAAAACAACTTCTAGCATTAAAGAAAAAAAACAAAAGGATTGAATTACATGGTCAATACATGCTTGAATATCTAAGGGCGGGTGTCATTCCCCAAGGCCTAAGAGTTAGAAATATTCCAGGACTGTTTGTCCAATTAAAATCATTTTTAGAAAAATGGTCATTGATTGCGAATTGTTGTTCACGAGACCTTATGATGCTTATCGTAGAAACAGCGAAAGAAATGTTACAACAACTCATTTCTGAAATTATAGATCTAGAAAACAAAATTAAAAACAATACAGCTGTGGAAGATGCAAAGAAAAAGCTTGAAGAAATAGATTCAGAGATGAACTCGTATACAGAGTATTTAAATAAAAGAAAAACAGATAAACTTAAAAAGGATATACATTTTTTTAGTAAGGAAAATACATATCCATATCTATCTGAGAATTACTATTCACAACAAGAAGGGGGACAACAAGAACCTTTTGGTTCTAGGCAATACAATAGGAAAGTTACCACATTTTCTGACTCATCAGATTCTGATAATGATACTGCACCTAACCGATTTGACCCCAGAAATAGTCGATATACAACCAGACCTTACCAGACTAAGCAGCCTTTTTAGGAAGACGCCCTCAAACGAGAGGCAATTGGAGAACACAATATCAACCCCAATACCGGGGAAGTCATCAGAACAACCAGAACCAATATTTGGTCACACGAAATGCCCAATATTGGAGGGAATGAGAGAAATTCCCGTTTTTAATCTTAGTACAGCTGAGATGACCCCAGCCTCCTATTCCCTGTTATCAAAAGGGTTGACGTTTGTCCCACATTCAGGGATTAATAAATTTGAACTATTTGGAGATTTATCAGCATTCTTCAGGAAAATACGTCTCAAGGCATATTTTGCCCAATTATCTCCATCTGAGATTGAACTTAATAGATCAGGGTTGATGTTAAAATCAACCTTTACACCCACCTACGGAGCAAGTGCCACCTGAGGTAGTAGTATTTGAACAGGTGGTACACCAAAAAATGATGGCTGCCACAAAATATGTTCAAAGAACACCATATAATTTACAACAAGAAGAACATAAAGCCTTGATGACTCTAAAAAATTCTCCAAGTATCACTATAAAAAGTTGTGATAAAGGTGGAGGAATTGTTGTGCTGGACACTGTACAATATGTATCTAAAATAGAGGAAATGTTGAATGATGTTAACTTCTATATAAAAGTTGCAAAAAATCCCACAGATAAAATTAAAAGTAAAATCCAAAGATTGACCAGCAAGGCACTTAGAGATGGACATATCTGCGATAAAGAATATGCATACCTAAATATTGAACATCCTAAAATGGCCAGTCTCTATGGTGTACCTAAAATACACAAGAGTGAGATCAATCCACCTTATAGACCTATTGTCACTACAATAGGTTCTATTACAGAACCGCTCTCCAAATATTTGGATGCAATTTTACGTCCACACATTAACAAAACGCCCGCCTATGTTCAAGACACTAGGCACATAATTAATCTAGTGGAAAATATTCCCTTCAATTCACAACAACAATGGCTGGTAACTATGGACATTGAAAGCTTATATAGCAACATCCCCATTCTGGGAGCACTTGAGGCAGTTCAATGGTTCATCGACCTGATGTACATTGACTGCAATGCAACTTTTTAATCCAGTGCTTGAAAATAGTCCTTGAGGAAAACATCTTTGAATTCAACGGTCAACTACACAAACAAGTGAAGGGCGTAAGTATAGGCGCATCCTGCGCACCTACCATAGCAAACATCTACATGGCCCGATTTGAATATACTAACATCTATAATGAAGTGGCACCATTCTTTGAATCCATCTGGAAATGGTCCCGCTTCATAGATGATGTGTTTTTTATCTGGACAGACACAGAAGAAATGTTACATGAGTTTTTAATCTGGATAAATCTATGTGATACCAACCTACGGTTTATTTCAAATCACAGTAATGTCCAAATAGAGTTTTTGGATATCTCTATTAAACATGTCTCAGGGAAATTAGCTGTCGATTTATTTACCAAACCAACAGCACGTAACACGTTGCTTCATTATGATAGCTTTCACCCTGCGTCACAGAAGAACAGTATCCCTTTTGGGCAATTTTAGCGGGTACGCAGAAATTGTACCAGCATTAGGGATTTTGACTCAAAGGCCCAAATAATGAGAGAGAAATTCATAGCACGTGGTTACCCCCATAAATTGGTAAGGGACTCATATAAGAGGGCTAGATTCTATGATCGCCAGCATTTATTAACAACCAATAATAATAAAAAAACAGACAAAGCAGAATTAGTATTTGTCACACGACATTCTATATTAAATGCCCAAATCAGACAGATCATTTCATCTAATTGGCATATTCTGAATACAAATAAAGAAAAACAAGATAAATTGCCTAAACCACTATATGCCTATAGAAAAAACAAGAACTTGAAAGACTTGGTAGTGAGGTCACGCATGCCCCCAAAAAACAGCTCATACAGAGAAGTATTGTAGGGTCCACACCAGTTATCGGAAATTTTAGGTGTGGGACATGCAAGGTCTGCCCACTAGCCTTAGAAACAGATGTTGTCAAATTAAATGGAAATACCATTAAAGCTCAATGTATTTCCAACTGTAAAACAAAAGATGTTATATATCTTTTAGTTTGCCCATGTGGTTTGGGCTATGTGGGCGAAACAGCACGGACTCTTAATGTGCGGCTAACTGAGCATCGCTCTGCGATTCGAACAAAGAAATTCTCAGCCCCACTAGTTGAACATTATAATATGATGAACCACTCTGAAGATGATATAAAATGGTTCATAATTGAAAGAATTTCATCTAAACAAGGCTATAGTAATGAAGCAATAAGAAAAAAACGCGAGGTTTATTGGATCTTTACTTTAGATACTGTCAATAGAGGTCTGAATCTGGAAACACCATGGGAACAAGTATTATTGTTCAACCACTAATATATGGCTGGTTTACTATACTATATGTGCTTAAAAACTAATGAACTAACTTTAGTATAGAAATATGTACCTCTATTGTCATAAGATCAAGTATCTATTTACATTCTTTCTCCAGCCATAGATAGCAACCTGTAATGACATATACATTATCTGTATATATATATGATTGAGTATTTATACTCTACACCAACATGGCGCTGAGGTTTGTTAAGCCCGTTGTCTCTATTTTACCGGCTTGATGAATTAGTTAAATATGTCCAACTCTATCTCTTCTGACTAATGAATGTATTTTTGTATATGAATATGCAACCATACTATTTAAAACTCGATGTTAGCGCATACTTTGTTATTAGCGATATATATCTCTACGGTGATATAAACACTGCTTGTACATTTTACATCGATGATCTAAATTCCATACCAACATGGCGCTGACACTCTTTAGCCCGTTGTTTATTTAATTCTATCTCCTCTGGCTAATGAATGTATTTTTGTATATGAATATGCAACTATACTATTTAAAACTCGATGTTAGCGCATATTCTGTAATTAGCGTTATATATATCTCTGCAGTGATATAAACACTGCTTGTATATTTTATGTCGATGATCTAAATCTCATACCAACATGGCGCTGACACTTTTTAGCCCGTTGTTTATTTCCACACCACATGCTTGTCGCGCATGTAATGTACGTCGAATTCGACGTCATCTAATTAACGCAGGAGGAAAGATAAAATGCGGGATCTCTGGGTCGGCAAACTATCGTCGGATATCCTGTCCTCTTCAGTCCAAGAAGACACAAACTCTTCGTGCTGGTAAGTACTATGCTTGATAGAATAGGAATTGTAGACATATCAGACCTTAGGCTCGTTGTATCTATATAGTAAGGTAGCCGTCACAAGTTTCTATTAATTTCCCCGTTCTCTCGTTTATTTGTTTTTTTAAAACTGAGGAAGCGAGGTATTTACCACTGATCACTTAGAAATAATAAGGTGGGAGCCGCTATATAAAGAAGATATCATTTTAGTACATCTATCGAGTCTGTCTAGATTATTGACAAACTCGCAACACACTAACTGCATCTTTCCAGATACAATAATAGAACAGTATTTGACGAAGAGACTGTTCCCTCATTTTGAACTATAGACTGTTCCTAATTGTATCTAACCAAAGATACTACATGTGATGTATGTAACTCCTATTTTTAGTTGGTGATAACAGCATTATTGCTTCAATTTATTTTAGGAGATGTCATTTACTGATCATTTGTGATCAACAACACCACTTCCTTTATCTCTATTATCGTCACCTTTCAAAGAAAGATGTAAATGCATTTTTACATTGTACAAGTAAGTTTCAAGTTATATCGTAGTAATGATTTAGTGAACAGAACCACTTAATAAGGTATATGCAATAATGATGGTTTCTGTTATTTACAGATATACTATAAACAGTGACTCACAGTGCTTTTAATATATTATCATCAATAAATACTAGCCATGAGCATCTGCTAATTGGCAGTAAGTATTCATTCACTAGTGAGAATATTATTTAATACACAGCATTATGATGGACTTTAAATGTAATTTTACATCTTCATATTGACAGATTTGTTTATCCTGCTACAGACAACATCTTGCTCATATAGGATTCTTCTCCTCCTTTTTTAACAAAAAGAGAGCCCTTGACCTTATTTACAACAGGTATAGTTGCTAAATATTCCACAATTATAATACTATAACCATTAAGGGTATACTGAGCAATATTTGAGAGTTGTATTTTACCAACTTGGGACACTAATGATTAAATATCTTTAGATTGCAGCACTAATATAGTACTTTATACTCTTCTTCATTTCTTTTCTATATGCACAAATATTATTCTTTGCTTCGGGATATAAGGATACTTCTTCATTAAATTGTTGTCACAGTAATTGAAATCTTGATCTGGTATGCCTTTAAATTCCTTTTGTTTTATAGTTTATTGTCCTCTAGCGCACCTGCACAGTTTATTAGCTAATGAAGCATGCTCTGCTCAAAATAAATAAGAGTGTTTAACCCAGGCTTATAACTAAAAGTTCTTTGACAAATATTCATTATATGTTTATGTTATAGAGAAAGTTAAGACGGTCATTCCTGATGAAGGCAACATTGCCGAAACGCGCGTAGTGGTTTTCTACCGCCTGCTTGGAAATAATTCTTTTTAATAATCCACCTTCTCCATCTTTTGTATCATTGTGTTTTATGGATGATGTATTTTTAACTATTTTTTCGTATTTGTTTGTAATTTATATGTAGGTTTGTCTATATATGTTTCATGAGTGTATATCATTGTATTGTACATGTAATTTTGTATTAAATCATTGAGAAGAAGAAAAAATAAAAATAAGAAAGCATGAACAAATAATGAATAAATAATAAAAATAATAAAAAGATCTTTTGAAACAAAAAACAGAATTCCTGGTTGTATATATGTATGTTTTATTCTGTACTTTCATTGACAATTGTGTTGTCTGAATCTTTAGCCTGTATGAAACACCAAGTATAAATGTTTAGCTTGATTCTAGCTACATCTTTACCCTTTATGTAATTTTCCCTACAGCTAGCAAGCTCCATTGTTCTATGTAGGGGTCTCCTTTTTCCAAATCAGTTTTCTCACAGCCTGTCTGTGAGGGGATGGCTTTAATAGGCTAATCCAGCCGTTGCTTTACTCATTTGTGCGTTTGCGTTAGAGGGACATTTTCTATATAACCTTTTCTTTATTCTTTACATCAAGTATTTCCTATTGCACTTTATCTCTTGATCTATATAAGATTTGACTGTTTGTCCAATTAAAATCATTTTTAGAAAAATGGTCATTGATTGCGAATCGTTGTTCACGAGACCTTATGATGCTTAACGTAGAAACAGCGAAAGAAATGTTACAACAACTCATTTCTGAAATTATAGATCTAGAAAACAAAATTAAAAACAATACAGCTGTGGAAGATGCAAAGAAAAAGCTTGAAGAAATAGATTCAGATATGAACTCGTATACAGAGTATTTAAATAAAAGAAAAACAGATAAACTTAAAAAGGATATACATTTTTTTAGTAAGGAAAATACATATCCATATCTATCTGAGAATTACTATTCACAACAAGAAGGGGGACAACAAGAACCTTTTGGTTCTAGGCAATACAATAGGAAAGTTACCACATTTTCTGACTCATCAGATTCTGATAATGATACTGCACCTAACCGATTTGACCCCAGAAATAGTCGATATACAACCAGACCTTACCAGACTAAGCAGCCTTTTTTAGGAAGACGCCCTCAAACGAGAGGCAATTGGAGAACACAATATCAACCCCAATACCGGGGAAGTCATCAGAACAACCAGAACCAATATTTGGTCACAAGAAATGCCCAATATTGGAGGGAATGAGAGAAATTCCAGTTTTTAATCTTAGTACAGCTGAGATGACCCCAGCCTCCTATTCCCTGTTATCAAAAGGGTTGACGTTTGTCCCACATTCAGGGATTAATAAATTTGAACTATTTGGAGATTTATCAGCATTCTTCAGGAAAATACGTCTCAAGGCATATTTTGCCCAATTATCTCCATCTGAGATTGAACTTAATAGATCAGGGTTGATGTTAAAATCAACCTTTACACCCACTACGGAGCAAGTGCCACCTGAGGTAGTAGTATTTCAACAGGTGGTACACCAAAAAATGATGGCTGCCACAAAATATGTTCAAAGAACACCATATAATTTACAACAAGAAGAACATAAAGCCTTGATGACTCTAAAAATTCTCCAAGTATCACTATAAAAAGTTGTGATAAAGGTGGAGGAATTGTTGTGCTGGACACTGTACAATATGTATCTAAAATAGAGGAAATGTTGAATGATGTTAACTTCTATATAAAAGTTGCAAAAAATCCCACAGATAAAATTAAAAGTAAAATCCAAAGATTGACCAGCAAGGCACTTAGAGATGGACATATCTGCGATAAAGAATATGCATACCTAAATATTGAACATCCTAAAATGGCCAGTCTCTATGGTGTACCTAAAATACACAAGAGTGAGATCAATCCACCTTATAGACCTATTGTCACTACAATAGGTTCTATTACAGAACCGCTCTCCAAATATTTGGATGCAATTTTACGTCCACACATTAACAAAACGCCCGCCTATGTTCAAGACACTAGGCACATAATTAATCTAGTGGAAAATATTCCCTTCAATTCACAACAACAATGGCTGGTAACTATGGACATTGAAAGCTTATATAGCAACATCCCCATTCTGGGAGCACTTGAGGCAGTTCAATGGTTCATCGACCTGATGTACATTGACTGCAATGCAACTTTTTAATCCAGTGCTTGAAAATAGTCCTTGAGGAAAACATCTTTGAATTCAACGGTCAACTACACAAACAAGTGAAGGGCGTAAGTATGGGCGCATCCTGCGCACCTACCATAGCAAACATCTACATGGCCCGATTTGAATATACTAACATCTATAATGAAGTGGCACCATTCTTTGAATCCATCTGGAAATGGTCCCGCTTCATAGATGATGTGTTTTTATCTGGACAGACACAGAAGAAATGTTACATGAGTTTTTAATCTGGATAAACCTATGTGATACCAACCTACGGTTTATTTCAAATCACAGTAATGTCCAAATAGAGTTTTTGGATATCTCTATTAAACATGTCTCAGGGAAATTAGCTGTCGATTTATTTACCAAACCAACAGCACGTAACACGTTGCTTCATTATGATAGCTTTCACCCTGCGTCACAGAAGAACAGTATCCCTTTTGGGCAATTTTGCGGGTACGCAGAAACTGTACCAGCATTAGGGATTTTGACTCAAAGGCCCAAATAATGAGAGAGAAATTCATAGCACGTGGTTACCCCCATAAATTGGTAAGGGACTCATATAAGAGGGCTAGATTCTATGATCGCCAGCATTTATTAACAACCAATAATAATAAAAAAACAGACAAAGCAGAATTAGTATTTGTCACACGACATTCTATATTAAATGCCCAAATCAGACAGATCATTTCATCTAATTGGCATATTCTGAATACAAATAAAGAAAAACAAGATAAATTGCCTAAACCACTATATGCCTATAGAAAAAACAAGAACTTGAAAGACTTGGTAGTGAGGTCACGCATGCCCCCAAAAAACAGCTCATACAGAGAAGTATTGTAGGGTCCACACCAGTTATCGGAAATTTTAGGTGTGGGACATGCAAGGTCTGCCCACTAGCCTTAGAAACAGATGTTGTCAAATTAAATGGAAATACCATTAAAGCTCAATGTATTTCCAACTGTAAAACAAAAGATGTTATATATCTTTTAGTTTGCCCATGTGGTTTGGGCTATGTGGGCGAAACAGCACGGACTCTTAATGTGCGGCTAACTGAGCATCGCTCTGCGATTCGAACAAAGAAATTCTCAGCCCCACTAGTTGAACATTATAATATGATGAACCACTCTGAAGATGATATAAAATGGTTCATAATTGAAAGAATTTCATCTAAACAAGGCTATAGTAATGAAGCAATAAGAAAAAAACGCGAGGTTTATTGGATCTTTACTTTAGATACTGTCAATAGAGGTCTGAATCTGGAAACACCATGGGAACAAGTATTATTGTTCAACCACTAATATATGGCTGGTTTACTATACTATATGTGCTTAAAAACTAATGAACTAACTTTAGTATAGAAATATGTACCTCTATTGTCATAAGATCAAGTATCTATTTACATTCTTTCTCCAGCCATAGATAGCAACCTGTAATGACATATACATTATCTGTATATATATATGATTGAGTATTTATACTCTACACCAACATGGCGCTGAGGTTTGTTAAGCCCGTTGTCTCTATCTTACCGGCTTGATGAATTAGTTAAATATGTCCAACTCTATCTCTTCTGACTAATGAATGTATTTTTGTATATGAATATGCAACCATACTATTTAAAACTCGATGTTAGCGCATACTTTGTTATTAGCGATATATATCTCTACGGTGATATAAACACTGCTTGTACATTTTACATCGATGATCTAAATTCCATACCAACATGGCGCTGACACTCTTTAGCCCGTTGTTTATTTAATTCTATCTCCTCTGGCTAATGAATGTATTTTTGTATATGAATATGCAACTATACTATTTAAAACTCGATGTTAGCGCATATTCTGTAATTAGCGTTATATATATCTCTGCAGTGATATAAACACTGCTTGTATATTTTATGTCGATGATCTAAATCTCATACCAACATGGCGCTGACACTTTTTAGCCCGTTGTTTATTTCCACACCACATGCTGGTCGCGCATGTAATGTACGTCGAATTCGACGTCATCTAATTAACGCAGGAGGAAAGATAAAATGCGGGATCTCTGGGTCGGCAAACTATCGTCGGATATCCTGTCCTCTTCAGTCCAAGAAGACACGAACTCTTCGTGCTGGTAAGTACTATGCTTGATAGAATAGGAATTGTAGACATATCAGACCTTAGGCTCGTTGTATCTATATAGTAAGGTAGCCGTCACAAGTTTCTATTAATTTCCCCGTTCTCTCGTTTATTTGTTTTTTTAAAACTGAGGAAGCGAGGTATTTACCATTGATCACTTAGAAATAATAAGGTGGGAGCCGCTATATAAAGAAGATATCATTTTAGTACATCTATCGAGTCTGTCTAGATTATTGACAAACTCGCAACACACTAACTGCATCTTTCCAGATACAATAATAGAACAGTATTTGACAAAGAGACTGTTCCCTCATTTTGAACTATAGACTGTTCCTAATTGTATCTAACCAAAGATACTACATGTGATGTATGTAACTCCTATTTTTAGTTGGTGATAACAGCATTATTGCTTCAATTTATTTTAGGAGATGTCATTTACTGATCATTTGTGATCAACAACACCACTTCCTTTATCTCTATTATCGTCACCTTTCAAAGAAAGATGTAAATGCATTTTTACATTGTACAAGTAAGTTTCAAGTTATATCGTAGTAATGATTTAGTGAACAGAACCACTTAATAAGGTATATGCAATAATGATGGTTTCTGTTATTTACAGATATACTATAAACAGTGACTCACAGTGCTTTTAATATATTATCATCAATAAATACTAGCCATGAGCATCTGCTAATTGGCAGTAAGTATTCATTCACTAGTGAGAATATTATTTAATACACAGCATTATGATGGACTTTAAATGTAATTTTACATCTTCATATTGACAGATTTGTTTATCCTGCTACAGACAACATCTTGCTCATATAGGATTCTTCTCCTCCTTTTTTAACAAAAAGAGAGCCCTTGACCTTATTTACAACAGGTATAGTTGCTAAATATTCCACAATTATAATACTATAACCATTAAGGGTATACTGAGCAATATTTGAGAGTTGGATTTTACCAACTTGGGACACTAATGATTAAATATCTTTAGATTGCAGCACTAATATAGTACTTTATACTCTTCTTCATTTCTTTTCTATATGCACAAATATTATTCTTTGCTTCGGGATATAAGGATACTTCTTCATTAAATTGTTGTCACAGTAATTGAAATCTTGATCTGGTATGCCTTTAAATTCCTTTTGTTTTATAGTTTATTGTCCTCTAGCGCACCTGCACAGTTTATTAGCTAATGAAGCATGCTCTGCTCAAAATAAATAAGAGTGTTTAACCCAGGCTTATAACTAAAAGTTCTTTGACAAATATTCATTATATGTTTATGTTATAGAGAAAGTTAAGACGGTCATTCCTGATGAAGGCAACATTGCCGAAACGCGCGTAGTGGTTTTCTACCGCCTGCTTGGAAATAATTCTTTTTAATAATCCACCTTCTCCATCTTTTGTATCATTGTGTTTTATGGATGATGTATTTTTAACTATTTTTTCGTATTTGTTTGTAATTTATATGTAGGTTTGTCTATATATGTTTCATGAGTGTATATCATTGTATTGTACATGTAATTTTGTATTAAATCATTGAGAAGAAGAAAAAATAAAAATAAGAAAGCATGAACAAATAATGAATAAATAATAAAAATAAAAAAAGATCTTTTGAAACAAAAAACAGAATTCCTGGTTGTATATATGTATGTTTTATTCTGTACTTTCATTGACAATTGTGTTGTCTGAATCTTTAGCCTGTATGAAACACCAAGTATAAATGTTTAGCTTGATTCTAGCTACATCTTTACCCTTTATGTAATTTTCCCTACAGCTAGCAAGCTCCATTGTTCTATGTAGGGGTCCCCTTTTTCCAAATCAGTTTTCTCACAGCCTGTCTGTGAGGGGATGGCTTTAATAGGCTAATCCAGCCGTTGCTTTACTCATTTGTGCGTTTGCGTTAGAGGGACATTTTCTATATAACCTTTTCTTTATTCTTTACATCAAGTATTTCCTATTGCACTTTATCTCTTGATCTATATAGATTTGACTGTTTGTCCAATTAAAATCATTTTTAGAAAAATGGTCATTGATTGCGAATCGTTGTTCACGAGACCTTATGATGCTTATCGTAGAAACAGCGAAAGAAATGTTACAACAACTCATTTCTGAAATTATAGATCTAGAAAACAAAATTAAAAACAATACAGCTGTGGAAGATGCAAAGAAAAAGCTTGAAGAAATAGATTCAGAGATGAACTCGTATACAGAGTATTTAAATAAAAGAAAAACAGATAAACTTAAAAAGGATATACATTTTTTTAGTAAGGAAAATACATATCCATATCTATCTGAGAATTACTATTCACAACAAGAAGGGGGACAACAAGAACCTTTTGGTTCTAGGCAATACAATAGGAAAGTTACCACATTTTCTGACTCATCAGATTCTGATAATGATACTGCACCTAACCGATTTGACCCCAGAAATAGTCGATATACAACCAGACCTTACCAGACTAAGCAGCCTTTTTAGGAAGACGCCCTCAAACGAGAGGCAATTGGAGAACACAATATCAACCCCAATACCGGGGAAGTCATCAGAACAACCAGAACCAATATTTGGTCACACGAAATGCCCAATATTGGAGGGAATGAGAGAAATTCCAGTTTTTAATCTTAGTACAGCTGAGATGACCCCAGCCTCCTATTCCCTGTTATCAAAAGGGTTGACGTTTGTCCCACATTCAGGGATTAATAAATTTGAACTATTTGGAGATTTATCAGCATTCTTCAGGAAAATACGTCTCAAGGCATATTTTGCCCAATTATCTCCATCTGAGATTGAACTTAATAGATCAGGGTTGATGTTAAAATCAACCTTTACACCCACTACGGAGCAAGTGCCACCTGAGGTAGTAGTATTTGAACAGGTGGTACACCAAAAAATGATGGCTGCCACAAAATATGTTCAAAGAACACCATATAATTTACAACAAGAAGAACATAAAGCCTTGATGACTCTAAAAAATTCTCCAAGTATCACTATAAAAAGTTGTGATAAAGGTGGAGGAATTGTTGTGCTGGACACTGTACAATATGTATCTAAAATAGAGGAAATGTTGAATGATGTTAACTTCTATATAAAAGTTGCAAAAAATCCCACAGATAAAATTAAAAGTAAAATCCAAAGATTGACCAGCAAGGCACTTAGAGATGGACATATCTGCGATAAAGAATATGCATACCTAAATATTGAACATCCTAAAATGGCCAGTCTCTATGGTGTACCTAAAATACACAAGAGTGAGATCAATCCACCTTATAGACCTATTGTCACTACAATAGGTTCTATTACAGAACCGCTCTCCAAATATTTGGATGCAATTTTACGTCCACACATTAACAAAACGCCCGCCTATGTTCAAGACACTAGGCACATAATTAATCTAGTGGAAAATATTCCCTTCAATTCACAACAACAATGGCTGGTAACTATGGACATTGAAAGCTTATATAGCAACATCCCCATTCTGGGAGCACTTGAGGCAGTTCAATGGTTCATCGACCTGATGTACATTGACTGCAATGCAACTTTTTAATCCAGTGCTTGAAAATAGTCCTTGAGGAAAACATCTTTGAATTCAACGGTCAACTACACAAACAAGTGAAGGGCGTAAGTATAGGCGCATCCTGCGCACCTACCATAGCAAACATCTACATGGCCCGATTTGAATATACTAACATCTATAATGAAGTGGCACCATTCTTTGAATCCATCTGGAAATGGTCCCGCTTCATAGATGATGTGTTTTTTATCTGGACAGACACAGAAGAAATGTTACATGAGTTTTTAATCTGGATAAATCTATGTGATACCAACCTACGGTTTATTTCAAATCACAGTAATGTCCAAATAGAGTTTTTGGATATCTCTATTAAACATGTCTCAGGGAAATTAGCTGTCGATTTATTTACCAAACCAACAGCACGTAACACGTTGCTTCATTATGATAGCTTTCACCCTGCGTCACAGAAGAACAGTATCCCTTTTGGGCAATTTTAGCGGGTACGCAGAAACTGTACCAGCATTAGGGATTTTGACTCAAAGGCCCAAATAATGAGAGAGAAATTCATAGCACGTGGTTACCCCCATAAATTGGTAAGGGACTCATATAAGAGGGCTAGATTCTATGATCGCCAGCATTTATTAACAACCAATAATAATAAAAAAACAGACAAAGCAGAATTAGTATTTGTCACACGACATTCTATATTAAATGCCCAAATCAGACAGATCATTTCATCTAATTGGCATATTCTGAATACAAATAAAGAAAAACAAGATAAATTGCCTAAACCACTATATGCCTATAGAAAAAACAAGAACTTGAAAGACTTGGTAGTGAGGTCACGCATGCCCCCAAAAAACAGCTCATACAGAGAAGTATTGTAGGGTCCACACCAGTTATCGGAAATTTTAGGTGTGGGACATGCAAGGTCTGCCCACTAGCCTTAGAAACAGATGTTGTCAAATTAAATGGAAATACCATTAAAGCTCAATGTATTTCCAACTGTAAAACAAAAGATGTTATATATCTTTTAGTTTGCCCATGTGGTTTGGGCTATGTGGGCGAAACAGCACGGACTCTTAATGTGCGGCTAACTGAGCATCGCTCTGCGATTCGAACAAAGAAATTCTCAGCCCCACTAGTTGAACATTATAATATGATGAACCACTCTGAAGATGATATAAAATGGTTCATAATTGAAAGAATTTCATCTAAACAAGGCTATAGTAATGAAGCAATAAGAAAAAAACGCGAGGTTTATTGGATCTTTACTTTAGATACTGTCAATAGAGGTCTGAATCTGGAAACACCATGGGAACAAGTATTATTGTTCAACCACTAATATATGGCTGGTTTACTATACTATATGTGCTTAAAAACTAATGAACTAACTTTAGTATAGAAATATGTACCTCTATTGTCATAAGATCAAGTATCTATTTACATTCTTTCTCCAGCCATAGATAGCAACCTGTAATGACATATACATTATCTGTATATATATATGATTGAGTATTTATACTCTACACCAACATGGCGCTGAGGTTTGTTAAGCCCGTTGTCTCTATCTTACCGGCTTGATGAATTAGTTAAATATGTCCAACTCTATCTCTTCTGACTAATGAATGTATTTTTGTATATGAATATGCAACCATACTATTTAAAACTCGATGTTAGCGCATACTTTGTTATTAGCGATATATATCTCTACGGTGATATAAACACTGCTTGTACATTTTACATCGATGATCTAAATTCCATACCAACATGGCGCTGACACTCTTTAGCCCGTTGTTTATTTAATTCTATCTCCTCTGGCTAATGAATGTATTTTTGTATATGAATATGCAACTATACTATTTAAAACTCGATGTTAGCGCATATTCTGTAATTAGCGTTATATATATCTCTGCAGTGATATAAACACTGCTTGTATATTTTATGTCGATGATCTAAATCTCATACCAACATGGCGCTGACACTTTTTAGCCCGTTGTTTATTTCCACACCACATGCTGGTCGCGCATGTAATGTACGTCGAATTCGACGTCATCTAATTAACGCAGGAGGAAAGATAAAATGCGGGATCTCTGGGTCGGCAAACTATCGTCGGATATCCTGTCCTCTTCAGTCCAAGAAGACACGAACTCTTCGTGCTGGTAAGTACTATGCTTGATAGAATAGGAATTGTAGACATATCAGACCTTAGGCTCGTTGTATCTATATAGTAAGGTAGCCGTCACAAGTTTCTATTAATTTCCCCGTTCTCTCGTTTATTTGTTTTTTTAAAACTGAGGAAGCGAGGTATTTACCACCGATCACTTAGAAATAATAAGGTGGGAGCCGCTATATAAAGAAGATATCATTTTAGTACATCTATCGAGTCTGTCTAGATTATTGACAAACTCGCAACACACTAACTGCATCTTTCCAGATACAATAATAGAACAGTATTTGACAAAGAGACTGTTCCCTCATTTTGAACTATAGACTGTTCCTAATTGTATCTAACCAAAGATACTACATGTGATGTATGTAACTCCTATTTTTAGTTGGTGATAACAGCATTATTGCTTCAATTTATTTTAGGAGATGTCATTTACTGATCATTTGTGATCAACAACACCACTTCCTTTATCTCTATTATCGTCACCTTTCAAAGAAAGATGTAAATGCATTTTTACATTGTACAAGTAAGTTTCAAGTTATATCGTAGTAATGATTTAGTGAACAGAACCACTTAATAAGGTATATGCAATAATGATGGTTTCTGTTATTTACAGATATACTATAAACAGTGACTCACAGTGCTTTTAATATATTATCATCAATAAATACTAGCCATGAGCATCTGCTAATTGGCAGTAAGTATTCATTCACTAGTGAGAATATTATTTAATACACAGCATTATGATGGACTTTAAATGTAATTTTACATCTTCATATTGACAGATTTGTTTATCCTGCTACAGACAACATCTTGCTCATATAGGATTCTTCTCCTCCTTTTTTAACAAAAAGAGAGCCCTTGACCTTATTTACAACAGGTATAGTTGCTAAATATTCCACAATTATAATACTATAACCATTAAGGGTATACTGAGCAATATTTGAGAGTTGGATTTTACCAACTTGGGACACTAATGATTAAATATCTTTAGATTGCAGCACTAATATAGTACTTTATACTCTTCTTCATTTCTTTTCTATATGCACAAATATTATTCTTTGCTTCGGGATATAAGGATACTTCTTCATTAAATTGTTGTCACAGTAATTGAAATCTTGATCTGGTATGCCTTTAAATTCCTTTTGTTTTATAGTTTATTGTCCTCTAGCGCACCTGCACAGTTTATTAGCTAATGAAGCATGCTCTGCTCAAAATAAATAAGAGTGTTTAACCCAGGCTTATAACTAAAAGTTCTTTGACAAATATTCATTATATGTTTATGTTATAGAGAAAGTTAAGACGGTCATTCCTGATGAAGGCAACATTGCCGAAACGCGCGTAGTGGTTTTCTACCGCCTGCTTGGAAATAATTCTTTTTAATAATCCACCTTCTCCATCTTTTGTATCATTGTGTTTTATGGATGATGTATTTTTAACTATTTTTTCGTATTTGTTTGTAATTTATATGTAGGTTTGTCTATATATGTTTCATGAGTGTATATCATTGTATTGTACATGTAATTTTGTATTAAATCATTGAGAAGAAGAAAAAATAAAAATAAGAAAGCATGAACAAATAATGAATAAATAATAAAAATAATAAAAAGATCTTTTGAAACAAAAAACAGAATTCCTGGTTGTATATATGTATGTTTTATTCTGTACTTTCATTGACAATTGTGTTGTCTGAATCTTTAGCCTGTATGAAACACCAAGTATAAATGTTTAGCTTGATTCTAGCTACATCTTTACCCTTTATGTAATTTTCCCTACAGCTAGCAAGCTCCATTGTTCTATGTAGGGGTCCCCTTTTTCCAAATCAGTTTTCTCACAGCCTGTCTGTGAGGGGATGGCTTTAATAGGCTAATCCAGCCGTTGCTTTACTCATTTGTGCGTTTGCGTTAGAGGGACATTTTCTATATAACCTTTTCTTTATTCTTTACATCAAGTATTTCCTATTGCACTTTATCTCTTGATCTATATAAGATTTTCTTAACTTTACTATTTTTTCACATATAGTAAAATAATGGCTAACCTTAAAACATTTGGGTTTAGTGATGATGATTTCATATCAATGGTGGGAAGCTCAACCCCCTTTGGTCAACAATCAACCACAAATCCAGACAGAAATGAAGAATTAAAACAACTATTAGCATTAAAGAAAAAAACCAAAAGGATTGAATTACATGGTCAATACATGCTTGAATATCTAAGGGCGGGTGTCATTCCCCAAGGCCTAAGAGTTAGAAATATTCCAGGACTGTTTGTCCAATTAAAATCATTTTTAGAAAAATGGTCATTGATTGCGAATCGTTGTTCACGAGACCTTATGATGCTTATCGTAGAAACAGCGAAAGAAATGTTACAACAACTCATTTCTGAAATTATAGATCTAGAAAACAAAATTAAAAACAATACAGCTGTGGAAGATGCAAAGAAAAAGCTTGAAGAAATAGATTCAGAGATGAACTCGTATACAGAGTATTTAAATAAAAGAAAAACAGATAAACTTAAAAAGGATATACATTTTTTTAGTAAGGAAAATACATATCCATATCTATCTGAGAATTACTATTCACAACAAGAAGGGGGACAACAAGAACCTTTTGGTTCTAGGCAATACAATAGGAAAGTTACCACATTTTCTGACTCATCAGATTCTGATAATGATACTGCACCTAACCGATTTGACCCCAGAAATAGTCGATATACAACCAGACCTTACCAGACTAAGCAGCCTTTTTTAGGAAGACGCCCTCAAACGAGAGGCAATTGGAGAACACAATATCAACCCCAATACCGGGAAGTCATCAGAACAACCAGAACCAATATTTGGTCACACGAAATGCCCAATATTGGAGGGAATGAGAGAAATTCCCGTTTTTAATCTTAGTACAGCTGAGATGACCCCAGCCTCCTATTCCCTGTTATCAAAAGGGTTGACGTTTGTCCCACATTCAGGGATTAATAAATTTGAACTATTTGGAGATTTATCAGCATTCTTCAGGAAAATACGTCTCAAGGCATATTTTGCCCAATTATCTCCATCTGAGATTGAACTTAATAGATCAGGGTTGATGTTAAAATCAACCTTTACACCCACTACGGAGCAAGTGCCACCTGAGGTAGTAGTATTTGAACAGGTGGTACACCAAAAAATGATGGCTGCCACAAAATATGTTCAAAGAACACCATATAATTTACAACAAGAAGAACATAAAGCCTTGATGACTCTAAAAATTCTCCAAGTATCACTATAAAAAGTTGTGATAAAGGTGGAGGAATTGTTGTGCTGGACACTGTACAATATGTATCTAAAATAGAGGAAATGTTGAATGATGTTAACTTCTATATAAAAGTTGCAAAAAATCCCACAGATAAAATTAAAAGTAAAATCCAAAGATTGACCAGCAAGGCACTTAGAGATGGACATATCTGCGATAAAGAATATGCATACCTAAATATTGAACATCCTAAAATGGCCAGTCTCTATGGTGTACCTAAAATACACAAGAGTGAGATCAATCCACCTTATAGACCTATTGTCACTACAATAGGTTCTATTACAGAACCGCTCTCCAAATATTTGGATGCAATTTTACGTCCACACATTAACAAAACGCCCGCCTATGTTCAAGACACTAGGCACATAATTAATCTAGTGGAAAATATTCCCTTCAATTCACAACAACAATGGCTGGTAACTATGGACATTGAAAGCTTATATAGCAACATCCCCATTCTGGGAGCACTTGAGGCAGTTCAATGGTTCATCGACCTGATGTACATTGACTGCAATGCAACTTTTTAATCCAGTGCTTGAAAATAGTCCTTGAGGAAAACATCTTTGAATTCAACGGTCAACTACACAAACAAGTGAAGGGCGTAAGTATGGGCGCATCCTGCGCACCTACCATAGCAAACATCTACATGGCCCGATTTGAATATACTAACATCTATAATGAAGTGGCACCATTCTTTGAATCCATCTGGAAATGGTCCCGCTTCATAGATGATGTGTTTTTTATCTGGACAGACACAGAAGAAATGTTACATGAGTTTTTAATCTGGATAAACCTATGTGATACCAACCTACGGTTTATTTCAAATCACAGTAATGTCCAAATAGAGTTTTTGGATATCTCTATTAAACATGTCTCAGGGAAATTAGCTGTCGATTTATTTACCAAACCAACAGCACGTAACACGTTGCTTCATTATGATAGCTTTCACCCTGCGTCACAGAAGAACAGTATCCCTTTTGGGCAATTTTTGCGGGTACGCAGAAACTGTACCAGCATTAGGGATTTTGACTCAAAGGCCCAAATAATGAGAGAGAAATTCATAGCACGTGGTTACCCCCATAAATTGGTAAGGGACTCATATAAGAGGGCTAGATTCTATGATCGCCAGCATTTATTAACAACCAATAATAATAAAAAAACAGACAAAGCAGAATTAGTATTTGTCACACGACATTCTATATTAAATGCCCAAATCAGACAGATCATTTCATCTAATTGGCATATTCTGAATACAAATAAAGAAAAACAAGATAAATTGCCTAAACCACTATATGCCTATAGAAAAAACAAGAACTTGAAAGACTTGGTAGTGAGGTCACGCATGCCCCCCAAAAACAGCTCATACAGAGAAGTATTGTAGGGTCCACACCAGTTATCGGAAATTTTAGGTGTGGGACATGCAAGGTCTGCCCACTAGCCTTAGAAACAGATGTTGTCAAATTAAATGGAAATACCATTAAAGCTCAATGTATTTCCAACTGTAAAACAAAAGATGTTATATATCTTTTAGTTTGCCCATGTGGTTTGGGCTATGTGGGCGAAACAGCACGGACTCTTAATGTGCGGCTAACTGAGCATCGCTCTGCGATTCGAACAAAGAAATTCTCAGCCCCACTAGTTGAACATTATAATATGATGAACCACTCTGAAGATGATATAAAATGGTTCATAATTGAAAGAATTTCATCTAAACAAGGCTATAGTAATGAAGCAATAAGAAAAAAACGCGAGGTTTATTGGATCTTTACTTTAGATACTGTCAATAGAGGTCTGAATCTGGAAACACCATGGGAACAAGTATTATTGTTCAACCACTAATATATGGCTGGTTTACTATACTATATGTGCTTAAAAACTAATGAACTAACTTTAGTATAGAAATATGTACCTCTATTGTCATAAGATCAAGTATCTATTTACATTCTTTCTCCAGCCATAGATAGCAACCTGTAATGACATATACATTATCTGTATATATATATGATTGAGTATTTATACTCTACACCAACATGGCGCTGAGGTTTGTTAAGCCCGTTGTCTCTATCTTACCGGCTTGATGAATTAGTTAAATATGTCCAACTCTATCTCTTCTGACTAATGAATGTATTTTTGTATATGAATATGCAACCATACTATTTAAAACTCGATGTTAGCGCATACTTTGTTATTAGCGATATATATCTCTACGGTGATATAAACACTGCTTGTACATTTTACATCGATGATCTAAATTCCATACCAACATGGCGCTGACACTCTTTAGCCCGTTGTTTATTTAATTCTATCTCCTCTGGCTAATGAATGTATTTTTGTATATGAATATGCAACTATACTATTTAAAACTCGATGTTAGCGCATATTCTGTAATTAGCGTTATATATATCTCTGCAGTGATATAAACACTGCTTGTATATTTTATGTCGATGATCTAAATCTCATACCAACATGGCGCTGACACTTTTTAGCCCGTTGTTTATTTCCACACCACATGCTGGTCGCGCATGTAATGTACGTCGAATTCGACGTCATCTAATTAACGCAGGAGGAAAGATAAAATGCGGGATCTCTGGGTCGGCAAACTATCGTCGGATATCCTGTCCTCTTCAGTCCAAGAAGACACGAACTCTTCGTGCTGGTAAGTACTATGCTTGATAGAATAGGAATTGTAGACATATCAGACCTTAGGCTCGTTGTATCTATATAGTAAGGTAGCCGTCACAAGTTTCTATTAATTTCCCCGTTCTCTCGTTTATTTGTTTTTTTAAAACTGAGGAAGCGAGGTATTTACCACCGATCACTTAGAAATAATAAGGTGGGAGCCGCTATATAAAGAAGATATCATTTTAGTACATCTATCGAGTCTGTCTAGATTATTGACAAACTTGCAACACACTAACTGCATCTTTCCAGATACAATAATAGAACAGTATTTGACAAAGAGACTGTTCCCTCATTTTGAACTATAGACTGTTCCTAATTGTATCTAACCAAAGATACTACATGTGATGTATGTAACTCCTATTTTTAGTTGGTGATAACAGCATTATTGCTTCAATTTATTTTAGGAGATGTCATTTACTGATCATTTGTGATCAACAACACCACTTCCTTTATCTCTATTATCGTCACCTTTCAAAGAAAGATGTAAATGCATTTTTACATTGTACAAGTAAGTTTCAAGTTATATCGTAGTAATGATTTAGTGAACAGAACCACTTAATAAGGTATATGCAATAATGATGGTTTCTGTTATTTACAGATATACTATAAACAGTGACTCACAGTGCTTTTAATATATTATCATCAATAAATACTAGCCATGAGCATCTGCTAATTGGCAGTAAGTATTCATTCACTAGTGAGAATATTATTTAATACACAGCATTATGATGGACTTTAAATGTAATTTTACATCTTCATATTGACAGATTTGTTTATCCTGCTACAGACAACATCTTGCTCATATAGGATTCTTCTCCTCCTTTTTTAACAAAAGAGAGCCCTTGACCTTATTTACAACAGGTATAGTTGCTAAATATTCCACAATTATAATACTATAACCATTAAGGGTATACTGAGCAATATTTGAGAGTTGGATTTTACCAACTTGGGACACTAATGATTAAATATCTTTAGATTGCAGCACTAATATAGTACTTTATACTCTTCTTCATTTCTTTTCTATATGCACAAATATTATTCTTTGCTTCGGGATATAAGGATACTTCTTCATTAAATTGTTGTCACAGTAATTGAAATCTTGATCTGGTATGCCTTTAAATTCCTTTTGTTTTATAGTTTATTGTCCTCTAGCGCACCTGCACAGTTTATTAGCTAATGAAGCATGCTCTGCTCAAAATAAATAAGAGTGTTTAACCCAGGCTTATAACTAAAAGTTCTTTGACAAATATTCATTATATGTTTATGTTATAGAGAAAGTTAAGACGGTCATTCCTGATGAAGGCAACATTGCCGAAACGCGCGTAGTGGTTTTCTACCGCCTGCTTGGAAATAATTCTTTTTAATAATCCACCTTCTCCATCTTTTGTATCATTGTGTTTTATGGATGATGTATTTTTAACTATTTTTTCGTATTTGTTTGTAATTTATATGTAGGTTTGTCTATATATGTTTCATGAGTGTATATCATTGTATTGTACATGTAATTTTGTATTAAATCATTGAGAAGAAGAAAAAATAAAAATAAGAAAGCATGAACAAATAATGAATAAATAATAAAAATAAAAAAAGATCTTTTGAAACAAAAAACAGAATTCCTGGTTGTATATATGTATGTTTTATTCTGTACTTTCATTGACAATTGTGTTGTCTGAATCTTTAGCCTGTATGAAACACCAAGTATAAATGTTTAGCTTGATTCTAGCTACATCTTTACCCTTTATGTAATTTTCCCTACAGCTAGCAAGCTCCATTGTTCTATGTAGGGGTCCCCTTTTTCCAAATCGGCTCTGGCTGGCTGCGCCAGGAATCTGAAATTAAAATATCCTCTAGCCGCAGCCCACACCAACCAGAGCCTTTCTGTGACAGTCAGTGTCTGTCACTGCGTCTGTCATACATTTGAGGACTGAGGAGGCTGCCGAACTTCTGTAAGGCCTTGAGGACAGGAGTGTCCAAGATAAGAGTGCTGCCTCGGCCTGCGCCAGCCACAACAGAGGCCTGAAGGGCTGGTGAAATCATGATGCCCAGGGCCTGCTGCAGCAGCAGGTAGGCCAGAGAGCAGCGCATGGTTTGAGGTGGCGGCAATGTACACTCTAACCAACCTGGGTCATGAAGAGCACCACTTTCCGGTAATCCACGTGAGCTGTGGCCGGCACGTGCAGAGAAGATTCTGTCTCCGCCTTCGGGTGGGAATGCACCGGATCTACTTGTCCCAGAGGCTGAAGTCAGTCCTCAACAAGGCAGATTTGGGTGTTTTATATCCGGTCCGGCCATTTCGAAAACAATGTGTCAAAGACACAGTTCAATAAAAAGCTCACCATAGCAACGATTTAGCCAATCCCCTGAGGCCATCAGTTGTGAGCTCCGAGTCAGCTAAATATATTGCCTGGGGAACGCAGCAGCATCACCTTTTTTATTTATGTGCAGGCCGCAGCGCTTCACTGCACATTTAATTAAAGTAGATGTAAATGTGTGACTTATGCATTTTAGTGTGGTGATGCAGACACCAGCACTAAAATGCATTAGTCTAATCCCTCATGCGCGGTACTTGGCAGGGCTGACTTCTGGCCAGGGAGGGAAAATGCAATAGCCCCGGCCCTGTCAAATAAGTGCCGGTGCGGAGCACCGGAAAGCACCGGCACAAATTAAGCCCTGACTTCTTAGCATGTCAAGGATAAATAAGAACACATACAGACATATAACCAAAATAGTGTAGTCTGAATTGAAGTCCTTTTACTTTATATGTTCATAAGGAAACTTCTGGGACGCACAACTTGATGCACATAATCTATGGCTGACATTCCTAAATTTATGTGAGAAATTCTAATTTCTGAGAAGATTTAGTATAAAAGGACAACCACTTGACCACTTGTCAGGAGAGGTCTTTCATCCAGATTATTGCTGGATGAATTCCAAAAAGGTTGTACTCCTTAGCAGGAGCATCGCCAAAACTCATGTTAAGCATGGTATAGAAAAATGGGTTCACATATATAATTGATTTAGTGCCAATAGAGGCCAGTGTATTGACTGCTACGATATGGTGTTTTTTTCCAAACAAGTTATAACTTGCTAATATTTAATTGGGCTGACTATACGCATTAATGTAACATGTTTAATGGTTAAGGGAATATATTTTTTCTAATTGGCAACAGATTAGTGTACATGGTGAATGTACAAGCTGTAGGTAAAGTATTAGCCTATGATGCTCTAAACCATCTATACAGTTCTCTTACAAGATGAAAACATTGAATAAAGACTTCTCTGTTTTGCAACTGACAATCAACACATAAACCAAGGTAAAGTAACATGCAGGACGCCGACAAGTCAACTATAATTGTAAATTGTAGGTAACAGTATATAGACGTTGCGTTACAACAAGAATCAGAAAACGATAATTGTGGAACATGAAAAACCATTTCTTCTAACAACCGTAGCTAATATCTGTGGCAAGATTTCAGAACTTTGGACACAGTGTGGGTACCTCTTTGTGCTTTTCTTTTTATTAATTCAGGGAAGCCTTTTTTGACTCTACCCCTGATTCCAGAACAAAACAAAGCTCCTTTGCTTCTTCTGACACTTTCATCATGTGGAATATATTATAGTAGAATTTTAGGTCTAAGATTACTTGTCTGGTTAAAAAAAAAACTGAGTTATCTTGTTTTTCATTGACATCAAAGGCATTTTGTACTTTGAGTAAAAGTAAGTTGGGTTGCCGCAAAATATTTTAAATACTTACAATGGTGAACTTGATGCATTGTTCCCTTTTCCTTCCCTTTAGTCTCCTCCAAAAGACCAAACGCTTCTTTTCTCCTGGAGTTCAGTTTGAACTCCCAGCTGGTGCATATGTGAGCTATTTATGTGTCTTGCTCCTAACCCACGTCTTGCCTCCTTTCGCTCTCATCTCTTTACCTTCACCTCCGTTCTTCTCTCCCCTCTCTTTCTCCAGTGTCCTACTCATCTTTCTTCTTATTCTGGTCAATTCATCCTCTGAGTAGGGCCTGCCCTTACCCCACATTTGCATCCTTCTTCCCCAATCTTCCCAGACTCCTTCTCCATCCTTTTGCAGTGCTCTTCACCCTCCCATTGCTTGATCAGGGACTCTTGCCCTCTGTTAGGGTACTGCTGTTCTTTCAATTTGCCTCTTTCTCTTCTGGTGTACCCTACAGATCACTTACCCTAGATGCCTTTATCAAGTGTATGGTGTGGGTGCAACACAGTCCCCCCTCGGAGGATCCTATGAAGCATCACTACAGCTACCTGTAATCAGTTCTTTGCCATGGATAGCTACACTTTCCTCTTTCTTCTACAACAAGCTTAGGGACACTAGTCAAGATTAGAGCACCTACCATGTCATTCTTCTACAACATCAAAATGTTCCCCTAATAGGAAACTCAGCACTTTTCAAATCAAGTACTATCTAATCGTTTAGCATGCTATGAATCCACTAATGTGTGTCGGTGCCTCAGTATTCAATTTAGCGTGGTGCGATCGGTGCAATCAAATGGATGCCAAGGTTGAAGGGGCACCAGGAGAGATAAGAGCAGCCTTCGGAGATCTTAGTGTGCACTGCATTTTTCAGGGGATCTTAACAACAGCACACCAACTCTGGTGATTAATGCATTCAGGTTAAAGTAGCTGTTGGAAAGTGGATTATTAGTAGGGGCAAATGTATATCTGCCACTGGCAATAAGGACATTAACACATGATAGGACTCAGCATAGGTCTTAGAAAATTATTCCCATTCTCAACCCTTTGTAGCTTGGCTGCGAGCAGGCAGGCTTAATTTCAATAACAGGTATGTAAAGCATTTAAAAACACCAATTCCGTAAATAATTAAGACACAATGCATAATAAAAATCCAACACCAATTTATAAAAATAGGGAATATTTTTATCTTTAAAATGACACCAAAATGACAAAAGTCTAATGTAGGGAACCAGAGATATGAATTTTTAAAGATTTATCACTTTATAGCACTTAGAAACTTCCAGCACCATATTGGGATATCTGGTCGCGATAGACCGGCTAAAAGTCAAAGTTTCAGGCCGACCCTGATGGAGCCCTGAGCGGCTACCCCTCACGGTCGGTCCCGGTCACAGTTTTTACCTTCGGACTTAGAAACTTTTCTGGAGCTTTTTCTCGTGGGGTCCCTCGATGCTCTTCACCAGGCCGGATTCGGTGAGGGTTCGCCGGCCTCGGATTTCTTCTACTCCCGGTCAAACTCTGGAAGTCGGACCTACGGAGCTTTCAGCGGGACGAACCTGGATGGCTTGGCCGCCTCGCGGTTGAAGGCAGGCGGCTTGGCTGACTAGGTTGAGTCGGTCCCCTTATGGAGCTTTTTTCCAAAGTTGCTCCAAAATTCTCCAAACTCCTGGAACTTCTTTTTGAAGTTCCCCAAAGGGTCCCAACGCATCTCAAACTCACTCCAAGGGTCTGGAAGCTCCAAGATGGTCATTGAAAGTTGAGGACTTCAGTTCCCAAAATCCACTTGGACAAAACCCTTACAAATCCACTGGTAGTTTTCCAGGTTGCGGATTCTTGGTGGTGATGATCCAGGTGAGCTCTGTTAATCTGTAGCTTGCAGGGAGTCCACTCTTTACTCTTTTTCACAGCAAGGTAGTCCACAGGGCTGTAGTTCCAGATGGTGCAGTCTTCAGAGTACAGGCCTTAAAAATTGCACATCAAACTTCTCAGCATGGCACAACGTCTTGCTTTCTTAAGTTTCAAGCAGCAGATCTGAGAGACTCTGCCCCTCTCAGATACTTATTCCAAGTTCTCTGGGTCAAGCAGGAGTTCACTCCTGACCAATGGGGGCAGGGTAACTCCCCAAAGATATGACCACATCCTGTAGAGTGTGGCATTATTTTGTCCCAGAGTGCACCACATCCTCCAAATTCATAATGGCTGATTTTGCGGCAGGGAGTTAAGAGCTGGGTAAACACACCCCTAGGATGACTAATTTCCATAGACTCTCCTCCTTGCATCTGCTCATTCCTTCCTTAATCCTAGCTCTGGCTTGGGGTCAAAAGAGTAGAGTGGTAACTGACACTGAGGCCTTCCCCTTTCCTTTGAAGACCATGGTTTACGACTCCTCCCCCTGCTCTGGCATTCCTGTGTAGCAGCACACTGCCCTCCCAGCAGAGCTGGTTAACCCCAGGGGCTCTTTATCACCTCTTCAAAGCAGCCTGGCTAATCCACTTAACTCTGACAAATCAGGACAGACCACTGGAAGGCTGAATCTGGACCTGCAAACAAGAAAGTCTTATAACTTCTTGTCTGTACATTTTAGGAGAAATTCAACAATATCATATTGTTGGATGTATGTATCACAACCATTCTGGAAAGTCTTTGAATGGAAGTTCTATCATTCTCCTATCAGGAGTTATTAGTTAATACCTTCTTGCCATGTTAACCTATGTGGCATGGGATTTGCAATGGGAAAAATGACTTGGGCCATTTTTGCAGCACCAGGACTTACAAAAACATATTTTATAAGTATTCTGCCTATATCTACAGGACCCCACCCCATGGACCACTTAGGGGAGATTTTAGGGGTTCTGAATCTGTAAAAATATTGCAGATCCTCCCTCCACAGTGCTCCTAGCATCAAAGTCGAATTTGGGCAGCACTTTATCACAATGTGGGGAGTGGAATGTAAAATTTCACTTAACCCAGGGCATATAAAACTCATTTTATGAGTCCACCTTATAAATACCTGACCCCCCACCCCTGGGACACCTAGGGGAGACCCAGGGGGTTCCTAATATGCCAAAACATTGTAGGTTATCCATTTGTAAGTGCCCCAAACACCAACTCGACTTTTGGCACAATTTACTTTTTAAAAGCAGTCATGGAACCCAGGGCTGCTTTTAAATTGACCTCAGGCTTCAACAGTGCACACATGCAAGTGCAGAAAAGGCTGCTGGCCTCTAAACTGCCATGCCCTACTATATACTAGGGACTGATAGGTAGTTTCAATCTCCCTGCCCTATTATGTACTAGGGTCTTATAGGGTATGTCATGCCAATCACAGGGGTACCCCAACCCATAGTGTACCCTAGTGTATGTAGGTGTTTTCACTATATTCTAAGTGTTTTCAGCATAGCACTGGCCCTGGGCCTGGTTAGGCAAAGCCCAGGGTCAGTCAGAATCAGTTACCACCAGTACCAGTCAGCAAATTGTGGAGAGGTGTGGTGCAGCGGCCAGGGCAGCTGACTTCGGAGCACAGGGTTCACGGTTCGATCCCCGGCTCCGGCGGCAGCTCAGCTCAGCACCATGTGACTCTGGGCAATAGCTCACTTAATTTCCACTCCGGCCCCCAGCGCCTTGAGACCCGTAAGGGTGAGTAGCTGTGCTATATAAAAACGGACTTACTTATTTACTTACATTTAAATGTTGGGGGGTGCCCAGGGCACAGGATGACTTTGCAACATAGCCCCCCCCAAACGAAAGGTGATGGGTTACTAACCTACACCCTGGTAGTCCTCATCAGCTAAGTGGAAAAACCTGGAAAGTCCATCTGCATTTGCATGAGCAACCCCAGGTCTGTGTTCCACTGTAAAGTCCATTCCCTGTAGGGAAATAGACCACCGTAACAGCTTGGGATTCTCCCCTCTCATCTGCATGAGCCATCTGAGAGGCCTGTGGTCAGTTTGAACACGAAAGTGAGTCCCAAACAAATATGGTCTCAACTTTTTCAGGGACCAAACCACAGCAAAAGCCTTTCTCTCAATGGCACTCCACCTCTGCTCTCTGGGAAGAAGTCTCCTGCTAATAAAGGCAACTGGCTGATCAAGGCCCTCTTCATTTAGCTGTGACAACACTGCCCAATCCCTTGCTCTGAAGCATCTGTCTGAACCACAAATTCTTTTGTGTAATCAGGGGCCAGCAGCACTGGTGCTGAACACATAGCAGCTTTCAGAGTGTCAAAAACCTTCTGACACTCTGGGGTCCAATCCAACTTTTTGGGCCTCTTCTTAGAAGTGAGTTCTGTTAGGGGCCCCACAATGGTCCCATAATTTTGAACAAACCTTCTATAATACCCTGTCAGTTCAAGGAATGCCCTGACCTGAGTCTGAGTAACAGGAACTGTCCAATCCAAAATAGTTTGGATTTTAGCTTGGAGAGGCTGTTCATTGTCCCCACCTACCAGGTGGCCCAGGTACACCACAGAACTCTGCCCTATTTGGCACTTACTTGCCTTAATAGTCAGGCCTGCCTGCTGCATGCCCTGGAACACTTCCCTTAGGTGGCTTAAGTGATCCCCCCAGGTAGAACTGTATACAGCTATATCATCCAGATAAGCTGCACTGAACTGTTCCAACCCAGACAAGACCCGGTTCACCAACCTTTGGAAGGTGGCAGGTGCATTCTTTAAGCCAAAGGGCATTACCTTGAACTGATAATGTCCCTCTGGTGTGGAGAATGCTGACCTCTCCTTTGCTCCATCAGTGAGGGCAATCTGCCAGTAACCTGAAGTCAAATCAAAAGTACTCAGGTACTTAGCAGCCTCTAACCTATCAATGAGCTCATCAGCTCTAGGTATAGGGTGAGCGTCAGTATTTGTGACTGCATTCAATCCTCTGTAGTCCACACGGAACCTTAACTCCTTCGGTCCCCCCTGAGGATTAGGTTTAGGTACCAGCACCACTGGACTGGCCCATGGACTCTCAGACGGTTCAATTACCCCCAATTCCAGCATTTTAGCAACCTCAGCTTTAATACTGGCTCTGACATGGTCAGACAACCTGTACAGTTTATTTTTGACAGGTAGGCTGTCACCAGTGTCAATGTGGTACACACACCACTCAGTGATGCCTGGGGTCAAAGAGAACAGGCCAGCAAACTGCTCCAGCACTTGCTTACAGTCTCTGTGCTGCTGGTCTGTCAACTTGGGAGAGAGTACAACCCCCTCCACTGACCCATCTTGCACCTTAGTGGCGAGGAGGTCGGGCACAGGCTCAGTTTCCTCCTCCACACCCACATCAGTGACCAGTAACATGGTCATGTCTGCCCTGTCATGGTGGGGTTTCCATCTATTCACATGCAGGACCCTATGAGGGTTCCTGGGGGTGCCAAGGTCAACCAAATAGGTAACCTCACCCTTCTTTTCTAAGATTGGATAGGGCCCACTCCACCTGTCATGGAGGGCCCTGGGAGCCACAGGCCCCAGCACACACACCAGTTGTCCTGGAGTATACTCAGGCATAGTAGCCTTCTGATCATACCAGTGCTTCATGAGCTCCTGGCTGGCCTCCAGTTTCCTATTTGCCTTGTACATGTATTCTGCCATTCTAGATCTCAGGCCTAGCACATAGTCAAGCACATTGTCCTTTTCTTCTTTAAGAGACTTCTCTAAAGACTCTCTTAGCAGGCTCAATGGCCCCCTCACAGGGTGTCCAAACAACAACTCAAAGGGACTGAAACCAACCTCTTTCTGTGGCACCTCCCTGTAGGCAAACAGTAAGTATGGGAAGAGAACATCCCATCTCCTCCTGAGTTTCTCTGACAATCCATTTATCATGCCCTTCAGGGTTTTGTTGAATCTCTCAACAAGACCATTTGCTTGTGGATGATAGGGGGTGGTGAACTTGTAGTTGACACCACACTCATCCCAAATAGCAGTCAGATAGCTGGACAGGAAGTTTGTGCCCCTATCTGATACCACCTCTTTCGGAAAACCCACTCTGGTGAACACACCAAGCAGTGCTCTAGCCAATGCAGGAGCATCAATGGTTCTAAGAGGGATTGCTTCAGGGTACCTAGTGGCATGGTCCACTACCACTAAGATACACTTATTCCCTGATGCAGTAGGTGGGTCCAGGGGACCAACAATGTCCATCCCCACCCTTTCAAAAAGAACCCCAACCACTGGTAGTGGTATTAGGGGAGCCTTTGTCTTGCCCCCTACCTTGCCACTGGCCTGACAGGTGACACAGGAGCTGCAAAACTCCTTTACCTTTTCAGACATATGGGGCCAGTAGAAATGGTTCACCAACCGGTTCCATGTCTTTGTCTGTCTCAAAAGTCCTGCCAAGGGGATATCATGACCCAAAGTCAGGATGAACTCTCTGTACTTCTGGGGCACCACCAACCTCCTGGTGGCCCCCTCCTTGAGGTTTCTGGCCTCAGTATAAAGCAGTCCATCTTCCCAGTAGATTCTATGAAACCCACTGTCATCCCCCTCCTCTTGCTTAGAGGCAATCCGCCTCAAGCTCTCAAGGGTGGGACAGTCTCGCTGTCCATTACTGAACTCCTCTCTGGAGGGTCCACCTGCTCCTGTCAGTTCTGCCAAATCTGACAGCTCAGGCAGGGATGGAGTCCCTCCCTCAGAGGCTAGATCCTCCCCATCAGGGTTAGATTCTTCCTGCACCTCTGGAGTTCCCTGGGCTGGCTCACCAGGCCCAGTACCCTTGTCCTTGGATGATTGGCACTTTGTTCCAGAGACCAAGTGTCCAGCCCCTCCCTTCTGGCTAGTCTGTGACCTAGTCACAGCACATACCCACTCAGGGAGTTCCAATATTTTCATATGGAGTCCTCTCTCCACCTCTAACCACTCAGAGGCTTCAAGATCATTGCCCAGTAAACACTGGACTGGGAACACCTTTGACACAGCTACCTTCATAGGGCCTACCAAAGGGGATGATGGACGGAGCGTTTGAGCAAATCAAACACTCACCCCCAGTCAACTGATCTGGGTTTAATCCATCATCATTCTTTAGCTCACTCCACCACCCCAGTTCAGACATGGCCATATGCAAATCAGTCTGACCCTGTGCCTCATGGGAACAGTCCAGCCCGAACTGCCAAGCCACGTCTTCCCTGGACCGGAAACAAGCATCCTGGGACCGGTTTCTGGCTAATCAGCCGTCATCAGCCAGGCTAGCTTGAATCCAGTGGCAAAGTGAGCAAGGGACCCACATCTGGGCATACCATGCCAACTTAGGGCGAACAAAGCGATACCAAAGGGGATGATGGACGGAGCGTTTGAGCAAATCAAACACTCACCCCCAGTCAACTGATCTGGGTTTAATCCATCATCAGTCTTTAGCTCACTCCACCACCCCAGTTCAGACATGGCCATATGCAAATCAGTCTGACCCTGTGCCTCATGGGAACAGTCCAGCCCGAACTGCCAAGCCATGTCTTCCCTGGACCGGAAACAAGCATCCTGGGACCGGTTTCTGGCTAATCAGCCGTCATCAGCCAGGCTAGCTTGAATCCAGTGGCAAAGTGAGCAAGGGACCCACGTCCGGCCCTTCATAGGGCCTGTCACACCTCCCCATTCCAAATCCACCACAGCCATAGGATGGAGTTTGGTAGTGCTGTCTGCATAAGTCACCTTGTGAAACTCACCAGGTAACAACCTCTCTGGAGGCACCAGCTCATCCAGGACCATAGTTACACTATCCCCAGTGTCTCTGATAGTCTCAACCTCAGTCCCATTCACTTTAGGCCTCTGCCTGTACTTGTCCATGTTTGGAGGTAAGGCAGCAAGGGTTGCAATATTCACCCCTCCCAGGAACACTAAGGTTGCTTCCACCACCTGACTACCCTTCTCTGGGGCACCACTCTCCACCCCTACACTTACACTGGCAATCCCTGTGGATGGCCCCTTAGGGGGGAGCTTCCTGGCGCAGACAGTATCTCCCTGTTTGTGCCCTGGCTGGTTACAGTCAAAGCACTTACCCACCTTTGAGGGATCAAAGAACCTACCATTCTTTCCATGATACCCCCTCCCTTTGAATTTGGGTTGGCTCGGCCCCCCCCCTCCTTGTTCAGGTTTTTGTGGGTCTTTAGAGGAATCCTTCTGGTTTTGACCTGCTTTCCCTTGGGCTTTCCCTTGGGGAGGGACCTGTCCTCCTTTCTTCTGGTCACTCCTCTGGTGCTGAATGGAAACCCGGGTTCTCACCCACTCATCAGCTGCTTCCCCAGCTCTCTGGGGTCTGTCAGCTTAGAGTCAACTAGATACTGGCGTAACTTCTCTTCTGCACAAGGAGTCAAAATATGTTCTTTCAAAAACAAATTATACAATCCCTCATATGTGTCAACAGTGTTACCAACAATCCAGCCTTCCAGTGCCTTCACTGAAACGTCCACAAAGTCTACCCAAGACTTTGAACTCAATTTCTGGGTGCCTCTAAACTTCACCCTGTACTGCTCTGGAGTCAGACCAAATCTCTTGACTAAGCATGCCTTCATCTGCTGGTATGATTCTGCATCCTCTCCCTTCAGGGTCAGGAGCCTATCCCTTCCAGCTACTGGAATCAACTCCCACAGGAGTGCACCCCAATACTTAGAGTGGACCCTACTCATTCTAAGGGCCTTCTCAAAAGCTGCTAGCCACCTGTCAATGTCATCCCCCTCTGTGTACTTGGGTGCTATACCCTTGGGAAGTTTGGAATCAAATCCACCACCCCTGGACATCTCAAAAACGTCATCATTTTCACTGCCATCATTTCTTTTGAACGCTGCCTCCCTCTCCCATTTCTTCTTAGCCAATTCCAATTTCTCTTTCTCCAAGGCAATCAAAGCTAATTGAGCCTCAAGCTGTCTCTCTGCAAGGGACAGTGGTGGTTCCTGAGTAAGGGACCCTTCCCCACTCCCACCATCTGGGATCATATGGCTAACACTAGAGATAATGGAAGAGGCACCATCCTCACCCTCCTCTTGGGTGAGGTTGGGGGGAACACCCTCCATCCCCCCTTGAATCTCCTCAGCTACCCCAGCCCAGGCCTTTAGGGACTTAACCCCTTCGATGCTCATGACGAGCTGGACTCGTCATGGCACACAGTGTTCGTGTGCTCATGACGAGTCCAGCTCGTCATGGGACCCAGCACAGGAAATCCCTCTGGTGCGGGCACCAGAGGGATTCCCTTTTCTCCCCTAAAGCCTCGGGAGCTTCCCCAGCTCCCGAGGCCTCCCCCTGGTTTCCCTGAAATGACGATCGGCACGCACGTCGCGCTGATGTCATTTCAGTGAAACTGAAATGAGCCAAGAGGCTCATTTCAGTTTCAGTTTCTACGTGCTCAGGGGGCTATCTCAGCCCCCTGAGCACGTAAAAACTCAGGAGAGGTATCGTTGGAAAGGGGAGAATCTCCCCTTTCCAATGGTACCCCTCCCTAGTGGATCCCTGCTTGGGGATCGCCCCAGGAGGGCGATCGCCAAGCAGGGATCCACCCACTAGGCACCAGGGAGGGGGGAGCGGCCCCTTGGGCAAGGGCCTTTGCTCCCCCATAACATTTTTGGCATGATTAGTCTTTCTGCCCCCCCCTGGGGGATAGATGGGGGCAGTAGCCCCCAATCTGCCCCCCCGGGGGATAGAAAGCCCACTAGATACCAGGGATTTTTATGGGATGTTTATTAGGGGTGGGGGCTGCCCAAAACGGGCATGCCGATGCCCCCACACCACCCCGGCCACAAAATTAGTCTTTCTGCCCCCCCTGGGGGGCAGAAAGCCCACTAGATACCAGGGATTTTTTTTAAATTATAGTTAGGGGTGGGGGCTGCCCAATATGGGCATGCCAATGCCCCCACCCCACCCCGCCGCAAAGGTACAGTCTTTCTGCCCCTCCTGGGGGGCAGAAAGCCCACTAGATACCAGGGATTTTTTTTAAATTATAATTTGGGGTAGGGGCTGCCCAATATGGGCATGCCAATGCCCCCACCCCGACGCAAAGGTACGCAAAGGTACAGTCTTTCTGCCCCTCCTGGGGCAGATGGGGGCAGAAAGCCCACTAGACACCAGGGTTTTTTTTCCCCTCAATACATTTAGGGGTGGGGGTTGCCCAAGATGGGCATGCCAATGCCCCCACCCCTCCCCCACGAAATTCCAGTCTTTCTGCCCCCCCGGGGGTTCAGAAACACCCTAGATGCCAGGGATTATTTTTTTTATAGGCCCGGGTTGGGGGCTGCCCAGAATGGACATGCAAATGCCCCCACCCTACCCCCCAAAGAAAGAAAAAAGACTTTCTGCCCCCCCAGGAGGCAGATAGGGGCAATAGCCCCTGATGTGCCCCCCCGGGGAGGGGGCAGAAAGCCCACTAAGCACCAGGGATTTTTTTTTTATATAGGTAGGGGTGGGGGCTGCCCAGAATGGGCATGTCAATGCCCCCACCCCAAAAAAAATGCTACAGTCTTTCTGCCCCCCCTGGGAGGCAGATGGGGCAATAGCACCTTATCTGCCCCCCGGGGGCAGAAAGCCCACTAGCCACCAGGGATTTTTTTTTACAAAGTTCGGGGTGGGGGCTGCCAAGAATGGACATGCCAATGCCCCCACCCACCCCAAAAAGATGTCACTGTCTTTCTGCCCCTCCCAGGAGGCAGATGGGGGCAGTAGCCCCTGATCTGCCCCCCGGGGGCAGAAAGCCCACTATGTGCCAGCGATTATGCTGGCTTTTTTATACGCAGGGATGGGGGCTGACCAGAATAGGCATCCCAATGCCCCGACCCCCGAAAGAATAGCCACAGTTTTTCTGCCCCCTCGGGGGCATATCGGGGCAATAGCCCCTGATTTCCCCCTCCCCAGGGCGGCAGAAAGCCCACTAGGCACTGACTTTTTTCGGAATGTGCCTACCTGTTGAATTTGGTTCCTAGCTCTGCCGGCACCCAGGGAAACCTAGCAAACCTAAACATTTTTTTAAACTAGACACCCAGGGGAATTCAGGATGGGCTGACTTGACTGGCTCTCACCAGGCTCTGTTACCCAGAATCCCTTGCAAACCTAAAAATTTGTCCAAAAAAACACATTTTCCTCACATTTCTGTGATGGAAAGTTCTGGAATCTGCGTGGATCCACAAAATTCCACCCACCCCGCGTTCCCCAAAGTCTTTCGAGAAAAATGGTACCTCACTTGTGTGGGTAGGACTAGTGGCCGCGACAGGAAATGGCCCAAAACGCAACATGGACACACCACATTTTCACAGTGAAAACTGACCCTTTTTTTGCAAAGTGCCTAGCTGTAGATTTTGAACCTTAACTCTGCCGGCACCTAGGGAAACCTAGCAAACCTATACATTTTTGAAAACTAGATACACAGGGGAATCCAGGATTGGGTGACTTGACTGGCTCTCACCAGGTTCTGTTACCCAGAATCCCTTGCAAACCGAAACATTTGTAAAAAAACACATTTTCCTCACATTTCTGTGGTGGAAAGTTCTGGAATCTGCGTGGATCCACAAATTTCCACCCATCCCGCGTTCCCAAAGTCTTCCGAGAAAAATGGCACCTCACATGTGTGGGTAGGCCTAGTGCCCGCGACAGGAAATGGCCCAAACGCAACGTGGACACACCACATTTTCACAGTGAAAACGGACCCTTTTTTGCAAATTGCCTAGCTGTAGATTTTGAACCCTAACACTGCCAGCACCTAGGGAAACCTAGCAAACCTATACATCCAGGGGAATCCAGGATGGGGTGACTTGACTGGCTCTCACCAGGATCTGTTACCCAGAATCCCTTGCAAACCTAAAAATATGTCCAAAAAAACACATTTTCCTCACATTTCTGTGGTGGAAAGTTCTGGAATCTGCATGGATGTACAAAATTCCACCCACCCCGCGTCCCCCAAAGTCTTCCGTGAAAAATGGTACCTCACTTGTGTGGATGGGTCAAGTACCCGCGACAGGCAAGGGCCCAAAACCTATTGAGGCGACATCAAAATTACCTATCACAAACCAACCTGGTTTTGCAAGGGGGGGTCCCATGAGTTTTTGGCCCCGGGCTCAACGGCCATCTAGGGAAACCTACCCAACCCACACATTTCTGAAAACTAGACACCCGGAGGAGTCCAGCGAGGTATGGCTTGCGTGGGTCCTCCAAAATTTTCTTACCCAGAATACCCTGCAAACCTCAAATTTAGCTGAAAAAATCACGTTTTTCTCCAATTTCTGTGTGGGAAAGTTCTGGAATCTACGTGGATCCACAAATTTCCTACCACCCAGCTTTCCCCCAGGTCTCTTGATAAAAATGATACCTCACTCGCGTGGGTGGGTCAAGTACCCGCGACAGGCAAGGGCCCAGAACGTATTGAGGAGACATCAAAATTACCTATCACAAAACAACCTGGTTTTGCAAGGGGGTCACTTGGGTTTTTGGCCCCGGGCTCAGCGGTCATCTTGGGAACCTACCAAACCCACACATTTCTGAAAACTAGACACCTGGGGAGTCCAGCGAGGTATGGCTTGCATGGGTCCCCAAACGTTTTCCTACCCAGAATGCCCTGCAAACCTCAAATTTAGCAGAAAAAAATCACTTTTTACTCAAATTTCTGTGTGGGAAAGTTCTGGAATCTGCGTGGATCCACAAATTTCCTACCACCCTGCGTTCCCCCAGGGCTCCCGATAAAAATGGTACCTCACTTGTGTGGGTAGGCATAGTGGCTGAAACAGGAAATGGCCCAAATCGTATTGTGGAGACTTCAAAACTACCTATAACAAAACTACCTGGTTTTGGGGGGCACCTGGTTTTTGGCCCCGGGCTCGCCGCCATCTAGGGAAACCTACCAATCCCACACGTTTCTGAAAACTAGACACCCTGGGGAGTCCAATGAGGTATGGCTTGCGTGGATCCCCCAATGTTTCCCTACCCAGAATCCCCTGCAACCCTCAAATTTAGCTGAAAAAAACATATTTTCCACATATTTTTGCGTGGAATCACCGTGCTGGCACAAATGTCCTACCACCCAGCGTTGCCCTTGTTCCCCGAGTAAAATGATACCTCACTTGTGTGGGTGTCCAAAGCAGAACTGGCTAAAAATGTATTTTTAAAAAATATAGCGCTTAGAATTCTCGGTGCTATACCCTAAATCCCTATGTTTTGGGCTCTTCCCAGTCACAGGCCTTTGGCACACCCACACAAGTGAGGTATCATTTTACTCGGGAGAACAAGGGACGCTGGGTGGTAGGACATTTGTGCCGATGCGGTGATCGCACGCAAAAATGTATGGAAAAAGTGATTTTTTCAGCTAAATTTGAGGTTTGCAGGGATTCTGGGTAGGAAAACGTTGTGGGACCCACGCAAGCCATACCTCGCTGGACTCCCCGGGTGTCTAGCTTTCAGAAATGTTTGGGTTTGGTTGTTTCCCAAGATGGCCGCCGAGCCCAGGGACAAAACCCAGGTGACCCCTCTTGCAAAACCAGGTTGTTTTGTGATAGGTAATTTTGATGTCGCCTCAATAGGTTTTGGTCCCTTTTCTGTCGCGGGTACTTGACCCACCCACGCGAGTGAGGTATCATTTTTATCAGGAGACCTGGGGGAACGCTGGGTGGGAGGAAATTTGTGGATCCACGTAGATTCCAGAACTTTCCCACACAGAAAGTTGAGAAAAAGTGATTCTTTCAGCTAAATTTGAGGTTTGCAGGGATTCTGGGTAGGAAAAAGTTAGGGGACCCACGCAAGCCATACCTCGCTGGACTCCCCAGGTGTCTAGTTTTCAGAAATGTGTGGGTTTGGTATGTTTCCCTAGAAGGCCACCGAGCCCAGGGCCAAAAACTCATGGGACCCCCCTTGCAAAACCAGGTTGTTTTGTGATAGGTAATTTTGATGTCGCCTCAATAGGTTTTGGGCCCTTTCCTGTCGCGGGTACTTGACCCACCCACTGCGAGTGAGGTATCATTTTTATCGGGAGACATGGGGGAACACTATGTGGTAGGAAATTTGTGGATCCACGTAGATTCCAGAACTTTCCACACAGAAATTTGAGAAAAAGTGATTTTTTTCAGCTAAATTTGAGGTTTGCAGGGCATTCTGGGTAGGAAAGCGTTGGGGGATCCACGCAAGCCATACCTCGCTGGACTCCCCGGGTGTCTAGTTTTCAGAAATGTGTGGGTTTGGTAGGTTTCCCAAGATGGCCGCCGAGCCCGGGGCCAAAAACCAGGTGACTCCCTTGCAAAACCAGCTTGTTTTGTGATAGATCATTTTGATGTCTCCTCAATACGTTTTGGGCCCTTGCCTGTTGCAGGTAGTTGAACCTCCCACACCAGTGAGGTTTTTAGCCCTGGGCTCGGCGGCCATCTTAGGAAACCTACCAAACCCACACATTTCTGAAAAGTAGACACCCGGGGAATTCCAGGGAGGTATGGCTTGCGTGGATCCCCCAACGTTTTCTTACCCAGAATCCCCTGCAAACCTGATATTTTGCTGAACAATTCACTTTTTTCGCACATTTTTGTGTGGTAAAGTTGTGGAATCATGGGGCTGACACAAATTTCCTACCACCCAGTGTTCCCCCAGGTCTCCCGATAAAAATGGTGCCTCACTCGGGTGGGAGGCCCAAGTACCCGCGACAGGCAAGGGCCCACAACGTATTGAGGCAACCTCAAAATGGCCTATCACAAAACGACCTGGTTTTGCAAGGGGGGTTCCATGACGTTTTGGCCCAGGGCTCGGCGGCCACCTTGGGAAACCTACCAAACCCACACATTTATGAAAAGTAGACACCCGGGGGAGTCCAGGGAGGTATGGCTTGCGTGGATCCCCCAACGTTTTCTTACCCAGAATCCCCTGCAAACCTGAAATGTGGCTGAAGAAATCACTTTTTTCACACATTTTTGTGTGGTAAAGTTGTGGCGTCACGGGGCTGACACATATTTCCTACCACCCAGCGTTCCCCCAGGTCTCCCGATAAAAATGGTGCCTCACTCGGGTGGGAGGCCCAAGTACCCGTGACAGGCAAGGGCCCACAGCGTATTGAGGCGACCTCAAAATGGCCTATCACAAAACGACCTGGTTTTGCAAGGGGGTCCCATGATGTTTTGGCCCGGGGCTCGGCGGCCACCTAGGGAAACCTACCAAACCCACACATTTCTGAAAAGTAGACACCCGGGGGATTCCAGGGAGGTATGGCTTGCGAGGATCCCCCAACGTTTTCTTACCCAGAATCCCCTGCAAACCTGATATTTTGCTGAAAAAATCACTTTTTCACACATTTTTGTGTGGTAAAGTTGTGGCATCACGGGGCTGACACAAATTTCCTACCACCCAGCGTTCCCCAGGTCTCCCGATAAAAATGGTGCCTCACTCGGGTGGGAGGCCCAAGTACCCGCGACAGGCAAGGGCCCAAAACATTTTGTGATAGGCAATTTTGATTTCGCCTCAATACGTTGTGGGCACTTGCCTGTCGCGGGTACCTGGGCCTCCCACCCAGTGAGGCACCATTTTATCGGGAGACCTGAGAGACGCTGGGTGGTAGGAAATTTGTGTCAGCCCGTGATCTACAACTTTAACACACAAAATGTGTGAAAAAGGGATTTTTTCAGCAAAATGTCAGGTTTGCAGGGGATTCTGGGTAAGAAAATGTTGGGGGATCCACGCAAGCCATACCTCCCTGGAATCCCCAGGTGTCTACTTTTCAGAAATGTGTGGGTTTGGTAGGTTTCCTGGGTGGCCGCCGAGCTCGGGCCAAAGCGTCATGGGACCCCCTTGCAAAATCAGGTCGTTTTGTGATAGGCCATTTGAGGTCACCTCAATACGTTGTGGGCCCTTGCCTGTCGCGGGTACTTGGGCCTCCCACCCGAGTGAGGCACCATTTTATCGGGAGACCTGGGGACGCTGGGTGGTAGGAAATTTGTGTCAGCCCCATGATGCCACAACTTACCACACAAAAATGTGTGAAAAAGGGATTTTTTCAGCAAGATGTCAGGTTTGCAGGAGATTCTGGGTAAGAAAACGTTGGAGGATCCACGCAAGCCATACCTCCCTGGAATCCCCAGGTGTCTACTTTCAGAAATGTGTGGGTTTGGTAGGTTTCCCTAGGTGGCCGCCGAGCCCGGACAAAACGTCATGGGACCACCTTTGCAAAACCAGGTCGTTTTGTGATAGGCCATTTTGAGGTACGCCTCAATACGTTGTGGGCCCTGCCTCTCGCGGGTACTTGGGCGTCCCACCCGAGTGAGGCACCATTTTTATCGGGAGACCTGGGGGAACGCTAGGTGGTAGGAAATTTGTGTCAGCCCCGTGATGCCACAACTTTAACACACAAAAATGTGTGAAAAAGGGATTTTTCAGCAAAATGTCAGGTTTGCAGGGGATTCTGGGTAAGAAAACGTTGGGGGATCCACACAAGCCATACCTCCCTGGAATCCCCGGTGTCTACTTTTCAGAAATGTGTGGGTTTGGTAGGTTTCCCTAGGTGGCCGGCAAGCCCGGGCCAAAACGTCATGGGACCCCCTTGCAAAACCAGGTCGTTTTGTGATAGGCCATTTTGAGGTCGCCTCAATACGTTGTGGGCCCTTGCCTGTCGCGGGTACTTGGGCCTCCCACCCGAGTGAGGCACCATTTTTTTCAGAAGACCTTGGGGAACGCGGGGTGGGTGGAATTTTGTGGATCCACGCATATTCCAGAACTTTCCACCACAGAAATGTTTTTAGGTTTGCAAGGGATTCTGGGTAACAGAACCTGGCGAGAGCCAGTCAAGTCACCCCATCCTGGATTCCCCTGGGTGTCTACTTTTCAAAAATGTATAGGTTTGCTAGGTTTCCCTAAGTGCCGGCAGAGCTAGGGTTCAAAAACTACAGCTAGGCACTTTGCAAAAAAAGGGTCATTTTTCACTGTGAAAATGTGGTGCGTCCACGTTGCGTTGTGCGCTGCTTCCTGTCGCGGGCACTAGGCCTACCCACACAAGTGAGGTACCATTCTTTTCGGAAGACCTTGGGGAACGCAGGGTGGGTGGAATTTTGTGGATCCACACAGATTCCAGAACTTTCCACCACAGAAAAGTGAGGAAAATGTGTTTTCTTTGCCAATTTTTTAGGTTTGCAAGGGATTCTGGGTAACAGAACCTGGTGAGAGCCAGTCAAGTCACCCTATCCTGGATTCCCCTGGGTGTCTACTTTTCAAAAATGTATAGGTTTGCTAGGTTTCCCTAAGTGCCGGCAGAGCTAGGGTTCAAAAACTACAGCTAGGCACTTTTGCAAAAAAAGGGTCATTTTTCACTGTGAAAATGTGGTGCGTCCACGTTGCGTTTTGCGCTGCTTCCTGTCGCGGGCACTAGGCCTACCCACACAAGTGAGGTACCATTTTTTCGGAATACCTTGGGAAACGCGGGGTGGGTGGAATTTTGTGGATCCACGCAGATTCCAGAACTTTCCACCACAGAAAAGTGAGGAAAATGTGTTTTTTGCCAATTATTTAGGTTTGCAAGGGATTCTGGGTAACAGAACCTGGTGAGAGCCAGTCAAGTCACCCCATCCTGGATTCCCCTGGGTGTCTACTTTTCAAAAATGTATAGGTTTGCTAGGTTTTCCTAAGTGCCGGCAGAGCTAGGGTTAAAAAACTACAGCTAGGCACTTTGCAAAAAAAGGGTCATTTTTCACTGTGAAAATGTGGTGCGTCCACGTTGCGTTTTGCGCTGCTTCCTGTCGCGGGCACCAGGCCTACCCACACAAGTGAGGTACCATTTTTTTCGGAATACCTTGGGGAACGCGGGGTGGGTGGAATTTTGTGGATCCACGCAGATTCCAGAACTTTCCACCACAGAAAAGTGAGGAAAATGTTTTTTTTGCCAATTTTTTAGGTTTGCAAGGGCTTCTGGGTAACAGAACCTGGTGAGAGCCAGTCAAGATACCCCATCCTGGATTCCCCTGGGTGTCTACTTTTCAAAAATGTATAGTTTTGCTAGGTTTCCCTAAGTGCCGGCAGAGGTAGGGTTCAAAAACTACAGCTAGGCACTTTGCAAAAAAAGGGTCATTTTTCACTGTGAAAATGTGGTGCGTCCACGTTGCGTTTTGCGCTGCTTCCTGTCGCGGGCACTAGGCCTACCCACACAAGTGAGGTACCATTTTTTTTGGAAGCCCTTGGGGAACGCGTGGTGGGTGGAATTTTGTGGATCCACGCAGATTCCAGAACTTTCCACCACAGAAAAGTGAGGAAAATGTGTTTTTTTTGCCAATTATTTAGGTTTGCAAGGGATTCTGGGTAACAGAACCTGGTGAGAGCCAGCCAAGTCACCCCATCCTGGATTCCCCTGGGTGTCTACTTTTCAAAAATGTATAGGTTTGCTAGGTTTCCCTAAGTGCCGGCAGAGCTAGGGTTCAAAAACTACATCTAGGCACTTTGCAAAAAAAGGGTCATTTTTCACTGTGAAAATGTGGTGCGTCCACGTTGCGCTTTGCGCTGCTTCCTGTCGCGGGCACTAGGCCGACCCACACAAGTGAGGTACCATTTTTTTCGGAAGACCTTGGGGAACGTGGGGTGGGTGGAATTTTGTGGATCCATGCAGATTCCAGAACTTTCCACCACAGAAAAGTGAGGAAAATGTGTTTTTTTTGCCAATTTTTTAGCTTTGCAAGGGATTCTGGGTAACAGAACCTGGTGAGAGCCAGTCAAGTCACCCCATCCTTGATTCCCCTGGGTGTCTACTTTTCAAAAATGTATAGGTTTGCTAGGTTTCCCCAAGTGCCGGCAGAGCTAGGGTTCAAAAACTACAGCTAGGCATTTTGCAAAAAAAGGGTCATTTTTCACTGTGAAAATGTGGTGCGTCCACGTTGCGCTTTGCGCTGCTTCCTGTCGCGGGCACTAGGCCTACCCACACAAGTGAGGTACCATTTTTTTCGGAAGACCTTGGGGAACGTGGGGTGGGTGGAATTTTGTGGATCCACGCAGATTCCAGATCTTTCCACCACAGAAAAGTGAGGAAAATGTGTTTTTTTTGCCAATGTTTTAGGTTTGGAAGGGATTCTGGGTAACAGAACCTGGTGAGAGCCAGTCAAGTCACCCCATCCTGGATTCCCCTGGGTGTCTACTTTTAAAAAATGTATAGTTTTGCTAGGTTTCCCTAAGTGCCGGCAGAGCTAGGGTTCAAAAACTACAGCTAGGCACTTTGCAAAAAAAGGGTCATTTTTCACTGTTAAAATGTGGTGCGTCCACGTTGCGTTTTGCGCTGCTTCCTGTCGCGGGCACTAGGCCGACCCACACAAGTGAGGTACCATTTTTTCGGAAGACCTTGGGGAACGTGGGGTGGGTGGAATTTTGTGGATCCACGCAGATTCCAGAACTTTCCACCACAGAAAAGTGAGGAAAATGTGTTTTTTGCCAATTGTTTAGGTTTGCAAGGGATTCTGGGTAACAGAACCTGGTGAGAGCCAGTCAAGTCACCCCATCCTTGATTCCCCTGGGTGTCTACTTTTCAAAAATGTATAGGTTTGCTAGGTTTCCCCAAGTGCCGGCAGAGCTAGGGTTCAAAAACTACAGCTAGGCATTTTGCAAAAAAAGGGTCATTTTTCACTGTGAAAATGTGGTGCGTCCACGTTGCGCTTTGCGCTGCTTCCTGTCGCGGGCACTAGGCCTACCCACACAAGTGAGGTACCATTTTTTTCGGAAGACCTTGGGGAACGCGGGGTGGGTGGAATTTTGTGGATCCACGCAGATTCCAGATCTTTCCACCACAGAAAATTGAGGAAAGTGTGTTTTTATTGCCAATGTTTTAGGTTTGGAAGGGATTCTGGGTAACAGAACCTGGTGAGAGCCAGTCAAGTCACCCCATCCTGGATTCCCCTGGGTGTCTACTTTTCAAAAATGTATAGGTTTGCTAGGTTTCCCTAAGTGCCGGCAGAGCTAGGGTTCAAAAACTACAGCTAGGCACTTTGCAAAAAAAGGGTCATTTTTCACTGTGAAAATGTGGTGCGTCCACGTTGCGTTTTGCGCTGCTTCCTGTCGCAGGCACTAGGCCTACCCACACAAGTGAGGTACCATTTTTTTGGGAAGACCTTGGGGAACGCGGGGTGGGTGGAATTTTGTGGATCCACGCAGATTCCAGATCTTTCCACCACAGAAAAGAGAGGAAAATGTGTTTTTTTTGCCAATGTTTTAGGTTTGGAAGGGATTCTGGGTAACAGAACCTGGTGAGAGCCAGTCAAGTCACCCCATCCTGGATTCCCCTGGGTGTCTACTTTTCAAAATTGTATAGGTTTGCTAGGTTTCCCTAAGTGCCGGCAGAGCTAGGGTTCAAAAACTACAGCTAGGCACTTTGCAAAAAAAGGGTCATTTTTCACTGTGAAAATGTGGTGAGTCCACGTTGCGCTTTGCGCTGCTTCCTGTCGCGGGCACTAGGCCTACCCACACAAGTGAGGTACCATTTTTTTCGGAAGACCTTGGGGAACGCGGGGTGGGTGGAATTTTGTGGATCCACGCAGATTCCAGATCTTTCCACCACAGAAAAGTGAGGAAAATGTGTTTTTTTTGCCAATGTTTTAGGTTTGGAAGGGATTCTGGGTAACAGAACCTGGTGAGAGCCAGTCAAGTCACCCCATCCTGGATTCCCCTGGGTGTCTACTTTTCAAAAATGTATAGTTTTGCTAGGTTTCCCTAAGTGCCGGCAGAGCTAGGGTTCAAAAACTTCAGCTAGGCACTTTGCAAAAAAAGGGTCATTTTTCACTGTGAAAATGTGGTGCGTCCACGTTGCGCTTTGCGCTGCTTCCTGTCGCGGGCACTAGGCCTACCCACACAAGTGAGGTACCATTTTTTCGGAAGACCTTGGGGAACGCGGGGTGGGTGGAATTTTGTGGATCCACGCAGATTCCAGATCTTTCCACCACAGAAAAGTGAGGAAAATGTGTTTTTTGCCAATGTTTTAGGTTTGGAAGGGATTCTGGGTAACAGAACCTGGTGAGAGCCAGTCAAGTCACCCCATCCTGGATTCCCCTGGGTGTCTACTTTTCAAAAATGTATAGGTTTGCTAGGTTTCCTAAGTGCCGGCAGAGCTAGGGTTCAAAAACTACAGCTAGGCACTTTGCAAAAAAATGGTCATTTTTCACTGTGAAAATGTGGTGCGTCCACGTTGCGTTTTGCGCTGCTTCCTGTCGCGGGCACTAGGCCTACCCACACAAGTGAGGTACCATTTTTTTGGGAAGACCTTGGGGAACGCGGGGTGGGTGGAATTTTGTGGATCCACACAGATTCCAGAACTTTCCATCACAGAAAATTGAGGAAAATGTGGTTTTTTTGCCAATTTTTTAGGTTTGCAAGGGATTCTGGGTAACAGAACCTGGTGAGAGCCAGTCAAGTCACCCCATCCTGGATTCCCCTGGGTGTCTACGTTTAAAAAATGTATAGGTTTGCTAGGTTTCCCTCAGTGCCGGCAGAGCTAGGGTTCAAAAACTACAGCTAGGCACTTTGCAAAAAAAGGGTCATTTTTTACTGTGAAAATGTGGTGCGTCCACGTTGCGCTTTGCGCTGTTTCCTGTCGCGGGCACTAGGCTGACCCACACAAGTGAGGTACCATTGTTTTCGGAAGACCTTGTGGAACACGGGGTGGGTGGAATTTTGTGGATCCACGCAGATTCCAGAACTTTCCACCACAGAAAAGTGAGGAAAATTTGTTTTTTGCCAATTTGTTAGGTTTGCAATGGATTCTGGGTAACAGAACCTGGTGAGAGCCAGTCAAGTCACCCCATCCTGGATTCCCCTGGGTATCTACTTTTCAAAAATGTATAGGTTTGCTAGGTTTCCCTAAGTGCCGGCAGAGCTAGGGTTCAAAAACTACAGCTAGGCACTTTGCAAAAAAAGGGTCATTTTTCACTGTGAAAATGTGGTGCGTCCACGTTGCGTTTTGCGCTGCTTCCTGTCGTGGGCACTAGGCCTACCCACACAAGTGAGGTACCATTTTTTTGGAAGACCTTGGGGAACGCGGGGTGGGTGAAATTTTGTGGATCCACGCAGATTCCAGAACTTTCCACCACAGAAAAGTGAGGAAAATGTGTTTTTTTTGCCAATTTTTTAGGTTTGCAAGGGATTCTGGGTAACAGAACCTGGTGAGAGCCAGTCAAGTCACCCCATCCTGAATTCCCCTGGGTGTCTAGTTTTCAAAAATGTATAGGTTTGCTAGGTTTCCCTAAGTGCCCGCAGAGCTAGGGTTCAAAAACTACAGCTAGGCACTTTGCAAAAAAAGGGTAATTTTTCATTGTGAAAATGTGGTACGTCCTTGTTGCATTTTGAGCCATTTCCTGTTGTGGGCACAAGGCCTACCCACACAAGTGAAGTACCATTTTTATCGGGAGACTTAGGGTAACACAGAATTGTAGAGCAACTGTTATTACCTATTGACTTTCGATGCATTTCTGCCTTCCAAATGAAAGACAATGTGTAAAAAATAAGTCATTTTGAAAAATGACCTATAATTCTCATGCTAGTATGGGTACTCCCAATTTCGGAAATGTGCAAATATCTACTGTTTCTAAAATCTACATTTTGTTCCCATTTCAGAAATACATAGGTGTCTTTCATAACAATTTTTCCATGTATACATTTTCCCAAAATAATTGATATATACCCGGTACATAATAAAAAACCATTGCAAGATGCTGCTCAGTTATTGGCTCTGGGTTCGTCGGGTTCTTGGTGAACCTACAAGTCCTATATATCCCCACAACCAGAAAGGTCCAGCGGATATAACGGTATATTGCCTTCAAATAGCTGTCATAATTAGAAGAAGTTACAGGTGAAAACGTTGACACAAATGGCTGTTTTTTTCAACTAATTTTCAATTTTTCCTTTATTTAACTGTTAGTTTCTATAAGGAAACTTTAAGGATCTACACAAATGACCCCTTGCTGAATTCAGAATTTTGTCTACTTTTCAGAAATGTATGGCTTTCCAGAATCCATTATTGGTTTCATACCCATTTCTACCATTAACTGGAAGGAGGTTGAAAGCACAAAAAATAGCAAAAATAGGCTATGTCCCAGAAAAATGCCAAAACTGTGTAAAAAAAGTTGGTTTTCTGACAAAAGTCTGCTTGTCCCTGAAAGCTGGGAAGATGGTGATTTCAGCACCACAACCCCTTTTTTGATGCCATTTGCAGGGAAAAAACAAGACGCTTTCATCTGTAGCCCTTTTTTCGCATTTTTCCCCAAAAAAACAAAGATTTGCTGTATTTTGGCAAATTTCTGGGTCCCCTCTAGGGGAATCCACAAACCCTGGGTACCTTTACAATCCCCATGATGTTAGAAAAGAAGGACGCAAATTTGGCATGGATACCTTATGTGGTCAAAAAGTTACAGGGGCCTAAGCGCGCACTACCCCAAATAGCCAAAAAAAGGCTTAGCACAGGGGGGGAAAAGGCCTAGCAGCGAAGGGGTTAAGCAACCCTGTATTCCTAATCTTGTTGGAAGCAGGCAGCCCCCTAAGCCTACACTTTACCCTAAGATCAGCCATCCTGAACTGGGACAGTTTAGCCAGGTCCAGCTCCATGGTTCCCTAGTTTTGGGTCACAACAACTGGGCACAACAGACTTAGAACAATTTGGAAAAATCAAAACAATGGATTAAAAACAGTTTAGTCCAAATTCCAAAAATCATACTCAAAAGTTTTGTTCTAAGGCAATTTAGAGGATTTTTATAATCTTAATTCACTTTACTGAAAGGGGTAATTTTTAAACACAAGTCCTCATCCACACCGCTGAGCACCAAATGTTGGAAAGTGGATTTTTTAGTAGGGGCAAATGTATATCTGCCACTGGCAATAAGGCCACTAACACATAATAGGACTCAGCATAGGTCTTAGAAAATTATTCCCATGCTCAACCCTTGGTAGCTTGGCTGCGAGCAGGCAGGCTTAACTTCAAAGACAGGTATGTAAAGCATTTAAAAACACCAATTCAGTAAATAATTAAGACACAATGCATAATAAAAATCCAACACCAATTTATGAAAATAGGAAATATTTTTATCTTTAAAATGACACCAAAACGACAAAAATCCAATGTAGGGAACCGGAGATATGAATTTTTAAAGATGTATCACTTTATAGCACTTAGAAACCTATAGCACCATATTGGGATATCTGGTCGCGATAGACCGGCTCAAAGTCAAAGTTTCAGGCCGACCGCGATAGAGCCCTGAGCGGCTACCCCTCGCGGTCGGTCCCAGTCACAGTTTTTACCTTCGGACTTAGAAACTTTTCTGGAGCTTTTTCTCATGGGGTCCCTCGATGCTCTTCACCAGGCCGGATTCGGTGAGGGTTCGCCGGCCTCGGATTTCTTCTGCTCCCGGTCAAACTCTGGAAGTCGGACCTACGGAGCATTCAGCGGGACGAACCTGGATGGCTTGGCCTGACCAGGTTGAGTCGATCCCCTTATGGAGCTTTTTTCCAAAGTTGCTCCAAAGTTCTCCAAACTCCTGGAACTTCTTTCTGAAGTTCCCCAAAGGGTCCCAAAGTGTCTCAAACTCACTCCAAGGGTCTGGAAGCTCCAAGATGGTCATTGAAAGTTGAGGACTTCAGTTCCCACAATTCACTTGGACAAAACCCTTACAAATCCACTGGTAGTTTTCCGGGTTGCGGATTCTTGGTGGTGCTGATCCAGGTGAGCTCTGTTAACCTGTACCTTGCAGGGAGTCCACTCTTTACTCTTTTTCACAGCAAGGTAGTCCACAGGGCTGTAGTTCCAGATGGTGCAGTCTTCAGAGTACAGGCCTTAGAAATTGCACATCAAACTTCTCAGCATGGCACAACGGCTTGCTTTCTTAAGTTTCAAGCAGCAGATCTGAGAGACTCTGCCCCTCTCAGATACTTATTCCAAGTTCTCTGGGTCAAGCAGGAGGTCACTCCTGACCAATGGGGGCAAGGTAACTCCCCAAAGATATGACCACATCCTGTAGAGTGTGGCATTATTTTGTACCAGAGTGCACCAAATCCTCCAAATTCATAATGATTTTCCAGAAGGGAGTTAAGAGCTGGCTAAACACACCACTAGGATGGCTAATTTCCATAGACTCTCCTCCTTGCATCTGCTCATTCCTTTAATCCAAGCTCTGGCTTGGGGTCAAAAGAGTATAGTGGTAACTGACACTGAGGCCTTCCCCTTTCCTTTGAAGACCATGGTTTACGACTCCTCCCCCTGCTCTGGCATTCCTGTGTAGCAGCACACTGCCCTCCCAGCAGAGCTGGTTAACCCCGGGGGCTATTTATCACCTCTTCAAAGCAGCCTGGCTATTCCACTTAACTCTGACCAATCAGGACAGACCACTGGAAGGCTGAATCTGGACCTGCAAACAAGAAAGTCTTATAATTTCTTGTCTGTACATTTTAGGAGAAATTCAACAATATCATAATATTGGATTTATCACTACCATTCTGCGAAGTCTTTGAATGGAAGTTCTATCATTCTCCTATCAGGAGTTATTAGTTAATAACTTCTTGCCATGTTAACCTATGTGGCATGGGATTTGAATTGGGAAAAATGACTTGGGACTTTTTTTCCAGCACCAGAACTTACAAAAACATGTTTTATATGTACTCCGCCTATATCTACAGAACCCCCACCCCATGGACCACTTAGGGGAGATTTTAGGGGTTCTGAATCTGTAGAAATATTGTAGATCCTCCCTCCACAGTGCTCCTAGCATCAAAGTCGAATTTGGGAAGCACTTTATCACAATGTGGGGAGTGAAATGTGAAATTTCACTTAACCCAGGGCATATAAAACTCATTTTTATAAGGGTCCACCTTATAAATACCTGACCCCCCATCCCTGGGACACCTAGGGGAGACCCTGGGGGTTCCTAATATGCCAAAACATTATAGGTTATCCATTTTTAAGTGCCCCAAACACCAAAGTCGAGTTTGGGCACAATTTACTTTCTTAGAAGCAGTCATGTAACTCAGGGCTGCTTTTAAACTGACCCCAGCCTTCAGCAGTGCACACATGCAAGTGCAGAAAAGGCTGCTGGCCTCTAAACTGCCATGCCCTACTATATACTAGGGACTGATAGGTAGTTTCAATCCCCCTGCCCTATTATGTACTAGGGTCTTATAGGGTAGGTCATGCCAATCACAGGGGTACCCCAACCCATAGTGTACCCTAGTGTATGTAGGTGTTTTCACTGTATTCTATGGGGCATATTTACGTTCCCTGGCGCATCCCTGCATATCAGCAGGGATGCGCCAGAAAATGCGTCACGCAAGTTTACCCTTGCGCCACGTCCGATGCGCCGCATTTACAATGCGGCGCATCGTGCTGTAGGATAAGCAGATGCGTGACGCATCTGCCGGCGGAAGGTTGGCGCAGTGCTGAAGTTGTGTCGCAAGCGCGACGCAACTCCAGCACTGTTCCAGCCTTCCTATCCCTAACATGGTGCGTCAATCCTTACGCCTGCTTGAAGCAGGCGTAAGGATTTGATGCACCAGCGTCGGAAAAGTGACTGCGTGAAATCTTGTAGATTTTACTACGTCACTTTTCCGAGGCGTTCCTGCGCCGGAACGACCCCCCTGCGCAGGAACGCCCACATGAAACCTGGCGCAGGTTTCATGTGGCGCAGGGGTTTACTACGTGACGCATCTCCCTAGATGCGTCACGTTGTAAATATTGCGCAACGCGGCGCATGGTTTGCGTTGCCGCTGCGTCACATGCGTGACGCAACGGCGACGCAAAAGTGGCGCAAGGGGCTTGTAAATATGCCCCTAAGTGTTTTCAGCATAGCACTGGCCCTGGGCCTGGTTAGGCAAAGCCCACGGTCAGTCAGAGTCAGTTACCACCAGTACCAGTCAGCAAAAAGTTGGGGGGTGTCCAGGGCACAGGATGACTTTGCAACAGTAGCATAGAGGGTTATTGTTCCTTCTGCAAAGCATAACATGTAGCTTGCATATCACAGATTTTTATTTTTTGAAGATAGCTCAGTGGGTTACTGCTTTCTTCACAGATTATTTTTTACTTGCTCTTCATAAATTACTATCCTTATAATATAGCACAGTGAGCTATTAACTGGCATCAAAGTGCAGCATAACTGCAAGCTATAGGTTTAGAACCTTTTTGCTTTTTTCTCACTCTTTGGTCATTATAAGTTTGCTAAGAAAGGATTCTCTTGTGTAGCAATACATTTCTAGTAGTATATACAACCCTGACCACTGTGTTATGTTTTATATCCTGAGTTTGTGGGGCAAATTTACTAACACTTTGCAATGGATTTGCAACACATCTGGTGGTGTTTTGGGATTCACTTCCAATGTAAATCTTGGATTTGTGTTGGAAGGTAGCCCTCAGGAAAATGAAGTAGTACTAGTCTCCACTTTGTGTCCAGAGAACATATCATGGGTGGTGTATGGATGTTCCCATATACCCACTCATGGATTTTGATGCTAATCCATATGTACTATCATTGGTAGAAAGACATTTGCGTAAAAAAATTAGACCTCCTCAAAGCATAACTCTTCAGCATATATACAAAGTGGTAAAGTGTTAAACCTTGTCAAAGACTAGAATTTTGTACTGGAAGTTTATCCTTCTAGTACAAAACCGAAGGGTACCTGTTCAGTACAAAACCTATGCTTGACATCCTATATGGTGCAAAGGTGTATGTACTGGCATAAGATAGTTTAAGGTAAGCCAGCGCTAGAAGAAAAGAGCAACCGCGCATAGTCTTAGTAGAGAAGGTGATGTTGTGCTCTCTCCTTTTCACACAACACAGCGTAGCAACTGTGATTACTATGCTGTGTTGCATGGAAGCCTAGTAATTCTGTCCCTTCATTTCTCCAGATGAAGCTATTCTGAGGATATAATGTCTACCAGTGTGGGTGACATGTGACTCCTAGACCTTATGGTCCTCGTTGCCTTATGTAACATTTCCTATACATTGATTTACACATTCATTCATTGTCTCTGTATAATATGTGTGTGTGTGATGTAAAGTGCTCTACCATCCTACATTGGTATGAGTAGAGCTATAACAGAAATTTAAAAAATGGGAGAGAGAGGGGCCAAGAAGAGATGATGGGCACCATTGGATGGAGGTAGTAAAGAAAATTGTAGAGAAAAATGTCACCGGGCCCGGGGGTTGTCCACAAATATTATTGCACTGGGCGCCACCAACATTAAATCCGGCCCTGCCGTGTTTCAACGTATGAAGCACACTATATAAATTCAAGTACACTTCGAAACAATTGACATTCTACCTCATTGCTCTATGAATTTAACAGAATGCAAATATTTCCTCACACCATAATCCCGAGTTGAAGCAATTAAATACCACATGAAGGACGTTAAGATTGAAGAACGCTACTGTTCCTTCTCTGGAGATGAAGTTATCTTTAGAACAATGGTGTGGCAGCAGGGATGAAATGGCTTCCTGTTCAGCAGTTTCCTGTATCCATAGTAACCTCTTCCCCCTGTTAGTCTGCTGAATCCGAAAGGAAACTGCCTTTCCCGGATTTAGCTGTCATTCTTGTGCTCAGATTTAAGGACTCGTGAAGTTTTGAACTTTTTCAGTTGAAGTTTCCTGGTCAACGTTCATAAGGAACAGAAAGGAGAATGAACAATAAAAATGCTGGGATATTTGCCTGTTTTGGGAGGTTGAGATCCAGTGAACATAATGCTGTGTCTGTGCCTAAAGGACGGGCATTTCTTCATTAAGGTCAGTATGGATGTTCGACCATATATTATGGAAAGCAGATGCATATTAAAACAATGCAAACATGTTTTAACTCGTAATGGTTGGATATTTGAGTACTTAAATGCCTGATGCTTTTCGGTTGAAAATATGACATCTCAACCACAAAGCTTCACTTTTCTTATAGCTTGCTGTGTTTAAAGACGTATATATTAACATTCTCTTAATAGTGGTGCCTGTTTTTTTTTTAGTTTAATTGAAAGTATCTATTGTTCAAAGCTAAAAATGGAAATAGCAGCAATTTATTTCACGCGGATTTACATCATCTGCCCCCATTTGTACCGAAAATGTAATTTGACTTCATGAATATCGAAAGTTCATCTCCTAAAGAAGCCTAGTATCTCTCTGAAAGTCCGAATGTTTGCATATCGAAAAAAGTGTTATTATTTACAGAAGAGTTAAGAAATGGGACATTATATAAAGAACTCTAGCAGAAACAGCCCCAACACTGTTACCCTTTAAAAAGCATAGCTCCTCTGCTTCAGCAGGACTGAGAAAATATAAGGAACCTCGCTGAACAATATAGGCTCTAGAGTCTAGCTTATAATTTATCTACTGTTTAGTCCAGCTACTTGTGTATTTATAAACATTTTGCATCATTATAGATTTGGGATTTTTTTTTTTTTAAGAAAACCTAAATATTCTCGCCACAACGTTTTAGGATTGTAACTTTTGCAAGGAAGTATTCTTAACAGTCGCTTTCTTCTTTTATCTGCAGGCGAGGGAATAACCCAGTAACGTGGGTTTCATTCAAAATCCAACATTTTGGCGCTTCAGCACATATTGCATGCTCTTTGCAGTAGCTGAAAAATGTAACAAACCCATTTGCACAAATCCTAACGCCTCTGTGATAGGAAATGGTGCAAAAATGTTTTTCTCCAGTTCACTTGACAGGGGGAGTTTTCAACCAATGGATTTTCAAACCATGGCACACACGTACTGCTTACAAATTCTTTAAATTGCGTAATAGAGTCTTTAACTGAAGGAATCCTATACTTTGAATAACCGCTTACAACAAAAAATGTTTTAATTATTTGTATACCAACGTAGAAATGTATTTTCTAGTTCTTGTCATGTAAACACAGGAAACCTTTGAGTGCCATAATATTTTAGTCGGCACGTTTCAATCTTTGGTCTCTTACATTATCAATCACATTTTGTTTCCATTCACCAGTCTTTCATTGACAAAGCTTGTTCTAAATGTGCCTTTTTACTACCTTTATATTTTGTATATATATATACATTAAATATTAGCTATTTAGTTTAAGTGTAGGTGGGGTTCCAAGTGATAGGTCTAATTATGTGCTTTCACCTTTTAAAAGTTGTTGCTATGAATTGTTTACTGTGATCTCGTAGCTTTGTATCTTCCTATGATTTGACTGCTTTGTTGTGTGGTATTTATTCTCATCTCCTTCACAAGTAAATAACATTAACCGCCCAGTGCAGCTGTACAGCAAGGTCGGACCTATCAGCTTTGTCAATGTTTTCTATAGTAATGCAAACATTGTGTAACGTGGGCCTTTTTGCTGTGATGATTGATGCTGCTTTCAGTAAGTGCAGCGGTGTTCTAAAGTAACACTTTCGTATTGTGTGTGTTTTCTGTGTTCGAAATGACCAGCAGAAAACGGTGAATGGTAAATTGCTGCTCTCTGATGCCTACAAGAATGTACGGATGAGGAGGAGGGTTTGCACGTGCACTACTCTGGCGAGTCGGGTGACCTCTCGGGGCCCTTAGTGTCCATAAATGTTAGTAAAGCAATGTCAAGGGCGCAGAAGTGAAACTAGCAGCTACGCAGCTGACATCTTCCTGCTAGTTATGTGGGAATGCTGCCAGGGAATTACGAGCGCTGCAGACTCAAAACAATTTCAGCAGGTTTGTGGCAATGCAGGGCAGAAAAATGGGAAAGAAAGTACGCACTTACAAAACCTCTGCAGCCCTGAGGTTATTCACTGTCCTCTTCAGTGCCACATAATCCACCAGTTAAAAACAGGGCCAAATTATTTTTTCCTATGACCAAAGTCATCCAATACACAATATAAAATCAGTCTATGAAACAGGATATAAATCAGTATCACATCTCAGTTTTGGCACATATACATGGATATGAAGATATATATTCTGGGTAAACAAGGGGGGTGTGCTATATTGCTTTTTACATTTGATGGCAATAGTCTATTTCTTGTTTGATTTTACATGGGACATTGTTGTGCTCAGGGCTTTAAGTGGGATGAAAAGTTGGAGCCTCTAAAAAGGGAGCAGCCAAAAAACCATAACTACGAACCCTTTCCCAAGGGTGTGGCCTATGTAATTAAGGGATTGCCTAAAACCTGAAAACTAAAATCCTGTGCGTCACACAGCGTGCCACCTGACTAGTAAGTGAGATTTCTGTTATTTCATCCGGACACCAGACATGCGCCTAAAATAAACCAGATCTGTTTACTTTGCCAATGCTTGTTACCAGTATCAGATATACATGAATGTTGTTGTATAAAATTAGAATCTAAAATATTTCAATTTTGAAAACATGAGACAGTGATTTAAACATTAGTGAAGTCTGTGGACGAGGAAGTGATCTTCAGTGTCACTATCACTCCAGCTCCCCCCTTTCCACCACTTTCAACTGCAGGCTCTGTAAGACACTTTCACCCTTTTTCTTTTTTCATATTTCGGGCAATGAATTACATCACAGACCGAATGGGGGTAAAAGGTTGTTTTATTAGCAACAATCAATTCAATTACAATAATGCAAGCAAGATTAACACAACTCAAATGTAACCCCCGCCACCCCTCCTTGATCCCCCATGAATTTTCCCCAAATTGATCATGAAATTTCCCCCATATTGATCCCCCATTCCATATTGATCCCCCATGAACTTTCCCCCATATTGAAACTCGTCCCCAACCCCTTAGTTTGTCCCCCTTCCTACCTCCTGCCTCATTCCTCTGTAATCTGTTTTCCCTCTGCCCTTAAGCTATTTTGCCTGCCCCAACCCTTCCTGCCTGCCTAAATCCCGTCCAAATCTGCCACCAGGAAAAACCCTGAACAGGCGTTTTTCCTGTCTGCCCCCCCCCCCCCCAAGTATTTGAATTGTGCAAACTTCCCCGTTTGATTCAAATTAAAGTTAGCATTTTAAACCAAACTCTTTAACTAAATAGATTTAATAAGATTAAACGCATTGTCCTCAATGTCGCTCCAACAGAGGGAAAAACGAATGAAGATATATAAGAAATGACTGTGAAATATAAACTTGAACTGACAAATAAGAGACTGTCGCCAATACAGTCCTTAGCCCCTAGGTTGTAACCCCAACAAATCCGATAATTTTTCTTTGATATTCACCAAATACAATTTGTTTGCTATAAATGAAAGGTGAACCCCGTCTGGCCTGAAAAATTGAAAATCATCCTTGCCAATATCCTCATGGGCTAACCAACTTATCCCATTAATAATGGAGAAACGATGAAGCTCCCTATTGACCTTCCTCCTGGCTCTGTCGACTGCAGAGAACTTATCAGCACCCCTCCACACCCTCCTTGGTACCAGAGCAGTTAAAATCAGTTTTGTGGCAGGCCAAGACGTGATGATTCATTCGAAGTCAGCTTTTATCTCAATAAGTAGGCCCAGGCCCAAAAGTTGCACCAAGTAGTTTTCCCCCAAATGAATAAGCAGTACGTTAGGGCATGGTTTAGAAGAAAATAACTCATTTAACAACGGCAACAATTGACCCAAACGCATGCCACTTTTTCCCCACCAATCAATCTTGATGTCCTCGAAGCTAAAACCTAGGTTAAGTCCATAATGGTTACAGTCAGCCTGCCTGGCTGCCCGCTTAATAAAGGAGTGTCCGACGATCCAGACGCTTGCCATGGATGCCGGTTGGGTCAACAGGGTACCTAAAAAGAAAAAGATGTTAGGAAGGCAAAAAAGATCTAAAACTCGTTTAAATCTCTAACATACTTTAAACTGCAATTGGATGACCAGCGGCCTTAACATTTCAGCTGTTGCAGTGAAAAACCCCCTCTAACAGCTTCTGAGGCCCCGCCTATTCTAAAAGAATGTGTACCAAATTCCATGGGGTTGAGACCCAAGATACGTAAAGCTTTCCGTAAAACTGCTAACATTTGGGAAGCTGTCAAAACAGAACCATTCTGGTGCTGAAAAACAAATTCTCGTGAAAAGGCGTTCGCGGCTCTAAATTGGGACCATGCTGAAATTGGGCAAAGCGGGCCGCTGAGCTTCCGCAATACCACAGTAGCCCCTTTACTTTTTTGATCCGTTTTTGAGGATTCCAATAAAAAACGTAGAGACTGTTTTGTGGTTGAAACATTAGAGACTTTTAGCCCTTGGGAGGTTGACTTACCCAATAACGCTGAGATCCTAAAGGCCCCAAAAAATAACCATAACATGCAAAGTTTGAATAACAAAAATTCAAAATGGGAATAGCAAATTCTTTGTAAAATTGTTATTATGTTGCCCAGTAAGGAAAGAGATATAGGCCTTCTCAATACAGTACAGCGCTTCTTAATTTTAGACCAACCTTGTAAAATTCTCCTACCCAGTTCTCCTAAAGATGGATCATATCCCCAATAACACTTACCATAGAAAGAAACGCCTGACAGTTTTCCAGCGATTGTAGTGGCTGATATATTCCTATCAATATTGTCCAAAACGAACCGTAAAATATCATTGTTACGATTTATAAAACCTATTTCCTCATTGCTGTGACAAGCCGCACCCAGATGTAGGAATTCAGCCCAAGCTCTTCTGTAAGCTAAACGTGTACTGTCAGCAAGAGAATGTTCAACTAATCGCCGTATCTTTAATCTGCTAGCTCCCATACCTCTTGAGGAATCTGAGTTTCCACTGGGTCTGCTCCGGGTGCCAAACCACGGAATCTCTGCCACTGGGAACGAGATAACGCATCTGCTATATTATTATCCAAACCTGGGACATGTTTTACTCTAAACGTTACATTGAACATCAGGCAACCAAGCATGAATCTCTGTAATAATTTTAGCAAACGTCTATCTTTGGCCTTTTGACCATTGACCAGGTCAACCACAGTTTTGTTGTCCACATGGAAAAGAACAGTTTTGTTTGCCAACCAAGTGCCCCAAACGGCCAACGCTACAATCAGAGGAAAGAATTCAAAAAATGCTATACTACGCTTTTCTGTAATCCACTTCTCTGGCCAGGTTTCAGCACACCACTTGCCATCCCAAAAGAGCCCAAAGCCATTGGCCCCTGATGCATCAGAGAAAATCTGAATCAACCATAAAAAATTCCTGTCTAAAGACCAAATGGTGACTCCATTGAAGACCTTAAGACACATAATCCATACTTCAAAGTCAGCTCTCATAGAAAGAGACACTCGAACTCTGTGATGAGGTAAGGTAATACCTGACATAGCAAAACCTAACTGTCGACAGAAGGACCTGCCAGCTTTCACCACTTTGCACGCAAAATTCAAATGACCCAATAATCGTTGCATCTCGAACAAGGTAAGTTTATGAGCTAACCTAGCATGCTCCAAGAAATCCAAAATCCCTTTTACTTTTGCTAATGGCAATCTGGCCTCCATTTTCTCTGTGTCAATTTCAATGCCCAGAAAAACTAAACATGTTGCAGGGCCCTCCATTTTCTCCTCAGCCAGAGGCACGCCTAATTCCTTGGTTATGGCCCAAAAAGACCGAAGCACTCTGCTGCACTGTTGAGTCTTAATCACACCAACAAACAGAAAGTCATCCAGATAATGTGACACTTGAACATGACCTGATCTAAAAGAGAAAAGCCATTGCAGAAATGAACTAAAATCCTCAAAAAGGTGACAAGAAACTGCACAACCCATAGGCAAAACTTTATCAACAAAATATTGCCCTTCAAAATGGATACCAAGCAATGCAAAGTCCCGTGGGTGTACAGAGAGTAATCTAAAAGCAGATTTAATGTCACATTTTGCCAACTCCGCATGTGAGCCGCCTTTCCTCACCAATTCGAGAGCCACATCTACTGAAGCAAACTGTACCATAGTATCTTCTTTAGCTATGAAATAATTCACTGACGAACCTTGTGGCCATGACAAATGCTGTATCATGCAAAATTCGCCATGTGCCTTTTTTGCAACAACACCCAAGGGAGAGATGATAAGGTCGGGAAGAGGCCAGGTAGAAAAAGGACCAGCAATTCTGCCTTCAGCAATTTCTGAGTGCAACTTTTTAGCAATAATGTGTGGGAATTGATTAGCAGATTTTAAATTAAGAGAAAACCTGCGGCATCTAGGACCTTGGTAACCAAGCCGGAAGCCTTCTTTGAAACCCCATTCCAATTTTAAGGCTTTGTCCCGCAGAGGATAGAACTGAAGCCAATAACATAGCTTGGGTATATCAATTGGGGTAACTGCCCTTGTGGTTAGCCTGGAATGGAGCACCCCGCCCGCTACCCTGACCGACAGTATACCCTTGGGTTTGTTCGCTGAAACACTGCAAAATGGCGTGCTTACCACCGCATTTTGAACACTCATGTCTGTATTTGCAAGGATACTTCTGGCAGTACTCTCGGTTAAAATTCCAGCACGCTCCCGGAATGAGTGATTGGGGTCTGGACCAAGTACCCACCCCTCCCGGGGTGGGTCTGTTGAGAAAAGGCCGGTAATAATAGCAAGGCCGCTGGGCAGTATGCATGGTAGGAGGAGGCCTCTGTAGATACATCCATTGAACCCATAATTCGTTGTCAACCTCCCCCCAGGGTTTATCGGGAACAAGGACTAGCCGGGCTCTAAATTCCTCATCATAGTGAAGCCAAGCAAAACCTCCAAATTCAGGCTGAGCCTTTCTGATTGTATCCAAGTACTTGAAAATAGATACTGCTCGATCTGGGAATTTCTCGCAATAAACACTTGCAAAAATCAGGAATGCTGATGTCCGAGAATCTATGTTGCCAATTCCCAAGCCTCCTCCCTGGAACCTTCTTTAGACTGGATTTTATTGTGAAGCAACTTAAAAACATCAACAAACTCACCTCTCCAAATTTTTTCTTTGGTATTCTTGCTTAAATGAGAACCGAGGAGCATAGATAGACCCATGTAAGGAAGCCTTTTTAAACCTGCTACCTTCTCTTTATCCTCTTGTACTTTAGACGCTGCCTCATTCTGAGCCAGTTTGTCAGACCCCTGTAATTCGCCCTTGTCCTTACCAGTACTGGGAGGTGACGAGTGTTGTACTTCCGAAGGTGTCTCACAATGACAGCAAACCTTAGCATCTGTCATTTTACCTTTAATTAAAATCTCATCAGCTTTGTGTTTTCTGATATTGGCATTACCGCAAGGATGATTACATTGCGCCTCACCTGACTGAAAGGGCTTGTCCAGCGTTGAAAACTTCTTCGCCCCGGTACTTTCACTGCCGCCGGTATATCGCTTGAAGTCTTTCCAACTCCGTTCTGATTCTTTCATCTGTAAAATATGAGCTTTGGACATCTTATTAGTGATCCCCCCCCCTGCTGGATTGGGAAAAACTTGTAATGCCATCCTCATCCCCAGCCCCAATTTCACCCTCTTCCAGATCAGAAAATTCATCAGCCCCATCATCATAAACTCCCTGAAAGGCCCCACTGCAGGAGGCTGAGCCCCATCCCCTGTCTCCAGTTCACCGCTTTTTTGAACTGCACAATTTTTTGGTTAGCTAAAGGTGCTGGGAAAACTGCAACTGGATTTTCCATTTGTTGTTGGGGAAGAGAACAGGACGCTTTAGACCTGTTCAATGATGTATCACTGCACCTGATGCCCTTTTGCAGTATTGTCCCATCGTTGGCCTGGAAGCCGTTGGAACTCGCAGACATAGGAGGCTCCGAAGGCAGGTCTGATGAAGTGGAATTTCTTTTACCCTCATCACTAACCCACACCCATTGGCCCTGCCCTTTTGGCGCACTCTTATCCTTAACTGACAAATCTCTGACACTGCCAAACTCAAGGCGTGAAAGGAGAACCTCTGAACTCTGATTAGAGGGCAAAACCTGGCTGCTTATAGCTGATTTCAAAACAGAATAGCTTTTAACACCAACCTTGGAAGCGTCCCCAGTGGACAAAATCACACTGCTTGAGGCTGACTCACCACTCCCACAAGAAAAAACTGGGGAGACCTATCACCCGACGCAGAACACATGCTTTTTGACAAATGAAATTTGTTACCAAATATAGCAATATCCAGTTCAGCAGTTGTATTTAGGCAAGCAGTATTCTGATTAACATCAAAATTAGTCATATGTAGGAGGAGCCACGCGCCGGTCCAAGATGGCCGCGTAAGACCTCGGCTCCGTAGTGCCCGTCCCCCAACCCAAAGATCCTGTTACTTATCCTGGCACTGAAGCATGCCACTTGACGGCGGAGCAATAGAGACGCTCCCGGTGACAGCTCCGGCCCCTCTGTGACACCGGAGATACCATCGCCGCGCATTGCAGCCTCCGCGGAGCCCGGAGCCGGGGACTCACGTTTGGGCTGCGGCCGGGACGCAGCTACACGGCACTGGGGTTGCTGACCGGGGGTCGCCGTTCTCGCCCCATCCCCTGGGGCGCGTCGGACAGCGGTCGCGGCGGAAGATTAGAGGCGGAGGGGACGAGCGGGGACGAGGTGGTGAGGCCACCCCGTCCCCCCGTATATGGACTTAGAAGAGACAGGCACCGCGACGCCGACACAGGCTGCGAGGCGGCAATACGGCCACCGTGAGGATATCCTGCCGGGGTTGCGGGGGTGAGAGGGGGGCTGATGGTGCGTGCCCTTCCCCCCCCCCTCCTTCCTCCTGCAGGCAATTGAGATGGAGGGAAGGCTCAGGTGACCGAGAGGACGGCCACTCGGACTGTATGCCGTAGACAGCCCTGTCGCGAGATTGGAGCCCTGGGGGGGGGACGACTGATGGTGGCCCCATTGGCAGCTGCTTCTGGACCCAGAGTGCCTGCAGAGCTGCATGGGGAGCAGTGAGGAGGAAAATCGTCGACAGGGGAAGTACTGGCCACGGAGCATGGTGGGTACCAGATCCGCAGCGCATAGATCGCTTTTCGAGACTGAGATAGCTGCACTGCGGGGGGGCTTGACCAGCCCCCGTTTTGACCTGCCCTGCTGGACACTGGCAGAGCAGTGAAGACACAGATAGCCTGCCACGAAAGAATCGGCTGAGAACAGTATAACGCATTTTGCGGGGGAGACGGCATTGGTGTGTCACGATCACAGCTCGTCAGATGGCGACTAGGCCGGAGGTGGACAGGCACCAGCCGAGATCATCTAAGGGGGTGAGACAAGTCCAGACCAACAAATTGGACAGATACACGATGCCCAAGGGTTCCCCTACAGACTTAAGACACACTCTGCCGGCAGGGGGCGACTCCTCTGGTCCTGCACTTGAACCGACGCTGCTCGATGTAATGGCAGCAATAGATGGGGTCAAATCATCACTGGGACAGAAAATGGAGTCGCTCGACAATAAGTTGGACATGGTCACTATAGAGGTCAATGTTATTCGAGCGGACCTTACTAAAGTCAATGAAAAGGTCAAATCACTAGATATAAAGACTGCCAGTCTGACCGACGATGTGGCGTTGCTCCAACAGGAAGTGCGGGAATTTAAAACATCTCAAGACCTGACCATGCGTAAGCTGGATGAATATGAAGGAAGAGCCCGGCGAAATAACGTACAAATCCTGGGGGTGCCCGAAAAATCTGAAGGTCCAGCCCCAGACCTGTTTGTTGAAGACCTTATCCTCACACATCTCAAGCCCAAGGGACTGAGTAACTTCTTCACAGTTGAGCAGGCGCATAGAGTCCCGGGAGGGCGCCCCAAGCCTGGTGCGCCCCCGCGTCCGATGATTGCCAGGGTGTTGAATTTCAGGAACAGGGACGCAATCCTGCAGGCGGCCCGTTTGGGACCCCCTCTGAGGTACGAGAATGCTACCCTCTCTTTCTTCCCAGACTTCACGCAAATAGTGCAGAAACAACGCCGGAGCTTTCTCGGAGTAAAGGAAAAACTAAGGAACAAGGGGTTGAAATATGCCATGATGTTTCCGGCGCGACTGAGAGTGGAGGTCGAGGGGAGAGCCTGGTTCTTTGTTAACCCGGAGGCGGCTTCGGACTGGATCGACAACCGTCCCCCCGGTGTGTCGGGAGAGCGGGACCGGGGCGGAGGAGACACACTGCAGGCGCAGGAATGAGAGCGGAAACACAACACTTGGGACTAATGTACATTGTCAGGTATTGGGGTCTCGAGCCATAGATTGGAAGCCGCCCAACCCCAGGGACAACTAAGACTTGATTGGAGGGAGTTGGCTTCAGTGGAGATCAATTTGTATTGGGTTGGGGGGGGGAGACGGGGAGACGGGGCACCGGCTTTCCTCCTCTTTACTACCTTTAGTTAAATAGTAGATTTAGTGTGTGGGGCGACAGGCACTCTGCCAGTTGGGGATGGGCAAATGCCACGAGCAGGGGTGCAGGGAGGGGGGGATATGTTGCGAACACTGTTTTTAAAGTCATTTTGTTTGTAAGAATGTTTGTAGGCTTAATTGTTTCGACAACATCGAGTGAAAATGCAATGCAGGTGACATTTCTACACCAGTTTTATGGCGAACGTTAGACGGAGATCGGGGATTAGCGTGATGAGTTGGAATGTCAATGGACTGGGGGATAAAATAAAGAGGGGGATGGTAAATCAGTTTATTAGACGACATGCCCCGGATGTGGTACTTCTGCAAGAAACACATTTAATTGGGAATAAGTGCATGGCCCTTCATAAAGGAGGTTATAAACTTGTGGAGCACGCGGGATTTACCACGGGGTCAAGGGGGGTTGGTATATTGGTTAAAAACTCATTCCCCCTTCTAGTACAGGCCACATGGTCCGACAAGCGGGGTAGATATGTCGGGATATCGGGACAATGGGAGGGGAAAGCAGCCACGTTTGTTTCAATCTATGTGCCACCTGGCTTGCAGTCTGACACATTTCAGGACTTAGGTTCAATTTATTTGACGCTACCCTTAGGCCACATGGTGCTGGGGGGAGACTTTAACGCGGTAATAGACGGGGAAATAGACAGATTTTCGGCTCGTACACTAAGACCCGCACAAAGGTGGCTACCCGATTATTTGGACACAATGGGGTTGGTGGATGGCTGGCGGATATGCAACCCAGGCAAGGCGCAGTATACACACGTGTCATGTGCACACCAAAGTTTGTTGAGAATAGACTATGTACTCGTCCCGGCCGCACAGGCTCATGCCCTCCGGGAGGTTCGCCATCTGGGTAGAGGCATCTCAGATCACTCCCCTGTATGGCTTAGCATGGAATTTGATCAGATGAATGCAGGTAGGATAGCCCCTATCAACCCTTGGCATTTGAGAGACCCCTCCACAAAGAAGAGCATAATCACGGCTACTGACAGGTACTTCCTGGAGAACCAGGGTACGGTGGACTCAGCGCAGACGCTGTGGGAGGCATATAAAACTGTTATTCGGGGGGAGACTGTCTCTTTGATTGCGGGGAAAAAGAGGGAACGGCAGGCTGAACTCGAAAAAGCAGAAGAGGAAGTGTTAAAATTAGAAGAGGAAATGGCTCGGGCGGTGACCCCTGAGGGTCTTCACCGTTTGAAGTTACGGCAAGACGAGTTCAATAGTATTGCCAGAGATAGAGCCAGGACGCAGAGCAGAGAGGTTCAGAGCAGAATATATGAACACGGAGATAAAGCGGGAAAGCTGATCGCTTGGCTGGATAGAAGGGAATGGGCGTCGAGACTGGTACCTGAAATACGGGGGGAGGATTCCAGCACCATCACGGACCCGCAGGCTATAGCAGATGCGTTTGCACAACACTATCGCGCGGTGTATAGTACGGCGGGTAAATTTACAGAAGCGGACAACAGGGAGATGATTAGAGATATCCAGTTGCCAGTCCTAGCAGATGAAAACAGAGCCTATCTGGAATCCCCACTCACGGACGATGAGGTGGCGCAGGCTATCAGGGGAGTGCATTCGGGGAAGGCCTCGGGGCCCAATGGCATTCCAGTCGAGCTTTATAAACTGAGGTCCGATAGACTCGCCCCATATATCCGGTCCATGTTCGAGGACAGCAGAGAAAAGGGGCAACTCCCATATGACCAACGTGTGGCCAACATTGCGGTCATATACAAGGAAGGCAAGCCTAGAACAAGTTGCGCCTCCTATAGGCCCATTTCATTGCTAAACGTGGAACCCAAAGTCCTTGCGAAGTTACTGGCAACCCGATTGACAAAAGTTATCACCACCCTGATCCATCCGGATCAATCGGGATTTATGCCGCTCCGCAACACCGCCCACAATTTGAGACGGTTACATGGAGTACTGGGTAGAACTTCCACAATTATGGAACCGGCGGCAATTGTGTCACTAGATGCCACCATGGCATTTGACATGGTTGAATGGCCTTATCTATTTGCAGTACTGGACAAACTGGGTTTCGGTCTGGAATTCACGGGTTGGATACGCCTTCTGTACTCCGATCCGATGGCCAGAGTGGTGGTAAACAATCGCAAGTCCCCCGATTTCTGTCTGAGCAGGGGCACTAGACAGGGTTGTCCCCTGTCCCCGCTCCTTTTTGACAGACAGGACCGTTCTATACGTGGACTGCGATGGTCGTCAGAATGGGAAGATAAAATCTCTCTGTACGCCGACGATGTCTTACTCTATCTCACCAACCCAAGAGGGTCGCTGATCCGGTTTTTGGATGTGTTGGCAATCTTTAGCAGATACTCAGGCTTTGCGATAAATTGGTCCAAATCGGTGTTATATGTCCTGAGAGGTGACCCGCCGGTCATTCCAGGCAATTGCCCAATTCAAATAGCCCTCGAAGGCTTTAGGTATCTCGGCATTTACATAACATTAGACTCGAAACTTCGCTATACCAACAATCTGAGCCCTCCCCTGTTGCGACTTAGGAATGACGTGATGCGCTGGAAGGCCCTTCCGCTCTCCATGTTGGGTAGGGCAGTACTTTTTAAAATGATGGCTCTGCCTCGGTTCTTGTACGTGCTCCAAAACATGATGGATCCGGTCCCTGCGTCTTATTTCAGGGAAATTGAGTCTCTCCAGAGACAGCTCCTTTGGGATGGTAAACCCCGTATAGCGTTCTCCAAGCTTACTCTTAATTGGTACGACGGAGGAATAGAGCTGCCAGATCTACGGAAATACTACTGGGCATCCCAACTGGCGGCAGTCAATCATGGGATTTACGGACAGCTAAATGATCCCGGGTATGCTATGGATAGGTGGCAGCTCCCCGGGGGAGAATACACCAGAGCGCTATATGCTAGGCCCCGCAGATTCCAGCTCACAGGACCCACGGCACATGTCGTCCAGGTATGGCATGCGGCCAACAGGCACCTCAAATGGGAAGGCAAATTTACGCTAGCCACCCCACTTTGGAATTCGGAAAAATTGGGAAGCCTCTGGAAGTCCAAGGGGTTTGATAAGTGGGACCTAATCGGGATCTCACGAATAAAAGTTGTCTGGGGAGAGGGAACAATACATACATTTGACTCACTCAAGCTGCAGGACAACTTGAACGATAGCGAGCATTTCCGCTACCTCTAGGTTAGGCATGCGCTGCTTACACACATCCCTAGGGGCACTGCCCTTCCAGACGCTTCTCCCCTAGAGGATAGGGTGCTAGATGGACATCTTCCGGAGAAGACCACATCTCTGATATATAGGAAACTAATAAACAACATGGACGATCCATTGCTTAATATAAAAAGACACTGGAATGAGGATGGCCTCGAACTGGACGAAGAGGATTGGCAGGAGGCGGTCTCCTCCCCGCGGGTGGTGGCTATACAGACGAGGCTGAGGTTGGTGCAGTTAAAGGTACTACATAGAATATATATCACAGGCCCCTGTCTGGTTCGAATGGGTCGCTCGGACAGTGGAGAGTGCAGAAGGGGCTGTGGGGAACTGGGGACATTTATGCATAAACTGTGGCGCTGCCAAAGCATACAAACATATTGGGGGGAGATCCACCACACGCTGAGGGCGGTCCTAGGGATAGACCTGCAGCCAGAGGCCCGTAGATGCCTTCTAAATATCTGGGAGCCGACAGACCTTAACACCTACACAACACAATGGGCTACTCTGGCATACATGGTGGCGAAGCTTAATATCGCCCAACTGTGGGGGGCTAGCCAGCCACCCCGGACTGAGAAGAGGGCAGAGGATTTAGATTGGTGTATGTTTAGGGAGAAGTCGGTATACATTGCCAGGGGATGTCCCGGGAAGTGGAGCAGGGTATGGGACGCTTGGAACCACTATAGGGGGGACATCTGTGCTCCACCGGACCGCTTGAGAGGAGCTGAAACACGCGAGTCCCCTTGATCTACCAACTGTATAACTGTGTATTATTTTGAATTGTATGGAATGTCGTTGAGGAAAGATGGAAATATCTGCTTGTATTACTTGATGTGCATTTGGTCGAGTTGTTTAATAAAAAGAAATATAAAAATATATATATATATATAATAAAGGTCTTTCTATCGGTAAAAAACATTAAAAAAATAAAAAATTAGTCATATGTAAATCCCCACTGCCAACCAAAAGCACATCATCTGTGTTGCCACAGTACCCTTTAAGAGAGGCTGCTTTCTTAAGAAGTTTGCCTCTGACTGAGCGTGTGCGAGACCTGCCCCTCCCTCTCCCCAAACCTGAGGAAGCAGGCTGCTGACATGAGGTAAGAGAAGAATCCCCTTTTAAAAGCTTACCATTACCACTGTGCAATTTAACATCACCATTCTCAGGTGAGCTGTCAGATAAAGAACAGGCTAAAATAGCAGCAGAAACCCCATCTGAAGAAGCCCTTCTTTTATTTGACAAGCCAGTCCACGCTTGACCCAGCACCCCTGGGGCCAATAAATCCTCCCTCCCTGCCTGGCACAGCACTATCAAGGCTTCCCTAACATCAGCAGCAGACTCGGCCATCATTTAAATGACAATAAAACCCAGCGCTAAGCTCAAAAAGCCATAAAACAGCATGAGAAAGGCACGAAAGGAAAGTGCTGCTTCCTACCTGCCTCAGAGGACCCCTAACTGACAGCAATTAGAACGCGGCGGTTGAAAACGCTGCGTTCTAAGTAGGCGCCTGCCTGCACGCGCTCGCTCTGGGCCATTCCATCGGCCCGAAGCAGCCCGGGGGTGGATATTCTTTGAATGCCACCCCAGGCCCCCCATTTCTTTGCATCTCCTTGACTTCACCTCACATCACAATTTTATTCCTCCACACACATTCACAGCAAGCACTTCACCTTCCTTTACTTTCGCCATGTCAGTATTTCAACAGCTTTGTACCTCCTTCACACAATTTTGCGTATGCTCACAATTACAAGTCATAAATATCACAATTGCTCTGTGTGCTCTGCGGAGGGGCCAATGATTGGATGAACCTGTATTCTGAACACCATTATTACCAACTGAAAGGTACTGCGAGAATTTCACACTGCCTACAGCCTCAACTCCAGAGCTCTCAAATATCGCCTATTATAAATACCCACCTACAATCTGAGCTTGCACAGCCACCTACAGATGACCCTGCTCATGGGACACACAACATTCATATGCCACATGAAACAACTGCATAAAATCATCATCCTGAAAAAAGCAACTACTCTTTGAAATGAATTAAATAAAATGAAAAGAAAAAGAAACTTTGAAGCGCTCATAATTATTTATTGAAAATATTTATAAAGCACAACACTCATCCCCTTGGGGATATCACGGCACTGTACAACTCTCTAATGTTCAGCCGAAAGAAGCTCAAGAGATATATGTAAAAAAAAAAAAATGTAAGTCCGTTTTTATATAGCACAGCTACTCACCCTTACGGGTCTCAAGGCGCTGGGGGCCGGAGTGGAAACTAAGTGAGCTATTGCCCAGAGTCACATGGTGCTGAGCTGAGCTGCCGCCGGAGCCGGGGATCGAACCGTGAACCCTGTGCTCCGAAGTCAGCTGCCCTGGCCGCTGCACCACACCTCTCCAGTGAAACACTAACTTGAAAATAACCAGGTTTTCAGTTTATTTCTAAACCGTAAATGGTTCTCCATAAGGTGGAGCTCCAGAGGTAACAGATTCCACTGGGCTGCAGCCTGATGCGAGAAGGAGCGACCTCCTGTTCTAGCTTTCTTTATTTGAATTGCTTTTGCTAAAGCCAGATTGCGCGATCTCAGGTTGCGGAGTGGCTGATAAAGTTCTACTCTGGCCTGTAATATTTCGGGACCGGTGTTATATAAGGCCTCACGTGCATAGCAAAGGAGTTTAAAACCAGCACTTTTCTGCATTGGTAGCCAATGTATAAAGGACAAACATGTTGAAGCAGATCCAAATCTGTCCAAATTGCAAATTAACTTGGCAGCAGCATTTAGAATTACCTGCAATCTCGTAAACAGGTACTCTGTCATGCCCACAAAAAGGGCATTGCTGTAGTCCAGGAGGCAAGTAATCAAGGCCTGGATAATGGTTTTCCACCAAGTTATTGGCAGCTACTTAAACAGCCTTCTCAGCAATTTGAGGATTCTGGAACATTTCCCGCAGGTAGCTTTTGGCATGCTCCTGCATGGACAGGGAGTCATCAACAATGATTCCAAGATTCTTTGCTGATTTCTGTGGGGTGCGCATATCCTCCAGAGTCTGGCCACCAAGAAGCATCTCAAATCCAAATGTAATCGCTGCAACAAAGAATCCTAGAACCCTATCAAGGAAAACCACCCCTAAAAGGAAAGGCAGACAGACAGAGATCCCGCCAGAAACTGGGAAAAATAAAGAGGAAAGAACGAATAATCTATTTAATCAAAGAATACCAGCCTAGGATGTGAAGAGGCAGGGTTTTAAATGTTTTTGAAAGGAAATGAAGGACTCAGTCTCAGCGATGTAACTTGGTAGGGTATTCCATAATGTAGCAGCTGCCACTGAGAAGGAGCATGCACCCCATCATGCTTTTTGAAATTTAGGAACTAAAACTTTGCTGCTGGAGGCTGATCTTAAGTGAATGGTCAACCTATACCAATGAAAGGAAGACATGATAGCCAGTGATCTTTTGCCACTAATAGATAGGTACACTATACTGAGTGTCTTAATGATCACTCGCTTCCTAATTGGCAGCAAGTGCAGGTTTTGAAGGCCTTCTTTCACTGAAAGAACTTTCGGTGTCTTAAGAATGAGACATTTAGCCACATTTCGCACCGTCTGGAGTTTGTTCAAGGAGTAACTATTGATATTAACATACATAGCATTACAATAATCTAACCGCAACATGATCAACGCAATTGCCGCTGATTTGTGAAGTTCCTCAGGATTAAAGGGGAAAATATTCTTTACGGAGCGGATGATTTATTTTTTTATTTTTAGAGTTTTCTATAGCGCGAACAATACCCTGAGTAGGGTATCAGAGCGCTTTACAATACAAAGCAGTGTAAGTATAAAAACATTTTGCAAAACAGAGCAGAGAAAGTATAAAAACATTTTTAGCAAGGTTCGGCAGATAGCAGAAACGATAATAGAGATGAGTTGTTCGGTGCAGTAGGAACAAGTTCGAGTACGAGTAAATCATAGAGGCAAGGGTGTCATCAAGGGAAGTGTAGAAACAAGTTTGAAGTAGTAAAATGGTTCAATGCATTGCAAGTCAGTGAGATAGCTGGTGTGATTAATAGGGCCCCAGAGGGTGAGGAATGTAAGGAATTAAGGGAGGAATTTGCTCATCAGGAATGATTTGGCTTCGCTTTTGAATAATGGTGTTGAAGAGAGTTTTCTGATGCACGGAGGTAGCGAGTTCCATATTCTTGGTGCAGCCCCAGAGAATGCTCTGTCAGAAGTTTTTCTTGCTGAAGCGTGAGGATTTCAGGAGTAGATTGTCGTAGTTCCTAGAGTGTCTGTTTCCTCCAGATAAAGTAAGTTTCTGGGATAGGTATTGGGGGGTATTGTGGTGTAGAGCTTTATGAGTGTTGCAGGCCATCTTTAGGTGGATTCCAGCTTGGTAGGGTAGCCAGTTGAGCTCCTTCAGGTGTTGCGAGATATGGTCAAATTTCCTAGATCCTGCTGCTGCATTGAGACAGGCTTTCAAAGGGGCTGTTGAGATTTTGGGAAGCCCCGAGAGGGTAGTACATCCGTACTCCAACCTCGATATGACTAAAGCCTGAACTGCAGTTTTGAGGTCAGGGTTCTCGAAGAATGGTTTCATCCAGTGTGATTCCAAGCGATTTGGTGGAGTCCACCAGAATCGGTGAGCAATTTAGAGCAGTGATCCTCTTGGTCCATTCCTTTATCACCTGAGAGTTTTTAGGGGGGGAGATTAAAAGAAATTCCGTTTTTTTGCGAGTTTAGCTTGAGGAAGTTGGTCGTTAGCCAGTGGACGGTCTTTTCAAGAGCTTGATTCATCATGTTGAACTCATCAATGGAAGTGATCGTGATGTAAACTTGAGTGTCATCCACGTACATGTGGTAGGAGATATTCGCCTGCTGTAGAAGTTCGGTTAGTGGTTCGACATATAGGTTGAATAGCGCGGGGGATAGGGTTGAGCCTTGTGGTACTCCTAGTGGGTTGGGGGAAGAGGGAGAAAGATTTTTATTCACCATGAACGATTGCGTTCTGTTTTCCAGAAAGGATTTGAACCATTGAAGGACTGTGCCAGATAGTCCCATCCTGTTTTCCAGTCTTCTTAGAATTTTGTCGTGATTGACAGTGTCGAAGGCTGATGAGAGGTCGAGCAGGACTAGTAGACAGGTTTCATTACGGTCAAGAGCGAGGTGGACATTGTCTACTATATGCAGAATTGCTGTTTCTGCGCTATGCCCAGGTCTGAAACCCGATTGGCAGTCGTTCAGTAGTTTGAAATCCGTGATTTGTTGGTTCAGTTGTTGCTGAACACATTTTTCCAAGACCTTGGCTAGCATGGGAATGTTGGTTATAGGTCGGAAGTTATTAGGGTCGGAGGGGTTTTCTGTCGGTTTTTTTAGGATAGGGGTGACTTGACCAATTTTTAGGCAATCCGGGATGTGACCTTGCGCTAGCGAAGCATTGAGGATTTTGGTCCAGAGAGGGGAGATGATATGGTAGATGTGGGGTAGGCAGTTTGAGGGGAGAGGGTCATTGAAGTGGTTATTGGTTTTGATAGTTGCTAAGGTGTTAGTAATATCACTGAGATCGTAAAGTTTGAAGGTAGACCAATGAGAGTTATTTTTAGGCAAAGGTAGATCAAGTTGTTTAGGATTTTGAACTTGTGTGTTCTTTAGGGTAGCTGAGTTAATTGCTGCCATCCTGAGCTCGAGTTGGAGGGAGTTGGTTTTAGCTGTGAAGAAGGAAGAACATTCTTCACTACTTAGCTGTGATTTCGAAGTCAAGAGTGCGGTTTTGGCCAATTTGTTAGATTGTTGTTTTAGCATTTCGAAGAGTTTTTTCGGTCTATTTTTGGCATTGCTAGTTCCGATCTGAAGAAGTATTTTTTTGATTGTAGAATACTTTTGTTATAGGAGTTTCTAGATTTTCTTAGTAGTTTGAGTTGGAGGGGGGAGGGATGTTGTCTCCATTTCCGTTCAATTAATCTTAGTTTACGTCTCTCTTCATTCAGGGCTCCGTTGAACCATGGGTTTTTGTCTTTGTCCGGTATTCTTTTGAGTTTTGGTGGGGCTACTTGGTCAAATAATTTGGTCATCGTGGAGTTGTAGTGAGCAGTGAGGTCATTGACGTCTGACATGTTATTGGGAGGAGTGAGTACTTTCTCACAGTGGGAAGCTAGATTGTTCCAGTTGAGGTTTTTCATGTCTCTTATCCAGTGTCTGGGCTTGAATTGCTGCGAGTAAGTTTTCTTTTTAGCGGAGGGAATTTGGAAGGTAATAATGTGATGGTCTGACCAATCACAAGGGGTGATCGAGATAGATTCAATCATTTTTTCTTTAGAGATGATCCAGTCAAGTGTAGCACCTTTGGAGTGGGTGGGCTTTGAGACGGCTTGGATCAGGGAATGGTCTGCTAGGAAGACTTTGATAGCGTTGACCTGCTTGTCTAGGGGGTCTTCCCAATGGAGATTGAAGTCGCCAAGGAACATGTCATTGGAACGAGGGGTCGAGTTAGTTGTAATGATTTCCATAAGTTGGTCTGTGAATACAGCGTTCTTACCTGGGGGATGGTAGAGTATATGTAGTTTGTAGGGGTGGTTATCTGAGGATTTTAAGGAGATCCCAAGATATTCACACGAATCCAGGGGTTCGGAGTGAAACTTCGAGATAGTGATGTCAGATCGATGTATGTAGGCGATGCCTCCGCCCTTTTTGTGAGGTCTGTCTAGTCTTATGATGTTGTAGTTCGGGGGGACTAGAAGGTCTAGGCATGGGGAGGATGATTCCGTGAGCCAAGTTTCCGTAAGGATGGTTAAGTCCATTTTCAGGTTCAGAGTGAGGTCGGCAATGTCAGAGGCGTGTTTTAAAGCTGAGCGGCAGTTTAATAGGAGGCAGGAGATCTGGTTTGAGGCATTCTCTAATGAAGGCTCGTGATTTTCAGAGGTTGGAGTTATTGTTTGAAGGTTATTAGGGTTTATCGTTCTGTGATTCGGTTGGGATGTTCTGTTTGGGTTGATGGGGACTGGGTGCATAGAGAATTCTTCCTTATTGGTGAGGGGACAAGTAGGAGCTTCGTAGAATAGTAGTAAGGTTTGGATTTCCGAGTCTGTTAAGTAGTTGGGGTGTTTGCGTGTACGTAATTTTCGGTTAGTCAGAGGCAGTGGGATAGTGTTTATCTCGTTGTTGGCTGCAGCTAGAGAGTTTTGAAAGTGGTTGATTTTAGAGAGAGAATTTTCTGCGAGTTGTAAGATGTTTCTGATTTCTAAGATAATGTTTTGTAGGTTCCGGGATGTGAGGTTAGTGTGGGTTTTGAGTGTGTCTAGTTTAGATTGGTAAGAGGGGGAAGGCAGGAGCGGCGCGCAGAGAAGGCTGGGGATAGTATTGCTGTGGGTTTGATGACTGTGATAGCAGTGTGGGAAGTTTGAGTGGCTGGGAGTGTTGGGTATGCGCGGGTTGGGGGCTTTTTTATGATTCGCTAAAGTGGCCTTGTTGTGGTGAATTTTGCCAGAGGTCAGGGAAGGGTTGAGGTGGGGGGAGAGGGGAGGTGGCGGAGTGTGGAAATGATGAGGGTCGAAGATTGGATATTTGGGGAGGAGCGTTGTTGTTGCTTCTAATGATGGTTCTAGGGAAGGGTGTCAGTGATATGAGTTCTAAGGGAGGTGAGTTGTTATTGCTTCTTTCGAAGGTTCTAGGTAAGGGTGTCGGTTGCTGAGATTCCGGAGAGATAGAGATAGAGGGAGTAGTTTATGATGAGGAAGCAACAGCTCATGCTACGTTTACATGTAGGTTGGAATTAAGAGAGGTATCTAGTAAGACTCCAAGATTCTTAACTGACTCAGCGGGGTAGGGATGGGCCCATGATGACTCCGGCAACGATTAGCTCTGACCAGACGGAATGCTGGGCTCCAAAGACCATCTTCTCAGCATTAAGCTTAAGGAGATTATACTTCATCCAGCAGCTCATATCAGTCATACCGAGTTTGAATTTCTTTGCCATTTCAGGAAGATTATCAGTGAAATACAAACCTGGAAATCAAAAGGTCTCACCAAGGCAGCCAAAGGCGAGACATACAGGTTAAAAAGTGTGGGACTAAGCGTGGAGCCCTGCGGCATTCCACATGGGACACTGAAGGCCTTGGCCGTAAACTGACCTCAGCTAACAATCTGATGTCTTCTGACCAGAAAAGAATGAAGCAATTCCAGCTCCTTGTTACTCACACCTACTTGCTGTTGCTGTTTGACCATGCCTAAGGGTGAGACAGTATCAAAAGCTGCCGACAGATCCAATAGGACTAGGACTGCAGTCCCTCCCTGGTCCACCTGCGGTCTCATCATGTCGGTGGCAGCGATGAGAGCTGACTCCGTACTGTGACCAACCACATCTGAAGCCATTTAAAGAAGGGTCCAGAAGGTCATGGTCAGTAATAAATGTAAATAATACTTTGTTCAAATGTTTCTTGAGTATTTTTGCAGGGGTGGGAAGAAGAGAGATCGATCATTAATTCTTCAACTCATCTGGGTCCACATTCCGCTTTTTAGGAAGTGGGATAATATTAGCTTCCTTCCAACACTCAAGAAAGATGCCTGATCTAAGGATGTACTTCCAGGAACAAGGCTACAGGATCGGGGACCAACTGCAGAATTTGTGGAGGGCTCTGGTCATTGGAAGAACCCTATTTAATACTCATCAGGATCTCTTTGACCTGAAGTGCTGATGCTGGCAGGAAAGACAGCAGCTGTGGGGCATGCACCTGCTGAGATATCTTGAACGAGACATTTCTTCTCATATGTCTCAACCAAATTAAATTCAGAATAAACATTGATAATCTTGTCCCTGAAAAACGTTGCAAAGTTGTCACAAAATGCTTGAGAAGCATTGGTCTGTTGCTTAATGGGGGGATTGGATAAGCTCTTGACCACTCTAAAAAGTTCTTGGTAGAGTTCTTGGATAGACTAATTTGACATGTATGGAAGGTGTATTTGGCCTTTAAATCGCTTCCTTGTATGTGGCAAGTAGGGATTTGTGCTTGTCTTTGGGAAGTAAATTTGGAAAACGTATGAAATGTAAACAGGAGCTACATCACTAACAGTGATTACCTCAATGTTTTTTAAAGTCATTGCTGTGATATCATTGTTGAGAAATCGATCAGAGTTTTCCTTATAAAAGACTTCAATATAATGCCCAATAGGGGTCTTTTTCAAAGTCAGTTTGTATTTACTGCCGGGTTTGAGATCCAGTGGAATCTTCCCACTTTAAGCCCTAGTTCTCCTTCTCTGAAGGCCTAAGAAGAATATTTGCATTCACATAATTTTATGTTGTATGAAGGAAAGGTTTCTCTGCTTCTATTAATTCTGAGCTTTACTGGGTACAGAGCCAGGGCTCTGTGGGATGACATAGATAGGTTCTGTTAAAGAGCCATAGAATATAAGAATTCCACACTAGGATTAATTCCACACTAGGAACATTCTAATAACGAGAGTTGATGTGCTGTGCTTGGTGATGGATGAGGCGAATGAAAGCACATACTAGACTGAACCAACTTGGGTCTGTGCTTCCATTTTAATGTATTAAACACCACATAGTTTGGAGACGAAGACGGGATACAGACTCTGGTATTCACATCAACATCTGCTTTCAAGCGGAATTAATGCTTAGTAAAGGCTGAACTCACCACGTTGGAGATGTGGTATTGGTGAAGAGAGAACAGGCCTGGGAGTTGATGTGTGACACTCAGGGTCACAACTGCATGCCTGCTGTGGAGTTTGTGATCTGGTAAGACAGTCTTGTGTGGTTTTGTGCCGCTTGTAAGGGCCGGCGTCTTTTGGATTGCATCTGCATTTCAGGATTGCCGTTGGAAGTCAGTGCACCCCATCAACTATAGAAAGAGAGCAGGGAGTTTAAAAACATACCCTTCTCCCTAAAGAAAAGAGCCTGTTTGCATGCATAAAGCTGTCCTGCAGACATCTTGTTTCTTCAATACAACAAGCTATATCGCCTCTCAAAAACAACCCTGATGTGTGCGTGACGATGCACGGCATCTATCTTGGTTATTTGGGAGGTTTCCCAGTAACTATGAGAGATTAAATGCTAAAATATCTGCGCAAGCCGCGCATTTTTAAATTGGTGCCAATTTTCTTTGTCTTTGGTGACTGGCACACCATGGAGTTAAGACTGCTGTAGTAAATAGTGTAATCTCTTCGTGCCTTTTGATTTGTTGATTGGCACACCACATTGTTGAAGTGCCTGTCTCAGTTGGTGATTGGCGCACCTCATTGTCAAAAGTGCCTGCCACAGTTGGTGTTTGGCACACCTTATCAAAAGTGTCGGTCACAGTCGGTGATTGGTACACCTCATTGCTGAAGTGCCTATAAAAGTTGGTGATTGGCACACCTCTTTCTCAAAGCTGCCTGGTACAGCTGGTGATTGCTACACCACTTAGTTTCAAGCACATTCTTGTCACATTGTTAGTTAATGGTGTTAAATACTAGTGATGAACTCATTCAACATGCTGTCATACAAATATTTAGAAGTGAGCTGCTAAAATCTTCACTTAGACTTTGACATATATATTTAGATTGAATATTGAGATAACATTGTGTGAATGTACGTTTTATTATAATAATTACTTCTCTTAGAGAGTTAGCCAACATGCAGGATGCAACTCCTCCTCCTTTCTACTTATATAGTCCTGGCGAACCAACCATCAAATGGCAGAATTGGAAGAAAATCTTTGCTAATTATGCTAGGGTGTGTGACACAAACTTAACTGCAAAACACAAATATTCTCTATTATTGAACTGTCTAGTTGGTGAGAGGCAGGAGGTACTTGAAAATTTGCTTGAGCTAAGCACTGCTGACCAGAGATCGTTGAATTAATATGCGATTTGTATTCTGAAACTAGATCGGCATTATCTTCCACGAGTAAGCACCATCATGGAAAGATATCATTTGGGTTGAGGGAACAAACGAAAGATGAGTCTGTGGAAGATTTTGTGATTAGCCTTAGGAAATTGACATCAAGTTGTAAATTTGGAGAAGCAACTGAAGAAAGAATAAGGGATCAGTTTGTATTGAAATGGGCAAATGACAAAATAAGAGAAGAGTTGTGGTTGAAGGATTAACCACCTTTGGAAACGGTGATTGCGATTGCCAAACAAATTGAGCACATGGTCAAGTGTATTGATGAGTTAAGCAGTGCTAAAAATAAGATGATGGAAAGACATTCAAAGGTTGAAGAAATAGTTAGCCAAGTCAAAACAAAAAATACAAGTGTTGCAGAAAATTGATAAGTCTACACATGATTCAGAAGGTAGAAATGTAAAAGAATTTAAGGGCACATGAATTAGGTGTGGTAAAATAGGTCACAAAGCCGATGCAACCAACTGTCTTGCAGTGCAAGCTATCTGTAATATGTGTGGTAAGAATGGTCATTTCTCCAAATGCTGTAGAAGTAATGATAAAGAAAGAGGTGTGTCAAGAAGTAAAAGAGATTGAATTCCAGGTGGATGGTGTAAGAATTGGACATACATCAGATAAAGTGAGAATTTAAGGGGTTGAAATAGAGATGAAGTTTGAGTCATGTTCACATCTCACAATGATCTGTAAGAACACATTTACACATATTTCAAGGATTAGGAAAAATTGTGCAAAATGGACATTTTCCAGGTGGGTTATGGTGGGGTAACCATAAAAATGTTTGGGTATTTTACAGTTTGCTTTGAACTTGGGGGAAGATTTGTGGCTGGGCAGGTGTATGTTGCAAAAAGAAGAGATGCTTTACTGGGGTGACCACATCAGCATTTGTTGAGAGTAATGTTGAATCCTAATGCAGTACCTCCAGTACAAGTGCAAGAGATAGATGAAACCATAGTTACATTTGAAGAGGAATTTAAGGATGTATTCTGGGATGAGTTGGGTTGTCTTAAGAGGTACAAACATCACATAACGTTGAACAGTGAAGTGAAATCTGTGGTAGCCAAAGTAAGAAGAATACCTTTCAATGAACAAGAAGGGGTATAGAAAGAAATTGAACATTTAATTGATTTGAAACTTATTGAACCAGTTGAGGCAACTGAATGGTTGGTTCCCATTGTGGTGGCTAAGAAAGCTAAGGGAGAGATTTGTTTGTGCATAGATCTAAGAGCACTTAATAGGGAGGTTGTTGTTGATAGGTCCCCTCTTCCCAATATTGATGAAATCATTTCCACATTAGCAGTTGCTAAGTTCTTCACAACTTTGGATTTAGCATCTGCCTATTTTCAAATGGAGCTAGACAAGTCTTTACAAGAATTGACTGCATTTATTACATTATTACATCTGTAGGAACCTTTACATTTTTGAGGACGCCTTTTGTTTTGGTCCTTTACAGCCTCTGTTTTTCAAAGAATCATGTCAACAGTGCTTAAGGGAGTTATGGGAGTAAGATGTCCTCAAGATGACCTATTGATTTTTGGATGTACAAAGGAGGAGCACCATTCAAGTGTGTATAGTTCTGGAGAAGTTGAGGAAAGCAGGCTTGACATTGAGAAAGGATAAATGCAATTTATGTGTACAAGACGTCAATTAACTGGGACATCATATTTCAAGACGGGGTGCATTTCCAAAAAGCCATTTTAAAGTTACAGGAACCTTGTAACAAAGAAGAACTAGTTTCATTTCTAGGTATGGTGGAATACTACTGTAAATTCATTCTGGGTTATGCAGATAAAACAGAACATTTAGGAGGCTATTAGGCAAAATGTAGATTTTTAGTGGGATACTGACTGTCGTAAAGAGTTCATCTCTGTGAAGGAATACCTAAGAAATGCCCCCTGTATGCAATCATTTGTACCAGGTGAAGAGACTTACATAATAACAGATGCCAGTGAAAAAGGGATTGGAGCTGTATTCATTTAAAAAGGAATGAGATTTAGCACTTTATTGCTTGTGCATCTCAATGCTTAAAAGGATCTGAGTTAAATTGAGAGAGAAGATCTGGCCATTTATTGGGCATTGATAAAATACAGGAATGTGATTTGGGGCATGAAAGTTAAAGTGCTTTCAGATCACAAACCTTTGAAAGAAGTATTTCCTTACAAGAATAGATTTCACTGTTGACTCTATTCCTGGGGTGGTTATTAGGTTGACAGATTGTTTATGTTGCTTGGTGAATGTTGATGAAATTGAGCAGAATGCAGAAACATTCTTGGATGACAAGGTTAAGGTATGTGAGGTCACTTTGGGCGCTATAGAAGAAGAAGAGTGAGTTAGACAAGGATCAGGTAATTTCTAAAGCAATTGAAATGATATTACCTGGGAGAGGTAAACAATTGGAGAAACCTTGGTTCATGATTACAGATGAACTCTCAGTGGTGAATGGAATTCTCACTTTTGAAACAAAACTCTCACCACTGGTTGGTGTGTGAGAGAAATTACTTAATGTTTCCCATGATGGACATATGGCTATTGTGAAAACTAAAGAAAGACTGATGTTACAATTTTGGTGGCCAGGAATGAATACCAAAGTAGAAAGACTGTGTGCAGTGCAGAATGAGTGACAACGTTAAGGGCTAACACGTCCCATCCTTTTATATGCTGATGATGCTGTTTTAATGCCTCGAACACCAGTTGGCCTCCAGGTTTTATTGAATACCTTTGCTGATTTTGTGAGTAGCTTGGTGTTGCGCTCAAATCAGTCTAAACGTTTGTTATGTCATGTGGGGGGAAGCGTGTGAAATCTTGCCGCTTTGTACTTCAGTGTACTTCCATGGGCTTAACCCATGAATTCCCCAATTTGGGTGTCATTTTTTATTCACCTAGGTCCTGGAGACCTTGTTTGAAACAAAGGCACCTAAAGAATTGCAACTTCACAGGTTTTCTATTTAGCCTGGTGTCTAAGATAGGCAACAAGTCAGTAATGGTTGTAGTTGAGATCTATGCCAGGAAATTTGTCCCGAACCTCACCTATGGTGCTGGTGTGTAGGGGTATGAAGCCACCAAGGGTCTCCAAGCTGAAGAAAACAGGATTTGCAGGTGCCTACTCAGTGTGACCCCCGGGTCACCTAGCTACACCATTTATAAAGAAAAGGGCATGCCATTTGAGGAGGATGCCCTCAAGTAGGCTCTTCTGATGTTATGGTGCTCTATTTGGAGAAACCAGGATAGAGACATAATTCTGGACTGCCTTGGTTGTGACATGGGCCTTTGCATCCCGTGATTAAAATATGTGAGAGACGTGCCTTAAGGTGGGCAGACCAGGTATTTTTCCTTTCACCTGGCCACCTCACGGTAATGGAACAAAAATGGCTCAAAGATGCTTTTAAGGAACTTCTGGTCAGGGAAAGGGAAGCCTGTGAACTGCAGAAACCCACAAGCACAGAGCATGTGTTTGTACAAACAACCGTGGGCATGGAACCATATTTGGGAATGGTACCGATTGCCAATGATAGGGCTCTTCTTACCAGGTTCAGGCTGAGTCTGATCAGTTGTCAACTTTCTTTCCCTTTGGGCCAGTTTAACTGAAAGGAAACCATGATATGTCCCTGCGAGGAGAAACCTCTGCAAACCCTTGCCCATTTTACTTTTTTTTGTGGGTTTTATCACTGTTATGCTAGTATATGTGTGTTCCCCCTGTTGAGAGGCACCTTAATCTCCCAGCACATCCCAGCTTTTCGATACATACAGTCTCTCCTCAATCTCAAGGTTTGTTTTGGAGATGCTGCATTCCTTAAATATGCATTACAGCATAGGTGATCCCTGATGTTTTAATCTGACTCATGCTTTGCTTTTTGCACCCACTGCCCCTTGTTTTATCTTATCTTATTTATGGACATGTGTTTTTAATATTCTATTGCATTTTATATTTATGATCTCTGAACCTTCATAAGCTTTGTTGTATTATTGGGGCATTTTAGTCTCAGTTCTGCCCCCAATGATGCAATGGGGCATATATTCACAAGGACTCATCGCCACTTTAGCGCCGCAAAAGTGGCGATAGATTTATCGCCCCATTCACAAGCTGGTGCAAACTGCCGACATCGCCAGTTTTCCTGCGATAGCTACCGCAAAAAACATCGCCACGGATGAGTGCGACAACTAACACTAATGATTTGCAGAGTAGGCGTTCCCGTGCAAAAACACACGAAAACACCACTTAGCGAGATTCTCAACGACCAGTCAGATCTGCGATGCGAACCAAGAACAGGCGATAAGGCGCGTTAGCAGCAGGGATTTAACACCTGCCTTTTGCTGGTGTTAAGCAGGACGACTACCTGCATTATGAAAGGGAGCCCAGCCCAAAGCTGCATCTGAAGACCAACAGATGCCATGGAGCTACTGATCATGCAGCTCAGAGAACCAAGAGGGCCACAACACCCACCGCCACCATTCCCAGGCCCCCCCGGACCACCCCCCGGGATTACCACCTAGGCAGCGCAGAACAGCGTACGACCCTAAAACGCACCAGCCCCAGAGACTCAACGCCAGAGGAAGCCATTGGCCAACACAGGCTCAAAAGCACAACCATCCTCCGCATCCTGACCCACATTGCCCACAGGCTGACGGTACCAACACAGCGGACAACCAACATCCCCCCGCAGACAAAGCTGCTGGCTGTGCTGCACCTGTTGGCCCCTGGTACCTTCCAACCAACAACTGCCAGAGTCGGAGGAGTCTCACAGCCAGCGCCATCAAACTCCCTCACACATGTCATGGATGCATGTCCACAAAAGCAACGGCGGGCCCCTGTATCCGCACCACACAATAGTTCCAATTCGCAGTGTACCTGCGCAACCAACCCCAACGCCAGCCGTGCTAGATGCCTCCGTGCCCCAGACCCAAGATCGTAGGAACCGAAATGTGGGTGCGCCAGGTCATGAAGTCCAGTAGTCAACAGTAGTGTAAAAACAGAACTTTATTACAAATACACAAACAAACAAAACGAAAAGCTCAGCCAACGCGTTCCATTCCCAACGGGAACTTCAACAGGGCAACGTGTCTTCAGAAACCTGTGGGAGAAATGGTGACAATGGTCAAACTTCCGTATAGTCACATGCCTAATCTGGTACAGTGTACTGCACTTGGACAAACAGGAATGCTCACAGGCATGATAAATCATGCATGAGAAGACCGTAACAGAAGTTCACGTGGACGTAACCGTCGTAGGAATGAAAAGGAGGGTAACGACCACACGAACTGCTGTTACGGTCACATCATGCAGGACTCATCCTACCTGAAATCATCACGGTGTGTGTCAGCTCGATACCCCTACCCCTCACTCCCCCCACACTGCGCAGGAACATCTTGAGACCGTGCAAGGGAACTACGCCGTAGCTGGCGTCACGCACGTGTTGAGGGCAATTCACACCACACGTGTACGACTTGTGCCCCCTGCCGACACTGCACACAATCCCCGCAACAGCAACCACACGCATGCCATCAATGTGCAGACAAAAGTGGACCACCGTGGCCTGTCCACCAATGTCGTCACAAACTCACCAGGAAGTGTGCATGATTCCCACATGTCCGCAAGTCCGCCACCAACCAGCGCTTTGAGGATGACACCAATAGTAATGCACTGCCCATCGCAAAGTACCAACTGAACACACCACACACCTCAACTCCACAATCCTACAACTTACAACTGTGGGAGTGCACATGTCACAAATCCACCACCAAAGTGACTACTGCGTGTGTCTCAGTCTCCACCATAACCTGTCCATAGGCCTACACACACATGGCCGACCACCTTCAATGGGCAGATTCACACTGGAGGCGAGGTGGCTACGTCCCAAACCAACCCGTGCACATCACGTCATCGCATGCAGGGTCGTGTCTGCCAGGGCTGCGCCCCCCACCCAGCCACGAGGCCGCCGCTGTGACCGGTGGTGCCTGCGTGATCCTGTGCGCCTGCTGCACCCCAGCCCTGGTCCCCAGACCGGTCCGCCGCCCAGTGATGACTGCCCGCCCCTGCTCACCCAGGCCTCAATGCTCACCTGCCGCCACCGGCATGTCTCCAAGAGGGCCCTGCACGTGCCAGTGCAACCTCCTCAGCCGGTCGCTGGTTTCCGCACCACAGGCCCCCAGTGCACCCTGCGGCACCGCAACGTGGAGTCATGTGTGTGCTGACTGCTGCCTGCGCATACACTGCGGCCCAGCAGGGCACACTGTTCAATTTGAGTCTTGATTCACTGGACGCCGTATCGAGGCCAACACATCATCGCAGGCTGCACACCCGCTCAGCTCTTCAGGTGGGCCTAACTCAGTGCAACGCAAGTCATCAACACATGCCGGTAGGCCCCTGCCAGCCGCAGTGCAGCGGGTGCCACTAACCCTGTGCAACGCAAGTCATCGTCACGTGCCGGTAGGCCCCTGCCAGCCGCAGTGCAGCGGGTGCCACTAACCCTGTGCAATGCAAGTCATGGCCCCGTGCCGGTAGGCCTGTGCCGGACGCAGGCCATCGGGTGCCACTAACTCAGTGCAACGCAAGTCACGGACCCCTCATGACTGAGTTCCGTGGATGCGGACGCCATCATGTCACCTCCGGCAGTGGGGGATGTGCTGTGGTGGGGCCCTTTTATTGGCAGGGTCACATGTCCCGTGACGCCTGTGCTGGATGGGTGTGGTGTGGGTGTTAACCAGCCCTCAGGGAGTGGCTGTGGCATGCTGACAACTAGACCAGTGATTAGCAGATCACTACAGGGAAGACCTGGGACATGTAGCTTTGTTGTCCCCCCCTGTAAGCGTAAGCGGAGTGGGCTGGGCTGGCGTATGCCAGTCCAGCGTAGGAGTGTGAACAATGAGCCCGGGGCTCTGGGCATGCTTCAGTTCTGGGCTGGACAAGGAAGTAACTGATGCTTGTTTCTCTATTGTAGTGTCTACATCACACGGACCACAATCTGCAATGTTGCACCCTGTGACTCAAGTCCCACGACATGAGCAACATGGACGTAAGGGGGAATCACTGACCCTACATCCATCTATACTTTCATACTTGACTGACCAAAGACATGACACATCTGTGCGATTCTGAATGTTTAATTCACATCCAGTGGAGTGTTGCAGCTGGAGCAGTACAGGGCCATGCAAACCCCACTTCACATTATTGGCCCATGGAGGGCCAGCCAGAGTCCTTCAGGGAATGACAAGTACATAGGAAGAGGAAGAGTTCAGTCCGCAGTCTGATCACTGTGTCATTGGTAACCAAACAGAATATGGCAGTCCATGTCGAGGTCCAAGGTGAGTGTCACAGAGTGTATCGGGGGACAGTGGAAGGTGATGATGCAAAGGGCAGAACCAAGCAGAAACAGGCCATATGGCGGAGATGAATGCTACTGCCTCCTCCTTACCAGTAAGGTTGATTCACCCGCATCTTCATCCTCTGATGTCCCATGTGCCACACACGTGGGTGGTGGTGGAATGTCGGCCGCACTGTGTGCCACTGACACATCAGGGGCCGGAGGTGGATTGCCTGCCACACTGTGTGCCACCGACACATCAGGGGCCGTAGGTGGATTGCCTGCCGCACTGTGTGCCACTGACACATCAGGGGTCGGAGGTGGATTGCCTGCCACACTGAGAGGCACTGGCACATCAGGGGGCAGAGATGTGGATGTAGAAGCAGCAGCATTCATCTGCGCCAGGCCTTGAGGCAGCAATGCCATGATGATGTGCTGCAGGGCATGGAAGGTCCCAGCCACATCTCCCTGGTGTGCAGCCGTGGCAGCCATTCTTTCCGCCTGCATCCGCTCCATGTTCTCCATGAGCCCCCGCATCTGTCCCAACTCCCGGCTGACATCGCTGGAGCCACTCTGACTGAACAGTTGTTCTTGTCTCAGTATCATGACTCCAGCGATGTCAGGCATGGATCGTTGGAGAGCATGGAGCGGACTGTGGGTGTGTTAGGGACTGTAAGTGGTCCCTGATGGGAATCAGACACCCATGTATGGCATCAAGTTTGGCTGCCATGAGGTCAAACCCCACCCGCACCAGATCAGCCATCTTCTCCTGCACCTCTAACACACGGCGTTGGAAGGCCATGTGTTGTTTGTGGGGGTCCTGGGAGACAGCCGGGGTGGTAGGTGCTTCCTGCTGTGTGGTCTGTGCAGGGGGTGGGGTCTCTTCGATGCAGCTGGGTTGCCATGCTCCTGGAGATGGGGTGCCGAAGCTGTCAATGAGGACTTGGAGGGCTTTGGTGTCGATATTGGGGATGTCCTCATCATCATCAGTGAAGAGTTGTTGGGGCTGCTCTGCAGGAGGTGTTGATGCTCCCTCTACAATGTGAAGGGGAGATGCAGTATTACATTGTGTTCACATGTATGTTGATGCATTGTACAAGTTCACATAGAGAATGCATGACAATGTACATTGTGACTGTTTAGGAGGAGCTGCCTATTTGATGCGAGACAGTGGACATTTCGACAACATCACGGATATGTGTTTGTACTTGTACATTGACATCTCACATTTCCCTACTATGCCAAATGTGATTGGCCAGTTTCTACACACAAGCGGCACCTGTTGTGTCCTCTGTCCTGTTGTAAACGTTTTGCAGTTTGTACCACATTGCTGTCTATGCTGATGTGCTCTGAATGTCATGTGTGTGTGCTGCATTTTGGGAGAGTCGCCCCAGCAGCTCTGATTTTGCTGCCCCTTGTCCCTTTCAGGCGGTGTGCCTTTGACTTCTGTGCCCATACAGTGCTGTCCGCAGATGTGTTGTTGACGTCAGGGGTTGTTTGTGCAGGTGGATGTGTCAGAGTGTGACCTGCTCCTTTATGGATGTGGTCCACACTCAGCCACCTCAGTGTGGTGGCGTGCACCATGTCATGATGATCGGACTGCAGCCATGCTAATCGTCATGCAGTGTCACTTGCATTGTCAGTGTGGCTCATGGACCCGCAGCTTTGTTGAGTTCAGCACATGTGCATGGGTTGGTTGTGAGATAAGTAATGTGTGGGCAGGCCTCCTCTGGGTACATAGTGGATGGTGGCCTACGTGCTGTTGCTATGTGTGCTGCAGTGTGCCAAGGGGATCAGGGACATGATCCAGAGTCATTTTGGGTGTGCACTGTGCTCCGCTTGATTGTGCATGTGTGCCATTGTGCCCCCATCCCCCCAGTCCCTGATGGTTACTCACCCTGTTGCTGTTGTGTCGGGTCATGTTGAGCAGTGTCCGGTCCCCCAACTCCTGCCACCGTCTCCCCACTGATGACTGTGGACACCATTTCCTCCATCTCATCCAGCTCCTCCTGTGGCGCTGGACTCCCACCTCCAGTCTGCATTGCTGCCTTCTGGTTGTCTGCGAGTTTCTGCTTGGTCTTGCGCTTCACATCATTCCAGCACCTCTTGACCTCGTCCATTGTCCTCCTCAGCACTCCGACTGCTAAGTGTCCCACATAAGTTACATGAGATAACACTCCGGCTGGAGGGGGACAAGCCCAGGAAAATTAAAGGTCTCTTTTGGAAAAATCTGTCATCTGGTTATGACATTCTATTAGCAGAACAAGACTGGCCGCCAGCATTCATCATGGAGTGCCCTAGGGGAGAAACTGTAATTTTTCCAGCCTTTTCCGACCTCGTTCCCATACATTTAAAACATGCATAAGCGCAGGAGTGGGCGGTTGCCCTAGCTCCAGCATTGTATAAAAATCATGTTGGCTGGGATGAGGATTCAACCCACCACGTGATCCCGTTAAAAGGCTCCCCAAATGCTCAAAGGTAATACCCTGTAAAGCAGGAAGCTAAAAAACAAGTCAGGGAGATCCTAGATCAACTAGAATACCAGGGGGTGATTGAAAATTGCACTTCACCTATGAACAATCCTTTGTTTCCCGTAATGAAACCTGACAACACATATCGTCTAGTCTTAGATTACAGACATTTAAACACTTGCACAAAGACGTTTGCAGTTCAAAATACACACAGTGCCGCATTAATGAATAACATTGTGCGCAAAAAATACAAAACAACACTTGATATCTCAAATGGATTTTTCTGCCAAAATATCGCCTGAAAGCAGGTATCTGACCGCATTCAGTGCGTTAGGGTCCCAGCGACAATTTTGTCGACTAGCCCAAGGGTATAAGAAGAGCCCCGGGGTATTTTCAGCAAGGGTAACAGAGTTACTACAAAATTTGGATGAAGCATTGTCCTATGTGGATGACATTTATCTGACGGACGATGACTTACCGATGCACTTGACCAGGGTGAGCACCATTATTATGGGATTCGCTTCTGAGGGCTATAAATTTAATTTAAAAAAATCAAAAATTGCCCACCTCAGTGTCCTATTTTTAGGGTATGAGCTGTCAAGTGAAGGAAAAAGCCTAGCAGCTAACTTTTTAGAAAAGTGTGCGCTGCTCCAACCTCCAAAATCATTGAAGAATTTACAATCAATTCTGGGATTCCTAAATTTTGAGTCGAACATACATTTTGGATTACGCAGAAAGAGTAAAACCTTTCTACGACTTAATAAAACCTGATTTTTCAGTCAGACAATGGACACAGGAACATGCAAATATCCTGCGTTCCCTACAGGAAGACATGATAGCTTCTAAACTTTTACAGACACGCATAAACGTGCGCAACTTAGTGATCCGAGTCATAGCGGGTCAATGCAGGTACACTTATTTGACTTTCAATGAAGGTGAAACGGTACCAATCGCATACAAATCACACCTGTACACAAACGCAGAGATGCGTTTCACTTCAACAGAAAAAATCCTTTCAGCAGTGGAGACCGCTGTAGCAAGAGAAAGAGCTCTGGCTCAGGGAAAGCGCATAATAGTCGTGACCCCAGTACCAGCTTTAGAAGCTGTTACAAAAGCTAGCATTTCAAATGCGAAAGCCTTACATCCCAGATGGATACAATGGGCTAATTCTCTTACTGCAACGGATGTTGAATACAGATTTGATCCAAGCTTAAAAACACAAGCATTCCTGCAATACGAACAAGAATATCCTCTACCAAATGAGATTTTGCCTCTAGATCAGTATGAATACATTATTTACACTGATGGATCCGCTCATCCGGCCATAGGGAGTAAGCAAGCTTACAGCGCAGCGTGTGCAATCGTTAAAGGTCGCATGCACAATGGAAAGTTCCATCCGAGTTGCACTAAAACGCAGTCTCTAGGAGACTGCACGGCTCAGTTGGCAGAGTTAAAAGCACTGATACTGGCACTTATAAATACGGAACACGAATTCCCCACACTAATTGTGTGTGATTCCTTTTACTGTGTACAGTCGTACAATGAATATTTAAATCATTGGGAACAAAACAGGTTCAAAGACGCAAAAGGTGGCACAATTAAGCATAAAATGCTATGGGAACAGGTAGTGGAGTTGAGAAACGAACTACCAAGGGCTCATGTGATACATACACTGAGTCATCAACGTGATGGCATTCACGTTGAAGGGAATTCATTGGCTGATGAAGCCGCAAAGGGGGCTGTTCGCACAGCCGCCGTAGCTGCAGTTACTCGTTCAAAAACGAGAATAGACGGCCAGATTATGGTAGCTGTCAATGCTTCGCGCAAAGGCAGCACAGCAGTACCAAAGAAATTTCCACTCAAGTACTCCTACAAGTTAGATGCACAAAACATTCCATATGCTCAGATTCCTGTAGTGTGGGATAGAGTAATGCCAAACATGGATCGTAGGTTAGGCTTAATTCTAGCAGCACACAAGGGTTTGGGTTCTGCGCATACAGGCGTTACAGCGACTATTTCTTTGCTGAAACAGCGCTTCTGGTGGCCAGGGTTAACAAAGCAGACCAAAGACTATGTCTGGAACTGCGACATCTGCAAGCAGATGGAAGGGTCCACCGCAACACGTCCAGTACAGATACCATTATTAGACAGCATTAGGTTGTCTGTTCGTGTACGTCCAGCTCAAGTTTCCTCAAGGTCTGGCCTCAGCGCTCGGCTGACGCTCGAACTGTTATAGAAGATTTGCGAGTCTTTATCGGCACATACGCAGTTGGCACGTTACATTCTGACCGTGGTCCGGCGTTTAGCTCTCGGGCTTACAAAGAGGCCATGGGAGGAATGGGCGTAGCATTGCGGTACTCCTCTCCATACCATCCTGAGGGAAATTCCGTTGTGGAGAGGAAAAACCGGGACTTAAAGCAATCTTTAACAGCTAGGGTATTAGGCAAGGGCGGTAGATGGGTCGATCACCTTTATGGGGTCCAGCCAATAAGCTCTCTAGGGAGTGTCACTCCTTACGAGGTCCTATTTGGGACAAGCATGTGGGTACCTGATCTTGATTGTGACGGCACAGTGGCGGATAAAAAACCATTTGATATCCATGATCGTTTGGCTGTTTTACAGGATCTAAATGAATCCAGGACACAACAAAGTAACGTGGTCCAAAAACAGACCGCCACTGAGGAAGTCAAGGCAGTAAGGCCTGTCTGGGTCCCAAAAATCGGGGATCTGGTCAGAGAGAAGATTGCTGACAAGAAAGAATTTGGGCCATCCTACAGAAAGCCTGTACCGGTCCTTGCAATCCAATGCACAAGAACTGTACTTCTGCCACCTCTTGCCGGGAAAAAGGAGAAAAGATTTGTCTCAATCGACTTAATCAAACCACACTATGTGGCCGATACTAAACAGTAGGCCTCGTGGACTCCACAGTAGCAGACGCCCTCCTCTCGCTACAATACAAGAAGTCCAAACAGAAAGACTCATCACATTTGAAGAGCCACCTGAACGGAATGAAGGACTAAGCAACAATGCTATGGAACTCATTCCACTTCAACAAGAAATTCATCTTCAAAATGAAAATCAACTTAACAACCAAGTTGCAATCAGACCAACTACAGACATTTACGTCAACATGCCTCGTCAAGAGCAAAATCCGATTTCAACAAATCCCGATGCAATTCCAACAATTGATTCAACTACTTCTGGCTATTTCATGAACTTTATTACGTTTTCACTGGATCCAAGCGAGCCGGAAACAACTTTTTTAGAAAGACTTACCTGGTGTCACCTTGGATTGAACTATGGTATATCACTGGGATTTTCTTTTTCTTTTCTGGCTAGGTTTAATAATAACTTTTAGTATGCTTATTAATGGACGATACCTCCAGCAGAGCTCTACAACCCAAAGAGTCAATTTGATTTTAAAACCACACCAGTCTTCACATCGTGAACCAAGAGACTTGTCTTCAGTGAACATCACAGCAGTTCCTATACCGGACGGTATAGTATGGGACAAGATTGATTATGATATATTCGGTCCGACTGAACTTTTAAAACTTAAACATGTATTTAAAATTTCTTTAAATGATATCATTACCTCCAGTACATTTTCTGATGATTGAGACACTGATACTGTAAACAATTTAATGTCTGATTTAGAAAAAACTGCCGCATTTCCGAACAATGAAATGTTAGAAGGTACTTCAGACTATGATACATTGTACTGTTACCAACATTATGGTCATCATTTCTTGCATAAATCTATAACACTTAGAAATGTATTTGAATACCACCAGTGGGAACACTGCCCAACTCCTCCAAAAGGTAGTTCGCAAACTTTTGCACAGAAATTCACATACTTTTCAGGGTTTAATACATCTGACCCGAAGTCATTTTACTACAAAGTGGCAAAAACATCAGCACAGAAAATTATGTTAACTAACACCAAACAGATTTACTTTGCTTCCTTCATGGCCCAGTTGTCTACACAGGGTTTCGACCTATGGAAGGACACTATAGATTTCAAATCGATCTGGGGTTCTAGGGACTGGCAAGTCCAGGGAACAGAAGTGCTATTTAGAGCATGCCTCATTCCACAGCAGATTATATTTCTGAATAAAACTGTGCAAAAGACATCCTGTCTTGGACTAGCCAAGAATAAGGAACTGAACTCACCCGGGTTTCCTACTCCATCACATATGAGTGGGGGGCAGAATTCAACTACACAAGGGGTAGGATTAGATGACATTCTCCAGTACAACAGATCAGATCCTGATTGGACGAAATGGCTGATTTGGCCCATTGACACAAACACCTGTCAACAGAGATTTATGAATACAACCGAAGGGTTTAGTATCCATTGGCCAGATACACGCTATGTACAGAGACAACACCCATGGGTAGTGACATCGTATAGTGTTGGGAAGTTGTGCCTTCATTGGCTAGAGACCTCAACACTCACAGAAGTAAAACATCACTTGACCTTACTCACACCTGATGTAGACCTTAGGGATTTTTTACTAGGCACAAGGAAAACACGTCAGAAACGTTTCATATATGCTGGCATTTATGCCTACTATAATGAAAACTGGAAAATATCCCAACAGGAGGCTGCAGAAAGAATACGGGAAATAGACCGTATTAACTTAGAGAAGGCATTAGCTGTAGTGGATAATGGGTTAACAACTTTGACCTCCAGGTTTTACTCCTTAGGCAACATTGTGTCTTCGGCAATCGACATATTAGAACAAGATCTGGCCTTGCAATCTCAGCTACATTCTATTATGATGCTAAGCTGGACGCTACAATCTTTGCGTGCAGGCTATGTGCCCTGGCGTTTATAAACACCACGTCTCTGTTTTCAGAATACAATCTAACTGATAAACAGACAGAAATGGCACAGAGGGGAGCCAAATATACAATGCTACGTATTGAGAAACTGGAAAGGTTACCATTCACTGTAGCCGAATCACCATCAACAGAATGGCTAATTCATGGCCAAATCACTCTGCCGGTCACTACGTTTCAGTTTCAATATTGCCTTGAGCAAAGGCAGGCGGGCAAATATGAAAAGATGAGTAAGGGGTACATCAAGGAAACTTGGGAGCTACCATATAGATATCAATGTCGGAATGGGGATCGAGAAGTATATCTGAGTGGTACAAACTGCAAGAACGCTTTAAGCGGTTCTCTCATGTGTCAAGATATTTCTCTACACGGAGCCTGTAGCGATTTAGTAGCGAACTTATCTTGTCACATGTCAGGGACCCCAGCGGCCAAGATCACACCGGTTTTCCAGCTGCTCTCGAATGGGAGTTACTTAATGCTAAATGTTCAAGGTTGCTGTGGGATGCTTCCGGGCGTTGCATATCTGGTCACTGTTAACTCCAGGGTTACTTGTTGTATGCAAGTATTGTTTCCACCACTGAACACAGTCAGGGAGGCGCCATTATGGCCTTCACTGAACATTTCTTTCATACAATTTGATACTCTGAGCAGATTGAAAGCCATGCTTTTACAGCAACCCGTGCCCTTAACCTCCGCTCGAGAAACCTATGAACTTCAAGTTGCAAGGACCTCGACTGAGATGCAGGCAAATATACGTACAAACTGCCCCTTTCATTTCGTAGAAATGGTGAGACGTATCTTCAATATGTCTGATACGAGCGGTATTGTACACCTTTTTAAGACCATAGGGTCAGGACTGTTAAGCACCTTTCAGACAGTCCTCGGAGTAATACCAAATTTTATACACTCCGTATTGGGAAGCGTATTTGGAGGACTCCCGCTTATCCTATTGCTGATTGTAGGGGTCCTATTCATAATACTACTGCTGCGCAATGGACGGCCCAATTCCCAAGGGAATGGCGAACATGCTCCTGGAGCGGAAATACCGTGAACGCATGGTACAACTTCTGGGCATTTCCTGCCTGCGAGAACTCAATGCCTCCTGGTTTCTATCCTTTCGGCCAGTCTGGGTAGACTGCATCTTACCTGTTCTTCGATGCCTGCTTTGCGGAGAGGAATGCACGTTAGATCTTTGTCTAACATTTTCATCAGATGCGCCTCCGGACACGGATGCAATGCTGGACCCCCTAAAGGCCCATGCTCTGCGTTGTCCCCAGCATCTTCTGATTGTGCTGAACGCATTTCTTGAGAATCCACAGGTGCCGTTTGCTCCTGCTGGGTTAGGTGACTCCTCCACAGGCACCCAGGTAACAACTGCTGCACAAGCTGCCGCAGCACCGACTGTTGGCAGTACTACATACCATCTATGTGCGATTGACGTTCTCTGTGAGGCGTTGGATTTGTCATCTGCAGTAGCTAACAATAATGTTGTGCTTCCCAGCCAGGACACTTAATCTCGAATTGGCTCATTGCGTCCTGGGAAAGAATTCGGCTTCTCCACTCGTTCTCATAATAACAGAGCAAATTTGGAACATTTCCTAAATTGACACTTTCGCTGAGAAAAGCATGGCCTTCTTCCGCTTTGAGTGAAGCAACTTATATAGAGAAACAAAATAGACAATCCCTTTTAGTGGCAATTGGAAATAGCTGAATTGTAACATTTTTGATTTTTTTTTTACAATTTTAAAACCATGTTTTACTTGCTTTTAAAATGTTTTTTAAATTGTCCAGATTTTAAGTATGGTCATTTTCATCCTATTCGGAAGAGGAGTGGGTGTTATGTCCCGTATAGAGGCCCTCATGTAGACCCGTTCATGCATGCCCTAAAATGGACGTATTCGTATTTGCCCTAATACGGTCATATTCGTACTTGCCCTATTATGGTCAAAGCCGCATATGCCCTATTATGGTCATAACTGTACATGTCCTATTATAGTCATGATTCCTTATATAGGCATGATCTTTCACCTACATTGGTCCTCGCTAGTACACAATGAGCTCTGAGGGCTGAACGTTATCTAGTCTGTGGTTTTGAATACAGAAGGGTTTTTCCCAAACACAGGCCCACACTGTACTCATCAATTATGCATGGCTCTCTAGGAATACACCACCTGCATAATATGTATGTACAAAGTTCACTCCTGACGTCTTCCTCATGCCTAACAAGGGCCAATACAAACCATACGAAGCAACTAGAGTCTTCAGGGTATAAATACACCACATTTTACCCCGGTAAGACAGAGGGAACCGAGACTTCCATGCTGACACACTGACCAGAGACGCTGAGGCTCCTGCATGCAGTCGCTCCAGCTGGCACTGGTCTGACACAGCCCTTGCAGGGTGTCCAACTCGAGACCAGGATGGGGTCCCACACTCTCTCTATTCAGGTATGGGGGTTCGACTAAATCCTAGAAGGATTCTTGGCTCTTAGGATTTTAGACCTACACATAGGCTAGGTACACTCAGGTACATCTAGTTAGGCATCGTAGGAGTACGCGCACTTTCATAATGCTTTTTATATTCATGTATGTATTCATGACTATGGCAATATGGTAGAACTGTTCTATCCCTTTGCTTTTATCGTACTGCTGATAATATATCTCTGCTATTGTTTGCTGGTTGCCGCAGCACATATATTTTACACTAGAATAACAACTGTTCAATAAATACTTATTGAAATGCCCAGACTGTTTATTCTGTGTAACTCTCTGAGACAAACCGAATAAGTAAGCACGAGTGACTGAGCGAAAAGTAGTATATTGTTTCCACGATTCTGAGGAATTTGGGTTGTCATGATCTTAGGTTGCCAGGAACTAATCTCTCCCCGATAAGAGGAGATTCTAGTGGCACTGTGAGCTAGCTAATGCAAATCAGGCTAACATACGCGGTGGGGGTGCACAGAGCCAGTCAGTCACCAAGCCCACAGTTTATGTTATCCAAATGCGCAGGTCCTGCATGGGTACTATAGGAACTACACGACACCAGGGGGTTCACGTTTATGAGGTTGCGCCAGTGGTGTGCAGTGTCCCTGAAGTGGATTGGGGAACTGACACAGGGGATCATATTCCTGGTGGTAGGAGGGACACTCTACTTACTCAAGATGAGAGGTGCAGGGAGAGGGGTTCCCCATGGTCGAAGCCTTGGTGTGTGAGTGTGGAGACCGCCCAAAAGAGTGTGGGTTGAGTGACAGAGACAGTCAGACACTGTCTTGCCAATCTCCGGAGAGTGGTGTGGGGTACTTGTGTGAGGCACTGGATGGTGGGGCAAAGGGTAGCTTGGTTAACAACTGTGGGGGGCTGTGTGATTCAATTGTTGGAGATCATATTCTAAGTCCCTGTTTTCCAGAGCTATGCCAACACCCGGTGGAGTGTGAGTTCTCTGATTCCAGGGAGCTTGCGCTGGAGGCAGACCCTTTGGCGGATTCCAGAGGGTCTGAAGAAGCTTTTGGGAGTGATCCTGAAGGGGGTGGCTCAGGTTTTCCCCAACCAAGTGAGGTATGGGAGGTTTGTGGTAGCCCAGATAGGTCCCAGTGTAGTGGGAGGGGTGTAGGGTCCCACGTCCTGTCTCAGAGGAGAAGGAGTGGGTGTGGGCTGTGTCCCAAGGTGCTTGAAACCCAGTCCCAGGGCCTGGTTGGTTCCATAAGTGAACACCAGGAGGGGGGCCTAGTCTGTACCGGGAGGCCATTTCCTAAGGGGGATCCCCAAGTGTCAGGTGGACTAGGGGGGCCTGCTGTAACAAGCATCCCACCAGGTCTGGTGTTTGGCAGCACCGCTCCAGTGGGGGCAGGTGCATGAGTCCAGAGAAAAGGGTGAGGGGGACGCAGTCCCCAGTGGAAGGACCAGTGGGTCAGGGGTTGCCAGCTCTGAGGTCTGAGCACCCCAGGGCTGACCCTGGTGAGGCCACTTCTGGCCTGGGGAATCTTCATGCTCTGTCAAGTGGACAGGAGGCTGGAGACCTGCACCAGGCAGACTATCGTACCACTCATGAGGAGTGTGTTTCCCTTGGGGGGGTTGGTGTACTCCCCAGGAAATCCTGGGTTGCCAGGCACAAGTCCAGCCTAAGGGTACAGACCCTGGGTTGGAGGGCCAGGGGGTCCCCCCCTGACCTGGAGGAAGGGGTAACTGCTAGCAGTTCCCCTACTAGTTTGTTTTTTGGGGGTATCGCTCCGGGCGGGAGGGTACAGAGCCCCAGGGAGGAGGACAGGGTGTGGGAGAGCCCACCCCAATCTCCTGCCCAGCTGCAGGGTACAGACCCCGAGCTGGGGGTTCAGTTTCAGGATGTCATCCCTGACCTGGGAGGACAAAGGGTGCCAGTCACCAGGGGCTGCCGCCCCCCACTCTCTGATAACACAGAGGTTAGAGAGCCTTGAGAGGCATGATGCCAGGCTCTCATCACTGACAGGCGTCAGTGGCCACTATGGTTTGCTGTTCTGGTGGACAGAGTTGTCCCTGAGAGTGGGACAGGAGTCGCACCCTGTGGGTGGACTGGGCCACACTACTGTGTTGGCCTTGTGTGTGCTATCTGGTTGCTGTGACACATCTGTGAGCAAGGTAAGCTTAGGCACTGCACTGATGGTGTCCCCAGGTGAGGAGAAGGGTCCCCCATGGTTTAGGGTAGTGGGCCCTGAGGGTATGGATAGAGGGATCCAACTGGGTTCAGGAAGGCATAGAACTGGAATAGACCCCTCCTGTTCGGGCCAGGTATCAGGTTCTGTCGCCCCAAGCCGGGAATCCCATCAAGGTATTGATTGGTCTACCCTGGCTTTAGGCTGGAAGGGGGTTGTGTTGGAAATGGCCCTTTTTGCAGTGTTATCTCCAAACCTTTTGCTCCTTCCTCCTATTTTTTTCCTGACCTGTGTTTGTTGGCTATTGGACTCTGGGACTTTACCACTGCTGATCAGTGCTAAAGTGCATATGCTCTCTGTGTAAATTGTTATTGTGATTGGTTATCCATGATTGGTGTATTTGATTTACCAGTAGGTCCCTAGTAAATTGCACTGAGTGTGCCAGGGCTGGTAAATAAAATGCTACTACTGGGCCTGCAGCACTGATTGTGCCACCCACATGAGTAGCCCTGAAAAGATGTCTTAGGCCTGCCACCGTGGTGCCTGTGCGCAGTTTGTTAACTGCCATGTCGACTTGGCAAGTGCACCCACTTGCCAGGCCCTACCCTTCCCTTCTCTTATACATTGGACACCCCTATGGTAGGCCCAAGGTACCGCCTGGGCAGGGTGCAGTGTATGTGAAAGGTAGGACATGTACTGGTGTGTGTAACATGTCCTGATAGCGAAATACTGCCAATTTCGTTTTTCACTATTGAAAGGCTACCTTGCCCCATGGGACAGAATGGGGAATGCTTTGTAACATTTTACAAGCATATCTTCCCATAGGGATAAGATATAAACATGGAGTTTGGTATCCCTGAACTCAGGATTTAATAACACATCTTTTAGTAAAGATGGTTTTTAAATTGTGTGTTTCAAAATACCACTTTTTAGAAAGTGGCTATTTTCTTGTTCAACCATCCTGTGTGCCTCTGCCTGTTTGTGGATTGACTGTCTGGCTTTGGAGTGACAGGGGCTGGGGAGGTGCAGTGGCTCCAGGAGTCTGGATGAGTCAGCACTAGGCTGAATAGGCCTGAACTGCATTTGGAGTGGTGGGAGGAGTAGCACCTGTACCTGAATAGGGCTGTGCCTGCCTTTCACAATGCAAGCTCTGCCCCCCTGTGGTGTGTCTGGAGTCAAGGCTCACACTGACAATGGATGGTGTTGTGCACTTGCAGAGTGCCCCCCAGAACTGGTTTGAACTGGGCTCAGAGCCCCTTGCACAAAGAGAACAAAGACATTTTGGGGTATAAGTATTAGACCTAAAACCACTGAACTTTAGATCATTCCTGGAATTCAAGCGGAACCTTCGCCAAGGAGAAGAGCTGGAGAGACTGAGGAGAAGTACTGCCCTTGCTGTGTGTCTGGGGTTGGCCTGCAGTTGCTGTTTTTGCCAAGGAAAGGAGAATGACTTTGCTGTGTGCTGTGTCCCCTGCTTGAAGGAGATCTCCAAGGGCCTGAAGTGTGCTGGCCTCCTGTTCTGAAGTCTCAGGGACACAAAGACTTAACCCCCAGCTCCCCTGAACTCTGCTGTTGTGAGTTCTGACCTGCCAAGAGGTGCCTGGGCCAGTTGTGGGCCTCTGGAGGTTGTTGCTGCAGTTTGGGAGCTGGAAAAAAGAAGAAACTCAAAGAACTACAGAAATCGACGCATCGAGGGATCGCGGCTGAAGAGCACCGACGCAGCGCCGCTCGACGCCACCGCATCGATCGCCGACGCATCTCGGATTTCCACGCATTGTGCCTGTGCGGCAAGTTTGTCCGACGCATCACCTGCAGACCGCGCCGTCACGAAGAATCGACGCATCACTCTCCATACGGACCGGATTCGACGCAACCCTTCCTCTGCATGCAGTGGGACTGTCGCATCGCCTCCCCAAGGTCTCAGGAGTGTCGCATCTCTTTGTTTTCCGACTCTGCGGCTGTTTGGCTTTTGGAACTTTCACGCATCTACAAGTACTTTGGTGAAAAATCATGCATCTATAGTTTTCTATGGTACAGGTTCTTGAAACTTTTTGAAAGTCATATTTTTAACTTTGTATGTTGGATTTTTGTCGTTTTGGTCTTGTTTAGTTGAGATAAAAATCTTATTTTTCTAACCTGGTGTGGTGTCCTTTTATGGTGTTTTCACTGTGTTATTGTGAGTGTTGGTACAAATACTTTACACATTGCCTTTGGGATAAGCCTTTCTGCTCGTGCCAAGCTACCAAGGGGGTGAGCAGGGGTTATCTAAAGTGTGTATCCCACTTACCCTGACTAGAAGCAAGGGTCCCTATTTGGACAAAGATACCTACCTCTGCCAACTAGAGATCCCCATTTCTAACACTAGTGTAATTAAATTCTTAGAAGAGATATTCAAGAGGGAAAGTTATCCTAATTCCATTTTATCTGACAACAGTCCTCAATTTTGCTATAGTGAAATGTGGAAGTATCTAAGAGAGAGTGGAATTTTACATAAAAGAAGTTCTGTTTATCACCCAGAAACAAATGGTGCTATAGAGTTAATAAAACTTTAAAAGAAAACATACAGTTAGGGCGAGCTAACAATTTAAATTGGAGAATAGTCCTGCAAGACAGAATTACAGCCTATCGCATGTCTCCTCATACCACTACTGTGAAAACACCTCTTGAACTTTTCAAAGGCAGATCTGCAAATTCCAAGATATGTCCACGTTGGATGGCATGGGGTAAAGGTTTAAAATACAATGAAGTTGGTGAATGGAGAAGTAAGGAACTAAGACATCAAGATGAAAAAGGGAACAACATTTTGCTAAAAGGATGTGCGTAGCATACAACCAAGTTGCCCTGGGGGATGTAGTAAAGAGAAGGGCACCTGTGGGATGTCAACCATGGTCAAAGTACTCTGAAGAGAGAAAATTGGTGAAGTTGTTTAAAAATGCCATAAAGACGGAAGTATTTATAATAAAAGTTGTGTTGTGGTAATCCAACCTCAAAGTGACTCTGCTGAAGATCAGCACAGTCAAGAGTGGAATCAAAATTTAGACCAGGACATTTCTGAGAGCCATGAAAGTTACATCAGAGTTCCATAAGGAAAAGAAGTGTGAGAGCATGTAGAATGCCAATGTGCATGAAGGATTATGTATGCAATATATAATTTTGTGGAATGTTGTGGAATAGAATAGCTGTGATGATAATTTTATAGTTTGTTTGATAAAGAGGAGAAGTGTGGGATGACAGATTATATATGCAATGTGTAATTTTATGTAATGTTTGGGATGGCATAGATGTGATGTTAATTTTATAGTTTGTTTGATAAAGGAGAGAGGAGTGTGGGATGACAGATTATATATGCAATGTATGATTTTATGTAATGTTGTGGGATAGCATAGATGTGATGTTAGTTTGTAGTTTGTTTAATGAATGGGCGAGAACTGTAGGATGATATAGATAGTTTCTGTTGAAGAACCTTAGAATGTAAGCATTCCACACTAGGTATAGGAGTTCTGGGAACATTCTAATAATACTGTTTGAAGTGGGGCAACCTCTTGCCCCCAACCAGACGCACAGCTGAACAACGCCCACTTTGGCGATCATGTGTACCTTATTTCCATCCATGTAATCAATTTCAACCCATTGTAATCTTCTTTAAACCTCAATTTCTCTTCTTTTTTAATTCGAATCCACGCTCGGAAAGTATTGCCTTTTTTCAAGTTTCTAATATTCAAACTGTGTCCATCCGGACCTCTTGAAAGAATACGAATAGTGCAAAGTTCATCACAAGGAGTATTTTATTCAATGAAAATCCCAATGCATTTCGGGCCACGAAGCGCCCTTCGTCAGGGGTCACTATAAAAGATAAATGTAATTACCACTTCATATTCTTAACACGAATGCACATTTTACATCGTCTAACTACACAAGTAAAAAACTATTTTAATCAAACATGGTATCGAATTTGCATTACAACTCATTATTTCCCCCACAGTGCAACCTTTTATCATCACTAATATCCATGTCAGGCTGTTTGCATAATGTGTCAATCCCTCCACCCAACCGTGTCACGAGCTCTTTACTAGTCACCCTCCCTTTGTATACAAATGTCACTTCGCTCCCAATATTCCTGCTCCTTTATCTTTCTTGATGCTTTCCTCTCTACACCCCCACCCAAACCTTCTGGACACATTAAGGTCACCATCTGTTTTTTACACAACATCACAAAGCATCATAAACCCTCCGTTTTCCTTCCACTCTGACCCTTATCCTTTCCACTCATTCCTCCCATGTCACTGTGACTCCTGCGTTCACTCACTTTTCCCAGATCTTATTACTCCTTGTCCCTACAACAGACATCCTAACTCATCCCATACCTGCCATGAAAGTTAAAAGCCTTCCGTTCTCGCCATCGTCACAAACCATAGTAATCACCACATTCTTCCTCCCTCTTATCAACGCTCTGACCCTCCCTCCTTTCTCCCGATTGGCCCAATGTGCAACATCTCCCGCCATTACACCTGCATGTTAATTAGACAAACTACGTTGCTCCTGCATGTGGATCAGACAAACTACGTGTCCCATAATGCAATTCGCCGGTGATCCAATTAACTGGTAAATTTTCCTTACAAGTATTAAAATCGTGCACTGAATAACCATGGTACTTTGTTAATCATAAGTCATCTGACCGCTGATGGTCTAAAAAAATCAATTTTTTTGCTCCAACCTCAATGTTTGTGATGAACTTGATGTATCGCCGACCTCGTGGATTATTGAAGCTCCTCTCTTATTCTCCTCGGTTATCCGTGTTTTAACAGCGGGTGCAATCCCTGGGTAGGGCAAAGTATGAATCATTCAATCATAGGGGGTGGGATGCACACCAAGTATTCAATGTTTCACAATGTTTATCCAAGTATTCCAAGAATGCGTGCAGAATGGTGATGTGGCATGCCCAAATGCCACTGGAACTAACAACACTGTTTGAAGTGGGGCAACCTCTTGCCCCCAACCAGACGCACAGCTGAACAACGCCCATTTTGGCGATCATGTGTACCTTATTTCCATCCATGCAATCAATTTCAACCCATTGTAATCTTCTTTAAACCTCCATTTCTCTTCTTTTTTAATTCGAATCCACGCTCGGAAAGTATTGCCTTTTTTCAAGTTTCTAATATTCAAACTGTGTCCATCTGGACCTCTTGAAAGAATACGAATAGTGCAAAGTTCATCACAAGCAGTATTTGATTCAATGAAAATCCCAATGCATTTCGGGTCACGAAGCGCCCTTCGTCAGGGGTCACTATAAAAGATAAATGTAATTACCACTTCATATTCTTAACACGAATGCACATTCTACATCGTTTAACTACACAAGTAAAAAATAATTTTAATCAAACATGGTATCGAATTTGCATTACAACTCATTATTTCCCCCACAGTGCAACCTTTTATCAGCACTAATATCCATGTCAGGCTGTTTGCATAATGTGTCAATCCCTCCACCCAACCATGTCACGAGCTCTTTACGAGTCACCCTCCCTTCGTATACAAATGTCACTTCGTTCCCAATATTCCCTCGTTCCCCTTTATCTTTCTTGATGCTTTCCTTCTACACCCCCACCCAATCCTTCTGACACATTAAGGTCACCATCTGTTTTTTACACAACATCACAAAGCATCATAAACCCTCCGTTTTCCTTCCACTCTGACCCTTATCCTTTCCACTCATTCCTCCCATGTCACTGTGACTCCTGGCTCACTCACTTTTCCCAGATCTTATTACTCCTCGTCCCTACAACAGACATCCTAACTCATCCCATACCTGCCGTGAAAGTTAAAAGCCTTCCGTTCTCACCATCGTCACAAACCTTAGTAATCACCACATTCTTCCTCCCTCTTATCAACGCTCTGACCCTCCCTCCTTTCTCCCGATTTGCCCAATGTGCAACATCTCCCGCCATTACACCTGCATGTTAATTAGACAAACTACGTTGTCTCCTGCATGTGGATCTAGACAAACCACGTGTCCCATAATGCACTCCGCCGTGATCCAATTAACCCGTGAATTTTCCTTACAAGTATTAAAATCGTGTACTGAATAAACCATGGTACTTTGTTAATCATAAGTCATCTGACCGCTGACGGCCTAAAAATCAATTTTTTCGCCTCCAACCTCAATGTTTGTGATGAACTTGAGGTATTGCCGACCTCGTGGATTATTGAAGCTCCTCTCTTATTCTCCTCGGTTATCCGTGTGATTGAAACATTCTAATAATGACAGTTGATGTGCTGTGCTTGGTGATGGATGAGGCTAATAAAAGCACATACTACACTTAACCAATTTGGGTCTGTGTTTGCATGTAAATGTGGTAAACACCACATATTTTGGAAAATTAACATCACATCTATGCTATCCCACAACATTACATAAAATCATACATTGCAATATAATCTGTCAACAAACACTTCTCACGCCCTTTATCAAACAAACTATAAATTCATTGCAAATATAATCCTTCATGTATATTGGCATTCTACGTGCTCTCACATGCTTTTCTGCTTTCAATTTCAGTTGTTTCAACCTGTTTTGTTCTCCAGTTTGTGACACAATAAAACTGTTCCTGATTCATGCAAAGTGTATAAAGTAGTGGTAGTTTACTCAGATCTTCTTGCTGTGAAACATAATTGGTAACACTCTGATGTGTTTTCTTTTTAAGCTGCCCTTCTGGCTAATGTCATTTTAAAGGGCCATTCTAGTTTCAGCAGTCTGGTGTAGATTAGGGATTTGATAGGCATGGCATTGAGGCTGGCCCAATACCTGTGTGAATTGGACATGTGTTGGGCGCACCAGGAAAAGGGTGACCATGTTACTCCATGTCATCATAGACTTTGTTTCCAGTCCTGGGCTTTAAACCAAGACAACATTAGTATCAGATGTTTTAATCCAATTAACTAAATGGAGGCAAACTAAGACAACAACACAGAGAAAGATGTAGATTGTCACAATAAAACACAGGATCGGCTGTCAAAGATGGAGTGTTAGCTCTTCTCGGAAGCCCCGCGCTTGACCCTAAAGCTTCACCATCCCGTATCCATAAGCCATCCCCATTAAAGTAACTTACAAAAACTGCAGCTTCCTGTAACATCAGGGGAGCACTAGAGCTGGAGATGGCCTGTCGGACTCGGTGAAGGCAACAACATGGATAGAGGTTGTCTGTCTGGGAGTTATTAACATGGCAGCCGCACAAATTGAGGAGCCACATGGCTGACTCCCAGAGCTTTGAAGGGCTGTGATGGACCTCGCAAGACAGAATCATCCCCTTGCTGACTGATGTATTTGTTCCAGGTGAGGATCATCCCCAAAGGGACTTCCTGGCCTGCATGCTAATGGTGATTGCCTGGAGGTGAGTCCTCTGTGTACTGTTGGGCGGGAGGGAGCTTCCAAAAGGCAGGACCAGATGGAGAAAACACTGGAGGAAGGCAACAGCAGAGTACTCACATAACAGCCAAAAGGACTGAGGAGCCATGCAGGTGTCTTTTGCAGACTTAAAAGTCTTTTCAAGTGAGAATCAGCCCCTCACTTACCAATGAGCAGCCTCCAAACTCATGTGAGAATCATCCCCAAAAGCTAGAACGAGCATGTTCCAGGCCACACACTAGTCACATAAGTGAAGGCCTCAGTGCGTGACTGTGAGAGGTGGCCACCAGTGGGCCTGGATGAACATAATCTGCTTGAAATTTCAGGTGCAAGATTCCTCTCCTAGGAGACAATAAGAATGGCTTCCTTTGTCCCTGACATTGTGGTTCTGCAGGAGGTGCCCGGGGTGGCCTGAGCAGAAGACTAAAAAATATGTTATATCATATGGATTTGCATTGCAAAGCTTATCACCCGGAATGGTATCTAGGGGCTGTAGCAGGTGTATTGACATGGACCTGAGGGTGTAGTGAGTCAGCCTTGGAGAGTTAGTTGAAGAGACAAGTCTTCAGCTTCTTGCAAAATTCAAGAAGCGAAGAGGAAGCCCTGATGTATAGAGGGAGATCAATCCAGGTTTTGGGTGCAATTGCAATGTGGGAGGATGCCAGACCTCCCGTTCTGCTTTTGCTGATATGGAGGGGTGAGCGAGTGACAATGAGGCTGAGAGCAAGTGTCTGGTGTGTTGGTCGAAGTGAAGACAGTTGTTAAGGTATGTTGGTCCTGTGTTGTGCAGTGCCTTGTATGCATTTGTGAGGAGTTTGAATTGGCTTTGTTCATGTAAGGGGAGCCAGTGGAGCTCTCTGAGATGTGATGTGATGCGGGTGCTTTGTGGAAGGTCAAAGATGAGCCTTGCTGTGGTATTCTGGATGGACTGGAGCTGGACGAGGAGGTGGTTAGAGATTCGGCCGTAGAGTGCATTGCCATACTCTAATCTGCTTCTGATGAGGGCTTGTGTGACAGTATGTCTAGTTTTCTGGGGTATCGATTTGAAGATCTTGCGAAGCATGCAGAGTATATAGCAGCAGGAGGAGCTGACTGCATTGGCCTGTGCTGTCATGTTGAGTTTGTCATTGAGAATGATTCCCAGGTTTCTTGCATGGTTGGTTGATGTGGGACCGAGATCAAAAGGCCACCAGGTGAAGTTCCATGGGAATTCCTGTTCCCGAAGATCAGCACTTTCGCCTTGTTGGAGTTGAGTTTCAGGCATTTAGCTTTCATCCACTCAGCTACATTGATCATGCAGTTGGTGAAGTTTCGGTGGTGGGCTTAACAGACATTGATAGGATAAATAGGGTTTAATTGACGCAGGAAATGATGAAGATGCCAAGTGTTATGATGATGTCGGCGAGCAGTATCATGTAAATGTTGAACAGGGTAGGGCAGAGTGATGAACCTTTTGGGACTCTGCTGATCAGGTTCTTGGGTTCCGATGTATAAGGCAGTAGTCTGACTCTCTGTGTTCCTCTTGTGAGGAAAGAGCATTTCCAGTTGAGGGCCACTCCTTGGATACCTTTGTTGTGCAGTCTTCTGATGAGGGTGACGTGTGATACTATATTAATCCATGGCTGCGATGAGTGCTGTTTCCAATCTGTGGTTTCTCTGAAAACCTGATTCGGTGTGGTTGAATTGATTGAGAAGTTCTATTTGGTTGGTTTGTTGTTAGTTGATTGCCTTCTCTATCACTTTGGCTTTATATCGGAGCAGGGAGATGGGTCACACGTTGCTTAGCTGGCTGGGGTCAGCCATGGTTATATGAGGAGGGTGTTGACTGCTGAATGTTTCCAGTCTTTGGGGAAGGAAGTTGATTTGATGGAAGAGTTGATGATTCAGGTGAGGAACTTGCTGATCTGTGGTCCTCCTATGTTGTAGATGTGGTGGAGGCAAGGGTTCGTTGGGGCCCCTGAGTGGACAGTTTTCATAATAGCTATGTTCTTTTTCTCGATGAAGTGTTTTCCTGCTGGTTTGGTGGATGTCTTGGTTGCTGTTGGGCACGTTGGCAATGAGATCCTTAGGGTTGGGTTGCATCAGATGCTGTGATTACTGAACATAGAGTGACTAACCTGTGATAACCAGCCCGGCAAGAGTGATGCACAATGCTTGTCCTTCCACACCCTCTGATCCTCAACCAAGCGAATAGTACACAACTCTAATTCTGGAGGAACATCAAGGGGAATAGGGAAATGGGACAAAATAAGAAAATAGCCAACCGCTGACTGTATGACAGATTCCTTGTATCACCCTGCAGCCTCTTCTGTCATCTGCCCCTCAGTGTGTGAGTGCCTGAAAAATGTAATCTTCTGCAAAAACCCTTTATAGTTTATGATTACAGTTTCAATCATTTGCATTGTCTCTCTCAATGTAGACTCAGCATACCTGTTAATTCATTTGAGAATCCTTTAAAACATTAGCTCTTTCTCTTCTAGTTGTTTCGTCACTAAAATTAAATTAGCCTCTGGATTTGGCACACGCTGCGTGGTTTCTGTTGGATTTGGCCCTTTTTGGCTAAAGTTCCCTAAACTTTTTGCCTTCCCCTGGACCTTTTTTCTGACATGGTGTTGCCAACTTAGATGAGTTAGCACTTTGCCACTGCTGATCAGTGTCAAAGTGCAAGTGCTCCCTGTGTAAAGTGTAATGATAATTGGTTGTCCATAATTGGTATGTTTGCCTTACTAGTAAAGTCCCTAGTAAAGTGCACTATGTGTGCCAGGGCTGGTAATGCAAATGCTACTGGTGGGCCTGCAGCACTAATTGTGCCACCCACACAAGTAGCCCTAAAGAGAGAACTCAGGCCTGCCACTGCAGTGCCTGCACGCAGTTTGCTAAACTGCCATGTTGTCCTGACAAGTGCACCCACTTGCCAAGCCTTACCCTTCCCTTTCCACGCACATCAGACACCCCTATAGTAGGTCCAAGGTACCCCCCTGGGCAGGGTGCAGTGTTTGTGAAAGGTAGGACATGTACTGAGGTGTGTACAATGTCCTAACAGTGAAATACTCTCCATTTCATTTTTCACTGTTGCAAGGCCATCTTGCCCATAGGACAGAATGGGGAAGGCTGTGTAATATGTTTCCAGCCTATCTGCCCATAGGTTTAAGATGGAGAGGTGAAGTTTAGTGTGCCTGAGCTCACAATTTAATAACGCATCTTTTTGTGAAGGTGGTTTTTGAATTGTGTGTTTAGAAACCACGCTTTTGGAAGTGGCTGGTTTTCTTGAAATTAGAACATGCTCTAGAGGTTAAGTGGTTCAAATATATAAAAGATGTTATGACTGACCTGGGCCACCCTGATTTTTATCACAACCCTACATCGATGGGCTTCATCTCTAGAAAACTTTTTAAAAACCAATGCATGACTCATATGGAGGCAAATAGATTTGCCATCGAGGCTTCAAGGCCCACTGTTCAAAATAATCAAATGATGCGGTCCACTATTGGTATCCAACCATACTTAACATACACACTAAGTGGATACGATAGATTTGTCCTCACATGCCTTAGATTTGATGTATTCCATCGCTTGGTAAGCTTTCCGACCATTAACGATTGGACCAAAATTTTACCAAACTGCCCCTGTGATGGAGTTTTATCCCAAACATCAATACACGTAATTTTGTTTTGTAAATTCTACATGGAACAAAGGAAAAGGTGGATTAAACCCATATTGAAAATATGGGGCATGAGGCAATGTCGTCCAGCCTACCTTGCATTGCAATTCCTAGATATTGATTGCTTTATGAGACAAATAGCTTATTTTTTTTAAAGTATCCTTAGACATAGGAAGCACCTTTGAACCATGCTCCACATTAAAGTATGTTCCTAGGCCTCAGTTTTTAACTATCTCTCAGATTTTTAAAGTTTGGTTTAACTTTCCAAATTAATATTTATTATGTTCACTGTATAATAACGATGATATAACTCCTAAATTATATTAATATTTTAACCTACTTCTTTTTATGACCATTGTATAATAATCGTGAATTGATATTGTAAAATTGTGCTTTTATGGTTTTTCTATGTGTCAAAATGAAAGCCGAATAAAGCTGAATTCATTCATTCAATAACACATCTTTTTGTGAAAGTGGTTTTTGAATTGTGTGTTTAGAAACCACGCTTTTAGAAGTGGCTGGTTTTCTTGTTCTAACAATTCTGTGTGTCTCTGCCTGGTTGTGGATTGACTGTCTGGATCTGAATGTGACAGGATCTGGGAAATGTCTTGACCCAGGGAGGGGAGGTGAGACAGCAACAGGATGACATGCATCTGGAGTGTAGGGGGGAGGAGAAGCCCCTGGAGGTGAAGAGGCCTGGGCTGCTGCCATAAAACAAAGGCTCCATCTCCTGCTGAGTGATTGAAGATCCAGACCCCCACTATCAAAGGTGTCACTGGCAGGGAGACACCCAGAAATGGTTTGGACAGGGGCCAGTGTCCCCTGAACACAAAGACTTCAAAGACATTTAGGGGTATAACTATGAGAGCTGAAACCCCTGGACTTTAGACTGAAATCTAACCCTGAGCGTAGTTTGCGTAGTGGCGCTACGCTACGCTACACGAAGTGCACTTCGCACTACGCAAGCTACGCGTAGTTCGCGAACTGCGCAGTGAGGTAGGGAAAATGCTGTTCGCACTGATTGCACAGTGCCGGATGCTTGTCCGCACTGTGCAATCATTGCAAACGGCATCTTGCACAGTGCAAGCAGTCGTTTTCTGCCGCTCGAGTAGATTTATACTCAAGCTGCAGTTTTCTCAACGCGGACTGGTAGTTTCTCATCGCGAGCGGTCACGAGCATACACGACCACTCGCAATGAGAAACCTGACCTCCCCACGTTGAGAATCTCGCCGGGAGGTTTATTTTCCAGGCTCGTGATCGGCAACTTGATGTTGCTGATTGCGAACTAGGAAAAAGTCTCGCCGGGATGTCATTTTGCTCGCTCGCGGTCGCCAACTTGACGTTGAGGACCGCGAGCAAGCAAAAAATGCCCGCTACACTACGCTATGCGTTTTTGCACTGTGCTACGTGCAATTCGCGTAGTGCTTAGTAGCGCAAACTACGCAAGCTACGCGAGCGTAGCATAGTCCTACGCCCAGGGTTACTGAAATCCCTATTGAAAAAGGATTGAACCTACTTGGTGCTCAAGAGTAACCTCTGCCAAAGAAGAACAGCTGAAGAGACTAAAGAAAAGGACTGACCCTTGCTATGTGTTCTGGGGCTGGCCTGCAGTTTGCTGGTTTGACTAAGGAGAGGACAAGGGACTTTGCTGTGTGCTGTGTCCCCTGCTTGTGAGGACTTTGCTGTGTGCTGTGTCCTGAAGTAGCGTGTCTCCAAGGGCCCGAGGAGAGCTGGGCTCCCTGTTATGGAAACTCAGGAACATAAAAGTTTTCAAGTGTGTCTCAGCGACGCTGTGTGCGTGTGCTTTTTGCAGCCTGAGACCTTCGTAAGAACTGCCCTGTGATCGTGGGCACCCGGAGTCCAAGTGTGTCTCAGCGACGCTGTGTGCGTGTGCTTCGTGCAGCCTGAGACCTTCGTGAGGACTGCCCTGTAATCGTGTGCACCCGGAGTCCAAGTGAGTCTCAGTGACGCTGTGTGCATGTGCTTTGTGCAGCCTGAGACCTTCGTGAGGATTGCCCTGTGGTCATGTGCACCCGGAGTCCAAGTGAGTCTCAGCAATGCTGTGTGCGTGTGCTTTGTGCAGCCTGAGACCTTCATGAGGATTGCCCCGTGATCGTGTGCACCCGGAGTCCAAGTGAGTCTCAGCGACGCTGTGTGCGTGTGCTTCGTGCAGCCTGAGACCTTCGCGAGGATTGCCCTGTGATCGTGTGCACCCGGAGTTCAAGTGAGTCTCAGCGACGCTGTGTGCGTGTACCCTGTTGCAGCCTGAGACCTTCGTGAGAAATTGCCCCGTGACTGTGTGTCCCGGAGTAGTCTTGTTCTCTGCTTCGATCGACAGCGTGGCCAGAACTGATGTGATCGTCATTGCCATCGGCCCAGACCGGCATCCCCAGAAGAGCTGTGGGGATTCACCGCCGCCGGCCCGAGCCTGCCTTTGCCAAGGAGAGACCTCGAACCATCACCGTCATTGGGGGTCCGAGTTCCACTGCCCAAGATCAACGAAGTTGCACCGGAGGCCCAAGCCGCAAAGAGAGGAGAGGAGAGTGAGGTCGCACCCCCCAGGTAACGCTCAGTGAGAGTGCGTGTGTCGCTGCCTGGGGTGGGGTGCGGGCTCCGAGGGAAACGCTCTCGGCCTTTCCCATCTTTGCAGCGCAACCCCCGCTCCAGCCCGTATCGCGGCCCGTACTTGCCGAGGAGTGGCAGTACCGGGGCCGGAGTGTGGAGCAGCACTTTGTTTTCCATCGTAACAGTGTTGGGGGCATATTTTGGCAGTAGCTGACCGCGAGTCAGTAAGAGTGGCATAGAGACCGTCCAGAGCACCGATAGCGGTGCCGGAGTACATTATTGTTGCATTACGGATTACATTATTTTTGCATTACGAACTGCCTGATTGTTGCATTAGGGATTGCATTATTTTTGCATTATGAACTGCCTGATTGTTGCATTACGAATTGCATTATTTTTGCATTACGAACTGTCTGATTGTTGCATTACGCATTGCATTATTTTTACATTACAAAGTGCCTGAATCTTGCATTACGAACTGCATAGCATTGCATTAGGACTGCATTGGATCATTGAGAATTGCTCATTAATACTGCAAGAACCTACCAGGGTGTGCTGGCCTAATAACCGGCACGGTGAAATATTACAAATACGCATATGTTGGATTTCTATTGTGTGGTCTCATCGTATATCTTTTTTATAAACATATCATTTTTTTAATGAAACTTGTGTGGAGTCCATTTGTGGTGTTATCACTGTGTCACTGAGAGCGTGGATGCAACTACTTTACACATTTGCCTTGGAGATAAGCCTGGCTGCTCGTGCCAAGCTACCAGGGGGTGAGCAGGGGTTATCTAAAGGTGTGTCCCTCCTTACCCTGACGTAGAAGCAAGGGTCCCTATTTGGACTAAGGTACATACCTCAGCCAACTAGAGACTCCCAGGTCTAACATTGGTGGTCAGTGGTGTGGGATTGGAACGTGTATTTGCAAATTCACTCACAGTGATTGGTGTACATCACTAGTTTAGCGCAGACCATGACGCAACCACATAGTGTGTTTTGATTTTTGGTTCTATTTTTGACCTACCTTTAAGCCACACATCATGTCTCAGAGGAGTCAAGTAGCCAGTGAGATTGCAGAATTGGAGTTCGACATTGAGGCATTGCTTACCTACAAAGTTGATCAATTGAGGCAATTCTGCAGAGCTTTGGGATGTCCCATGAGAAGTAGCGCCAAGAAGGAGGAGCTGCAAACGGCCTTGAGGGCCTGGTGGGAAGCCAAAGGGGCTCAGGAGACAGGTGATGCTGAGGTGGATGAGGATGACCCAGGGAATGGATTTGGTCCACAGGATTTGCCGGTGGAAGGACCAGCCTCAGGGGCTGATAGTAACCATTCAGGGAGGAGTTTTTCCCCAGAGGAGCTGGAGGAAAACCAAAGGGTCAGAGAGCATGAGTTGGAGGTTTTAAAACTTAAGGCTCAAGCAGAAGAGAAAAAGCTGCTCATTGAAAGTGAAAAGCGAGCAGAGGAGAGCAAGAACGCTCTTGCCTTGGAAGAGAAGAAGATTCTCTTGGCTCATGAGTTAAGCATGAGGGAACTGGACCTTAAGGCTAAACAGGCGGAGTCCAGTTCGAATGGTGGCAGCACACAACCAGTGCCAGCGGGTAAGGTGTACATTCCCAAAGACTAAGGGGCCAATTCCGATTCGGGCCGGAAATCTCTCCGACTGAGCCGGACCCGGAGAGATTTCCGACCGAATCGGACCCTAGCAGCCCGACCGAACGAGTACGATGCGCACGTATGCCATCGGACTCGAGTCGAGTCGGACTCCCATTGAAGTCAATGGGAGCCTGTCGTACAACGCGTACGCGGGCTCCCATTGACTCAATGGGTGCGAGGCGGACAAGGGCGCCCCTACAGCATGTACGCAGCGAGCGACTCGCGCCGTACACGCACAAGTAGGGGGACCGATGGGTCCCCCTGTGTGCGACTCGCGCGGCTCACGCGTACTGGGGGTCCGACACGGACCCCCAAAGTACGGCTCCGACTGCTCTTTCGAGCCGGAGTGCGCGGCTCGGTCGGACTCGCTCGCGGCGCGCATCGTACTTGCCCGGCCAGGGAACGTCTCCATTGCGCGGTGCGAGAGTCGAGTCCGAGCGAAGTCGGTCGGTGCGATTAGACCCGGGAACGAGTCGGTCGGAGCGGTCGGGACGCCCGGAGGAGTCGGTCGGCGATTTCGCATCGTACTCGCTCGCCCGGACGCGCGTACGAATCGGTCGGGCAGTAGGGCTCCGAATCGGATCCGGTTAAGCCGAATCCGATTCGGAGCCCTACCGGCCGAGATCGGAATCGGCCCCTTAGTGCGAGATTACCAAAGGGGTGATGATATTTATGCGTGGTTCACGGCATATGAGATCACACTGAGGATAAATGATGTGCCTGAGAAGCATTGGGGGGCGGGCCTATGGAAACACTTTGAGGCTTCTGGGAGGGATGTTTTACCACCTTTAGAGAGGGCGGGAACCCTGACCTACGCCAATATGAAGGAGGCTTTATGCCTCAGGTATGGGCTCACTCCTGAACAGTACCTGCAGAAATTTAGGGATTTCCAGAGACTGAAATCCAGTACTCGGGTGGAGGATCTGGATGAGTACACGCGTGCACTGGATGGTTGGGTGGTGGTTAGCATGGCGAATGATTACAAAGGATTGCTCAATTTGGGCTCTAGGGAGCCTCGGCTCAGTAAACATTTTTTAGAGTTGCGCCAACACCTGTTAGACTGCGAGCTCTCTGACTCCCAGGAGCTTGCCCCCGAGACAGGGCCCTGTTCATGGGTGAGGGGGTCTGAAGAAGAGTGGCGCCGTCAGGGCCCAGAGAAGTGGGGGGGCATGCAGGCTAGCACCCTGTCTCAAAGGATAGCGAGAGAGTGTAAGCAGCATCCCCGGGGGTCCCCAAACCCACCCCAGAGACTGGAGGGATCCTTAGAGGAGCACCGGGGTGGAAGTCTAGAACCTACCTGCCAGCAGTGCAAGGAGGAACACCTAGCGTCAGGAGGTTGCGGGGCATCTGTAACCAGAGCTCCCGCGGTCCTGAAGTTTGTGGGTGCCATTCCTAAGTGGCAGGCCCAAAAATCTAAATGGAAGGTTAAGGAGGGGAGGTGTTCCCCCATGGGAAAACCTGTGGGACAGTGCCCAGCCAGTAGGCTAGGTCCCTTAAAAGTGACCGGGGTAACCCCACCTCTAACCTGGAGGGCCAGATAACTGGAGACAGTATCCTGGCCGATGGGTCTTCTAGGGGTACCGCTCTGGGTGGGAGTTGGCAAGGGACCAGCACCCCTAGAGGGTCCCCGACTGCCAGGAAGAACCCGTGGAGCAGCATAGTTGGCCCAGGAAGCAGTGACCAAGAGAACCCCCTGGGGTCAGGAAGGAATAGAACAGGAGGGTGTCCCTGCGGTAGCGGGCCTGCGTCCGTGTTCTATCGCCCCAAGCAGGGAAGTCCATCAAGGTAGTTGATTGGTCTACCCTGGCTTTAGGCTGGGAGGGGTTGTGTTGGACTTGGCCCTTTTTGGCTAAAGTTCCCTAAACTTTTTGCCTTCGCCCTAGACCTTTTTTCTGACATGGTGTTGCCAACTTAGATGCTTTGGGCACTTTGCCACTGCTGATCAGTGTCAAAGTGCAAGTGCTCCCTGTGTAAAGTGTAATGATAATTGGTTGTCCATAATTGGTATGTTTGCCTTACTAGTAAAGTCCCTAGTAAAGTGCACTATGTGTGCCAGGGCTGGTAATGCAAATGCTACTGGTGGGCCTGCAGCACTAATTGTGCCACCCACACAAGTAGCCCTAAAGAGAGAACTCAGGCCTGCCACTGCAGTGCTTGCGCGCAGTTTGCTAAACTGCCATGTTGTCCTGACACGTGCACCCACTTGCCAGGCCTTACCCTTCCCTTTCATGCACATCAGACACCCCTATAGTAGGCCCAAGGTACCCCCTTGGCAGAGTGCAGTGTTTGTGAAAGGTAGGACATGTACTGAGGTGTGTACCATGTCCTAACAGTGAAATACTCTCCATTTCGTTTTCACTGTTGCAAGGCCATCTTGCCCATAGGACAGAATGGGGAAGGCTGTGTAATATGTTTCCAGCCTATTTTCCCATAGGTTTAAGATGGAGAGGTGAAGTTTAGTGTGCCTGAGCTCACAATTTAATAACACATCTTTTTGTGAAGGTGGTTTTTGAATTGTGTGTTTAGAAACCACGCTTTTAGAAGTGGCTGGTTTTCTTGTTCTAACAATTCTGTGTGTCTCTGCCTGGTTGTGGATTGACTGTCTGGATCTAAATGTGATAGGGTCTGGGAAATGTCTTGACCCAGGGAGGGGAGGTGAGACAGCAACAGGATGACCTGCATCTGGAGTGTAGGGGGGAGGAGTAGCCCCTGGAGCTGAAGAGGCCTGGGCTGCTGCCATAAAACAAAGGCTCCATCTCCTGCTGAGTGATTGAAGATCCAGACCCCCACTATCAAAGGAAGAAGGTGTCACTGGCAGGGAGACACCCAGAACTGGTTTGGACAGGGGTCAGTGCCCCCTGAACACAAAGACTTCAAACACATTTAGGGGTATAACTATGAGAGCTGAAACCCCTGGACTTTAGACTGAAATCCCTATTGAGGAACCTCTGCCAAAGAAGAACAGCTGAAGAGACTGAAAAAAAGGACTGACCCTTGCTGTGTGTTGTGGGGCAGGCCTGCAGTTTGCTGGTTTGACTAAGGAGAGGACAAGGGACTTTGCTGTGTGCTGTGTCCCCCTGCTTGTGAGGACTTTGCTGTGTGCTGTGTCCTGAAGTAGCGTGTCTCCAAGGGCCCGAGGAGAGCTGGCTCCCTGTTGTGGAAACTCAGGAACATAAAAGTTTCCAAGTGTGTCTCAGCGACGCTGTGTGCGTGTGCTTTTTGCAGCCTGAGACCTTCGTAAGAACTGCCCTGTGATCGTGGTCACCCGGAGTCCAAGTGAGTCTCAGCGACGCTGTGTGCGTGTGCTTCATGCAGCCTGAGACCTTCGTGAGGATTGCCCCGTGATCGTGTGCACCCGGAGTCCAAGTGAGTCTCAGCGACGCTGTGTGCGTGTGCTTCGTGCAGCCTGAGACCTTCACGAGGATTGCCCTGTGATCGTGTTCACCCGGAGTTCAAGTGAGTCTCAGTGACGCTGTGTGCGTGTGCCCTGTTGCAGCCTGAGACCTTCGTGAGAAATTGCCCCGTGACTGTGTGTCCCAGAGCAGTCTTGTTCTCTGCTTCGATCGACAGCGTGGCCAGAACTGCTGTGATCGTCATTGCCATCGGCCCGGACCGGCATACCCAGAGGAGCTGTGGGGATTCACCGCCGCCGGCCCGAGCCTGCCTTTGCCAAGGAGAGACCTCGAACCATCACCGTCATCTGGGGTCCGAGTTCCACTGCCCAAGATCACCGAAGTTGCACCGGAGGCCCAAGCCACAAGGAGAGGAGAGGAGAGTGAGGTTGCACCCCCCAGGTAACGCTCAGTGAGCGTGCGCGTGTCGCCACCTGGGGCGGGGTGCGGGCTCCGAGGGAAACGCTCTCGGCCTTTTCCATCTTTGCAGCGCAAGCCCCCGCTCCAGCCCGTATCACGGCCCGTACTTGCCGAGGAGTGGCAGTACCGGGGCCGGAGTGTGGAGCGGCACTTTGTTTTCCATCGTAACAGTGTTGGGGGCATATTTTGGCAGTAGCTGACCGCGAGTCAGTAAGAGTGGCATAGAGACCGTCCAGAGCACCACGAGCGGTGCCGGAGTACATTATTGTTGCATTACGGATTGCATTATTTTTGCATTACGAACTGCCTGATTGTTGCATTACGGATTGCATTATTTTTGCTTTACGAACTGCCTGATTGTTGCATTACGCATTGCATTATTTTTACATTACAAAGTGCCTGATTCTTGTATTACGAACTGCATACCATTGCATTAGGACTGCAAGAACCTACCAGGGCGTGCTGGCCTAATAACCGGCACGGTGAAATATTACAAATACGCATATGTTGGATTTCTATCATGTGGTCTCATCTTATATCTTTTTTATAAACATATAATTGTTTTTATGAAACTCGTGTGGAGTCCATTTGTGGTGTTATCACTGTGTCACTGAGAGCGTGGATGCAAATACTTTACACATTTGCCTTGGAGATAAGCCTGGCTGATCGTGCCAAGCTACCAGGAGGTGAGCAGGGGTTATCTAATGGTGTGTCCCTCCTTACCCTGACGTAGAAGCAAGGGTCCCTATTTGGACTAAGGTACATACCTCAGCCAACTTGAGACCCCCAGGTCTAACAGTTTCCTTAATGTTTCTCTCTGGTTAGTGCAGATTACGTGATTCGTCAAAGAATAAGTACCTTGTAAATAACCAAGTGTCTTTCATTTTTGTCCATCAAGTTCTTTAACTGGTACTCAATTATGATTCCTTTGTCTCAAATTCCTAACTTGCATGCGAGTATGAAGGAGGTAAACATCAAATGTACTTAGCTTGCTCTAGTTTATTTTATCTCCTGCAGATCATCGAGAACTCTCTCCAGGAAGCGCAAGGTTCACAGAGGCAGAAGATTTCCTGGATGCACAGATAAGCTGGATCAGCAAGGGAGAAACATAGGTGATGTCTTCACTGGAACTCCTATTGCCTAGCAAAGGGGGTGGTCCAAAGGAGTAGTATTTATATCCTCCTAAAATCAAAGATGACTGCCACCATCACATGGTTGTTCTCAGAACCTTCTGGCTTGTTTCAGAAGGATTGAATTGTGCTGTCGATTTCTTTTTACTGGCCTGTTCCAAAATCTTCTGGTTTGTTCCTAAATCTTCTGGCTTGTTCCAGAACCTTTTGGATTTTTCCAGATAGATTGCAATGTGCTTTCGAAGTATATAAGCGATTAGTTGACAACCTTGTTTCCTTTTGCCAACAGTCTTAAATTATGTTTGTTCATTACAGTTCTATTACATTTCAACACTTGTGACTCCCTCCTGCCCTCAAAGCCTTGGGAACCATCTTTTTGCATTTCCATGAACGTACCCAAAAAGACCAACCCCCTAGGATGTGATGTTCTGTGAAACACCTGACTCTGTAACCTGTGTGGCAATGACAAGTTGTTGCTCGAAGTTTCTGTAGATCTTTTTGATTTTGCTGTGAAAGAAGTTGGGTAGGATTTTGAAGAGTCCCTGTGATGGTGTGATGGAGTTGGCTGTGACCTCTCAGATGGTGAACTCCTTAACAATAGCGAAGTTCTCCTTTCAGCTGTTGGAGCTTGTCTCAATACATTCGGTTAGGTCTCTTCTCTGAGTGCAGCCTTGAAGGTGGTTCAGGTATTGGCTTCATGGTTGGATCTTCATTTTCATTCCACCTGTTTAGAGTGTTGTTTGGAATCCCAGAGGTCATCTCAGTACCAGTCAGACTGTTTGTTGGTTCTTCATTTTCTTTGAAGATTGATGGATGCGAGTGAGTGTGCACAGGTCTTGCCTCATTGGTTGAACTTGGTGATATCCTTGCCTAGGTTGTCAGTGGTGCTGGGTTGGTCAGTTACAAGGGTTTTGTGCCAGTTAGCTTCTGTTGTTTTGTTTGAGTTCCAGCTGGGCAGGTTGATGCTGGTGGGTGCTTTGACTTGCTGTGTGCAGATTTGGAAGTGTATGATGGAGTGGTCAGTTCATGTGAGTGGTGAGGCACAAATGATTTTAATTTTGCTCCCAGTGATGAAGATTCTGGCCTGTAATGTGTGTTGAGTCTGATGAGCTAGGACAGTCTGATTTTGTTCAGGCTCTCTAAGAGGTCTAAGGAGCAGTGATCGGTGGTGCTCCACGGGTCTGTGATGAGGTTACTGTAGTTGGTTCGTGGTCCAGGTGGTCTGTATGCTAGGGTCACTTTCAGGGTGAAGCTGTTGTTTGTTTGTAGGCTGAAGTGCATGTGTTCCTTGAAGTGGGTGTGTGAGACCATGATAGTGTCTTTCTAGATAAGTGAGAGTTCTCCTCCTGGTTTATGAAGACAGTCTTGGCTTGCAATTTTGTAGTCTGTCAAGATGATCATGGTGATGTCAGGAGCCAACTTTGGGGGTGACTTGATTTCTGTAAGGAACAAGAGGTCTAGCATGCGGTTGCAGAGGAGATTCCAGATTTTAATGGCATGTTTGATGAGCAAACGAGTGTTGAGGAGAATGCACACGTGTTTGCTGAGATCATGGTGTGGCATGTTGTGTGGTAATAGTCTGGGTGGGGGGTTCGGGTGTGGGAGTGTAGGTGGAGGGTGCAGGTATGTTGTTGCAAGTAAAGCAGAAGTGGAAGCAATAGAAAGGTCCTACCATGCTGCGTAGTGCAGTGCTGCAGCAGCGGGTGTTTTAGCATCCCCAGTTGAGTGAACAGAGGGTAGCTGCTGTGTAGCGGTGGGGGCTGGTCAGACCAGGGGTCAAGGCTCAGATGGGCACAGACGGGCTTACCGCTGGAGCGCCACTTGCGCGCCCATTGCGTGTGGTTGTGCATCAGCAGCTGCCATTAAGTAGATCCTGTGAGGAATGAGGAGGAGCACAAGATGGTGGTGGGTGGAGCTAGAAAGAGCAGGAAGAAGATGCGGGAAGAAGCAAGAAGACACAGGAAGCAGGAAAGGAGATGGGAGGTGGGTGGGGGAAAAAATGCAGCAAGGCTGGAGAGCTGAGGGGGCCCGAAGGGACATGCCAGGAGTGATAACTGAAGAGAAGCAGCACAAAAGAAAACAGAGGCTCACTCTGAAAATGAAAAAAGGTGCATTTGGGGAAGGCCCAAAAAAAGACACAAGAGTGTAGTGCAGGGGGGAGAAGAAAAGGACGGAAGGCTGAAAAACACTTCAAAGGCGAGAAGAAAAAGGTACTAAAAGGAAAAAGAAAGCGGAAAGCACAAAGAGTTGAGAAAAAGGGGAGAGGCATTATAGTATGAAAAATTTAGCAAAAAAGAGTAGTGAGCGAAAAAAGTGTGAGGACGAGGGCCAAGAGTTAAAAAAGAGAGGCAAAATAGAGAAAGAGGCCCTGAAGTGAGAGGGCATGGAAAGTTGAGAACAGGCACAAGAGAGAGAGTGAGAGGAGAGTGAGTGAGAGAGAGAGGGGAGCAGACTGCATGAGGAGGGAGGCGGGAGCCTCGAGGCGCAAGACTGGGTCCGAAAGGACCTAGACTGGTCAGAGGACCATTCCTACATAAATGGTAGGGGAGCTGGTCCTAGGCACCTGCTCAATGGGATCATCCAGCGGCTGCTCCCATTTAGTAGGTATGGAGAGGGGGTGGAGTGTGAGGGGGTGGTAGGCAAGACCAGAAGGTGCAGGAAGAAGACGCTGGAAATAGGAAGACACAGGAAACAGGTAAGGAGCAGGGAAAGGCAGGAGGGGAAAAACGCGACTGACAGTGTGGGGGGCTGAGGAGGCCTGAATGAGCAAGCAGGGTGAGAGAAGAGGAGAGAGGTGGCACAAAAGGAAACGGAGGCTGAAAGCAGAAAACAAAAGAAAGGCACATGAGGGAGAAAAGGCCAAAAGAGAAGCACAAGAGTGAAGAGAGGGGGGAGGAGAAGAAAAGAGCAGAAGGCTGAAAGGCATTTGGGAGGCAAGTAGAGAGAGGCAGTAAAATGAAAAAGAGAGTGGAAAGCACAAAGAGTTGAGAAAAATGGGAAGAAGCACTAAATCGAGAAAAGGAGAGCAGAGAGCAAGAAAAAGAATGAATGCACAAAAAGAGGCAAAGAAGAGAGGCAAAAGGGAGAAAGAAGACCTATAGAGAGAGATCACAAAAAGTCAAGACCAGGCAAGAGAGAGAGAGGGAGAGGAGAGTTAGTAAGAGAGAGAGAGGAGGCTGCAGGAGGAGCGAGGCAGGGGCCTCTAGGCACAATGCTGGGCACGAAAGGGCCAAGACTGGTCGAGGAACAGTCCCAGATAAGTGGTAGGCAAGCTGCATCTGGGCACCTGCTCAATGGGGGTCGCACAGCGGCCGCCATTAAGAAGGTCCTGGTAGGGGGAGGGCTGCGAGAGGGCAGTGGGCAGGACTAACATAGGTGGGAAGAAAACACAGGATGAAGAAAGAAAAGACAGGAAGCAGCTAAGGAGTGGAAGAGGGGGAAATGTGTGGGAGGGGTGTGGGGGGCTGAGGGCTCCAGAAGGGGGGGCGGGGCAAGAGAAACGGCATAAAAGAAAATGGAGGCTGAAAGCAGAAAATGAAGAAAAGGTGCACGAGGGGGGAAAGGCCCAAATAGAGGCACAAGAGTGGAGGGTAGGAGGAGGGAAAGAAAAGAGCAGAAGGCTGAAAGGCATTTGGGCGGTGAGAAGACAGAGGCACTAAAACTAAAAGAAAGCCCAAAGCACAAAGAGTTGAGAATGAGGGAGAGGCAGAGAAGTATGAAAATTCTAGAAAAAGAGAGGAAAGAATGGGAAAATGCCTAATGAAGAAGGTCAAAGGCACAAAAATAAGCAAAAAGGAGCGGTAAAAGAGAGAAAGAGGTCCTGAAGATGGAAGGCATGAAAAGTCAAAAACAGGCATGAGAGAGAGAGTAAGAGGGGAGTGCGAGAGAGGAGAGAGGAGGCTGCAAGAGGACCATGAGGCAGGGGTCTTGAGGCTCAAGGCTGAGTCTGACAGGGCCTAGACTGGTTGGAGGACCAGTACCAGGTAAATGGTAGGGGAGCTGGTCCTAGGCACCAAAATAACATCAAACACACCCCTTCAGGGTGACCAACATATAGAGACCGAGCACCTATGCAACCGGGCCTCTCACCTGTTCCCAATCATTTGATCCTCCCTCCTTGGTGACTGTTAAACCTCAGCCAGCTCACAAAGGGCAGTCGTATTTGGGAGGTAGCTAGGCAACCACTCTCCTGGACCCAATATTCTGCAAAATGTTGCCAGAAAGGCTAAGCTTGCTTAAAGGCCCTCCCCTTTGTAAAAAAAAGTGAGACTCATGCCCTTCCAGTTTGCACCTCAACTGGCACGACAACGGAACTGAGCTACAATGCCCCCTACACATTGAGCAGTCAATAGTGAGCCGGTCTTCATGAAAGCAGAGATATGTCTTCCCCCTGTCTGCCCGGGGACACCTACGGCCAATTCACACTAACATGACAGAGCACACAAAAAAAGGACAGCAACTTAAAGACATGCTCACTAAATCAGTGGCAAAGAAACAAAACCCACAGAAAGACCAGGAAAATGACCTGGGGTAGCTGTGGCACTACCCCACAGAAACTCTCGTAGGGAACCTCAGAGGTGCTGCTTACTCAGTCCTTCATGGAAGGCCTATTGGTCAAACTCAGGAATTATTTTGCAGTACTATGGGTGAATGTCTCAAAAGACCTGAAAGATACGAAACTGAAAATGGGGGAGCTATGCCAATGGATCTCCACTCTAGAAGACTCTAGAGATTCCAGAGAACTAGGACTATAATCCTTTTGAATAAAGGTGATAGATTTATGTGAGCAAAATATTGACTTCCAATGCCATCTCAAGCATCTCAAAAAAAGCATCAAAGAGGTCTAATATCATGATTAGAAGGACTCTCAAGACGCAGAGAAGGGGGACATTTAAAGCTACGCCAAGAGGCTTTTTACATACAAACAGCCAGACTTCTCCGAAGCGGATGTCCAACTAGACAGGATGCCACACATGGGACGACCATACGGGCCCCGGGATAAAACTCAAGACATACCGACTTGCATTCATCACTTCAGACAGAAAGAAGGCATTATGACAGCAGCCCGTTCCAAGGACCTGGTCTCCTTTGAGAGTACAATTAATGGTTGTACCAAGATTTATTTTCCATTAATATGCAAGAACGCTCTGATGAACAACCACCTTCTTGAGGTAAAAAGAAGTAAATTACTGATAGTGTCACCCCTTTCATCTAATTTTCTTGAAGAACGGTGACAATTACGCTATTCGTATCACCTCTGAAGCTCAGCAACTACTCGGCCTGCCTGAAATTACCAGATGGGCCTCCACTACTCCATCTCTATGGCCTGTTGGGGATGTTCTTGGCAGACAATTATGGAAATAGACTGCAATTCCCCTATGAAAGGCCTCTCTCAAACCATCTCAGGAAGTAATTGAACATGAAAGGAGAGTGATTATTGACAAACTTGAGGCAGAAGAGACATAAGGAGGGGACGGAGTTCTTTGCATAGTCAAGGTGGAGATCCTTGTAATGCCTGAAAACTGTGACCAACGGCAAGCTTCCCAACAGACTGCTATTAGATGGTCAGGGGACGTATACTAGTTCATAATTCACTATCTTAGGTCTGGGACAGAGGGAGGAGCAAATGATGACCTGTACATCAAAGGTACACTAAGGATCCACTGGGCTACTCTGATAGCCCTTCCTTAATTGTTGGTTCTCCAGTAGGAACATTTGTTTTTCCTTTTGGTTTCAGTTCTAGGCACACTCCAGAAGAAATTCTGACATTTCAGCAGATTTCACACTCAATAGTAGCTAATCCCAGCTGGCACTCCGCAGATCACTATGACACGCATATCAGACACTTAAGCTCAGGGACACTCATTACTAAAATATTAGGTTTAATGTTAGAGGCCTTAACGCCCTCACCAAGCACATCACACTTCTTATTGTGCTCAAAGACTCCAACTGCGACTTATGCATCCTACAGGAAACCCATATTTTTAAGCGTGACTGCCTTAGGTCCAGATTGTTTTCAAGACAGTACATCTCCTCTGGACCAAGCAAGAGCGGTGAAGAAGCCAAACTTAAAGGGGAACTCCTGAACTCAATCACTGAGCTGTCCAGGAGGCTCCTTGCAATATGGATACCCTTAAATAACCACAAACTCACATTAGGGATGATCTCGGCCCAAAGGGAGAACCAGGAGAATTTCATCAAAGAAGACCTTTCACTCGTCATGAGCAATGCAGATCAGGAAATTTTGGGTGACTTAAACATTGTTTTACACCCTACACTGGACAGATTGGTGCAGCAGGTGGCCCAGGCGGGAGCTCTATCTAAGGGTGGGAGGAAGTGGTGGAAGGCCCTTGGCATAGCAGACACATGGTCCACCCTGAACCCCACCAGTGAGACTACACCTTTCATTCTACAGTCCGCCAACAATAAGTCATACTTGATTATTTCTTAGGAATGATGCATTCCTTGGCCAAGACAAAACAAACTAAAATTTACTGTCTCAGCATTTACAGACCACTCACCATTGTTCATAACACTAAGAGACCTCTCTTTACACTGCTCAGGCCACAGCTGGAGGTTGAAAACATCATCAGATGTGACCTCCCACAAGCCGCCATATGACAGATGATCCAAAACATTGTGCAGCCTAATGATAACATGAAAACTCACAGTTCCATTATCTGAGACACTGAGGGAAGTGGCATGCGGCATACTGATCACCATGGCAGTAAAGCTCTCAACACAGACAGGAAGTATAAGAAAGCAGAACTTGAAGGGAGGGTGAGAGATCTTCCAGCCAGCCACACACTCTCTGGGGCAAGTAAGGTCTAGCTACAATTGTCGCTGGGCAGATGCCAGCTCAAAGTACTAGACATGGATAAAGCAGAGTATGCACATCTACAGTGACAGACATACTATATATTACAAAGCTGAAAAACTGCTCACCTGTAAATTGAGAGCCAAAATACATAAATGAAACCTTGATAAAATTACCAACACCAATGACAAACAACCTCACCCGGATAAGGATATAGCTCAAACTTTCAGCCATTTTTATGCAGCCCTCTGCTTTGCTGATTCACTACCTGAGTTGAGCATACAGTCCTACTTATCTTACATCCCAACACCAGCCCTAATTCAGTGAGCAACCTGAAACTTTTTACACAGATTTCACAGTAGATAAACTGATTTCAGGAATAGTTAAATAACAATAAAGCCAGGAGATCTACACATCCTATTTTAATAAGAACTTCTATGCTCTCATTGCACCAAAGTTGACCTGCCTGTGTAACACCTTTGTTTCAAAAGGCTCCCTCACTTACATAATGAAAGAAAAGGTCATTATTGTGATACCCAAACCAGATAAAGACCCCAGACACTGCTAATGCTACTGGCCCCTATCTCCACCAAACATAGATACCAAGGTTTCAGGCATACTGTCAAACCAGCTTAACCCATACAGGCAGTTGCTGGTGCACCTGGATCAAACCAGTTTCATCCTAGAGAGAAGTTGCAGAAAAGAAACACCAAACAAATAGTTTACATTCTTTATGATGTCACCTGCAGCAAGAAAACTCTCTTACTCTCAATAGATGCCAAGATGGCCCTTCCTAAGAAGAATATTGACTAAGCTAGGCCTCAGCCCAAAATGTAAAAAGTGGGTGCTGTTCAGCTTGTTCCATCCTACAGGTATAGTTAAAGGCAATGGAGTAACATCAGAATCATATGAAGTTCCATAGGAGCACAAGGCAGGGTTTCTCACTTTCCCCGTTCCTCTTTACCCACTACATGGAGCCCCTGGCCGAAGTCATGAGATCCAACCCCCTTATCACAGTGCTAAAAATCAGCAGCCACAAGCACACAGTGGCCAGGCTGATAATGTACTGGTGGCAATGTCACATCGTATGAGTTCCGTCCTCACCTTTCTGAGCAAACCTGAAGTGTTAGGATGGGTATCTGACTTCAAAATAAATATCCATAAATCACAGATGCTGCTGGAGAGGCCCCTGAGTATGTTTGCAGGGAAATACCTGTGGTCCGGGAAGTGTATGGCAATAACACTTGTCCTTTGCACTGCAAGCAAATGATCACTGCCCTATGGTGAACCGAGGCTCCCCCAGATGCCTAGCTAAGAAGATTATGGGAGTTCCTGAGTATAGAAAAACCTTCATCAGCCCTAGAGTGCAAAAAGGCATGATTTGAGAAGCCATGGGCCCCTGTATCACCATCTTAGCCCAGGAATTCAGGAAGCTCACTTGCCGAAATACCTGAGGGTAATAAGGGGCATATTCACAAGGAGCTATCGCCGAATTAACGGCACTTTATCGCAGCCAAAGTCGTGATAAATTTACCCCCCCATTCACAAGCCTGTGTTAACAGCCCACAGCACCAGTTTACCCACGATAGGAGCCGCAAAAAACATCGCCACGGAGGACCCTCGCAAATATCGCTAATGAGATGCAGAGTAGGCGTTCCCGTGACAAAAGCAGAGACAACAGCATACCTCAACATTCTCAACGACCAGCCACATCTGCGATAAAAACACAAAACAGGCGATAAGGCGCGTTAGCACCAGGAAATCTACACCAGCTCTGACCTGGTGTAAACTCGGACTGCAGCCAGAACCACAAAAGGGAGCACAACCCAGGGCCACATCCGAAGGGCAACAGATGCCATGGAGCCACCCATCATGCGGCAAGGACACCCAAGAGGGCCACAACACCCACCCCCACCACCCCCAGGACCCCATCCCACACCCGGAACACCCCCACCCCCGGACCAACACAGACGCAGCGGAACCCCAGGAAACGTACCAGCCGCACAGACCCAACACCTGACAATGTCACCTTCCACTACAGGCTGAAAGGGACAACCAACCTACGCATCCTGACCATCATCGCCTAACAGGCCTACGGCAACAACACAGCGGACAACCAACATCCCACCCCACACAAAGCTGATGGCGTGGCTGCACCTGTTGGACCCTGGGACCCCCCATCCAACACCCGCCAGAGTCGGAGGAGTCTCACAGCCAGCCACATACAAGTCCCCCACACCTGCCCTGGACATTACCATCACCCTGGTACCCCAGTCCCCATATGTACAACACAAGGCGCAGGATCCACTGGAGACCAAGCAAGGGCCATACGCCATAGCAGGATGCACGCACGTGTTGGGGGCAACACACAGCACACATGTACTACCTGTGCCCCCTGGTGACACAGCACACAATCACCGCAACCGGAAGCACACGTCTCACACCAATGTGCAGGCAACAACAGAACACCGTGGAACACCCAACAATGTCGCCTCCAAATACACAGCCAGTGTGCATGATACCTTCATCCTCCGACAGTCCATCATCAACCAGCATTCACAGGATGGCAACAAGGGAAATGCACACCCCCTTGGCAAGTCCGAAATGAACACCCCACACATCTCAACCCCACAACCATGCAACTCACAACTCTGGCAATGCACACGTCACAAAATCACATACAACAGGCACAACAATATGCCCACCCACCAGACACGACAGAACAACTTACAATGTCCACATGGGCAAGCCCTGAACATGAGCCAGCAACGGCATGGCACCTCAGCCACACAATATCCGAATGTGGGGAGAGGTGGCAACCAGGCATGTGTGAAGGATGCAGTAGAACCATGATTGGGAAAGTACACAATGCCAACAGTGCCGGAGATGTGCTGGACACCTCGCAGTATGCAGAACACACCCATATCCATGGCGACATACACCGTTTGCGTATGGAGTGTAGTGGACAGTGGACGCCACCATGTCACCACAGCCAGTGGGGGACATCGTGGAAATGTTGCCTGTTACACCCCCCCCTAAGCGTCAGCGGAGTGGGATGGCCCGGCGTATGCCACGCCAGCATAGGGGTGTGAATAAAAAGCACGTAGGCCTGGGCATGGTCCTCTTCCGGAAAGACCAAAGTCTCTGCCAGGGCGGCGCCTCCCACCACTCCATGAGGCCGACGCCGTCCTCGTGAGCCGAGTTGCCTGCGATGCGGTGCGCCTACCGGTCCCCGGCACGCTGGACCACGAACACGTCAGGCCCGCCCCTGCGCAGCCAGGCCACACTGATCACCTTCCGACACCGGCGTGTGTCAAGGAGGGCCCACCACGTGCCGGCACAAGCTCCAAGCCCGAGGCCCGCGAACTTGGCAGTCAGCTCAGACCACCAGGCCTCCACGACACAGGCCCGCTTTATTCCCTTTTCATTGACGTACTCCACTGCCGCCCCCGGACTACTCTTCGGACCAGTAGGTCCCACATGTGGAACTATGTCTTGAGTCATGAATGGCAGTGACCCCATATCCCGGCCATCGGCCACAGCACCAGACCCCCCCAGTTCAGTGAGGCATAGTTCCATATGGGCATCTTGCGACACGTGGTGCAACTAACCCTGATCCACGCCAGCCTGCTACACGTGGTGCCACTAACCCTGTTCAAAGCCAGCCTGCTACACGTGGTGCCACTAACCCTGTTCAATGCCAGCCTGCTACACGTGGTGCCACTAACCCTGATCCACGCCAGCCTGCTACACGTGGTACCACTAACCCTGTTCAACGCCAGCCTGCTACACGTGGTGCCACTAACCCTGTTCAATGCCAGCCTGCTACACATGGTGCCACTAACCCTGTTCAACGCCAGCCTGCCACTGAACCTGAACTACGCAGGCCGGTGGGGCCATCCAACCTATGCCGGCGACACAAGGTGAATGGGCCGTGCTGACCGCTGCCTCAGGCCTACACCACGGTCAGGTAGGTCACACATTTGGAACTGAGTCTTGATTACACCATGGCAGTGAACATTAGTTAAGGCAGAGAACTATTCACCATACACCCTTCGATGTGGTGGCAACAAGTCTGTGCATGGCATCACAACCACACGTGTCTGTGGGCCTACGCGGACCACTGCCCTCGGCCTACGCTGCGCTCGAGTGGGATCACAGAATTGGAACTGAACATCAGTAATTCAAAAGGCTGAATACATGTCTTCGCCCGCACGGAGGGGCGTAAGAGGATGACGCGTTGCAGGCCCGAGGGAACAGGATCATCGTCACGGAGGTGATTGAACACTACCGACAACTGCCACTGTGTCACTAACTGTGCCCCGCGAGCCAACGACAGGTGGCTGTGGGCCCATGCTGACTGCTGCCTCTGGCCTACACTGTGGTCCAGTAGGTCAGAGAGACTTGATTTGGCAATGTTGGAGTTGTGTACCGGCATCATCGCAGACTGCATCCCCTCTGAGCACATGTGCCACTAAGTGTGTTCCCCGACATTCATGGACACTCACTGGTCGTACATTTGTGGCGTTTGTGTCAATGGAATAGGTGCTAGTTTACATCCTCATGTAGCTGATCCCGAATTGTTGGTGACAACGAGGGTTGCGCTTTCCACTCCTCAATTTGCTGCTTCCGGATAACATCAGACCTTCCGCATCATGCCCTGGAGGACACCTTCCACTGTCCCCCGCAACACTCCGCAACATACACCTCGGACATTGATGGGGACCCGCTCATGTCGCATGGCCCATCTGACTGCACCGCAAGTCACCATCCCGTGGCTGGGTGCCTGTGCCGGCCGCAGTGCATCCGGGGCCACTAACTCTGTGCTGGTCACGCCTGGGACCCCTTCTTCTGAGACATTGAATGGCCTCTGTAGCGATGGTCTTGGGGTCATCAACGCCATGTGTCTGTGGCCTTGCGCTGTCCGCCTCCTCCGGGCCCAGCTGCGGGCCACAAGGGCCCACACATGGCATCGAGTCTTGACCGGCCCGGACGTCACATCACCGCAGGAGGCACACGCCACCACGGCAAGGACCACCTCCAACCGCCATCTGCCAGAGTCGAAAGGGTGGTCCTGACAGACCTACGGAGTTGCCCAGACCTGTCGTGGATTCCATCATCGGCCTGCTGCCCTGCTCAGCACTCCAGGTGCCAGTGACTCAGTGCACCGCAAGCCATTGTCCATTACTGATTGAGTTTTGTGCTGTAGTGAGGTTGCGCAGCAATGTCACCTCATGCAGTGTGGGAGACCTGGGACGTTGATGAGGAAGTTGATGCAGGTGTACCACACCCCACTGCATCTGCATCAGGACTAACCCTAAGGGACACAATCCTAGCAATTCCTTTGCATGAGCGCGCTCTTCTCTAGTGACCCTACCTCAGTGCACTGCAACTCACGGAACGTCCAGACTGAATATTGGGTGACCTCTGTCCTTACTCCAGATCCCTCCATGTTGCTCTGCAATTGACTCTGTTATGCTGGTGTTTTCTGTTTCCATTGCACTGGTGTCCACTGTTCATGTTGTTGCCAGCACCAAGCACTCCGTGCCGGCTGGCTTATACTCACCCCACACACATCCAGCACAGGTGTCACTGTACATGTGGCCCTGCCAATAAAGGGGCCGGGCGCACATGCCCGTAGCCAGTTCAACATGATATGTGCATGTGTCTCTGTGGAGGTGTGGGTCTCCTTTGTGGGGTGTAGGTGGTCCCTGAAGGGTATTGGACACCCACGTATGTGTTCTACTTCGCATTCCATGGGTTAGGCAACACCCTCACCTGTTGGGCCACCTCCTTTTGGCGTTCGGCCACCTGGCATTGGGGTGCCATGTGTGGGTGGGTGACGTGTTGTGAGGCAGCCGTGATTGCGGGTGCTTCATGCTGTGTGGTCTGTTGCAGAGTCTGGGTTCTCCTCTGAGTAGCTTGTCTGCCCTGGTCCTGGTGGTGGGTTGTGTGGGATGTCCATGGGCTGTTGTAGGGCATCGGGGTAGGGGGTGTGGTGTTCGTCTCAGGCATCACTGATGGGTTGTCTGTTCAGACCTGCTGGAGGTGTTGTTTGTCCCTCTGCATTGTGAAGGGGAGGTGCATGTTGGCATTGTGTTGGCGCCTTGTTCTTGTCGACATGCAGACTGTGTGACAATGTACATTGTGACTGTTTGGGCGGTGGTGGCTATTTGAGTTGGGGCAGTGTACATTTGGCCTGCATGGCTGATGTGCGGTTGTAGGGGTAGATGTGCATCTCACAGTTCCCTGCTCTGTCCAATGTGATTGTTCTGTTTCTGCGCCTGGATGGACCCAGTTGTGTCCCCTGTTCTGCAGTGTGGGTGTTGCACTTTGTGCCACATTGTCATGGTATGCACTGTGATTGCTATGTGTGTGTGCTGCAGTATGCTACGGGGATGGGGGACATGTCCCTGGGTACTCGTGGATGTGCAGTGTGCTACACCTCATTGTGCATGTGTGGCATTGTGCCCATCACTCCCCGTCCCCCCAGTCCTTGTTGGATCCTCACCCTGTTGTTGTTGTGTCAGGTCCTGTCGAGCTGTGTCCGTACTCCCTGCTCCTTGCACCCTCTCCACACTGATGACTGTGGCCTGGCTTTCCTCCTGCTCCTCCTGTGTCGCTGGACTGCCACCTCCTGTCGCCGTTGCTGCCTTCCTGTTGGCAGCGGGTTTGTGCCTGCTTTCGGTTATCACCTCCTGGCGGAGCCTCTTGGCCTCCTGGATTGGCCTCCTGGGCTCTGCGACTGCATTCCAGGCGGTCTGCTTGTGTGTCATTTGCTGGTAGTGTTCTGTCGCCTCCGTGGCCTTGGTCTTGTTTTCCTGCGGTCTGCACCCCGTCTTCCTCTCCATTTTCTCCTTGGCCTTCCCCGACCCACTTGTTCCTTGCTGGTGGTCTGTGGGGGTTGTGGGGTTCGCGTTGCCCTCTGCGCTTGGTCAAGGCGCATGGATGTTGCTACGTGCTTTGGCTTGTTTCTGGTGTGTTGTGCCTGTGGTTTTTATGGTGCAATTGCCCGCCAGACACGTGGGAGTTGCAGGCCTGAGGCTGCTTTTCACAGCTTTTTGTACCGCGATTGGCCTCATTGCATGATTTCTCGCGTTCGCGTTTTGCATTTTTTGGGCGTGGTGTTGATTTAGAGGCTGGCATTTGACGCGTTATCTGGTGACTATCGCATGGTACCGCCTTGTTGTGAATCCCACGTTGACACAGGGTTATTTTCCCGTTATAGGCTGCTTTATTGGAAGTTGCGTTACGCTACTCTTGCGGTAGTTATCACACGTTCTTGTGAATATACCCCTAAGTCTTACACACGACCCGCTAAAAAAATGGGAGAATTCACACACCCCACTTCTACTTACACCTACTTCGGCATAAACACAATTGCCCTACAAACTGCACCTCAAATGTAATACATTTGAGCGCACAATACAATGATGTATTATATGATATTCTAGAAAAACAAGCAGAAGAGGAGGAATTTTTACAATTTGACATAATAATTATGATGCCATTATGCTTTTTAGTTCGCTTATTTTGCACTGCCCTGCACCCCATGACTGGTGGCTGTGAGTGCATGTATGCGTACAAAATCAAATAAAAATATTTAAAGCAATAAAAGAGAGAATTGGAAACAGTGTCTATTGTGACATGTAGATTTTTGGCCATTTTTGGAGATTTTAGCAGTTTTTGGAACAGGCAGACATGAAGTGGCAGATTTAACAGTCTCTTTCGGATACCACCTGCTGTAGAGAACTTTTAATTCCTTACCAGCAGAGATGAACGATTGCCCTTCTGATAATTCTACGTGCACTTTCTTTATCTTTCCACACTCAAGTCCATTATGATCCACTAGGCAGGATGCCACCAATGGAGGCCGGATGAAAACTTGGCCGGTCCATCAGTATGTTACATTTTACTTTTGACTCTTTGGCTGGCTTTGTCTCTGGACTCCTTGGGCTTGCTGGGATTTCGACACAGGCAAATGCAGCAGCAGGGAAGGCCAGCAGAGCTTCAGCACGGACCTTCAGGCTTGTTCCTAGCCAGGAGAAATTGACCCATGCTTCTGCATCAAGGAGTCACACACAGCAGCAAATCCCATGTAGGATCATCACTGATAGGTATGTTCAAGAAGCTGAAGAGAAACAAAGCTTATTTGTCGAAATCCTATAGTTGGCCATGTATCATTTCTAAATCACTCAGTGCATTCAACAAATTAACCATACTCACACATTCGTACCTCACACAATCGGTATTAACCCTTTCAGGCCACCTAAAAACTTTTTTTAAATGCAAATTTCTCATAAATTACTGAACGGATTTACAACAAACCAAGCAAAAGCACTTCCTTCAATAAAGTTTGACTTTTTTTGCAAGTCTTCTGTAATTCTGTTCAGCAGTTAGTTTTTTTGCAGTAGGAGCAGGGATTCCTGGGGATGAGTGATTTTTGACAAACCCCTCTTTTTGTCCTCCTCCCAAAAGATCTCCATGAGACTTGCCATGCCAATTCTGAACGCCAGTTACCAACAGACATATAGTAAGAGCCAGTATCCACAGCCCCTCAGGCCTCTCGTCCCAAAGACTCTCAGACTGTCATGACATGTCCGCAATGCCTCATGAACAATTTAGCGGTTACATAATATTGCTTAACATTATGTCCTGCTTTTCATGATTATTCAAATTTCTTGCCTGATAACTAACCTGTAATTTTCATTGCTCTGAGCCATAGCCCTCTTTGTCATGGTATTGACTATGTGAGGTCTATACCTTCCAAGAGGCATGATGTGCCTTTTCTAACTGATAAAGAAAACAATGCAGCACTTTTTTCAGGAAGGTCCTTATTTATAGCTCTCAGAAAGGGAAGGAGCCATGGTAGGAACGATGGGCCAGATGTACAAAGCATTTTTGCGGACACAAACTGCCTGATTCGCAGAATCAGTTCATATGCAACTGCAAAAATGCCTTTTCAAATATACAAAATGTGATTCTGTAACTTGTTACTGAATCACAATTTGCATTTGTGATTTGTATTTGGAAGGGGCGTGTTTTGGATGACCCTTTTAAATACTAAATCAGTATAGTATGTATTGCTGTTTAGCGACAGAATACTGATTGCAAATCAGTAATAGTTACCACCAGTTTAAAGCTGGTAGTAACCCATTTACAAAAGGGAACGGGTCCCCAGGGTACCCTTTCTGCTTTGAGCATGATAAAAAAATATTTTGCAAGAGCAGGCAGTGGTCCCACGGACCACTACCCACTCCTAAAACATTACATTTACAAGTTAACTTTTTTCTTTTTAAATGCATACCATTTTCCTTTAAGGAATACGGGCTGCATTTAAAAAAAAGTTTTCATTATCAAAAAGCAATCATAGACATAGTGATCTGCTGACCTCAGCAGACCACTTTCCCTGTGATGGCTGCAATTCCTAATGGGTAGCAAATTTTGACCTACCTCATTTATATTCATGAGGTAGGTCTATTTGCGAACAACTGAGAATTGCTATTTCAAAGAAGTAACTTTCCTAACATCAGGAGTTGAGATTTCCCAATTAGTTAATCTCAATTCTAGATTTTTGTACCTCTTGTACCCCAGGTGTGTTAATTTAAAAATGAACACTTCATTTTTATTTCTGAAATAGGATTGATAAAACTTGGCTGTATGTTGGATGAGGTAAAGCTCAAGCTGAAAAAGAATGAGGAAGTAAGACAAGGAGTTAATGGTGTTAGCTTTATCTACCAACACCTCACTCAGGGCTAAGGCTTCAGCCACCTCAAGCTAGCACAGCGAGAGACAAAAGTCCTGTAAAGAATCTTTTGTAAATCTTTGTTCGGTGAAGCAAAGTTCTGATTGAAGTTGTTGAAGCTCGATTTACCTTCTCTTCAACATTACTCTGGTCCATGATTGCTTCACACTAAGGGGGATATTCACAAGGAAGTGGCGGAGAGAGGCGTTAACCTTCTTGGCTTAACGCCTCTCTCCGCCACTTCGGAAAAGCAAGGCTGCACCATATATTCACAAGGATATGGTGCAGCCTTGCGTTTCCCCCTGCGATGGCAACACAGGCACCCTTGCACCAGAGTGCAAGGGTGTCTGCAAGCTGGGAGGTTTGTTAATGTACAGGAAGGTGTCCCTTCCTGCACATAAACAAACCTAAAATGCCAGTTTGTATGAAGCAGCACACATGTAAGCTACAAAACAGCATTTTAAAAAAAGGTTTGTTTATGTACAGGAAGGGACACCTTCCTGTACATTAACAAACCATGGCATTTTTCTTTTTCCATGTGTGCTGCACAAGGCAGCACACATGGAAAAAGCAAAAACGAGAATTAAGCATTTCTCCTCGTTTCGCCATCTTAAGACCAGGGTTTTCCTGGTCTTAACTTTGGCGCTACCTCCTATTTACGCTGCCCTTGTGAATAGGGGGTTGCGTCAAAATCAATGGGTGTTGTGGTGGAACGCCCACTGCAACACCTACTGCACGCCCTTTCAAGCTAAACACAGCGTGAAGGGGCTTTATTCACAAGGCAGCGTTAAGCCACATTAAGTGGCTTAACGCTGCCTTGTGAATAAGGCGAGGCCCCTATCGCCACCACAACGTCACTGAAAGTGACGTTGTGGTGGCGATAGGGGCTTGTGAATATGCCCCTAAGTATGTTTGGAAACATTCTTAGCTTTCATGATATGAGCAACAACACTTTATTTTTAGATGGGAGTAGCTGTTTTTTTTTTTACTAGTTTGTTGAACATTTATTCCGAAGCATAGCCTTCAAAGGACTTGCTTTTATTGTAGAATGAGTAAATGTTTATTTATATCAATCAATAGACAGGAAAAAGAATAGAAACGAAGTAAAGCACTAGTTAATTATATCAAACAAGGCTTTTTTTTTTTAAGTTGGCACATTTATAGAGGTGATCAATGTCCTAGCAACAGAAAGTATAACCATGTTATTCAAGAGGCCACTAACTACCCGCTACCAGATAATTTTGGGAGACGATTCTGTCCCTGAGAACATTAAAAAACCAAGTTAGTCATGAGGCTAATAATTACATTGATAGGGGAATTAGAACCTCCTGTTGGGGTCAGTCCATACCTCACTGAGGTGAGATTTCATAGCTGTGGCGCTAACATCTTGACCCAGATACCATACACAACTTTTGCATGATAAATACCGTTTCACCACTCTCATAAACTTGGTAAACCCGTTTATCAAAATGAAATGCTATCTACACGTAAGAAACATGATTCCACAGCAGATTCCAGTTCTTAAGATCTATTCCACAAACGGCTGCAGCAAATACGTCCTCCCTGTAAACTTAAAAAACCGACAGCAACAAGTATCGTAGGCTGAACATTTGAGAACATATTCGCAAAATCTTCATTTGTTCTTAATACGTCAGAATTTCAATGCTGTTTTTAATTCCTCCCGGTAAAAAGATACTATCTTGAATGAGAAAATTAAATTTTTAGCCAGAGCAGCATTGTGGCTATGGCTGACTTAAGGAATGTGAATGTGCTATAGGGTTGCTGTGCTTTATGCCTTCTATGATGCCAGACTCGTCGGCTCCAAAAATAAAAGATTTCTGTAGAGCAACCTAATTGTTCAACTGAAACTCCCAATTCCTACATATCTCGTAGATCCTGAGAAGATATAAGTGGAAGACGGAAAATTGCTCCGAATAATTTACACTGGCTTTGGTCTAAACAACAGAAGATGATCTTTGTGTAAGCTTCCAAGCCATATTTTAAAGGGGGTAAAGATTGTGTATATATAACATCAAATAATGGCGCTGCAACACGTAAATTAGCAAATCTTCTTTGGGTCTCACGAAAGTCCTGTGTACCCGTCGGAAGACTCGCATAAAATGTTACTCCTCAATATTTGCATTAATGTGACTATAAAATGTGCTTAGCCTGCAGCCACCACGAGATTGAGTTGTTGTGGCATTTCATATTAAAGACAAGAATGTTAGATTTTATGTGATTGATTGCAATCAATTCTTTGAGCAATATTCCTCTAGTGCATGCAAACATTGACTTCAACTTAGGTTTCTTTTATTTCATCGGTCCTGTAGTAAATAGCAAAAGGATCCGACGACTAACGAGGGTGGTTGAGGCTGTCATCAATCAAATGGCGGGAGCTCTGGACAACTTAACGGCAGAAGTCCAGGTGGCTAGGATAGTTACTTTACAGTACCGTATGGTTCTAGACGTCATCCTCGCAGATAGGGGTGGAGCATGTCGGATCATAGGAAGTAGTTGTTGTGTTTATATACCTGACAACGCCCCCACTGTCCACCAAGCCATCTCCAAACTGCATAAACTAGCTGCCGAAATACACCAAAAAACAGGGACCTGGACATGGTCTGGATGGTTCTGGGGCATCCTTACATCCTGGGGTTGGAAGTTACCGATTATAGCAACATGTATTGGAGGCGCTATACTCGGATGTTGCATCTGCGTTCAGTGTATGCCGCTGATGTGTTCCATTTGCACATCAGCGTGCACATCCTGCGTCCCTTAAAAGATAAATACACAGGACACCAACAAACAATTGATGCTCAGATAAAAGGTAGACTACCTAATAAACATAGATGTAGGAAGCCTATATGACGATGCTATGGGAGGTGCCCAGACACTGGTTACCCAGTTACTAGTCTCGCTTGCCCACTCTGCGGACTCTAACTATACTTGCATGCTTTCCCGCGCCCAGTCCTCGTATTCCACTGCACCCCCGAACTTACATCGCCCCCTCTGTCGGGTCTCTGACCTTGCATGTATAGGTCCCCCGATATCATCACAAAATGTATTTAGCAGAGGCTAAAAGTAGGGACTGTTGAACTGGAAAATATTGTACCACGCTAAGTTAGCCTGTGCTGTCATCCATTTTGTGGATTGTCCTCCATTTCGACTGCTTCTGTGTGCTTTGCACAGATATGAATAGATAGGTGTTTTCCAATGTGTGGTGAGCTTTCAGCAGCTTAGAAAACAGAAATATTTCCTTGCAGAAATAAAGGCTTGGTCCTGTTTGCATTATGTTCCGAGCACGCAGGTGTTGGAAACCACCAGCCGTCATCAGCTACGAGTCTATTTCTGTCACTATTTGCATCGTGTATTTGCATTACGTGGGTGTAAGCTTCTCAAGCTTAGGAGCTGCTTGCTTATGGATCTATGCCGTTGTGCCTGTTCTTTTGCATATGAGCCAAGAGGGGAATTCCAGTAACCAAAACATGTAGTCTAAAGATGTGAAATAGTGTATAAAAACTGTACTGGAATCTGTGTTTGTGAGTTCCCTTTGAGACACTTGCAGTGTCTGTATGACAGAGCCACGCTCATGAGTGTAATAAACTTTTCTTTGATTTTACTCCAGTGTCGATCCTCATTGACAACCCGTAGACTAAGAGTGACCCTGCACTGGTGAGATGTAGGTAAAAATCTCACTTCTACAGCATTTCATATTAAAGACAAGAATGTTAGATTTTATGTGATTGATTGCAATCAATTCTTTGAGCAATATTCCTCTAATGCATGCAAAGTGTGCTGTGCCTCAATATGTGTTGAATCTAGAACAGTCTCATGAGTATAATGTGTGATGTGTAAAGACGCACCTCCTAATTTTGGTGGCTAGGCTCTCAGAGATATGGTACCATGGCCAATGCTGGCATCATAAAGGTTAAAAATCAGATGGGTAAGGACACGCCCTGCTTTAGTTCTTTAGTCATATTGATTTTCTTGGTGAGGGCCACATTGGCCATGGTTTAACCTGAATCCAGGTATAGGAACTGAATTTGTCCCAGTAGCAGACGGTGGATATGCCAATTTGTGATCTTTCTCCAGAGACAGACACAGTCTTTGTTATTGAAGGGGGTCTTAAAGTCTATGAAACAAGGATATACATTTTGGGGTTCATCATTGCATTTGTAGATTAGCATCACCAATGCTACTATGTTGTCAGTTGTGCAACGAGAAGGCTGGAAGCCAGTTTCAAATAACAGGTAATATTTCCCATTTCTTGCCCTATATTGTAGATCATGCAGTGATAGTGAGACACACCATATATCCTCCATGTAAAAAAATGCGATGAAGCTATAATTCGCAAGATCATTCCTTGAACTTTTTTTGTGAATTAAATAGATAATTGAACTTTTACAGCAATCAATTGAGGTGGAATAATAACATTGCTTGAACAATACAGTCAAGGCATTTGCATATAAAGACCAATCTCATTTATAGTGCAGCTGGAAACCCATTTGGTCCAGGACCAGATAACCTGGACCCAGATGAACCAATTTACATGATCTTGGCCTCATTTCACTCCTGGTCCTGCACCCTAGCCACCTGGAGCATTTTGTCCAGGCCTCATGGCCTCTGAAAGGGCCCATAAGTCCAGATCTTGCCCACACTCGCCCTGATTGGGGTCTGGGGGCAGCATTACTGGTCCTGGAGAGACCTACGTAACCTGGGGGCAACTGCATGCAAAGTTCTTAGTCCATAAGGGTATCAGGGGGTTTGTCCTTCCAGCTGTCCATGGTGGTGCAGCCTATGCAGTCCAGGTCCAGGGTCTTGCTCTCCTTCATGTTCTGGGGATTCCACTTTTATGTCCGGTCCAGCCCGTGGATGGAGGATGCCCCTTTGTCTCACCCTAAAACAGTTTTTTATTTTTTTTACATTTTTTTGCAGTTGTATATAGCACAAACTATACCCAAAGTATTGGAGCTCTTTTCATGAGCACCGGTTACATTATGCAAGGTCACATTCAGTAAGTGATTTGCCCAGAATCACAGGATGCTAAGTCAACGCCAAGACTAGAACCTGGTTTCCCAGTTTCAACGTCAGCAGCTCTAGCCATAACACCACATCCTCTGGTCAGTTCACTCCTCTTCCCTAGGTTTAGGTCCAGCCTGCCTAGTGAGACAAAAGGCTGGTGTCAGGCCTCTTTGTGTGTGCTGGCGAAGGTGCCTTTGAAGTGCAATCAGGGCAAGGCACAGCTCTGCTCCAGCATCCTGTCAGGATGACCCACTCTGCTCCAAACCCAGTTCCTTTTGTGCACTGCCTGGTTCCAATACGCATTTCCAATTTGGAGAGCCATCACCAGCCAAGGCAGCTGAAAACTCTCATAAACATTAGGCAGGAAAATGCCAACTTTCTAAAAATTGTATTTCTAAAATAGTAAATTAAAATCTGATCATTAAAGAGAATTTTAAAATACAAATGAATGAAAGAATAATTGTTCTAGCTGCTACCAATCCACAGTTAGCATTTACTAAATGTAACAATGTAGCCCAATGATACCTTATGGCAGCAGCCACCCTTGCTATTGTGAAAATCATTTGTGGGGAAATTTCACTGAAAGGACATGCTCAACATTGAAGTCTACATGGCCCATATATGGGAGACATATTCATATTTCAAAGGAAGGTTTAGGCCTATCAAAAGGGGTATTTTGACAAGTAGCACTTGCAGTTTTTAACTGCCACAGGTGGGTTACGTGTGCAGCTACTAGGCTGCACACAACTGGAGTCTCTCAAATGCAGCCTGAACCCGAGCACACGTGTATGTACACATGTTCAAGTGTAACAAGCCCAGTGCCCCTTACCATAGCTGCATCGCAGTGGCCTTATCTTAAAGGGTGAACACTGGAGGTAAATATGTGCAGTCCCATTTACCATGAAATTACTGGGAGTTGGACTCCGGTAAGGGACCCATTCACAAAATAAAGGTCCAAAAACTGGGTGATACAAAGAAAAAAATCCTGGTACTAAGTGGCCACTAAATGTGTCTGCCAATCGAAGTGCCCCATATAATGGAAGAAATTGTACAAAATGCAAAATGTAATCCTGTGCTTACGGTCTCTTGTTTCTCTTCTTGTTTGTTGAAATAGATAGTCTGCTGGATTTGTTGTGGCTTGTCAATATTTCAGTAAAACTAACTCACTCCAAGCTGGTGGTTTCCTTTCTGCTTAAATTAACTGGTACTCCAGCTGTTTTTCCATCATCAGACAAATATTAATCAGATGAAGAGAGTTAAACGCAACATGAGCTCATGCAGCTATTATTCCTATAATGGGCTAACTCATGCTTCAGGCTACTTGTTTTTGGAATAAAAAAGTTAACCTTGCAGAGAATTTATTCTACAATTCAGATTGCTGAAAGTATTTTCAGAAACCTAACACATTTGTAAATCCCACACTACATATAAACATATTTCATTTATAGAATTTCGTCGAACGTTATTGTATCATTACGGGAAGAGGGTTGGAAATTGTAAATGTTCCCTAACAGTATTATGAATATGTTTTCTGCATTCCAGTTGACTTACCTTTTAAAGAATTAAAAGACCAGAGGCCAAATGTACGAACATTTTGCGAGCTGGTAATCAGTCACTGTGAAAAATTGTGTTTTTGGTTGACTGGGGTATGACCCCTGGTCAAGCAGCAACCACAATCATTGTCAGGGTGAGGCAAAAGCTAACCCTAAATTAACCTGCACTCAAACCTCTGCTAGCTTGGCACAGAGCAGTAAGGCTTAACTTAGAGGCAATGTGTAAAGTATTTGTGCAACACTTCAAACAGTAAAAAAGTTAAAACACCGCACAAAAAATATCCCAAACTAAGTTAGAAAAACAAAACTTTCTTCAATAAATAAAATAAGACCTAAATGACAAACTCCAATCATTAGAACCGTAGATATGCAATTTAAAAGATTTTAGTGAAAGTAGTGCCAAAAAGCATGAAGTGCCAACTGTGGATATCTGATCATGCCGTACCAGGACACAGTCACAAATTCATGCCAACGCGATGGAGCATGGCTGGCTACAGGGGCCCAGTTGATCCCGTTGAACAAAGTACCTTAAATACTGCTTTGCAGAGCATTGCAAGGATCTGCGTCGACTATTCATCGTGCAGTGGAAAGTAATACATCGGTTCTGAGATGTGGCGAAGCTGCAATGCGAGGGCCTGCATTGTTTTCGAGGATCCCTTTAACGGGGCTTGCAATGCAAAGTCTGTATTCGAGGTTGTGTCGCACAGTCGGAGCGATGCATCAGTTACGAGGAGCTGCGAGGCTGCAATGGGGAGTCTGTCGATGCCGTCGAGTCTGCCGTTGATGAGGGATGCCCAGGCATGTGCCGATGATGCATCGCGCGGTGGTGGTTCTACATAACATAATGTGTATTTGTAAAGCGCATGTTCACCGTGACGGGTATCTTGGCGCTTAATAACAGATGTTTATTGTTACCCAAGTCAATGGTACTGGTTCAGAAGGCATTGCAGGCTGCGGGAGCAATGCAGGTCTTTGCAACGGTCCAATCCACGCAGCAGCGGAGATATGTCAGTTCTGCTTGGGGTTGCACTGCACATCAGAAGAGATGCATTGGTTTCACTGAATCCACAGAGGCTGGCAGGTCACCTTAACACCCACTTCCAAGGGTCCAGCACTGTGCATGGTAGACTCACAGATGGCAGAGTCCAGTTGCAGGTGCAAGGTTGCTGGAAGCCTCCTGTGTCCCTGAGGCTTCAGATCAAGAGGTCAGCCAACTAGCCCTTGGAGTCACATTCTGGGTTCTGGGTTCAATAGATGTAGGTCCAGTCCTTCTCTCCCAGGCAAGAGGGCAGAAGGCATCACGTCAGCAGAGCATGGCAGCAGTCCTTCAGAGCAGCAGTCCAGCAGAGTGGCAGTCCTGTCAGCGGCACAGCAGCCCTTCTTCCTGGCAGAGTATCCACAGGCCCAGAAGTGTACTGTAGAGTTGGTGTCTGAGGTTCAGTAATTATACTCAGTTGTGCCTTTGAAGTGGGGAGAAGCTTCTAGAGCAATACCTTTGAAGTGCACAGGTAGGCTACCTTCCAGGCCCTGGCTCCAAGCTAACTACAGGGGGTATACAGCCCTTTGTGTGGAGACAGGACACAGCCTATTCAAGTGTCAGTGGGGCTGGGCCCAGCTCTTCTGTTTGAAATGGCAATTTTTGTAGGGTTACAACAAGCTTGTTTCCTTCCTTCTTCTCTGTTTTTGACTTTGTTTTTGCTGGTTTTGGCAGTCTGGGCACTTTTTCACTCCTGACCAGTGTTAAAGTGCATGTGCTTTTGTGTCTAAAATGTAATGGCATTTTGTTTCTCCATGATTGGCATATTTAATCTACTAATATGTCCCTATTACAGTGCACTACATGTGCACAGGGCCTGGAAATCAAATGCTACTAGTGGGCTTGCAGCACAGATTGTGCCACCCAAACAAGTAGCCCTTCAAACCTGTTTCAGGCCTGCCATTGCAGATCCTGTGCATGCAGTTTTAAACTGCCATGTCAATCTGGCAAGTTCATCTACTTGCCAGACCCAAACCTCTTTAATTACATGTAAGGCATCCCTAAGGTAGGCACTAGGTAGCCCCATGGTCAGGGTACAGTGTATTTTGAAGGTAGGACATGTGCTGTTGAGTTTTACATGTCCTGGTAGTGAATAACTGCTAAATTCGTTTTTCACTACTGCAAGGCCTATCTCTCCCATAGGTTAGCACTGGGGCTGCCTTGTAACACTTTACAAGTGTAACTTCCAATTGGGAAAAGATAGAAAGAGTAAGTTTGATGTCTCTTGACTCACAATTTAAAAACACATCTTTTAGGGAAGTTGGTTTTAAAATTGCGGGTCTGAAAATGCCACTTTTAGAAAGTTGCCATTTTCTTACTTTAACCATTCTGTACCTCTGCCTGTCCCTAGAATACACATCTGGGTTGGATGACAGGTGGCTTTGTGCATTCCTTCTAGACAGTCACACACAAAGGGAGTTGAGGTATGCCATGCATATCCTGATGTCCCATTACCAGGCTGGTGGGTCTTCCTGAGCTTGAGTGGGAGGGAGGAGCTGACAATTGCACCTGAATAGGGCTCTGCCTGTACCCACACAAAGAGCAGAATACTCCCTGTAGTGTGTCTGGAGCCAGGGCCATGAAGGGCAGGATCTTGTGTACTACAAAGACCTTTCTTTGAAGTCTCCCTACTTCAAAGGCTAAAATGGGTATAAGTACTGGACCTCTGTCACCATATACACTTCTGGACTAAGCACATTCTGGCAGGAAGAAGAGCTGTTGTGCTGCCAGGAGGGACTGCCACTTTGCTACTGGCTTTGCTGTGTTGACCTGCTGCCTGCTGCTTCTTGCCTGGGAGTGAGAGGACTGGACTTACCCTCCTCGTCCTGCATCTAAAGGTTCTCCAAGGGCTTGTTTGGACTTGCCTCCTGTTACTGAAGTCTCAGGGATATCAAATACTTCATCTGCATCTTGTTTCCAGCACCTGGGCTCCTTTGCTGTGAGTCCTGATTTGCCAAGTGGTGCAAAATCCAGTCCTGGGCCCTTGGAAGTGAGTGTTTGGTGCTGCAACTCAAGAAACCAACGCATCAACTCCAAAGGGTCGAAAATAACAAAAAAGGTGATAAATACCATGCAACATTATGTTCATGTAACAAACGTCACTGAGGTATAAAAAAATGCTGATGTAGTTACTAAGCACTGAATAATTACATATATTTTCAAGGACAAATGTGCTTTCTTTTTAATAACAATAATGTATTTCATGTTCTGCTTTGAATATTTGGAATTTCATGCATTTGACTATTTGTATTGTATTTCCTAAAAGCCAGGTCACAAGAAAACATGGATATCAAGGACAGAGTGATGGATGGACTTCTAGACTCGGTGTGCTGTGTCCGAAGGCTTTTTCCTTGTTTCTTGCTCCTGTTAATCCCAAAGGAAATATGTGGCTGCCCTTCAGTTTGTCAGCTCTGCACTGGAAAACAATCCACCTGTCGTAGTGTGGGTCTGACCGCTGTACCAAAGACTTTCCCCATAAGCACAAAACTTTTATACCTGAGTGGAAATAATATATCTGAAGTAAATCTGAACGAATTTAGAAACCTTCAGCAACTTGCAATACTCTATATGGACAATGTTGGCCTTTGTGAGGTGCATCCAAAGGCATTTTGTACTTTGAAGAGGCTATATTATTTACATCTGAATAATAACCACATTAAATATTTGAATCCAGGGAGCTTTGATGGGCTTTACAACTTGAACTACCTTTATATGCAGTATAATCAAATTTCTGTCCTTCCTAGGAGACTGTTTTGCAACCTTGTTGCCGTCCGATACTTAAGTCTACAAGGAAATCATCTCACCGCTCTTGGCAGAAGAACCTTCTTTGGGATGACAAGTCTTCACACACTTAATCTAGCCAACAACAAGATTTCAAAGATATCCAACTCAGCATTTTACCGTCTTTTGAAACTTGAACAGCTACACCTTGAATGCAACAACTTGACTCTTATCCCATCAAATACCTTTAGAAGTCTAAAAATCCTGAAACGGTTCTTTTTGTCAAATAACCCTATTGAATCGATTCATCCCATGGCATTTAAAGGGTTGGACGGGCTTCAATATCTTTTCTTGGAGAAAGCAAAGATAAAACAAATCAGTAATAATGCCTTTGTTGGACTAAATAATCTCAACCATTTAGTTTTGAGCAATAATGAGTTGGATATAATTGCTTCAAAGATGTTTAGATTTCTGCATCAGCTAAGGTACCTCCAGTTGGACAGGAACAAAATAGTTAGCATTGAAGAAAGTGCATTCGAAAATGTAGGAGCATTTCTAAAAGTACTGAATTTAGCACATAATAATCTCACAGGTCTGGAACCTAGAGTGCTCCAGCCACTGATTTCTTTATCTTTGCTGCAGGCAAGTTATAATCCCTGGGTTTGTGACTGCAGTTTGCTCGGGCTGTACAGATGGCTCCGATCCTCCTCAATAACAGTTAACATTTATTGCCAAAATCCTCCAAATCTTTGTGGGAGACCATTAAGAAACATTAAAAGGGCAGAGTTTGAGGATTGCAGTTCAGCAACTTCTGAACCAAGTGGAGAGTTTGAATCCACCAGTGTAAATGCGTCTACAGTGATGGCTTGGTTTGATTTTCAGATGTACAAATCATCCAGCCACCAGCCTCCACAAGGGCACGTGATGCCAAACATCCCTCTCACGCTACAAACTCCAACATCACTTGGAAATCATCATCTTTCTGACAACTACAAAGGTATCCATTCAATGGAGACTATAACTGCAACATCAGTGCAAATCCCTACACGTGTCGCTCCAGCTAACTTTACCAGGGAAGCAAAGAATGCTGTCTCTCAAGAATATGCTCCGGTGTCTCTGAAGTCTGGGCAAATTTGCCAAGACCAGTTTGATAAGCTAAATCAGGCGTTTGACATTTTGTTAGGGATTGTAGTTGTTGCTTGTGTTGTCATTATGGGTCTCAGCATTAAAGTTGTCCAGTATCGGCAAAAAATAAAAAAATTAGAACATTCAGGGGATAATATATTAGAATACTATAGTTGCTATCACTCTGCTCGATATAATGTGTCCAGTCCAGTTCAGCTCACCCCGCAGAACTTGGTAAGAAATCGAGGTTCAGACCAAATCAAGCTGATAAAACCAACACTGCCCGAAGGTCAGGCACAGGTCATACTGTTTGAACACTCGGTCCTGTGACTGTTTCAAAAGATTACACTGGTCATTGTATTTAATACAGACACTGAATGAAACGCAGGTTGTGTTATAAGTTTAAATGCCGAAGTACTGATATATATTTCGAATTCTAAATCTAGCAATATTTAGTGATATTATGAGAGCTGTTTTAGGCACAGGCCGTTAAGTAGAGTAAAGCATGCCTTTAGCTATGCACTCAAGAGTTTTACAACCTACTGTTTTACAATACAAGTTCTCTTTGATACGACTTTTAACTATATGGCATTATGTTGAGAAAACCTCATGTGATAGTTCTAGTAATGGTGAGTTAGACGCTTTTCTGCTGCAAGTTTATGGCATCCACAGACAGATAAAGTATGATAAGAGGGCTAAGGGGCTCATCTAAAGGAGGGCCTTAATAGGACACCCCTGGTGAGGGGCACAATACTAGTATGATTGGAACTGGGGGGCTTCTCTGAAGGCATCCTTTCTAAGATTGGCATGAGAACCATGGTGGCACCAGACAGAAAATGAAATTCCCACAAAGACTGGGATACATCTCCCAGCATGTGGGGCAAATTACTTTATTTTTTTCAGAAGATGGATCTCACTTTGTTGATCAATATTAAGAAATAACATACATGGCCACTAGTCTGCCATGCAGCATGGCATGGCGAGCCTGGCACCACTGTTTTTATTCCGTGAATTGGCTCCTTCCTTTGATGCAGGACCTAATTCAGGGAAGAACCGACACCCAACCCGGTGGTAGAGTCTAAATTGAATGAGTTGTCTCCACTGCACCCATATGTTAGCCAGCCCAGGTAACTCTTACTGAGGCTCTAAATGAGATTTTAGATGAGAGCATACAAACACAGTAGAAGGAACGTTCATACTTAAGATGTAAGCTGTGTTCAATGCAATATTTTAATACACTTCTTCAGTGTCCATTGTGTGTCAAGCACAGCTGTTGACCGAGGCATCCTTTGCAACATGCAGATTCATATTTGATAGTGCTAAATATGTATGAAATAGTTGTGTACACAATAATAATGATTAATAAGACATATTAACATATTCTTGCTGCTAATTAAGATATGTTTTTCTAATGATCAGTAGCAGTGACTTAAAGACAGTTCTGCATTCCTCTTTGAAAAGGAGACAGGAATTGGAAGTAAGGATGGAGCATTTGATGTATTTACTCTGAAATAAATATCAAAGCAGCATGTCTTTCTACAGACGTCACTACATTAAAAATATACTAACTTTTGCCTTTGGTACCGTTTGTGAATGTCCAAAATAAGTCTAAGCACTGGAGTTGAAAGGTTATCCTAAGAGCATGTAGAGGTATAAATACAATTATAGATGCAGGTAAATAGCCACATTCAAGGAAAGGGGGCTAGTGCTCCCCAGCTGCAAAAAGGGTCCAAGGAGCGACACAGAAAATCGAATTGTATCTATGTCTAGAACACCGACTTTCAGGCATTTTTCTGAAAATCTAGAAGAATGGCAAAAAGGGTCCCGCATATTCCGTCAGCATTGGTTACTATGTTCAGTGAGCTATAGACAGAACATTTCAGAAAAACTATTAGAAAGAACAAACTGGAAAATTCAATTAGTAGGGACGGAGAAGTGAGATACTGTTGTGTCCTTGCACACTATTATTTCATCTTTATTTCATATTCCTAAATCAAGGTTAGCTGTTCGCCCACAGGCTTGGATCGACGGCAGACTTAGTGGAGATTTAATCATCAGGACAAAGAAAAGAATGCTTGGCACACGTGGCAAGTGCCCTGAGTAAGTTTATACACAATATGATAGTTATACTATGTTGCTTTTATCAAAGAACCAGAAAATGAATTCCACGATAATTGCTTAGGGTCAGTGTCTAGAATGGCTCCTCGCGCTGCAATGAAAGGTGTCAAAAATGATACTATAAGCGAGGAACTGTTTACAGTTGTAATTACAATTTAATATTGAACTTAGCGTGTTGCTGATAATGCAGCATTGTCTGGAAAATGCTCTTGTATTATGTTTAGAGAATGCTGATTATTAGTACATTTTCTGGATATTTTATCACCCAATGTAATGCTCCCACAGGCAGCATCTACAGATTTGTCTTGGCACATGAAGACATTAAAATGATCATGAAAGAAGAAACTGTAGATTTACCATTCAGGTTAATTGGATTAAATGTTGGACTAAACATTCTGTTAGATGCTACATTTTTACACGTATCGTTGTTTTTTCCTTTTTTATTTTTTTCCTTTTAGACACGTCTCATTTGATCGTTACTGGTAACATTTTTATGGAATTCAAATAACAAAACTGCGATTAAAGAGGTCTGAGATGTCTGTAATAAATTTGAGGAAGCTCTGATGTCTGTATAGTATGCGTTAATTGTAAGAAATGTGTTTACTGTTAACTATTGAGCTTTTATCATAAATTTCAATTACTGTTAAACCAATATAAAAAATACCAGCTGCGTGAACAATAGATGGCTAATTTGCTCTGACATATTTGCTGTGTAATCTAAACACAAACACATTTACTGTTGTTTGAATTGACTTTGTTAGAGTAATAAATGAAGATGCCAAACATTGATGCTTTCTACTAATTGAAAATAAACCTGAAAAGATAAACACATATAAAAATAAATGCAAAGTTATTATCTAAATGACATTCTCAGAACCACCTAATAGTGTTTCTTCCACTTCTGAGACATCACATCACTTTTAAAACAAGCATTTGCAATGCAATAGGTCTCGCATTTGCGAGAGTTGGAGCTATTAGCGTTGTAAATGATAATGTCTTTTAGCCATGTGTTTTTGTTTGGAGTGTTGTGGATGTATGTAGTGTGGAGTGGAATTATGTGGGTTGAATTGACATTGCTAGGCATTATGATAAACACTGGGAAGACTTGTGTGACATCAGATGCATTCCAAAGACAATCTGAAACCCACGTGAAAGCTTGTTATGAAACTGTCAAAAGCCACTTGTATCTTAAAGATGTGAATAGATCTATACAACTAGAGTGACCAACCCATGTCATTACAGTAAACCAGGCTTAAGCAATGGGCTGGGAGTATAGGAGACATTGCACTGTATAAAAGATTTGTGCATAGTTTGTTAACATCAGAGTACTTTGACTGTAGTCAACCTATGGATCAGGAAACCGGTGTGATGTGAGCTACCGACGCAAAGTACTAGAAACTGTATCATAGTAAGAGCTGCTTACCATGGACACCATCGCTGAGTGAGGGAAACGGAATAAAGAGGGGGCATAAGGTGGGCTTTAAGAATAAAAAGCTGTAAAAATGACTTGCCTTTGTTCTAATTTTTTCCCCTTTCGCCGCTCTATTTAGCCCCAAACGACTGACCCTGACACGCAACCGGTGTGTGAGTAAATTTGGTGTCAGAGAACACATAACTTACATAAAGGCTCAAAAGAAGGACAACTGCAGAGAACAGGATAACCAGTTTTATGTCGTACAAGGAAGGGAAAATATAATTTGACTGCATATCGTATTTCTAAGTTTAAATCAAAATGGGCACCAAAGCTGCTGTGTCCAAATATAAAAAGGTAACGAGAGTTACAGGTATTGGCGTTGTAAATGACCATGTCTTTTACCCATGTACTTTGACAGCAAGGAGACCGTTACAGTGAGCAACAGCTAAAGTGCCGGCAGGCAGATGGAAACGGAACATTTTCCCAATTACAACTTCATATCGTAAGGAGGTATGCAGTGGCAAACAGATGGGTGTAAGTAATGTGCGGTGTATGCGACGTTTGCAGGCAGAGACTGTGAGGGGCCAAGGAAAGCAGGTGCTGTGTTATGCATTTCCATTTTATATGTTTCGTTCTCCTGAGCTAACAAAATTTTGAGTCAGAAGAACAGACTAATTGACAGTATTAAGAACTTTATATTTTAAAAACTGGAAACCTACGAGTAGCTAGAGGCGGATTCGGTTTGTGGTATTGCGTAGGCAGGAAAGAATAGGTACTGTGCTTGCAGGTGATTAAAAGTGCCGTATTGGGTGTGTGCTTGCGTTTAAGGAGAGCAGGACCATGGGCGTGTTGCCTGTGTATCTGTGTGTGTGGGTAGGAAAGGCGAGACACTGTTGTGTATTTGTTTATGGTGGTGGGTAGATAAGGCCAGGTTTTGTGAGAGGAGTAGGAATGGCAAATTTTGGAAGGTGCAGAAAAGAACACTCATTGTGCTGTCCAGGAGTATAAACCCATCAGTAATATGTCTGTATGAGGGACAGGGAGAGACCTGCAGCTGTGTGTCCATTGGTGTTTGTTTTGTGTGTCCAGGTTGTGTTTGGCTGAATAATGATGTCTGTTCCCTGAATTTTGTTATCAAATTTAGGTAAGAGGAATGCCGGGGGAGGTGATGGATAGCCAGGAAAACTGATGCCAGAACTTTTTTGCAACTATGCTATATGCCAACAGTCTGTGGAAAAAAACTGCACAGTATAACAATTAATGTGAAAAATTGCTTCGTCACATAGCAATGTCTTGCTATTAGTGACCATATTGTCATCAGTGTGTGGCATGGTAGTGCTCCGTGCATCCATGGCAAAATCATGTGGCATTAATAACAATACTACTTAGAATGGCAATGACACTGTGACAGAAATATTCTCTGCGTTCAGGCGGTGTAGCATGGAGCACCGTATGGTATCACACAATGCTGTGGCACGATGGTTGCTACTCCTTGTGACGCTGATGGCAATGTTACATGCACTTAAGAGTGACGTTCGTTCTGACGCTGGCAGCTTGATTTTTTTTCCTGAAATTGCGCGTCGGTTCCAATAATGATGGGTGAATTTTATGTGGAGAAAGGAAGCGTTTTATTGTGATGGAGGAAGGGGCTGTCTTTTTATGCTGATAACCGTGGCACTTCCATTCCTGTTTGCGGATATTACAACATACTGAGGGCTATTTTGTGACTGATAAGCAAACGACCTGCACTGTTAATAAGCTATTTTTATTTACTCTTTCGCACTGAATTATCAGCTGCTGCGCCATTTACATTCATTTTTACTCGAACATTATTAAAATACCTTATCTGTTTATTGCAGTCCCAGACACCTGCACCGCTATAATGGCACACACTTTCTGTTGATCTCACACTGAAACCTCCGTATATTACAGACTTCACAAGTCCCCGGGCGCTTGTGAATCACTGTGTGAATCCGTGTACCGTCTGCCTTCACAACCACTGACCCCTTGCTCAGCGTCGACCAGCAATACTTGTGTGATGTATAGCCTCGAGCAGTATTTCTGACCAGGGGAATTCACTGCCTGCTTATCTGTACCCGCCTCTTGTTTGCTGTTTGTTGGTGCATGAAAGAGTGTGCATGTCATACATGTACCAGGACTGTTACAGATGTGCCCTTCGTGACAGCAATAAACAAAGTTCAGTCGGGCGCAAAGGGAGTACAAACCATACCTTTGATGCGGGCAGTGCTCATGATTTCAGGTGCTCGGAAGCAAAGTAAGCCCTCCTTTCAACTTTGAACAAAAGGCAGCAAAGTTTACTAAGAGAAAATGTTCAAAACAAGGCGAAAGCAGAAAAGCAACCGAGCCTTAGTCACACTGCAAGGGGGTGAGCTGCCATCTAAGTTGTAGCCTCCTCAGTCGCACAGCAACCAACTCTCGGTCAGCGAGAGGACATGCATCCGAGAGCGCGGAAAGGGAGCAGCTGGACCTGGAGCTGCCGTTCTTCGATCTGTCTGAGTGTACGAGGGGCTAAGGCGGCGGCAGTCCGACTCGGGAGCTGGAGACCAGAGTTCGAGCCTCGGCATTGCCTCAACGTTCTGTGATTCTTAGCAAATCACATAATCTACTAATCTAAATAGACAAATCGCGGGATCTACTAATTTAAATAAAAAATTTTAAAAAGTGATCTCGGCGGGTTGGGGTAGGGAAAGACAATGAAAAAAACCAGTGGTGCGCGCGCACCACAGAGGAGCGGGGGCCAGGGAGCGCGGCAGTGGCAGCGAGGCGAACGTGCGCTGCTGTGCGTTCTGGCCACCGTCGGGAATGGGAGGAGCGAAGGCGGGAATTGCGCCCGCCTTTGCCCAATTGCGTGCCGTTTTTTCTAAAAAAACGCACGCTACAGCCAATGAGGGCTTCTGAAAACAAAACCACACGCACGAGCGTGTAGGTCGTTTTCAGAAGCCCTTTCTAGAGGTCTCGCGCTGCGCGAGCAGGGCTGCGCACTGCAACGCTAGGCGCGAGACCTAAAAATGACTTCGGCCAATTCTAACTGATAAGCTCAAAACTTTCTATATACAAAATATGTCCATTCAAGTTTCATTTTATAAAGTTGCATTTCGCTCGTTTAATAGAGAAAGCTGTAGGGCATGCCGAATTTTGCAATTGAAATCACAAGAGAAAAACCTTGTAAAATGAGAATGGAATGGCATTTAGGGGTATCCATGAAATACCAAATTAAGACAAAACCTTGCACACTGTTTATTTGTATACAGCTATAAGGCAGTGCCTGATTTGTTTCCCACTCAGTGAAAAAAACCTTTTCACATTTTTTTCTGGTAATTTAACAAAACATATTACTGACACGTAAATCAAGAATTGTCATCAACAATTTAACAAAGTTATAGAACTCCCACTTACACAATACTACTCATTCATACACACTCTAAAAATAATTTCTGCAATGAATAGCATCCTTTTCGGTAAACATCCTAATTACTAGGACATCCAACCAGTAAACTGAGTTAAAACACATCAACACACTTCGGTGGCTTAGAAAGACTTGTATCCCCTTCATCAGGACACAAACATAACATATATGCAGCTGGTAGAGTAAAAAGAATCTACTCTTTGTATGTTATTTTTTCATGTTGGGTGCTGTTAGAAATGGGATCTCTGGTTGGCTAAGGCTTGCGCCAAAGCCAGGCAGAGACCACCACTCTAGTCAGGGCAAGGGAGTTACATGCCGAAGATAACCCCTGCTCACCCCATTGGTAGCTTGGCACGAGCAGTCAGGCCTATCCCGGAGGCCATGTGTAAAGCGTTTATGCACCACACACACACAGCAGCAACCCACTAGGCACACTACAAAAGGAACTCCACACAAGGTTATATCAAAAATAGCCTTTGTATTATCATAAACACATAGAATAGTAATCACACATTTACACTGTGCCAACTGGCACTGGGCAATATCTACAGGGGATTATATACACCTGACAGGGCCAATTGGGCCACTGTCAGAACCATCACAAGTACACCTGATAAATGTAGAACATATAATACACTTAGGACACAACCAGTAATTACTGGTAAACACTGTACTTAGCATCATCTCCTGCAACATAAATCATATTATGTAAGCAGCATCACAATAGGCGTGAAATACATTCTGCGCCAACCTCACCAGCATAAACACATTATGCAATCATCTCATAAGTCTAAACGCATTAGACCATAACCTCACAAGCATAAACACATTATGCAGTAGCACATAAACAGAACTCTTAGATTAGGGAATAACCTCCTAAACATAAATACTAGAGGTATAAATCACTGTGCATAAATCACATTTTCTAGCACCACATAAATCACATTAGGGCCTGGCGCCCTACAAACCTCACAGTCCCCCTGGCCAACTGGCCTTCTCAAAGGGGCTCAAATGCCCTATGTCCAAATGTCAGGGCGGCTGCCAATGCAGCAGTATCCACGTGCGCAATTGCGCTGGGGCAGAGGAGTGTATCTCACTCCTATCTCATACAAAGAATGCCCCCAAAGAACTGATGGCTTAAACGTTGCAGCTGACGCTAATTGCCGTGCAGCTGTGATGAAAGGAAGGCCTGGCACTCACTGTGCCCTCTGTCCCACTGGGACTCTGAAAACACATGTGGCCCGAAACGTTGCAGCTGCCCGCGCTGGTGCGGTGCAGCTGTGAATAAACCAAGGTAAGGGCCTGGCACCACTGTGCCTTCTGGGCCGCACTGGGGCTTGGTAACTACAATTGCCCCCATCGTTGCAGTTGCCCACTGTCAAGCGGGGCAACTGTAAACACATAACCAAAGTGGGGAAAGCACGGGCCCCTCTGGGCCCTCTCAAAACAAATGTGCCAACAACGTTGGAGCGGCCCGTTCTCTGGCGGGACCGCTCAGACACTGTGCCTCGATCGGCACAACCCACAGAGAGCCCTCACTCACCGGCTCTTGTGCTTGGACTGGGGCGGGCACCGGCAGTGTGCGGGGATCGGCCCTGCTCTCGGGGCCTCCTCTTCCGGTCTCCTCTTCCTGGGGCAGCTACACGTGAGGCTCTCTCTCTCATGAGAGCCTCGCCGGAAATCTTGCCGCACTCTGCTGCTCCCACGGAGGCGGGGTGGGCTCCCGCCTGCCTTCATCCTCTTCTCTGGTGGTGTAACCGGCGGGCGGGACCTCCTCTCCCTGCTCGCCGAACGTCCGTCACAAGCCCCGCCCACAGTCAGGCAAGGCCGCCTGGTTTCCTGGTCGCGCCGGGCCGCAGCGGTGATTTCTCGAAAGTAGGACGCGGGGTGGGCTCCCGCTAAGGCAACCAACGCGGGGTGGGCACCCGCATCAAGACTACACTCATAAGCGGGGTGGGCACCCGCCCTTCAAATAAAAGCAACAGCGGGGTGGGCACCCGCAATTATACCGGCATCACGGGGGAATCCCTACGATGGGGATTCCCTCTCAAAGGGCTGCAGCTCAGCGCTGCGCAGCCCACGCTCTTCCTCTCCTCATTAAAATATAGCGCTTACGAGGTGCTAGATGCAGCAAAAGTCCTGGGTCTGGAGAGAAACAAAAGGGTCCAAGGAAAAAGGTCTTCCAGGTCCATGGAGCATAGCTGGGCCCAGGGAGGCCAGCACGCAGGGCCCTCCAGCAGGGAGGTGAGCCCCCATGGCGGTTCCTCCTGGGCCCCAGCAGCAGCAAGCCCCCAAGTCAGGAACAGCACAGAACAGAACTGAACAATTTCATGCGGTCACAGCCCCTACATTTATACCAAGCATTCCTTTGTCTGTAGTGCAGGGCATGGGGGAACCAGATGCAACTGGTTCAGGGGGTATTTGGAGCACTTTGTTTTCCAAGCTCCTCTTCCCCTTTGTCAGGTGGGGGCTAGGTGATCAGACACACCACAGGGGGCGGAGCCAGCATTGTACAGGCTGGGCACAGTCCTATTCAGAGTCAGGGGATTACTCCTCCCACTACTCCCAGCACAGATGTCCCATTCAGCCTAGTGCTGACTCACCCTGCCCCTCCTGGAGCCACACACACCTCCCAGCCCCTGTCACTCACAAGCCAGACATGCAATTCACATCAGGCAGGCAGACACATAGCACACAGAAATGCCAACTTCTAAAAGTGGCATTTCTAAAATAGTCATAATAAATCTGCGCACACCATTGCGCAGCATTTATTATGACAATTCCATACATACTAAACTCAACCACTCTGCTCCTCCCATACCATGAATTACCACTGACACACACTGATCAGGGAATCCCCAATGCATTCCTATGGGAGGACAGGCCAATCTCACCAATGTAACACAGAGAGGGCACGCACTTTACACTGGACCACAGTGCTAAAGTGCCCAGAGGCCTAAAACCACCAACCCCATGTCAGAGAAAAAGGCAAAAAGTTCAGGGGTGACCCTGCACAAAGGGCCAAGTCCAACAGGTGCCCTTATAAATATGGCCAGTCCACTTAATCTCTTCAATAGTTGTAAATAATACTGTACTAATTCTTCCCTTTGTGTACTTTATCATCTCAATAAATACTGAGATATTGATAGCCTTTCTTGGATCAATTTACAATTTTCTTGGAAGATATCCACCAGATACATCTTTCTTTCATTACTGTTCCAAATATTGGCTGAAGGGCCTTGTGATATATTATGATAAAGGATGGGGCGGTGTAAAGTGATATAGATAAAAAGGTATTGGATATAAGCAGAATAATGGAGTAGATCAAGAAGACAGCCTGCTAAGAGCATCTCTTAAAAAACATTTGCCAAAGAGCTCAGCACACAGAGTGGCTAGAGATCACAGCTCGTTAGCTGATGTCACTATTAGCTGGGATACTGGGCACACAGCTTGACCAAACACCAATGTCCTCCGGTCATGCTCAATGTGCAATCTGTAATGTGGATACTGTGCCCATTAGGTAGCAAGCGCATGGGACAATGCATATTATTCCCAGACCACAAAAATTCACTGAAAAAGATAGTTAAAGGAATTTCATGATTGACTGCTAAAAATGCAAAATAGTCAATGATGCTTAAAGAATGCCATTTCCATTTGCGTGGTTTCAACTGAAGCCTTGAAATAAATCGATCATTTATGTGTAGCAACATAACCATATCACCCCATACACTGCTCATGACTCGACATGACAAATGAATGAGATAACAATACTTGTGCATCTGGGACAATGAAGAGCTTTCACCTTCCAGTTTCTTCAAATGTTCCTTTTCAAAACACTGCGGCCCAAGTTTCAATGTGTTACATCCTTAATTTTCTATCATGGCATCCCTACAATACACACACATGCATGCATTCCACATTCTGCATCAGAGCGCTGCACAGTACAATACCATTGGTTAAAATGCAGTTTTTATGCCATTTTGTGAGGACATCAGTAAACTGTTATTGACACTGCTTCCTTCTCTTGATAGATAATGTCTCTGACAAAAGCTAGTAGCTGTCAGCAGCATTTAACGATTTAATGTTCGGAGTATTTCTGTGATCACAGTTGTTCAATGTAATCGCCAGCTTTTTTCTCAATACATTCCCTGTGGAGACATCTACGTGCTGCAAGTGGTACTACATCAATATTGAGCTGCCGACATCTAAGAGGATGTCTGTTAGATGCAATTATAACCTTTTTTATCTATACATTCTCTTGATGAACATCCTGTTGCTGCATAATTTATTTTCTTTAGAAACTTTGTGACTGATGGGGTCATTTCCTCTTCATTTGGCAATTATACATACAGCAGAAAATATATGTCCTACAAAACACACTGTAATTGTAATGTTTCAATTGAAATGACAGCTAAGTGAGGCTTTATTACAGAAACTGTCCAGGGGTGCAGAAGGCATTTGCACACACGTTTTGTGCCTTCGGAGCACTTTGGTGTTACAGAAAGTGCCACAGACCTGCATGCCACCCTTCAGTAATAAAGATCATGTGAAGGCTAAGTGTGCACCAGTGCAGTCCCAATGCGTCATTTCCTCATTTGCGTTGGGGCGTGGCCCCAAGGAAATGAGGGACCCTTTGGCTTGAACTTCTTAATAGACGTGGGCTTAAGGCAGCCGCGGCCGCTGCAAGTAAGAGCAGTGGGGCCTGCTGGGGGGGATTTAGAGAAATGACCACGAGGGAAAATTAATTATTTATTTAATTTTCCCTTTTGGTCATCTCTCGAAATCCCCCTCAGCCGGCCCCACCGCCCCACCGCTCTAACCTGCAGCGGCCGCAGCTGGCTTAAGGGCAAAGAGGCTGACAAGAGGTGCACTAACTTTGTGCCACATAGAGCATTCCGTCAGTGTGGCACTGACAGTGCCCCTTGCAAGAAGGAAAGAGGAACCTAGAGAACCTCACACATGCACCTGCATGCAAGTGCTGTCACTCACTGCACCCACCTGCAGGAGGATCTCTGCTTCTCTGTTTAATTCCTGCTAGCTGCCACCTGTATTGTGGTAGGTGATCTAGCAGCTTTAAAAAGTCGATCTACCTTTCCCTAAGGTGCTGTTCCCACTGTAGACAGTGGTTTAACCCTGCACTGCGAACAGCACAAACAGCAAATTTTCTGATTTGGAGTACTCTCATGGTTTACACCTGGTACACACTGATGTGTGCACTGCTGTGTGGACAGTGCACCTTCTCTATAATACAGCCCAGTGGCCAATCAGAGTTTCCATACATATGAAAAGCTATTGCACTGACAGCTAAAACATACCCTCATAACAATTATTTGAAATCAAAAGGATGCGTTTCCACTGACACTAACACAGATATTACATAAATAAAAATGGTAGTAGTTCAAATACCAGCAAATATATTTTGCCACTCATATCACATTCATATAAACACCTACTGCATGCCTGGGAAATGTTGTCACATCCCACAAAAAAAAATTGCTATCAATTTTTAAATAATTATTCTGAAGTATGCGGGTAAAGTGCTAAAAAGTGATATTTAATACCTAAAAATCCAGGTACCTGTTTAGATTGTGCTGTGGTATGTGAAACAAATACAATTTTATTCTGTAGCAGTGATGTCACTGATAATATAATTGGTGATGTCATATGTAATATCTCAATATATGTTAAGCTCCAGTTATGCCCTGACTGATGAGTGGTATCAACTGGAATGTCATGTTTGAGGTTATGAGCAATGCATACGATTCTTATGATGTTATGATTGAACAGCTAACAATAACATTTGAATGTCAATGTTTTGTTTAGGTTTTGATATAAAATATAACATCACTTAAACCTAAAGGTTTTGTGTTAATGTTTTATGTTCATTTAAAATACATGTTAATTTGTGATCCCACTAGATTTATTTCAGGGATATATACATACATTCATCTATCAGGCCAGTCACTGCTGATTTAAAATGTTAATTATTCTTAAATGTGTTCTATCTATCTCACTTAAAAAAAGAGCACTCAAGAGGTGTTTACGGAATTCTTTAAATCCTCTCAAGCTAATCCCACCCGCTTTCGGGAAAATGTCCATGCAGCACAACAACTTTGGGAGAGTTTTATTGAATGCGCCTTGCTGGTTTTGAATCACAAAATTGAGCTAAATCCTTAAATGATCATCATTAATGAACTCTCCACATTTTCCTATTGTTGGAAAACGAGGCAGTACTTGTGGGCCTGCACAAATAACATGACTACATTTGTCCTTCACTGGGAACCAAACACCCCATTGTAGCGCTTGACTCTCAGAGGGTAGCGTTGCAGAGCAGTCTAAGGCTTACTCAAGGGAGGTGGTGTGGGCTAGTAATCGCCATTTACCAGTACGCAGAAATAACACTCAACAATTGATTGTCCAGTCTGTACTTTGCTTTATAAAAAGGAAGAGCACATTTATTTAACACACACACTACTCAATACTATGCAACAATTTACAAATATACATAAGCTGTTGGAATTACTTTGTGACAATGCATAACACTCCCACCCCTCCCGCAGGGGGGCTGGGGTCTAGTACCACCACTCCCATGTATGCACATCATCTTGCCCCCAATGTAGTAGGTTGACCATAACCTGGGGTGAGGGCCTTGCTCACTGGCACCATTCCAGTGACGACCCACCCCCTGTTTCTCAACAAGCATTCAAAATGGGCACACCTGCCCTGGTGACACATAACCCTGACTGAGCATCTCATACTGACCCTACAGTATGCACCTCTACATCTTAGGGGCTAACAGTCTGAGTTGTTCCTCACCTAACGCAGCAGGATGTTTAAGCATCACTTTAAAATGAGGGTACTTATCATAGCTGATAACCATTATAATGCACTGCAATAAAAGCCCCTAAAAGGCATCACAAGTATAATCATAGGGTTAAGCATATACAGCCAGACACCCTAGCAGGAATGACCAGCAACATAACCCCACTTTGCTTATGAATTCACATTACTAGAGAAAAAGTGGTTCTGTACCCGACAGAACCACTTTTTCTCTAGTGTACTTACCCAGGTTCTGAGGGTTACTGGGTTACCCTATTATCATTAATGTATGAATTCACATTACACATGTAACTTTCAGTCCCTCAATAGAAATAACATTGGTAAATGCACGTCTCGTGCAATTGCACCTCTCCAGCTCCAGGGGATGCCCTTCTCCAGACATCCCCAGCTCAGCCCTCCATACTTAGGTGCAGTCCCTAACGCACACCCAGCTGTAGAACAAAAGTTTCAGCCCCAGGATGCTGTTTACCGCTGGCTGAGCCCTTGAGGGGTTATTTCCATGGAGTCCCCAGAGACTTATGGGGGGAGTTTACATCTTCATGCTGGGGGAGACTGCGTTGCTCCTGCAGCTCCCCCTGCACCTCTGCAGGCATTTGGCGGTGACCCCATCCTCCTGAGGCCACCACAAGCCGAGAACAAGCTGCTTTTCTCTTCAGGCCTTCACAAGCACTGCAGGGCATTATGGGGCGCTTTCTTCTTTTTCCTGCATAACAGAGCAGCGGCTCCCCCGCTGCTCCAGAGAGAGCTGCGCTGCCCGGCGGGCGGCCTCCCGCCACTTCGAGTCCTCGTGGGGGGCCCGGTCCCACCTGGACCCCCAGGTGAGTTATGGCAGCTCGGGGAGCCCACCCCCGGCCGCTCCTTCCGCCTCTCTCTTCTTCGCGGGGGCCCGGTCCCACCCGGGCACCCCGCAACTCCAGTTCATGGGGAGGTGAGTGCAGCCCGGGGAGCCCACCTCCGGCTGGCTCCCGGCCTGCACCCTCGGGTGCGGCCGCGGGAGCCAGCGCTCCTATTCTGGTCTGTCCGCTCCTGCGGGCAGACACGGCAGCTGCATCTTGACCGGCGGGCCCTCGGGTGAGTGCGAGGGCACTGCCCCCGCCTTCCTCCTGCCACGGGGGAGTGCGGCGGCACTCCCCCCTCCTCTCGGCATCACTGGGGCCCAGAGTTGGGGGTCCCGGGCCCCTCGGAGGTCTTCATGGGGAGCGCGACGGCGCTCCCCGGCTTTGGCTTCGCTCGCTCGGGGGAGTGTGATGGCGCTCCCCCTCCATACTGCAGCCACCGGGGCATGGAGTTGGGGGTCCTGGGCCTCAGAACTCTTCACGGGGAGCACAACGGCGTTCCCCGCAGTCAACTTCGGCGGGGCCCGCAGTTAGGGGTCCCAGGCCCCTGGAGCTCACTTAACGGGGAGCGCAACGGCGCTCCCCGGCTTCCGCTTCTTCGGGGGCCAGGGTAGGCTTCTGGTACCCCCTGGGCATCTTCACGTGGAGCGCGACGGCGCTCCCCGACTTTCTCTTTGTCGGGGGCCAGAGTGGGCTCCTTGCACCCCGCTGGGGTATTTTCACGGGGAGCGCGACGGCGCTCCCCAACCTAACTTGTTGTGGGGGCAGCTCCCGGGACCTGACCCACCCCGGGGGCCTATTCAAGACCGGCGGCACAGCCCCACGCGCTTCGTCGTTGGTCAGGCCAGAGGTCAAAGGTCGCTTACCTTCTGGGGGCATTTCTCAGCCCCCAGGGGACCGATCTTCATCATTTTGGCCTCTTCTTGCTCCTGGTGGCGCGCCCCAGCCACTGGGAGTACTTTCCTTCACCCTCCTGGTCTCAAGGAGGGTGAATTCAGCAGGGAGCTGTCTTCACTGGCTCCCTGCACCAGCCTTTCGCCTGGCTCTACTCCTGGGCCTCTCTTCTCCTTGCACAGAGGCCCAGGCTTCGGCTCCCTGGTCCTGGACTCCCCTCCTGGCACAATTCAGGATCCTGGTACAGTCAGGGGGTTCTTCCTTCCAACTGCCCATGGCGCCAGGCTCCAGCACCAGTCTTCCTCAGCAGACCACACCCCAGAGAGAGCTCCTCTTCCTGTGCAAGACCTTTTAAAAGAATTTGGAGGGGGCTGGCAGGAAGGCTCTGCTTGCCCTATCAGGGAGCAACACCTCACCTCTCTGCCCCTGCTCCCTCCCCAGGCCTCTGGGATAGTTCAACATGGCGTCGTCCAGGGGTCTCATGCCACATGGTCTCTGAAAAGTCCCTTCCCCCCTTGCTGCCTCCTCTCCAGAGCAGCTTGGTGCCTGGCACCAGGTGACAGCTGCTGATGGATAACCAGCAGCTCCACCCATCTTCTCTCCCTCTTGGAGAGGAGACCTTCGCCCTTGGAATGCTTGCCGTGAAGGGCTAGGCCTCTGATGCTTCAGTTTGGGGAGGAAGGTCATTAATCCAGCCTGGCAGGGTCACACCCAGCCAGGCTCTAGTTATGAGCTGAGTCAGAGGAATATGACATTTCTGGATGACCCATAAGCAGTATATATATGGTTTTGGAATTAACAGAATACTTATTTTCACACAAGTTACAGCGGACTTTAGTGCGTGTCTGGAATTTGTAGGCCCTAGGGAAATGAAACTACCCCATATGATCTCCATTCTCATAGGAGAATAATGGAGTGGTCCTTTAGTGAAAACAGTAAAGCACACTGACTTTCCCTTACATGTTTCTTCCCATTATATAAAGCCTATTCCATGTCACCACCCAGCTCTGCATAATTCCTGCCACACCATTCTATCTGTACCTGCTCCTGGGCTGCGCTCGCCAGGAATCTGCCCTGCGCAGCCCCTACACGTGTGCACACGCATGTACACACGTGTCTGCATGTAACCAGCCCGGTGTCCCTTACTCCGGCTGCAGCGCAGCGGCCTACTCTCACCAGGGGGACACTGGTAAAATCCACATGCAGTCTCTTTCATCATGAGTTCACTGTGGGTGAGTCCCAACTTATGAGGCTCTCCCACAGTAAAAGCTCAATAAATAGGTGTTCAAAAAACGAACAATCCGGGCGGCTCAGATGGTCAGAACCACCTTCTAACACCCGTCTAACATGATTTGTGAAGTAATAGCATGTAAAAATGATTATGGTACCAAATAAATGCTTATTTTGCATGAACCCATACACCATACACATACAACAACGTACAAATTCATCAGAAAAATACAAAAAAAATTCAGTGCGACTAAAAGAAAACATATTTTATAGAGTCATTCAATTACCAAAAAGTCAGGTTTTCAATTTGCTAGAATACCTTTCTCATTCCAAGCTTGATGTAGGAATCTTGAAAGTGCAAATATTATCAGATCTTTAGTATCTGATTTAAAATCCTTAATGTCAATTCAATGGTGTCTAATCCCCATTTTCAGGGCAGACTCAGATGATCCATTTCCTTCTCAAGCACAGGTAAGCAGTACAAAGAATATAAAAATGCTCTCCCTTTTCACTGCTGTCTTCCAAGCAGGACATGTATTGTTTTTGGAGGTTTCTGATGCTCATTTAGAGCTGAAACTATTAACTGGTACTATTCCCAACCTAAATTTTGCATGCAAATCTTTACTCAGAGAGCTATAATGTTATCCAAATAGGGTTTGAACTTTCGAATACATGTAAAATCTAAGAAATATTCAATAATTACATCCCCCGCCTCATTTCAAAATACCACTTATTCATTACAGCCGGTCAGTATTCGGGTTTGAGTACATTAAAGGAGCTCCCAGTGATAGATCCAGAATCTTCCCTACAGCTCTTTCAGACCCAAAGAGTGAAACCTAGTTATTCTAGGTTAGCCAAGGAGTTACACAACTTCTATCTAACATTAGCAGCTCCTTGTTTGAGTTCCTGTCAGACTCCAGCTCACCCACTGACCAAATATGTAGCCAGTACACAAGAGGGCCTATTCTCAAGGACTCATCGCCGATTTATCGGCACTTTAGCGCCGCAAAAGTGGCGATAGATTTTTCGCCCTATTCACAAGCTGGTGCAAACTGCCGACATCGCCAGTTTTCCTGCGATAGCTACCGCAAAAAACATCGCCACGGATGAGTGCAACAACTAACCTTAATGATATGCAGAGTAGGCGTTCCTGTGCAAAAACACACGTAAACACCACTTCGCGCGATTCTCAACGACCAGTCAGATCTGCGATGCGAACCAAGAACAGGCGATAAGGCGCAGGGATTTAACACCTGCCTTTAGCTGGTGCTAAGCAGGACGACTACCTGCAGTATGAAAGGGAGCCCAGCCCAGAGCCACAACTGAAGACCCACAGATGCCATGGAGCCAATGAACATGCAGCTTGGAGACCCAAGAGGGCCACAACACCCACCGCCACCACCCCCAGGACTCCCCCCCTCTGGACCCCGCCCCGGACTACCACCGAGGCAGCGTAGGACAAGACAGCGGACCTTCCGAAAATGGCATGGCCCCTCAGCCACACAAGTGCAGAATGGGGGAGAGGTGGGAACCAAGTATGTGTGAAGGAGGCAACTCACCCATGAAGAAGAATGTACACAATGCCAAGTGTGGCGGTGATGTGCTGGACAGACCTCAGAATGCAGAGCACAGACATGTCCATGTGGACAAATGCTGCTGGGGTTTGTAGTGTTGTGGACAGTGGACGCAAACATGTTACCTCAGGCAGTGGGGAAGACCCTGCACATGTAGCTGTGCCGTCCCCCCCTGTAAGCGTAAGGACAGTGGGCTGGGCCAGCGTACGCCACTCCAGCGTAGGAGTGCGGATAAAAAGGCCGGGGCTCTGGGTGTGGTTCTCTTCCATGATGGGCAACGCGTCTGCCAGGGCGGCGCACCTCACCCTGACACGAGTCCACCGCCGTGACCTCCAGACTCCACGACACAGGCCCCCAGCGCATCCAGCGGCACAGCAACACGGAGTCATGTGTGTGCCGGATACTGCCTTAGTCCTACACTGCGGTCAGCAGGTCTCACAATTCAAATCGTGCCACATTTCTGTTAATGGAGGAAACCACTAGTCAACAAACATTGCCCCCAGTGCGGCCCGCCCAGACGATGCATCATCGTTGGCTGTGCACCTGCTGAGCTCTCCAGGTGCCACTGACCCTGTGCAACACAAGTCGACGCCACGTGACAATATTGAGGCAGAATTCAGTAGGCAAAACAACATTGCTCCCAGTGCAGCCCGCCCGGACGACGCATCATCGTTGGCTGTGCATCTGCTGAGCGCTCCAGGTGCCACTGACCCTGAGCAACACAAGTCGACCCCACGTGGCCGTGGGCCCTTTCTGACCGCTGCCTCCAGCCTACACTGCGGTCAGCAGGTCCCCCAAGTCAATTTCAGTCTTGACTATTTATGGCAGAGTCCAGTAGGCCACAGACATTGCTGCCAGGGCGGCCCGCCCGGACGACGCATCATTGCTGGCTGCACACCCGCTGAGCGCTCCAGGTGCCATTAACTCAGTGCACCACAAGTCATCGCCACGTGGCTGTGGGCCCTCGCTGACCGCTGCCTCCGGCCTACACTGCGGTCAGCAGGGCGCTCAAATCAAATCCAATCCTGACCTGTGAGGACACGCCATCATCGCTGGCTGCACACCCGCTGAGCGCTCCGGTGCCACTAACTCAGTGCACCACAAGTCATCGCCACGTGGCTGTGGACCCTCGCTGACCGCTGCCTCTGGCCTACACTGTGGTCAGCAGGTCCCCCAAGTCAAACGACGCATCATCGCAGGCCGCGCACCCGCTGAGCGCTCCAGGTGCCACTAACTCTGTGCAGCTCAAGTCATCGCCACGTGGCTGTGGGCTCTTTCTGACCGCCGCCTCCGGCCTACACTGTGGTCAGCAGGGCTCACAATTCAAATTGAGTCTTCATTTATTCATGGCGCAGTCCAGTAGGCAACAGACATTGCTTCCAGGGCGGCCCGCCCGGACGACGCATCATCGCAGGCCGCGCACCCGCCGAGCGCTACCGGTGCCATGAACTCAGTGTAGCTCAAGTCATGGACCCTTTATGATGTAATCATATGTGTGTGAGTCCAGTTCTGGTGCCCCTACCTCAGTGCACTGCAAGTCATGGACCCTTCATGAGTGACTCTGTGTGTGTGATCCGATGATCACTGTTCTAGTTGTTGCCAGCACCAACCACTCCCTGAGGGCTGGCTTACACTCACCCCACACCCATCCAGCACAGGCGTCACTGGACATGTGACCCTGGTAATAAAAAGGGGCCGGGCGCACATGCCCGTAGCCAGTTCCACTATCTATCTAAGTGTGTCCGTGTGGTCATTATGTATGTGTGATGGCCCCTGGCCCTACCACATCACATCGTGCTGTGGACAGTGGATGCAAGCGTCACCTCAGGCAGCGGGTAAGACCTTGGACATGTAGCTTTGTCATCCCCCCCTGTAAGCGTAAGCGGAGTGGGCTGGACCGGCGTACGTCAGTCCAGTGCAGGGGTGTGTAGAATTAGCCCGGGGCTCAGGATGTGGTTCAGTTCTGGCCTGGACAAGGAAGTCACCAATGCGTGTGTCTCTGTTGTAGTGTCGGCGCCACCCGGCCCGCAATTGACAATGTTGCAATGTAGCATGCACACGGAGGGCGGTCTCGCACGAACGGAGAAATGACGGAGCGCATGACCACTCGGGTCTTGGCTCATACATGCCAAGTGTTGTGTGTATCTGCATTGCCGCAGCATGAGCCAAATGCCTAGCCTTAGTCGCAGCGCGAGTTCAGCCAGGCATGAACTCTACATCTGTGTCCGCACTAACCTTACCATAGGCCTACACTCACGTGGCTGCCCACCTTCAATGGACAACATCACAGTGTCGTTGTCAGGTTTGTGGACATGTGCAGACAGGCATGACAATGGTGTGCCGTTGGAGTGCAAGTGATGCAACTGCGCAGCGCACACAAGTAAATAGGCTCGGGAGAGGGAGGAGCAGCTGTGAGGCAATGTAACACACAGTGATGCCGCTCATTTGCCACATGCAGTCATGTCAAACATGGATCCCAAAGTCGCACACATCCCATCCCACACCCAACAAGCCACATCACACTTCATGAATGCAAGCAGATGACAAACTGACATTAGGGATGAAAGCTCCTTTGTCTGACATATCAGGCTGAAGCACATCTGCACGTCCGACCTCGGAATTGCATGTGCCCGCACCCCCTGACAGATACGATAGCAGTTGAGGACGACTCCCACACTATGCAAAGCCCGACGACAGACCAACGTATACACACCCCACACACAGAAGTCCTTGCTCGGAGTTATCTTGCATGGAATGGCCTTCACACTTACTCCCACACCATCCTATGCGTACAACCGTTGCACACTTAAACAACTCATTGATCTGAGCTGTGGCATTTCATCCACAGAACTGGCGCAGGTCAGAACAGTGCCGCTTCAACCAGAGCCACTAACGCAATGGCAGACCATCCCGGACACATGCACAACCCCTGTCACGTGGAACTGTACCGTGCACGTATGCTGCATTTACTGGGGGCACTGCCATTGGTAGTGCTGCGGATCAGTTACCGGCTGAGCTTCCGCCTTGCCAACGTCACCTGCGTGCACCCTGTGTTGCATTGTCGCTCGTGCATATTCGAGTGGTCCATGGATGTCTGCCTATCCAACAGGACAGTAGCCAAACTGGATTTCGACATGTGTGTGCGCCCCCTATTGGCCCACGATCATGAGTGTCTCCGTGACACCCATCTATGGGATGCCTGGATACTTGGCATACATGCTGGCAGCTGGACCTGGGAGATTGCAGAACTCCTCGTGTGCAGTGACCACATTGAGCCGCTCCCCTATTGGGCTGTAGTGCTAATTGGTGAAAGGGGGTGGACGCACCACATCTGTCCAGACCTGCTAATGGTTAGCCTCGCCGTCCTGTTCGATGAAGTCGACAACGACCTCATGTTGGAAATGATTGCCTACGAAGCTGCACTCACTTTAATGGACGTGTAACTACGTACCTGCAGACACAACAGTTTGGAACACATTGCACATGTCCCGACACCTTGTTGGGACTTAGGGTTCTGGTCACATCTCCCATGACAACAGTGGACTTGGCTGCATTCGCCTGGACTCCGAATACATGAACGGACAACAACGCGGGTAAACACACACCTGTGAATGGTGCGGCACTCCCCCGGAGTGGACAGCTGCGCTTGGCAACGTTCCACGTTCTGACATACTGCTGCATTGGTCTGCAGGTTGTGGCACTTATCTTGGCCGTACTGACACGCATATGCTAATAAAGTCTACGCACCTTCACTTGTATTCAACTGTGATGAGTGTTGATTTGTATGACAATGTGTGTCTCACTGCCTATCTTGGTCACGGCCATACATGCATTACTACACCATCAGGGATGTGGGGTTGTACTAGTACATCATCATCTCACAGTTTCCAGCTATTCCACATGCGAATGGCCATTTTCCACACACAAGCGGCAGCAGTTGTGTCCTCTGTTCTGTTGTGCTGGTGATGCTGTTTGTTCAACATTGTTGTAAATGTTGCGGTGCTCTGGATCTTATGTGTGTGTGTGTGTTATGTGGATCTTATGTGTGTGTGCTGCACTGTAGGTGAGTTGTCCCTTCAGCTCTGATTTGGCTGGCCCTTATCCCTTTCAGGCGGTGTGGCTTTCACTTCTGTGCTTATGCAGTGCTGTGATGTTGCAGGCTTGGGTAAATTGGGCTCTTGGTTGGAGTTGTGACTCTTGGCCATGGTTTGTCCGCAGATGTGCTCTACTTAATTGTGCATGTGTGCCATTGTGCCCATGTCCCCCCAGTCCCTGGTGGTTACTCACCCTGTTGCTGTTGTGTCGGGTCATGTTGAGCAGTGTCCAGTCCCCCAACTCCTGCCACCGTCTCCCCACTGATGACTGTGGTCACCATTTCCTCCATCTCATCCAGCTCCTCATGTGGCGCTGGACTCTGACCTCCAGTCTGCATTGCTGCGTTCTGGTTGTCTGCGAGTTTCTGTTTGGTCTTGCGCTTCACATCATTCCAGTGCCTCTTGACCTCGTCCATTGTCCTCCTCAGCACTCGGACTGCATTCGCCTTGTCCACGATGGACTGCCATATTCCATTTTTTGTTGCCAATGACACAGTGGAGGTGACGAACAGTTGTTGATGGTGTTCTATCACCTCCGTGATCAGGATCCTGTTTTCCTGCGGACTGAACCGCGTCTTCCTCTTCTGCTTGTCCTTGCCCTTCCCTGACCTCGAGGTCCCAGGCTGGTCCTCCGGGGGGCTTGTGGGGTTCTGGTCGTCCTCTGTACCTGCTCCGGCTGCCTCCATTGTGCTTCGCTGTAGTTTGGTTTTTGTTTGTGTTCTTTTTTTTTAGCGTTTGTAGTGGTTTTTCACGCCTGACGTGTGTGAATTGCAGGCCTGGCGCTGCTTTTCGCTGTTTGTCTTATCGTGGTTAGGCCCATTGCAACTTTTTTGGCGTTCGGGTTTGGATTTTTTTCGCCATCCCGGTACTGTTATCACAGACATTTGCCGCATTATCGGGGTACTATTGCATGTTACCGCCATGTTGAGAATGCCACGTTGACACAGAGTTATTTTCCCGGGATAGACGGCGATATGGAAACTTGCGTTAACCTATTTTGCCGATGTTTATCGCATGTTCTTGAGAATATCCCCCAAGGAGTTTAAGGTTGGCGATATGAGCGACCCTACTAAGGCCTAGGCCCACATGCAGGGGGAGCAATGGTGTACTTTGTGACAAATTAAATAATAATCTTATACATGTATTCTAAGACCTGCTAAAGGGTGACATATTACTGTATCCCTATACCACTGTTCCATACAGCACTGCTCCTAAACCGTTTGCTGAGACAGGGTGGATTTAAGCATTCTCATTGCTCCAGCAGGCCAATGATGTAATATCATCTGGCTTTCATGATTTGCGGTGGTCAAGAAAGTGAGTCAGACAGCTTTACCTCTAAATATTCAAAGCTATTAACCATTTCTAATCCTGTAACACCTATTTTCAAAAGCCCTCACTCACCAACCTAGTTGGTGACATGCTTCATCATTGGGCCCCACCGGGGAAAGCCGAATGCCATCCCGGTGTGCTGCGACGCCAGAATTACTGCGGAGCTGGAAAAAATTGTGATATGATAAGAACAGTGAAGTGAGTTTAAAAATGTCTAAATTGTATGAAAAAAATACTTTATTAAATTGCCAATCAGACATGGTTAAAAATGAAGTGTGTGGACAAAATACTGAATAAATTGTTCAGTCATGTCCTCTGGATTCTGGTCAATATGTTTCTGCCTATGTGTGCGTTATTATCCAGGCATTCGTCAGGACCGAAGGTGTGGTGAAGTGAACCCCGGCGGTATGGACGTACTAAAGCCCACCCTAACCTGAGGTTATGTATGTAAAAAATAAATACCGACTATGGTAGTCATAAGTGCCTCGTGTTTGAGAGGAACCGAGGGTCAGGGTCCGGAAAAACGAGGGTGAGCGCAGGTTCCAAGCGAGTGCCTGGCAGCGAAGGCGGTGTGCCATTTTGCCACCACCCCCCTCCCGAGACCCATGGTGTAAGCAGCTGTTACACCATATAATAAACTCGGTTCCTCTCAAACACGAGGCACTTATGACTACCATAGTAGGTTGGTGAGTGAGGGCTTTCTAAAGAATCTAGTAGGTTTCTGCGCATTCGCTCTTCTTCTTCCTTTTCCATAAAGGTACACTCTTTTGTTGATTATAATACGTTGTTTTGGGGGACCGAGAGTGTTCCTTTTTATAATTTCCCTCTCTCTCTTGGTGATTCTACACCTATTTTCAAACCACCCCTAAATGTTCTTTGAGGGTTGAAGGTCATGTATTTCGTTTTTGATTAGTTATTTGTTGGCCAGATTTGGAGCAAAATGTTGGGAACCTGTTTAACAAGGTTTGCAATCGTATTGGCATTCATAAAATTGAAAGGGTGTTGTTGGCAAACATCAATTTCAGAGCATTGCAACCTGCCAATTTGCAGGAGTCATTCCCCATTTCTTCCCTACCTTACTTGGGAATAATTGTCACAATGCAAACATATTATTACGAGCAACAATTTATCTGGAGCTCCCAAGGATTTTAGCACCTCTCACCTCTCACCTCTGAACCCAGTTTGCAGGTTTGTCAATATGCAAACTTGTAGTTTGTTGTGAGGTTGTTTACAAAAACTTTTTTGAAGATTGTCCATTAGAAAAATCGGCCTAAAGTTGGCCAGTTTATCTCTTTAACCCTTTTTATAAATAGGGATGATTTAAGTAATTAGGGGCCCATTACGATGGCGGGCGGAGGCACGACCGCGGTGGCGGCGGTGCGGAAAAATGCCTTTTACCGCACGCCAGCAGCGGTCTTCACGCCCGCCATATTAGGATGGGAAAACATAGGCATTTACCATTAGCCGCGGTGTGACGCCGACCGCCATCGAACAGCGCCCGCCACCGCGGCGGAGTGAGCCAATCACCACACACCGCCGTGCGGAATGACGTCCCGTACGCCGAAGATATCACGATGCCGGAAACAGGGCAGCGCACCGCGACGGAGAAACCGCACAGCGAAAGACGGCGGAGACATCACAGCGGAGACAGAAAAGAAACACCCGGGACACACCGCGATGGATCCTGCCCTACACGCCTTCCCGGTGCTGTACATGATCCACCACCTGCAAGTTATCCACCGCCGCGGATGCCTCCGCAGGTACGTACAGACACAACAGTACAAGTAACACAATACACAGCTCCAGGGGGGGAAAACAACGCATGGGAACACCACACACCCCTGTGGGGACAGGCACACAGCCATCACTGCACACACACATGTCCCACCTGTCACAAAAACATCGCGCCACATACTGCCCACCCATGTACCGCATACATGAACAAATGTCCCGGTCACGTCACCGCCGCGGTCAGTGTGCATGAAACCATGCACACAACGCAGAGCACAGGGCCAGCGCATGCCAAGGGCACCGTACAAATTGCACAGAGCCACAACTCCATCCACAACACACCAGCTACCTCCCTGAAGGGACACAACATGTGTCTCACAAGTGCCACTCCTGCACAACAACAACACAACTACAGCCACACCATGCCCCATGTCCCAACAACTGCATATACAGCCACAGCAGGACCCTTTGCAAAGGAACACATAGCACAGACGCCCAGGCCCCAGCCAACACACACACACCACAACAACCTCACACACAAGCCAAGAACACTGAGGCCAGGCACACAATGTACACACACACAGATGAGGACCAAACACTTCACTGCACACACTACCTGACAAGTCACACACACACACACCACCCTGACTCACAGCTACATACACACACCACATGCCAGCAGTAATGGAGGACAACATATAGGAAAGCCAAAGTGAGGTGCCCACAAATGGAAGGGCAGTGACACAACCATCAAGCATGTGTGAAGCACATGCAAGACAAAACACATGTGAGAACACACACAGCCCATCACAGCACACATGGCTGACACAGTCAGTCAACACAAACCACGGTCACCCCAATGCTACAACTCCTGTAGACAGCAAGGACACCCATGTATAGGCACAGGGATGTAAGGAAGGCCCTGAACACAAACACTGACCAGCCACACATAGGCATCCAAACACTGGACAAGACAACGTCTGCTGCACAACACACAGGGCCCAGTGACACACTACATGACAGCCAAGCACAAGTAGGATATGTCACACATACCTCCTCCCACAACAGCAACACACAATACTGCCATGTGCACAAAACACAACCACAGGGCTAAACAAGTACACATACAGGCACACCACACCAGGGTCACACATGGCAGTAGTTGACAATGCATGTGCACACACATCCACAGTCACAACAAAGTCACCCCCTTCACACCATACACTTCTCCACCACCCAAGTGCACACATTGGAAGTAAGCCATGGGACCTGGATAACTCATCACCACAAGATGACCATACACCGACACTGATTGGCACACAGAAAGGAAGCTCACACAGACCCCATGACCCTGGCCTGCCTGCCTGTAAGCCTGTGCCCAAACACCCACCCTGTGCTGCCATTGCCCACAAACCTCACATGTGTCCACCATAGATAACATGAGCCAAGAAGGAAGATGACTACAAGACCTCATTGCCAACCACCTGCACTGCACCCATAAGTATCACAGTCATGTAGAAATGAAGTGCCTCCCACCCCTGCAAAAAAATGAAATGTGACACAACACATTGGCAATGTCGAAGTGGCATAGTGAGCCTGTGACACAGTAAACCATGCACACACAGAAACAACTTTATTCAGGAAGGACACTGACACAACTCACTGCAGGACCAACTGTGTTTATTCACAATTTGCATATTGACACAACAAATTTGGGCAACAGCAAAGCCAGTGGGCATTTCAATATGCACAGTATTTACATAAAAAGCTCCACAGGCAGGGGGCACACAGCAGTGAACAACAAGGCCAGTGGCCAGGACACAGTGCAGGTGAGGTACATGAGAAGCTGCACAGGCAGGGGGCACACAGCAGTGAACAACAAGGCCAGTGGCCAGGACACAGTGCAGGTGAGGTACATGAGAAGCTGCACAGGCAAGGGGCAAACAGCAGTGAACAACAAGGCCAGTGGCCAGTACAATGTGCAGGTGAGGTACATGAGAAGCTGCACAGGCAAGGGGCAAACAGCATTGAACAACAAGGCCAGTGGCCAGTACAATGTGCAGATTAAGTCCATGAGAAGCTGCACAGGCAGGGGGCACACAGCAGTGAACAGCAAGGCCAGTGGCCAGACCAATGTGCAGAGTGAGTCCATGAGAAGCTGCACAGGCAGGGGGCACACAGCAGTGAACAGCAAGGCCAGTGGCCAGTCCAATGTGCAGAGTGAGTCCATGAGAAGCTGCACAGGCAGGGGGCACACAGCAGTGAACAGCAAGGCCAGTGGCCAGGACACAGTGCAGGTGAGGTACATGAGAAGCTGCACAGGCAGGGGGCACACAGCAGTGAACAGCAATGCCAGTGGCCAGTACAATGTGCAGATTAAGTCCATGAGAAGCTGCACAGGCAGGGGCACACAGCAGTGAACAACAAGGCCAGTGGGCAGGACAAAGTGCAGAGTGAGTCCATGAGAAGCTGCACAGGCAAGTGGCAAACAGCAGTGAACAACAAGGCCAGTGGCCAGGACACAGTGCAGGTGAGGTACATGAGAAGCTGCACAGGCAAGGGGCAAACAGCAGTGAACAGCAAGGCCAGTGGGCAGGACAAAGTGCAGAGTGAGTCCATGAGAAGCTGCACAGGCAGGGGGCACACAGCTGTGAACAACAAGGCCAGTGGGCAGGACAAAGTGCAGAGTGAGTCCATGAGAAGCTGCACAGGCAGGGGGCACACAGCTGTGAACAACAAGGCCAGTGGCCAGGACACAGTGCAGGTGAGGTACATGAGAAGCTGCACAGGCAGGGGGCACACAGCAGTGAAACACAAGGCAAGTACAATGTGCAGAGTAGTTACATCAGAAGCTACACAGGGAATGTATGCAACTCTAACATGCCATGCACAGCAACAGAGTAATGGGTCTGACAATGGGCATCACACGCACCCCTGTGGACAGACAGGTGTGTGAGGGTGACCACCACTCAGATGGGGCTGTCTGTCGGACTTGGAGCTGACTGTGTGTTGGGGTCTGTTGGCGGACTACCCTGGGCAGTGGGAGTAACAACTGTGGAAGAGCCAACTGTGCATGTGGTAGCTGGGGGCTGCTTGGACCAGGTGGGGTGGTGGCCCGGGGAGGTGGACTCATGCCCTGGTGAGACACAGTGTGTGCCGGAGATTGTGGAGGGGTGCCTCTCCACTTCTTGGGGATCCTGAAAGGCTTCCCTGTCAGGGGATTGAGGGGAACTGGGGCAGACACAACAGGTGACCCCAACACCAAAGCTGATTCTGGTGTGGAAGGTGACCCCCCTCTGGGGACATGCTGGAACCTGCTGTGCGCTTGCCTGGTGTTTGCCACCGCCCTGCCTCCCTCTGTCCACCAGCTTTGCCCCCTACAGTGTCCTCCCGTGCTGGCTTCACAGGGCTTGGGATGGGAGTGGAGGTCAAGGATGGATTATCCATGGGGCCCTCATCCTGTGTAATGTTTGCAGGCAACACCTTCTCAGTGGGTGTGGAAACTGTCTTTTTGCCTCTGCGAGACGTCTTTGGGACAGGGAGTCTTTGGCAGGGGAGGAAGGTGAGGCCTGTGACCCTGATGCTTTTTTCTTTGCTTTGTGGCCCTTGCTGTCGCTTGATGGGCTTTTCTCTCTGCGCTCTGGGGTGGCCTTACTCTTATGTGGGGATGGTGTCTGTGCCCTAGTACGCTTGGGTTGCTGCTGCTCCTGTGTGCTGCGGGTTCTGTATCGGGACTTTGGGGTCCATTGGGCATTGTCACTGTCGTCAGAGGTGCACAGTGACATGGGGCCGGACCGAGTGCTGGGAGCCACTCCCTGACTATGTGCCTGTTGCAGGGCTGCTGTCGCAGTTGATGACAAGGACTGCACAGTGCGCTGTAGCCCACCCACGTCGGAATGTAAGCCCTCCATGAAAGCTATAACCTGCCCCAACTTTTTGTCATGCTCTTGGAAGGCATTGAGAAGTGCTGTCTGCCTCACACACAGCTAGCGCAATAGCTCGACTGCTTCTGCACTGAGGGCAGCAGGGCTGACATGGGCTGGGGCAGCTGTGCCTGGGGTGAAGGTGACTCTTCCCTTCCTCCTCGTGCGGACACGGGCAGCACCAGTGGAGGTTGAAGGGAGGCTGGGCACTGGACGCTTTGTGGCGGAAGATGAGGCAGAGTCCCCGTTCCCTGTACCCCACAACATGGATGTGTCACCGCTGGCGTCAGATGAGGTAGAGCTTTGTGTCTCCAGCTGTGAATCCTCTAGCAGACTCCTGTCCCCCTCCTCGGCGCTGGTCACATCTGTGTCAGTCAGCTCCGGTGCGGCTGTTGCAGTGGAAGCCTCACCACTGGTGTCCGTCCCCTCTCACTCTGCACATACGGGAGCTGCTGCATAGGAGAGAGAAGTACTGTGAGATGAGTGGCATCAACAGAACTAACATGTGCCAATACATCTGCATCCTAGAAAGAGGTGTGCAGCACATTGCATGCCACCCTGTGCACACATATATCTTGACACCCAAATTTTGACACAACGGTGCATGTCCGCCACACGTCCTGCCATAAGTGCCCCAGGTGATTCACACAGCACACCATCCTGCAGTTGGCTCACATCAGACACAGCCCCAAAATGGCCTGTGCACACACACTGTCCCGATGTTGGCAAGGATGAACACCACGACATGGTGCACATCACCTACATGTGTGGAGCAGTGGGGGACCACACAGACTACAACATACCAGCCCACAATGACCCTGCACACATGCCATCCACCATATCGAGTCCATGGGCACATCTACTGTTGCACATTGGCCTCAGATGTCTGACTGGCAGACATCTGAGGTCTGGAATTGCACGCATTCATTGAAACGCATTCACAGTTGGAACACTGGCATTACCATCCATCAGAATTCACACACTACCCCACAGCAGAAGGTACCTGAAGGCCACAACTCCAAATGTAAGAGAGATGCACAGTGCTAAAACTCACTTCATGAAGCGCCGTTTGTGCAAAAGCATGGCACATACACCCAGCACAGAGGCCACTCACAAAACATTGCACCACACAACCAACGTCACACAGCTGACAATTTGCACACTCTGTAGACACATGCACCCACTCCCAGCCAAAGGCAGCCTGCAACACATACTCACCCCTGGCTCGCTGCTGATGCTCCCTCAGTCGTCTGTCCAGCTCAGGTTGTGTGACAGCCAGGATGCGGGCCATTAGTGGTGTCATGCTGCACCTAGCCAACCTGCCAGTCCGAGGGAGCAGCCCCAGCGTCATCTCGGCCACGTTCTTGCTCAGCCGGCAGATGTCGTCCCACCTTTTATGACAGTGGGTGCGCCTTCGGTTTGACACACCCAGATCCCGGACTCTGGAGGCAATGGCCCTCCACACGGCTTTACGCTGGTGGACCTTCAGCTGCAGGCATGGGAGACAAGAGGGGTGATGTTTCAGTGACACAGTGCACAATAACAACACAACGAAAATGCAGTAGCACGACAGTGACTCATCCAAAACTCCAGCTACAACTGTCACATAGCCAACAATTGCTCTGAACATGATGCAATGTCATTGGTCAATCAGACGTACAGGCATGCATGTTCGATGGTGGACACAGTACCTCCACATCCCATTCACATGCAGGGTGCCAACACAGCAAGCAACGTGTAGTCTGCCTGCAGCTACTGTCTGCAGTTACCTACAACTACACATAGAGAAGATAGCAAAACATGTGTCATGTTGTTGGACTCACTGTGTCCAACACTGTGCAGACCTAAGTGTCCTAGCCCTGTGAAAGCCTCACTGTGTCTTGGAACTCACAGAGAGTGACAACAACTGTCATACATACACACTTCCCCCACGCCTGCTCCTGTGCAATCTACATGGCAGAGATGGGACTTAGATGAAGAGGCGTGAGCCAAACACACATGGTACACACTGTACATGCAGTGATGTGGACATGTGGCATTCGGTGGGGACTGTGCAGGGCAGGTCGACTGACACTGAGTGGGTTAATTGGGAGCAACACAGCCATTCACACAAACGCTAACTGGCCAGACTCCTGCATCACCAAAATGCAGCTGCACTGTATGGCTGACACTACAGGACATGTCCCTCTACTCAGGATAGGCATGCAGGGTAACGTGTGAAAGAGCCCACCAAGCCCTTCCCGCTGTAGTAAACATGATAGGCAGTGCATGTCAGAGCCCCACAACCACTGACACATACCGAAGCACCTTCACCCCACGTGTGCACACCCTGCACTCTCACTCACAGTCTGGGAGACTTACCACGACATTAGGGCCGCCATAAAGCCTTGGGTACTGTGCAAGCACCCCGTCTACCAGGACCCCAAGCTCCTCACTGGTGAAGAGACTGGCACGGATCTTCTGAGTCCTCGACATCACAATGGACATGTGGCAGCAGCAGCACGTTGAGGGTGGCAGTCAGCAGTCCCTTGAGGCAGCAGCAGCAGGTGCAGGGTGGCAGCCAGCAGTCCCTTGAGGCAGCAGGTGCAGGGTGGCAGCCAGCAGTCCCTTGAGGCAGCAGGTGCAGGGTGGCAGCCAGCAGTCCCTTGAGGCAGCAGGTGCAGGGTGGCAGCCAGCAGTCCCTTGAGGCAGCAGGTGGAGGGTGGCAGCCAGCAGTCCCTTGAGGCAGCAGGTGGAGGGTGGCAGCCAGCAGTCCCTTGAGGCAGCAGCAGCAGGTGCAGGGTGGCAGCCAGCAGTCCCTTGAGGCAGCAGCAGCAGGTGGAGGGTTGTCAGTCAGCAGTCCCTGGTAGCTGTGGGAATGTGGTGCGCCCTCCCACACATATATAGGCCCCTGGGGCTGTGTCAGTGGTCCCAGGGTGCTGCAATTGGTGTACCAGGTCTGCCTCATTCAAATACATCCAATGTCCGCCTCCGCGGTGGCGGTGCACGCCTACCGCGATTTTCAAACTCGCATCAGACTACCGTGAGTCTGCTTCCCATTGGCTGCAGGGGCATGGTCCATGCCGGTGACACACCGTAGGACGCATGTGCGCGCTACCGCGGTGGTGCATCTTTTGAATGCCTCCAGTGACCGCCTCCGCGGGGGTGGTGCACGCCTACCGCGATTTTCAAACTCGCATCAGGCTACCGTGAGTCTGCTTCCCATTGGCTGCAGGGGCATGGTCCATGCCGGTGACACACCGTAGGATGCATGTGCGCGCTACCGCGGTGGTGCATCTTTTGAATGCCTCCAGTGACCGCCTCCGCGGGGGTGGTGCACGCCTACCGCGATTTTCAAACTCGCATCAGGCTACCGCGAGGCTGCTTCCCATTGGCTGCAGGGGCATGGTCCATGCCGGTGACACACCTCAGTGGCCAGGCGGTAGGCACCGCCATATGTCTGCCAGACAGTGCCTGGAGTGACCGTGATTTGGGTAGCGGTGCATGGTGACCGCTATTGTCACATACATATCTGGCGGTGTCTCCCGCGATCGTGCATGGGTTATGGGCGGTGCCACACCTCAGTGGCCAGGCGGTAGGCACCGCCATATGTCTGCCAGACCGTGATTTGGGTAGCGGTGCATGGTGACCGCTATTGTCACATACATATCTGGCGGTGTCTCCCGCGATCGTGCATGGGTTATGGGCGGTGCCACACCTCAGTGGCCAGGCGGTAGGCACCGCCATATGTCTGCCAGACAGTGCCTGGAGTGAGCGTTAATGGAGTTGTGGAGTTGTGGAGTAGCTGTGCTGCACCTAACGTGTCCTCCAGCTCTCTGCATAGGCCAACATGTACAGTGCCCAGGGTCTCAACAATTGAAGGGTCCTCATGAGGGCAAATGCACAAAAGGGACATGTCACTCCACGTCACCAACACATACCATATATGGGTCGCCAATACATTGCATGGGCACATACACTCGCACATGTCACATGTGCTGTGTAATGAAATGTAGACTGTCCAGTAAATGTGTTGCATAGCATATGGAGATAATGGACACTGTCTGTGTGTGCAATGTAACGCACAATGTCGTCTCATTGACTGGACTAGGGGCATCAGCAACTGGCACATTGTCCAATGCACATGCACACACGTGTCCCCCACGCTCAGCCGGTGGTCAGTGTGCACTTGATGTGTGCCATGTGCAACCTGTGTTGGGAGGTGTATCAGGGCCAGCAACATGGTGTGTTCGGGTAGTATTGCAATTATTAACATATGCTGGGGATCATACTCACAGGTATGCACCCATATCTGTTAGTATATCACACTGTGCATGCGAATGAGCCGGAGGGTGCACAGATAATTGCTGCTGGTAAGGGGACAGGTGTACGAGTAGTGTGCCTGATGTGAACCTACTTGTGAAGTGCCCTGTCGGTTAATGGTGCATGTTGTAAGACTTGGGAATGTGTCTGTAGAAGAAATTGATGTGATGCACATTTCATGGTCTTCTGCATTGATATCTGTGCACTGTGATCTGTCCTAGGAGGAGGAGGCCCAATATCCATCGTCCGTTCACAGTCCTGGCAGACATGGAGAATGAGGAGATAATCCGCAAATTCAGGCTGGACCGACAAACCATGCAGAACCTATGTGCCATGTTGGAGCCCCACCTGCAGCCACGTCGGACATATCCAACAGCTTTCACCGCAACATCTAAGGTGATGGCATGCCTGCATTTCTTTGCAACGGGCTCATTCCAGCACACGGTCGCAAGTGCAGGCGGGATGTCACAGCCGATGTTCAGCATGGTGCTGAGGGATGTCCTGTCGGCCATGATGCTGTACAAAGACAGATATATCCATTTTCCCAGGGGGCCTGAGTTGGTGGCTGTGAAGGGCGATTACTATGCCCTTGGACATATCCCCCATGTCATTGGTGCAATTGATTGCACACATGTTGGGCTTGTGCCACCACAGGCACGTGAACAGGTTTACCGCAATAGGAAGCATTCACACTCGGTAAATGTACAAGTGGTGTGCCTGGTGGACATGATCATCTCACACGTGTGTGCCAAGTTTCCCGGTTCAGCCCATGATGCCCACATCCTGCGCAGCAGTGATGGAGGGTCCCGAAAGTCCCGTATTACCATTTAACAAGAAACTCATTACTGGTTTGGCACTACCCACCAAACATGATACTCCTAGATAGGCCCTACCAGGCAGGCTCAGATAGAATGTCTTAAATTGTCCACTTTCCCTTGTCCTGGTAGCACTTCTCACATAGGCCCAAGCCCAGCTCCCTAGATAACTATATCTTACATAGGCCCAAGCATACCTTCCTAAGATACAAATGTGTAGGCCCAAAAGCAAGTGACTCTTGCTCTCATTTTCATAATAATAATGAAACAGACCTCGTAGGCCTCACTGATCTGCTAGCAGAAATCTGTCCCATCCACCCAGATACAACATTAGCCTGTCTTGTAACTTTCCACAGTTACAAGAATAAGGGTGGCCCCCACCCACATGACAATGTGATGGAACATCTGGCAGTGTCACATGCAAGATTTGTGATATTCTTAGCTATGGGACTTTCCGCGCTAGCATTAAACTGGAACTCAAGGCAGGAACATGACCAAGGAATTAATATATTTAATATTAATTCTAAGCATCTTTCACGGTGAAAGTTATCCTTTGTTTACTTTTTGCGGTCAGAGAACTCTGACCATCTGCCACCAGTTCTGTTTCATCATGATACCACTTCTCATATAAAATTTTCAAGTAAAGCAGGTGGCCAAGTGGCCTGCGTCAGATCTCGTGTCAGGCGTAGGCGTAAGTTCTGCATTTAACCATATAGTTCTGCATTCAACCATATAAAAGGTCTTCACCCAGGTCCAGGCCCTGAACTCCTCCTATAGTGCTCAGCACTTGAGTTCCCAGTTGACTGATCTCTTCTCTAGGGCCTAGAAGCCTATTCTGAGGTGGTAATGCTCTTCTTTGATTGCCAGCCTTTTGGCTTTGTCAGCCCCTCTTATTTAGCTCATCAAAGCCCAAGCCATTGCATTTAACTTAGTTTAAACTGCGTAGTCTTGAATGGTGTTGCTTTCTTAAGAAAAGATTTGCCTTCTAGGCACTATCCTATTCATCACCTTTAAATTCAGGGTTGCCCCTTGGGCAGCTGCTCATAGAAAGATAGATAGATATACATTTCTGCTTCGTTTGAACATTTGATTTATAACATTGTCGATGCATTTATTTTTTCATCCTGATCATGTGTTGATGGGCAACATTTAAGTTGAACTGTTTCCTGTGGTTTTGAATTGCTTAATAAAGTGCTACTGTATTTGACATCGTTGTTCCTTCCTTTCAAGAGAACGTGCAGAGCGCAGGACTTGCTCTCGTGAGCTGGTAAGCCATGTGTGACCACTGCAGTGTCTCTCCATTTACCCCCCATCAGCTGACGACCGCGAAGGTCTCCTGCGGACGGTTCCTCTGCAGTGTGGACCTGGGACACGCCTGCGGCTGCCCATGGCCTCTCCCCGCCTCTCCCCTCCACCGACCGGGTAAGTCAGGGACACTTTTTTTTTCCCCTGCCTTTCCTCCGGTCTCTGGTGTGTGTGGTCCGGTGGATTGGGTCCTCCGGGGTGTCGCCGTGCCCCTCCCTGGTCCCCTGTAGTTTCTGTCGTGCCACGACCGCCGCCCTCTTCCCTCTTTGTGGCTGGTCACATCTCCCCGCGGCTTTGGTTGCGTTCTCTTGCCCACTCTTTCTTTGGCCTCTTTGTCTTTGCCTTTTGCGAACATTGTGCTTTCTCTTTCATTGCCATTTTCACTTCCCCGTTCTTATCTTTGCCCTTTCCCTTGCATATGCTCCTAGATGAGGCTTACGGTTTGAGTCCGGATCACGTGGTTGATCGAATTCTGGCATTGTGCACAAGTGCTTCTGCAGCGTTTTATGGTTTCGTGTTTATAATATGTGTTTTTTTTTTTTCATTTTATTTTTTTCATTTGCTTCGTAATGCTTGAGGTTTGAGTCCTGGAAAACACTTCTGTGTGTTTTTCGAATTCTGGCATTGTGCACATGCGTTTGCCGCTTTCCCATGTTTTACTATTTGGCGCACATTTTTTGTATATCATTATAGCAGGTCTTTGACGTTGTTTTTCAATTGACTGTTTGGATTTAGTTGTGGGCTGTTGCGCCCTTGACACGGTGCACAAGTGGCACGCGTATCTGTAGTGTTGTCGCACTTTTCTATTAAGGGTGTATCCCGCCGCCATTTTGAATGCTCTTGCCGCCATTTTGTATTCTTCTTTCAGCATTGTATTTTTCAGTTTTTTCTTTACACTTTCATCTTCTGTATCCTTTTCATATATTTAGTTTTGTTCCTTCACTCACTCCCTTCCTTCTCATTCTGTTGTTCTTCATTCATTTCTCTTTCCTTGCCTCCTTCCCGCCCTGCAACACCATTCTACTTTTCGCCGTCAATGCGCCCCTCCTTCCTCAAGATTCTCTCCTGTGTATTCACACACCCGTTCTTCGCTCTCTACAGTAGGTCCCTTTCTGATTCCATTTTGCATGGCTTGGGTGCCTTTCTCTTTTTATTTCTGCAATTTCTCTCAGTCTCTCCCCGGCGCCTTTCTCCTTTGTTAACTGCGCCACTCCAGAAATAGGAACTGGCCACTTGGCACTCTCTGACCCGCTGTGACATCCACCCCGCCTTCTTCTACGATTCTGTCCCTTCACAGAACGTGGAAGTAAGCCTCGCAGCTCCACTGTAGGCCCCCTCGCCCCTCCTTTCTGTCTTTCCAGGCTGCTTTCTCAGCCTCCACTGTTACATTAATACGTATTCCTTTTTGAAATGCATTTCATTTCTTTAATTATTGTTTATTTGTTGTCCGTTATGTCTGTTTTTTGTGCCTCATTTTCTTAAACATTAGTAGCCCTTCTGTTCAACGGCAGTTCCCTCCCCCCACCCGACATCTGTTGCTGTGCTGCCTGCTCCACACTCATTTAGCCGAGTGGCAGTCTGCTAGCTATCATTGTTGACTCAGTTGCCCCCACCTTTCCTCACTATTACGCGGCAACTGCGCCAGGTAGCTGTTGTCTGGATTGCCTTGTCTTTATCTCCGTAGCCGCAATCCCGCTAGGTAGTTGGACTTACCCTCGTTACACATTGCTCCTTCATTGCGCCTCTTTTCTTCTGTCTCTCACATGTTTTGCCTACCATTTGTCCAGGCCAATTGGTAGCCAAAGTGGGGGTGGAGTCGTATCTCCATTCCTCCTGTTAGCTCCCTTAAGCCCCTTCCTCTCAGGTATGTCCCTTGACCCCCCCCATATTATGCTTTGGCCTGATCATCTAACAGTATTTGATCTGTTTTAGCGGGACAAGCATAACTAGGACTGCAAATGTATTTTTAAACATGCGAGTTGAGAGTCCTTGGGTTCACCGTGAATATTATTGTTATATCAGTATATCCTGTTTTCAAAGCATTACGTGTTGCTGAAGTCTAATCATTATTCGATGGCGATGAGACCCTGCTAGTTAGAATACCAAAAAAAAAAAAAGAGATTAAATAAATAAAGTGGCGCAGTATCACAGTTAATATTACGTTTACATTTACGTTCCCATAAGTAGCTAAACTTTCTGATTCGCTAAAGCACACAAAGACACCCCCTGCTCCATGTCATGAGGGTAGGTTATAAATGCTTTGAAATACATTGTTACATTTAACTGGAAACACAGGCCTACAATTCTTGTTAATAAAATTTAGGCATTACAAAAATAGGCTCACGAGTGGAAGGAAGTACTTAAGAGGAGAACATTGCAGCGCAGCCAGAGGGCTACCACTCGGTTTACATTGTTGATGAGCACTGGGAAGGCTCACACACGTAATGATTGATAACGATCATGAAAAACAGACATATAGATGCAGTTACACTACAAGTACCATGATGTGCCTTAGTAGGCAACATGCAAGGTGTTGCACCCCACATACAGCCGCAACACAAGGCAATTAAGACCCAAATAATTTACTCCTACCTGCGTCCAATTCAACAGCCCAGGCAGTGACAAGTGCCACCTCTTCAGGCACGGGCAGGTAGCCCAAGTACAAGCATAGATCTAGGAAGTACAGCTACAGAACACACACAGTTGGAGTTAGCTAGTAGCAAAGATTTTGAAATTGTGTCTCGTGGCCAAGGAAGTTAGTGACATTGGACTAAGAGCAACATACATCTCGGACCAGATGGTAATTATTAGAGAGAAAAGAGGAGACAAGGAGACAAATTGATGGAATGGAATGCACACTAACTACACCCATTTTTTAATAAATGATAAAGTAAAAATAAGTTTATGAAAGGGATGTAATCTTTGTGCAGGACTAATGGGGGAGTAGAGAAGATGAAGTGCCAAGGAACAGGAGTGCGGTACCGTGAGAGAGGAGGGAGAGGTAGTGCACATTAGGGTCCACCTCTGAAACTGGACAAATTAGGAGAATAATTTGCAAGCACCAAATGAGACACCACTTGTACTTGTCTGATGGGAAATGTTTTGTGGCTCTCAGTGAATAGAAAAGACTGAAATTGCATTTCACCTAATGGTATGTTAACAGCCCTGTCCTTCTCAAAGAAAATGTACTGCTACCCAAAGAAGGTTAAAGGTCAGTTATTGCCTGGACATTAGAAAGTGTAGAAACAAATTAATGAAGGCCACACCACCAACTTCCATAGGAAAGTAGAGTTATTATACCTTTGATACAAATACACAGATTAATTCAGCTATATACAACAATAATATGATTAAAAGTATAGGTTCAATACAATTATTATAGGCCTTTAGGAGAAAAGACTAGAATATACGGCGTTTACACAACATGCATGACACACAGAGAACGTGCTTGAGCCTGTGTTTGACTTCATGGTCATAAGTTCAGATGCTACCAGGTCTACTTAGCATTTTATCGTTCTGAAGTGAATAGATGCGGGGTCTGATCAACCCTTCATCATTCTGAGGTGGATGAAATGAGTACCATTGAGTTGAGGGAACGATAAGGATCTGCTGTTTAGCGTTAAAATACCATTCTGAGTAAACGTGCACTTTACAAAAACGCCATATTATTTTATAATAAGCTATATTTTACGTACAATTAAAGACAACACGTGTCTGGATATTACGAGGTATTGAAGGGTTAAAGGATTTCTCTTGGGCTGCCGTTATATTAACGCTGGCCGCAGAGTCTGGGCGTTGAGCCAGGCCAGAAAGACACAATGCAATAGCTTCCTGTGGGTACGAACGAACAGGAAATTAAAATATATGTATATATCTGTATACAGTTAGCAGAACATGGAGAGCTGTGTGAATGGAATAACAGTTTTGATAAAAGAAAATAATAATTTTAGTGTATAAGTTTCCAGTTTAGTTCAACAGATTATGTCAAGTGCGTTGTGAACACTTTTTAAGTTTTAAAGAATGAATTAGGAGAGACTGAGTCTCTTCCCCACCATGGCAGACATGCCTATATTGAACAAAGCTAGAAAAGAGGAACATGAGAAATAAAACGTCTAAGATCACACAATTTGGTGAAGGGGGGAGCCGAGATTAGATACAGGGTTTCAGGTCTCGCATTATGAAGTTTAGTAACTGGGTATGTATGTATGTATATATATATATATATATATATATATATATGCTTTGTTCCTCTATGACCACTGTACTGAAGACACACTACTGACTGGCAACATCTTTGCCTGGCATCAGTTTAAAGAGTTGTGCTGGGTTGAAGTGGTGGTGAAGAAAATAGTGGGTTTTTGCGGCAGCGGGAAGGCAAAATAGTTTTTTTCACTACGTGCATCACCACTGCTTGAGGTAAAGTCAGCTGAGTGTGCATGGATATATAAATATACGCATGTCCTTCAGTGACACATTTTTCAGAGAGTGTTGTTTGTCCACTAAAAGTAGCTGGGGTATCACCAACAGGGGACGGTGTGTATGATGCAACTGATCCCAGCTTATTTGTTCAGTTGCGGCAACAAGAGCAGACTGTTGGTAAAGAATGAGCCTATACAGATATTGTCCGCTTTTGGCATAAAGTACATGTAACTCAGGGTTTCCATCAATGTTTAGCAGGTCATTTAGCAGGTCTAGTGGCTCAGGGTCTGTGTCCACAGCCAGCCATCATGCTATAAATATCATCTGTAGTGCCAAGTTGTGTATATTTCAAAGGTGGGGACCACATTCCCCAGGCATGTATTGGGTGCATTACCTTTTCTATGTAGAGAGTGAGACATCACTTGTGCTGAGGGCTGATCAGCTCTGACAAGATAGGCCTTAGATTTTGGTAGTAATAGCACGGGGTGGACAAACAGGCGTGCTGTGAAAAATAAAAGAGTATAAGTAACACAATTGTTTTAATGATTGATACTCTGCCCAAAGGGGACAGCAGTAGCATTGTCCAGAATATGGTCCACCATCGAATTCCAGACACACATCTATCTAGATTGCCACCCTTCAACTTTACCTCTATGAAATAAATTTGGATTCCTCGATATTTTAAAGTTTCCAGACATATGATGGGTGGTGATCACTGGGGCCCCTGAAAAAAATGTCATCCAGTTGAATACACCCTACCAGGTACGAACACTGGCCACCCATAGTATATATAACAACTAGATCTAGAGCAATAAGAGGCCAGGAAGCCCTGTCCGTGTCAGTACCACAAAAAGATAGGGCCACACCAATGTGTTGAACGTTTTTTATAGGTGTTAAATTCAGTGTATTTGTATATTTTATTTCTGAATGTTGTGCCTGCACAAGGGCACAGCTACTGTTGCGCACCTAGCCACAGGTCATAGACTGAGAATGTTTGGTGAAGAGTAGACAACATATTGGGTATGACAGGTGGGTTAGGTGTGAACACATTTGAAAAAAAAAAGTTTTTGATGTACCTAATAAAACGAAAATATACAATAAACATAATCCTATAAATGATTTTAAATATTCATTAAGTATTGTTTTTACCATTAAATCCGTTCACATCCATTTAGTATCATTATTTAAAGGTCCATTATCAAAGTGTCCACTCAGTTGTTAAATGGGTTCCAGCATTACCACACAGACCTACATAACCCATTACATCACATAAAAGTTCATTTCACTATATAGAGGTTCATGCATCTTTTTAATTCATCATGCTCAAACACATATATATCTTCCCTCATTCAAACATTCATACAATTGATCAATTATTTATCCAAAATTATATACTGCTGATCGTGTATGAGGGGGGATTTTGAGGGTTACACAACCAATCCTTCCAAAATTACTTTAAAATACACAAGGGGTCTATATTAGATCAAATGTTACGTCACCATAAGTTTCCCACACGTTTGGATCAAAGCTGGACCATGTGCCCACTGTGATATTAAAGCAGCAACAAATCTCAGCAGTGCCTGAACGGACTACTTAGGAATAAAATAGGCAAGATAAGTACTACAATTAAAAGAAAGAAATAAACAAATAAATATTTAAGAAAAAATAAAAATAGTTTATTGCCTAGGGATCACCCTATTTTCACTAAGGCATATTCCAAGTTCTGATCAACACTTAAAGCCCCATCAGCTTGTCCCTGAACAATTAATAAATATATAAGTACCAGCAACTATACATAGAACCGACATGACCTAAAACTGACACTGAAAGTTCTTTTGTATTTATGAACAAAAAAAAGAAAAAAAACAAAAATAAGAGAAAATGTGTTTGACTTAACAACGCGCTGCGAAGTTGGTACACCTACATATTTGCTCATGCTTAAATGAAGTTCACATATATGTTTTCTAGGAGTACTATTTCTTGGCCTACTTCTGTAGTCTTGTGAATTCACAAAAGTTGTATATCTGCAAAAATCCAAGGACATGGGTGCACTTTATTTATTATTACTTGGCTAGCTTCACTGTGAGTGACTTCATTCTGTTCTTTCACAAGGAGCATATCGACACACAGTTGTTTTATTCTGTGCCAGTAACGACTGTGCAATGTGTGATGTTTGACACTAAAACAATTTTTATTTTTTGCTAATGTTTGTTATAATGGTGAGGGCCCAGCAGCTCCCACAGAAATATTGTAGGAAAAGGATGGGTTGCGCATTGACAGAGCCAAAGGGCTGACCAACAATTTCGGACCTACTGGCTTTGCCAATGCTTGCTTATTTATATGTTGCAAAGAAATGGTACCTACCATATTCCAGTAGTTTACTGAGCATTCTGAGAGCAGTATACATAGCCTCACATTGCTAAATATTGAACATATGTGTACACATTTTTATATTCTAACGACTGTCAGTAGTACAGTCTGAGCTTACAACATTTACTTAGAGCGCCCACCCTAATAATAGAGGCTTTCAATTAATGAACAGTAAATACAAGTTTGAACAGCATTATAACATGGACACAAATATTACCTTCACTGCAGACAGTGCCCTTACATGATCCATAATGTGGTACTGCAAACTAACAGCCAAAGGGTTTGAGCTGTAGGGGTTGGGCCTACTTGTCCCAAGAGAGAAAAAAGATTTTCATCTGTGTTTGCTGTTGGGACAAGCTATAGTACAATGTTTTAAGTCTTCTTTTGCTTCTGGAGATAATGAATTTCTTTTTAAAGTCTTGTACAGGGATTGCAATATAATTTTTAGGTTCTTTCCTTCATTTGGAGTTCCCTCTTTACCTCAGCTGGCCAACAAATGCAGTGTGCACCATTGATAGCTCACCTATTGCTAGGCATGTTGCTATCAAAGTTTCAATTGTAGAATGTGCTGCACACACCTCCTCCAAGGACTATGTATCAATTGGTAAATAATTTATTGATGCAGATGTACAAAAAGGAATAGCATTAACTGGTTGTGAGTACACAATGGTTCAGATTGCTTCTACTACACATGATATCATGACATAAATATAAAGGATGATGATATGTACTATGACCCTAAGTATATTATTGGAAGGGCTGGGTGGGAGAAAAGGAAGAAGGGAACAAGGGAGGATGTATGCAAAAAGAAAAGGAATACGGTTAGGCCCAAATGGAAAAATATGTATACCAACGATAATGCTTGGTCCCATGGCCCGTCTTTTTCATGGTTCATCACTTGTAGGACGTGATGGGAAGATCAGCCTGTTTTCCTAATGCTGTATTTCCGCTGCCCCAGGCCACTTCATTTCCCCACATTAAATGGACTTCATCAGCATGCCCCCTACTCAAACTACAAGTACGTGTTGGTTATTGTGTGCATGATCAGCAATTGGACTGAGGTATGCCAATCCAAGAACGGCAATACACAAATTATTGCCAAATGGCTCCTGAAAGAGTTCATACCGCGCTTTAAAGTACTTATGTTTTTGGGTTCTGACAATGGACCGGCGTTCATCTCACATGTGATTGAGGGGTTGTGCAAGGGGCCAGGAGCCACACAGAAAATACATGTGTTCCACGGAAACAACGAAGTGGGAATGGTATCCCAAGCTCATCCTGAAGGGTTGCATGTGCTAAAGAAAAAGGAAGAGTGTGTAAGCGGATACCAACGATACATCAACTAAAGACGTCTGGAAAAATGAATGCCCCAACCCCTCAGTCTACAACCTGTGACAACGAGACATCTTTACCTTTTTCATCACTTTGTTTTCCTCATATCGAATGTGCCTAAGTAATAGAAGTGCTAGTAACCTCTCAAATTACTTGAAGACAGGCACCAACGGTTACTTTTTCTGTTTACAGGTATCATCTCTGAGGTCTCTACCTTATTCTTCAGCAGACTTTTTGAAAAGAGTAAAAGTACAGCAGAAGATAAGACATTCTTCCAACTAGTCACACTAGCCACACGTACCAACGATTGGAACAATGCCTCAAGACTTTCAGAACAATTAGAGAAAATGATCATGGGTGCTGCTAGCAGCATTGACCCCCATTCCTGCCATTAGAATGACTACGCTCCTTAAAGTGTGTTGTGATCACAGTATTATACCTGAGATACTGCTTAAATGACACACAGAGATATTGTACCAAAGTGAATAAATAGCCATTGATAAAGAAGGGACAGTTGACAGGGCAGGATGTTACACACCGGCCTACAGACACAGAAAACAGCATGTGTTACAATGTCATACATGTCTCCAAATACTTGGGCTGTGTCCTAATGTACAAAATGCTCTTCAGTCAGAACACCATGTCCGCAGTTGCACCTCCCGAGAATAGCAGAATTAGCTAAGGGAGAGCAAGGATAGAACAGGGAATGTGAGTAACTTAGCACTTATAGAAGTTGTAGAAGTAACAACAATAGGACTACACTAAGTGCAAGAATTTTGTTCAAAAGAATGAACAAGAGGAGGGAGATGATGGAGGGTCCCGAAAGTCCCGTATTACCATTTAACAAGAAACTCATTACTGGTTTGGCACTACCCACCAAACATGATACTCCTAGATAGGCCCTACCAGGCAGGCTCAGATAGAATGTCTTAAATTGTCCACTTTCCCTTGTCCTGGTAGCACTTCTCACATAGGCCCAAGCCCAGCTCCCTAGATAACTATATCTTACATAGGCCCAAGCATACCTTCCTAAGATACAAATGTGTAGGCCCAAAAGCAAGTGACTCTTGCTCTCATTTTCATAATAATAATGAAACAGACCTCGTAGGCCTCACTGATCTGCTAGCAGAAATCTGTCCCATCCACCCAGATACAACATTAGCCTGTCTTGTAACTTTCCACAGTTACAAGAATAAGGGTGGCCCCCACCCACATGACAATGTGATGGAACATCTGGCAGTGTCACATGCAAGATTTGTGATATCCTTAGCTATGGGACTTTCCGCGCTAGCATTAAACTGGAACTCAAGGCAGGAACATGACCAAGGAATTAATATATTTAATATTAATTCTAAGCATCTTTCACGGTGAAAGTTATCCTTTGTTTACTTTTTGCGGTCAGAGAACTCTGACCATCTGCCACCAGTTCTGTTTCATCATGATACCACTTCTCATATAAAATTTTCCAGTAAAGCAGGTGGCCAAGTGGCCTGCGTCAGATCTCGTGTCAGGCGTAGGCGTAAGTTCTGCATTTAACCATATAGTTCTGCATTCAACCATATAAAAGGTCTTCACCCAGGTCCAGGCCCTGAACTCCTCCTATAGTGCTCAGCACTTGAGTTCCCAGTCGACTGATCTCTTCTCTAGGGCCTAGAATCCTATTCTGAGGTGGTAATGCTCTTCTTTGATTGCCAGCCTTTTGGCTTTGTCAGCCCCTCTTATTTAGCTCATCAAAGCCCAAGCCATTGCATTTAACTTAGTTTAAACTGCGTAGTCTTGAATGGTGTTGCTTTCTTAAGAAAAGATTTGCCTTCTAGGCACTATCCTATTCATCACCTTTAAATTCAGGGTTGCCCCTTGGGCAGCTGCTCATAGAAAGATAGATAGATATACATTTCTGCTTCGTTTGAACATTTGATTTATAACATTGTCGATGCATTTATTTTTTCATCCTGATCATGTGTTGATGGGCAACATTTAAGTTGAACTGTTTCCTGTGGTTTTGAATTGCTTAATAAAGTGCTACTGTATTTGACATCGTTGTTCCTTCCTTTCAAGAGAACGTGCAGAGCGCAGGTCTTGCTCTCGTGAGCTGGTAAGCCATGTGTGACCACTGCAGTGTCTCTCCATTTACCCCCCATCAGCAGCATCGATCCTCAGTTGATGGCCAATCTGCTTCCTGAGCGTGCATGGCTTGTGGGTGAGTATGCATAGTGGATTAGAGTGGTGTGTGTGTGTGACATGCTGTTGTGTTGCATTTTGGGACTGCAAGTTTAATCTGTGTCTCTCACACCCAGGTGACTCAGCATATCCAAACCGCCCATGGTTGCTGAGCCCATTGCGGAACCCCGTCACGCCAGCTGATGTGCGATACAATGATGCCCATGGGAGGACACGGCGTGTGATAGAACGGACATTTGGTCTCCTGAAATCAAGATTTTGGTGCCTGGACCGTACGGGGGGGCCCTTATGTACTCGCCAGGGAAGGTGTGTCAGATAGTGGTGGCATGCTGCATGCTCCACAACCTGGCCATTCGCAAGGCAATACCCCTGATCCTGGATGACGATGATGAGCAGCCAAGGCCGCCGCCTGCAAATCAAGCCGGATCCAGTGACGAGGGCAGTGGAGAGGAGGAAGGGGTCGACATGCATCGACAGCTCATCACCTGCTACTTCACTTGAAGGTGAGTGACGATGTAGAAGGGACGAAATGGTCTGATGGTGTTGCTGTTGCTGTGTGGGTGTATGTGAGCTTGCTGACTGCAGCTTGGTGTTGACTCATTGCTGCCTGCCAATGTATGTGTGATTGGTTAGTGTGATACAGATTGTCTCTATGGTGACTGTTGCTCTGTGTAAAGTTTTTAGATCTGAGTACCTTGTTGACAAGTGTTGTGTGATGTGTGCAATGGCACACCCATACAAGTGACTCTTGTTCTGCGGTTTTCCCTAGGTCCCTTCAGCATCTCACTTGTTACCTACAGTCCATTCCCCTGGACGATGTCCTACACGGTGAAGGTTGCACATCCTGTATTAAAGATGGAGCAGACACAACAACATGTGTGTAAGGTGTATTTATTTACAACTGTGACATGCAAGGGTGGAGAAAATGTGAAGGGGGAATTGAAGAAGTGAGTTGACAGTCATGGTAAATGTGATACTTGAGTAGTCCCCACAATGATGTGGAGACCCAGTCCAACAGATGGATGCCATTCACATGGCAGTGTGGTGAAGGATAGTCCAAAAGGTCAATGCAGTGGTGCAGTTGTCTGCCATCATGGCTGGTTCGGGGACTAGCGTTTGGCATGTGCTTGGGCACGTGAGTCCCCCTGGCCTTTCAGTGGACGGCCCCTCTTGTGCTTCACTGGAGGGGCCACTGCTGCAGGGGCAGTGGTGTCTGAGGACTCACCCCCCTCTGTGGACGCAGGGGAGGATGATGTAGTGTCATCCTGCTGCCCAACGGGGGGAGGCAGAGGGGTAGATTGTTGCGCTTGCCTGTCCCTCAGAACCGCCACTAGCTGCCCCAAGAGGTCCACAATCTGTCCCATGCGTGTGTCCATGGACCTCAGCAGCAGGAGGTGCTCCCGAGATTCTTCCTCTAACCAGCCCATTCGTCCCTGGGCCTGTTGGTATGCCCCAAGGACTCTGTCGATGTGGCCCAGGGCTTCCGTCCCAGGATCAGTCCCCTCTGCATGAGCCTGTCCCGACCAGCTGCACTGCTGCCACGGTCCTGTCCGGTCCTCACATTGGCCCGCTGCATCCTCTCCCTGGCCTCCGCAGTCGATGTTGTGGGCTGCTCAACCCCTGGGGCAGGGAGGGTGTTGCGGCCAGCTGTGGTGGTGGTGGTGGTAGTGGTGGTTGACACACAGGCCGTGACAGCAGCTGTCAGAGGATGGTCAGGGGCTGCAGCTGATGTGGTTGGGGGACAATGGGTGCCTGGGACTGGTTGAGGCCTGCCACACCAGATGGGCCAGCGTGGAGCTCCTCATCCAATGTATCCAGGGAGTCCTCATCCAGTTGTCTCTGTTCCGGGGGGACTGGCTCTGCAGGGTGGTGTCATCCTCTGCAGTGAGTTCTAGGTCACCTGTGGGTCAGATGAGAAATGGTCATTGTGTTGCACCCATCAAAGTTTGTGTTAGCAGTGTTTCATCAACTGTTTGTACATCCAGCAGTTGTTCACTGTACAAATTAGCATTGACCGACATCCAGTGATGCATTACAAGCTGTTGTGGTACATACATTACTTGTCCATATTGGGAGTTGTCAAGACATGACATGCACAATATAATTTTTTGACATTGACAGTCTCATGTTGGCATCCTGTTATTGATCAATCATATGTCATCCATTTACGCGTATGTGTCACTTGTAGAGCCCTTGTAGCGGTTCTCTCTGCACAGTGAGTGAGCATTGTAGTTTCATGCATACCTTTTCAATGTGGTGTAGATATCTGTATTTGCAATTCCAGACATGCTTAAGTTTGCTTTAATTAGATCCTAGGTGGTCTGGTCCACTGCTACTGTCAGATGGCATGTAGTGGTGTGCATGGTTGTGCTCGGAGTTCCATCGACATGTGTTTCAGTCATTCACACTTTGGTTGCTGTCACAGTTTCATTTTCTTAGGTGTGTGCACACTATAGTTGCCAATGCTATCTGGGTGTGCAGTTGTGCATTGAGAGGCCTGGTGTCCTATGCCCACATGTTTTTATAAATGCATATATGGCTGCATGTTGTGGCTGTAGATATGTTGTGTTTGCTGGGTTTTCCTAGTATTTGTGAGACCTCTACGTGTGTGTAGGATGAGGGCTTCCATCTTGGTCCAGTGTGGGACAAGTCAGCATGATATGTCCACATGCCAGTTCTTTTGCAGTGTACATTGCAATGACTGACACATGCATGTTGGTGCCAGGAAGTGATGGGTCTTGTGTGCTGGCGGTCAGGTGGGCCCGTGTGAGTTGTTGTGCAAGCTTCCCAGCCCCACACACCCCGACCTGTGAGATGCGGTTACCTACCTGTGAGTTGGGTGGGTAGCATACATTGCCTGCCACATGCTTCTTATTGGGGGTGTAGTGTCCCATCCTCCATAGTGGTGGGATAGCATGCATGTTGCATTTTGTGGGACGGATAGCCAAACACACTGCACCGTCTCACTGTGAAGATGGCTAACTGCCGTTTGAGGCGACGGTGAGCAATGACATGGCTATGTGACTTGGTAGGAATCTTTGGATGGAATGTGCGTGTGGTGAGCATGATGTGTGTGTGGCTTTTTGTACCCATTGATTTCAGATTACATTTGGTCATGGGGTATAGCCCCCCATCACTGTTGTCCCAGCTATCTGGCTGTGGGGTTCACTCCCCCGACATTTGAAGGCACAATTGGGCAAGGGGTATGGTCTCGTAGCACAGTGGTGACATACAGCAGGGTGTCGATCTCACCCAGCATACATTTCCACACTGTCATGGTTTCATGGTATTTGTGGACCTGAGAACATGAGCCCAGTACTGGTGTAGCAGTTGTTCCAGGGCATCCATACACTGACATGTTGTGGTCAACAGTGGTGTGTGTGTGAGATGTACTCAGCCCTGTGCAGACAATGTATGGTTTTGGGGCCAGACTATACCAGCACTGTTCAGACAGACAGTGTGAGATGTGAACATTGTCAATGCATACACACATTGGTGGTCCAAACAAGACACCTTTGACAATTTAATTCAGACAAGGTGCTGTTCTGCAATTCAGTGCAGCACTGTGGTAGCTGGGTGTGTTGCAGGACATTTGGGTTCTGCTTAGTTTAGCATTGTGAGTCCCAGCTGCAGTGTAGTTTTTGGGTGCACTGCACTTCCACTGTTTACATTGCAACACTGTGGTATGACATGGGTGATTTGCACTTTGCCATACAAACGGTCAGACACTGCTGCAGGGCAGCATGATCATTGTTAGTGTTGCAGTGTGTGATGCCTGGCACAGTGTACACAATGTGGGTCAATTTTGAACAGAGACTTGTGCATGGTGACTACAACACAACTGTTTTGCATTATTTGTGTTGGTGACTGTGGACTAAGTGGCATGGTGTCATGTGCGGCTGCACAGACATCACATGCCTATAAGTGGGACTAGTGCTCCATCCTGCTCAGCTGTGGGCCAAGGGGGCCTGGTGGGAGTTGTAGTGCAAGCCTCCCAAACACCCACCCACCTCCCGGTAAAGATGGCTACCTACCTGTTAGGTGAGGGTGCAGCACACAATGGCTGAGGCATGCTTCTGGGTGGGGGCAGTGCTCCCTCCTGCTCAGCTGTGGGCCAAGGGGGCCTGGTGGGAGTTGTAGTGCAGGCCTCCCAAACACCCACCCACCTCCCGGTGAAGATGGCTACCTACCTGTTAGGTGAGGGTGCAGCACACAATGGCTGAGGCATGCTTCTGGGTGGGGGCAGTGCTCCATCCTGCTCAGCTGTGGGCCAAGGGGGCCTGGTGGGAGTTGTAGTGCAGGCCTCCCAAACACCCACCCACCTCCCGGTAAAGATGGCTACCTACCTGTTAGGTGAGGGTGTAGCACACAATGGCTGAGGCATGCTTCTGGGTGGGGGCAGTGCTCCATCCTGATCATCTGTGGGCCAAGGGGGCCTGGTGGGAGTTGTAGTGCAGGCCTCCCAAACACCCACCCACCTCCCGGTAAAGATGGCTACCTACCTGTTAGGTGAGAGTGTAGCACACAATGGCTGAGGCATGCTTCTGGGTGGGGGCAGTGCTCCATCCTGCTCAGCTGTGGGCCAAGGGGGCCTGGTGGGAATTGTAGCCATGTACCCATGGTGATGTTGCTAACTACCTTTGGGGGGCTTCAGGGGGAGTGTCTGTTGTATCTGTGAGAGATGTGTTGGGGGGAGTGTTGTGCACATGAATGAATTTGTACCTAGGAGGTATTATTTTGTAATAGGGCAAGACAGTACATTTGTGTGATGTTAGGCATTTGTTTATACTTACCAGCCTCCACTCCCCGGGTATTCCTGAGAGACTCTCTGGATGTAGAATGCCAAGCACCTTCTCCTCCCATTCAGTGAATGTTTTGAGTGGAACGGGAGGGCCACTGCCTGTCCTCTGAGCCAGCTCATGGTTCTTGGCTCTCCTCTTTTTGACCACTGCCTTCAGATCGTGCCACCTCTTCATGATTTCATCTCTATTGCGTGGCACGGTCCCTACTGCATTGATCTTCTCTACTATCCTTCTCCACATTTGCGTCCTTGTTGCTAGTGGTGTCTGTTGGACCTGGTTACCAAACAATTGTGGTTCTACCCTGATTATCTCATCGACCATGACCCTCAACTCACTCTCAGTGAATCTGGGCATTCTCTGTGGTGACATGGTGTGTGATGTGTCAAGGTGTTTAGGGTGCAGGTTTGGGTGTGGTAGTGGTGGTTGTGATGTGTATGGTGTGTGCTGTGCAAAGGTGTTAGAGGTGCAGGTGTGGAAGTGGTGATGGTGGTGGTGATGTGTGTGTGTTGTGCAGATTTGCCTCTCCTGTCATCTGTGGTGGATGTCCCCTCAGTTGTGGAGTTTTGCAAAGGATTGTGGTCTGTTGGGGGCTGGATTTATACTGGTGTCTGTGGGTGTGTCAGGATGGGGTATTGGTTGCAGGTGTGGTGTGTGTGTGTACCTGGGATTTGTAGTTTTGGAGTTTCACATGGCGGTGTGTCTTTGGGCTGTGTTAGCTATTTTTGGGTGCATGCCTTGTATGGTTGGTGCACTTTGTGGCCATGTTGTGTGTTTTTCTAGCGACCGCCATTTTTTTGACGGAGCGTCCGATTCTTCACTGTTGTCGACCGCGGCGGTCGGAAACAGCGCACTGCACTGCGGGGATGTCGGGAATATCATAATTTTGATGGCGGTGTCTCCGCTGTGGTTGCGGGCGTTTGGCCTGTTTCCGCTGCGACTCCGACCGCCGCGGACGGGTTTGGGCCCTTTCCGCAGTCGTACGGCGGATTCTCGGGTCTCCTTTCCGCCGCGGTTGGGGTTTTACCGCTGGGGATCCTAATCTAGCCGTCGGTTTTCCCGCGGTAGCGGCGGGCAGTGTTTTCCCGCTACCATGGCGGTCGTTTTTTTTTTTTGTCCGCCATCTTAATGACCTCCTAAGTTCCCTTCCAGGTCTCTGGTATATCAGCTCCTCCTATGATGGCATTAGATATTATGTTTACATATGGGACCTTTTGGACCCAGTTCTTGTTGCAGGGTTGTCCCCAAATTTTTACCTTCTTCCTCCTATTTTTCTCATCCTCTTTTTGTTGGCTTTAGGACTTTGGGCACTTTACCACTGCTAATCAGTGTTAAAGTGCATGTGCCTGCTCCCCTAAACATGGTATGATTGGTTTACACCTGTTTGGTAAAGTTAATTTACTTGTAAGTCCCTTGTAAAGTGGTATACCATATACCCAGGTCCTGTAAATTAAATGCTACGAGTGGGACTGCAGCATTGATTGTGCCACCCACAGACATAGTTTTTCAAACCTGTCTCAGGCCTGCCATTTCAGGGTCTGCGTGCACAGTTTACTGCCAATCTGACTTGCCATTTAAAACTACTTGCCAAGCATTAAACTCCCCTTTTACTACATCTAGGTCCCCCCTAAGGTAGGCCGTAGCTAGCCCTATGGGCAGGATGCTGTATAAGTAAAACGTAGGACATGCGCCTTCATTGTGTGGCACGTCCTCATAGTGACAAACAGCCTATTTGTTTTCTCACTGCTGTGAGGCCTACTCCTCTCATAAGCTAGCATTGGGAATTCCCTTATATAAATTTAAGTGGTAATTCCTGATCTGAAAGGAGTAGCGTTGCCATGCTTGGTATATTTGGGATGGCAATAATAAATCCTGCTTATTTGTGTTGGATTTTACATTACTATTTTAGAAATGCTACTTTTAGAGAGTGAACATTTCTCTATGCTTATGACTCTTTGTGCTTTGCAGCCTGACTCCAATCCACGTCTAGGCCTGGATGACAGCTACCCTTTGTGCATACTTCCCAGATAGCCATCACAGAGAAAGGGTTGGGTGTGACAGTGCTACATCTGCATTCATCTGCATACTGATGGTTTTCCTGGACTGGGGAGAGAGGGGCATTCAGGATAAACAGCCTTTACTCCGAACTTTTTACTTCATAGTACGTTTTCCACGCATTTTTTAGATCATAAAGACTGTTGGCAACCAAGGGGGAGATTTTCAAAACTTTTGCGCTGGTTTAGTGTCACAAAAGGGAGGCAAACCAGCGCATTTTTTTTGTGCTATTTTCTTTCCAGTGCATAGCTTGTTTTGCACTGGAAAGCACTCTTTAAGTAGCGCAAAGCAGCGCGAAGCACTGCTTTGCATTACTTTGCGCCGAGGGGACGTTACATGGGTGGTACATGGGTGTTCCCATGCAACCACCCATACCTTTTGATGCAAAACCATATTTACAAATATTTGTAAACATGGTTTTGCGCCAAAAGTTAATGCCCCTTCAAAGGAGGCGCTAACAGGAGAAATGCTTTTATTTCTCTATGCTTTTCCGACTTTCCATGCGTGCTGCACTGTGCAGCACGTATGCAAAGTGGGAAAAGCTTTGCATTGTGCCTTGCATAGTATTTTTTACAGGAAGGCTACCCTTCCTGTACAAAACCTATGCTACACTCATGCACACACCCTAGCGTTGCGGCGCTAAGGTGTGTGCATGGAGCACGGCAGCTGAAATCAGTGCCAGCGCAAGGGAAAGGGGAGGAGAGAGCCATATCTCTGAAGATATGGCGCTCTCCTGCTCCCTCCCTGTCGCGCAACGGGGGGGCAGCGCTGCATTGTGCGACTTTTTTGAAAATCTCCCCCCAAGTCTTTACATCGCAAGACAAAACCAATCATTTGAGGATAATTACAAAAGGGGGCTTAGGGCTTCTCACCCCAAAAATATAACATGCTCAATTACTAACAAATGTGTAAACGACAAATAGAATTAAAAAATGTATTAAGAGTTAATGTATACATTTTCAAAATTAGGTGGCAGTATTACACTGTGATAGAATTTTTCAGAGGCAGTAAGCGTGGTAAAAGTATGCGTGGTAGTGGAATGCGTGGTGAAGGTGTTTGTAATGTGAATTAATGTAAATGCGTGGTAGTATTATGCATTGTGAAATGTGCGATGTAAAGATGTGCGTAGTGAAGGAAGGCGTGGTAATGTCATACAACCGGGTGTTCACACTTTACATTGGTATAGGATGTGTCCTGCCCTCACAAAAAGGGCTGAGTTACCCCCTACTGATGTCTGGTGTCAAAGCTGGGGTTAAAAGGGAGTGTTGTGCCGTTGTAAGGTTTCCTTTGAAGCTCCCCCTTGAACAAAGACAATTTTGAGTATAAGCATAGGGGCTCAAAAAACTGCTGCGTTGCTCAAAGGACTCATCTTGAGTGCTCTTCTGCTGTTGCCCTACTGCCTGCTACTTGCTGGGTGGCCTAAAGGACTCACTGGATTGCTTTTCTGCTTTTGCCCTGCTGCCAGCTGCTTCCTGACTCTGTGCTGGCTAGGCACTTTGGTGCTGCCAGGAGAGATCACCATTAGAACTACTGGTTTTGTTGTGCTGGTCTGCCTGCATACTGCTGCCTGCTCTGTGTTCCTCCCAAGTGTTCTGGGACTGGGCTGCCCCAGAATTGGCTGTGGGATTCCAAGTCCAGCTCTCACTGTCCTTACAACCAGTGCATAGTGGGCACTTTCGATCTTCACTCTATTTACAGAGCTAGCGTGTGGTGAGTGTTTCCTTTTAACCTACAGACTAGAGCGTGGTCAGTGCTACTCCAGGCTCCAGAAAAAGTGTGTGTTGTGCATATTATATGTGGTAAAGTGAGCACGTGTGGAGTGCCTCACTCATTGTGTCGTGAGAGCTTTGGCCCAGCTGAGGCTTTGTTTGCAGTACAGCTCCCCCTTCAGTGAGGGGACTGCGACATACGATGCCTGAGGGGAAAAGTGACGTCCAGTGGTACCCTCTCTACATAGGAGGATACTGCCGGCTGTTTGAAACTCCCACAGTGGGGTCTCGTCATCAGGGAAGCCACCGTGCTGGGTGAGAACCTCTGCTGCTGCCTTTGGCCAAGATAGAGTGGGTCTGCAGGGACGCGAGGACCATGCTCATCACACCGGGAGTACCAAGGGTGAGTCGGGCCTCGGGGGAGTTGGGCAGCCATTCCACTCTTCCTTTACGCACGGCCCGGCCGATCAGGACTAAGAAAGACTGCACTGGCTTCAGTGGCTGCCCCGTTTGCTAGTGGGCAACTATACGTGTATCCTGCACGCAGGGGACCAGGAAGAGTTCTCCCTGCTGGAGTTTCCCATAAGTGGGGTTTTTTCTGCCCCTCCTTCACTCAATTGGGCCATACTTTGGGGCATTGGTTCTTTGGTTGTGTTCGGCATGACAGGGTAACACCTCAATGGAGGCCCCAACAGTAGACGTAGTGTCATCGCGAGGAATGCAGTTGGAAGCTCAGGAATCATCATATTAGATGTGCAGGTACACTGTGCCCTGGGTTTTTTCATGGTGGTTTGTGGACCATACACTTATGATGGTATTTTGTGACTCGTGTTTCTCTAACAGCACTGCACGTCGGTTCTTTATGATTCATGGCTAACAAACCCAGGATGTATGCCCCATACTAAATGTACTAAGCAATTCATGTACTTTTTGTTCTTAACGAAACTGCTGCAATTCATGCCCTGGTGTTCTACGGTATGTGTTCTTTGATTCCTGCCCTGTCAGAATAACATGTATCATCACAGGATTTGTATAATATGCACAGTATTCATGATTCATGTTGTTTTGGTCTATGTTTTATGCACAATATCATCTATATATTATTATATCATCCTGTGTGGAGTCTCTTTTGTGGTGTATTCATTGTGTTACAGTGCAAGTGTGTTGCTCAAACGTTTTACATATTTCCTCTGATGATAGGCCTGCCTGCTCTGCGCCAAGCTACCAGAGGGTGAGCACAGGTTATCTTTGGTGTGTAACTGACTTGCCCTGACTAAAGTGGTGGGTTCTGCCTGGCTTAGGTTCATACTCTAGCCAACCAGAAAGCCCACTTCTAACAGGACCCATATTGAGGGCTCTGAAATCGAATGATCGCCCGTAATTGTACATTTTGACAGATTTCAGGCTCATGAATGCTTTTTAAGTGTCCTGAGTAGACAACTCAAAGAGGCTTACAGGGTTGATATGTTTCAAGCTTACCAGTAGATATCTCAATCAAATGTCTCAATGGTCAGTATATCACAGGGGTAAGAGTAAAGGTCAGTAAAATGCTGCTGCCAAACTTGTGTCTCAAAGAAAAACTACTGACTGCTTGTAGGTCACTTTGAGCAACTTTGTGCCAGTAAAAGCGATTATAATTTATTTTTGCCACTTGCAGCAAGTCCTGCCAATTTGATTCATCCCAATTCCTCTTGCCTTGGACCAGCAACCCTTTGTACGTCCTTCTAGCTTCTGATGCTGCCTCATTGTTGTGGGTTTTTTCACTGCTGTTATTAAATTGGATTTTGCCCGACTGCAATCTTTGGAATACCATGGTGTCTGTTTCTTTTTATGGGCCACAAATCTATATTCCCTAAGAAAATAATTTCTTATTAATTCAAACAGAGGGGGATGCATCACACATATTGGGATCTCGTTAGCATTTGAATTTTTGAATAGCTCAAAGGCAACAGAGTATCATAGTTGTTCGCTCCTGTCTTGGAGCTTTTTGCTATTGTTAGCCACTTAACACAACTATAGTTGTTTGTGATTATTCGCAAAGGAAGTTCTTTATTAGTATTAGAATCTAAAGTGCTCATCAGAACCCCTAACAGGATCAAAGAAACGGCATGATGATCGCTATTGCACCTTCAGTGACCTATATGTCCTTTGAAGTAGGCCAAATGCGCAAATCCATTATACCATAATCTATTATGTTCTCACAGTTTCCCATTCTAATCATGGACACGCCCTACCTGTCTAAAGGACTGCGGCCACTACATGCTCTCAGTCTCTTAGATAAGGTCAAGACTACTACTTGGATGGCTACAGCTTTCCATCTTTTTATAGGTGCAGCATCCAGGGCAGGGATTTCCCACTCCTCGTCTTCCTGCTCTGTGAGGGTACTGAAACTATCCAAGGCTTCATTTGTCACATTGAAGCGCCCCTCTAACAAGAGGGGCAATTAATTGCATCTCGTTCCAAGTAGCCATCGAGGAGATATAAAGTGAGTGATGCTTTATTTATTGAGACGTTGCAGTTATATACATTAATTTAATCGAGGTGACCTTAGATGGGGTTATAAGTAGTGCTAATAAATCAGGTGAGCATATGTCCAGCATCTTGATATGACATTTTATTGAGACCTTAATTCACATTTTTGGACCACCGAGGGTCTGCCTGCACCAGATGATGAGGCTTCTATGATATAGTTTGAATATCCATGTCTGAATATAGAGTCAGTAGCCCAGATTTCCTGGAACACGTGAATTTGATAACCATCAACAAAGTACCCTCAGGAGGGATCATTTAACTTTGATTTCAACCCCGCTACATTCCGAAATAAAAACGTAAAAGAGGGGTGTCCTTATGTGTTACTACATTACCCTTATAGGGGGTCAACTTTTGTCTATCCAAACTAAGATCGTTTCTAGATTCCCCTATGCATAGATCACTGTGAGTGAGAAACTCTCCCCTCATGATGTCCAATACTAAAGGCAGCATCATATGTGTTACTGATTGATTTACAAGTTATTTTTTCATCTCGGCACCCGGAGTACAGACTTGACAGTAAGTCAATCTATCTATTGTGGATTAGAATCAGGGTTCCAGATATTTTGGTATTTTGATGTTTTACCAGTAAAATGGTCCTTCATGTCCCATGAATTAACATGATGAATTAAGTTTAAATTGAAATTCTGAACCAATACTCTGTGAAGTCCCGTGATCTAAAACCACTAGGCCTTGTGCAAAATTCCCATTTGCAAAAAACAACTTGATGTAATCAAATGGGTCTGATGGCAGTGAGCTCTCAACAGTGGTTAGATGATTTCGGATCAACGAGTAGCAGTGTTGAGGAAGCACTATCTAAAGGATAATCTTGTTATTTAGTGAATTGTTATCTTCAGGTAAATGTGACTTAAGTTTAGGAATTCTCATTACATATATAACCCCTCCTAATTTTTGGGGGTGCTCATTTATATTGGTTGCCAATCATGATATGTCATTTCTCTACTTGCATTGGGGCCAATCCCAAAATAGTCACTGTTAATTACAGTGCTTTTACTATTCTGCATCAGAATCTTCTGTGAAAACATCAACTTGTGACCCTGGTCCTTTGGGGATCAAGGGCTCGTGTACCTGCCAATACTGTTTTTGTCATCTTATTTTGCTCCCGTTTTTAATTTAATTGGGTAAGTCGAGAGTTAGAGGAGTGTGCAGTAACTGGTGGATTGGAAATGGGGACCAAAACATTGGGAGATAGATCCGGGTGTGATTGCCACCCAAAAGAATTTGCTAATCACATATACCATGAAGTTTATTACTCAAAACATGGCCCATATCTTTTAATTTGGGGACCTTCTTTCTCAAGGCCAATATTATCTGTACAAAGGCCCCCACGTTTTCAGGTGCCCCGAATGGAGTAGACTGGATTTCTCTGGTGGTCTTTCTAGAAGGTAGGATCTCCTGCTGTTTGTCCATGTGATTGGTTAAGGTTTCAAGTCGATTTTGGCAGATTATTGTTGGAATTAGACTTTTATAGACTACCTCAGGTTTATCCCCGGATTTGCCATTATGCAGGGGATTGGATGCCACGTTAGTATTGGGGTGTGTTTCTCCTACGCAAAGTTCTTGTCTCAGATGAACTTTTGCTTTCTTGAAAAATTGCGTTGGGGATAATTTTATCTCTGTATGAATGCACGAGAGACTCAACCTCTTCTATTAAACCATCAATCTCTCTTAACGTGCAGTCTTCAGCTGCATGTCTTGCTACTTTGTTCATTTTGGCCGCCCCTAAGCTTTCAGCTGGCTTTCTCTTACCCATTATTTCCCCTTCTAAATATTATTAAGGTAAATAGATATGGAAAGAAAATCCAAGGGTTTTACCTGCCCCACAGTAATCAAACCAATATAATGAAAGCTGCAGTCACCAGGGAATAATGTAAAACTTTAACAGTTAAAATGGAAACCAATTGCGCCTATCTCTTTTGTTTTAACAGAAACTGTAGCAAAATTAAACAGTAAAATAGTCCATTTTTATAAAATAGTTCAGATGAACATATTTAAAAAAAAGCAGAACCAAGAGTGGTGGCCCTGACCTGCCTCTTCCTGTTGATGATGGGTGAAGAAAGACCTGACCTTGGGGCTAAATGAATGCACGTCTAGCTCATGGCTGGTGGTGAAATGACTCATCCTCCTTGGATGAGTTAAGGGACAGCTACTACCTCTGGAACCCAGCAGACCATCCTTCACAACAGTGTCCTGCATAGCGGGCTAAATAATGCCCTTGGTAGCTCACAACTGGTGGTGGGATAAACAGCTTGCCCATCTGGATCCCAGCATACGGTCCTTATTACTAACCCTGGGCGTAGGACTACACTACGCTCACGTAGTTTGCGCTACTACGCAAATTGCACGTAGCACAGTGCAGAAACGCTTAGCGTAGCGGGCATTTTTTGCTTGCTCGCGGTCCTCAACGTCAAGTTGGCGACCGCGAGCGAGCAAAATGACATCCCGGCGAGACTTTTTCCTCGTTCGCGATCAGCAACATCAAGTTGCCAATCGCGAGCGTGGAAAATAAACCTCCCGGCGAGATTCTCAACGCGGGAGGTCAGGTTTCTCATTGCGAGTGGTCGCGTATGCTCGCGACCGCTCGCGATGAGAAACTACCAGTCCGCGTTGAGAAAACTGCCGCTCCAGTACAAATCTACTCGAGCGGCAGAAAACGACCGCTTGCACTGTGCAAGATGCCGTTTGCAATGATTGCACAGTGCGGGCAAGCATCCGGCACTGTGCAATCAGTGCAAACAGCATTTTCCCTACCACACTACGCAGTTCACGTAGCTACGCGTAGCGTGCGTAGTGCGAAGTGCACTTCGCGTAGCGTAGCGCCACTACGCAAACTACGCCCAGGGTTACTTATTACAAATTACTTGTAATTCTTCCTCAACTTTCTTGTCTGATATTGTTGGCTTAATAAATATAATACGGTAACTCCAATGTTATCCTATGGGAGAGGTAGGCCTTGCAGTAGTGAAAAACTTAAAAGCACATGTCCTACGTTTTACATACATTACACCCTGCCCTCTGGACTGCCCAAAGCCTACTCTAGGGGTGACTTATATGTACTAAAAAGGAAGGTTTGGGCCTGGCAAAAGGTTTATTTTGCCAGGTCAAAATGACCATTTGAAACTGCACACACACGCTGCAATGGCAGGCCTGAGACTTGTTTAATGTGCTACTTAAGCGAGTGGCACAAACAGTGCTACAGGCCCACTAGTAGCATATAATTTACAGGCCGTGGACACTGGTAGTGCCACTGTACTGGTGACTTTCAGGTAAATAAAATATGACAATTGGTTATAAGCCAATCCTACCATGTTTTAAGGAGAGCGATACAAAAGGGGGATGATGGACGGAACGTTTGAGCCATTCAAACACTCACCCCCAGTCAACTGATCTGGGTTTAATCCATCATCATTCTTTAGCTCACTCCACCACCCCAGTTCAGACATGGCAATATGCAAATCAGTCTGACCCTGTGCCTCATGGGAACAGTACAGCCCGAACTGCCAAGCCATGTCTTCCCTGGACCGGAAACAAGCATCCTAGGACCGGTTTCTGGCATTCCAGCCGTCATCAGCCAGGCTTGCTTGAATCCAGTGGCAAAGTGAGCAAGGGACCCACGTCTGGGCATACCCCCGCCAACTTAGGGCGAACAAAGCGATACAAAAGGGGGGGGTGATACAAAAGGGGATGATGGACGGAACGTTTGAGCCATTCAAACACTCACCCCCAGTCAACTGATCTGGGTTTAATCCATCATCATTCTTTAGCTCACTCCACCACCCCAGTTCAGACATGGCAATATGCAAATCAGTCTGACCCTGTGCCTCATGGGAACAGTACAGCCCGAACTGCCAAGCCATGTCTTCCCTGGACCGGAAACAAGCATCCTAGGACCGGTTTCTGGCATTCCAGCCGTCATCAGCCAGGCTTGCTTGAATCCAGTGGCAAAGTGAGCAAGGGACCCACGTCTGGGCATACCCCCGCCAACTTAGGGCGAACAAAGCGATACAAAAGGGGGTGATACAAAGGGATGATGGACGGAACGTTTGAGCCAATCAAACACTCACCCCAGTCAACTGATCTGGGTTTAATCCATCATCATTCTTTAGCTCACTCCACCACCCCAGTTCAGACATGGCAATATGCAAATCAGTCTGACCCTGTGCCTCATGGGAACAGTACAGCCCGAACTGCCAAGCCATGTCTTCCCTGGACCGGAAACAAGCATCCTAGGACCGGTTTCTGGCATTCCAGCCGTCATCAGCCAGGCTTGCTTGAATCCAGTGGCAAAGTGAGCAAGGGACCCACGTCTGGGCATACCCCCGCCAACTTAGGGCGAACAAAGCGATACAAAAGGGGATGATGGACGGAACGCTTGAGCCAATCAAACACTCACCCCCAGTCAACTGATCTGGGTTTAATCCATCATCATTCTTTAGCTCACTCCACCACCCCAGTTCAGACATGGCAATATGCAAATCAGTCTGACCCTGTGCCTCATGGGAACAGTACAGCCCGAACTGCCAAGCCATGTCTTCCCTGGACCGGAAACAAGCATCCTAGGACCGGTTTCTGGCATTCCAGCCGTCATCAGCCAGGCTTGCTTGAATCCAGTGGCAAAGTGAGCAAGGGACCCACGTCTGGGCATACCCCCGCCAACTTAGGGCGAACAAAGCGATACAAAAGGGGATGATGGACGGAACGCTTGAGCCAATCAAACACTCACCCCCAGTCAACTGATCTGGGTTTAATCCATCATCATTCTTTAGCTCACTCCACCACCCCAGTTCAGACATGGCAATATGCAAATCAGTCTGACCCTGTGCCTCATGGGAACAGTACAGCCCGAACTGCCAAGCCATGTCTTCCCTGGACCGGAAACAAGCATCCTAGGACCGGTTTCTGGCATTCCAGCCGTCATCAGCCAGGCTTGCTTGAATCCAGTGGCAAAGTGAGCAAGGGACCCACGTCTGGGCATACCCCCGCCAATTTAGGGCGAACAAAGCGATACAAAAGGGGATGATGGACCGGAACGTTTGAGCCAATCAAACACTCACCCCCAGTCAACTGATCTGGGTTTAATCCATCATCATTCTTTAGCTCACTCCACCACCCCAGTTCAGACATGGCAATATGCAAATCAGTCTGACCCTGTGCCTCATGGGAACAGTACAGCCCGAACTGCCAAGCCATGTCATCCCCTTTTGTATCGCTTTGTTCGCCCTAAGTTGGCGGGGGTATGCCCAGACGTGGGTCCCTTGCTCACTTTGCCACTGGATTCAAGCAAGCCTGGCTGATGACGGCTGGAATGCCAGAAACCGGTCCTAGGATGCTTGTTTCCGGTCCAGGGAAGACATGGCTTGGCAGTTAAATACAGCAAAAAACGAAGTCACCAAATAAGAGTCCCAAAGGCAAAAAGTTAGGATGAAAACCACACCAAGGATGCCAGGTCTATCAAAAACTGTTATTGTATTTTCACTCAGCGATGTTATTGAGCCACAACTTCCTAATTCATAATGAGCTCTTCTCGCTGTGTGCCATTGTGTCACTTATATCTGGGCAATAGTAATTGTAATACACTTCGGGGCATATTCTCAAGGACTTATCGCCGAGTTAGCGGCACTTTATCACAGCCAAAGTGGCGATAGATTTATCGCCCCAATCACAAGCTGGTGCCAACAGCCGATACCGCCAGTTTCCCCGCTATAGCAGCCGCAAAAAACATCGCCACGGATGACACCGGCAACTAACGCTAATGAGATGCAGAGTAGGCGTTCCAGTGCAAAAAGCCACGAAAAAACCACTCCGCAACATTCTCAACGTCCAGCCAGGTTGGCGAGAAGAGCACAAAACATGCGATAAGGCGCGTTAGCAGCAGGGAATTAACACCTGCTTTTTCCTGGTATTAAGTCGGACAATAACCTGCACCAGAAATGGGAGCCCAGCCCACAGCCACACCAGAAGAACAACAGAAGCCATGGAGCAACTGATCACGCAGCCGGACACCCAAGAAGGCCACAACACCCACCGCCCCCCCCGAACCCCTCCCCCGGGGCCCTACCCCGGACAAAGATGATTTACATCAACGTTACGAAATCATAAACAAAACAATTCGCCTGAAGTCGCACAAGTACAACAATCAACATTCATGTGTGGTCAGAAAAAGGAGAATCATTTATTCATCTTTGAATTACCAAACAAATCATTTTTATTCAAATCTAACTCAAAACAACTATTCGGAAGAGTCATGGCGGGTCTTCTCTGGACAATCTGTAAGACACAGCCTGCAAGACAAAATACAAGATAAGAAAGTGTGTCATGCGCTCATCAAAGGACAGAGAGAGAGAGAAAGAGAGAGAGAAAGAAAGGGAGAGAGAGAGAACGTGAAAGAGAGGGAGAGAGAGAAAGGGGGCGAGAGGGAGAAGGAGAGCGAGAGTAACAGAGGAAGAGAGAGAGACAGTGAAAGGGGGAGAGAGGGAGAGAGAGTGCCGACACTGCGGACCCAGGCCTCACTGCTCACCTGCAGCCACCGGTGTGTCTCCAACCACGTGCCGGTATACACCGCAGTCCACCAGGTCCCTTATCTGAAACAGAGACCAGATGCATGAATGGCAGAGTACAAATCATTGCACACGCCATCATCGCTTGGCCGCACCTGCGTACACAGGCTGCTGCACCCCAGCCCCTCCCGCTGTCCAGCGGTGTTTGCCCGCCCCTGCGCACCCAGGCCTCACTGCTCACCTTCCGCCACCAGCGTGTCTCTAAGAGGGCCCACCACGTGCCGGTGCAATCTCCAAGCCCGGTGTCCGCGACCTTGGCAGCCTCCACATCATGCAGCCCTGCCCCGCGGGCCACTAGGTCACACACGTGATTCTGGGTCTTGATTTCGCAATGGCAGAGATCATACCAGTGCACACGGCATCATCGCAGGCTGCACACCCGCTCAGCACCATAGGTGCCACTAACTCTGTGAACCGCAAGGCAACGCCACGTGGCGGTAGGCCCACTCTGCCCGCTGGCTCAGGCCTACACTGCGGTCCAGCAGGGCTCACACAAATCCTTACCAGTCCGGACCGCCATGACGGCACATCATCGCAGGCTGCACACCCGCTCAGCACCTAAGGTGCCCCTACCTCAGTGCACCAAAAGTCACCGTCCCGTGGCAGTAGGCCCGTGCCGGCCGCAGTGTTACCAGTGCCACCAACTCTGTGCAACGTAAGTCATGGACCCTTTCTGATTGAGTCTCGTGATATGCCAGGCGGACACAGCCATGTCACCTCCGGCAGTGGGGAAGAACTGGGACACGTAGCGTCGTCATCCCCCCTTTATACTTAAGCCGAGTGGGCTGGCTCGGCGTACGCTAGGCCAGCGTAGGGGTGTGAACAATTATCCCTGGGCTCTGGGCCTGGTTCATTTCTGGGCTGGACAGGAAACCAACTGATGCGTGTGTCTCTGTTGCAGTGTCTGCGCCACACGGCCCGCAATCGACAATGTTGCACCCTGTGGCGCAAGTCCCACGACATGAGCAACATGGACGTAAGGGGGAATCTCTGACCCTACATTCATCCATACTTTCATACTTGAATGATCAAAGACATGACACATCTGTGCGAATCAGAATGTTTTATTCACATCCAATGGAGTGGTGCACCTGGAGCAGTACAGGGCCATGCAAACCGCACTTCACATATTCAGCCCGTGGAGGGCCAGGCAGAGTCCTTCAGGGAATGACAAGTACCACGGAAGAGGAAGAGTGCAGTCCGCAGTCTGATCGCTGTGTCATTGGCAACCAAACAGAATATGGCAGTCCATGTCGAGGTCCAAGCTGAGTGTCGTAGAGTGCATCGGGGGACAGTGGAAATTGATGATGCAAAGGGCAGGACCAAGCAGAAACAGGCCATATGGCGGAGATGAATGCTACTGCCTCCTCCTTACCAGTAAGGTTGCTTCACCCACACCACCTTTGCATCATCAACTTCCACTGTGGGTGTCCGTCAGGGACTGTATGTGGTCGCTAATGGGAATCAGACACCCATGTATGGCATCAAGTTTGGCTGCCATGAGGTCGAACCCCACCCGCACCTGATCAGCCATCTTCTCCTGGGCCTCCAACACACGGCGTTGGAAGGCCATGTGTTGTTTGTGGGGGTCCTGGGAGACGGCCGGGGTGGTAGGTGCGTCCTGCTGTGTGGTCTGTGCAGGGGCTGGGATCTCCTCGATGCAGCTGGGCTGCCCTGCTCCTGGAGATGGGGTGCCGAGGCAGTCGATGAGGTCTTGGAGGGCTTTGGTGTCGATGTCGGAGGTGTCCTCCCCGTCATCGTTGAAGAGTAGTTGGGGCTGCTCTGCAGGAGGTGTTGATGCGCCCTCTGCAATGTGAAGGGGAGATGCAGTATTACATTGTGTTCACATGTGTGTTGACGCATTGTACAAGTTCACATACAGACTGCATGGCAATGTACATTGTGGCTGTCCAGGAGGTGCTGCCTATTTGATGCTGGACAGTGGACATTTCGACAACATCACGGATATGTGTTTGTGCCTGTACATTGACATCTCACATTTCCCTGCTATGCCAAATGTGATTGGCCAGTTTCTACACACAGGCGGCACCTGTGGTGTCATCTGTCCTGTTGTTAACGTGTTACAGTCTGTACCACATTTTTGTCAATGCTGATGTGCTCTGAATGGCATGTGTGTGTGCTGCATTTTGGGGGGGTCGCCCCTGCAGCTCCGATTTGTCTGCCCCTTGTCCCTTTCAGGCGGTGTGCCTTTGACATCTGTGCCCACACAGTGCTGAGATGTTGCAGACTAGGGTGGATTTGGGTCTTGGTGGCAGTTGGGACTCTGGGGCATGGTTTGTCCGCAGATGTGTAGTTGACGTCAGGGGTTGTCTATGAAGGTGGATGTGTCAGAGTGTGACCTGCTCCTTTACGGATGTGGTCCACACTCCGCCACCACAGTGTGGTGGCGTGCACCATGTCATGGTGATCGGACTGCAGCCATGCTAATCGTCATTCAGTGTCACTTGCATTGTCAGTGTGGCTCATGGACCCGCAGCTTTGCTGGGTTCATCACTTGTGCATGGGTTGGTAGTGAGATGAGTGATGTGTGGGAGGGAGTTCTCTGGGCACATATTCGAAGGGGGCCTACGTGCAGTTGCTATGTGTGCTGCAGTGTGCCACGGGGTTCAGGGACATGATCCAGAGTCATTGTGGGTGTGCAGTGTGCTATACTCCATTGTGCATGTGTGCCATTGTGCCCATCTCACCCCGTCCCCCCAGTCCCTGGTCGTTACTCACCCTGTTGCTGTTGTGCCAGGTCATGTTGAGCAGTGTCCGGTCCCTGACTCCTGCCACCGTTTCCCCACCGATGACTGTGGACACCATTTCCTCATCTCATCCAGCTCCTCCAGTGGCGCTGGACTCCCACCTCCAGTCTGCATTGCTGCCTTCTGGTTGTTGGCTAGTTTCTGCTTGGTCTTGCGCTTCACGTCATTCCAGCGCCTCTTGACTTCATCCATTGTCCTCCTCCGCACTCCGACTGCATTCACCTTGTCCACGATGGACTGCCATATTCCATTTCTTGTTGCCAATGACACAGTGGACCACCTCCGTGATCAGGATCCTGTTTTCCTGCTAACTGAACCGCGTTTTCCTCTTCTTCTTTTCCTTGTCCTTCACTGTCCCCGAGGTACCAGCCTGCTCCTCCGGGGGGCTTGTGGGGTTCTGGCCGTTCTCTGTCACTGCTCCGGCTGCCTCCATTGTGCGTCGCTGTAGTTTGTTTTGGTTTATGTTATTTTTTGGTGCTTTTGTAGTGGTTTTTCCCGCCTGACGTGTGTGAATTGCAGGCCTGGCGCTGCTTTTCGCTGATTGTCTTATCGCGGTTGGGCCCATGGCAACTTTTTTCGCATTCGGGTTTTCATCGCCGTCCCGGTAATGTTTTCGCTGACATTTTGCGCGTTACCGTGAGACTGTCGCATGGTACCGCCGTGTTGAGAATACAACGTTAACACTGCGTTATTTTACCGCGATAGACTGTGATGTGCAAAGTTGCGTTAAGCTAATTTGGCGATAATTATCATACGTTCTTGAGAACATCCCCCTTCATGTTTTAATAAAAATCGGATATAAATGCCTAAAGTCTTGGATACTTGATGCACATTCCCTGGTCCTTTGGGTTGGACGGTAGTGGAATCAGGATGCCGATGGAGCTGGCCTTGCTTGTCTCAAACCACAGAAAAAAAATATTTAGATTAATTCTTTGTTAACTACATTTATTATCGTATTGGTTCCTCACACTCATGTTTCTGGGCAATGTCCTAGCAACTTCGAAAGGGAAAACAAATTAGAATTAGTGCCGAAAATACCAATCACCTCTGACAAAATTATGATTGCGAACTTATTTTAGTGAACTCCATAAATATTGCTGGTTTGAAGTAAGCAGGTATGTCTATATCAGTAGCGGCTCATGGAGGAGTGCCGCAGGGCGGTGGGGCGGGGAGGAGCAGGGTGGGGGTAGTAACTACGGCATACGGCCGAACAGAGGTAAGTTAACAAATAAATAAATAAAACGAATTTTGTTGCCCGCTCTGCATCGCATTTGGCAATGCAGCGCGCACAATGAAATTCGTTTTATTTATTTATTTGTTTACTTACCTCTGTTCGGCCGTATGCCGTAGTTTACTGCCCCCCACCCTGCTCCTCCCCCGCCTCACCGCCCCACGGCACTCCCTCCACGAGCCGCTACTGGTCTATATTGCTTCATGGTTTTACTCCGATGTCTTCTTCAGAGCTCTATTGATATATTTTCCAGCATCTTTTAATCAGCCGCGGCTCGTGCAGGTAAGAGCGTGGGCTGGGTGTGTTGGGGGATTTCGACAGATGACGACGTAGGAAAATTCATTATTTATTTAATTTTCCCTCGTGGTTGTCTGTCGAATCCCTCCCCAACCCGGCCCTACCGCTCTTCCCTGCACGGGCTGCGGCTGCTTTTAATAGAAAAAATGGCCAACTGTATCTCGTTTTGGTCACTGAAGTAGCTTTCTTCATGTATTTTTTAATGCCCAACATTCCAAAAGATGTTGGAGCTTTAGGGCTAGCCTTCATCGAAAAAAAAAAAAATTCTATTTAAAAAATAAAATTAAATGTACATTATGTTTCGCGTTAGATAATGTGAGGCAGCAGCATCATGTCTTCAATTTTTAATTACCTCAATCAAGAGATATAATTTTCAATTACTTATGACTAAATCCAAAACTCTAGAGCGCAAATCCCAAAATAAATTCTTCACTGGAATCAGATGTCACCTTCTTTAAAATACTGATGTGTCTGTAATTGAAAAGGGTGATTCTTCTAGTGTTGACCCACGAGTTATGGAAGTTACAGTCTTCCGATTTCCTTAACAAAACGAGGATTTTCAATTTGACTATCATTAACAGTTTGTAAGCATTACAAATATTGTTCGAAATCCTGTTGACAGCTCAAATAGATTTCTTAAATTGTAAAACTTTAATGAGAAACGTGTGTTGCTGTGTAAATAATAATTTTACAGCAAAACAGTCTATTGTAAAGCAGCTCTTTCCAGAACTCAGCGTTTAATTAGTAGCATTGCTCATTCTCAACGAATAATTGCATTGGGTTCATTATCGCATGACTCGGAAATAAAATTGCTTTTCAGCATATATATTTCGCATTTACATTTATGATGAATGAGTAGAAACTCCCGAAAGCATATTTATTTAAGACCACATTTGTCTGGTTCCTGTAAACACCAAACATTAGAAATATATCAGATATTAATACATACTAGGGGGCTTATTTACAAGGCCCTTGCGCCACTTTTGCGTCATTTTTAACATGGGAAAAGTGACGCAAAAGTGGCGCAAGGGGCTTGTAAATCTGCCCCTAGATACGCTAACTAGAGTATGTGTCCATCAATCGTAATACCAGGAAAATGTTTTTTTTAATTTTTTTAAAGGAACATTTTATTAACATTTTCTACTGGGTACAGAACATACATTTTTATAATCAAAGAATGTTTGAGGAAGCACGCTATTCTTGACATATTCACAAGAACGTGTTAACGTGGAATTCACAACACGGCGGTACCATGCGATAGTTTCCCAAAAATGCGGCCAATGTCCGCGATATAACCACCGCGACGGAGATAAAAACACAAACCCCAACGCAAAAAAACGTGCGATGAGCCCATTCGCGATGAGGAAAGCAGCGATAAGCAGCGCCAGGCCCGCGATACACACACGGCAGGCGGGAATAAGCACAACAAAAGCAGGAAAAGAAAGACAAACCAAACAGAAAACAACAGCAAAGCACAATGGAGGCAGTCGGAGCTAGTACACAACCCCACAAGCACCATTGGCAACAAAACATTGTACATGGCAGTCCATCGTGGACAAGGTGAATGCAGCCGGAGTGCGGAGGAGGACAATGGAAGACAACCAGAACAACTGGAATGATGCGAAACGCTAAAACAAGCAGAAACACGCCAACAACCAGAAGGCTGCAATGCACACCGGAGGTGGGAGTCCAGCGCCACACCAGGAGCTGGATGACATGGAGGAAATGGTGTCCACCACATCAGTCTGGAGATGGTGGCAGGAGTCGGGGACCGGAAACTGCTCAAAATCAACAGACACAACAGCAACAGGGAGTGGAACGACCAGGGACTGGGGGGACGGGGGGAGATGGGCACAATGGCACACATGCACAATTAAGCACAGCACAACTGCAGACAAACCATGCCCAAGAGTAACAACACCAACCAAGAGCACAAGTCACACAAGTCGGCAATATCACACCACTGAACTAGCACAGAAGTGAAAACCACACTGCCTGAAAGGGAGAAGGGTGAGCCAAATCAGAGCTGAAGGGCCAACTCACACACAATGCAGCACACAAACATAGGAAGCAGAGCACCCCAACATCGAACACAATGTGGTACAAACAGCAACATTTGCACAACCGAACACAGGACACAAGTGCACCTGCTTGTGGCCGGTAAATGGCCATACGCATCTGGCAAAGCACGAAACAGGGACATGATAATGCACAAGTACAAACCCACAGCCCTGATGGGGTAGCAATGCATGTATGGCAGGGACCCTGATAGGCCGTGACACACACATTGGCATACAAATGAACACTCATCACAGTTGGAGACAAGTGAAGGTGCGGAAACTTCATCAACAATTGCGTGTCAGTACGGCCAAGAGAAGTGCCACAACATGCAGACCAATGCAGCAGCATGTCTGAATGAGGAACGTTGGAAAGCGCCCATGTCCACCCCGGGCGAGTCCATCACCCACACAAGTGAGTGCCAACCCGCGTTGGTTGTCCACGCATGTATCCGGAGTCCATGCCAATGCAGCCATGTCCACTGTCGTCTTGGGACATGTGACCAGATCCCCAACATGCAACCAGGCGTCGGGACACGTGCAATGGGTCACATTCAGTTGTGGCTGCAGGTACGTTGTCACTCGTCCATGAACGCGAGTGCAGCAGCGTAGGCCAACATTTCCAATATGAGCTTGTTGTCGACTAGATCTAACATGTCGGCGACGTAACCCATCAGCTGTCCCGGACAGATGTGCTGACTCCAACCCCTGGCCCCAATTGGCACTAATGCCCAATAGGGGAGCGGCTCAATGTGGTCACCGCACACAACGAGTCGTGCAATCTCCCAGGTCCAGTTGCCAGCATGCATGCCAATCATCCAGGCATGCCATAAACGGGCATCACAGTGACACTCCTGGTCGTGGGCCAACAGGGGGCACACACACACGTCAAAATCCAGTTCAGCTACCGTTACGTTGGAGAGGCAGACATCCATGGTCCACTCGGAATATGCACGAGCGACAATGCAACACAGGCTGAACTCAGGTGACGTTGGCAAGGCGGAAGCTTAGCCGGTAACTGCTCCGCAGCACTGCTAATGGCAGTGCCCCCAGTACATGCAGCAGACGTGCACGGTACCGGTCCACGTGACTGGGGTTGTGCATGTGTCTGGGATGGTCTGCCATTGCGTCAGTGGCTCTGCTTAAAGCGGCACTGTGCTGACATGCGCCAGTCCTGTGGATGAAATGCCACAGCTCGGATCAATGAGCAGTGTCTGTATGCAACAGGTGCAGGCCTGGGATGGGGTGGGAGTACGTATGAAGGCCATTTCACGCACGATAACTACGACCAAGGACTTCTGTGTGTGGGATGTGTACACGTTGGTCTCACGTCGGGCAGTGCGTAGTGTGAGAGTCGTCAGCAAAGGATATCATATCTGTCAGGGGGTGCTGGGCACATGCAAGTCCCAGCTCGGAGCTGCAGATGTGCTGCCACCTGATAGTCCAGACAAAGGACCTTTCATCCCTACAGTCAGTTTACTATCTGCTTGCATACAGGAGATGTGCAGAGGCCTGTCGTGGGTGGGGTGGGATGTCTGCGACCCAGGGAATCATGGATGATATGCCGGGCACGTGGCACATGAGCGGCCTCACTGTGTGTTACGTTGCCTCACAGCTGCTCCTCCCTCCCCCGAGCCTTTACACTTGTGTGCGCTGCGTGGTTGCATCACGTGCACTCCTACGGCACACCATTGTCATGCCTGTCTGCGCATGTCCAGCAGCATGCCAACAACACCGTGATGCTGGCCATTGAGTGTGTGCGGCCACGTGAGTGTAGGCCAATGGTCTGGACAGGGCGGACACAGGTGTACAGTCCATGGCTGGCTGCGATCATGCTGCGATTGAGGCTAGGCATCTGACTCATGCAGCCGCAGGACTGATACACACAACACTTGGCATGTATGAGCCAAGACCCCGAGCAGTCTTGCGCTCCTGCATTTCCCCGTACATGCGGGCCGGCCCTCCGGTTGCATGCTACATTGCAACATCGATGACTGTGGCCTTGGTGGTGACAACACTCCAACACAGAGCCACGCTTGCCGCACTTCCTGCTCAAGGCCAGACCAGAGCCACGCCCTGAGCCCCCTGCCAAATCAGCACACCCCGGCGCTGACCTGACGTACGCCGGCCCAGCACACGCCGCTTGTGCATGCAGGGGGGGCGGACGAAGCTACATGTCCAAGGTCTTAGCCACTGCTGAGGTGACATGGTGTCGTCCGCTGAACACAGCACACTGTGATGTTGCAGGGCGCGGGCCCATCATGCTGACATAATGACCACACGGACACACTTGCTTAGATGGTGTGAATGGCTACGGGCACGTGCACCCGGCCACTTTTATTAGCAGGCTCACATGTCGAGTGACACCTGTGTTGGATGTGTGCGGGGTGTGTGTACACCAGCCGTCATGGAGTGCTTGGTGCAGTCAAAAAACTACAACAGTGTACATCGTAAAAGACACAACCATTCAACCATAAAGGCTCCATGACTTGAGCTGCACAAAGTTAGTGGCCCCAGATGCACAGTGTCCGGCACGGGCCTACCGCCACGGGACGCTGACTTGCGGTGCACTGGGGCAGGGTCACGAGAGCAGAGCAGGTTCTCGTAGATGTCAAAGGGGGTTGTCGCGGAGTGTCTCGGTGGACAGTGGAAGGTGTACCCCCAGGGCATGATGCAGAGGGCAGAACCATGCTGAAACAGTCACTATGGTGGAGATGAATGGAACAGACACATGTCGAACACCAAGTCCGTCCCAGCCAGATGATGATGCAGACAACCCCCAGGCCAGGGACTCAGACACCACCAAAGTTCAACCAGAGAGTGCCCATGACTCATTGCGCACAGAGTTAGTGGCACCAGTGCTGATAGGGGATGCCGCCTGCGATGAGGCGTGTCCAATGGTGTGAACTCCTCCATAAATTACTCAAGACACAGTTCCACATGTGGGACCTACTGGACCGCAGTGTAGGCCTGAGGCAGCGGTCAGCAGGGGCCCTCATCCAAGTGTCGCTGGCTTACGTTGGATGGTCCCACCGGCTTGCGTAGTTCAGGTTCAGTGGCATCACGTGTCGCCAGCTTGCGTTGAACAGGGTTAGTGGCACTAGGTCAGTTGTTGCTAGTGTTCGGTCACCTCCATAACGAGGATCCGGCTTTCATCCGGACTGAACCGCATCTTACTCTTACTCCTCTCCGTGCGTTCACTGGTATGGACTCTGCCATTCATGAATAACAACTAAGTGCTGGATGTGGGATCTACTGAACCGCAGTGTAGGCCGGGGGCAGCGGTCAGCACGGGCCCACAGACACGGGTCGTGTGCTTGCGATGCAGAGTTTGGGACACTGATCGAAGGGAGTTCAGTGATATAAACGCGGCAATTAACATTTGGTCACTGCCATTCTTAACTCATGGCTCAGTACAACATGTGCCAACAACTGGGCCGAAGAGTACGCCGGTGGGGTATGTCAACGAGAAAGGAGTACTGTGGGCCAGCGTCGTGGAGGCCAGCGATGGTCTGCGGAGGCTGCAAAGGTCGCGGGACTGGGGCTTGGAGCTTGCACCGGCACGTGGTGGGCCCTTTTTGACACACGCCGGTGTCGGCAGGTGAGCGGAGCCTCCTTGGTGTGCTGGGGCAGGCGAGATGGGTCGGGGACCAGCGGCCTGGGGTGCAGCAGGCGCATGGGGTCACAGGCCCCGCCGCTCAGGGCGTCGGCCTCTTGGCGGGCTGAGAGGCGCCGCCCTGGCAGATACGTTGGCCATTCCGAGAGAGAACCACGCCCAGTGCGACGGGGTTTTTATTCACACCCCTACGCAGGCCTGGCATACGCAGGGCCAACCCACTCCGCCCGCGCCTACAGGGGGGGACGTAATGAGCGACATTTCCGCATTCTGCCCCACAGCCTGTGGTGACATGGTAGCGTCCAATGGCCACTACACTCCATGCACCAGCAGTTGATGTCCACATGGCCATTTCCGTGGTTTGCACACTGAAGTCTGTCCGGCGCAGCCACGCCACACTTGGCATTGGTTAGGTTCTCATTCATTAGTCACTTGCCTCTCTCACACATGCCTGCTCAAAGACTCTCCTCACATTCTGCTATTGTGTGGCTGTGGTGCCATGCCGTGGCTGGGTTGTACATGGCAAGCCCAGGTTCCCAATGGAGTCGTGTTGTCGGGTCTGGTCGGTTGGCATGTTGTGTGGCATGTTGCATGTAGTTTTGCTGCATGCCCATTGCCAGTGTCGTGAGTTTCATGACTGTGGAGTGGAGGTGTGTGGTGTGTTCATTTGGTACTTACCAACGAGCAATGCATTTCCATAGGTGCCATCCTGGAAGCGCTGGTTGATGATGGACTTTCGGAAGATGTATGAATCATGCACACTGCCTGGGTAGTTGGCCACAACATTGGTGAGGAGTCCCCGGTGGTCCACTATTGCCTGCACATTGATGGAATGCGTGTGCTTTCTGTTGCAGTAGTTGTGTGCAGTGTCGGCAGGGGGCACGAGGAGTACACGTGTGCAGTCGATTGCCCCAACACATGAGGGAATCCAGCTACGGTGTAGAAGCCTTGCTTGGTCTCCAGCTGCTCCGGCACAGTGTGGGTGAAGTGGAGGTGCTGGGGTACCAGGCTGATGATGGCATCCAGGACAGGTGTGATGAACTTGGATAGGGCTGGCTGTGAGACTCCTCCGACTCTGGCAGTTGTGGGTTGGAAGGTACCAGAGGCCAACATGTGCAGCACAGCCAGCAGCTTTGTCTGCGGAGGGATTTTGGTTGTCCGCTGTGTTGGTACCATCAGCCTGTGGACAATGTGGATCAGGATGCGGAGGATGGTTGTCCTTTTGAGCCTGTTGTGGGCAATGCCCTCCTTAGGTCTGTGCGGCTGGTGTGTTTACGGTGGGTCCGCTGTCTTTGTCCGCACTGCCTCTGTGGTGGTCCGGGGGGGGTCAGGGCGGGTCCTGGGGGTGGTGGCGGGCCTGGGGGTGGTGGCGGTGGGTGTTGTGGCCCTCATGGGTCTCCGAGCTGCATGATCATTGGCTCCATGGCATCTGTGGGTCTTCAGATGTGGCTCTGGGCTGGGCTCCCTTTCATACTGCAGGTAGTCGTCCTGCTTAACACCAGCAAAAGGCAGGTGTTAAATCCCTGCTGCTATTGCGGCTTATCGCCTGTTTTTGGTTCGCATCGCAGATCTGGCAGTTCATTGTGAAAGTGGTGTAGTGGTGTTTTAGTGAGTTTTTGCACGGGAACGCCTACTCTGCATCTCATTAGGGTTAGTTGGTGGTGTCACCCGTGGAGATAAATTTTGCGGCAGTTATCGCGGGAATACTGGTGATATCTGCAGTTTGCACCCGCTTGTGAATGGGGCGATAAATCTATCTCCTCTTTTGATGCGCTAAAGTACTGATAACTCGGCGATAAGTCCTTGTGAATATGCCCCAAAGTTTCTTAACACTACACAGTTTCCATGAATTCCTCTTCTGTACCCTAAATACCCCACCCCTAGAGCGACAAGGTCCTGCGTCCAACAGGTTTTACTATTCCATCGAGCTCTATCGAGCTGTCCGTATCTCCCTTTGCAGATCTCAACATCCTTGCCCTCCTCTGTCTCATATCTAAGAAAATAATGTTAAGGCCTTCCACCGTGGGGGCAAAACCCATGTGCAGGAGCCCAGCAAGAGGTGGCTCAACAGGGGTCCCCACAGCGCCTCAAACTGAAGGTGAGTGTATTCTAATGATCTTTTCCATTGCAAGTTTACTGTAACTGTGCTCTGACTAGTTTAGCTGCCCTAAACATTGAAGCATAGAGTACCATTCTACCTTAATCTTACAAGCGCAGTTAGCGAGTCTCAGACCCAATTCCTTGTATATCCAGCAATATTTTAGCAACAATAAAAGTGTCAAGATAACTCTGGTGATCAATGTATCTGCTGGAGAGAGATGGGAGTTTTGTCTAGTGGCATTATTGACTCATCTTAGGTAGCGCAATAGCGCTGAGGGTTAATATGCCTGCGGCAAAGAACGTGTACCATGCATATCAAAGAACAGTATTTTATGTGCATAGCTCAGTGGGTTGCTGCTTCTGTCACAGAGATTCTTTTGTTACTGTGAAGTTCATAAAATACAATTATAATCTGGGGGGCTTGGCCAGCCGCGAACGATGGCGGACGCCTGAGAGGAGAGCTCCCGAGCCAGGACCACCAAAAACCCAATAAATCCTACAAAATCCTGGCGCACCAACGCCGTAGCTGCAGCGGATGAACTGCTATAACTCCCGGACACTGCACGGGGTCACACGGGAGTGGAGCCGAGCCCTGACGGAGTGGGAAAGTGCGCAGTAGCATGACTGCCGGCACACAACTAACGAGAGGCCACTGCTTGAGGCCTAGACACCCTGGAGGGGCAGGGCCGGGCCCATTACCACTGCGCCTGGAGGTGCGAGGGGTGCCGCGCTTCCCTGACACGGCTCCTGCCCTTGATGCTGAGGTGAGATTTGGCCCTGACGGTGTGGATCCCTCCCGCCACTAAACATTTGCACAGTCGGGAAGTGCGCAGCGGGTGCTCCAGCAGTCAGCTGGGGCACCGGAGGAACAACGCGGCTGGCTGGGGCCCACGAAGGCGCTGGTAGTGACCCGTAACGGCTCCGGAGACTGAAGACACCCCCTACACCACAACGGTGGGTGACTGTGCTGCCCTGGAAGGGCCCCTCCACTGTATGAGACCAGGCTGGTAAGTGGCTGGTACGGAGAGGGCACGGTCCCGCTTGCCCTTGATGCGGAGGTGAGAATTGGCCCTGGAGGTATGGGTCCCTCCCGCCACTGAACATATGCACGATCGGGAAGTGCACAGCGGGTGCTCCAACAGTCAGCTGGGGCGCCGGAGGACCAGCGCGGCTGGCTGGGGCCCACGAAGGCGCTGGTGGTGACCCGTAATGGCTACAGAGACTGAGGACACCCCCTATACCACAACAGTGGGTGACTGTGCTGATTTTGGGAGGGCCCCTCCACTGTATGAGACTAGGGGTGGACGGAATTTGCGTAGTCGCGCTACGCAAAGCTCCGCAAAACGGTAAAATTCTCTGCGAGCACACAAAAGTTCAGCGAACACGCGGAATTGCTTGTTCCGCCCGTTCGTGATGCTTTTTTCCTGTTCGCGAACGCTGTTTGCGTGCTCAGGGAGAAATATCTCGCAAACACGCATTTTGAAAGCGCGAACAAGCAAAAAACTCAGCAAAGCCGCGGATCGTGGAATTTTTGGCAATTTTGCGTTCTCTGCGGAACGCGAAATTACCCAAATTCCGCAAATTCCGCGAGCGGAACGGAATTGCCCGCCCAGGCCTATATGAGACCCGGCTGGCGAGCGGCTGGTACGGAGAGGGCGCGATCCCGCCACCTGGTTGGGTGCCTGGTGGGGGAGTGTGGGGGCAGTGAGATCTCCTTCCTGAATTGCACGCAGCGAGGGCTGGGGGCTAGGATATCCTTTACTTGCCTGCGGTGGTGCCTGAGACAGTCCTGGCCTGGAACTTTCCGCTCTAAAGGCTTGTTTTTTTTTGTTTTGTTTTTTAAAGTTTTCAAAGACCTTTATTGAAAATCATGCACACCAGGTTACAATATGAAAATAGTACTGCAACACATGACAGAAGGAAATAAAACAGCATGAAGGCAATGGTACAAAGGTGGCACATCATGGAATGAGAGGCACAGTAGCCGAATGCGGAGCATGGGAGGGCAGCAAGAGGCAACAGGCGGGGCAGAATGTGGGCGTGAGGGTCACGGGAGGGCAGCAGCGGGCAGGGGAAGGAGGGGGATATCTATGGACCAGCACCGGCGGCCGCTGCGGGTGGGGTGCCGGCGGGGAGCGCGGGAGAGGACGCGGAGGGGGAGGCATTTCAGGAGAGGAGATACGCAACAAGAGGGCCCCAAATATCGCGCGGCCGACCAGCAGCCGGCGTGAGTTCCCAAAATTCTTCAAGAAGCGTCTGACACTGCGCAGCATCCTCGAGCCATGCACTTACCTTGGGTGCGGGCCTCCGACCCCAATGTATAGCAACTCTACGGCGTGAAAGAACGAGGAGCATGGCCGTGAGACGGCGGGAGGCATCAGGGCAATGTCTCACCAAGCCGAGTAGGCTGGTCAGGGGATCTGGTAAAACGGGCGAAGGATGTTATCTCTGTAATAATGGTGCACACGTCGCGCCAAAACATAGAAACCAAAGGGCACAGCCAAGCTAGATGAGAGAAGTCCGCCGCGGGGGATGAACACCTGAGACATCTATCACTAGGGATGAACCCCATTCTGAATAACTGGGCAGGGGAGCGGTACAGCCGGTGTAAGTATTTAAAATGGATCAGGCGCAGGCGGTAGTTAGGAGACAAGCGTTTAGTCTGCTTACAACAGTACAGCCAGTCCTCCTGAGAAAGAGCAATGCCTAAGTCCTTGCTCCAGGCCATGCGGGCGCGGTCTGCAGAGATAGAGGAGGCCGCTAACGTGGTAGCGTAGAGCCTAGAAACCAGTCTACGAGGAGAGGGAGAGGTATATGCCAGGTCGAGGGCAGCCATCGAAGGAGGGGGCTGCATGAACATGGAATACAAATCCCGGCAGGTCGCTCTAAGTTGGTAATATAGCAATGTGTCCATAGGGCCAGACCCATCTGGTAGCGAAAAAAAATTGCTGTTGGGGTAGAGGTCAGATAGGGTGGTCAGACCCATGCCAGCCGCCCGTTTCGCCATTCCGGCCGTGTGCAGTGAGATGAAAGCCGGGTGGTATGTGACAGGCATGGCTCCGGCGGAGAGCAAGCCCGAGCCTGAATATTTGCGAAGACCGTCCCAGGCCCAGCGCAGGGTCTCCACCGTGTCAATTTCTCTGGGCAGTGGCTTGGCAGGGGTGAAGACCGCAGTCTGTAGGGGCAAGGAGGCAGCCAGGTCGGCCTCGACCGCCACGTGAGGCTGAAAAGGCATCGGATGTAGCCAGAAATGAAGGAAACTGGCCTGGGCACTAAGAGCGTATAATTTAAAATCCGGGGCACCCATCCCGCCGCACGCGAGGGGAAGCGTGAGGATATCATACGCGATTCTGGGTTGACGCCCGGCCCAAACAAGGGCGATGATTAGGGAACAGAGAGTACAAAAAAAATGAGCTGTGAGAGGGACGGGCACATTCAGAAATAAATACAGACATTTCGGGAGCACTACCATCTTAGCGATGGCGATGCGCCCTGCCAGGGATAAAGGTAGGCGCCGCCAAAGGGGAATCTTGGTCTCCAGCCAATCAACCGCCCAACCAAAATTGGCTCTCCAAAGGTCATTCACATTCCGTCTGAGCCAAACGCCCAGGTATCTGGTGGGCCCCGGTGCCCACACGAACGGGAAGTCCGGGGTGAAGGGGATAGTGGCATCCATGAAGGGGAATAGAATAGACTTGCTCCAATTGACCTGGACACCAGAAAGACCCCCGAATCGCACCACCTCGCGGACCATGGGACCGAGGTTCTCCTGCGGATGGCGGACATAGAGAGTGACATCGTCCGCGTACATTGAGACGACCAGGGCTCGCACCGCGAAGCCTAGGCCCCTCTGAGTGTGGTGCTGTCTGAGCCGGGCCGCAAGGGGCTCCATGGCCACAGCAAAAAGCATAGGCGAGAGTGGGCACCCCTGCCTAGTGCCCCTCGAGACTCGGATGGGATCTGATATCTGACCGTTGATCCGGAGACGGGCGATCGGGAGGGCGTAGAGAAGATGAACTTTGCGCAAAAAAAACGGGCTGAAGCCGAGACGGGGAAGGAGATAAAAAAGGAAGGGCTATTCGAGAGTATTGAATGCCTTGGTGGCATCTAAGAAAGCCGCCACGGCCGGTAGAGCGGGGTTGATCTGATGAAGTACAGCAAAGATCATGCGGAGGTTATGTGACGTGGACCGCCCGGGGATAATCCGGACTGATCCAGGCGAGCGATCAGGGGCATGAGGGGCAAGAGGCGGGAGGCCAGGAGCTTGGCGAAAATCTTATTGTCGGTATTAATAAGTGATAGGGGGCGATAGGAGTCTAGAAGTTCAGGGGGTTTGTCTGGTTTTAAAAGCAGCGTTAACAAGGCCTCTCGGAGCGAGGGGGGAAATGGCCCGATTCGAAGGAGTCATTATACATGGCGGCAAGATGTGGGATGAGGACGGGCGCAAATGCTTTATAGAAAGAGGCGGGTAAGCCGTCAGAGCCAGGCGCCTTGTCCCCGGGCAGACTATTGATAGCAGCCAGGATCTCTTCCTTAGAGAAGGGTTCATCAAGATATTCTCGATGACCGTTGCTCAACCAGAGGAGCTCAAGAGTATCGAAGTACTGGTCCAGGAGGTCGTGCGAGGGAGCAGGCCCGGCAGTATAGAGTTGAGTGTAAAAGGCGGTGACTCGAGGAATGACCTCAGCGGGAAAGGTTGTGCACTCCGGACCCCCGTCCTGGAGTGCCGTGATGTAGGAAGCAGCATGAGGCCATCGTAGAAGATTGGCTAGGGTCTTACCGAGACTGTCACCCTCGCCGTAACGTCGCGCCCTCGCCACCCTACCCAAAAATGAGAGCTCCCGGTCGGCTTCTTGTTCGAATTCTGAGAGTTTACCTCGGAGCTGTGCAAGGGCGCCGGGATGGGGGCTGAGCGAATGCTGAGAGTCAAGGGCTTTGATTTCTCCCTCCAGGTGCTCGAGAGTGCCTCTGATAGAGCGCAGGACACCCGGCTGTTTAGAGATGCATTCACCCCTAACCACCATCTTAAAGCCTTCCCAGAGTGTAGAGGGGGAGTCCACCGAGCCGACATTAAGTTCAAAATAGTTCTCTATTACAGTTTGAATTTCGGCGCAAAACACCGAGTCGCGTAGCGCGTTGGGGGCAGGCGCCAAGCAAACATCCGCTTCGGGGTATGCGGGGGGAGCAGACTGAGACGTACGGGTGCATGGTCCAAAAGGGTGCGCGCTATATGCTCCACCGATGTGACCCATGCATATGCATCGCGGGTAGTGACCCAAAGGTCCAGGCGGGACCAGCAGCCAGAAGTGCCCGTGACGCAGGTGCCCTCGCGCATGTCCGGGTGGGTATGGCGCCAAGCATCCAACAGGGAATTGTCGGCCAGGATGGAGCGCAGGAGGGAGGTGGAGCGCGGGTGCAAAGCGCAGGGCCCAGAGCGGTCCAGAGCAGCCAAGGGTGTAATGTTAAAATTGCCCCCCCACAGCAACGCGGCAGGGCCCAGGGAGTATAGGCATCGCCATACCTGCGCAAGGAAGTCGGGGTCATCAGAATTAGGGCCGTAGATCGCAGCGAGGATCAAGGGCTGGGCTAAAAGGGTACCAAGCAGAATGACGAAGCGCCCCTCAGGATCAGTAATGGCCTTGGTGGTGTGCCATGGGAGCCCTCTGCGTAAATGGATAGACACCCGCAGTAATAATTAGAGTAGAAGGAGGAGTGAATTTCGTCCCAGTGTCGGGATTGGAGCCTGGAGGCGGTTGCGGGGAGCAGATGAGTTTTCTGGAGGAAACAGATGTCGACTTTATGGCGTATGAGATGCGCATATACGAGGCGGGCCTTACGATAATCGTTCAGGCCCCGGACGCTCCAAGTCCAGAGTGTAGTTGCCGTCATTGAACTGTGCCAGGAGGGAGAATGCTGGGTGAGGTCATGTGCAACAGGGGAACTTGTGTAGTGTGCGATGCGGTGTGCAGTACAAAGAGCAATATATCAAACAGCACGGTACAAAATAGGTCCGAGAAGAAAAAAAAGAAAGAAAACAACAACAGGCCTCGGAGGAGAGGCAACAGCACCCAGAGAACCCCCCCACCACCAACTCCAACCCCCCAATCAGGTTGAGAAACCAACCCCACCCACCCAGGGACCCCCCCAACTGGGAAGGGAAAAAGCAAATTGAGAACGAAGGGGAATCATCCCATAGAGACGTGGCTCGGTGCAGCGTACACCCCTGCCACTAGGACAGGGTGGCCAAGCCGTGGGTAAAGGCTGACTGCAGGGGAAGGGGATGGGGACCGGATATGACTCCTCAAAGCCCAGGGCCCACCTTGTAAGCAACTAACAAATACAGTACAGCACAAGTGTCAATGTTGCGTAGGTTCGGAGAGAAAGGTGCGAGTCAATGGGGTCCAGGACAGCACCAGGAGTCCCATCAGCAGATCAGGGCCGCCGGGTCCAAGAGCTAGGGAGCGTGAGGGCAGTCACAGTGGATCAATAGAGGAACGATGTAATGACAACAAGAACGGGGACCAGGACGGGCAAGTCCATGCCATAAGGCGCAAGAGATCCGAGTATATGAGTAAGGGTTATTCTCAGTCATTGTCACTTAGATCAGTGGTCGAGGCCGCTTGGGAATTGGAGGGGGTGGAGCGCTGTGATTTGTCCATTTTTTTGGCGTAAGCCATCGCCGCTTTGGGTTCCAGAAAGGTGTGGACCTGCGAGCCGTGTCTGACGCACAGCTTGGCCGGGTACGCCAGAGAGTAGGATACGTCGTGTTTTTGCAGCAAACGTTTGGCCAGGAGGAATTCACGGCGGGCAGCCTGAACCGCCATTGTGTAATCAGGGAAGAAGGAGATCAGGTTTCCCTGATGACGAATTTCCCCCTTCTCCCTGGCAGCTCGAAGGACCGCGTCCCGGTTGCGGAAATTAAGCAGTTTAGCGATGATAGGTTGAGCTGGAAGACCTGGGGCAGGTAGGGGTCCCAGAGAGCGGTGGGCACGCTTGACGATGAATACCGGGGAAAGGACCTCCCTGAATAGGTCTCGAAGCAACTGTTCAACAAAGTCTTCCATCTTGGCAATGTTGGAGGATTCGGGCACGCCCGTGATTCGGAGATTGCTTCTGCGGGAGCGCGCCTCCAAATCCTCATTCTTACTTTTAATGAGCTCCAGAACTTTGTCCATTTGTAAAAGTGCGTGGTGATCCCGGGCGGCGGCATCCTCGGCGTCAGACACCCTCGCCTCAACTTGGGTTATGCGCGTATCATGAGAGTCCACTCGAGCCTTAACAGTGTCCAGACGAGTAGAGAGCTGGTCAAGCTGGGCAGCGATGCCGGTGACTGTAGATTTAACATCCAGCATGATAGCTTTTAGGTCAACTTTGCGAGTAGAGTCATTTTCGGACTGGGTAGCGGGATCGCCGGTGTCCGTGACCACCACCTCCTGTCGTGACGATTTGCACTGGTCGAAAGCTATCTTCGGCTGCTTCGGATCAGTTCGCCCCATGGTCAAGCACCGGTGTGCCCCGCAGTTCAGGGAGCAGCAGAGCAGGGTATGTGGAGGCCGAGGCTAGCGGGAGAAGCGGGGACGGAAAGAGGGCACCAGGGGAGATGATGGCAGCCAGGCCCACAGGGCGGAGTAGGAGCAGGTAAGTTGCGACGCAGCCAGACAAGCCTACGAGGAGAGCCCCAGCGCTGAACAGAACAGGGAGCCCAGCGAGGAAAAGGCAGGCAGTCCAGAGCGGCAAAGCTGGCTAGGGTAGGTATTGCCGTAGCGTGCTGTCGTGAGACCTTGGGGAGATCAAGCAGGCCAAGTGAGAGGTGAGAGGCCAGGAGGAACGAAACGCTCCCAGGGGTGGACTCCGATCAACAGGCAGAAGGTTCTAAGCCAGGACCTCGCAGGGAAAGAGGCTCCTGAGCAGTGGAGGTAATGGCCGGCTGGCGAGAGAAGGCCCCCTTTCCAACAGAGTATCAGTCTCAGTGAGCCAGCGTGGGAGGCAGGGTAAAGGAGCATAACGCCAGCGATCCGCCGCGGAGCCAGGCCCGGCGGGGGATCGTCAAAGCTGTGAGAGAGAGGCGAGGAGCAGGCTCAATGGTGCAGGCGGCAAGCCCGCGGCAGGGCGGAAGAAAAGGATCACCTCGTGTTGGGCCGCGTCGGTTCGTGCAGGCAGCAGAGGAGGCGTGGGTCACAGAAGCACAGCAGCAGGCCGGCAGGAGAAACAGGTGGGCGCTCCGATGTCAGCGGCCAGGAGCAGCATCAGTGGGCACGCGCCCGCAGGGCCTCTAGGCAGCGAGGATTTGCGGGTCGTACCGCCCCGTCGCTAGGCCAGAGGCAGGCAGGCCGCAGCAGCGGGCGCCAGGAGGAGAGGAAGGCACCCACTTGGGGGACCGGCCCGGGCCCGGCGGTGCGGCGCACGCGCCCCCTACCCCGCCGCAGGGCACCCGCCCAGGAGACGACTCACCGGATCCAGAGGAGCAATGTAGCGGGGCAGCTCTGATGAAGGATCCCGGTCTGCAGGAAGCCAGTCAGGAAGGATGTCGGGTGTAGAATGGCGCAGCAGCTGAGGCCGAGCTCCTTCGCAGCGCCAGCCGCGAGGCCCAGCCGCCGCACCAGGCCAAAGCAGAGATCTCGGTGTGTCAGCATGGGTGGAGGCCCGGGAAGGCAGTTGCAGAAGCCCCAAGGTGAGAGCAGTCTTTCTGACCCGGTGCCGAAGAACAGCACCGCGGCAGTCTGCAGGATAGTTACAGATTATCGGCTTGGCCAGCAGAGCCCACTTAGAGTGCGGGCATCTTGCAGCTGGCCAAGCCATGCCCCCCTCCGCTCTAAAGGCTTGACCAGCGGGTGCATGTAACGGCGAGGTAGAGGTCTCCGCAATACTATTGGGTGCCTACTAGCGTAGCAGAGACCCTGGCGCCGGAGTGGCGATACCATAACTTTGTTTGGTGCTCTGGGAATCATCTATATGCACAGGCTACTGACGCAGAAGCAGTCTGGAATACTGTGGGCCAAGTGGGGATACTAACATAACGACATTGGGCGGCAGCCTGGGGGCAGTGTGCTTCACAGCATGGGGCGACCAAAAGGAAAACTGGTGGACCGAGGCCAGACATCAGAAACTGGTCCTCAATCACAGCGCGACTCTCAGCCCACGCAGGACGTGATTCCGGATACTTTAATGCAAGAAGAGCAGCCACAAACTTGACATTATTCTGAAGGAAATATGCGAATCTAGAGCAGTGATGGAGCAACAGCTGGGCAGTTTGACAACGGATGTGAGCCTGCTCCGTGCAGACCATAAAAAACTGGCAGAGCGGGTGCAGACCCATGCAACTACCCTATCAGATATTACGCCTTGGCATAAGGCACAGACGGAGACGGTCTCCCAGCTCCAGTGACAAGTGAAGGAACTGCAAGAGAAAGTTGATGATGCTGAAGGGCGGGCCCGGAGGAGCAACCTCCGAATCGTGGGCATGCCTGAAAAAAGTGAAGGCCGGGACCCCACACAATTTGTCAAAAATTGGTTGCATACAGAGGTCGCAACGGAAGGACTGACCGCAATGTTTAGTGTGGAAAGGGCTCACAGGGTGCCAACAGAACCAAGGGCCCCCGGACTGCCACCTCGGCCTATAGTAGCAAAGATTCTGAATTACAGAGATAGAGACACACTGCTCCGTAGGGCAAGGGAAAGGGTGCCACTCCTGTATGAGAACTCGAAAGTCTCCTTGTTTCCTGACTATACGATACAAGTGCAACGGCAAAGAGAGGCATTTTACGGGGTTAAGCAACACCTGCAACAGCTAAACCTATGATATGCTTTAATATTTCTGGCCAAATTGAAAGTTCTACACGATAACGCCAGTCACTTCTTTGAAGACGCTGAGACGGCATGGCTGTGGATTGAGACGAACTTCCCAAATCTGGCGATACTGGATGAACACCGGCAGCTGCGAAGACCGAGTCAGCGCCGTAGGCGCACGGGGTTACGCAGCATGTCTAAGCAGAAGGCACGGGGTGAGAGGGAACCCACCCTTGAGCAACAACTAGAGAGCAAAAGAGCGGCATTGAAGGCGGCTGCAACATGGAGAGCATCGGGAGCAATCAGCGGGCGGGATTCGTCTTCGGATGGAGCGCCGGCAACGGACTCGGAGGCCAGTCAACCGCTGTTCCCATCCTTGACACCGCAAACAGCCAGGGAACTGGAGGATTAATCATGTTGACAGGGCGGAACTTATGCAGACATGTAAGATACTGGTGTTGTTAATGGAGGACTCCTCCCCTCAAAGCCCAGCGATACTATGCGATGAGGAGTGACGAAGACGTGCTTCGCGCCTTGGCGACAGCTGGTAACTGTATCAATATGGATGCTCCTTTATGTATAGCATATACTGTTGGGGGGTGCGTCCCAGGCCCGGGAAGCAATCTCATTTCTCCCCCTAACCGTTGTTTTTCCTATTTTCTTATATTATTTTTCTTTTATTACACAGTTTGCATTGTCTCCAAAAAGTTTGAGTTTGCAATCACTGCAGTGAAATAGAATCGATGCGTACATTTGGTGTGGCGCGATGGTGCTTGTACGGGGTAATATGGTCCGCGGCTGGTGTATCATCTCCCCCCTTGCAAAAGCAGCAGGTGAGTTCCAGCTGTTATTGTTTGTAGCAGCTGTTTGGTCGAGCACAGTTTTGGGGTTGGACCTTCGAATTGGGGTAGTTTGGGAGTTCAATGTAGCAGCTACAAGGGAGCATGCACAAACGCTTGACAGACTGAACCAGAGACCAGGCGCGGGGCATGGGACAGGGTGGTGCATAACACACTTACGTTAAATGGAGTCCAGGGCGACGTATAAGTTCCTCACCTGGAACGCACGAGGTATGGGCTCCCTGCATAAACGATACTGTATTCATGCTCAGCTCAGTAGACGGAAAGCACAAATTGTTCTCCTACAGGAGACACATTTAAATGCCAGTGAAGGGAATAAATTATGGAAAAAGTGGAGAGGTCAGCTCTATAATACAACTTATTCGGCTTTCGCACGAGGTGCGGCAGTATGGATACGGGCGGGGGGCTCTTACAGATTGGTAGAGCAGAGGGTGGACGATGAGGGCAGATGTGTACTGCTGAGGGGCGAGATGGACGGGCAGATGCTAGTGATAGGGAGTATTTACGCACCAAATTCGGAACAGGAGGGGTTCCTCCAACGATTGAATAATGCGTTGGTTGACTGGGTACAATGCCCTTGGACACTCAGGGGGGGGACTGTAACGCAGTGCTAGATATACAGATGGACCGATCCCACCCGCCTCTCCGAGGAGCATTGGCAACACGACAGGCCAGGGCATTAGAGGTATGGACAGATGGGTGGGGCCTCAAGGACGCGTGGCGAGTTAAACATGCATTGACATGGGACTACTCCTTTTACTCCCACGTACATGCAGTACACACTAGAATAGACCATGTTTTCTGCTCCCCCTCCCTTCTCCAAAAGGTGGTGCAACTATCACATTTGGGTAAAACGCTCTAGGACCACAGTCCGCTGGAGATGGTTCTTGAGTGGGGTTATATCCCAACACCAGTGCCGACGTGGAGATTCAACCCCCAAATGCTTGAGGACGGGGCTTTTCGGACGCATATGGCAGCTACTGTTGCAGACTACTTCACTCGAAATGTGGGCTCCGCCTCCTCCCCATTAATAGAATGGGAAGCACTCAAGGTGGTAGTGAGGGGTGCCTCCATAGAAGCAGTAGTAGGAGCGAGACAGGAGATAGTGCGCAAATTGACAGAAGTAGAGGGACGATTGGGACCCCTGGAAAAAGCAGCCGCGGAATCACCTGAACAGGTGGGTGACCTGCAGAAGATGCGGATAGAGTATGCTGACCTGATGGAGAGGCTAAGGGTAATTGACTATAAAGCATATGTCCAGAGAACACATGTGGAGGCTGATAAAGCGGGTACCTTACTAGCACCAACCCCAAGTGACCCCAATAACACAAATTCGCTCCCCAACAGGAGACATGGTTGATACCCAAGTAACGATCAATGAGGCATTCCAAAAGTACTATACCTGTTTGCACAGTGCCCCCAGGTGCTCATATATGCCAGAAATTAGGGCGTTTCTCCAGGGAGTGCGGCTGCCAAAGCTAGCTGCCACAGACAAGCAGGAACTGAGGTCACTTATTACTACGGAGGAAATTCTGACTGCGATCCGGGCCCTGCCGCGGAACAAGACCCCGGGGCTCGATGGTCTACCCGCAGAATTTTACTCAACCTACGCCAAAGAACTGGCGCCCCACTTGGGTGAGTTGTATAAAGCTTCTGCTGATGGATGGGTTCTCCCCCAGAAAACAAAGCAGGCACTGGTAGTGTCACTGCCCAAGCCTTGGCGTGATCCGACTGATATCTCAGCATACCGCCCATTGTCGCTCCTAAACACTGAGTATAAAATCCTAAGTAAGATCTTAGCGATGCGTTTACTACCCTATCTCAATAAGTTAGTACATGTTGACCAAAGCGGGTTTGTGCCATGTAGGAGCACTGCGCAGAATGTGAGGCGGCTATATCAAATAATGTGGGCCCCCTTGGAGCATTTCCAATGGCAGGCTGCCTATCCCTGGATATGCGTCAGGCGTTTGATACGCTGAGCTGGGAATATATGCTGGATGCTCTGGCCCTATATGGGATACCCGTTGAATACATCAATTGGGTTAAGTTATTGTACGACGTCCCGACAGCTCGTGTTAGGACGGGTGGCCATGTTTCTGAGGCGTACGGGGTTCATAGGGGTACGAGACAGGGTTGCCCCCTGTCCCCCATGCTCTTTATACTAGCAGTTGAACCGCTTGCACACAAACTGCGTATGTCAGCCCAAAATTGAGGTATACCAGTAGGTCCGGTGCTACATGCAGCGTCGCTATATGCTGATGACATAATCTTGTATACCCGTGATTTATATAGTGGTATTCCCGCCGCGGCGGTGATTTTTGAGGACATTGGTCAGGTGTCAGGTCTCCATATAAATTTTGATAAGTCCGTGGCCTTCTTCTTTAACCACCTAGAGGCTCCGAGTAGGGTAGGGTTTGGAGACAACGAGGTACAAGTGGCCGCAGTCACGTTTAAGTATTTGGGTGTGCACATATAAAGAACGCAACAAGACACGGTAGACAGAAAAGTGCAGAGAGCAATAACTGCGTTGCACTCTCAAATAGCGTTTTGGACTACTCTGCCACTGTCTGTCACGGGGCGTCTGGCCATCGCAAAGATGGTAATGCTGCCTAGAGTGCTGTACTATTTCACAACAATCCCGATATTTCTCCCTGCGAACATATTCCAGGTCCTGGACTCCTTATTGATAGAATTAGTGTGGGGCACGGGTAGAAGGAGAGTGGCACTCAAGAAATTACAACTACCGACCGCTGCTGGAGGGGTGGGAGCCCCCGAATTCAGGGCCTATTGTATGGCAAGCCAGTTACAATGGCTTTCATTCTGGCTTGCGGGTCGCAACCTGCAGGAAATTGGATATATGCCCAGAATGTTGACCAAGGTAAACTGCATGCAAAGTTACATATCGCACACCCAATTGATAATACGGATTCCCCACTATTGCAAATAGCATTAAAATACTGGAATTATGCCAAAAAATATACACGTCCCTGTCTACACTATGCACCAAATATCCCTTTTGTAGGATTGCCCATCCCGACGGGAGTGGTCACGCGGGGACAGATAACAGAATGGGAGGAAGGAGGGATAGCTACAGTGGGGACGCTTTTTCAAGAGGGCACACTGATGTCGCACACTGACTTCACAAATATTAATGGCCTGTCGGATACATTATTCCTTTTACATGCAGGATTATCTCATTGTGTGAAACATCTGTGGGCCCCAACTGGACAAGAGCCGCCCACGAATGAATTGGTACATATGCTCCATTTAATGGAAAATGGCAGGCATCTAACGAAATGGCTTTATGTAGGCATAAGAGGGACAGTAAGATCTCCACTGGAGACGTTGCGGACTAAATGGGAGATAGATGTAGTAGAGGGTCTGACGGACAAAGAATGGACAAAAATACTGGTTTCCCCTGAGATAGTGTCCCGCAATGCGCGGTTCAAGTTTATTCAATTTCTGATCATACAGAGAGCATACCTCACTCCGCATAGACTCCACAGGATGTTTCCTGCCGCCCCCTCAAATTGCCCGAGATGCGTTGAGGTGGATGCTGGGTTTATGCATATGCTGTGGACATGTCCGGCACTAACACACTACTGGACACAGATTGCACACATGCTTACTGATACTGTAGGGGAAAATACTTGGAACACAACAAAGAGCTGTTTGCTGGTGTTATACCGTCAACCTAAGGGATATAAGGTACAAGCGCGCTTTGCCAATCTAGCATTAATGCTATCAAAGAGACATATTACCAGTTGGTGTAAGGCAGCAAGACCGCCAAACCTTGAGTCTTGGAGGGAGGAAGTGATTAAGTGGAGTCTTGCCGAAAGTGCTGCGATACGTAGGGAGGAGCAGAGGGGTCTGAGAAAAATACTGATAGCAATGGCATGGGATGTGCTATGTGAGGCGTTTAAGAGCTGGGAAGAACCAACGCAGGTAGAAGTGGCTTGATCACGGCTGTGGCTGAAACACTGTGTGTGGGAGGCAGATGCCTTTTATAAGTTACAACTGAACATGTTGTAATGCAATGTATTGTGACGCATGTCCTGGGTCACGCACAGGTCTCTTTGTGAAACGATATTGTGTGACTCTGTCAGTTAGGCGGCTATCGATGGTGTTCCCAGTTAGATAACTGTGGGTGGGGGGTGGTGGGTGGGATTTGGGGTAGTTGTAATAGGTTTACTTAGAATTTCAAAATGTGAATTAAAGATACGGAATGGAATATCTACTGTCAGAAAAGGTACACACTGGAACGTGTTGATGTTAAAGAGCTATGCACATTGTGGCATTGAACTGGCAATTTGCCCACGTATATACTAGCGGAGTATACGACGGTGTGCCATAATGATACTCCTAGGTTCTAATGTGGATGTAAAAGATTGTATGTACATTTGAATAAAACTTAATAAAGTTTGTGTTAAAAAAAAAGATACAATTATAATCTAGCACAGTGAGCTATGAACTGCATCAAAGAGCTGCATGCAACCTGCATGGTACAAGTTAGGAAGTTAGGCTTTTTCCCAGTCTTTCAGAATCCTGATTTTGCTAGAAAAGAAAAACATTCTTCTTATTAAAGTCAACCCTAACCACTGTGTTATGTTCTGAATCCTGAGTTTGTGCTCCTCTAGACCAAGCACTCTTAAAGAATGCCTACCAGTATGGATGACATGAATCCAACACCTTGTAGTCCTTGTTGCCTTATGTAATGTTTTATATACACTGATTTACACATGTATGATTCATTGTCTATGTATGTGTGAATAATGTAAAGTGCTGCGACACCCTGCACTGGTATGAGAGGTGCTATAAACCAAATTAAATATATGCGAGAGAGGGGATATGGAGAGATGAGAGGCACTGAATAAAACAAAGGTTACAGGGATGTTATAGTTAGACTCAGATATTTCACTTGTACAAAACAATTGCAATTCAGAAGTTATAGTTACCTGAGCTAACTATAACTTATGCCCAAATAATGCACAGCTTATGACCTCACATATTCTATCACTCATGGCATGGTCAGTCACATCACTGATGACATCAATGATGACATCTCATATGACATCACTGAGCACACCACTGATGACATCATCCAGTGATTGTGAGTATTTTCTAAAAGTTTATGAGTGTTAAACATATACACTAAGGTACTACAATAGTTAAATTAGTATACTTTGCGTGCTACTAAGGAGCGATACTATTTCTAACATATATTATGTGTGTGGCTGTGTGACTGTATGTATCTGTGTGTGAGTGGCTGTATGGGTGTCAGTGGCTGTATGGGTGAATAAGTGGGTGTGTAAGTAGATGTATGGGTGAATACGTGAGTGTGTGAGTAGTTGTATGGGTGAGTGGGTAGCTGTGTAGATGAGTGAGTGGCTGTGTGAGTGACTATTAGTGAGTGGGTGTGTGAGTGGCTGTATGGGTGAGTGAGTGGCTATGTGAGTGGCAGTATGGGTGGGTGAGTTGGTGTGTGATTGGCTGTATGGGTGACTGAGTGGCTATGTTAGTGGCTGTATGGGTGAATGACTGTGTGTAAGTGGCTGTATGGGTGAGTGAGTGGCTGTTTGAGTGGGTGATTGGTTAACTGAGTGTGTGTGTGTGTGGCTGTTTTGGAGAGTGAGTGTCTGTTTGAGTGGATGTATGGGTGAGCGAGTAGGTGTGTGACTGCATGTATGGATGTGTAAATGGGTATGAAAGTGGTTATGTGGGTATGTGAGTGGCTCGGTTGAAAGACTGTATGGGTGAGTGAGTGAGTGTGTGAGTGACTGTATTAGTGAATAAGTGGGTGTGTGAGTAGTTGAATGTGTGAGCAAGTGGCTGTGTGGGTAGGTTAGGGGTAAGTGAATGGCTGTGTGAATGGTTGTATAGGTGAGAGAGTGGGTGTGTGAGTGGCTTTATGCATGAGTGAGTGGTTGTATGGGTGTATGGGTGTGTGAGTGAGTGTATGAGTGGTAGTGTGGGTGTGTGAGTTGTTCTATGGATTTTGTCAGTGATGTCATTTGAGATGTCATCAGTGATGTCACTGACCATGTCATGAGCGATGTAATATGTGAGATCATAAGCAGTGCATTGCAGGGGTGCAAATTATTGCTAGCCCAAGTAATTATAACTGCTGAATTTCAATGGCTTTGTATGACTCTATAACCTTTGTTTTTTGTGAATTTCTAAGGTTTTATTTAAAGTTCTATTTCCTAACTATACCACCCCTGCAACCTTTATATTTTTCTGTGAATTTCTACCTTTTTTTAATGTTATTTCTTAACTATAATGTCTCTGCAACCTTTGTTTTTTTATGAATTTTGAGGGTTTTTTAAATTTGTTTTTTTAACTGTAACCTGTAACCTTTGAGAGTGGGTTTGTGAGTGGCTGTATAGATTGGTGAGTGGGTGTGTGGGTCGACATATGGTTCTGTGAGTGGGTGTGTGAGTGGCTATCTGGGTGTGTGAGTGGCTGTATGGGTCTGTGAGTGGGTGTGTGATTGGCTGTATGGGTGTGTGAGTGGCTGTATGGATCTGTAAGTGGGTGTGTAAGTGGCTGTATGGGTGTGTGAGTAGTTTTGTGGGTGCATGAGTAGGTGTGTGAGTGGCAGTATGGGTTTGTGATAGGGTGTGTGAGTGGTTATGTGGGTGTCTCTGAGTGGGTGTCTGAGTAGCTGTATGGGAGTTGTGAGTGGTTTTGTGAGTGTGTGAGTGGCTGTATGGGTGTGCGAGTGCATGTGTGAGTAGCTGTGTGGGTCTGTGAGTAGATGTGAGAGTAGCTGAATGGGTGGATGAATGGGTTCTGAGTGTCTGTGTGGGTGTGTCAGCAGCTGTGTGAGTGACTGGGCCAGAACGGAACCTCACCTGTCACTTTACCCAGCAAGAATTCACAGTTTTGCACAAAATGTCTGCCCAACTGGAGTACTTTCTACTGCTTAATTGGCATGGGCTACCTCGTTGGGTAAATGTGTAGTCCATATTCTACACCACAGCTGCATAATGGACCACAAGTAAATGTCTCCAGTGACCTTGTGTGTGTTTCGGCAATGTGATTGTTACTCTGCTTCTTCATCCAGAAATCTGTGTTAACATGAATCCTTCTATAGAGAAGACTACGAGACTACAAACTGGAAATCTCCAGCAAACAAGGGTCCTTCCTCATAACAATATGAAGTAAGTGCTTCTTCATTTAGTCGAGATGTCCTCATATTTTTGGGCATCAAGAATGTGTCACAAAAAATGTTGGGAAATGAGCTAGGGGGCCTTTTGGTAAGCTGTCAATCATACTGGCAAAAGGCAGGAGGACCTATGCATGCTTCCAATGTGTACAGGGCGGGGCCAAAAGAGCTGAGCTTCAAGGTGATTTGTACATTTGCATACTAGTAGTAATTTAACCCCTTCACTGCTAGACCTTCCCCCCCCCCGAGCTAAGCCATTTTTGTGGCTATTTGGGGTAGTTTGCGGTTAGGCCCCTGTAACTTTTTGACCACATATGGTATCCACTCCAAATTTGCGTCTTTTTCTTCCAACATCATGGGGATTTTAAAGATACCCAGGGTTTGTTGATTCCCCTGGAGGGGATCCAGAAATTAGCCAAAATACAGCAATTGTTTTTTTTTTTTAAATTGGGAAAAAAGTGCTGCAGATGAAAGCGTCTGGTTTTTTCCCTGCAAATGGTATCAACAGAGGGTTTGTGGTGCTGAAATCACCATCTTCTCGACTTTCAGGGACTGCAGGATTGGTCTCGATGGAAGATCAAAATTATCACTGAGGACGTGCACTGCATGAGAAGACCTTTGTCTTTGCAGCCGACGTGAACTTTGCGGTTTTCCTGACTTGACCCTCCGGGTGGTGGCCGGTCTCGACTGAGGCTTCTTTGGCGAATTTGCAGTGACCATTAGGTCAACTAGAGATTGGCAGGTGGGAGTTGAAGACTTCTGTTTGGTAAGGTCGCTGATGCGGCACTCTTGATTGTTTGGTTTGGTTTTGGTATTCATTCCACAGTTCAGCGATTCCATCGCTGACTTCGTCAGCACACACGCCATCGCCTCCACGGACTACATCCTCCTTGGGGACCTGAACTTCCACCTCGAGAACAACAAGGACACCAACTCCACCACCCTGATCGACAACCTCGCCACCCTCGGACTCAGACAGCTCGTGACTACACCCACCCACGCCGCCGGCCACACGCTCGACTCCATCTTTTCCGCAAGCCCACACGTCTCCTTCAACCACACCTCCGAACCCCACTGGACTGACCACCACTGCATCCACTTCACCTACAGGAAGCCCACCACGCACCACCGCACCGAACAAATGCCTCGCCGCTGCTGGAGCAGAGTCACGGAAGACCAGCTAACCACAACCCTCGCCCTGAGCCCACCCGCCGAACCCTCCGACCCCGACACCGCCGCCCGCAACCTCAGACAGTGGATCGACGACTGCGCCAAAACCCTCGCCCCGCTCAAGAATCCGCCCAACAGCCACACCCAGCAAGAAAGCCACCTGGTTCACCGAAGACCTCCAGGCCTCCAAGCGAACATGCCAAAAACTGGAGAAGATCTGGCTCCACGAACGGACAGCGGACAGCTACGCCGCCCACAAGAGCGCCACCCGCAGTCACCATCACCTCATCAGATCCGCCAAAGGGCCTCACTCAAAGACCGCCTAGACCACAACGCACACAACAGCAAAGAGCTCTTCAACATCGTGAAGGAACTCTCCAACCCCAGCTCCAACACCAACGACATCCAGCCGTCGCGAGACCTATGCGACTCACTGGCCACCTTCTTCCACCGCAAAATCGCCGACATCCACGACAGCTTCAACACCACGACCACCCCGGCAACCACCGAGACCACTGCCCCCACAACCACCAACCGCCTGCTCTCCTGGACCAACATCAACGACGAGGACACCAGCGAGATCATGAACACCATCCACTCCGGTTCACCGCTAGACCCGTGCCCTCACCACATCTTCAACAAAGCCAGTACAGCCATCGCGCCCCATCTCCGGAAAATAATCAACATCTCCTTCAAGACAGCAACCTTCCCGGAAAGCTGGAAGCACGCCGAGATCACCGCCTTACTCAAGAAACCCAAGGCAGACCCCAAGGACCTCAAGAACTTCCGACCCATCTCTCTGCTCCCGTTCCCCGCGAAGGTCACCGAGAAAATCGTCAACAAACAACTGACCCGCTACCTCGAGGAGAACAACATCCTGGACCCTTCCCAGTCCGGCTTCCACAGCAACCACAGCACCGAAACCGCCCTCATCGCCGCCACCGATGACATCAGGACCCTGCTAGACAACGGAGAAACAGCAGCCCTCATCCTCCTGGACCTATCAGCCGCCTTCGACACGGTCTGCCACCACACACTACGAACACGCCTTCACGACGCCGGGATCCAAGAAGGCCCTGGACTGGACCACATCCTTCCTTTCCGGCAGAACACAAAGCGTCCGCCTCACCCCCTTCCGATCCAAGGCCACCAAGATCATCTGCGGCGTACCCCAAGGCTCCTCCCTCAGCCCAACGCTGTTCAACATCTACATGGCACCCCTCGCCCACGTCGCCCGACAGCACAACCTCAACATCATCTCCTACGCCGACGACACCCAGCTGATCCTCTCCCTCACCAAAGACCCTCACACCGCCAAAGCCCACCTCCACGAAGGAATGAAGGCCGTCGCCGAATGGATGAGGACCAGCCGCCTGAAGCTGAACTCGGACAAGATGGAGGTCCTCATCCTTGGTTCCAACCCTTCAGCCTGGGACGACTCCTGGTGGCCAACATCACTGGGAACAGCCCCGCCACCCACCGACCACGTACGCAACCTAGGGGTCATCCTCGACCCCACCCTCTCCATGACTAAGCAGGTCAACGCCGTTTCCTCATCCTGCTTCAACATCCTCCGAATGCTCCGCTGAGATCTTCAAGTGGATCCCCACCGAAACAAGAAAAACAGTCACCCAGGCCCTCGTCACCAGCAGGCTGGACTACGGAAACGCCCTCTATGCAGGAACGACGGCTAAGCTCCTGAGACGGCTGCAACGCATCCAGAACGCCTCTGCACGTCTTATCCTTGACATCCCCCGATGCAGCCACATCACACCCCACCTGAGAGACCTGCACTGGCTCCCTGTCAACAAGAGGATAACCTTCAAGCTCCTCACCCACGCACACAAAGCACTCCACAACTCCGGACCAGCCTACCTCAACAGACGACTCAGCTTCTACACCCCCACCCGCCAGCTCCGCTCGACCAGCCTCGCCCTCGCCACAGTCCCCCGCATCCGGAAAACGACCGGCGGCGGCAGATCCTTCTCCCACCTCGCCGCCAAGACCTGGAACACCCTCCCCACCAACCTCCGACAGACCCAAGACCTACTGGCCTTCAGAAGACTCCTCAAGACCTGGCTCTTTGATCAGTAGCAGCACCACCCCCCTCTTCCCCCAGCGCCTTGAGACCCTCGCGGGTATGTAGTGCGCTTTATAAGTGACATGATTGATTGATTGATTGATTGATTCTTTGCAAAGACTGAAGGCAGGTATTGTGGGGATTTTTCTCCTTCTGACATTTGTTTGGATAGTAATATTTTACATATATTTGTTAAAACATGCCTGCTCTTAGTAAACTTTGTAAGTGGTGCTGCTGTTGCAGTGCAGGAAATGTTTTGGAACAAAGTCAACCGGCTCCTCCAGAAGGGACGCTGAATAGAGATATGTATATAAAATATGGTATTTGTCACATAATGTATGGCTCATTTTGGAACAAATACACAAAGAAAGAACCCGACCTACAGTGGCCAGTAAATGGGTCGTTTGATTTTCAGAAGGTTCAGTATGTGGAACAGTGTTTGTTCAAAAGAAAGAGTGGGCAGGATATGTTTGATTGTTTGCGTATGTGGGATAAGGAAGTGCGAGAGAGAGCAAAGAAAGCGGAAGCTATAGCAAAGAAAGAACAGTGGAAGACGATATATCAACAATGTGTTGAATTAAGAGACAAGGAAATGCAGGAAGGAATAGAAAAGAAAGATAGAGAACGCCGATTGCAGGTAAATGGCCAGTACCCTATTAGACGTCCTGTCTATCCAATACTTGATACGCTTCATGATGATTGTATCATACTAGAACGACCCCCGCCCCCGTATAAATCCCCGTTCCGAGTGCCCCTGAGGGTGGTGCTTCTAATGATGAGATCTCCTCCTCAAAAGATATGGACAAAGATCAGCGATCCATGCGACAGACTCGGTCTACTCTGTCTAGCGAAGATAAAGATAAATTGAAGGGCAGTGCTAGAGAGGAATCTCGTCGGGTTACTACAGCGACGATCCTCACAACTACAGTTCAGGCTTGGGAAGACGCAAAACAGTTATATTTTTTAGAAAAGTTCTGTTGGGATGTATTTTATAATTGGCAACATATCTCTGATGAACCAGGCCCAAAAGACTTGAATGCAGATTATAAGCATTTAGGAGATGGGACTTACCCTTTCAAAAACATACCTGATACAATTAGACGAGCGGTTAAACTACGGGATGACACATTAAAACTGCAGAAGGAAAAAGAATTAGCTAGGAAGAGTAAAGTCGTAGAAACGGAAAGGTTTCAGACAGAGAAAACAGATGTTCCGGTGGACAAGGGCAATCCTAGTAGTAGTAAAGTTGATATGAGACCAATGCGTGAAGCCGCACCCCTGTATGTTCCCCGAAGGGTGCGGGAACTAATGATGATAAGACTTCCGATGATGCAAAGGGATATTTCATATATAATTGGGTCTACACTCCTTGGAGTAGAGCAGATGTTATGGCCCTTAAAACTGCCTTGCCCGACCCCGGAAAAACCCCGCCGCCTTCTATGAGGAGGTGGAGGGAGCTATCAGCTCTTGCACTATGACCTTAGCGGATATAGATATGTTCTTTGGGCTTATTTTGCCCCCTGATATGTGGAGAACAATACGTAAAATTAATGACGCTATGGCATTTGGTCACACCTGGGAAAAATTAGAAGAAATAGATGCGGACAGGGAACCTGCCCAGAAGCCCCAACAGGAGATATTAGATCTTCCTAAAGCTATTGTGAGTAAATTGAAGACTCTCATACCCCCTAAGAAAATAGATTGGACTACGTTAGCGTCCTGCAAACAGAAAAAGGATGAGTCAGTTTCTGACTTCTTTTCAAGATTTGAGGAGACATTTCCTGACTTTAGTGGCAGTCGTTGACTGACGAGACAGGCAAACACCTGCTTGTTGACAAATTTGCTGCTAATATGTTACCTGAAATATCTAGTCGCCTCAAGGCCAGTGAAAGTTCTAGGACCACGTCCTCTCGAGTTTCCCTTCTGACAATGGCACAATATTATGAGCGACAGGAACAGGAAGTGAAGGGAAGGGAAGATAAAAAGGTTAAGGATTTAAAAACAAAGGTTATGATGGCTCAGGCGTATGGTCCACCATTTAGGAGAGGTGGAGGAGGCGGACGTGCAATGCATACACCCGGAGCACTCCCTCTCCTTCGGGCAAATTTGTCTCCTGATCAGTGTGCCTATTGTAAAGAGACTGGGCACTGGCGTTCTGAGTGCCCCCTTTTGCAAGGCCAACAATACCAGCGAGGAAGGGGAAGTATGAGAGGGCGTCCAGGGAACGTAGGAAGCAGGGGAGGTGCAAGTGCTCGCTCCCGGTTTTAGGCAGTCGAACAGGGACTGAACTACCCTAATGCCTTTGACAAACGACACCAGTACCAAATGACTGATTATTCTGCTGATACGCCTACAGATTCGATTATGTATAGGGATTCCCAGGACGGGGTGTGGGACCGGTTGAGGTGCCAGTAGATCAAATGGGTCCCTATGTTGACGCAAATGTTTTGGGATCTACTGATCGATTTCTGGTTGATACAGGGGCTACCTGTAGTGCCCTATCTAAAAGACTGGTTCCTAGGGCTCCCCTGTCTGGCACATTGATAACATCGATGGGGTTCGACGGAACACCTACACCTAGCCCACTATCACAGCCACTTGAATTCGGACTAGATAGATTCACTGCCACATGTCATTCTTGCTCTCCCCTAACACTCCAGATAACATTGTAGGTATCGATATGCTAAAATAGTTTTGTGCTACGATACGCTGTTCCCCAGAAGGTGTACGTGTTATCCTTAATGACAACTATCCATTAGTTGATAGATCTTGCCTTATTAATGAGGACATCGCTCTGGCGTCCCTACCTTGCACTTTGTGGGCTAGATCAGACACTGATGTGGGTCAAATGGTCATTCCACCTGTACAAATTCAAGTGAGGGAGGGTGCCTCGTTGCCTCGTTTGCCCCAATATAAGATATCTCGAGAGGGTGAAGAAGCACTAGCAGGTATTGTTCAGGATTTGATTAAAGTAGGTGTAGTGGAAGAGGTTCCCTATAATACCTGCAATAGCCCTATCCTTCCTATTTTGAAAAAGACACTGATACTAAGATTTACAGGTTCATTATTGATTTGCGTGAGGTTAATAAAATAGTGGTGCCCCAATATCCGGTAGTTTCTGACATAACAACCCTCCTCACTATGGTCCCTCCCACTGCTACCACATTTTCCGTGATTGATTTGAAAAATGCGTTCTTCTCAATACCTATCCACCCGGACAGCTGTTATCTATTTGGATTCACACTGAAAAACAGATCATTCAGGTTCTGTAGAGCTCCACAGGGCTATACAGAAAGTCCCAGTATTTACAGTCAAGCATTAAAGAGACAACTTGATTCCTTTCCTGTACCAAAAGGGGTGGTTCTAATTCAGTATGTGGATGACATTTTGCTTGCCGCAGACACTCCTGAGCAATGTGAAGAAGGTACATTGTTACTATTATCATTTCTTGCATCACATAATCACAAAGTCTCTAGAAAGAAATTGCAATACTGTAGAAAGCAGGTTACCTATTTAGGTCACCTCCTGTCTAAGGAGGGACGTGCGCTCACACCAGATCGCATTCGGACCATTCTGGACACTCCTGTACCCCGTACTCAAAAAGATGTCCGTGCATTTATTGGCCTTACTTCCTTTTGTAGGCAGTGGATCCCCTGTTTTTCACATATTATCAAACCTCTGTTAGCCCTTTTGACCAAAGACACCCCAATACCCCTCCCATGGACTGCTGAATGCCAGAGCGCCTTCCAACAGTTACGTCAAGCCCTTTGCTCTGCACCAGTATTAGGTACCCCAGATTACACTAAATCTTTCACACTCTATGTACATGAAAGGGAAGGTTGTACCCTCTTGGTCTTAGCACAGATGCACGGTGATAAACAACGCCCGTGTGCATATTTTTCAGCTGTCCTCGACCCAGTCGCTCGCGCGCTGCCTGGATGTTTCCGAGCAGTGGCAGCAACGGCTGTATCCATACGCCAGAGTGAAGGAATAGTTCTATCACACAAATTGCTTGTGTTAGTGCCCCATTCAGTTGATGCGTTGCTAAACCAAACAAAGACGCAGCATTTGACTAGTGCTCGTCTGACAGGATATGAATTGACACTTTTGGCCCCCATATTACACTAAAAAGATGTTTGACATTAAATCCTGCCACATTACTGCCATTTCCACCCACTCAGCCTCAGTCACAAGAGTCACATGATTGCATATTTCTCACTGAAGAACAAACAAAAGGTCGAGTTGACCTGCAGGACACTCGCTTCTCCATTACAGATGGGGAGTTATGGGTTGATGGGTCATGTGTGAAATTGCCCGATGGCACTACATCTGCTGCCTATGCTATTACGACGCTCCAGACAATAGTTGAGACAACTCGTATCCCACAGAAATCAGCTCAAGCAGCTGAACTGATCGCTCTAACCAGAGCATGTGAGCTTAGTACAGACCTGATTGTCAATGTCTACACTGATAGTCAGTATGCGTTCGGGGTAGCGCATAATTTTGGCCGCCTGTGGAAAGAACGCGGTTTTCTCACTTCACATGGAACACATATAGTGCATGGAGAACTAGTGCACAATCTCCTTACTGCCTTAACCTATCCTAAGAAAATAGCTATTGTGAAGTGTAGCGCACACAAGAAGGCTGACAGACAAAACAGGAGCAGGTAATGCCTTTGCAGATTGTACAGCCAATGAGACTGCAACGCAGCGAAGCACCACGTCTATGTATGTGGTTAAGTCACAAGCTGAACGTTGGCATGATGCTAGACAGGAAGTGTTGGATATGCAACAATCTGCCTCCTTCGATGAATTAGACCAATGGTCTAAGGAGGGAGCATTGGACGATGAGGGCTGTTGGAGGAGCAAAGATATGACTAAATGGAAGCTGCCCACTGCATACCTATACCCTCTGATTCATATGGCACATGGTGCAGCCCATGTTGGTGCATCTTCAGTAGCGAAACAGCTTATGCAAGTCTGGGACCATCCTGATATTGCTGCTACCGCTAAAAAGATAGTCCAGTCTTGCCTGGTTTGCCTCCAGTACAATCCTGGGAAGGGAACGCAAACTCCAGCAGGGGGGCTTGCAACACCATATGCACCCTTTGAGGTCCTTCAGCTGGACTACATCCAGTTTGAGCGCTGCAATAATCTTAAATATGTCTTAGTAATAGTTTGCGCCTTCAGCAAATGGGTGGAGGCATATGCTACGAAAGACAATACAGCCCTCGCGACTGCAAAAATACTCCTGAAGGAATTTTTCCCTCGATTCGGTGCTTGTTGAGTTTTATGGAGTGATAATGGGCCTCATTTCATTGGACAGGTTGTAGAGTATGTTATGAAAGGGATAGGGGTCAAGCAGAAGTTCCATGCTGCTTTTCACCCACAATCAGCAGGCCTGGTGGAACGTTATAACTCTACATTGAAACTGAAATTGGCAAAAATACAGGCTTCCACTTCCTTGAAGTGGCCTGATGCATTGCCCTTAGCACTGCTTTCCATCAGATCAATACCTCATACACGCTCTGGGCTTACCCCATATGAGGTCGTGTTTGGCAGGCCCATGAATATTTGGAGGGTTCCTAAGCCTCGCCCTATTCATGATGTGCCTCACACATTAATGAGTGATTATCTGTCTCAGTTGACTGACAGTTTACTTTCTATTCATCAGCAGGTTCGGGAAGCTCTCCCGGACAGGTCGCAAGGTGACGGACATGACTTGCGTCCGGGATACTTTGTAATGATCAAGGTCTTCCAACGAACAAATTGTCTGGAACCTCACTGGAGGGGCCCCGAGCAGGTCCTCTTCGCCACCCGAACTGTGGTCCGAGTGACCAACAGGAAAAATTGGACGCATGCCACCCACTGCAAGAAGGTTCCACTCACCTTAGTGGATCCTACTGTGTTGAAGGATCACCGCGACATCTTGGTCACAGAGACGGGATGAGCTGCATCACCTGAAAGAACTGAGGAAGTTTTTCCAGATCATACTATCCCCAGTACATCCAGGTACCTACTCCGATCCAGGAAGAAAGGCTCTCCAGTGCAAAACAAGACAAGTGAAGTCATTGACCTGAGTGGTTAAGTCTGACTACAAAGGGGGGTCTGCCTATTAGTGGCTACTCGTCTCAACGTCAGTGAAGAAACCAACGTCCACTCAGGACTCTTAGGGCGCTACCTTTTTTGTCGTTTGCCGAAAGATGATCCCCACTAAGGAGAAGAAGGGGATTGCTGCGACAATGTGTAATGGCTGTACACTTTGCATCCTTGGTTTGACTTTGATTGCTGCTCTTATTGCTACTGTAATGTGGGTAGTGGAGGAAGTAATGCCTGGGGCTTCCTTGCTCAACATTACTGCTACATCGCCTACTACAAAGGAACACCATCATTTCGATTTGCCGCAACATGAACAGGGGTATCGGCAAAATCTGAGAAACAATTCATTTCTTCAAATGTTGCAGCAGACACGCCAGCTAAGCAATGCTACTAACTGTTGGGTTTGTGGCAAGATTCCTCCTCATCAGAACATAAGAGGAATCCCGTTGCCACCACTGCCATTTTCTCACAATGGCTCATGCCAAGCTTGGTTTGAGCTACTATATGCTTCCTACAAATTTAACCTCTCAGAAACATGGGATGTGGGCGACCTCAACGCCAAACTGAATAAAGTTTGCTATCCCAACGAAGATGGGGACCCACAAGCAAAGGAGACCATCTTGGAGATGGAAGAATATAGTAGAGGAAATGCAGCAACAAAATATGTGTATCCAAACTCTAGATCGGCTAAAGGCAATGGGCTACCTGCTAATGCTGTTGTTCTGACTACTGGCCCTCTCTGTGTACAGAGTGCAGGCAATGTGCTAATGGGTCACAGTAACTGTACTACAGTGTTGCAAACGCCCATGAGGGGCCAAAGCAGCTTCCTCGCATCACTTCATATGTATTTTGTTTGTGGAGCTAAGGCATACTACTTCCTACCTTCAGGCTGGTCTGATACCTGTTACCTAGCTTTTCTTCTACCACCTGTGTTTCTAGCTCCCCCAACATACCACCAAGATTTGCAATTGTTCAATCACCACGTTGGTAGTAGGGGAAAACGTGCCATCGATGTCTCTGTAGTCGATCAGACAGAGACCACATGGGAGCAATATACAGACTTTAATAAAGGATTTTTCGTCTTCGTTGGCCCAGTACAAAATAGCAAGCTGGTCCGTCGCCTCACCCGTACAATGGAGGCAGTGATTAATCAGACAACTGCGGCCTTAGGAAACTTGACGGAAGAACAAGCATCAATCCGCATGGTCGCTTTACAGAATAGACTTGTTTTAGATGTTGTTCTAGCTGACCGAGGTGGAGCATGCCGTGTCATCGGATCTAGCTGCTGTGTTTTCATACCGGACAATTCACCATCTGTCTATGCGGCCATCTCCAAACTACACAAGATAGCCATCGCAATACATCAAGACCCAGAAACATGGACTTGGACTGGGTGGGTTTGGGACTCACTTTCAGTTTGGTGTTTGAAAGTATTATCAGTCCTGTTCATATTAATAGCTATTATCTTCTCTTGTTGTTTGTGTGTTCATTGTGGACCAATGCTATGTTCTCTCTGTACTTCTATCTGTACTGCCTGCATCTCGCCTAAAGAGAATGTCAAGAATGTAAATACCCGTTTAGCAGTGGAACGAGAAATATATGGACTAATGACAATAGATGTTGAGGATATATGCTATACCCCTTGGAAGGGACAAAAACTGTCTTAGCTTATGTTAAAAGGGTCGTCTGTGGAAAAGTGTAAATTCTATGTTAGCATAAGCGGCAGCCATTTCGTTTCCGTCGTATTCATTTTGGGCCAGATGTAGGTAAATGCATGTTTGCTATTCCTTAATAGCGATTTTTAGGGAATCGCTATTAAGGAATCGCAAAATGCCATGTAGGTAGGAATCGCAATATTTTTAGCGATTCCTTAATATTCCTTAATTGTGAATCGCAAATTGCGATTCGCAATTAAGAATACCTTCCCATTCATTCCTATGGGCCAAGAGGCCCATAGGAATGAATAGAATTACTCCCGCAATTTGCGAGTCACCAAGAGGCACTCGCAAATTGCGGGCGCATTGCAAAGTGCCAGGGTTCCAAAGGACACCCTGTTGCACCCCTGAAATGTACATGTGTGCACATGTGGCGCACATACATGCCCTAAAGGCATGAATGTGTGCCACATGGCACTTAAAAAAAAGCAAAAAGTGCTTTTTAAAGGAAATCGCTAATTACCACCAACTTGAAGTTGGTGGTAATTAAGGATTCCTTAAGGCTAAAGTGTACTTTCTTTTGTGCTACTTACATTGCATTTAAGGAATCGCAATTTGCGATTCCTTAAATGCAAGAGCAAAATAAGGAATCGCAATTTTGCGATTCCTTAGTTTGCTAGTAGCTTTCAACTTACCTACATTGCTCGCTGCCAAATAGCGATCGCAAACGCTGAAATTCTGCGAATTTCAGCGTTAGCGCTCGCTATTTGGCCACCTACATCTGGCCCATAATTCTCTGATGCTTGCCTTTTCACCCAGCTTGTGTCCTCAATTTTAGCTGACCTCTCTGACATGGTCAATCTGGTGTACGTGCTGGGGGGCTGCAGCTGCCGGTGCACCTGGTCTCAGATGTTATCAAATGATTGCTTATTGCCGCCATAAACATTCTTACTCCCCCTCCTCATCTCCTGACCACCTGGTCACTCTCTGCTCTTGTTTGCCTATAGCTATTTCCGTGCTTAAACTTGTTTCTTCCAGTTTTCCTTCCCATGCGATTACACTGCAACAAACAGTATATAAGGGTGATGGTTTTTGCATTCAATGTACTCCCTCCCACAACACTTTAGGGGGTTGTTCGGACGCGGTCCTGCTCATGAGAGTTTAATAAACTTCGTTCGTTTTACTTCACTCCAGTGCCGATCTCTCTTTTGTTAGTCTTCGGACCCGTGGACGAGAGGGTGACCCTGCACCAGTGTGCCCTCACGGGGGTACATTTCCACAACTTGCGTGGATAGGCCTAGTATCCGCAACAGGAAATGGCCCAAAATGCAACGTGGACACTCCACATTTTTACAGTGAAAACAGACCCTTTTTTTGCAAAGAGCCTAGCTGTGGATTTTGAACCCTAGCTCATCCAGCACCTAGGGAAACCTAGCAAACCTATATATTTTTGAAAACTATACATCCAGAAGAATCTAGGATGGGGGTACTTAAGTGGCTCTCACCAGTTTCTGTTACCCATAATCCCTTGCAAACCTCAAACTTTGTAAAAATGAAACACATTTTCCTCCCATTTCTGTGATGGAAAGTTCTGGAATCTGCGTGGATCCACAAAATACCACCCACCCTGCATTCCCCGAAGTCTTCCAAGAAAAATTATACCTCACTTGTGTGGGCAGGCCTAGTACCCGCGACAGGAAATGGCCCAAAACGCAACGTGGACACACCAGATTTTTACAGTGAAAACTGGCCCTTTTTTTGCAAAGTGCATAGCTGTAGATTTGAAACCCTAGCTCTGCCGACACCTAGGGAAACCTAGCACACCTATACATTTTTTAAAACTAGACTCCTATGGGAATCCAGGATGGGGTCACTTGTCTTGCTCTCACAAGGTTCTGTTACCCAGAATCCATTGCAAACCTCAAACTTTGTAAAAAAATACAATTTTCCTCATATTTCTGTGATTGAAAGTTCTGGAATCAGCGTGGAACCACAAAATTTCACCCACTCCGCATTCCCCAAAATCTTATAATAAAAATGGTACCTCACTTGTGTGGGTAGGTCAAGTGACTGCAATAGGAAATGGCCCAAAACGCAACGTGGACACACCACATTTTTACAGTGAAAACTGGCACATTTATTGCAAAGCGCCTGGCTGTAGATTTTGAAACCTAGCTCTGCCGGCACCTAGGGAAACCTAGCAAACCTATACATTTTTTAAAACTATACACCCAGGGGAATCCAGGATGGGGTGACTTGCATGGCTCTCACCAGGTTCTGTTACCCAGAATCCCTTCCAAACCTCAAAATTTGTAAAAGAAAAACACATTTTCCTCATATTTCTGTGATGGAAAGTTCTGGAATCTGCGTAAATCCACAAACTTCCACCAACCCCGCTTTCCCCAAAGTCTTCAGAGAAAAATGGTACCTCACTTGTGTGGGTAGGCCTAGTGCCCGCAACAGGAAACAGCCCATAACGCAATGTGGACACACCACATTTTTAAAGTTGAAAACTGATCCTTTTTTTGCAAAGTGCCTACCTGTAGATTTTGAACTCTAGCTCTGCCGGCACCTAGGGAAACCTAGCAAACCTATACATTTTTAAACACTAAACACCCAGAGGAATCCAGGATGGGGTGAGTTGTCTAGCTCTCACCAGATTCTGTTACCCAGAATCCCTTCCAAACCTCAAAATTTGTTAAATAAAAACACATTTTCCTCACATTTCTGTGATGGTAAGTTCTGGAATCTACGTGGATTAACAAACTTCCACCCACCCCGCATTCCCCAAAGTCTTCCAATAAAAATGGTACCTCACTTGTGTGGGTAGGCCTAGTGCCCGCGACAGGAAACGGCCCAAAACGCAACCTGTGCACACCACATTTTTACAGTGAAAACTGACCCTTTTTTTGCAAAGTGCATAGCTGCAGATTTTGAACCCTAGCTCTGCCGACACCTAGGGAAACCTACCAAACCTATACATTTTTGAAAACTAGGCACACAGAGGAATACAGGATGGGGTGACTTGTTTGGCTCTCACCAGGTTCTGTTACCCAGAGTCCCTTGCACACCTCAAACCTTGTAAAAAAAATGAATCCTCATATTTCTGTGATGGTAAGTTCTGGAATCTGCGTGGATCTACGAAATTCCACGCACTCCGCATTCCCCAAAGTCTTCCGATTGAAATGGTACCTCACTTGTGTGGGTGGGCCTAGTGCCCGTAACCGGAAACGGCCCAAAACGCAACGTAGACACACCACATTTTTACGGTGAAAACTGACACTTTTTTTGCAAAGTGCATAGCTGCAGATTTTGAGCCCTAGCTCTGCCGACACCTAGGGAAACCTAGCAAACCTATACATTTTTAAAAACTAGACTCCTAGGGGAATCTAGGCTGAGGTGATTTGTCTGACTCTCACCAGATTCTGTTACCAAGAATCCATTGCAAACCCAAACTTTGTAAAAGTGGAAAGTTCTGGAATATGCGTGGATCCACAAAATTCCACCTACCCCGCATTCCCCAAAGTCTTCCGATAAAAATGGTACCTCACTTGTATAGGTTACCACAACAGGAAACTGCCCAAAACGCAATGTGGACACACCACAGTTTTACAGTGAAAACTCACCCGTTTTTAAAAAAGTGCCTAGCTGTAGATTTTGAACCCTAGCTCTGCCGACACCTCGGGAAACCTAGCAAACCTATACATTTTTGGAAACTAGACTCCTAGGGAAATCCAGCATGGTGTGACTTGTCTGGCACTCACCAGGATCTTTTACCAAAAATCCATTGCAAACCTCAAACTTTGTAAAAGAAATACACATTTTCCTCACATTTTTGTGATGGAAAGTTCTGGAATCAGCGTGGATCCTCAAAATTCTACCCCCCCCCACATTCCCCAAAGTCTTCCAATAAAAATGGTACCTCACTTGTGTGGGTAGGCCTAGTGCCCGCAACATGAAACGGTCCAAAATGCAACGTGGACACACCAAAATTTTACAGTGAAAACTGACACATTTTTTGCAAAGTACCTAGCTGTAGATTTTGAACCCTAGCTCTTCCGGCACCTAGGGAAACCTAGTAAACCTATACATTTTTCAAAACTAGACACCCAGGGAAATCCAGGAAGGGGTGACTTGTCTGGCTCTCACCAGGTTCTGTTACCCAGAATCCCTTGCAAACCTCAAACTTTGTAAAAAAAAAAATCCTACTATTTCTGTGATGGAAAGTTCTGAAATCGGTGTGGATCCACAAAATTCCATGCACCCAGCATTCCCCAAAGTCTTCCGATAAAAATGGTACCTCACTTGTGGGGGTAGGCCCAGTGCCCGCGACAGAAAACGGCCCAAAATGCAACATGGACCCACCACATTTTTGCAGTGAAAACTGACCCTATTTTTTCAAAGTGCGTAGCTGTAGATTTTGAGCCCTAGCTCTGCCGGCACCTAGGGAAACCTAGTAAACCTATACATTTTTGAAAACTAGACACCCAGTGGAATCCAGGATGGGAAGACTTGTCTGGCTCTCACCAGGTTCTGTTACCCAGAATCCCTTGCAAACCTCAAACTTTGTAAAAAATAAACACATTTTCCTCACATTTCTGTGATGGTAAGTTCTGGAATCTGCGTGGATCCACAAACTTCCACCCACCCCGCATTCTCCAAAGTCTTCCAATAAAAATGGTACCTCACTTGTGTGGCTAGACCTAATGCCCGTGACAGGAAATGGCACAAAACGCAATGTGGACACACCACATTTTTACAGTGAATACTGACCCTTTTTTTGCAATGTGCGTAGCTGTAGATTTTGAGCCCTAGCTCTGCCGGCACCTAGGGAAACCTAGTAAACCTATACATTTTTGAAAACTAGACACCCAGGGGAATCCAGGATGGGAAGACTTGTCTGGCTCTCACCAGGATCTTTTACCAAGAATCCATTGCAAACCTCAAACTTTGTAAAGAAAAACACATTTTACTCACAGTTTTGTGATGGAAAGTTCTGGAATCTGCGTGGATCCACAAAATTCCACCCACCCTGCATTCCTCAAAGTCTTCCAATAAAAATGGCACCTCACTTGTGTGGGTAGGTCTAGTGCCCGCAAAAGGAAACGGCCCAAAACGCAACGTGGATACACCAAATTTTTAAAGTGAAAACTGACAAATTTTTTGCAATGTGCCTAGCTGTAGATTTTGAACCCTAGCTCTGCCGACACCTAGGGAAACCTAGCAAACCTATACATTTTTGAAAACTAGACACCAAGGGGAATCCAGGATGGGGTGACTTGTCTGGCTCTCACCAAGTTCTGTAACCCAGAATCCCTTGCAAACCTCATACTTTGTAAAAAAAACACATTTTCCTCACAGTTCTGTGATGGAAAGTTCTGCAATCTGAGTGGATCCACAAAATTCCACCCACCCCGAATTCCCCGAAGTCTTCCATTAAAAATGGTAAAACACTTGTGTGGGTTGGCCTAGTTCCCGCAACAGGAAACGGCCCAAAACGCAACATGGACACACCACAATTTTACAGTGAAAACTGATCACTTTTTTGAAAAGTGCCTGATTCTGAACCCTAGCTCTGCCAGCACCTAAGGAAACTTAGCAAACCTATACATGTTTGAAAACTAGACACCCAGGGTAATCCAGGATGGGGTGAATTGTCTGGCTCCCACCAGGTCCTGTTACCCAGAATCCCTTGCAAACCTCAAACTTTTTGTTTTAAAAAAAAGTAATTTTCCTAATGTTTCTGTGATGGGAAGTTCTGGAATCTGCGTGGATCCACAAAATTCCACCCACACCGCATTCCCCAAAGTCTTCCGATAAAAATGGTACCTCACTTGTGTGGGTTGGCATAGTTACCGCGACAGGAAATGGCCCAAAACGCAATGTGGACACACCACAGTTTTACAGTGAAAACTGAACCTTTTTTCAAAAGTGCCTAGCTGTAGATTTTGAACCCTAGCTCTGCCGGCACCATGGAAAATTAGCAAACCTACACATGTTTGAAGACTAGACACCCAGGGAAATACATGATGGAGTGAATTGTCTGGCTCTCACCAGGTTCTGTTACCCAGAATTCCTTAGAAACCTCAAACTTTGTCAAAAAACATATTTTCCTCACAGTTCTGTGATGGAAACTTCTGGAATCGGCGTGGAGCCACACAATTCCACCCACCCCGCATTCCTCAGAGTCTTCCAATAAAAATGCTACCTCACTTGTGTGGGTAGGCCTAGTGCCCGTGACAGTAAACTGCCGAAAACGCAACATGAACACCACATTTTTACAGTGAAAACTGATCCTATTTTATCAAAGTGCCTATCTGTAGAGTTTGAGCCCTAGCTCTGCCGGTACCTAGGGAAACCTAGCAAACCTATACATTTTTGACAACTAGACACCCAGGGGAATCCAGGATGGGGTGACTTGTCTGGCTCTCACCAAGTTCTGTTACCCAGAATCCCTTGCAAACCTCAAACTTTGTAAAAAACAAACACATTTTCCTCATATTTCTGTGATGGGAAGTTCTGGAATCTGCGTGGATCTACATAATTCCAACCACCCCGCATTCCCTAAAGTCTTCCGATAAAAATGGTACCTCACTTGTGTGGGTTGGCATAGTTACCGTGACAGGAAACGGACCAAAACGCAATGTGGACTCACCACAGTTTTACAGTGAAAACTCACCCCTTTTTTCAAAAGTGCCTAGCTGTAGATTTCGAACCCTAGCTCTGCCGGCACCTAGGGAAACCTGGTAAACCTATACATTTTTGACAACTAGACACCTAGGGGAATCCAGTATGGGGTGACTTGTCTGGCTCTCACCAAGTTCTGTTACCCAGAATCCCTTGCAAACCTCAAACTTTGTAAAAAAACAAACACATTTTCCTCATATTTCTGTGATGGAAAGTTCTGGAATCTGTGTGGATCCACATAATTCCACCCACCCGCATTCCCTAAAGTTTTTCGATAAAAATGGTACCTTACTTGTGTGGGTTGGCATAGTTACCGCGACAGGAAACGGCCCAAAACGCAATGTGGACTCACCATAGTTTTACAGTGAAAACTCACCCCTTTTTTCAAAAGTGCCTAGCTGTAGATTTTGAACCCTAGCTCTGCCAGCACTTAAGGAAACTTAGCAAACCTATACATGTTTGAAAAGAAGACACCCAGGGGAATCCATGATGGGGTGAATTTTCTGGCTCTCACCAGGTTCTGTTACCCAGAATTCCTTGCAAATCTCAAACTTTGTAAAAAAAAAACCCACATTTTCCTCACAGTTCTGTGATTGGAAAGTTGTGAAATCTGCGTGGATCCACAACATTTCACCCACCCTGCATTCCCCAAAGTCTTCCAATAACAATGGTACCTCACTTGTGTGGGTAGGCCTAGTGCCCGTGACAGGAAACGGCCCAAAACGCAACATGGACACACCACATTTTTACAGTGAAAACGGACCACTTTTTTTCAAAGTGCCTAGCTGTAGATTTTGAGCCCTAGCTCTGCCGGCACCTAGGGAAACCTAGCAAACCTATAAATTTTTTAAAACTAAACACCCAGGGGAATTCAGGATGGGGTGACTTGTCTGGCTCTCACCAGGTTCTAATACCCAGAATCCCCTGCAAACCTCAAACTTTGTAAAAAAATAAAAAACACAATTTTCCTCACATTTCTGTGATGGTAAGTTCTGGAATATGCGTCGATCCACAAAATTCCACCCACCCCGCATTCCCCAAAGTCTTCCAATAAAAATGGTCTCACTTGTGTGGGTAGGCCTAGTGCCCGCGACAGGAAATGGCCCAAAACGCAACGTGGACACACCACATTTTTACATTGAAAACTAACACTTTTTTGCAAAGTGCATAGCTGCAGATTTTGAGTCCTAGCTCTGCCAACACCTAGGGAAACCTAGCAAACCTGTACATTTTTGAAAATTAGACTCCTAGTGGAATCCAGGATGGGGTGACTTGTCTAGCCCACACCAGGTTCTGTTACCAAGAATCCATTGCAAACCTCAAACTTGTAAAACAAAACCCCACATTTTACTCACAGTTCTGTGATAGAAAGTTCTGGAATCTGCGTGATTCCACGAAATTCCACCCACCCCGCATGCCCCAAAGTCTTCTGAGAAAAATGGTACCTCACTTGTGTGGGTAGGCCTAGTGCCCGTGACAGGAAATGGCCCAAAACGCAACATGGACAAACCACATTTTTACAGTGAAAACTAACCCTTTTTTTGCAAAGTTCCTAGCTGTAGATTTTGAACCCTAGCTTTGCCTGCACCTAAGGAAACTTAGCAAACCTATACATGATTGAAAACTAGACACCCAGGGGAATCCAGGATGGCATGACTTGTCTGGCTCTCACCTGGTTCTGTTACCCAGAATTTCTTGCAAACCTCAAACTTTGTAAAAAAAAACACATTTTCCTCACAGTTTTGTGATGGAAAGTTCTGGAATCTGCGTGGATCCACAAAATTCTACCCACCCCGCATTTCCCAGAGTCTTGCAATAAAAATGGTACCTCACTTGTGTGGGTAGGCCTAGTGCCCGCGACAGGAAGCGGCCCAAAACGCAACGTGGACATACCACATTTTTACAGGGAAAACTGACCCTTTTTTTGCAAAGTGCCTAGCTGTAGATTTTGAACCCTACCTCTGCCGGCACCTAGGGAAACCTAGCAAACCTATACATTTTTGAAAAGTAGCACCCAGGGGAATCCAGGTTCGGTTACCCTGAATCCCTTGCAAACCTCAAAGTTTGTAAAAAAAAACACATTTTCCTCACATTTCTGTTGTGGAAAGTTCTTGTATCTGCGTGGATCCACAATATTCCACCCACACCGCATTCCCCAAAGTCTTCGAAGAAAAATGGTACCTCACTTGTGTGGGTGGGGCAAGTACCCGCAACAGGCAAGGGCCATATATGTATTGTGGAGACTCCAAAAGGACCTATCATAAAACAACCTGGTTTTGCAGGGTGGGGGCACCTGGGTTTTTGGCCCCGGGCTCAGCGGCCATCTAGGGAAACCTACCAAACCCACACATTTCATAAAACTAAATATCCTGGGGAGTCCAGTGAAGTATGGCTTGCATAGATCCCCCAACGTTTACCTACCCAGAATCCCCTGCAAACCTCAAATGTTGTTGAAAAAATCATATTTTTCTCAAATTTCTGTGTGGGAAAGTTGTAGGATCACCGGGCTGACACAAATTTCCTACCACCCAGCGTTCCCCCAGGTCTCCCGATAAAAATGGTACCTCATTTGTGTGGGTAGGCATTGTGGCCGCAACAGGAAATGGCCCAAATTATACTGTGGAGACTTCAAAATTACCTATCATAAAACAACCTGGTTTTGCAAGGGGGGCACCTGGTTTTTTGGACCCGGGCTCGCGGCCATCTAGGGTAACCTACCAAACCCACACATTTCTGAAAACTAGACACCCTGGGGAGTCCAGTGAGGTATGGCTTTTGTGGATCCCCAACGTTTTCCTACCCAGAATCCCCTGCAAACCTCAGATTTAGCTGAAAAAATCACTTTTTCCACACATTTATGTGTGGGATCAGCGTGCCGGCACAAATGTTCTACCACCTAGCATTCCCCTTTGTCTTCCGAGTAAAATGATACTTCACTTGTGTGGCTGTCGAATGCAGAATCAGCTAAAAACGTATTTTTTTAAAAATGTAGCGCTTAGAATTTGCGGTGCTATACCCTTTATCCCTATGTTTTTGGCCCAGTCACAGGCCTTTGTCCCACCTACACAAGTGAGGTATCATTTTACTCGGGAGAACGAGGGAAACGCTGGGTGGTAGGACATTTGTGCGGGGTATTGATAACAATGCCCCTCATTTGCTTATGGCAATGTAACTCTGATTACGTATGAGTAAATTACACATGAAAGGGACAACACGCTTTTTATTTCCAAATATGCAATTAAAGATTTTGATGAATATTCTCACTTGCTTTAATCGCGAGCTGACGAATAGATAGAATCCCATTGGCGAGACTACTATTCCCATGAGCATACAGGACCCGGGACTGATACCGGGTCGCTCAAACGTTCCACTACCGGCTACGCGCCGATGCACAAAAGCGCGTACACAACAGCGCCTATAAAACACAATATCCTGCCTGCATCCAGTTGTACCATGGCACAGAGCGGGACATGGTGTAGGTAATAAGGACGTGCGCTCCTTTTGATGAAGTAAGTGGGTCAAAAACAACATGTGGGTGGCTTTCTCCACGCAAATCGCCTGACTTATAGTTAACATGGTCGGAAATAGATTGGCTATCATTCCAAATATCTGAGAACTATAGCATATGGTTTCAGCATGTATGTTGATGTCTGCCTCGGTTCAGATAAGATAACAATATACCGGTACACTAATACTTTAATCTGAAGTGTCCCTGCTTCTACCAGAGGGCTGATGAACAGCCTCTCGTTTAGCGTTTCACACAAGGTTTTTTGCAATCACTTGATGGACTGTTGGTCTCCCATATCGGAGACGCTTGATGTGGCTTAGTTATCTGCAACAGCGAGTTAAGAGAGACCCTAGTGATTTAAAAACTGGCATAGAGGGAACAAACAAACTGATAAACGAATAGTGTATTTTTTAATCATCCTAGCATTATGTCTGCTAGAACGAATCACATATCCAGTGAGAATGAAAGGGATCATATTAAGAACTAGTGAACACTGATGGCAATTCAAAGCATGTCTTTTTAAGAAATAAACAATGTCAAAAAATCAAATCTATAATTCGGAGTCATGACATGAGTCACATACATATGAGTGAGAGGGATTATTACCCTCCCCCCCGCTTTATTGACTTATATTTTGTTTCTTTGTTGTGGTTTTTCCTTCTGTCAGTGTGTGACTATAAAGGACCCCGCCTTCTCTTTGACCATGATGCTGGTATCCCCTACACTTTAGGGTAAGGGATTTATACACTAATAATCTTATGTATAGTTCACAATGCTAAAATGTAATGTTGTAGATCAACACAGGCTACATGACATAGCACCATAACCCACATAGGACTTTCCTTTGGTTTTTTTAAACAAAAGTTTTCTTTTTAAAAGATCACTTGCACTACCACGACCTTAGATGTCCTTAGTCATTCAATGGCGATATTATTGTCTATATGTATGATCAGGTAACCCTGGTAATCTTTGTACTCTTTCCACTTTTTGTATTTTTCTAATATAGGTTGCAAATACAACTTACTTACTAAAAGGTAGGGAAGTGTGGTAGTGCCTAAGTAAGGAATCCTCCGTGACCAACCTAATCAATTCATTAGGAAAGTGTTTAAGAACTTTTCACCCATAGGGATCCACATGCCCTGATGAATTCCCCAGACCTTATAGGCTATCAATAGTGGGCAGAAACATGTTGGCAAGTTTTTGGGTGTGAGTCATTATACTCTATTACCCAACCCATTTCGTTTTTTAACCTTAACTAGTGTTCCACTAATAAAGGTATAATCTCCCCAGGCACACTAAGGTATTTTTAAAATAATCATCTGGATCCCCTGCTATATGGTGTTGTCCAGTAAGAGTTATTCAAGAACTCCCTCCTATCTAGTCAGTCTTTGAGGAGGTCGAGTCTGCCCTGGTGGCATTGTCCTACTGGGGTGGGAAGAGGACTCCAATGATGAAGCATGACACTAACAAGTATGTGAGGTTTCCTCTTCCATTAAGGATGACTTCTCTGAAGACAGGAATCTAAGGTTTTAGTCCTGCAAATTCTGCACACGTGCCAGAGCCAATAATTTTGGGATACTGAGAACACGGTTCTGTATATCACTATCACCGTACATTTACGTTGTGTTAGATGTTATACGAAGAGACGTACGGTGCCATACCCTTCTCTTCTCTTTAATTGTGTTTCTGGGGGATCCACGCAAGCCATACCTCACTGGACTCCCCTGGGTGTCTTGTTTAGAGAAATGTGTGGGTTTGGTAGGTTTCCCTAGATGGCCGCTGAGCCAGGGGCCAAAAACTCATGTGACCATCCTTGCAAAACCAGATCATTTTGTGATAGGTAATTTTGATGTCTCCACAATACGTTTTGGGCCCTTGCCTGTCGCGGGTACTTGGCCCACCCACACGAGTGATGTACCTTTTCTATCGGGAGACCTGGGGGAATGCTGGGTGGAAGGAAATTTGTGTCAGCCCGGTGATCCCACAACTTTTCCACACAGAAATTTGAGAAACATTTGTTTTTTCAGCAAAATGTGAGGTTTGTAAGGGATTCTTGGTAGGAAAATTTTGGGGGGTCCACTCAAGTCACATCTCCCTGGACTCCCCCGGGTGTCTAGTTTTCAGAAATGTGTGGGTTTGGTAGGTTTTCCTAGATGGCTGCCGACCCCGGGACCAAAAACGCAGATGCCCCCTATCTATCAGAAAACGACCTGGTTTTGCAAGGGGGCACCTGCATTTTTGGGTCCGTGCTCGGCGGCTATCTGGGGAAACCTACCAAATCCACACATTTCTGAAAACTAGACACCCGGTGGAGTCCAGGAGGTGTGGCTAGCATAGATCCCCCTACTTTTTCCTAACCCAGAATCGCCTGCAAACCTCAAATTTAGCTGAAAAATCACATTATTCTCACATTTCAATGTGGGAGAGTTGTGGAATCACTGGGCTGTCACAAATTTCCTACCACCCAGCGTACCCCCAGGTCTCCCGATAAAAATGGTACCTACTTGTGTGGGCGGGCCAAGTACCCATGGCAGGGAAGGGCCCAAAACGTATTTTGGAGACATCAAAATTATCTATCACATAATTAACTGGTTTTGCAAGGGGGCCACCTGCGTTTATGGTACCGGGCTCGATAGCCATCAAGGAAAACCCACAAAACCCAGACATTTCTGAAACTAGACACCCGGGAGAGTTCAGGGAGGTATTGCTTGCGTGGATCCCCAAATGTTTTCGTACCCAGAATACCCTGCAAACCTCAAATTTAGCTAAAAAAATCACATTTTCTTTACATTTTTGTGTGGGATCACCACGCCGGCAAAAATATCCTACCACCCAGCGTTCCCCTTGGTCTCCCGATAAAAATGATACCATAAAAACGTTTTTAAAAATTAATATAGCGCTTAGAGTTCACGGTGCTATACCCTCAATCCCTATGTTTTTGTCCTTTCCCAGTCGCAGGCACTTGGCCCACCCCCACAAGTGAGGTATCATTTTACTCGGGAGACTGAGGGGAATGCTGAGTGGTAGGAATCTTGTGCCAGTGCTGTGATTCCAGCTAGAAATCTGAGGGAAATGTGATTTTTCTAGCTAAATTTGAGCTTTGCAGGGGATTCTGGGAAGGAAAACATTTGGGGATCCATGCATCCATACCTCCCTGAACTCCCCCGGGTGTCTAGTTTTCAGAAATGTCTGGGCTTGGTAGGTTTTCCTAGATGGCTGCCGAGCGCTGGACCAAAAACGCAGGTGCCCCCCTTGCAAAACCAGGTCATTTTCTGACAGATAGGGGGCATCAGCGTTTTTGGTCCTGGGGTCGGCAGCCATCTAGGGAAACCTACCAAACCCACATTTCTGAAAACAAGATACTCTGGGGAGTCCAGGGTGGTATGGCTTGCTGGATCCCCCAATGTTTCCCAACCCAGAATCCTCTGCAAACCTCAAATTTTGCTGAAAAAATTAAGATTTTCTCAAAATTTTGTGTGCAAAAGTTGAAGGATCACCGGGCCGACACAAATTTCCGAACTGCTGAACGGAATTACACCAAATTTGGCAAAAATGTAGCTCTTGGTTCAGAAAGCGACCTTTTTTTAAATGGTGTAAATCCGTTTCGTAGTTTTTGAGAAATTCTAAAATAAAAAAATATCAATATCTGGTGACCTTGGTGGATCCGCGAACCCTTACGAGCACGAGCTTTATTCTGATTGGCTGCCAACACTTCAAACCAGAATGTGTTGGCAGCCATCTTGTGACTCGGTTAAACTGAGTCACAAGAAAAAAGGTTAAAAATTAAGAAAAGTGGGCAGGGTAGAAACACCCTGACCCCGTAGGCCTGCTCAAAAAAATTTGGTGGGATTCACGTAGGGTTCGCGAATTCCTCTGAAATTGTTTTTTAAAAAACAAAGCGCAGTCTCCCACGCTTCATTTTCTATAAGCCCCCGGGTGGGCCAGGTTCCGGGGCAATGCAGATTTATAATGCGGGGCCCCGCGGGGACCCCCACAGCCCCGGGGACCGCCACCTCCCCGGGGCTTGTAAAAAATCTGCATGGGGGCTCCTGCCCCCCACACTGCCCTGGGGACCACCACCTCCCTGGGGCATCTGTTTAATTATGTGCGGGGGGTCTTGCGGACCCCCCAAACACCCGGGGACTGCCACCTCCCCAGGGCTTTGCTGATAGTGCGCGGGGGCACGCAGCACCCCTGCAGCCCCGGGGACCGCCACCTCCCTGGGGCTTCAAATAAAATATGGTGGGGGGGCCTCGCGGGCCCCCTATGCCCCTGGGCCCACCACCTCCCCGGGGCTACTTATAAAACTGTGTGTAGGGGGCTCGAGCCCCCCACACTGCCCCAGAGACCACCACCTCCCCAGGGCTTTAAACCTGTTGGAGGGGGGCCGGGCACCCCCCTCGTCGAGCCCTAGATGGCCCTGGGGACCGCCACCCCCCAGGCCGGCTCCAGCAATGTCCCGGGGTGCCCACTCCGGGAGATTGCAGTTTGCTATGGCAGGGCAGGAGCACTGCTCCCGCCCTGTCATAGCAAACTTCTGCTTCACTTCATGGAAGCGAGAACAGGAAACCTGCTCTCACTCCCATGAAGCGAAGTAGAATTGCTTTTGGGCAAATGGAGCTGCATGTTAGCAGCTCCCTTTGCCCAAAAGCAATGCTGGCTCCCGCAGGAGGCGGGGAGTCAGCTGGGACCGCGGGGGCATTGGGGCTCACCCTGCGGTCCCCAACATGAGGCCAGGCCCAGGGGATGGGGTCCCCAGGGCCAAAATTGGCCTTAGGAGGGGGCCACGCGGCCCCCTCCAAAAAAGTTCAAAAAAAGAAAGGCTGGCCAGGCCCCAGGGGATGGGGTCCCTGGGGCCATAATTGGCCTCAGGAGAAGGGCCACCCTCCCAATTTTTTTTTTAAAAAGAAAGGCTGGTCAGGCCCCGGTTGATGGGGTCCCTGGGGCCAAAAATGTCCCAGGGAAGGGGGACCACGCGGCCCCCCTTCCGTAAACTTAAAAAAATAAGAGTCAAAGCCCCGGGGGATGGGGTCCCCAGGGCCGAAAAAGGCCTCAGGTTGGGAGCCGTGCGCCCCCCTCCTTTAAATGTAGATTTGTTGTTTTTTTTTAAAAATTGGCCATGCCCCGGGGGATGGGGTCTCCGTGGCCGAAATCGGCCTGGGAGGGGGGTCGCTCGGCCCCCTTCCTGTTTTTTTTTTTAAACTAAAAAAATGGCTCTGGCCCTGGGGGATGGGGTCCCCAGGGCTCAAAAACTGTTAAGGGAAGGGGGGCCACACAGTCCCCCTTCCACATAGAAGAGAAAAAAGAGAAGCCAGCATCTCGCTGGAGGCCCCGCTTCCTCCCTTCGCCACTAAGCAAACGCCCCTTTCTGGCACGTTCTGGGTTGGGGATTAAGTCTCCTTGAATCGTAAGGGTCCTTAGGGGCCAACTAGTCCACCAGGTACCTCTAGTAAGCCCCACACAGTGGAATTGCTGAGAGGTGGTCTGAGGCCATGCCCCTTTTTACACCACTCTGCAAACGCTTCTCTTGGTGCACTGCAGGTCGGCGATGAGGTCCTCTTGTGTCCTGAGGACCTCAGGACTGAAGTGGACTTCATCCCCTGAGCAGCAGTGCGCCAGGAGGCATGTTTGCAGAGTGGTGTAAAAAGGGGGCATGGCCTCTGACCACTCTCAGCAATCCAACTGTGTGGGGCTTACTGGAGGTAACAGAAAGGCTAGTTGGCCCCCAAGGACCCTAAGGAGGCAAGGGGACTTCATCCCCCAACCAAGAGCACGCCAGGAGGTATGTTTGCAGAGTGGTGGACAAAGGGGGCGTGGCCTGTGTCCGCCTCTCAGCAATCCCACTGTGTGAGGCTTACTGGAGGTAACAGGTAGGCTAGTTGGCCCCTAACAACCCCCAGCAGCGAAGGGGACTTTAATCCCCATCGAAGAGCTCATGAGGGAGCACGTTTGCAGACTGGTGGGCAAAGGGGGCATGGCCTGCTATGAGACCTTACCAATGCTGCTGTGTGGGACTTGCTGAAGGTAATAGGAGGGGTAGTTGGCCCCCAAGGTTGGCCCCTTTCTCTACCACTCTGCAAACGCGCCTCCTGGCACACTACGGGTTGGGGGATGGAGTCCACTTTTCTCCTGAGGGACTTTGGGGGTCAAGAAGCCCTCCTGGTACCTTCTGTAAGTCCTATGCAGCAGAATTCCTGAGCGGTGGTCGGAGGCCAAGACCCCTTTCTCCACCTCTCTGCAAACGCAATTACTAGTTAAAGAAGCAGTTGCAATGTAATAGGTTTCGCATTTGCTAGAGTTAGAGCTATTGGCGTTGTAAATGTAAAAGTGTTTTACTAATGTTTCTTGGAGTGGAGTGGATGTAGGTTGTGTGTAGTGGAATTATGTGGTATGTTGTGCAGTGAAATTATGTGGATAGAAAGTATGTGGTATTTAGTGTATAGGAATTATGTAGAGTGGGATTATGTGTTATGGAGAGTAATTGTGTGGTATGATAGTCTGCGTTGTGGAATGGTAGCCTCAGGTTTAGTCTTCCTCGTTTCAATAGAAGCTAAACTATAAACTCAATGAGACAAAAACAAGAAGGAACCATTGAGGAGCACTTCTGGACCTAGTCAGAGGTATGAGCAGGGCCACTGGAATTATGCGACTGTTTGGCTGCACCGACTATTGCACTGTTATACATTTTCCGCATTTGCCACATAATCCATCATCTGCTGCATATTCTGCAGATTTGAACAAAAAAAACCTTGTTTCTAGCTCAAACGCCTGAAATGTTACCAAAAATGCAGCAACAAGTGTTACAGCGTGGTGGAAGGCCCTTTGCAAACCTAGAATGATCACCTGTTACTTATTGCTAAATGTGGGTATTAAATTGGTACTAATGGTGTGCAAACCACTCTTGCTTCTTTCTGCACCTCTCTTGCCTCTTTCTGCATTTCTGTTGTTCTTTCTGCACCTTTCTTTCTTTTTCTGCACTTCTTTTGCCTCTTTCTGCTCATCTCTTCTACTTTCTGCACCTCTCTTGCCTCTTTCTACACCTCTGTTGCCTCTTTCTGCACCTCACTTGCTTCTTTCTGTACCCTTCTTGCCTCTTTCTGCACCTTTCTGCACCTCTCTTGCCTCTTTCTGCACCCCTGTTCCCTCGTTCTGCACCTCTCCTGCCTGTTTCTGCACCTCTCTTGCCTCTTTCTGCACTCCTCTCGCATCTTTATGCACCTCTGTTGCTTCTTTCTGCACTTCTGTTGCCTCTTTCTGCACCCTCTTGCCTCATTCTGCAGCACTGTTTCTTCTTTCTGCACTTCTCTTGCTTCTTCCTTCACCTCTGTTGCTTCTTTCTGCAACCCTCTTGCCTCTTTCTGCACCCTTCTTCCCTCTTTCTGCACCCCTCTTGCCTCTTTGTGCACCTCTGTTCCTTCTTTGTGCACTTCTCTTGCCCTTTTCACAACCCCTCTTGCCTCTTTCTGCACTTCTGTTGGTTCTTTTGCACTGCTCTTGCTTCTTTCTGCACTTCTCTTACAAATTTCTGCACCCCTCTTGCCTCTTTCTGCACCCCTCGTCCCTCTTTCTGCACCTCTTTTGCCTCTGTCTGCACCCCTGTTCCCTCTTTCTGCACCTCTTTTGCCTGTTTCTGCAACTCTCTTGCCTCTTTCTGCAGTTCTCTTGCCTCCTTCTGCACCTTCCTGCATCTTTCTGCACTTCTATTGCTGCTTTCTGTACCTCTCTTGCTTCTTTCTGCAGCCTTCTTCCCTTTTTCTGCACACTCTTTCTGCACCTCTCTTGCCTCTTGCTGCACATCTCTTGCCTCTTTCTGCACCCCTCTTCCCTCTTTCTGCACCTCTCTTGCCTCTTTTTGCACCCCTGTTGCCTCTCTCTGCATCCCAGTTCCCTCTTTTTGCACTTTCCTGCCTGTTTCTGCACCTCTCTTGCCTCTTTCTGTACCTATGTTGCTTTTTTTGGCACTTCTGTTGCCTCTTTCTGCAGCTCTCTTGCTTCTCTCTGCACCCTTCTTCCCTTTTTTTCATCCCTCTTGCCTCTTTCTGCAATTCTCTTGCAATTTTCTGCACCTCTCTTGCCTCTTTCTGCGCCCCTCTTGTTCCTTTCTGCAACCTTCTTTCCTCTTTCTGCACCTCACTTGCCTCTTTCTGCAGTTCTCTTGCCTCGTTCTGCACCTCTGTTGCTTCTTTCTGCACCCCTCTTGTCTGTTTATGCACCTCACTTGCCTCTTTCTACTCCTCTCTTGCCTCTTTCTGCAGTTCTCTTGTCTCTTTCTGCACCTCTCTTGCCTCTTTCTGCATCTCACTTGCCTCTTTCTGCACTTCTCTTGCTTCTTTCCACACCTCTGTTGCTTCTTTCAACAATTCTCTTGCCTCTTTCTGCACTTCTCTTGTCTGTTTCTGCACCTCTCTTGCCTCTTTCTGCACCTCTGTTGCGTTTTTTTGCACATCACTTGCATCTTTCTGCACAACTCTTGCCTCTTTCTGCACCCCTCTTCCCTCTTTCTGCACCACTCTTGCCTCTTTCTGCACCCCTGTTCCCTCTTTCTGTACCTTTCCTGCCTGTTTCTGTACCTCTCTTGCCTCTTTATGTACCTCTGTTGCTTCTTTCTGCACTTCTCTTGCCTTTTTCTGCACCCTGTGTGCCTCTTTCAGCACCTCTGTTGCTTCTTTCTGCACTTCTCTTCCGTCTTTCTGCACCCCTCCTGCTTCTTTCTGTGCCCCTCTTGCCTCTTTGTGCACCTCTCCTACCTCTTTCTGCACCCCTCTTGCCTCTTTTTGCACCTCTGTTGGTTCTTTCTGCACTGATCTTGTTTCTTTCTGCACCTCTTTTGCAAATTTCTGCATCCCTCTTGCCTCTTTCTGCACCCTTCTCTCCTCTTTCTCCACTGGTCTTGCTTATTCTGCACTTCTCTTGCTTCTTTCTCCACTGCTCCTGCATCTTTCTGCACCTGTCTTGCAAATTTCTGTATCCCTCTTACCTCTTTCTGCACCTCTGTTCCCTCTTTCTGCACCTTTCTTGCCTGTTTCTACACCACTCTTGCGTCTTTCTGCATCTCTGTTGCTTCTTTCTGCACTTCTCTTGCCTCTTTCTGCACCCCTCTTGCCTCTTACAGCACCTCTGTTACTTCTTTCTGCACTTCTCCTGCTTCTTTCTGCACCCCTTGTGCCTTTCTCTGTACCCCTTTTGCCTCTTTGTGCACCTCTATTGCCTCTTTCTGCACCTCTCTTGCCTTTGTCTGCAGTTCTCTTGCCTCTTCCTGCACCTCTTTTGCTTCTTTCTGCACTTCTCTTGCCTCTTTCTGTACCCATCTTGCCTCTTTCAGCACCTCTGTTGCTACTTTCTGCACTTCTCTTGCTTCTTTCTGCACCCCTCTTTCCTCTTTCTGTAGGCCTTTTGCCTCTTTGTGGCACCTCTCTTGCCTCTTTCCGCACCTCTCTTGCCATTTTCTGGAGTTCTCTTGCCTTTTTCTGCACCTCTCTTGCCTTTTCTGGAGTTCTCTTGCCTCTTTCTGCACCCATCTTGTCTCTTTCTGCACATCAGTTGGTTATTTCTGCACTGCTCTTGCTTCTTTCTGCACCCCTCTTCCCGCTTTCTGTACCTCTTTTGCCTCTGTCTGCACATCTGTTCCCTCTTTCTGCACCCCTTTTGCCTGTTTCTGCAACTCGCCTCTTTCTGCAGTTCTCTTGCCTCCTTCTGCACCTTACTTGCCTCTTTCTGTACTTCTATTGCTGCTTTCTGTACCTCTCTTGCTTCTTTCTGCATCCTTCTTCCCTTTTTCTGCACACTCTTTCTGCACCTCTTTTGCCTCTTTCTGCACATCTCTTGCCTCTTTCTGCACCCCTCTTCCCTCTTTCTGCACCTCTCTTGCCTCTTTTTGCACCCCTGTTCCCTCTTTCTGCACCTTTCCTGCCTGTTTATGCACCTCTCTTGCCTCTTTCTTTACCTCTGTTGCTTCTTTCTGCACTTCTCTTGCCTCTTTCTGCACCCTTCGTGCCTCATTCTTTACCTCTGTTGCTTATTTCTGCACTTCTCTTCCTTCTTTCTGCACCACTACTGCCTCTTTCTGCACCTCTCTTGCCTCTTTTTGCACCCCTGTTCCCTCTTTCTGCACCTTTCCTGCCTGTTTATGCACCTCTCTTGCCTCTTTCTGTACCTCTGTTGCTTCTTTCTGCACTGCTCTTGCATCTTTCTGCACCTGTCTTGCAAATTTCTGTATCCCTCTTACCTCTTTCTGCACCTCTGTTCCCTCTTTCTGCACCTTTCTTGCCTGTTTCTGCACATCTCTTGCCTCTTTTTGCACCTCTGTTGGTTCTTTCTGCACTGCTCTTGCTTCTTTCTGCACCTCTTTTGCACATTTCTGCATCCCTCTTGCCTCTTTCTACACCCCTCTTCCTTCTTCCTCCAGCTCTCTTGCTCCTTTCTGTACATCTCTTGCTTCTGTCTGCACTGCTCTTGATTCTTTCTGCACCTCTCTTGCAAATGTCTGTATCCCTCTTACCTCTTTCTGCACCTTTCTTGCCTGTTTCTACACCACTCTTGCGTCTTTATGTACCTCTGTTGCTTCTTTCTGCACTTCTCTTGCCTCTTTCTGCATCCCCCTTGCCTCTTTCAGCACCTCTGTTGCTACTTTCTGCACTTCTCTTGCTTCTTTCTGTACCCCTTTTGCCTCTTTGTGCACCTCTCCTGCCTCTTTCTGCACATCTATTGCCTTGTTCTGCAGTCCTCTTGCCTCTTTCTGCACCTCTTTTGCTTCTTTCTGCACTTCTCTTGCCTCTTTCTGTACCCCTCTTGCCTCTTTCTGCACCTCTGTTGGTTCTTTCTACATTGCTCTTGCTTCTTTCTGCACCTCTATTGCAAAATGCTGTATCCCTCTTGCCTCTTTCTGCACCCCTCTTCCCTCTTTCTGCACAACCTCTTGCCTCTGTCTGCATACCTGTTCCCTCTTTCTGCACACCTTTTGCCTATTTCTGCAACTTTTGGCAGTTCTCTTGCCTCCTTCTGCACCTCACTTGCCTCTTTCTGCACTTCTCTTGCTTCTTTCTGTACCTCTCTTGCTTCTTTCTGCACCTCTCTTGGTTCTTTCTGCCTCTTTCTGCACATCTCTTGGTTCTTTCTCCACTGCTCTTGCCTCTTTCTGCACCCCTCTTGCCTCTTTCTGCAACTCTTTTGTTTCTTTCTGCACTTCTCTCTCCTCTGTTGTCTCTTTCTGCACTAGACTTCCCTCTTTCTGCACCTCTCTTGTCTCTTTCTGCACCCCTGTTGCCTCTCTCTGCATCCCAGTTCCCTCTTTCTGCACCTTTTCTGCCTGTTTCTGCACCTCTCTTGCCTCTTTCTGTACCTATGTTGCTTTTTTCGGCACTTATGTAGCCTCTTTCTGCAGCTCTCTTGCTTCTCTCTGCACCCTTCTTCCCTTTTTTTCATCTCTCTTGCCTCTTTCTGCAATTCTCTTGCAATTTTCTGCACCTCTCTTGCCTCTTTCTGCGCCCCTCTTTCCTCTTTCTGCAACCTTCTTTCCTCTTTCTGCACCTCACTTGCCTCTTTCTGCAGTTCTCTTGCCTCGTTCTGCACCTCTGTTGCTTCTTTTTGCACCCCTCATGCCTGTTTCTGCACCTCACTTGCCTCTTTCTACTCCTCTCTGTAGGAGAGTAGGATCTGCCTCTTATGTTGCCCCCACTTTTTTTCTGATGTTTACACTGGTTTCTGGCTATAGTCAGGCTGGGACCCTGCTAATCAGGGCCCCAGCCTCTCTGTTCTCTAAACGATTTGGAGTGCACTCTAGGTGCACTAGTGATTGGATGCTGTGGTTCCTTATGAGTCCCTAGTATATGGTACCTTAGGTACTAAGGGCATAGCTACTTCACAGGCCTACCAGGGGCTGCAGCATGTATTATGCCACCCCTGGGAAGCAGACTAAATCTGACACCACAGGCCTGCTACTGCAGCCTGAGTGAGGAAGTGCTAGCACCCCTCACTGAGATATAGGTTCCCTATATCTCTCCTACACACACATATAACCCTATCAGTCACCCCTAAGGCAGGCCCTATCAATCCTGAGGGCAGGGTGCGTGGCTTCTATGTGAGGGGGTGCCTCTGCCTGAGCAGGGCCCCTCTGCAGCTCTCAGAGTCCATTCTCTGGTGCTGTTTGTAGATGCGGTTAAACCATATACTTTTAAGTGCATTATATCCTCGCGGTAAAATGCTAACTTTGGAATGGCTGCATCGAAACATGTCGTGTTTGGTGTCAAACACCTTGGAATACTACCCCCCCGCCAGTCCTGGCGGCGGGGGTAGCATTCCACCCTTCTAGAGGGATAGACATGTCCCTACTGTGGAAACGCGGTAGAATCCTGCAGAGCCCTGGCATCACAAAATGGATGCCACCAGTCACAGACACTGGGCTGCCCTCCTGCTGATGACCAACACTCGCAATGGAGGAAGCCCAACAATAGATATCCTGTCCCAAGGGGTGTGACCACCTCCCAGACAGGGTTTAGTGTATTGGGGCTGGGTGGGTGCACTCTTAGAGTGCTTTGAAGTCCTGCACTGGGGGAGCAGAAGGCTCCTCTGTGCATATGCCAGTTCAAACCGGCTCAGGGGCTACCTGTCCCTGCTCTGGCACGAAACTGGACAAAGGGAAGTGGGTGTAGCCACCCACTCCCTGACCCTCCCATAGGTAGGGTCATAGAGCTAGTCCCTCCCCTCCTTTTAGTATAAGAGGGGAACCTGTGCATTGCACCCTAGATTTCCCTGGACGACGCTCTACAAGAAGAATCCCGGACCTTCGACGTTCCACTACCTTTGGAAGACTGAAGAATCTCCCTTGGAGTCAAGGAGTGACTCCCCTGCTTGGCAGGCACCAAAAACTACAAACGACGGTCGCAAACTATGCCGCTCCCACCGGAGTCCGAAGTCCCTGCAGCCCAAGAAGTAAATTTCCTAACTTGTCAAAGGCCATCGTGAGTCCCCAGCGAAGCTGAGGCCAGTGGACCCCAAGAGTAACGAGGAACCGCGACCCCTGGGTACCGTGCACTATTGTCAAGTGCAACCCCTTCACAACATTCCACGAACTTGTGCTTTGGACCACGTGTGGTCCCAGCCTCCAGCAAAAATCCCTCCTAAGATCAGTGGCCTACCATGTCCTGAGTGACCGTGGGCCCCTGTGAGCGAATCCTCCCGAGGTGTCTTTGCGATCCCTTGCCAGCCGGCTTGTGGGTCCCCAGGAGACTTCCTAAAGAAACCGAAGGGCTCCCCTGGTTGCTCCAGGCCTGCCCTGACTTACCCTTGCTGGGTGAGTCCCTCAGTCCTTGCTGGTCTGCGCCATTGTCTCTTCACACTTTCCCCGAGACTTGCTGTTACCAAGGCTTGTTGGCTCCGATCGAGTTGCCGACACCACAGTAAGCTGCAGACATCGTGGGACACGCCGAATCCAGCTCCTGGTTGTCATCAACGCCTCCTGGACCTCGTGGCTGAAGAGTCAAGGCAACTGCGAACAACCTGAATCTTGCGACGACGGTGGGCATCCATCTTCCTTGCCCCGAGTCACTGCCAAGTGACTTTGAACACTGTCCCCTCTGCTTTCAGGTCTTCCATCTTCCGAATCCAGGCTTGGATTCCTCCGGACACTTCTCCTGTCGCCGCAAGCAGCAAGTCTTCACTGGCTCCCATTGAAAACGACGCCGCGACCCGACACCAAAGAACACCTATGCACCCGGCTCCCCTGGGTGAGGTAACTTCAGCACTACGGTGCTCCTGTGGGTGTGGGCCCTAGAACTACTTACCCTGTAGGTGACTTGCTTGTAGCTTCCCTAGAAGTGTCCTAAAACTCTAACTTTCTAAGTGCGACAATTGCACTGACTCGTACAGGGTTCGCGTCTGTGTTAGACACACCACGTCCATCTCCTTTGTAACACTAGCTAAAACTGTATCCTTCGACTCGTACGGAGTCCGATCGGTGTTCGCCTCGAACACACAAAGGGCCTGTAACACTGAGATCTCCACTGCACTGACTCGCACAAGGTTCGCGTCTGTGTTAGACACAGCGCGTCCAACTCCCTTGCAACTCTATCTGTGACCGCGTCCTTCGACTCGTACAAGGACCGATCGGTGTGTTCGCCTCGAACACGCAAGGGACCTTTAACATTGATATTTCAATCGCGTCTGAGTGCATAGACTCGCACAGGATTCGCATCGGTGCCAGGTCACCGCGTCCGTCCCCTGTGGGTCTCCTACAACTACCTGGGGTGGTTCTTGGGGGTCCCTCGATTCTAGATGCCCTAGACCTAGGTCTAGCAAACTAAGATTGTAACCTTCAATTGTGCTAAACTTATCCTGATAATATTTGACTTGTACATATGTTCCTATCCTCTAATCTCATAAAGAGATTAGTAGAGAGTGTTTATTAATAAATACATATATATTTGATATATATACCTGTGTGGTGTCTTTTCATTTGGTGATTCAAGAGATTGTGTGGTAAAACAAGCTGCTTTACATTCCTTCAAGACTTAGCCTGAAGGCTGCTCTCCACAGCTACCACTAGGATAGCTTTCTATAACGGTTGTCTTAAACCTATCTACCATAAGAGTCGAATTGTTCTGGTGCAAGGTGTCCACTTTAATTAGTGAACAGCATATACCAGGCCAACTTCTCACATTGGTGGGCAGCGTGTGGGATTCCAGCTTGCTATTGTTTTACCAGAAAATCTCTATTTGAATTACTAACTGAAAACCACTATAGGTACTTAAGGTACATATAAAGTCAAGCTTAGTATCGATAAGTTCTACTGAACTTAGAGCTGTGTGCCAAGGGATAGCACACCCTTTCTACAGCTCAAGCTAGTATCAGTAGGCCACAAACTAGTGTAGGTAGTACAACACTGCACAACACTAGAATGTCCTTACAGGGTGGAACCAGTGGATCCACTCAGCCTCAGTATAAGGACATGGCTTTCTCTGACTTGAGAGCCATGTGTGTTGAAAGACACCTGAGGCTAGGACAGAGTCCCTCAACCCTACACCTGATAGATCTGCTGACAGCAGATGATCTTAGATTGTCTCTAGGAGCTAATGGGTCTGAATCAGTGGGTGGGTCAATTACAGTATCTGGGTCAGACGATGAAAATCCGAATGACCAGGACTCTGTGATTGAAGGGCCAGGCCTCAAGGGGCCTGAAAAGGACAGAGGAATTCTCCCTAAGAGAACTGACAGAGTGGATGAGAGGCATAGGTCCCCTTCCAGGGAATCTGAGCACTCTTATCACTCTGGCAGAGAATTTGTCCACCAGAGGAACTCATACTTTCCCATAAGAGAGACCTCCTCTGAAAGAATGTGCAAACTGCTGCAGTATGAGGAAGCAAGAGTTGCCCTCAGAACCAAGCAGTTGGCACTGGATAGAGAAGCCCTGGAGATCCAGAGAGCTTCTAGACGAGAGGGGTTAGAACCCCTTGGTGGCAGCAACAGTGTCCCTAGAGGCAGAGAATCTATTCCAGACCATAGGAACCTGAGCAAGGTTGTTCCTCCCTACCAGAGTGGGAATGATATCCACAAGTGGATAACTGCTATGGAGAGGGCCTGTAGAGTACAGCAGGTCCCCCAGAAGCAGTGGGCAGCAATCTTGTGGCTCTCCTTTTCAGATAAAGGTAGAGACAAGCTCCTCACTGTTAGAGAAGAGGATGCTGATGATTATGAAGTCCTGAAGAGTGCACTGATAGATGGGTTTGGCTTAACCACTGAGCAGTACAGGTTGAAGTTCAGAGACACCCAGAAGGCACAGACTCAGGACTGGACTGACTTTGTTGATTGTGCAACCAAGGCTCTGGAGGGTTGGCTGGTTGGCAGTAGGGTTACTGATTTCAAGGGATTGTATAATCTGATGATGAAAGAACAAATCCTTAATAATTGCCAGAACCAGTTGTTGCATCAGTACCTGGTGGACTCGGATCTGACCTCTCCCCAAGAATTGGGAAAGAAGGCAGACAAGTGGGTCAGAACCAGGGTGAGGCAGAAACCCCAGAACCAAGGGGGTGACACCAAGAAGCAAGATCCTAAGGGCTCTGAGAAAGGTGGGGATAAGTCAAAAGACCAGAAGTCTTTACAAGGGCCCCAAAAATCTGCATCTGGTGGGGAGTCACAACCCAACAAGGGAAAAGGCCAAAGAAGCCCTGGTGCAAATTCTGTAAACAGAAAGGGCACTGGACTTCTGACTGTAACAAGTCCAAAGAGCAAACCACCACCACTCCTGCCCCTAAGGCAACTGTTCCCCCTAGTTCAGCTACTGGTGGAGGTGGTACACAGAATAAGGGTGTAGTAGGGTTGACCCTGGGTTCTGAAGTGGACTCTGACCTAGTCAGAGTGCCCACTCAGGCAATGCTGATTTGTGAGGGAGACCTTAATATGTCCTTCCTAGTGAGTCCCAGTAATCTGGGCAAAAAAAACAGCAGCCTGTAATAAATGGCAAACAGGCTTTGGCATTTAGGGACACAGGTGCTAGTGTCACCATGGTGGCAGAGGATCTTGTGGACCCTGGACAGATCATCCTGGGTGAAATGTACCAGGTGACCAATGCAAGCAACGTCAAGACCAACCATAGTCTGGCAGTTGTGAATTTCTCCTGGGGAGGGGTAACTGGCCTCAAGAAGGTTGTAGTCAGTGCAGACCTCCCTGTCGAATGTCTATTGGGCAATGATCTAGAGACTTCAGCCTGGTCTGAAGTAGAGTTATGGACTCATGCTGAGATGTTGGGCATCCCTGCAGAGGTATTTGCTGTGACCAGGTCACAAGCAAGAATGCATGACACTGAACCAGCTCTGGATCCTGGAACAATGGACCAGATGCATCCCAAGAGGAGGAGCAGTAGGGTAAAGGCAGTGCCTTCCCCTCTGTCTCAGATCACAGATTCACCCCCAGAGGGAGGTGAAGCAGATCCTGAAGAAGGAACTGCCCCAGAGGGACTTGAGCCTGATCAGGTTGAGTTCTTGGGGGCAGGGGGCCCTTCTAGGGAAGATCTGAGGAAGGAGCAACAGTGCTGCCCCTCTCTTGAACCCCTCAGACAGCAGGCTGCTGCTGAGGCTGCTGGGAGTGCTAGTGGGTCCCATAAAGTTTATTGGGATGAGGGACTCCTATATTCTGAGGGTAGAGACCCAGCCCCTGGAGCCACCAGGAGGTTGGTAATACCTCAGAAGTTTAGGGGTTCCTCTTGACCCTAGCACATGACATCCCTTTAGCAGGACACTTGGGCCAAAACAAGACCTGGGACAGGCTTGTTCCACATTTTCATTGGCCACATATGTCAGAGGACACAAAGGAGTTGTGTCGCTCCTGTGTCACATGCCAAGCCAGTGGTAAGGCAGGTGGCACAACAAAGGCCCCCTGATACCACTACCGGTGGTGGGGGTACCCTTTGAAAGGGTAGGGATTGACATTGTTGGTCCCCTTGACCCTCAAACTGCATCTGGGCACAGGTTTATCCTGGTGGTAGTGGATCATGCCACCAGGTACCCAGAAGCAATTCCCCTGAGGACCACTACAGCCCCTGTGGTGGCAAGAGCCCTCATTGGAGTCTTCTCCAGAGTGGGTTTCCCAAAGGAGGTTATTTCTGACAGAGGTACCAACTTCATGTCAGGATATCTAAAAGCAATGTGGAAGGAGTGTGGGGTAACTTACAAGTTCACCACCCCCTATCACCCACAATGCAATGGTTTAGTTGAACGCTTCAACAAAACCCTGAAAGGAATGATTAAAGGACTCCCAGAGAAGCTTAGGCGGAAATGGGACCTTCTTCTTCCTTGCCTGTTGTTTGCATACAGAGAGGTTCCACAGAAGGGGTTGGCTACAGCCCATTTGAGCTTCTGTTTGGGCATCCTGTGAGAGGTCCACTGTGTTTGGTAAAGAGGGCTGGGAGTTACCTCTCAAGCCCCCCAAACAAGATGTGATGGACTATGTACTTGGTCTCCGCTCCCGGATGGCAGAGTACATGAAAAAGGCAACCAAAAACCTGGAGGCCAGCCAAGAATTACAAAAAGCTTGGCATGACCAAAGGCTGTACTGACTGTATACCAGCCAGGACAGAAAGTGTGGGTGTTGGAGCCTGTGGCCCCAGCAGCCCTCCAGGACAAGTGGAGTGGCCCCCATACAATAGTTGAACAGAAGGGAGAAGTCACCTACCTGGTGAATCTTGGATCTCCCAGGAGCCCCCTGAGGGTGCTCCATGTCAACAGATTAAAGCCATATGTTGACAGGGCTGACATGGGCTTGCTCATGGCAACTGATGAGGACCAGGAGGAGGAGAGTGACCCTCTCCCTGACCTGCTCTCTCAGAACCCTGATGATGGGTCAGTAGATGGTGTTGCTTTGGCAAGCAGCCTCACTGACCATCAGCAAACTGAGTGCAGACAAGTTCTGCAACAGTATAGACATATGTTTAGCCTGACCCCTAGTCAGACTTCCTGGTGCACCCACGAGGTGGACACTGGAGACAGTCTGCCTGTCAAGAATAAAATCTACAGGCAACCTGACCATGTCAGGGACTGTATCAGGACTGCAGTCCAGAAGATGTTGGAGCTAGGTGTAATTGAGCCTTCAGATAGCCCTTGGGCTAGTCCAGTAGTCCTGGTACCCAAGCCTCATACCCAGGGTGGTAAGAAAGAAATGAGGTTTTGTGAAGACTACAGAGGCCTCAATGCAGTCACTAGGACTGATGCCAATCCATACCAAGGGCAGATGAGCTGATTGATACTTTGGCCTCAGCCAAGTATCTAAGCACGTTTGACCTGACAGCTGGCTACTGGCAGATCAGGTTAGCTGATGATGCAAAAGCCAAAACAGCATTTTCGACCCCTGGTGGGCACTACCACTTTGTGGTGATGCCCTTTGGATTGAAAAATGCACCTGCCACTTTTCAGAGGTTGGTGAATAAAGTTCTGACAGGGATGGAAACTTATTGCTCAGCTTATCTAGATGATATTGCTGTCTTTAGTTCCTCCTGGCAGGATCACCTGGTCCACCTCAGGAATGTTTTGGAGGCCCTGCAGAAAGCAGGCCTCACTATCAAGGCCACTAAGTGCCAGATAGGGCAGAGTCAGGTTGTGTACCTGGGCCACCTTGTAGGTGGAGGCCAGGTTCAGCCTTTACAGAGCAAAATCCAAACCATAATGGAATGGGTTGCTCCAACCACCCAGAGACAGGTGAGAGCCTTCTTAGGCCTGACTGGGTACTATAGGAGGTTTGTCAAGGGATATGGATCTATAGTGACCCCCTTGAATGATCTGACCTCAAAGAAAATGCCAAAAAGGTTCAGTGGACAGCTAGCTGTCAGAAGGCATTTGAAGACCTAAAGCAGGCCATGTGCACTGCCCCCATCTTACAGAGTCCAGACTACACCAAAAGTTCATTGTCCAAACAGATGCTTCTGAGCTGGGTGTGGGAGCTGTACTGTCTCAACTGAATGATGAAGGTCAAGACCAGCCAGTAGCTTTTATTAGCAGAAGGCTGACCCCTAGAGAGAAACGTTGGTCAGCTATAGAGAGGGAGGCCTTTGCTGTGGTATTGGCCCTGAAGAAGCTGAGGCCATACTTGTTTGGTACTCACTTCATAGTTCAGACCGACCACAAGCCCCTCCTATGGCTTAAACAAATGAAAGGAGAAAACCCAAAACTTTTGAGGTGGTCCATTTCCCTACAGGGGATGGACTATACAGTGGAACATAGACCTGGGACCCAACATGCCAATGCAGATGGACTCTCACGGTATTTCCACTTTGAACACGAAGACTCAACTGGTCAAGGTTAGTTTAGTGTCCCTGCGTTTGGGGGGTTGTGTAGGAGAGTAGGATCTGCCTCTTATGTTGCCCCCACTTTTTTCTGATGTTTACACTGGTTTCTGGCTATAGTCAGGCTGGGACCCTGCTAATCAGGGCCCCAGCCTCTCTGTTCTCTCTAAACGATTTGGAGTGCACTCTAGGTGCACTAGTGATTGGATGCTGTGGTTCCTTATGAGTCCCTAGTATATGGTACCTTAGGTACTAAGGGCATAGGTACTTCACAGGCCTACCAGGGGCTGCAGCATGTATTATGCCACCCCTGGGAAGCAGACTAAATCTGACACCACAGGCCTGCTACTGCAGCCTGAGTGAGGAAGTGCTAGCACCCCTCACTGAGAGATAGGTTCCCTATATCTCTCCTACACACACATATAACCCTATCAGTCACCCCTAAGGCAGGCCCTATCAATCCTGAGGGCAGGGTGCGTGGCTTCTATGTGAGGGGGTGCCTCTGCCTGAGCAGGGCCCCTCTGCAGCTCTCAGAGTCCATTCTCTGGTGCTGTTTGTAGATGCAGTTAAACCATATACTTTTAAGTGCATTATATCCTCGCGGTAAAATGCTAACTTTGGAATGGCTGCATCGAAACATGTCGTGTTTGGTGTCAAACACCTTGGAATACTACCCCCCCGCCAGTCCTGGCGGCGGGGGTAGCATTCCAACCTTCTAGAGGGATAGACATGTCCCTACTGTGGAAACGCGTAAGAATCCTGCAGAGCCCTGGCATCACAAAATGGATGCCACCAGTCACAGACACTGGGCTGCCCTCCTGCTGATGACCAACACTCGCAGTGGAGGAAGCCCAACAATAGATATCCTGTCCCAAGGGGGTGTGACCACCTCCCAGACAGGGTTTAGTGTATTGGGGCTGGGTGGGTGCACTCTTAGAGTGCTTTGAAGTCCTGCACTGGGGGAGCAGAAGGCTCCTCTGTGCATATGCCAGTTCAAACCGGCTCAGGGGCTACCTGTCCCTGCTCTGGCGCGAAACTGAACAAAGGGAAGTGGGTGTAGCCACCCACTCCCCTGACCCTCCCATAGGTAGGGTCATAGAGCTAGTCCCTCCCCTCCTTTTAGTATAAGAGGGAGAACCTGTGCATTGCACCCTTATATTTCCCTGGACGACGCTCTACAAGAAGAATCCTGGACCTTCGACGTTCCACTACCTTTGGAAGACTGAAAAATCTCCCTTGGAGTCAAGGAGTGACTCCCCTGCTTGGTAGGCACCAAAAACTACAAACGACGGTCGCAAACTATGCTGCTCCCGCCGGAGTCCGAAGTCCCTGCAGCCCAAGAAGTGGATTTCCTGACTTCTCAAAGACCATCGTGAGTTCCCAGCGAAGCTGAGGCCAGTGGACCCCAAGAGTAATGAGGAACCGTGACCCCTGCATACTGTGCACTATTGTCGAGTGCAACCCCTTCACAATGTTCCACGAACTTGTGCTTTGGATCACGTGTGGTCCCAGCCTCCAGCAAGAATCCCTCCTAAGATCAGTGGCCTACCACGTCCTGAGTGACCGTGGGCCCCTGTGAGCGAATCCTCCCGAGGCATCTTTGCGATCCCTTGCCAGCTGGCTTGTGGGTCCCCAGGAGATTTCCTAAAGAAACCAAAGGGCTCCCCTGTTGCTCCAGGCCTGCCCTGACTTACCCTCACTGGGTGAGTCCCACAGACCTTGCTGGTCTGTGCCATTGTCTCTTCACACTTTCCCCAAGACTTGCTGTTACCAAGGCTTGTTGGCTCCGATCGAGTCACCGACACTGCAATAAGCTGCAGACATTGTGGGACACGCCAAATCCAGCTCCTGGTCATCGTTGACACCTCCTGGACCTCGTGGCTGAAGAGTCAAGGCAACTGCGAACGACCTGAATCTTGCGATGACGGTGGGCATCCATCTTCCTTGCCCCGAGTCACTGCCAAGTGACTTTGAACACTGTCCCCTCTGCTTTCAGGTCTTCCATCTTCCGAATCCAGGCTTGGATTCCTCCGGACACTTCTCCTGTCTCCGCAAGCAGCAAGTCTGCACTGGCTCCCATTGAAAACGACGCCGCGACCCGACACCAAAGAACACCTATGCACCCGGCTCCCCTGGGTGAGGTAACTTCAGCCCTACGGTGCTCCTGTGGGTGTGGGCTCTAGAACTACTTACACTGTAAGTGACTTGCTTGTAGCTTCCCTAGAAGTGTCCTAAAACTCTAACTTTCTAAGTGCGACAATTGCGCTGACTCGTACAGGGTTCGCGTCTGTGTTAGACACACCGCGTCCATCTCCTTTGTAACACTATCTAAAACTGTATCCTTCGACTCGTACGGAGTCCGATCGGTGCTCGCCTCGAACACACAAAGGGCCTGTAACACTGAGATCTCCACTGCACTGACTCGCACAAGGTTCGCGTCTGTGTTAGACACAGCGCGTCCAACTCCCTTGCAACTCTATCTGTGACCGCGTCCTTCGACTCGTACAAGGACCGATCGGTGTGTTCGCCTCGAACACGCAAGGGACCTTTAACATTGATATTTCAATCGCGTCTGAGTGCATAGACTCGTACAGGATTCGCATCGGTGCCAGGTCACCGCGTCCGTCCCCTGTGGGTCTCCTACAACTACCTGGGGTGGTTCTTGGGGTCCCTCGATTCTAGTTGCCCTAGACCTAGGTCTAGCAAACTAAGATTGTAACCTTCAATTGTGCTAAACTTATCCTGATAATATTTGACTTGTACATATGTTCCTATCCTCTAATCTCATAAAGAGATTAGTAGAGAGTGTTTATTAATAAATACATATATATTTGATATATATACCTGTGTGGTGTCTTTTCATTTGGTGATTCAAGAGATTGTGTGGTAAAACAAGCTGCTTTACATTCCTTCAAGACTTAGTCTGAAGGCTGCTCTCCACAGCTACCACTAGGATAGCTTTCTATAACGGTTGTCTTAAACCTATCTACCAAAAGAGTCGAATTGTTCTGGTGCAAGGTGTCCACTTTAATTAGTGAACAGCATATACCAGGCCAACTTCTCACACTCTCTTACCTCTTTCTGCAGTTCTCTTGTCTCTTTCTGTACTTCTCTTGCCTCTTTCTGCATCTCACTTGCCTCATTCTGCACTTCTCTTGCTTCTTTCTACACCTCTGTTGCTTCTTTCAACAATTCACTTGCATCTTTCTGCACAATTCTTGCCTCTTTCTGCACCTCTATTGCCTCTTTCTGCATCCCTGTTCCCTCTTTCTGTACCTTTCCTGCCTGTTTCTGCACCTCTCTTGCCTCTTTATGTACCTCTGTTGCTTCTTTCTGCACTTCTCTTGCCTCTTTCTGCACCCTGTGTGCCTCTTTCAGCACCTCTGTTGCTTCTTTCTGCACTTCTCTTCCTTCTTTCTGCACCCCTCCTTCTTCTTTCTGTACCCCTCTTGCCTCTTTGTGCTCCTTTCCTACCTCTTTCTGCACCCCTCTTGCCTCTTTTTGTACCTCTGTTGGTTCTTTCTCCACTGCTCTTGTTTCTTTATGCACCTCTTTTGCAAATTTCTGCATCCCTCTTGCCTCTTTCTGCACCCTTCTCTCCTCTTTCTCCACCTGTCCTGCTTATTCTGCACTTCTCTTGCTTCTTTCTGCACTGCTCTTGCATCTTTCTGCACCTTTCTTGCAAATTTCTGTATCCCTCTTACCTCTTTCTGCAACTCTGTTCCCTCTTTCTGCACCTTTCTTGCCAGTTTCTGCACCTCTCATGCCTCTTTCTGTACCTCTGTTGCATCTTTCTGCACTTCTCTTGCCTCTTTCTGCACCCCTCTTGCCTCTTACAGCACCTCTGTTGCTTCTTTCTGCACTTCTCCTGCTTCTTTCTGCACCCCTCGTGCCTTTGTCTGTACCCCTTTTGCCTCTTTGTGCACCTCTCCTGCCTCTTTCTGCACCTCTCTTGCCTTTGACTGCAGTTCTCTTGCCTCTTCCTGCACCTCTTTTGCTTCTTTCTGCACTTCTCTTGCCTCTTTCTGTACCCATCTTGCCTCTTTCAGCACCACTGTTGCTTCTTTCTGCACTTCTCTTGCTTCTTTCTGTACCCCTGTTTCCTCTTTCTGTATGCCTTTTGCCTCTTTGTGCACCTTTCCTGCCTCTTTCTGCACCTCTCTTGCATTTTTCTGGAGTTCTCTTGCCTCTTTCTGCACCTCTTTTGCTTCTTTCTGCACTTCTCTTGCCTCTTTCTGTACCCATCTTGTCTCTTTCTGCACATCAGTTGGTTATTTCTGCACTGCTCTTGCTTCTTTCTGCACCTCTGTTGCAAATTTCTGCATCCCTCTTGCCTCTTTCTGAACCCCTCTTCCCGCTTTCTGCACCTCTTTTGCCTCTGTCTGCACATCTGTTCCCTCTTTCTGCACCCCTTTTGCCTGTTTCTTCAACTTTCTTGCCTCTTTCTGCAGTTCTCTTGCCTCCTTCTGCACCTTACTTGCCTCTTTCTGCACTTCTATTGCTGCTTTCTGTACCTCTCTTGCTTCTTTCTGCAGCCTTCTTCCCTTTTTCTGCACACTCTTTCTGCACCTGTCTTGCCTCTTTCTGTACATCTCTTGCCTCTTTCTGCACCCCTCTTCCCTCTTTCTGCACCTCTCTTGCCTCTTTTTTCACCCCTGTTGCCTCTCTCTGCATCCCAGTTCCCTCTTTCTGCACCTTTTCTGCCTGTTTCTGCACCTCTCTTGCCTCTTTCTGTACCTATGTTGCTTTTTTCGGCACTTCTGTTGCCTCTTTCTGCAGCTTTCTTGCTTCTCTCTGCACCCTTCTTCCCTTTTTTCATCCCTCTTGCCTCTTTCTGCAATTCTCTTTCAATTTTCTGCACCTCTCTTGCCTCTTTCTGCGCCCCTATTGCCTCTTTCTGCAACATTCTTTCCTCTTTCTGCACCTCACTTGCCTCTTTCTACAGTTCTCTTTCCTCGTTCTGCACCTCTGTTGCTTCTTTCTGCACCCCTCATGCCTGTTTCTGCACCTCACTTGCCTCTTTCTACTCCTCTCTTGCCTCTTTCTGCAGTTCTCTTGTCTCTTTCTGTACCTCTCTTGCCTCTTTCTGCATCTCACTTGCCTCTTTCTGCACTTCTCTTGCTTCCTTCTACACCTCTGTTGATTCTTTCAGCACTCCTCTTGCCTCTTTCTGCACTTCTCTTGTCTGTTTCTGCACCTCTCTTTCCTGTTTCTGCACCTCTGTTGCCTCTTTCTGCACCTCACTTGCTTCTTTTTGCAATACTCTTGCCTCTTTCTGCACCCTTCTTCCCTCTTTCTGCACCTCCCTTGCCTCTTGCTGCACCCCTGTTCCCTCTTTCTGTACCTTTCCTGCCTGTTTCTGCACCTCTCTTGCCTCTTTATGTACCTCTGTTGCTTCTTTCTGCACTTCTCTTCCCTCTTTCTGCACCCTGTGTGCCTCTTTCAGCACCTCTGTTGCTTCTTTCTGCACTTCTCTTCCTTCTTTCTGCACCCCTCCTGCCTCATTCTGTACCCCTTCTGCCTCTTTGTGCACCTCTCCTACCTCTTTCTGCACCCCTCTTGCCTCTTTTTGCACCTCTGTTGGTTCTTTCTGCACTGCTCTTGTTTCTTTCTGCACCTCTTTTTCAAATTTCTGCATCCCTCTTGCCTCTTTCTGCACCCTTCTCTCCTCTTTCTCCACCTGTCTTGCTTATTCTGCACTTCTCTTGCTTCTTTCTGCACTGCTCTTGCATCTTTCTGCACCTGTCTTGTAAATTTCTATATCCCTCTTACCTCTTTCTGCACCTCTGTTCCCTCTTTCTGCACCTTTCTTGCCTGTTTCTTCACCTCTCTTGCCTCTTTCTACACCTCTGTTGCTTCTTTCTGCACTTCTCTTGCCTCTTTCTGCACCCCTCTTGCCTCTTACAGCACCTCTGTTGCTTCTTTCTGCACTTCTCCTGCCTTTGTCTGTACTCCTTTTGCCTCTTTGTGCACCTCTCCTGCCTCTTTCTGCACCTCTCTTGCCTTTGTCTGCAGTTCTCTTGCCTCTTCCTGCACCTCTTTTGCTTCTTTCTGCACTTCTCTTGCCTCTTTCTGTATCCATCTTGCCTCTTTCTGCACTTCTGTTGGTTCTTTCTGCACTGCTCTTGCTTCTCTCTGTACCTCTGTTGCAAATTTCTGCATCCCTCTTGCATCTTTCTAGACCCTTCTTCCCTCTTTCTGCATCTCTCTTGCCTCTGACTGCACACCTGTTCCCTCTTTCTGCACCCCCTTTGCCTGTTTCTGCAACTCTCTTGCCTCTTTCTGCAGTTCTCATGCCTCCTTCTGTACCTCACTTGCCTCTTTCTCCACTTCTCTTGCTGCTTTCTGCACCTCTCTTGCTTCTTTCTGCAGCCTTCTTCCCTGTTTCTGCACACTCTTTCTGCACTTCTCTTGCCTCTTTCTGCACCTCTTTTCCTTCTTTCTGCACTTCTCTCTCCTCTTTCTGCACCCCCTCTTGCCTCTATTCTGAACCTCTGTTGGTTCTTTCTGCACTGCTCTTGCTTCTTTCTGCACATCTCTTGCACATTTCTGAATCCCTCTTCCCTCTTTCTGCACTTCTCTTGCGTCTGTCTCCACCCCTGTTCCCTCTTTCTGCACCTCTTTTGCCTGTTTCTGCAACACTGTTGCCTCTTTCTGCAGTTCTCTTGCCTCCTTCTGCTCCTCTGTTGCCTCTTTCTTCACCCCTCCTGCCTCTTTCTGCATCCCTCTTGCCTCTTTCTGAACCCCTCTTGCTTCATTCTGCACTTCTCTTGCTTCTTTCTGCACCTCTCTTGCTTCTTTCTGCACCACTCTTCCCTCTTTCTGCACCCTTCTTCCCACTTTGTGCATCTCTCTTGCCTCTTTCTGTACCACTCTTGCCTCTTTCTGCACCCTTCTTGCATCTTTCTGCACCTCTCTTGCTTCTTTCTGCACCCTTCTTCCCTTTTCCTGCACCTGTCTTGCCTCTCTCTGCACCTCTGCTGCCTCTTTCTGCGGTTCTCTTTCCTCTTTTTTCACCCTCTTTCTGTACCGCTTTTGCTTCTTTCTGCACTTCCCTTGCCTCTTTCTGCACCCCTCTTGCCTCTTTCTGCACCTCTGTTGGTTCTTTCTGCACTGCTCTTGCTTCTTTCTGTACCTCTCTTGCAAATTTCTGCAGCCCTCTTGCCTCATTCTGCACCCCTCTTCCCTCTTTCTGTACTTCTCTTGCCTCTGTCTCTACCCTGTTCCCTCTTTCTGCACCTCTTTTGCCTGTTTATGCAACTCTCCTACCTCTTTCTACAGTTCTGTTGCCTCCTTCTGCACCTCTGTTGCTTCTTTCTGCACCCCTCTTGCCTCTTTCTGCACCCTCTTGCCTCTTTCTGCACCCCTGTTGCTTCATTCTGCGCTTCTCCTGCTTCTTTCTGCACCTCTCTTGCTTCTTTCTGTACCCTTTTCCCCTCTTTCTGCACCTCTCTTGCCTCTTTCTGTACCGCTCTTGCCTCTTTCTGCACTTCCCTTACCTCTTTCTGCATCCTCTTTCTGTACCTCTTTTGCTTTTTTCTGCAATTCTGTTGCCTCTTTCTGCACCCCTCTTGCTTCTCTCTGCACCTCTGTTGGTTCTTTCTGCACTGCTCTTGCTTCTGTCTGCACCTCTCTTGCAAATTTCTGCACCCCTCTTGCCTTTTTCTGCACCCCTCTTCCCTCTTTCTGCACCTCTCTTGCCTCTGTCTGCACCCCTGTTCTCTCTTTCTGCACCTCTTTTACCTGATTCTGAAACTCTCTTGCCTCTTTCTGCAGTTCTCTTGCCTCTTTCTGCACCTCTGTTGCTTCTTTCTGCACTTCTCTTCCCTCTTTCTGCACCCCTCTTGCTTCTTTCTGTAACTCTGTTGCTTCTTTCTGCACTTCTTTTGTTTCTTTCTGCGCCTTTATTCCTCTTTCTGCACATGTCCTACCTATGTAGACATATTTAGAAATTATCATTTAAAAAACCTTTGAAATTCACTGAACAACCCATAGGTTTCAGGTACGTTATAGTTAGTAATTAGTATTTAAAAAACCTTTGAAATTCACTGGAAAAAACATAGGTTTCAGGGACGTTATAGTTCGAAATTAGCATTTAAAAAACCTTGGAAATTCAAAGAAAAAACCACAGGTTTCAGGGACATTATAGTTAGTTGGACATTTCACTCTTACAAAACCAGAGAAATTGAGCTGCTATAGTTAGTTGAGCTAACTATAACTTGCGCCCACGCAATGCACTGCTGATGACGTCACATATTGCTTCATAATATATATATATTACGAAGCAACAAATCCTGGCCCTTCTATTTCCACGGGACCTCCCAGGTACGGACCTCGCCACGCTGAAGAATACACAGCTACAGTGGTTCCTTTTCACAGTGCGGTGTTTTATTGCATCATTAAAAACTCCAATGCTGCTCAGGCATAGTGCCTGCCATGACCCTTTTCGATCGCGTAGGCGCGATCTTGATCACATGATTTATATATATATATTCAAAACCAAAGAGTACAGGGACATTATGATTAGGAAACAAAATTTTAAAATGTTAAAAACACATAGAAATTCAGCAGCTATAGTTATAGCTTTCTCAAGTGAATAAAGTTACTATAACTTATTCCCTAAGGTAACTTTCACTTGCACCCACACCATGCACAGTTTTCTCATCAGTAATTTCACTGCAAATGTTGCAGTGTTATTATCAATGATGCCATAGAAGATGTCATGACTGATATAATGCGTGTGGTAATTAGCAGTGCATGGCAAGGGCGCAAATTATAGTTACCTTAGGACACAAGTTATAGTTACCTGAGATAACTGTAACTATAACTGTTAAATTTCTATGGTTTTGTTATTTTTTGTGACATCACTGATGACATCATCCAGTGACTATGACTTTTTTTTAAAGTTTATGAACGTCAAATACATATACCAAGGTGTATTGGTGAATTAGTGAGTGTATAAGTGCCTGTATGAATGATTTAGTGGTTGTGTGACTATCTGTATAAGTGAGTGATTAGGTGTCTCAGTGAACATATGGGTGAGGGACTGGTTTTGTGAATGTCTGTATCAGTATGTTAGTTTGTGTGTAAGTTGCTGAATAGGTGTGTGAGTGGGTACATGAGTTGCTGTATGGGTGAGTAATTGGTTGTCTGAATATCTGTATAAGTGTCTGAGTGCCTATGTGGGTGGGTTAGGGTGTTTGCGACTGCCTGTATGGATGAGTCAGTGGGTGAGTCATTGCTGCAACGGTTAGTGAGTGCGTCCGTCAGGGGCTGTATGGGCGAGTGAGTGTGTGTATGGTTGTGTTGGTGACTGAGTGCATATGTCAGTGGTATATGGGTGAGTAACTGCATATGTGAAAGGCACTATAGGTGAGTGATGGAGTATATGAGTAAATGTATGTGTGAATGAGTGATTGTGAGAGTAGCTGTATGGGTAAGTGTGTGCTTGTGTCAGTGACTGTATAGGTGAGTGAGTATGTGTTAGTGTCTGTATGAATAAGTGAGTGGGTGTGTGTTTAACTGTATAATTGAGTAAGTGGCTGTGTGATTGACTCTATGGGTGAGTGAGTAGGTGTGTGAGTAGCTCTATGGGTGACTGACAGTATGTGAGTGGCTGTATGGGTAAGTGACTGGATATATCAGTGGCTGTATTAGTGAGTAAGTTGGATTATGAGTGACTGCATGGGTGACTGAGCAGATGTGTGTGTAGACCTATGAATCAGTGAGTAGGTGTGTAAGTAGAGGTATGGGTGTGTCAACAGTTTTGAGAATGGTAGTGTGGAAGTTGGAGTAGGTGTATGAAAGGTTATATTGCTGTGTGAGTGGGTGCGTCAGAGATTCTGTGGATGATGTCATCAGTGATGTAATTTGAGATGCCATCAGTGATGTCATCAGTGATTTCACTGACCATGTCATGAGTGATGTAATTTGTGAGGTCATAAGCAGTGCATTGCAGGGGCACGAGTTATAGTTAGCTCAATTAACTATAACTGTTGAATTTCTCTGGTTTTGTATGAGTGCATTGTCAGCCTAACTATAACGTCCCTGTAATCTTTGGTTATTTCAGTGAATTTCTATTGCTTTTCTTCTACTTAGGCATCTCAGATTTAAGTCTGGGTGTAGGCTGAGGCATAATGCAGGGGCTACTTCTCTGTATGGTAAACTTGAAAGTGTCAGTTGTTTAGCAGACATCTGAATGAGTGTTTCAGTTCCTATCTGGGGCTGTGATTCCATGTGTATGTAAATCTATTACTAAATCACTACCTCTCTTTATGTTATATGTATTTGTCTGAATGAGTCTGTAACAGCCTGCATAGATTGCCTCCTGTGTGTACTAGTGAATATTGGGGTATTTACGTGAGTAAGAAACTATCTTCATCTACACAAGATACATATCAGTTGTGCCTGTCTGTGTAATTGAATCTTTGCATGCTTCTCTAACTACCTCACTAGGTTTTTCAGTGTCTGTTTGCTTTTCTACTTAGATATATCAGATTTAATTCTGGGTGTAGGCTGGATTTATAATTGGGTGCATATTTAACTTCTTAAACAAATAGTTCCTTGGGCTATGGCCTAGCTACAGCCTACCTTGGTGTTCACTTATCTCTGCTACAAGAGCAGTTTACACCTTGTATATCACTTTTAAGTGATAAGAGAGCTCTACCAGTAAAACTACATACCTAAGCTCAAGTATACCAAGCCTCAGAGATAATGTAAGGGATACTTGTCTGCATGAAAAACTTGAAAGTGTCAGTTATTTAGCAGATATCTGAATGAGTGTTTAAGTTCCTATCTAGTGCTGTGATTCCATGTGTATGTAAACGTATTCCTAAATCACTGCCTCTCTTTATGTGATATATGGTTCTCTAAATGTCTCTGTAACAGCCTGCATTGATTGCCTCCTGAGTGTACTAGTGAATAATGCTGGGTTAATTATGTGTGAGAGAAACGGCCTTCATTACCAGAAGATACATATCAGTTGTGCCTGTCTTTGTGACTGAATCTTTGTGTGCTTCTCTAACTACCTCATTGGGTGTTTCTGTCTGTGCTTTTCTACTTAGACATTTTAGATTTAAGTCTGGGTGTAGGCTGGATGTATAATTGCGCACATAGGTTTCTATGAGTGCATATAGCTCACTGAATCATCAAAGTGCATCTTTTACTTTTTAAGCGAATAGCTCCCTGCACTATGGCCTAGCTACAGCCTTCCTTACTGTTCAGTTATATATGGTTCAAGAAACATGTATACCTTGTGTAGCAGTTTTAAGTGATAAGACAGCTCTACCAATAAACCTTCATGCACAGATTAATTCAGATTCATATTTCATATACAGCTATAGTGCATAATTTCCACTTTCAAAACTGAGTGTTGTATTTATCTTTTAGAATGGAACAAATAATACTACAACTTCCAGAATTCAAATAAAAACTTTAGCTATAAGCATCACATCATATATACACATATAAAACTTTGACATGATACCCTACAAGATTACATATAGGTTCAACCATTAGTGTGCAGTTTTTTCTCCTACCACTTCCAGCATGCAGTAAAGGAATACAAATGCAATATTGACCTCCATGGAAAAACATTCTAAACTAACTTGACAGACATCTGATCTGCACCTGAGACAAACTATGTCTTACTTACCTATTCACAGATATGTAAAAAAAACTTACAATTTCATTTAGACATCATCCTTTCTTTCTTTAAAGAATTATATATATTTCAAAAACTTTTATTACAATATGACATAATTATACACCTTATTAATCATTTTTTCGACTTATGAAAAAATGCAATTAACATACTAGCAGAGTTCATTGGTAAAATCACTTTTTGTCTCTTCTTAGTAGGATACAATATTCTCAGGCTTTGTAAAAACTTAGCACAAGAATGACACACCACTCTCATACAAACCAACCATAAATGGCAACATTCTGAACTTTCCATTGCCTGATACTGCAAAAGTCAGCAAATAAAAACATTGCTTTCATATTTTACACCAGCACACATGAATTTTCACTGTCTTTCATAGTACCAACTGTAATATTCAGCTGCAGACCTGTCCTGTGTGCTACTCTCCTTCCTACAAAATGCTTGGAGTGTGGATTGTGGGCCACAGCTATGTCTATGGGGATAAAGAGGCTGCAAAAAACAAAGGTATTGACAGGGACTTGGGTTTGCCAAATGTGGAGATTAGTTGGTTTGGCCAGAGAGGGTTAAAGTTTCATCAGCTGCTGGCTTTGGTTAAAACCATTGTAGATTTCCAAGCTCCTCACCTCATGATTGTGCACTGTGGTGGCAATGACCTCGGCAGATTGACTGGGGTAGGGCTGGAAATCCTAATGAAGGATAACTTTGCAGAACTGATATCACTTTTTCCTCACACTGTCTTGGTGCACTTTAATACATGCTAAAGACAGAAATGGAAGTGGTCAAATCAAATATGTCCACAGTTTGACAAAGCCAGGAAACATGTTGACAAAACTGCTTTCCTCAGAGATCATAACATGAGCTTTATCTACAACAACAATCTGCGTTTTGACATGCATGGCATATATAAAGGTGATGGAGTTCACTTTACAGATGAAGGGAACAGGGTGTTTCTAGGCAACATGAAACTTTGCATACAGTTTTATAGGTAGCTGTCTTACACACACTCTCAAAGGCTCTTGTCAAAGCCACCCAAGAGCCCAAAATGTTGTTCACTTTCTTGTTAAATGAATTTTTGTTAATTATTAAACTTCACGTGATGTCGCGATGATTGCAATCAGATCACCAAACCACCACATTCAGTAATTATATCTTAAAAAACTAATTCTAACTATTACAATGCACACATTACCAACTTAAACAACATGTTTGTACACATATATTTGTAGTAATACTTTCAAAAACTGTGCTTGAACCCTACTTCGTGTGTTCTCGATTATGCCTAGAGTCGCAATAACTTGGTAACTGCGATGATCGTGCCTTTCTTGAGAGATGTAAAACACATATATGCACACATTTCATAGTATTTTAAAATTTAAACACTAAGGTGCCGATTCCGATCTCGGTCGGAGGCGCACCCAATACCATTCGGTCGGGAAAAAAGCCATGCGAAAGCCTGTTTCCCGACCGATCCGTACAGCACACCGAACGAGCAAGTACGATGCGCACAACAGCAAAAATTCCGGCCGAGCCGTACTCACCCAAACCAGGTCCTGTTCTCTGACCGAGGCGAATCCGGAAACGCCGAATCGAGTCGCACGGAAGGAAAATGCAGCCCCGTCCGGCCGGACAAGTACGATGCGCTTCCCGTACGCGCCGAACCCGTCGCTACGCACGGCACGTCAAAGCATCCGGGAGAGGCGCACATAAGCTCCGAATCGCGCCACAACACGATCCACGGCTACGAGACGAACACGGCACCGACGAGGACGACGCGAAGCGACGAGGACGAAGCGAAGCGACGAGGACGACGCGAAGCAACGAGAAGGACGAACGACACGAACCAACCATGAATCCCTTCGTCCCGATCATACCAATATTCTACATCTACTACCGGAACAGGCACGGACGCGTACGGCGCAGAAGGTAAGTCAGACACCAACCACAAAACACATACAACACGTACACGACACATCACACACATACACTGGGAATCTGAATATACTTACACCAGCAACAGCAGCACCATAGGGGCGGGATGCCCATCACCAATGCCACATATGCACACAGGGGCCTGAATGCGCGCCACCACCCCAACCCAGGGGGCTGGATGCCTACCACTACTACCACCCTTAGCCAGGGGGCAGGATGCCCACCACTACTACCACCCTTAGCCAGGGGGCAGGATGCCCACCACTACTACCACCCTCACCCAGGGGGGCAGGATGCCTACCACTACTACCACCCTTAGCCAGGGGGCAGGATGCCCACCACTACTACCACCCTTAGCCAGGGGGCAGGATGCCCACCACTACTACCACCCTCACCCAGGGGGGCAGGATGCCTACCACTACTACCACCCTTAGCCAGGGGGCAGGATGCCTACCACTACTACCACCCTTAGCCAGGGGGCAGGATGCCTACCACTACTACCACCCTTAGCCAGGGGGCAGGATGCCCACCACTACTACCACCCTTAGCCAGGGGGCAGGATGCCCACCACTACTACCACCCTCACCCACGGGGGGCAGGATGCCTACCACTACTACCACCCTTAGCCAGGGGGCAGGATGCCCACCACTACTACCACCCTTAGCCAGGGGGCAGGATGCCCACCACTACTACCACCCTCACCCACGGGGGCAGGATGCCTACCACTACTACCACCCTTAGCCAGGGGGCAGGATGCCCACCACTACTACCACCCTTAGCCAGGGGGCAGGATGCCTACCACTAATACCACCCTTAGCCAGGGGGCAGGATGCCTACCACTACTACCACCCTTAGCCAGGGGGCAGGATGCCTACCACTACTACCACCCTTAGCCAGGGGGCAGGATGCCCACCACTACTACCACCCTTAGCCAGGGGGCAGGATGCCTACCACTACTACCACCCTTAGCCAGGGGGCAGGATGCCTACCACTACTACCACCCTTAGCCAGGGGGCAGGATGCCTACCACTACTACCACCCTTAACCAGGGGGCAGGATGCCCACCACTACTACCACCCTTAGCCAGGGGGCAGGATGCCTACCACTACTACCACCCTTAGCCAGGGGGCAGGATGCCTACCACTACTACCACCCTTAGCCAGGGGGCAGGATGCCCACCACTACTACCACCCTTAGCCAGGGGGCAGGATGCCCACCACTACTACCACCCTCACCCACGGGGGGCAGGATGCCTACCACTACTACCACCCTTAGCCAGGGGGCAGGATGCCTACCACTACTACCACCCTTAACCAGGGGGCAGGATGCCCACCACTACTACCACCCTTAGCCAGGGGGCAGGATGCCCACCACTACTACCACCCTCACCCACGGGGGCAGGATGCCTACCACTACTACCACCCTTAGCCAGGGGGCAGGATGCCCACCACTACTACCACCCTTAGCCAGGGGGCAGGATGCCCACCACTACTACCACCCTCACCCACGGGGGCAGGATGCCTACCACTACTACCACCCTTAACCAGGGGGCAGGATGCCCACCACTACTACCACCCTTAGCCAGGGGGCAGGATGCCCACCACTACTACCACCCTTAGCCAGGGGGCAGGATGCCCACCACTACTACCACCCTTAGCCAGGGGGCAGGATGCCCACCACTACTACCACCCTCACCCAGGGGGGCAGGATGCCTACCACTACTACCACCCTTAGCCAGGGGGCAGGATGCCTACCACTACTACCACCCTTAGCCAGGGGGCAGGATGCCTACCACTACTACCACCCTTAGCCAGGGGGCAGGATGCCTACCACTACTACCACCCTTAGCCAGGGGGCAGGATGCCTACCACTACTACCACCCTTAACCAGGGGGCAGGATGCCCACCACTACTACCACCCTTAGCCAGGGGGCAGGATGCCCACCACTACTACCACCCTCATCCAGGGGGGCAGGATGCCTACCACTACTACCACCCTTAGCCAGGGGGCAGGATGCCTACCACTACTACCACCCTTAGCCAGGGGGCAGGAAGCCTACCACTACTACCACCCTTAGCCAGGGGGCAGGATGCCCACCACTACTACCACCCTCATCCAGGGGGGCAGGATGCCTACCACTACTACCACCCTTAGCCAGGGGGCAGGATGCCTACCACCACTACCACCCTCACCCAGGGGGGCTGGATGCCTACCACTACTACCACCCCCACTCATAGGATGGACAATGCATGACACAACAAGCACACCACAACCTAGGGAATGCAAGATTAAGACATCCCCCACCACCATGACAAGCGTGTGAGCAGGCTGTGTCAAATGCCTACAACATCGAACATGACTTTGAACATACAATGTGACCCCCTAGCACATGTGCCACACATATATGTGTGTGGCACCCACAATGCAAGCAGCCCATGACCATTGTGGCAATGGGGCCTAAACCCCCATCATCACAGTGACCAAAAGGTAAGTGTGGGGTCCATAGCTGAAGCACATTTTGACCATTGTGGCAATGGGGTCTACACCCTCATCATCACAGTGACCAAAAGGTAATTGTTGACAAAGAAAGAGCTGCAACTGCCAAACTGCATGGATCATTCCTGGTCACAGAACCAAAAACTCATCTGTGGCAAAGTAGTGTATGTGTCCCATTGCAACATAAATTGGGGAGCCAAATACTGCAGTGCAAATGAAACATTCCTTTGGCCATGTGCAGACAAACAACACCCATGGGGGCTGAGACCGTCAACAGTCATCAATGACACAATGACAGAAGTGACCATCAGAATGCAGAACCACATATTTGCACCAATGGGCACACAAATGCAGATACCCTGTGGAGACAGCAGATGTGAGGTGAACAGATACCATACCATGGCAGCAATGGGACACACAAACCATGATCACTGTGCTGACCGATGACCTAGGAGTCCCAGGGACAGCAGGGGAAACACACCAAACAACATACAGCCAATGGCACACCCAAGATATGCCAATGCAGTGGTGCAGATGCACAAACACAAACAGGCAGACCAACACTGTCATCATACACAGCAGGTGAGGGGTGGGGGTGCCAGTGTCCCCAGGCAACAACACAACACATGAGGAGAGCTGAATACCAATCATACAGATGTGCATACACTGCCACACTAAGGTAACTCATGGATCCAAATCCCCTATGTGGGCAAGCAGGCATTGACAGGTGAGAGGGAGCACAAAACACACATGTCACACAGGCACGTAGGAACAACAACTGACACAGCAAGTCACAGACACACCACAGCACCACCCCCAGGGCCCCCACAATGTGGTGACCCTGGGCTGAATAAAAATACCACTGTGATGACAAAGCTAAATGTCGTTCACACTGTGAACCACAGTCAGGTGTCCTGAGCAACAAACTACCATCACACCTACACAAGCACAAATCAATCAGCATGGCCAGTAAGCCAAGGCCAACATGGAGGCAGGGGACTAGCCGGGCAACAACTCTCATCTGCACACACTCAAGACCACACCCTCGACCTCCAACAATGTGCAGCAGTGAAGTACACATGCACTGGTGACATTGCACATGCACCCATGACTATTCCAGGGTGGTGGGTGGGAACCAAGGTGTAGAAACACATCACACATGGACACTCAACAAGACTCCTGAATGTCTGACACACTGCACACTACGCTGTACATGGACATGACGGCAATACCACACCGACCAATGGGATCCCAGCCACAGTCACACACCAATGAAGAAGCCAAGGTCACCCACAAAGAACACACATAGACAACAACCAACATTGCAGCCCGGACCCTAAGGAGTGCCAGCAGTCACACACACAACGTGTCACAATCACTGAAAGATAACACAAACTGGAAATCACATGACAGGGGCAAACAACAAGTGCCAAAGGGAAACCTGACTGTGACCCATCTGCGTCTGCACACAAACTCTGCCCTGACAGCAAACACACCTATGGGTGACACCCTGATGACCAGTAATGTGCCATGCACCCACATCACAGAGAACACAGGGAGAAGACTTTGGGGGAACATAGCTCAAGTCAGCAAGCATCACAAACAGGTACAACACTAGGGATCACAGCATGCGCAGATGAATGGAAGTGAACACACAGACATGCACATACAACACACACCTTGGGCGCAGGCAATGTCACACGTGTACACACTGCCATGAGGGGACTCCACTCCTGTGTGAGGAAAGCTGTGCCATATGTTGCCTCAGTAGGGCCCCATCATGTCAGCTGAGCACTTGGTCACACAATCAACAATTAGCACCAAATGAGGGCTCCCATCACATCAGCCTGGTCATGGATGTGCCAACGGAATCATCAGCACAGATCCAACACACTTGTATAGCAATGTTGCACTGACTACACGGATGAGTCCCTCTCCATTGATGCCCAAACCTGCATGTCCACTGGAGATGGCAACACGGTCAGGGAAGTAGACAAATGCAACGATGGCAGGCACAACAGATGTGCAGGGGTGGAAGCCACAGATATGAAATTGCCAATGTAAGTAGGAAACCCATTGCCAAATACTGAACACATGACACCCTCAGATGCTGCTATTGATGACATGGATACACCACATGATAGGACACATTCCCCCTGGACCACATGGGTTCCTGCACAGTGACACTTCATAATCATGAGACCAGATATCACCATCACTGCAGCAAGGGCATGGTTAGCTGCACCAACAACATGTACATCTGAAGCATGAGCACTAGAGAAAAGAAAGTTGCTTTATTCAGCATATGTGTTGTTTGATAACGACGTCCAGAAGAAATTAGAGCAAAGGCCAATGGCCAGTCCATTGTCAAAGTTCAAACAGGGTGACACTGGCAGATGTCACCCTACGCATGCCTGCACAATACCAGGGACAATCCACTAGGAGGGGCAACCGGGGGCAGGCCAGGCACCGCAGGGACAGGATCAGGGCTCACCAGGGGGAGTCAGGGAAGGGGTGGTGGGTGCTGGAGAGCCACTGACAACTGCAGTGGAGGTGTCTGACATGGTGTGTGCCGGCACAACTGGGGGCATGACACAGATGTCGTGGGTGCCGGCACAACTGCAGTGGACCCTGCAGATGGGGTGGACAGGTCCGCCACTGCAGTGCCCAAGTCAGACAGGGCGGTAGTGGACTCCACTGCAGTGCCTACCTCCAGGGGAGGAGAATGGGGAACAGGCAAGGTGGGTTGGACAGAGGGGAGGACACCCTCACCACATCAGTGGCACAGACAAGCGCAGCGGGGGGTGTGGTGCTGGGAGAGCAAGTGGCAGGGGAGAAGGCCGGAGCATCTTGGGGATGGTATATCTGTGGGTGGGGGAACCTGGGGCAGGGTGTGGTGGGGGCACCTGTGCAGTGGGGGCCTGAGGGATGGAGGACGGAGACCTTGTGCCTGAGCTGCAGGGCGGTGGCGGGGTCTTGCTCTTAGCACTCCGGGGGACTTGCGGGTGGGGGCCTCAGTCCGTCTGCGCCTGGGGAGGGTGTCCGGGGGCGAGGGCACTCTGCTCCGTGTGGGTGGGCTTCCTCTTCCCCCGGGATGCTGGAGCAGCTTCATCGGTGGGGAAGAGGCCGAGGTCACAGAGGAAGAGCTGCTGTGACTTTGGGGTTGCAGGTGAGGCAAGGGAGGGTGCTTTGGAGGGAGAGGGAACTGAGGACTGCGCAGTGCATGTGGATGCGTGTGTGTGTTCCAGGGCCCCATCCCCTGTGAGTCTGGCTTCAGTCCCCTGAATGTGCGTGCGTGTGCGTTTTGTCATTGGCGTGTGTGTCAGTGTGCTGGATGTGTGTGTGCTGGTGTGTGCCTGTGCCGGTGTGTGTGTGCCTGGGATGGGTAAGGTGCTGGGGAGTGTGGATGGAGCAGAGGCAGGAGGGGTGAGGGACCGTTTGAGGAGGGACACTGCTGCCGTCAGGGAGGAGTCCATGGACCTATTGCCCCTCTGTAGGTCAGACATGCCCGATGAGATGCCCTCCATGAACGACACCAGCTGAGTCAACAGCGCGGTGTGCGCATGGAGGACACTCAGCATGGCTGTCTGCCCTACATGGAGCTGGCGAAGGAGGTACACAGACTCCTCACTCAGGGCAGCAGGGGACACAGGGGCAGGGGTGCGGTGCCTGGCCCAAAGGAGACACGCTCCCGGACATGGGAGCCTCCACGGACCTGGGGAATGGGAGCCGATGGGAGGGCGGTGGTGGTGCTGGTGGTGGCGGGGACAGCAACACTAGCTGGGGTGTGGTGGCTGCTGACACCCGCCTCCACAAGGGAGTCATCCTCCGAGTTGCTCTGGTCCTCAGCTGAGGTGGATGCTGCTGAGGACTCCTCGGTGTGGCTCCCCTCGCCCTCCGTGCCACTGGGTCCCTCCGACCACTCCTCGGCTGCTGACCCAGTCTGGCTCTCCGGCTCCTCCTGGTCCGTGGAGCTGTCCCCTTCCGTGGCCGTGGATGTATCTGCAAACAATGGGGAAACAGACAGACATCAGTCACCTGCACATAACGCACACACCACTGTGAGCACAGCACATCACAGAGCAAGCCCTGGCATCATTAGTTGTACATTGCTAAAAGTGCACTAATTGAACAGGAGAAGTCAATTGTCAGTCTGATGCCAAGCATGGCACTCACATCCCACATGGCCTTGCACCCATCTGTCTGGTGTCTGTTGGATTGCAACACCCCAGTGTTGACACATGCACCAAGTACACAGTAGTTGGACAGTGCAGAGGACACGGTGTGGACACATCACAGCTCTTGCCACTGAGTCAGTACAGGTTACCGGATGTAAGGGATGCCCAGAGTCAAATAGGAAATGCATGTGATGCATACCAGCGACAGACACCATGATGCACCCATGTCCTGATAGCCAGCGCCACTATGGTGTGCATGTAGCACATGTCACTCCCCTGCAGGCTCACCAATCAGTAGACACATGCCATGGCGGAGGCTTGACTGCAAAGTCATACATCACTGGCTCAGTGATGTATGACTTTGCAGCCAGATAACAACACTCTGCACTGTGTCACAATAGTAGGTCATGGGGAATGCAAGTCCTGGAGCTGCACAAGTGCACATGTACATCCCCCCACAACACATCCTCTTAACCCTCATCTGTCCAGGTCATACCTATTGGACATATGGGAGACCTGTGACACTACCCTCTGAACCTGAGCCCCTCACACTCTGCTGTGCATGGGGAACAGCTGCCTGAACTTCACATTTACATGCCCCAGTCTGCATGGGCAGCTAATCAGACACCTATGTGTCACACAAGTATCGTCTCCTATGGTCACATCTCCAGTGGCATGCTGAGCCCCTACCAAGAAACTCCACAGCAGTCCTGGCGAATAATCCACAGCACACTGACACAGAGGCAGACACCTGAGGGGTCAAATCACTGTGCACAATGTGTCCGCTGATACACGGGAGTGGGAGTACAGAGTGTATTGTATGGCCTGGAGTAGGCATGACTGTCCAGCCCCACATGAATGAGGGATGAGCCCTGGACTGTAGGCAGCTGGCTAAGTATGTGTGACACACGTCATATACATACTACTGGGGCCCAAACATTGTTCCCACCCGCAGCATGGGTGTGTGCCAGGTACCCCAGCCACATGTGGTGGATCAGCTCAGCAATTGGACCACAGATCAAAGTAACACGCTGAATACATGTCAGAATACAGGCATTGTGTAAGCAATGGACCCACCCATGATGCCCACCACAGAGTCAGGGAAACAGATGCTGTCTCCCACCTTGAGTCAAGCAAACTGCAAGGACACAGTCCTAAGTGACAGAATTCCCTGCATGTAAGGGCCACACCTGGGTATCAGATGAGGAGTGGGCAGTGCACAATAGAGGGACATGGCTCCTGGACAACATGACTGCTGTACTGTGGCAGTTTAACCAGGCCCGAGGAGGGCACATAGCATGTTAGACAGAGTACACAGTGCAGTCTTTGACTCACCCCCTCCTTGCTGCTCTCTGGCCTTCAGCTGCCCATCCAGGTCTGGAAAGACCACCGCCAGGATCCTGAGCATGTGGGGGTCAGGGTCCGTGTTCCGCCCCTCCTGCGAGGAGGCGACAGCTTCAGCTGGACCCGTGCAATCCTCCGGGTCCAGCCCCGAAGGTCCTGCCACCTCTTTTGGCAGTTGCGGATCCGGCGCTTGTAGACCCCCACGGACCGGACAGCCCGGACGATGTCCTTCCATATCTCATGCTTCCGATGGGCAGAAGCCTGTCAGGATGACAAAGTGATAAGGCCATTACTACACATGCAACATATCCGTGCATGACACAGTTGCATATACATGTCGCAATCACAGGGGCACATGGTGTACCCAGGCAGTGCACGGCTGCCCATGGACAGTTTTCCAGAAGTCACTACATGGTATCATTGCATGGGGAGTAAAACCCTGTTCAGAAGCACTGTCACTGCACCATACCTGTCCAGTGCAAGTCACTACACACTATGGGGGGTGACAACTACTCAGTGAGCCTGCTAGCCAGTGGTGTGCTGACTCTCAGCCTTGCTAGTCAGACAAAATGCACATTCAGAAAGGCAGTGCACAGAACACTCACCTGCTCCCCTGGTGTCCCATACAGCTTGCTGTACTGTGGAAGTAGGCTGTCCAGCAGGGCCTGGTTCTCCTCAAGGCTGAAGGCTGGGGCTCTCTCCACAGTACGTGCCATTGCAGGGTCCAGAGGGGCAGAGACAGCAGCAGTGCAGTGGCAGATGTCGTCCTGGAGCATGTAGTGCAGGCAAGTGGGCTCTCAGGGGAACAGGCAGCAATATATATGTGCTGGAGAGGCAGATACTGTCCCTTGTATCCAAAGTGATAGGTCCAAGTCGTTTGCATCTTCTGAATCTGGCCAATCCATGGAATAGCAGCACCAAAACACGCCCACAGCATCCTTCGAAACTTCAACCTCATGACATACATGATTTTGCAACATTGTTGTGGGTGACCAACTGATTTTCCAGCAACCGACTCGTTCGAAATTCGAAAACGCGTCCGTTGCCAGGCAAGCCCATTGTCAATGGGTGCGCACCGATCGGTCCATTGAGGTACAACGCGCACAGGGGTACAACGCGTACCCGCACACATTGAAAGCAATGGGCCGGCCGGAGGCACCGATCGGTCCATTGCAGTTCAACGCGCACAGGGGTACAACGGCGTACCGCGCACACATTGAAAGCAATGGGCCGGCCGGAGGCACCGATCGGTCCATTGCAGTTCAACGCGCACAGGGGTACAACGCGTACCCGCACACATTGAAAGCAATGGGCCGGCCGGAGGCACCGATCGGTCCATTGCTGTTCAACGCATCACTGTATATGTGACTGGCATAGGTCAGCATGCCTGTCTCAGATGGACATATGCCAGCCACAGATAGCTCCCAGGGAGTGAGGGGCACACCTACATCACAACAGCCTGTCCAAACCTTATCATAAGGTATGTAAGGCTGCATTTCCTATTGTGTGTATGTTGGTGTACATGTTGTCCTGTGGGTGTCACCTGTGGGCAGCCACCCCCAGGCTGTGCACGTGTTCATGGGGACAGGATCCTGGGTGTTACGTGTACGTGACCACTGTGATGTGCAACTGTTCATATCTGTGCATGTGTCATGGTCACATTTCACAGTGGTGTTTGTGTATGTCATGTCACATACCCCGTGAGTCCCATGTGGGACGGTATGTTTGAGCCAGGGTGTCCCAGTGGCACAATAGTGATGGCCCTCCACAGTCTTTGTGCATGTAGTGTTTACAATGTCTCTGATTTCATGTGCACAATGGGAGACAGTCTCCACATCCACGTTGTGTGTGCATGGACTCTGATGTTGTGCGTGTGTGTCACAGACGTCCATGGCTCTCCTGCCATGGCAAGTGTGGCCTCTACCTGTGGGGGTCATGTTTGTTTTGCTGTGGTGTACACATGATACTCCAGGTGATGCCAGTGTCCATGTGGCATTACAGGGTCCCTGGGAATGTGCCTGTCGTTGAGCTGTGGTGCCTGGGGCACATCTGTCCTCACATGTCACTGGGGGTGACTGTGACACAGCATCATGATATCCAATGGGCCAACCTGGGACAAATTGATGCCACCTGTAGGACCGTGTTGACAGATGTTGGCCATGTATGTACCATACATGTCGTTCCGGTACTGCACACTTCATGTAGTTGTGCCTCATGATGATGTATGTTGGGATCTTGAGTGTGTTCAATGCCGCATATGTGGGGTGACTGACGATCTTGCTTACTTCTCCTCTGCACTGCAGGGCTCCTGCTGTCCATCGGCCATTCCCAGACCTGGCAACGATGGTGGAACGGGACAGCATCCGACGGTACCGCTTCACCAGGCAGCTGATTGAGGATTTTGCAGTGCAGTTGTCCCCACATTTGCAGCCTGGCCGGCCGTATCCTACAGCGCTGACCCCCAAGGTGAAGGTGATGGCAGCCCTACACTTCTTTGCCACCGGTACCTTCCAACATACTGTGGCGTCTGCTGGTGGGATGTCACAGACCATGTTCAGCTGTGTGCTCCGCGATTTCTTGGCGGCAATGTTGCTCTTCCTGAACCGGTACATATATTTCCCTAGACTGCGACGACTCACTGACGTGAAGAGTGACTTTTATGCCCTGGGGAGGATGCCGCATGTCATTGGCTCCATTGATGGGACACATGTGGCTTTGGTACCACCACAGGCCCAGGAGCAGGCCTACAGGAACCGCAAGCACTACCACTCGGTCAATGCACTGGTGGTGTGTCTTGCAGACATGACCATCACACACGTGTGTGCCCGTTTCCCTGGTTCAGCACACGATGCCTTTGTGATGAGGAGTAGTCGCATCCCCAGGTTGATGGCACAGATGCAGAACCAGCGTGCCTGGCTTGTCGGTGTGTACTGACTTTGTGCCATTGTGTGTGATCTGATCTGTAGTATTCCGCCCACTTTTCCAAGTCAGCTGATGTGCACTTGTCTGTCCGTAGGTGACTCGGGATACCCCAACATGCCGTGGTTGCTGACACCCCTCAGGAACCCTGTGACACCTGCCCAGATGCGCTACAATGAGGCACATGGTCGGACCAGGAGAGTGATTGAGCGGACCTTTGGTCTCCTGAAGAGCCGCTTCCGCTGCCTGGACAAGACCGGAGGGTCCCTCCCATATGCCCCTGCGAAAGTGTGCAAGATTATCATCGTCTGCTGCATGCTCCACAACCTGGCAGTGCGGAAGGAGTTGCCTCTCATCCAGGATGACGATGACCAACATCCGCCACCTGTGGAGGATCCTGGCCTGGACCACGATGCCAGTGACGATGATGATGATGATGATGGTGATGGTGATGTCCGCACACAGCTCATCACCAACTTCTTTAGCTGAATGTGAGTATCCTGAGGTGTTATGTGAATGATGTGAGTTGGCATGATGTGTGGGTGGTGCTCTGGTGCTGTTGGAGTGTGTCCATGGGCTACTTGACAGGATGTGTGTTGCGATGTGTGGTGACAGGTGGGCTGTACTCCCCAACAGTGTTGACATGCTAACTTGGTTCTAGGTGGGTATCTTGTAACATGTATTGTGCATGAGTTTTGCTGATCTGTCCTGTACTGCATTGCTTTTGACTGTGTGTCATTTCTGTCCTTCACAGGGTACTTTCAGATTCGTTTGGTCAACTGTGTCCACCGACGACGTGATTGCACATCCAGGCTGGTAGCTGTTGTGTCCCTACAGGTGATGTGCGCCACACCCATGGACTTCCTTCCGTCTACAGTTGTTGACTGTGTGCCCGCTACCAGGTGGGGTTACCTTGCATCTGTAGTGGTTACGGCATGTTGCTACTGTGTAATAAACCTGTGCTTCACTTAGTGATGTGCGTTGTCTGTGGTCACACATTTGACTGCCATTTGCTTACTGCACCTGTGGGCTACTTGACTACAACTGGGAATGGGTGTGGTGTCTGTGCATTGCACCGTCTTCCCTGGCAACATCAGTGTAGGCAATGAGTCAGATGGCCTAGGTGTGTATGTGTTGTGTAGCCCTGGTGGTGTGTCTCCCTCATATGTGTCACGTTGCCTGTACTCACATGCCTGTGTTGTCCTTGCTGTTGCAGTTCGCATACACAGTGTAATTTTGCAGTTCATCATCCCCATAACAGCACCCACGTTGGAATCACGACAGAGGCAAGTATGGTGTATTAGTGTGTTTATTGTGATACATCTGTGTTAATAGTGCATAGGATGGATTGTGCTGTACATGAATCTTGCAATCCCAAGTTCCTAGGTGAATTGAAAGTCCAGGTAGACAGGATCCCCAGTATCGGGGCCACAGTTGTCTGACACATTGTTCCAACTTGTACTCCCCATGCAATGTGTTGGAGTAGTGTTGCCATCAACAGGGTGAACAGTCTGTGCACAAAGGCGAAAATCCAGAACAGGTTCAGGCTTCCTGGGAGTTGCGCTTGGCCATCAGCCTCTCACTTTCCCCTCCTCGGACGACCCCTCTTCTTGGGGGGCCCTCAAGTGCAGGCTGCTGCGGTGCAGGGGACTCTCCGCCAGAGTCCTCCTCCCTCCCTGTGGCAGTTGCAGTTTGTAAGGTACCAGATGTTGTTGGCACACAGGGAGGTGTGGACTGGTTGCTGTTCATCTGGCGGAGGCATTGTAAAATGTCCCTGTGCACCGCCGTCATCTCATGTAGTACATCCCACTTGGACTCCACGCGGGACATGTGGGAGTCCACACGTGACATGTGTGACTCCACGTGGGACATGTGGGAGTCCAAGCGGGCATGATGGGCAGCCTGCTGCTGTTTGATGTCTCTGAGGAGCCCCACTACCTGGCTGAGCTCTCCGGTGCTGGACTGGTACGCATCAGCTATGCGTACCAGTTGTGGGTCTTCATGCACACCAGCAACGTCTGCAAGCAGCGACCTCTGTCTCCCACCCCTCCCACCACCCCTGCTGACATGTGCAGTGTGTGCAGTTGCACGCACAGATAACCCTGGTCCACCTTGGGGGGTGGTGGTGGTGGTGTCCATGGCCCCAGGTTGGTCCAGGGTCACTGCGCTGGTGTTGTTCCTTATTCTGTCCATGTCGGCAGGGATGGTATTCGTGGTGACAGTCGTTGGAGAGGGTGGGTGCAGAGGGTGCAGCTGGTGGACCTGCTGGTGCTGCAGCTGGTGGTCCTGCTGGTGCAGCAAGTTGACTTGCACCGGATGTGCCAGGTTGTTCATCGTCCGAGGAGGACAGAGGCTGTACGACGCCAGTGAGCTCGGCATCCTCTTGAGCCTGGGACTGGGACTCCTCAGCGTCTGCTGCTGTGTCCCTATCATCACCTGTTTTTGGGAGACACAAACAATGTATTTCATGTTTCTGCAGGCATCAGTGGTTGACACACCTGACAGTTGTGACTGTGCCTCGGGGTGCGGGCCTGTACATTGTATTGTCCTAAGTCGTCAAAGTCAGGGGTTGATATTGGTGTGGCACATAGTCCTGCATTATTTGGGCATTTCTATGTATTCTCTGGGGTGTGAACATGGTCTGCATTGATTGTGTTTGGTTGACAGCCAGACCTCCTTCCCACCCACCCACCCACCCAGTCAGTTATCCCACCATGGAACGTGCTTGCATTGCAGGGAGTGGAAGTTGTCTCTCAGGATGTCAGTCAGTGGTGTCCTGCTGTTTGTTGGTGCACAGTTGCCAGCAGGGCCTTGTGCTCCCCACAGCAGTAGCCAGTGTCAGCCATCTTGTGAGTCCTTCTCCACTCCCTGTGATGTGAGCATGGTCTCAGGGTGGTGTTGATGGGACAGTTGTGGGGGTGAGCTATGTCTGTGACTACGACTCCCATCATGCTATTGCCTCCACCCCCCTTCCCAGCATGCCCATGCTTCCTTCCTTTGACTCTGCTTCCCTGTGGGGTGGGCTGGCTGTGCTGACAGGATGGCTGGGAGTGTTGTCCTGGCAGTTGTTTTGGCTAAGAGTCCCAAGAGTGTCCCTGTCGCTTCACACAACATAACCCAGGGTGGTGGTGCTTTGTGGGATCTTGTGTTAGGATGGAGGGCATTGCATTCTACCAGGTAGGTACTGTGGAGTTTGTGTTGGGGGGGTGAGGGGAGGTGCTGGTGACTATAGTCAGTGCTGCAAGTCCCCCTTCCCACCCAGCCAGCCCGCCAGATATCCCACCATGGAACGTGCTTGCATTGCAGGGAGTGAAAGTTGTCTTTCAAGATGTCAGTCAGTGGTGTCCTGCTGTTTGTTGGTGCACAGTTGCCAGCAGGGCCTTGTGCTCCCCACAGCAGTAGCCAGTGTCAGCCATCTTGTGAGTCCTTCTCCACTCCCTGTGATGTGAGCATGGTTCAGGGTGGTGTTGATGGGCCAGTTGTGAGGCTGAGCAATGTCTGTGCCTACGACTCCCATCATGCTATTGCCTCCACCCCCTTCCCAGCATGCCCATGCTTCCTTCCTTTTGACTCTGCTTCCCTGTGGGGTGGGCTGGCTGTGCTGACAGGATGGCTGGGAGTGTTGTCCTGGCAGTTGTTTTGCTAAGAGTCCCAAGAGTGTCCCTGTGCTTCACACAACATAACCCAGGGTGGTGGTGCTTTGTGGGATCTTGTGTTAGGATGGAGGGCATTGCATTCTACCAGGTGGGTACTGTGGAGTTTGTGTTGGGGGGGTGAGGGGAGGTGCTGGTGACTATAGTCAGTGCTGCAAGTCCCCCTTCCCACCCAGCCAGCCCGCCAGATATCCCACCATGGAACGTGCTTGCATTGCAGGGAGTGAAAGTTGTCTTTCAAGATGTCAGTCAGTGGTGTCCTGCTGTTTGTTGGTGCACAGTTGCCAGCAGGGCCTTGTGCTCCCACAGCAGTAGCCAGTGTCAGCCATCTTGTGAGTCCTTCTCCACTCCCTGTGATGTGAGCATGGTTCAGGAGTGGTGTTGATGGGCCAGTTGTGAGGCTGAGCAATGTCTGTGCCTACGACTCCCATCATGCTATTGCCTCCACCCCCCTTCCCAGCATGCCCATGCTTCCTTCCTTTGACTCTGCTTCCCTGTGGGGTGGGCTGGCTGTGCTGACAGGATGGCTGGGAGTGTTGTCCTGGCAGTTGTTTGGCTAAGAGTCCCAAGAGTGTCCCTGTGCTTCACACAACATAACCCAGGGTGGTGGTGCTTTGTGGGATCTTGTGTTAGGATGGAGGGCATTGCATTCTACCAGGTGGGTACTGTGGAGTTTGTGTTGGGGGGGTGAGGGGAGGTGCTGGTGACTATAGTCAGTGCTGCAAGTCCCCCTTCCCACCCAGCCAGCCAGCCAGATATCCCACCATGGAACGTGCTTGCATTGCAGGGAGTGGAAGTTGTCTCTCAGGATGTCAGTCAGTGGTGTCCTGCTGTTTGTTGGTGCACAGTTGGCAGCAGGGCCTTGTGCTCCCCCACAGCAGTAGCCAGTGTCAGCCATCTTGTAGAGTCCTTCTCCACTCCCTGTGATGTGAGCATGGTTCAGGGTGGTGTTGATG